>CM076588.1:15128362-16378362 GCA_038430175.1 Ficus hirta
TTTTCTTGTTCAATCTTGGAATGTAGTCCTAGTTAGTAGTACGTGTTGGATTTTTACTTTATATTTGTTTCTCGATCATGTTTGATCTAATTTGACATTTTTGCTACTTTCTTGCAGTATCTTCACTGAAGAAAGGTTAGAACGACTGACAAAAGGTATTGCTGGTTTAGATTTCGAATCACTAGAGGACTATAGCAAGGAAGAAAATTTAGATGAAAATACAGAAGAAACTTCAGATAGCACGTCACGAGATGAAAGAGCTGGAGAGGACATGCTCAATGGATCGGTGGAATTTTCCCAATTCAAAGATTCTGAACCTGGAACGGTTACAGACAATGGCAGTCACCTAGAATTTCAAATGGTCGACAAAGATGTCAACTTGTTGAAGAGAAGTATTAATGAGAACGTTGTTCTAGTTGAGCCCAAAACCCCAATAGTTACAGCCAAAAGAGAATCTGGTGCTGCAGATGGTGAAGATTGTGATGTTTACGCTGATGATATTGTTTTAAACAAGCAAGCAGTTGAAAAGCGTTTACCAAATGCTGTTCTGCCTCTCCTGCGTTATTATCAGTATGAAAGCTCTGAATCTTCGTCGAGGTAAATCCTCACGTATTTGGTGTCTTTCATCTTGCATGGTTTTTCCATATGCCATGTAGTGGTCGTTTGGTTTCCAGGAAATATTGCATTTTTTTTTAATGCATTAATTTGTTTGTAGCGTATTTTCTTTCCCTCTTCTTTTTCTTCCTTTCATGGGTCCAGAATGAAAGTGGGTGAAAGGGGACATGGTGGACTATGTGTAACCAGGATATCTGCAACTGTTTTGTGCAGTTTTCAGGGTTCTCCTTGCGAGGACAGGAATTTCCGGAGTGACATCGACGACACTGAGACAGAAGAAGCATCCTTTTCTGGCCAAGATGATTCTAGTGATCTTATTGATATTTTGGAATGGGCGAAGGTACCTTTCTTTGTAGATAATCTGTTTAGGTGTTTAATATCTTAGCACCATTCCCTCTTGAAAGTTGATTTTTTTCCCCACTAATTTTCCAGGCAAATGATCATGGTTCTTTACAAATTATATGTGAGTATTACCGCTTACATTGCCCTGCAAGGGGTTCCATGATTAGATTTCATCCTTTGGAGCACCTGCATCCATTAGAATATCATAGACCGGATCAGACCGTCATGCATATTGCCGGTTCAACTATTGACCTGAGGTCATGCAATACAACCTTAGAATATGCTGAGGTAGATTGTGATAACAGTTTCACTTCTCCATTTTATTGTCCATGGAAGCATATTTCAACTTGGTCATGTGATTCTTGGGAGTTTTTCTCCTCAATTCAGACTTGACTAGTCAGTCGGTTGCATCACATTGCTGTTGGTCTTGACAGGCACATAATGCACTCATGGTTGAAGAGGAAGCAAATGCACTATCAATATGGGCTATTGCAAGCTTATGTGGCTCTCTACGACTAGAAAGTGTAAGTTACTGGCTAAATATTTAAATGCACCATTCACTCTTTGCATTAATCATCTTCTTATATTCAGCTTTCTAGGCATCACTGTCGTGCTGTGCATGCTTGAAATTATGCGGACTATTTTCTTTAGATAGGATTGAATATCTCTCTCTTCAATTTGTTTATCTCCGGTGTACTTGATGAGATATTTGGTTATTAATTCTTTTAGCACTTTTCAGGTATTAACGTTGTTTGCGGGAGCACTGCTGGAGAAACAGATAGTGGTGATCTGTTCCAATTTGGTGCGTTATCTTTCTCATTGACTTCATAGTTGTTTGGTACGATAATTGGTCTCCATGAGAGTTTTTTTTTTTTTTTTTGACATTTTCTGAAATCCTTCATAGGGTGTGCTGGATTCAATGCTGAAAGAGGGTTTTATACTGAAGAGTGTCGCACATTCATTTCTAGGTTGAGAGTACTTATAAAACCGTTTGAGCTAGGTTAGAATTTGGTTTTACTTAAAAAATTAGGTATTTGCTTCCCTGACGTGTGAAATGGAAAAGAGTCGCATCCATTGATGTTAATGATGATTCGATATGTGTTGGATGTGGGCGCTAGAGTAATTAACATGTAACATTTATCTAAAGATGCCTATATCATATTCTCAAGTGTTTGGCTTTCTTTTTGCTAAAACTCTTTGCAGTTTGTTTTGTTCCTTTTATTTTTATCGGTCTTACTGCTTTCGGTACCTTTAATGGGAAAAACTAAAGCCTTTTAATATTACAATGCACACAGGGTATCTTATCGGCTATAGTATTGTCAATTATACCTCTGATTCGTCCCTTCCAGTGGCAAAGCTTGCTAATGCCGGTAAACTTTATTCTACTTGAGAGTTGTTAGTAGAGCAGTTGCTGTTGTAGCGATAATCTTGCTCTTTTACTTTTTTATTTGACCTCGGTCATGTTTGTAAACTTCCAGGTTTTGCCGAACGATATGCTTGACTTTTTGGATGCGCCTGTCCCTTACATTGTGAGTTTTTAAATGTTGGCTTAGTACTTTTTCTTATCTCTTTGGGCACTGAAGGTAACTCCATTGTGCAGGTTGGCATAAAGAAAAAAACCAATGAAGTATCAAAATTATCCAATGCCATTCTAGTTGATGCGAATAAGAACCAGGTATGTAATTATAGTAACCATCCATTTACACGACACGAGTAATGATTACGTAAAGGCTTTTTGTCTGATCAATTTCCTTTTGGATTGTGCTATAGGTGAAATCACCTACGATACCTCAACTGCCCAGACAAAAGGAGTTGTTATCATCCTTAAGTCCTTACTATGCAAAGCTTGTTGGAGAAAGTTATTTGGGGAAGAAAAGGCCAATGTATGAGTGCACGGATGTACAGGTGTGATCTCTTGCTTCATCTACATAGACCGTTGCATTTCTTGTTATATAATTTTTTTAGGTGTGAACTGAAGTCATTTCCACTTAGTGCGAAAATGCTGCAAAAGCATCAAATTTTTGTTTTTAACTACTAGTCGTTAGAAAATATTAGGGAGAGTCATGTTTTGTCTCTAGTAACTTTTGTTACGGATTATTTTCTTGAAAACGGGCAATTGACAATATCCAATGTTGTTTTCACTTGTTGCTTGTAGGTGGAAGCTGCCAAGGGGTTTTTATCAGTTTTAAGGGCTTACTTGGATTCACTTTGTTCTAATCTCCGTTCTCACACTATTACAAATGTACAGTCCAATGATGATAAGGTTGGTATGCGTTCTGTGTCTGCGAAAGGCTATCTCAATATTCTATGATGCCAAACATATTTTGATATTACAGTTTCTTGGTGGATTGTGATATTTTCAAATTAGTATATCTATTTATCCTTATTCAAGCAAATAAGGAGCATAAATGAACTAAATTCTGTGGAATTGTTTTCGACAAATGGGACATTATCCCGAACATGATACCTCAGTGTCAATAACGAAAAAAAAAAGAGATCATTTTCTGTTAGTAAAAGTGTTCAAATTTTCTGTCCTTTGAGTTGTTGAACCTGATATTTTTACCATGTGCACATTCTCATGATGAGCCACATTTTATTTATCAACAAATAGTCTGAATCTGATTTTCTTTATTGCTTAGGTATCTTTACTTTTGAAGGAGAGTTTTATTGACTCATTCCCAAGTCGTGAGCGACCATTTTTGAAGGTACATTTTCCTTTCCAATTTGTTTCAGTTTATTTTCCCTAAGTGTTGATAGTAACCGACCTTACTTCAGAAATGTTCCGATACCAGGGTTAGGTTCCCCTTCTTGATGATGATGATTTGTATCTTAGAAAATAGGGGAGGCAGAATCCAATAAATTCCGCAGACCGAATAAAACTTCTTTCCCTCATACTGCAAGTCACTATTACTTTATCAATCCAATGCTTTTGTGGTGTTCAAGTCGTCTCGGGATAAGTTGATACCGATGTTTGTTCTTTCCTGTAAGTTGATACCCATGTTTTTTCTTTCCTGCTTGCAGCTTTTCGTGGACACACAACTATTTTCTGTTCATACGGATCTTGTGCTCTCTTTCTTCCAGAAGGAATGAGACGATCATTTTTAAGGTTCAGTCTCGAGTTCAGTCTCCATATTGTAACGTGAACGTAAGTTCAGTGTAATCTAGCCTTTCTAAATTATTATAGGATTTGGTAGAGCGAAAAATTTTCCATTGCCCAAATTGTTTTTACCCTGCTCATCTACTTCTCCCAAGTGATTGTATATATTAAAATGAAGTCTGGCCTGGTTTTGTTGTTTTTATAAGATGATTATGTATTCTGATCAGAAATATTCTTCATATACGTTTGCAAACATTGGGCTTCTGCTGATATATTATATACAAAAAGAAAAAGAGAGTACCTTTTTGTTTTAACATTCCATTTCATTAGTTTACGCTTTTATAGATACTGATGAATCTTCATTATCGTGGTGAAATGGCGGTCGATAAGCTATAACTTGTTAAACTCAAACTCCTGCGCTTGCGAAGTTGTGCAGATTCGAACATTCATTTTGGTCTGAATTCCTTTTTAATCGAACATGCTTCGAGATTATCTACTCACTCGTCTATGAGCACAAGACAGATCTGTACTATCACGATATAATATCGTTTGACCGAAACAGTAATCGCCACGATTCTCATCAAGGGGCTAATTCTCTCGTTTTGAAAACCCTTCTCTTGAGCATACTATTACTGAACAATTTTTAATCGAAAGTTCGGTTTGTTGAAACCACGTTAAAACGATCTCGGCCGAGGTAAATTTGGTTCAGTGTTAGCACTAGCATTTTCTTTTCTGTTTAGTTCTTGTTTATGGAAAATGTTGTTGGGTTAAGAAGTACGAAACTAGGGAAGGAAGAAAATGAAAGTAAAGTACTGAACTCTGGGGCAAAAGTGTTAATTAGGGGAAATATGAAAAGGGAATTTATACAGAAGATGCATAAGAGAACCACACATCAACTGAGTGGGGTCATTTTGTAAGGGGTGGAAAAAAAAAAAAAAGTGAGTTTGCATGTGGTTTTGGCCTGCCAGAGAATAGCAACGCTTCCACATCGTGCACTGCTTTTGTACAACTGCCAAAGTTGCGATACAAGAATAGTCTCAGCGGATTTATTGCCCATCAAATAATGTTAAAAAAATCTCAACCCTTTTCGGTTTTCATCTCTCAACCTTTTTTTTTTTTTTTTTTTTTTTTTTTTCACTCTTCTAGAGCTGCCCTTTTCTAAGTGTGGGTTTTCTTTTCCCTTTTATTCACAGAAATTGCAGATCGATTTTACTTGAAATGAAAATGATTAAATAAGAGAATTATTTGGTAGGAAACCAGAAAAAGAAAGGGGGGGGGGGGGGGGGGAACCCCTCTATCGATAAGACACAATTGTGTATCAGTTTATCAGTTTAATGAAACTTAACAAAATTTTGATGGTTTAAAATTGTGTATATTGATTCCTTTTTTTTTTTTTTTTTTTTTTTTTTTATTCCTAGCATACTCCACGTTCACTATGTGACAATCTTAAATTAAGATACAAAATTTGATGATAATGTCTTGTGTACAACTGTCAGTTAGGGGAGATTTCAGACCCATTGTTTTTTTAAATGATTTTCTTTTGGGTAAAAAAAAAAAAAGAGATTATTTAGAAGGGTTGTTGAAATCGTTTTTAAAATTGTATTAGGTTGTATTTTTAGAGAAATTGGTTTGAGTATAAAAAAAATGAAATTATATTTGGATGTATTTCTAAACATATGTTTCAAATTATAACGCTTAAGAAATGAAAACAAAAAAAAGAAAACAATTTTAAACCATTTTTCATTTCCTTAACAAAAATTATTGTTACCATTTTTTATTTCGTTTTTGTTTTGTTTTCGTTTTCGTTTTTAAAGCATTTGATAAACAAACGCAGTCTAGAAAAGGGTTTCATTTTTTGCATGTCAAAAGACGTGTCATTTTGTTTCCAAAATGTTTTGAAAACAATGCCAAACACCCCCTTCATTCTTTTTCTACCAAGAAGAGAGAGAGAAGTTACAGCTTACGTTACAGGTATCTTGTAGGCACAATTTAACAGGCTAACCTAATCTGATACTTTTTTTTTTTTTTTTGAGGGAACTAATCTAATCAGATACTACAAGATATTAAAATTTTCAAAAAAAAAAAGAAAAAAGAAAAAAAGGAATAAAAGGAAATCAAAGTCTATTTCTGAGCCTTAATGCCCTTTTTTAAATTGCACAATCTCATTAATTTACCACGACTGAGCAATGCCCATGATGTCACATTGACAAGAGGGTTAATTTTGCAAAAACAAGACAGTTTTGCTTTGACCCAAAAAAAAAAAAAAAAAAGAACAAGCAGACAAGCAAAGCAACAAGACAACTTACGACCAAGTAAGCAAGCGGATGGCAAAATATTTGTTCTCCCATTAAAGATTTTAGGTTAAAATCATCTGTAACAATAATCCAAATATATAAATAATCTACTTCGACACAGTAATTTATATATCTAATAGGGGCTCTTCTCTCTCAGATTTTATCTGAGTATACAATTAAAAAAAAAAAAAAGACACAACATAATCTAAACATCTAGTAATGTAATATCTCTGCAATAAATGAAGAGAGTAAAAAGGAAAGTAAAAGTTTGTGGTGGGTCCACAACTGTCTAGACCCAGTTTTTTTTTTTTTTTTTTTTCATATTTATCAGAAGTCCCTGAGAGAGAGCACACCTGCTCTGAATAAATTTTTTTCTTTTTTCTGATTTCCCAAATGGAAAAAAGGTCAATTTGTAAGTGAGGCACTGACCTACTGGTGTGACTGAGGTAAAGGGAACAGAAAAAAAAGTAAAGTAAAAGAGTTAGTAATAGCAGTAGCAGTAGTAAAAGCACAAATAAAATTTAAAAAAAAAAAACCGTACAATCCTCTTCAGCAGACAGGCCATTGGCCTTCAGACAACCAACTCTTGTAGTCTGACATATAGATATAGGCATATACATATCTACATTATAATAATATTAAAATCTCTCTCTCTCTCTAACCTTTTCTTTTAGTTTATGGGTTTCCGTAGAGATGTCAGAGACAAGAGCTGCCACAGAGGCAGCTTGGCCAGCAGTCTGCAGAAGAACCAGAAGCGCAACAGACAGGTGCAGACACAAAAACGAGCAGAAAGAGAGAGAAAGAGGAGAGAGAAAGAGACAGAGAGATAGAGAGAGAAGGAAAAGGGGAGAGGTGGGCATGCAACACTATAATCAGAACCATTAGTTTTTATCCATGTACAGAAGATTCTGCAGCTCAATGGTCCCTCAAATAAATATACCTACCTCCCTACTCCTCCTCCTCCTACTCTTCTCTCTTTACTCATAAATCACTCCCTTGAAAACAACACAAACACACCATACCCAAAAAAAAAAAAAAAAATCTCTCAAATACAAATACAAACACAAAACACACCTTCTGCTTCCCCTGTTTTCCTCTGAGCTCTGAACCTGTCTCTCTCTCTCTCTCTCTCTCTCTCTCTCTACAAAGTCTTTGGTAAGATATGAGTGGAAGGAACAGGTATCCCTTCACTGCAACACAGTGGCAAGAGCTTGAACACCAAGCCCTCATCTTCAAGTACATGGCGTCTGGGGTTCCCATCCCACCTGATCTTCTCTTCACCATCAAAAGAAGCTACAACTTGGACTCCTCATCTTTGCCCTCCAAGCTATTCCCTAACCACCCTCAACACGGTAAGTTAAGTAATAACAACAATAAAATAGTAATCTTCATTTAATCTCTAAAAGACGTATTTTTATACACACATATATATGTGTGTGTGTGTGTGTGTGTATATGCAGTTGGGTGGAACTGTTTTCAGATGGGTCTGGGGAGAAAAATAGACCCAGAGCCAGGAAGGTGCAGAAGAACAGATGGAAAAAAATGGAGGTGTTCAAAGGAGGCTTTTCCAGATTCGAAATACTGTGAGAGGCACATGCATAGAGGGAAGAACCGTTCAAGAAAGCCTGTGGAAGTTTTGAAGTCACCTTCTAGTTCTGCATTAACCACCTCATCACTGACTTCCCAAACACCCAACTCATCTTCTTCCTTTTCTTCGCTCTCTTCCGACACCCAAAACCGCCATAATCTCCACTACCCTTATTACAACAACACCCATATTCTTGATCATCATCAACCTATGATTTATCATCATCAACCCAGGACTCATCACGGGCTGATAGGCTTGTCATCTCAAGACAGCAATACTTCGTTGCATTTCGACTCTGACTGGAGGTTAGAATTCTGGACTTTTTCATCAACTTGATATGATTTATTTTTTTTTTTTTTAGGTTATATTTGATGATAATTTTGTTATGTTTGTTTATTGGGGAAAAAAGAAATAGGTATGGTGATCAAGAGCGTGCATTCTTCTCCGAAGAGCCAGCGAAGGGTGGCTTCACAAGGGTTGCTTCATCCATGAATGACTCTTGGCAACTCACACCGGTACTGACTATGAGTTGCTCCTCTTCTTCTTCGTCTAAGCAGCATTATTTGCAGCTTCTGGGCGGTTCTAGAGATGCCCAGAATCAGCAGCAAGAGCAAAGTCAAGACCAGAATTTTGTGAAACTTGAGAGAAAACAGGAGACTCAGAAAACCATTCACTTCTTTGATGAATGGCCAGTGAAGGAAAGGGACTCCTCCTCCTCCTCATGGCCTGACTTGGATGACAAGTCTTCCAACAGTGGATCTGTTTCCACAACACAGCTCTCAATCTCAATTCCCAGTACCAACTCTTCTTATGACTTCCCAATCTTCACTTCTTCTAGGACCACACATAATGGTAGTAACTGAGAAAAAGTTCCATCCTCTTTCACCAAAAACTTTCATTATTTGGTGTTGCTTTTGGACTCACTTTTTTTTTTTTTCTTTGTTTTGTTTTTCTCTTTGTTGGTTTGTTCTTTGTTCTTGATCGTGATCTTTTTTTCTTATCATGACCCAGTTGGGAATCGTGGCTACAAGTTCATTTCGTTTTGTTTTGCAGGTGATTGATTGAGTTTCCTGTACTGGGTTCCTGAGATAAATGCCAAAATTGTACTTGAACTGGTGGGACTTTGTTTTCATTTTGTGTTTTTTCTTTTTTTTTTTCGTGGGAGGTTGGGGACTAGTCTACTACTAGGTCTCTCTCTCTCTCTCTCTCTCTCTCTCTCTAAACAATTTAATTTGGGCATTTTGAAATGGACCCTGTGTGTTAAATGAAGAATCCAATGTTTGTAGCTTTTTTTGGTTGATGTATAACGATCCCTCTCTACTTCATAAATATGAATTGAGATGACTTGGCCTTTGCTTGATTTTGTTGCTAAGATTTTCTTTTTTTTTTTTTTTGGGGAGGGGGGGGGGGGGGGGGGGGGGTGGGGTGTGTTGTGGTGTTCTTTTCAACGTTTTTCTCTTTATATTTTATATTATACCATACTTGGGGGACCGAATGACCCCAGGCTTTTGCTCATATGCCTCGTCTTTGCACTGAAATTATGTTTGGAAAGAGTTAGATCCAACCTTGTGGTCTCCAAACTATAAAAAGGGTGACATTTATTACTCATTAAATTCTTTTCCCTACCCACAATGCTGAGCCAGAGAGACACCTACAACAAAGAAGTTTCCCAATAGTTAAAATTAGCAAAATAAAGATCGTTCGATGTCATTTTATTAATAAATTTTTTTTTGATAGTTTTTAAAAAAGTGGTTAAGTCATTTTATAAATTACCTCTATATATAAACATATAAGTATACATGTTTGGTACTGCTAGACATCCAGTAAGGAGAGAGAGAGATTAGTCGTTCATTTTTCATCCAACGGTCAGGAATGCACCACAGAATGATACGACTACCGTATAAATAACAAGTTTTTTAATTTTTTAGGGTATAACTAACAAGTTTTATATACATATACACGGACAAAATAACGCCATTGATATGTCAAAAGATACAAAACAAATGATAAAGTCGTGGCTGGTTAGCTTAGCGAACATTTAGGGTCAAAATTAAATTAGCAATTTTGTTGAGCCTAAATCGATTGTCTTTCGGCAAAAGGAGAGGCTAGCAAATGAAAAAGAAAGACAAAATGAGTTGCCCTGACAATTTTATGAATGTGAAAGGTAAAAGTTGGGAAACTCGTAAGTTACCTCACATCGTACATGTTACCCTTCGACTAAGGCTCTTATGAGTTAGCCATATAGCATAATCTTATTGGTTAAACACGACGTTTTAAAGTTTAATAACTTTCTAAATGTGATAAACCATAAACTAGCTCTACGAGATTTTCCATTTTCCTTTTTTTGGGGGTGAAGGAAAAGAAAAAAAGAGTGGGTGGGGTAAACTTTTCTGCAGTCAAGATTATGAGTGACTCCTTGCGATTCTGAACTGAACCCATGTGCTAACTACTCAAAAGTTGAGCAGAAAATGAAGCTCAAAAGAAGATGATTCCAGGTACTTTGTACGAAACTCGTGCAAATGCCCCCATCATTATCAAATCTAACTTATATAATATATATATATATATGTATGTATGTATATATTTCTACATCCTTGATGTATAGAAAATGAGCAACACATGTTTGCTTAATAAGCAAGATCAGTTTATTACATTTACATCATTGCGATTAAGCATTCCAAAAAGGTATTGCTTCCCAAGGAGGAAAAGGCTTTGAAATGTCTTCTTTCTACACTGCGGAGCCTTACCTAAGATCCGCTAGAATTCAGATCAAAGCATCATATAGGGTTGGATCTTTTCAGCAAATATATATATATATACACGCGCGCACACACACACACACACACACAGAGACACACAGGGTTGGATCTTTTTGAGCCGCACCGTTACACCCATTTTATAAACGTTATTCGATTGAAACTTTAAGGTTAGGATTAATGATATGGTTTGGATCTTTTTATGGCTGCACCGTTACATTAATTTTGTAAGTATTATCTGATTAGAATTGTAAGGTTAGGATTATCCCATTTTATAAGCGTTATCCGACAAAAATTTTAAGATAAGGAGTAATGGTTTGGATCTTTTTGGGGCTGTGCCATTACACTCACTCATTTATAAGCATTATCTGATTAAAAATTGTTAAGGTAGGGTTAATGGTGCCTATGGCATGAGCATCCTCCATAGATTTTTTTCCTTTTTCTTTTTGGGGAACTTTTGGTGTGTGATTTGACCTCTCCATAACAAGTGGAGTTACCTTTTCTTTTACTCACAAACAAGAATATAAAATACCAGATAAAAGGGATAGCCAAAGCCATAATTTAAGGTTGTTTGAGATTAACTAGTATCTCTGCCTCCTTCCCTCTATTATACAGAGTTAAATAAAGTCACAAAAATGAGCAAGCCAAACAGAGTAGAGAGGAAGATAATAAAGTTATGTTCTGACAAAAAGAGCAAGTTTAAACACATTCTGAAGCAATATCTGGTGGTGGTGGTGGTGGTGGTGGTGGTGGTGGTGGTGAGTAGTGAGTGGGTCTGTAAGTTGCATTTGCATTTTGTCCAAAAGGAGGAAAAGAGTGATTGACAGACCTTCTCTCTGTGTCTTTACAGGTCCTAAAGACTTCCTCACTAGTCAGTTGGCAGAGAAAAACTGATCTGGCTCTCCTGTCAAAGAATAATAAGAGAACCCAAAAAAACTAATAATAAAAAAATAAAAAGCAAAAAAAAGAAACCACATTTATATAGATTAAAAGAAAAAATATATACATATATCATTTTTTATTATTTTTTTGGACAAAGGCCAGATAAATGCTCTAAGGCAACACCTTACTCTGAGAAAAAGAAGAAGAAGAAGAAGAAGAAAAAAAGGGATCCCAAAGAGCCCACTCACGTTGTTTCTATTAATATGAGTTTCAAGGTACAAATACAGATGGTGATTGTGAGTTTTCAAATCTAGGAACACAAATAGCACCTGTAATTTAGGTTTGTTAGGTTTGTTCCCGACCTTTGGTTCGAGATGGTGGATCTCATTCATCGTCGTTGATGGCACCTTCTTCGTCCAGCTTACCTCCATCACTCCCCGGCATGTCAGGATAATTCTCTCTGATTTCACCGGGCTCTGGCTGCCTATCTAATTGCTCGTCGTCATCGGATTCAGACCATGCCCGCCTCCGCCGGCTTGCTGTTGATTCAGGTGCAACCTTCAAAGGAAAAGAGAAGATGTCAAACGGCTTGTAGAATGGGAGAATGAATACTTAGTTTAAGCCACAGAATGACATGGCATGGCATGGCAATGCATGAACACTGCAAACATATGGTTGACTCGAGTTTCAAGCCGAGACATGATTGGAAATTTTTGTTTTTAAAAAAGTTGAATGCAAAGAATAGGAAGAACATTTTCCACCTCGTCCTCGGCATCAGAATCTTCTAGCCCAGCTGCTGCGAGAGGATCATGAGCATTTTCTTCCACATAATCATCTTGGTCGTTAATCTGACCACTGGGCTCCCTATAATTTATCTTGGCATTTTCATCTTCTAGTTCTTCCTGATCATCCATCATCTCTGCTTCTACGTCCTCTGTTTCGTAACGTGATCTTGAGTGCTTGTCCTTCTTTCTCCTCTTTCCAACCTTTCTCCTTCTCTTCTCACTATTCCCGCCCTCCTCGTCATCAATCTCCGACCTGTCCCTTCGCTTAGAAGATGTGCTGCTTTTCCATTGCTCCTGAAGATGCAAAAACCAGACATACAAGTATTTCCTCAACCTTTTGGAGTGTTCTTATTTCTATTTTATTTTCTTTATTTTGTGGATTTTATGTGAATATAATTCTGGATCTAACATTTAAAAAAAAAATTTCTGGATCTAACATAGATCTCCCTAGATCAAAAGAAATTATCTGATACACAGCATTAAAAAGCATTTAGAAGGATAATGTTGACCAGGTGTAATGCGAAGAAATCATGTTTTGTTATTTCGTTTATAGGATTTAATTTTATTTTACAAGAATCACGAGAATTGATGTACAGGAAAAAGGACGATTTTACAGGCTTCTTTCATAGCAGTAAAGTAAGATGTGCTTTCTTTAACATATTATTACGCTACCATACCACTGAATTAGGGCCTATTCATAAGCAAGGAGCGAAGTGTTCAAACACAATTTACACCATTTACCTTTATTCGTTCAAAATGCTCCTCCTGTTGCCTCACCTGCTTTAGTTCATCCTCTCGCATTCTCCTTTCCAACTATTTCCACATAAAAGTATCAGTAGACATTTTTATTATTTAGCTGACTAAGCATCTTCACTGCAAGAATAATAGATATACAGAGCATGATCAGTAGACCTGAAATTTCCTCTGCTCTTCTGCCTTACGACGGGCTTCCTCAGCCAATGCCATCTGACGAAGAGCTTCTTGTTTATGCCGGTTTTTCTGCTCTTCGTGTTCAGCATTCTTCAAGTGAACTCTTGCAGCTTCAAGTAAGTGTTTACAGTACTCGACGTGGGTATCAATTTTCTTCTCATCAAACCCATAAAAGTGAAGGTTTGAAGCAGCAGAGGCAGACAACTGTTTAAATACACGAACAGCATTTCCCAACTCCGAAACTGTTAAACGCACCTATATAAAGGGAAAAGGAGAGGAAAAATGAGATGTGAAAAAAGCCCTGTTCTATTGAAAACAGAAGGCAAGTAACAGTAAGATTATTAGATGAAGTTAATAGGATTACAGCTCAAACAATCCCGGTATATAATTCTTCAGCACGTTTGATAAAACAAAAAACAAAACATAGGAGGAACTTCCCATTAAATATTAAAAAAAAAAAAAGATAAATTAAAATCATAGGAGGAACACCAATTGCATTGTCAATAATTTTTTGGGAGGACATCCTCGCTCTCTTTTTTATTTTTTGTTGGTAGAACATGTCTTAACATGTCGTATCTAAAGAGCACTGCTCATTCGCCGAACTATACCATATCAAAATAAAAATAAAAATAAAATTGATATATAAACGATGGGGCATTGGAACAAAAGAAAGAAGCAAAATGAAAAGGAAACCTCATCTGCGGTCCTCTTTTCCTTTTGTAGGGTTAAAGCTGAGAACTTCTGCATCACTACACCTGCATCAAATCTCAGCGCGTAATTTGAAGGAGCTAAATGGATGGCTCTCAGCAAAGTCTTTTTGCAGTCTTGCCATTGTTCAGCTTCATAATGTGTACGAGCTAAATAGAGAAGAATCTGAGAGTCTGTGTTGTAGAAAAACTTCCTCAGGCAATTCTGATACTGCAAGATGACAAGTGGTGTCAACAAGGATGCAGTCACTAAAAGAACGAAAACCATAAAGATGCATAAAATAGGATACTGCAAACTGACCATTTTCACAGCCAACGCAAAATTTCCCTGAGCAAAATAAACATGCGCCAAATTTATCCAGACATCTGGCGTCTGGACAAAAATGTTTCCACTTGCAGCTTCTTGAACCTAAAAAAGTTTTAACACATTTGAAAATTCAGAATTAAAATTTTAACCATCGTTTACACATGGCCATTCAAAAAGGGTAAAATTACACTTACCTGAGTAAAAATATCTTTTGAAACATCAAAGTGACCCTTTTCAGCAAATACCACCCCGGCACCATTTGCAGCATATAAATTGGCAGAATGTTGAGCTAGAACCTACAAGTATGAAAAATTTGAAAAAAGTATGCATGTGATGAACACGTACTAGGATACATTAAAACAAATACTCCCTCGATTGAACCGTTATGGGACATTCCTTATTCTCACAGACCAAAAAAAAAAACTCAGAATGCAAGGGAAGAAAAGGAGAAGAGAAAAAAATATATAAGAGAATCTAAATACCTTTGTGTAAAGTTCCTTAGCTTTTTCTAAATGTGTAGCTTCCAACTTGGGATTTCTTTTTTCGTTACGAACTGCTGCAAAGTAGTTCCAGTTCCCCTAAAATAATTCAAAGTGGCATCGTGAGATGAAGGCTGAAATTGAAAGTAACAGACAAAAATAGGTTTTCCATGAAATTTTCATTCGATGCTAAAGTGAAATTTCCAAGAGATGCAAGCTCTCCAGAAGTACACAAACCAGAGAAAGTGTATCATAGGAATCCTTCCCCTCTGTTGCTTCACTAGCAGCACGTAATGTTTCCTTTGCCTTAACCCAATCGTCATTCTTCAATTCCAAGTCTCCGAGCATAGATAACGCTTTTGGGCACTTCGGATTCACCTTCAGAGCATCATTGACCTATAAAAAGAAATTCTTTAAGAATTGTTTGTTTGAGAGAGAGAGAGAATTAGAAGGGAAAGTGCCATAGGAAAAACAACCAGCTCAATGCTTAATTGAAGATTGTTTCGAGCTTTTGCAATAGCAGCAAACCTCAGATAAGCATCTACGTAGTCTGGATACTGCAAAGTTAGAACACAGTTTTTAACAAACACCAATCCCACAAGGTAAGTAACAAAAGAAAAATAAACAATAAATACATGCATGAATTTAACAAGTAAACACCCAAGATCAAAGAGGCAAACCGGTAAAATAACTAAATATTATTTACGTACTGAATAAAACAAACCCTTGTCATGCACACAAAAACACAAATACATCTTACCTTAAACAAGATCAGACAGTACAATGTGCTTGCAGTTTCAGTGTTATGCAGCTGCTCAAGTAATCTTGCCATGTTAAAGAGTGCCGTGACTTTGCTCCAAGGTAAGTCGACAACACGGCCTTCTTTCTCAAGATGCTGAAATAGATGCATGTCTTTGTACCGAAGAACAGATGCACTAGCATCAACAGGTGGAGAGTTTTCTTTACCATCAATAAATGCAAGCCATATTCCATCACCTAATGCCTCCCTGAAAGTTTGTTGAGCAAGCTGACAGTAGAGAGAAAAAGAAATCAACATTAATTTAACAGAGTCGAATACACTTCCAAAAAAAACAAAAGATGTCTTAAACCACACAAAATTAACAACAATAACATGAAGATTCTTCCAAAGTAATCCTTAGGAAACTGCTCCAACCTCAAATTCTCCCCTTTCAAAATGGAGAACTCCAAGATTGTTGAGAACTTCGATTGGTATTTCTTCACCTCCCTTTTTTAAAAGCGTACGAGCCTGCAACAGTTTTGAAGATCTTGATCAACTCAAACCAACAGATTAAAAATTATTTAAAAAGCTTCAATCACTGTACAGGAGAAATTTTAATTACGCAGAAGTGAAAGATGAACTCCTTACAGTTTTTAGCGAATCAAGAGCAGCTACAGGGTCAGATGATATTAGAAGTTCCCCTAGGTCAAGAAATGCCTGTAACAAAGTAAGACAGAGACTTGCTAAATATTAAATTAAAGTTGAAAAAAGACAGGAGTAAAGTATCTAAAATTTACTATCTGTTCTCCAATATTTGTAACCAAGGAATTGCGCCACAAAAGCTTCAAGATCGTGCAACTATTTTTAAGGGCCCTTATAATACTTCAAATCACAAGCATCTGAATTCAACCATGACAAGGCATTGTTTTGGCAGGGATGAGGTGGAACAAGCGCATTCCCAAATCTAAAGGTAACACATTGACCCAGCTAATCTCTGCTAAACATGTATATTAATCATCTAGATGTGTGAATGCATGAACATGACAAAGTAAGGAAATGAAGAACAGAGAATATTCGGAGGAAGCCTAACCAACAATGCAGCAAATATATATATTATATATTATGCATATAATATACATATATATATATTTTTATATATGCAGCAAAAGTTACCAACTATTAGTTTCAGAACTTCTACAAACTTCAACATAAGCTTGGGGCATGAAGAAACTTACACGTCATATCAACGGCTTCTCAACACACCAAATTTAGCATATATATCAGTAATCCAACTTGTTAGAGTATAAAACAACATGATTTCTAACCTGGGCATCACGTGGGTCAATTTTTGTAGCCTTCCTCATAAATTCTTGGCCCTTTTCCGTCTGCCCAAGCTGCACGTATATATGCCCAAGAACCTATTGGGTAAAATACAAAAAAAAAAAAAAGGGATTAAAACCTCATTACATTGAAATTATTAGGGGAAAAAACAAGATATACTGGGATTAAAATTGAAAAATAATGCCCAATTTCCAAAATGCCTTTATTTTAACTCACTTTCAACGTCTCGCTATTATCAGGATAGACCTCCAAAACCTTTTCAAAGTTAGCTAGTGCACTTTTAAGATCTCCCAACTTCAACTGTACCTGCCCCAATCCTGTCACCAATAAACCATAGTTATACAGAAGAATAAAAGAGAATGGGAGACAATAGATCAAAAGAACAAATGTTCCGCATCATCATGCGCATTTTGGTTTAGTAAAATATTGAAAATGTTTGTTCAAATCTATTGTGCATGTTGACCAATCCATCTTACTCATTAGTATGTGCACTTGCGTGTATTTTCAAAACACAGAGACACATGCTTCAAGGTTCAAAGAATCTAGCGCTTAGTCATTTCACACTAATACATGAAATTAACTAATACAAACATAACAATTTCATGGTCAACAAGAATTGCCAAACAACAAAGAAACTTGAGCACCAAACAAAATAGACAGAAATTCCTCTACATCAGAATTACTATACATTTCAAATCAAAAACAGGACTAAAACTATGCTAATATGTCCCGGTAATACACATAACGTTGTAAAATAACAGACAGGTGTTACCAACCGTAGTAAGGAAATACAAACTCGCGAGGCTTATTAACTTCCTTGACAGATGCCATGTAATATAGCCCAGCCTTTTCATAGTCCCCCTGAAATCCAGCAAAAGAATGTCAATAAATAAATTGAAGCCTTGTACTACTAGAGTTATAATTAATTGCTAGGGAAGATGTGAAAATTGACAACATATCATTCCAGTAGCAGACCATTAAACGCATTTACTTTAGAAAATGTTTGAGAGTGTTAGATTGCAGCTTTAACAAACATGAAGGACCATTACACATGCACGTCACTAGACTCCCTGTTAGGGAGTAGATTTGAGAAAACCACTCTCCAATGCAATGCCATTTTTGGTGCTAAGTTTGGCAATATGTTGTACTTAGTGCAAATTTTGCACCAAGTGTAGCATATGCTAAATTTTTGGATTTGACTGTTATTGGTTGATGTATAAACTTTTCCAGTTTATCATTACAACATTGTCAATTTCCAATTAATATCAAGTTAAAGCTCACTTTTACAAGTTCAAAAGCTTGCTATTTGTGACATAAAGTATTTGAAATAGCATTATGCATTGGAGCATAAAAATAGAATAACATATTGAAGATGCAAGTTTCACACTTTTTGTGCCAAATAAAGTATTGCCATTTGCATTGACTATGGTCTGAAGAACAAAGTGAAAATTTTTTGACCAATTGCAATATTTTCCCTACATCTAAACATGCATGAACACAAACAAACATGTGCATAGATATACTTTCGTATAGCTTTCAACGCAATCAAGTAATAGAAGAATGAAGATATTGTTTGTCCAACCTTGCTATGGTAAGATCGTGCTAGATTATAGTAAGAATGTGACTTGGTCGGTCCATGGTTGCTAACAGCAAGGGCAGTTTCGGTCAGTTGTTCAACCACAAAGTGTTGACCCGTGAAGAAAAAATGATTTGCTAAATAATTTAGTGCCATTGCACAATAAGGATATATTTCAAAAGCTCTCTGCATTTTTTCCATTCCTTTTCTGATTCCGGTAGCTGAATAAATATAAGACAGCATAAGAATTAGGCCGTAGCAGAATCAGAAATTTATTTCCACATAGATAATAGCCAAACAACATACGCAACATTCAGCATAAAGGAAATCATATTCTAAAGATGCTCATAAAATTTACCTTCATGTGTATTTAAGTCCATAATTGCCAGTGCAACAAGAGCCTCGACATTTTCTGGATCTAACTGCAAGTACAAAGCATTTATCATATAGAGTATAGCCATTGGCAACGGCGAAAAATGTGCAGCATAAGATAAAAATGCATCAAAATTAGTTAATATCACTTGCCTGCAATACCCTCTGAAATGCCTGACGGGCTTTGTCAAACTGACCCAACTTGTAACGACAGAGACCAATCCCAAGTCTTACAGCAGCAGGACAATTGGGATATACTTGCAGAGCCCTCTTTCAAAAATTTAGATTACAAAAGTCAGAATTAACACTGACTTTATCTACAAGGGAATATACATATACCCCAATCTTTATATATATAAATAGTGATTAAAATCAAATATTGAGAAAATCTCAGTCCACTTGTTACAACAGATGGGTGGAGAAATGGCATAATATTGAATACAAACCTTATACAACTCCAATGAATCAGAATAGCGTCCACGGTTGAACTGAACACATGCCTGCAGGTTCCCAGACAAGTTACAATAAGGGAGGAAAAAAAGAAAAGAGATAAAGGCATATCTCTGCTAATCAAATCAGCTTTAGATTCACATCAGTTTTTTCTCTCCAGGCTATTACAATCTCAAATATCTTAGTTGGTAAGCATGCAGAGGGCCCAAGCCTCATTTTAAGACAACCAAACAAATTCATAGACAAGGTGGCACCCTTATTTGTTTTAAGCATCAAGTTTCAGCTCATAATTTTCCCAGCATCAAACAACGGAAAAGTTTTTATTCCTAGAATTATCCTGCACCGAAAAGAAGAGGAAACATAAGGCTTTGTTTTAAACTATAAATTCTAATAGTCTGAACCGTCATTACTATGGTACCACATACAGTAAAATTGAAAAAAACTATGACTAAAGAACGGGCTATTACTTGGTGCAACTTTACTGAAAAGAAAGAAAAATTTATTCAAACTAAAAAATAATGATAAAGAAAAGAACAAGGTGTCCTTAGCTATTAAACTAAAAGCTCATTTCTATGCTTTAAAAGCCCAAGACTTTGCAATTAAGGTTAGTAGAATTATCAATCAAAATTTTAATAATTTCGTCTCCTTCATTTCTTTGATGGTGTGTAGACATGCCAGATTACTTAAAAAATAGTAATATATAAATAAACAACGTAATATTGGATATATAAAAATCAAGTAAAAGCGCTTTATCAAGCATAACATATCGGCATACCTGACCCAAAAGGGCTGGAACATTATCCCGATCTCCATCCAGAACAATCTTAAATGCAGCAGATGCCTGTTCTACTTCACCCTTAGCTAGTAAAAGTTGACCTGTTAAAAAGAAGAAGAGGGTTAAAGAGTGCCATATTTGGAGGCATGACTCAGCATCGAGTGGATGCTGAATAATTTCAAAAAGCTCAACAGTGGTATAAGACCATAAGTAAACCTACAGGTTTGTTATAGTCAGAGACACAAAGTTCAAAACTAAAAACGAATTGAAAGCAACTTAGGATTTCACACAGACAAGAGATCCCCACAAAAAGTTGTTTACCGTTCGCGGTACCAGGTACATGATGAAAACGAAATTGGAATGATTGCACCCTATATGTCTCTATCAATGGCCAAAATGTCCCTATAGGAACCACAACTCAGCAAATTCTAATAAATAATCGCAGGAAACAATTACCCGCGTTCAAAACCAAGATGGATGTCTAACAAAAACTTTCACCCATACTATTGAAAACTTCAGCGCACACACACGTATTAATATATATATATATATGTGTGTGTGTGTGTGTGTGTGTGTGTGTATGTGTGTTGTACTGTACTCTTTGCTTAGATATAAACGACAACAAAAACAAGCATTAACCCACCTTTGCCAACCCAAGTAGAAGGCTCATGCATGTCGATTCTGGAGGCTTTGTTGTAGTATTGCGTGGCCAAGATGAAGTGTTCCTCCTTTTCTCTTTGTTTAGTCTCAATCTTTCCAAGGTAGCTATAGTACGCCCCTAAAGCATTCAAGATCGCAATTCTCTCGTATCTAACATCAGCATAGTACTCATCAATTTCTGCTCCCCCAACCAAAAAAAAAAAACCAATTAAGCACCAACACGCACAAACAAGTCCTCTTTTTTTAACGAAAATTCAACACAACTAAGAAAATTACATATACATATGTATATATATTTATTGAATACCAGGACTAGAACCTTCCTCCAAAATCTGGCGGAACTGTTCGAGTTTTCCTTGTTTGAAGTACTCTCTCTGCAACGTAAAGCAGCGAAAATTTAAAAATAATTAAAAAGAAAAAAAGGAAAAGTTCGAAATTTCAACCGAGAAGAAGGAGGAGGAGAAGAACGGACCGCGATGATGAGCCAGAGATCGAGAGGGGCTTGCTCGGCCTTGAGGATGTCAAGAATGTCGGAAGCGTCGCGGGGGAGCTGATCGAGAGCGACTCGCACTTCCTCCTCCGAGTTCTGCACCGGAATGTACACGCACGCCATGGTTCTCCGGTGGCCGAAACCCTAGCTCCGACCAGAATTCGCGGTTTTTCTTCTGCGAATTCCGACAATCGGAGCGAATTGGGAAGGAATAGGGAAGCTGTGTGTGGGGAGGACTCGGGGGTTTTGGATCTTCGTTCGTAGTTGAGGACTGAACTTCGACTTGTGCAATTTTTCGTTTTTTGTAGGTTTTTCTGAAAATTTTTCACTCAACTCTTGGCGGGTTTTTGGTTATTCTTAAACAGCCACGGAAGTTTATGATATTTCGATTTTTTTTTTTTTTTCCTTCCGAGCACGACTTAGACTCCCAAATTAGGGACTGCTGAGTTTTTTTAAATTGACGGATAATTTATCTATTTAGTCCTTCAATTATGTATATCATGTCATTTTAGTCTTTCAAATTTAAATTTGTTAAATTAGTCTCTACGTTTTCTATTTTTAACAGTTTTGATCCCTGATATTAAAATTATTGAAAATTTTTTAAAATTTAACATGTAATAATGTATCAATTCCATATTAACATAAAATTTTAAATAAATCATTATACATCTTGTAAAAATGTCATTATTAATCTTACTAAAAACCCTTAAAAACTATAGTAGTTACATTTTTTATACAATAATTTGTTAAAAATTTTAGTTATTATGTGATAGGAATGTGTTTATCTTTGTTAATTTTCATAAATCGTTCCTCAATTTAGTGATAGGGATCAAAACTGTTTTAAAAAAAAATAAAAAACAAAAAACAAAATTCAAAGATAATTTTATGAAAATTTAGCATGCATTTGGTTGGTAGATTAGAGTTGAAATAGAATAATTAGGCCAAATAGTTCATGAATTCTTTAAAAGGTGACGGTTTGATTCCTATTTTATTTTTTTTGGACGATATGATCTTAAACTCTTTAAATATTGGCCATTTTAATCATTTTCATCCAATTCTGTTACATTTCTAATTGAATCTTGCTAAAGTGGTCAACTTTTGTAGTAAAAAGACAGAAATGTTTAGTGATCAATTTTTGTAGTAAAAAGACTAACATACGTACTCCCTCCTTTTCACAACCCCCTGGCACGAACCCACATCCAGGTTGCGCCACCCTCCCCCCCCCACTTAGACGCAGTCGCGCTCCCCAACCCAGCACCCCTTAAACCCATGCGCTTCTCCACAACCATGGCAACTTCCCCCCCCCCCCCCCCCCCCCAAGTCCCCCCCAAACTCCAGCAACCCAAGCCCCCCCAACTCCGATGACGAACCCCCCTCCTCAAACTAAACCGATCTAGCCCCCTAATTGAACCAAACCCAAACCCAGCACCATCCCTCCTGGGACCAAACCCCGATCTGGCCAGCCAACAGAACCAAACCCAGCCCCCCAAACCGAACCAAATGCAGACTTAATTCCTAGACCAAACCCAGTGCCGCTGGCCCCCCTGTCGCCGAGCTCGAACCCTGAACCCCCCGCCCTCCCCCCCTCCCCACCGAATCCAAAGTCCCCTCCCCAATCCAGGATCTAAGAAAATGGAGAAAGGGAGGGAAAGGAACTAGCCCTGCCCCCGGTTTTGATCTTGGCCGCACTTTTGATTCGAGGAGAGAGAGAGAGAGAGAGAGAGAGAGAGATAAATTTTTAAAATTTTTTTAAATTAATTTTAATAAATTACTAAAATACCCTCTTATTCTATTAGAAATTAACAGAATTGGACGGAAATGACTAAAATGACCAACATTTTAAAAGTTCAGGGTCATCTCGGTCAAAAAAATAAAATAGAGGTCAAACTATCACCTTTTAAAGAATTCAGGGACAATCTGAGCCAATTACTCGTTGAAATATTTGGGTTGGAGTTGATTGACTTTTAAAAAATTAGTTAAAAAACTTGTTAACTTTTCAGAAGAAGACAAAAAAGAGACTTTTTTTTTTTTAAAGTTGATTTACCAAGCATTCAGTTAAAGTTCAAGGATGAAAGTGATAAAGTTTAAGGATCAAATTGATAGGATATTCATAATTCAAAGACTAAACAAATAAATCACCTGAAAATCTATTAGGTTGGGTTTTGGGGATTTGTGCCTTATAGTAAGTCTTTAAACTTTTTTTTGGCAATTTACCTTTTTAGATTTATAGTTCTTGACACCATCACTAAATTTTGTATGTGTGTTTGCATTATAGTCAGAAAAGAGTATTTAAACTGCATTATAAAAAAATTTAGGCGGCAGTTGAAAACACTAATTCTATGGATAACGATTACAAACAAGAGTAACTCATAAAGTGAACTATTATTCTTCATAAGTTTCACCTTATCGGTAATCCTATGACTTTGCATATTACAAAAGTGCAATGGTTGCCTCCTCTGAACTAGATCAATGTGAATATAAATTGTGCTGGTTTTGGTAAAAAAAGTTTTATTTTTTTTATTTTTTTATTTTTTTGCTCATCAAGACATTTCCTTTATTTTTTAGGCGAAACTTCTTGTTTTTTATTTTGATGATTGAAAAGGCTTAACAGTTTTATTAGTATAATTTGCATATCGAACATAACTGTATTTATGTGGTCAATCTTTTCAAGTTTAATCGAATAAAGTTCTTTAGAAGTTTTATTTAGGGTCTATCATAATTTTTATGAAACAAATAAATTAATAAATCATTCATTTTAATGTCATCAGTTTCATTAGTAGTTCTTGATTCTATAATTTATTTAACCTCTTCTTTATAGAGATGTAATATAGTTGGTTTTTTTTTTTTTTTTTTACACCGGTATACCCTGAACTTATTGAATAGTTGCAATTTGCACATTAAATTTTTAATTTTGGTAATTTACACCATGAATTTATGATATCAATTACCCTTCATTGATTACAATGTTGATTTTTTTTAAATGAAAATTGACACTTGACTTACATATAGAACTTGTTTGGAACACCAGTTGGAACGGTGTTTTCATAGTTCATTCTCAGCTGATGGTGTTTGGCAATTCGGTTCAACATCAATGTGAGTTTGAACCGTTATACAGTAACCCCAACTAGGTTTACTGTTCATCGAGCATCTTCCCTGCCCTTCTGTCTCGCCTGTGCCTGGCTCCTGTGCCCGAATCTCTCGCCTCCACTCCGGCGCCCATGTGCTGGTGTCAGTGGGTCTGTTGTCGGTACCCCCATCCCATCGAGCATCTGCTGAGTAGGAGGAGCTCTGGTTTGTGGTCGTCCTTCTTCTCTCCTCGCTGAGTTTAAACTTTGAGGTATTGCCCTCGCCCACTCCCGTCAAGCAGATGCGGCGCCGAGTGAGGTTTGGGAAGCGAAGGCGAACCTTGGGCCGGATAACCAACTATTTCCAAGTTCGGAAAAAAGCTTGCCGCCCCGTCAATTCCTGCCCTAATCCGACAACTTCTATTGTTTACTCATCCTCGGCCTCCAATTCCGAAACCTTAGTAAAAATTCTTTCTCTAATTCTCAAACAATATAGTTGCATTGTTTAATTTTGTTAATTTTTATGTATTACCCATGACTTCTCCGAATCTCCACACTCTACATCGAATTACAATTTCGTCCCTTCTCTCATTTTGATTTTGGAATTGAAGTATACTCAGGCGTCTATGTATGTGTGTTGTTCGTGGGTGTTTGTGTTTTGGAGATCAATTGCACTGGTGAAGCTCGAAAATGCTCTACATTGTCCATCTGCTGCATAATTTCATTTTCTGCTCCAGTTGAGCATGAATTGTACTGCTTAGGCTAGTTTAATGCACTACTCTGTCCATTTGCTACCTATTTTCTGTTTTTTGCTTCATTTGAGCTTGTTGTCCATTGCTTAGGCTAGTTTGATGCACTAGTTTGTCCATTTGCTGCCTACTTTCTATTTTGGGCTCCCATTATGCAGGATTTTCACTAATTAAGCTAGTTTGATGCACTACTCTGTCCATTTGCTGCCTATTTTCTGTTTTTTGCTTCATTTGAGCTTGTTGTCCATTGCTCAGGCTAGTTTGATGCACTAGTTTGTCCATTTGCTGCCTACTTTCTGTTTTGGGCTCCCATTATGCAGGATTTTCACTAATTAAGCTAGTTTGATGCACTACTCTGTCCATTTGCTGCCTATTTTCTGTTTTTTACTTCATTTGAGCTTGTTGTCCATTGCTCAGGCTAGTTTGATGCACTAGTTTGTCCATTTGCTGCCTACTTTCTGTTTTGGGCTCCCATTATGCAGGATTTTCACTAATTAAGCTAGTTTGATGCACTACTCTGTCCATTTGCTACCTATTTTCTGTTTTTTGCTTCATTTGAGCTTGTTGTCCACTGATTATGCTAGTTTGATGTACTAGTTTGTCTATTTGCTGCCAAAAATGAGTTATGGGCTTCCATTATGCAGGATTTTCACTAATTAAGCTAGTTTGATGCACTACTTTGTCCATTTGCTGCCTGTTTTCTGTTTTTTACTTCATTTGAGCTTGTTGTCCATTGCTTAGGTTAGTTTGATGCACTAGTTTGTCCATTTGCTGCCTACTTTCTGTTTTGGGCTCCCATTATGCAGGATTTTCACTAATTAAGCTAGTTTGATGTACTAGTTTATCCATTTGCTGCTTACTTTCTGTTTTGGGCTCCCATTATGCAGGATTTTCACTAAGTAAGCTAGTTTGATGAACTACTCTGTCCATTTGCTGCCTATTTTCTGTTTTTTGCTTCATTTGAGCTTGTTGTCCATTGCTTAGGCTAGTTTGATGCACTAGTTTGTCCATTTGCTGCCTACTTTCTGTTTTGGGCTCCCATTATGCAGGATTTTCACTAAGTAAGCTAGTTTGATGCACTATTTTGTCCATTTGCTGTCTATTTTCTGTTTTGTGCTTCATTTAAGCTTGTTGTCAACTGATTATGCTAGTTTGATGTACTAGTTTGTCCATTTACTGTCAAAAATGAGTTATGGGCTCCCATTATGCAGGATTTTCACTAATTAAGCTAGTTTGATGCATTACTCTATCCATTTGCTGCCTATTTTCTGTTTTTTGCTTCATTTGAGTTTGTTGTCCATTGCTTAGGTTAGATTGATGTACTAGTTTGTCCATTTGCTGCCTAAAATCAGTTTTGTGCTCTATTTGAGCATGAATACTACTGATAAAGCATTTTGATGCACTAGATTGGCGATGATGTATATAGCAAAATTACCTATATTGTATTATAGTCTGACTGGTGAGTCATTTACCCGATATATGTTGTCAATTGCCGGTATATAAGCACATGTTTGGTGTTAGAGGCCTTAACTGTAGGTTATTTTAGCCATAACCAAGTTAAACCCCGAACCCATGGTTTCTATGCCATGGTAACCGATTCTGTATCGGGTAGTTGACATGCCTCAGATTAAATGTGTCTATCAATTTATACTGAGCCAATTCATCGACCGTCGGACCGTTTTTTTGAATTCTTTTTCTATGTTTGGTTATTGATTTCCTAAGGAGATGCCGCGCAAAGCATCGGGGGATCATTACTTTTGGGACGCCGCTAAAGAGAAAAAATTCCTGCTTCAACTTGATGAGTACCTGGCATGCAGTGGCGGTAAACATCCCCCCAAAGCAACTCTTGAACTTTGGGCCGCCCAGTTTAATGCTGAGTTCGGTGGGGTACCAGCATACGGAATGACATTATATCAAAAGAAAGAGAGGAGGAAGAAAATATATAGGGGCTGGAAGGCATTACAAAAACAAACCGGTCTAGGCTACGATCCATCGACGGATCGTCTGATATGCTCTGACGAAGAGTAGCAGAGCTTTATAGGGGTAACTGCGTAGTCTAATATAAGGCCCTACGTTATATAGTTCATTAATGCGATTATTATACTTGTACTCAGCTAAAATATCATTTGCAGGTTTTTAAGGAGTGCAACCATCTACGCTACGAGGGGCTGCACAACAAGGAGCTTTTATTATAACGTGATCGAGAAAAATCACGCTACCTATGCATCGGGATACGGATCAGTAACCATACCAGCTGATAGTACTCCGTATGGCGACGTTGAAGCTTCAATGGACTACTCTGAAACCCGAGTGGATTTAGATGAGTATCTAACACCAAACACCGGTGTGCGCCATTGTAACAACATACGTTAGGGAGCCGATGCAGGTCCATCGCGGTCAAGGGCAAGTTCTGGTAAGAGGAAGCAAAGAGACGAAACGAATGAGATGACATTCATAGCAATGTAGGAATTAGTGAGTTATTTCCGTGGCCAGTCGCAATCGGGCCCAAGTAACGAAACCTCAAACAGAACGGATCACATGCTCATGTGTATGACCATTATGACAGAGATGGGTATTCCACCAAATCAACGGTGTCAAATGTGGCACTACCTAGACGCGCATCCACGGCTCCAATATACGTTCCATCAGCTGCCCGATGTCGATAGGTGAGAAATAGTTTCATCCGTTTTTGACTCCCAGCGGCCCCCCACTGATTGATTTTCTTGTTCGAGTCCTTTTTTATTTCTTTTATTTGTTTATGGATATTTGAGGTGTTAATCTTCTTAGCGGAATAACTTTTATTTACTTATTTATTTCATGTTTAAAAATGTAGATGAGACTGTAGGTTTCGCTATTTTATGTTTTTTTATATCTGATATATTATGTTACACTGCTAATGTTTTGTACCAGTTATGAGAAAAAATACAAGTTAACATTCACTTTGAAACGAATAGTTGCGGTGACATGATGGTTTTTTAAAATAATTTTTTATAGTTTGCTAACAATTTTCGTATACCAGGTAAACATCAAATTTTAGAGCGAATATCAAAATATTCTCAAAATGAACGAGTATAGTTCCGCATCCGATGAGGAACAAGATGATGTATTCTCCGAAAATGAGTATAGCGACCATAAGAGTTATCTGATGAAGGTAGTGGTAGCCGTCACTGCCAGCAGGCGTAACAGGCGACAACAGCCACAACCAATGCATAACTCAACTCTAACTGGGAGCATGCGTGTGGAAGAGATTTTAAATGGTCATGCAGAAATAATTCAAGGATTGATAAGTATGAAATCAGAAACATTCAGATCACTTAGTAACCTGTTAGCTAGTCGAGAGTTATTGAAGCCAACTCGCAACATGAATGTGAACGAGCAGTTGTTTATTTTTTTATCCATTTGTGCACGAGGCGAAACGAACCGGCACATTTCTTATTTATTCCAACATTCGATAGAGACAACTTCACGTTGGTTCGATAAAGTGTTGAAGGTTATTTGTTCGCTAAAGGATGAATTCATCAGACCAACCGACTACACATCGGTTCAAATTTTGATTCTGGAGCATTCAGGTAAATATCGTCCATGGTTTGATGTACGTTATCGATATTATATAAGCACATTATCGTACGAAAGAGCTTTAATAAAAATCTGTTATTGTTAATGCCGGTACGCATATTAACCAGTCTTTAGTTTCTTGCAGGGTTGTATTGGTGCTATAGATGGTACGCACGTACCATGTGCCCCTAAGCGTGAAAATTCTGACGCTTGGATAAATCGCAAGGGATATCACTCGCAAAATGTATTAGCAGCATGTTCATTTAACATGAAATTCACTTATATATTGGCCGGGTATGAGGGATCTTGTCATGATGCCAGAATGTTGGAAGAGGCAATAGCATTCCATGGTTTCCCAATACCTCCACCAGGTAAGCAGACTTATCAAATTGCTGTCAGTATTTACATATAATAAATAAATTAAATAAATGATAATTGTCTTCATATTGCGAGTTTTATTGTGTAGGGAAATTCTACTTAGTAGATTCGGGCTACGCCAATAAGGATTGTTTCCTGAGCCCATATCGACGGGAGACGTATCATTTACCGAAATTTCGAAGACGTCGTTACGGGCTAGGCAACCGCCGTGAAGTTTTTAACTACACACATTCATCGCTGCGGAATTGTATTGAGCGCACTTTTAGTGTCTGGAAGGCAAGATTTAAAATACTAAAAGGCATCAACAGCTATCCAATGGACAAACAAAAAATGATCCCCGTGGCGTGTGCGGTCGTGCATAATTTCATAAGGATGGTGCAAGTTGGGAATCTCTTTCTCGAAGAGTATGTGGCAGATTCTGTGCCTGTTAGGGGAAATGTTGACGTTAATGCGGATTACGTGTTTCACGACGGGATCGATGGAAGTGGCCCAAGTACAGGACCGCAGCAACATGACTCGAGTAGGGAAGCAATGAATCAGATGAGAGACCACATAGCTGATGATTTGTGGGAAAGATATCAAGCATCTCCATTGTATAAATCAACGTGAAAGCAAGACCCGTTTTTACCTACGTGCGCCAGATAACAATTGTAATTATTAATTTGTTATTATCAAATTTTAATGACCAACTACGTACTTTTTGTTGGGCTATTTTTGTGGCGATGTAAGAGTTTAAGTTACAAACACAATGGTTAGTCAAGTTGATAGGTGTTATTAAATGAGCGTATTTTAATTTATCCGTTTTTCTTCATGCGCTTGGTTCATGAGTTTGAGCTTAAATTCTTATGTTTCAATGGTATAATTTTTGGAATTTTCAGAAAAGATAAAAAACTTTTTGGGCAAAACACAACAACATTTTGGGAAAAAGACCAAAAAAAGTTTGAAAATTATGGTTTAATTTTGTGAACCAAACAAGCACTAAAAACTACAATAGAATATTATATACAGACAAAAAATTTGTTAAACTCATTTTTTGAACATCCAAACAGGGCCCTTGTTTTTTTTAAACTTTTATCTCAAACTTTTTTACATCCAAACACTCAACTCAAACTCAATTTTTCAACTCAAATTTTTTCCCAAACACAAAACTTTTATTCTCAACTTAACTTAACTCAAACTCAACTTCAAAATATCAATTCAAGCTTGCGAACCAAACGGACCCATAGGTTATTATTAAGAGTATAAAAGGTCATTTTTAATTAATATTAACCCAAATTTATATTTAAAATAAAGTTAATTGAAAGTTTTATATTTTGATAATACTTAATTAAAGATCTTAATCTAAATAAATTTAGATTAAAAATAGATAAAAAATAATTAATTTTACTATCAATTAATAAATTATGTACAAATTACATATCACTTTCCTTCAAAATACTAACATTGTTATTAATAAGGGTAAATTACTACAAATTTTATACATTTAGGATGTAAATTAAAGATATTAAAAGTTTAGGGTATAAATTATAACTGTTCGATAAGTTCGGGCCGCATAGATGCATGGGTGCAAAAAAACCTTCTATTTATATATCCCTTGCAAGTTGCAAACGACGCCGTTTCCACACCTGGTCTGCAACGCTCGTCACAGCTCTTGCCAAGCCAAAACCTCACCTCAACACCGGCCGATTCTTCAGCCCGAATCGCAGCGGCACTGTTCGTAATACCCAGAACAATGCCTATCAAATGGTAATTCTTTTTTTTTTTTTCCTATAATAATCATCACCATTTTCTCATCAATTTCCTTCCAATTCCCACAAATTTTCCAATTTTGTGGATTTTTTTTCTTTCGGTTTTCTAGGGTTTTGCACTGGCATCCTAACCCCGGCACAACGGCGAACAGCCAAATCGTCAACGAGGTGACTCAGTGCGTCGAGAACATGAACGGCGTCAAGGACGGCCGCTGGAAATCCACCCTCACCTTTTACAAGCCTATCGTACGAGGTTTTTATAGAACCATTTCTAAATTTCAGGTTTCAGGGTAAGGGTTAGGGCAAATTTCCATTCTTTACAATTCCATTTTTTTGGGGGGCAGATCAGAGTCAGCCTTCGGATTTCCCTCGCGATTTTCTCGGGATTTCGCTGCCGGAGCAACCCAGCAAGTACTTCTTCATCATCCGGGGACAGCGCTTGGTTCTCGAGGCCGATTCCTCGATTCAGACGATTATGGAAAAATTGCAGTCCTACAAAGCCAGAGTCTCGCTTACTTTTGAGGTTTTTTTTTTTTTTTTTTTTTTTGTTTCCCTGTAATATGATTTCGTCTGCAATGAGACGTTATTGAGAATTTGATTGTGTTTTTTTTTTTTTTTTTTTTTTTTTTTAATGCTGTTTGTTTAGGGTTTTCAATACCAACTTGGGGACTTCCAATTAAGGGTGGGGAAAGTCTCTCCTACTCATTCCGAGACCTTGAGAGGAATTGTTATGGAGGTACTTTCTTATGAACTTGCTTCAAAATCTGGAAGGGTCGAGCCTTATTACATTGTCGTCTCTGTTTTCGATTTTGTACCATGTTAGGCTTTGTTGCTGTTAGAATTTTAGGATGCTTGGTGTCCTTCTTTTCCTTGAGATTTCAGGTTTTGCATTTTGAAATGTCCTATTTGCGTTGTAAAATTGTGTTGAGGACTCAGCATAGCCTTCGAAATCAGCCGTTGAAGTTAATGTGCTTATTTTCCTATTTGTGGTTTCGTTTCGGTACTGTCTATAATGCAAGAACATGGGAACGCAATGTATGCGAGCTCATTCTCATTTTTTGAAGTTCGTAATTGCAAATTCGGCACCAAGTATGGCAAATGCCAAATTCAACACCAAATGTAGCGGGTATCAAATTTGGCACCAAAAATAGCATTCATTAGGGAGCGCCAGAGTGGTTTCTACTTAAATGCCAAAATGTGGCGTTGCATTGGAGATGCTCTAGAGAAGATACTTGAAGACACCTTGAGTGCATATTGTTGTTGCCTTTAATCCAACAGAGTCGGATCCAAGCCCTGATCAACAATACTGTTCGATTTCGTCGTGACCAAATTAGGTTCCACTTCTCGTGATTGCTAACCTAGAAGTTAATCACTGTCTTTAGCCAATATGTTAAGCAGGTTTTCATTTGCCAATTTGTTATTCTCCTGCAAACTTTCATTTGTTAGGTCTTTACATCATGTAAGGGATATTGTTTCGGGTTTGGAGTATTACTATTCGGAATTAACGATGCTTTGGTTATAACAGGTGGAGTACCTCCCCATCTCTTCAGTGGAAAAATCCAGGCAAGTGATGGAAGAGTTCCTTGACATATTGCAAGATTCTGTGTCGAAAAGATCATTACCAGGTCACTTCTCTCATGCAGACTCGATGTTTGCCGATTATGGCCTCGGAGACCACTATACCTCACAGCATACGGCCGTCCAGTATGCTGTCGTTGTAGCTCAAGTCATAGCATCAGTACAAGCCGGGCAAGGAGGGAGAAATTAGGAAGTGAACTGTGTTGTAACTTTCTTGTATGATAGTTTTATTTTTCTCTGTAGTAAATATATGACATTTTTTTGCTTGCATTTAAAATTCCAATCGTATTGTTCTGTATTCCTTCTCTGGAAACATTTCCCTAAGTTCCCCAAAGGACCAAGTTTTGGTAGAGATAAGCCCAACAAGACAAGTTACAGACTTAAAACTATCCAGACAAACTTAAAACTATCCGGACAAGTTTTGGTAGAGATAAGCTCAACAAGACAAGTTACAAACTTAAAACTATCCAGACAAGTTTATAAACTTCTTCAGATTTAATTTCCCAAATTGCATCGACCCCATCTCTTTTGGTACAATAATTTCGAGTATTCTATTATTTGGTGTTGCAAAAAGATGAAAAAAAAAAAAAAAAAAAGGTTCAGACTTTAATTTGAGCATAGATCATCTGTCTGAAAATTTTTTTTTGGTAGATTAGATTTGATATCTCAATTTGCTTATTTTATTACACTTTTTCGTTACGTCTTAGGCAAAATTTTATGCTTCTTATGTATATGTTGATTAAGATTTATTAGTTATTAAAGAAAAGCAATAATTCAAGTTTAATCAAAATCCTATGTCCAAAAAAAAAAAAAAAAAAGCTTAATCAAAATCACATAAAAAAAACCGGTAAGATTATCAGAATTAAAAGATCAGATAATCTTTTTAATTTATTTTTTCATTGTTTTTGACCTATCAAAGAATTCTGAACAAAAATTGGAAAAAATTTAGTAAATTGGCAGTTTTTAGACACAGTTAAATAAATGGTCGATTTTTTTTATTTAAGAAAATGACAGTTAATCAATAATTGATCATAGTTAATTAGTGATTGATTATAGTCAATAGGTGAAAAATACAAAGTAATATTGATTAATTTCTGATTAACCATAATAAATTAGTGGTGGATTGATTGACATCTTTTAAAAACGGTAATTTTGTTAATTTTACAAAATTTTGACTATTTACTATAAAACTTATTTTTTAAAATTATAAATAAAAAAAAAACCATTTACCCACAAATCCCATAAAAATTTTTTTGAAAGGAAATCCCATAAAATGTTTCAAATTCATTTTCATTAAAAAAAAGAAGAAGAAGAAGAAAAAGGACATGTCATGTCATGTCATGTTCAAGCTAGTTGCTAGTAAACAATGTCATTCAGAGAAAGACACACACATATATATACACTTACATATATACACATATACACGAGTCATTACGCGGCATATTGGCGGCGGCGGGTACTGAAAACACAGCGTGTCTTTAGGTAAATATATGTCCATATATAAACACGAAGAGCCGTAATTGGCCTCTTAGCTTTCATATTTCTCCAACTATTGCCCTCTCTCTTTCTGTTCAGCCACTCTGGTCTGCTTCTCTTTTCTTCCCCACAAACAACAACAACAACAACAAAGGTAACACTTCACTCGTTTTGTTTTTCTGTTTTCTTCTGTCTCGGCGGCTGATCCAGATTTGATCATGTTTGTTTTGGTGACATTGTCTTTAATGTCGTAATGGGATTCCATCATTTTATTATTATTATTATTTTTTTAATATGTATTCGATTTGGTCGGTTGTATTACATATGTGGCTGTAGAAACGGATTTTTTTTGACAATCTGGTATAGGTATCTATGGTTTTGAAATTATTGAGTGATGTTCTGCCAGGTGTTTTACGAAAGTTCATTTCTTCTAATTGTTGATTCTTGATCACTTGGATGGCTAATTTGCAAAACCCAGTTGCAAATAATTAAAAACTATGTTTTTTTATTGTAAATCACTCGAGGAAGAATCCGAATGAAGAACAGACTTGGTGCTCACATGGCAGAGTTTGATAATTGATTTTATGTCTTATAGGAGTTGTAGCTTTTCAGTCTTATGGAATCCCTTCACATGGTTAAGAAAGCAATTGATTTTCCTTCCTTTTTCTTGTTTAAACTTTGAAGATTTTTATCCCAATCCCATGGATCCAGCAACTCTCAAGAGCGAACCCGATGGCCCGAGGAAGGTTTGTTGAGTTCAATACCGTTCCTTTATACTTGCTGAATAGCATTTCAATTCTGCCAATGTTTTTTCTGAGAATTGCTTTGATTGTCGCAGAGGAGATTCATACCAAAAGCTCCCCCTCGCCGGGTACCAAAGGCCGAAGTTAAATCGTAATCTCATTTTGCTCGAGCATCTCTATGCAATTGTAATTTCATGGCGTTCATTTTTTCGTCTCATCTTTTAATCTCTTTTTGCAGTGAAGTGGTTGAGGATACTGATGCTGACCAGGCCAGGGGTTTGTTGAGACGCTTCAATGTAGTACTATTCATTATAAATTTCTCTTTACTTCCTATAATTTTTTAGATTAAATGTTTTGGATCGGAAATGTTCATGTTTGAGTGTTTGATATTTTTCTTGGGTTCTCGTCATAGGAAGGTCTAACAAGGGCGAAGCCAAAAGTTGAGAAGAAATGTAGTCTTTCTTTAACTCATCATTCTTGTCACGATCTCCCGTGCATTAAGAATTCCTAATTAATCCATTTTTAATTTCTAAACTCGCAGTGGCAGCTTCACAAGTTGCATTTGGTTACGGCGGTGCATCAAATACCGTAAGATCGTATGGTGCTCCTAAGGGTGGTATTTATAGGGACTCTCAAGGTTCACCTTCTGTTGGTATGCTATTTACCAATGTAGTTTTTTTTCTCAACCGTAAATGAGACATTTCCAATGCTTGTCACTTTAAAAAAAAAATCATGTTCTTGCAGGTGGAACGTTTCCCTCGAAAGAATACAGAGAACCATGGGTATGTTACAACCGTTCACGGTGTCTAGTGTCCTCTTCTGGGCTGTTTTCTACTTTTCCCTTATCTGAATATGGTTTCTTTTGGATTCTATTGCAGGATTATTGCAGTTATTACCCTGCAACTCTTCCTTTGAGGAGACCCTATTCTGGAAATCCAGGTATGTCCTGAGGTATATATTTCTATGGCAAAGGAAAAAAAAAAGTTTAGTAGACAGAAAGAAAGAAATTCAATCGGCGACATACGACTTGAAGGGTTGCTACTTAAATTTGCATGATTCCAAAGTGCAAGATTCACGTCCTGTTAAGTTACGGCCTTTTTCAGTTGTTGATGGATTTTTCTACCTTTGTTTAACTCTTGTAGAACTTCTTGATGAGGAGGAGTTTGGGACGAACGCAGAAACCATAAACTACGATGAAACTTCAGCAAAAGCAGCAATAGAACTTGGTCTAGTGGTTGGTAACTTGACATTAAAGGCTGAAATGTTATGTGTACAGTTTACTCATGATGTTATACATTGAAAACAATTGTAATGTTTTGTTCACAGGAGGAGAATCCCGAAGCCAGTATGTTCTTGCTTCATTTACCGCCAACTATGCCGTTGACAAAACGAGCAGCTACCACTGTGAATGGACAAGAGGCAACTGAAAGCTTGCCCGCACCTGTGGTTGCACAGGCCACGCAGAAGCCATGTGCGTTGAAGGAGTTACCGGCGGGCTTCATGGGAAAAATGCTTGTGTACCGGAGCGGTGCCATCAAGCTGAAGATCGGAGATACCCTTTATGATGTGAGTAGAGTTTACAACAAAACCTTTTAGTATAAGATAAAGTATCGTTTTCTTGGTGAACTTTCGGATTCTAATTAATGAAAACAGGTCTCCTCAGGTATGGATTGCGGTTTTGCACAGGATGTGGTGGCTATTAACACCGTGGAGAAGCACTGTTGTGTTGTCGGGGAACTCAAAAAGCGAGCCGCTGTAACCCCTGATGTAGACTCCATTTTGGATAGAATGGCTGATTTATGATTGTTTCTGCCCTTTCCCCTGCACAAAATTTTGCCTTATAAATGATTCAAACTAAATGTCATTTTTTATATGAAAAATATAGGTGTTTTGAATTTCCTTCTCTAGGCTTTTTCTTTCTTTCTTTCTTTCTTTCTTTTCCTGTTAAAAACAGAAAAAGAGAAAGATGAGAAGTTCCGATATAATGATTAAATCATATTTTACAGATATTACTAGTTGTATTGGAACCTTGATGAAATGAATCTGCCACAATAATTTCCGTGTCATCCAATATTGTTCTTCAAGTTTTTTAGGATCTTTCCGTTAGAATTGCAAGTTTTGAATTCAGGATTCCAAGAAAAAATTGGGTATGTGCTTGATTTATTTATCCTAAAAAAAAAAAAAATGAATACCAAACTCTGCAAAAGACATGAACTGACATACTACAATAACGGTAGGAAACAAGAGGCTGAAAACACAAAACTCTACAAACGACATATACGGAAGAAACGACAATGAACAGAAGGATAACGTCAAGTGTGGATTCATACAACGTTGTTAGTTAACTCCATTATTGGAGAGAGATCAAAAAACAGCAATTATTTTTGCGAAAGATAGTAATCTCCTGATACGACATGAATTGGAAAACGACAATTGTTTTTAGAAACAAAATAGCGAAAACTGATGAAACGACAATAATGGTAAAAAACGACAGCCTAAAAATGAAATAATACAAGAAACGACAACAAACATAGAAAATAATGACATTTTTTTAACAGTGACATTAATTTAAAATATATATATATATATATATATATATCAATTGTGTAAGAGTGTAAGCGACTAACAGTATAGAAAAACGAGATAGATTGTGGGGGGGAAAAAAAACCCAAAACCAAAACCCCGCGAAAGGACTTTGTTTGTAAAAAGTCGAATAACTTAAATAATAAGGAAAAAAAAAAAGAGTCCTGAGAAACGACATTGGCAGAAGAAAACGACACATAATGAGAAAACACATTTATTGGCTGGTTTTCAGCAAACATAATTAAATCAGAAAAAATTACATTATCAACAAAAACTTTTTCACACACACACACACACAAAAACAATGGTGATGATTCAAAACCACATTATTTCCACTCACAAAACTGTAGAACATGAAAGATAAGCAGCAAGATTTCTAGAGTTGGTGCAGTGAAATTTGAGCTCCATGTTGTGGTTGAAGAGTCATGACAGTGTAAGGAGTATGAGCATAAGAAGGAGAGAGCTCCCATGAGAAATGTTGCAGAATCATGGCCAACGCGAATTTCGCTTCCGTCATGGCGAAGCTTTGGCCAATGCAGGTCCTTGGACCCCATCCAAATGGGAAGAATGCCGGCTGCTCCTTACACGCCTTTGCAACCCCTTCTGCGAATCTATCGGGTTTGAACTCTTCTGCATCCTCTCCCCAAAGTTCATGATCATGATGGATTAGCAGCGTCGGAAGATTCAGATCGACCCCCGCTGGGATCGTGATGTGCCCGATTTTAGTCTCGTTGTAAGCGTGTAGGTATTGAGCAATCACCGGCGGATACAATCTCAGCACTTCATTGAGTATCATTGTTACCTGCCAAAAATAAAATAAAAAAATAAAAAAAAATTTGAACATACACTTTAACATCATGATTTGGTGAATGTGTTTTGATTATAAAATGTATGTTTAAGGCTTATGTGTATGCTCACAATTTTGAGGTGGCTGATACATTCAAAGTCGGGTTGTTTTTTGCCGCAGAGTTCTAGGACTTCTTGCCTTGCCTTCTCTTGCCACTCCGGGTGGATAGCTAAGACGATCACGGTCCATGTTAACCAGGTTGAAGTTGTTTCTTGGCCGGCAAGGTAGAACTGTTTGCATTCCTCTATCACCTCTTCAAGTGTCATTCCCGGGCTTTTACCGCCAGTTGCATGTTCTGGTAAACTATTCTGGTTGCTCGATTGCAGAAGCAGGCCTAGCAAGTCGTCGACCTTGGTTCGTCCGGTTTTCATCGAGTCCATTTTGTTCTTGATTATTTTTCTCAGCATTGAGGTGATCTCTTTGTCCAGCTTCGTTCTCCTCCGATTCTTCCTTGTCGGAACAAACCTAGACATGAAAGACATGCAAGAACTCATAAGTGGGGAAAGAATTTCCTCTTGAATTCAAAAAAATTCTGATTTGGCACGCCACTTCAAATCCAAAAAACTCATCTCATTTCAAATCCAAATCCAAATCCACTTCTTCACTTTTTTGAAATCAACGCCGCACTCATTTTCTCTCTCCCAAACACCTATTCATTTTAGATTCTCATTTCAAAATGAAAAATTTTCATTTCAAGACGGTGTGTCAAACGGGGGCTAATATAAAACGCACCTGAAACCAGGAATGTATATGCCCTGCATTGCTTCAAGTGTTAGCTTTATCAGCTCCTTTTGAAGTTCAAATATCTTCTTCCCTTCTTCGTAGCTGCTCCCAAATGCTGCTCTTGAGATGACATCTGCTGTGAGTTTCTGAAGTTCGATCCACATATCCGCTTCACAAGTTCCTTGCTCATTAACCATCTTCTTCCATTCTTCGATCATCTTGCCACAACTGACCGTAAACGCCGGTACCATTTCCTACAAAAGCAAACACAAAATTAAGGCACTTAAGAGCCTTGTTCAGAAATGGAAGAACTGCTAATGTAAAAGCAGGACAGAACCTTCAATCTTTCCAAGTGGAAAGCCGGGTTTATTATCCTCCGATGCCTGGCCCAGTCTTCACCATCTAAAATCGTCAGTCCCGATCTGTTCAGAACGCGAATAAGAGGGCTTATCGGGGGTTTGCTAAAGTGTCCAAGCTTGTTGGACAGAATTTGTTTGATTAGCTCTGGATCCTTGATGATCAGCCTTGGTGTTGTCCCCATCCAACACATTGATATGTTCCCTATGCACATACATGTAACAAGATAACTCTCCGCTCTATAAACGAGTCCCCCTAATCTCAACGTACCATGCTAATATTTTTTCAGGCATTAGATGACGGTCCATAGGATCTGAACAGTTCAAATCCCAATGACCCAAATTATGTACGACTAAAAAAAGACTAGGTGCATAGTAAACAGATTATGAAACGTGGAAAATCTTTAGATACAACTTCATGTATGTCAACACCATGCATAATGACAATTAGGAGGCATTATAAATGTGATGCTTACCATATTTTTGCACAGTGGTCAGGGTGAACGGATCGACACGTGGAACGATCTGATGGGTTAAACCGAGGGGCTTGGACCATGCCTCGGTTATCAGCCTCACAAACTCTTTCATGTCCCCAACCAGTGGGTTGTAGGGGGTGCCTCTAATTCCTTGTCGCTTTAAGTTCCTTTCTAGCCATTTGGGTCTCAACCAAATGGTGTATAAAGCTTTGGCAACACCATAGAGAGGCAGAAATAGTGAAGTGAGTGCCAAGAAATTTAGAACATAAGATAAAGTTTCCATACTCTTGAGTGGTTTCAGTTTCTTCTCTGCGTGTTTGGTTGCTGAGAAAATTGAAGTTTGGGCAATATATATATATATGGAGTTGTATGACACATTCCAAATGACATATACTTGCGTTTCAAGTTTCAGTCAAACTCTTATCAAGTAGAAGAGCATTTTTTTTTTATAAAGTAGATGGAAACAAAACCTTATAGAGTAAGTTCAGCTGTTTTATTAAATTATTGTATGTTTTTGGACTTTGATCAGAAGATATTCTTTGGACAAAAGTAAGGGACGGCCGGTAGAAGTGTTTTAGTTGTTAGATTTAGGATGCGTTAGGTACACTGTTTTGAAATGAAATTTTCAGACTGGAATTAGTTGATTTGTAAAAAATTAGTTATAATTTTTACTTACTTTTCAAAAAAACACAACAATTAAGATAAAAAAACTTAAGTTCAAACTTGTTGGCTAAACGCATGCTTAATTTTCAAACAATCTGATTTGTAATTATAGTATATGTTGCACAATTATATCCTTAAAAGTTTAATTTGATGGTTAAAAAGTAGTTCCTATCAACAATGCAAAATGAGATGTCCCGTCGTAGAAGGACATAAAATTTAAAAAAATAATAAAAAAAAGGCAATATTCTACATAAAGCTTTTGAACACGGTGTTGTAGGCGGAGACAAATTTGCAGTACTTGGCGTGAGGGTAAAGATTCAACCCAAAAAAAAAAAAAGGAAGAAAAAATGGTGATAAACATTATCGTATTCACTACTCTAGCCTACCATGAAAAACCATGGATAAGCGTGGGGATCAAGTTCCCATTTATCGTGATACACGTGAACACAGGCGGTTTCATTATAATATTGAATGTTTTAGAAAACAATTGATATTCAATTATTTAAATATAAATTGGTTTCAATAAATAAAGTCAAAAAAGAAAAAGAGAAGGTTTTCTACCAAAAGAGAGAGAGAGAGAGAGAGAGAGAGAAGAGAAAAGCACAAGGTGTATAAAATGATGTTGTTAGATCATATCATAACTGGATGGGTTTGCAGTTCTTCTCGCAGTCACACGACTGATATGGACTCGGTTCAAGAATGCAAATTCTACTGAAAACATTTTTGGGTATTACCATTTTCCAAGCATTTTCAAAAGGGTATTTGGAGTATTGCCCTCTAAAAAGGACACCTCTGTGATATTGCCCCAGTTATAGTGGTAGGTTTTTGTTTTTTAACCCTAAGTCAAAAATCGACATAACATATCTTGACGAAATTATCCTAGCCTGTCAGAAATGTAATCTGATAGATTACCATCAATGATATACCAAATGTTGACGGTATCAACATGGATCACCGACAGTCTCTGTTTGCAAACACCTTTCTCCGGTCACCTGAGAGTATTCTGATAGATTATCATTTTTTTTTTAGTACAAAACTATTGGTCGTCTTGGGCTGCTATCACCAAAGAGTAATTTGGTAGATTACTTTCGGTAATCTACTGAATTATTTTCCATATTCTACTGAGTTAATTACTGTAATCTACCAGAATATGAGAAATTAACAACGACAATTTAACATATTAATTCCTAAGAATAATCCCAAATCACCAAATTAAAAAGAAAATTTGTAATCTGTTAGTGCTAGGGCAGAACAAAGGCAATAAAAGAAAAGGATTAAAATATCTTTTTAAAAACAACCAAAATAAGAAAAAAAATATATATATATATATATATATATATAAAGTCCTAGGCCAAAATTTCTGATCATATTTTAGATGGAACAAAATATAGTATGTGTTTTGAGGGGCTATTTCCACAATATCTCTTTTCCGAAACTCGCGGGTGCTATATTATATATATTTCAGGGAGAAAGAAGTAAATAACATTTTTCTAAAAATTATCTATAATAAATAGCATAATTTAAAAATATTTGAGATAAATAATGTTTTATGATAAATAATTTATGTATGAGACATATTCATAAAAAAATTATTTTGTACATAATGTCGTAAATAAACTATTTATTGTAGATATGTTATTTACATATAATATTTTAAAATATTTTATTTTAAAAATGACCTATTTACAGTAACTTTGTATATTATTTATTCTTCGGCACATTGCATAACCACTTGTCTGATAAGGAAATGGATTACTTAATTAGTTTTGTACAGGAAAATAAGATATTTTTCCAAATTAAATAATTTTGTGCAGAAAGCGCTCTTGGTGAATTAGAACGCCTCTTTATTGTGCTATCTCTCGTCTCTCTTTTTTTCCCCTTGTTTAATTAACATTAAAAAATATCGGCTATCTCACTTTATCCTCAAAAATTTTAAAAATCATACTATTTTAGTATAAGAGTTTATCAAACATTCAACTATTAAAGGGTATTTGGTTGTCTTGTTCCGATTTTTTTTCATCTTTTTTTTTAAATAAACTCAGTTTTAATATTCACATTTGAGGCTCATGTGATAGATGGTCGAAGGATAATTTGATAAATGAATATTAAATGATTAATTAGATGCATGAGCTGAATTAGATCATGATATACTGACTAATCAAATATATAAAAACCAAAATTTTGAATAAAAATAAATTCTATTGAAGTAGCGTTAAGACGTTTTTAATTTGGTATTATATTTGGTTGCTCTTAGAGGTAATTAAAAAATAAAAAAAAAAAAAGACAGGTGGCTTTCAATGTAAGAACTTGAGGAAATGAAGAAATTCAACCAAGGGTGTGGCTGCTGTCTTCTTTACTCACCATTCTACTGGTTTGAGTAAAGGACATTTTATTTTTGTTTTTGTTTTCGTTTTTTTTGTTTTTTGTTTTTTGTTTTTTGTTTTTTTTGTTTTTGTCGTATTTTACTTCTATATTGGGGCTCCACATGATCATTTGTTGATTTGCTACAGTCTTTGAAGATTGCAATTATGCTTGTCCCAAAAATAAAAAAAAAGGGAAGAGAACCTCTAAACTTGTGGATGTTAACGTTTACACGTAGCCATCGCGGTAACTTAAACGGACGATTCCAATTTATGAACGACTTTTCTTCCTTTTAAGTACACGAGTTTATTTATTACTACAGTAATTGATAATCAGTTTGAATCATAAATCACATGTGAGTTTTTTAATACATTCATACCGTATGTTAATTTGGATGGAAAACTTTTTTATAATTTAAATTGTGTATTTAAATTAAATATGTATTTGGATAGTTTTTATAAAAATAACATTTGAATAAGGGGAAAAAAAAAAAAAAAAACCTAATTTGACATTTGGATAGATAAAAATAAAAAATAAAAAAAGCATAAATTAATAAAAACAAATAAATAAAATAATTAATTAATATATTAAAATAATGTAAATAAATTATTATTAAAAACCGACTTTTCGAATGAAAAAAATTGGTCATTTTTTAATATTATAAAAAAAGGAATGTAAATGATGACAAAGTTAATCATATTTTTATGTACATAATTACTTAATTACAATTTGAGAATAGTTGTGAATAGTTAAACCCTTTGCATGAAGTACTATTTGTATTTGAGTGTTTACATTTGTATTCATGCCTAATCAAATAATATGTATTTGTATTCAAGTTTAAAAAGTAATCTTGAGATGGACATTCAAGCACGCTTAAAAAGAAAAAAGAAAAAAAGAAGAAGAAAAGAAAACTACGAGAACGTTTTCGCACATGTTAATAGAACTTCACCAAACTTTCTGGTCTAGACGTGGAAGATACAATGCATGGGAAAATCTAATATTCACCATTTTGAATTGAAAAAATCAAATCCAATTGATTGATTGATTTTTTTTTTTTTTTTTTCACTTCAAGCGCCAAACACATTAATTTTAGAACATTTAGATGTTTTTTTTCTCTAAGTGTGATATATAATAATTGTGAGTTTTTAATGACTAATTAATGAGTACTCTCGAGTCTAGACTATAGTACTCCAATTGATATTGACACTAGGGTTTTGTGGCTGTAATATAGGGAAAGAAAAAAAAACATAAATATTATTTAATACCACGTACTCATCTTTTATTAACATGTGATATTGAACACCGTTGATGTTCTTTAATATTATTTTGTAGCATAAGCCCAAAGAAAAATATATTTTAGACTTTCATGAAAATTGATCGCTCCCCTTCTCGAAGTAAATTAGTGGGATAATTCTTTTATAGATGAGAAGTTTTTAGAAAATTACTTCCCAATTCTGTGCGAATTAAGCCAGCTCCACATGAGCATAGAACGAGCTCCACTCCTGCCCTCCACTTTACGAAGCTGAATATCTCTACTCACGGTCTTATCAAGACAATGGGATTTTAAATGTAGTTTTACGGTTTAAAATTTGTATTCTATTAAGCTACAAAATTCTCCAAATAAGTGGCAATTAAGGAAAGTAAAAGACAACTTTCCCCATCATGTTTTCCTGTCCCAAAACTTTCCTCTAATAGACGTTTACCTTTCGCAGTCCTACGATAGAATAACATTTTTTTTTTTTTTTGTATCTTGAGGTTGGTAATTTTCCACCTAAAACACTAGTCCATTTAAAGAAACTCTATGTCACAGTATATTTGGTCCTCATTTTCACACACACACACAAAAAAAGGGCTTCCTAGATGAGAATCTAGCTCATTCTATAGCCCAATATTAAAGAGAGTAAGCATTTAAAGGTCTTCTTTCTTATCAATAAAAGCAATTAAAAGGTCTTTTATCCATACAAGGAACTAATAATTTGCATTCCCATCACCAGCAAAAAAGATCAGAAGTAGGTTCTTTACAGTCAATAACCTACAGAGTTTGTCTGTGGTTGAATGCAATGATTTCATTTATTTTTTCTCTTTCAAATTTTAACAGTTCATTTTCTTTTCCACCAAATGAAGTTTGTTTATTTAGGAATTCCTACTGTATGACCTCATTTTGATAGGAACTGTTGTGTTAGTCGTTTGGTTAATTTTTCAATATTTTACTATATGACTGGAGAAATTCTATATATAACGGGCTGGAAATTTTTAATGATTATGTTAAAAAATTATTTCATTATGAATATTATCGTTTTCAGTTAAATGAGAGTATAAAGTAGAAGAAGACAGCTGGGGACTAAAAACGACGGGCCGTAATTATATAAGCTCCATGGTATTAAGTCCTTTTCAACATATAATGTAAGAAAACACAAAAACATGATGAAATAATTACACAAAAGATCTATTTTTAGAATCTCATTTTAAAATATATTTATTTTTTAACAATATTACGTAAATGTCTATTTTTAAAGAAATAACTGCTTGTAATATATATTTTGTTCTTTTACTATATTCAACATTATTTTTCATTATTATGATTCATAAATTTTTTTCTGTATTTGTTTATTATTATTGTATTTTTATCTTAATTCCTAGTTTTATTGTAGTGATTACTTGTTAGTATGTTAGTATGGGTTAGGTTTTCTTATAAACATATAATTTAGATTTCTTCCAAACTTTTTTTTTAGTATGATTTAGGTTCTTTATGATAATTTATTTTTTCGTAAATTACTTATTTCTTTATTATAATTACTATATCATTATGATGTTTTTTAAATGTGCATGGTATTATTTATTTTTTTTCTTTATGATAATTAATATATCATTACGATGTCTTTTTTACGTTTTAAAGTGTTTAATATTTCTTAACAATATTTGTTTAAGTATATATATATATGATGTGAACCTTATCTTAATGATCAATTATTTATCCTAATTATTGTTTTTTATACACCATGCAACTGTTATGTGTTATATTCTTTTTTTTCTTTATAATAAATCAAATAAAATGATATTTTCTTTAATGAAAGATTTGTTTTTTTGAGATTTTTTCTTTTCTTTTTTATCAATTCTTTATTTATTTATTTTCAATTCTTGATAAAAAGGATAATGTGGTCTTTCTAAGTACTAATTTAGAGAAGAAAAAAAATGGACATTTTTTAAATTGTAGTATTCAATTTAGACATTTATGTAAATAACCCAAATATGATTTGTTTTTGTCAAGCAATTTTTAAATTGGAGAAATTTATGCACGAAAACTTCCAAAACTTATCTGGAAGAAATTTTAGGCTCATTGGTTTCATCATCTCGAGGTTTCCATTGTCTTTCTTCTCCTCTTGCCACTATTTCTAGGGGAACCAACCCTAAAATTTCAACGGTGGCATACACTAATTTCTTTCTTTCTTTTTTTCCCTAAAAAAAACATAGAAAACAAAAAAGAATTGTATTATAGCGCTTTTTCTATATTTATCAAACACATTTTGAGAATTTAATGATAAGATATGGAAAATTAACCTACTGATAGAATTATGTTTTAAACTCTTTGATCTATTTCAATGACGGTTTGTTTTTGAATTTTTTTTATTTTTAATGAGATTTTGACTAGATATAATGTTCAGAAACATGTACTATCAATTGAGATACCTTATCATAAAAAGATTGTATTAATGTACATCATCAAAATTATACATTTTACAGCAGTTCAAGAGAGAAAAAAGTAAAACTAATCATCTAAAAGAACATAAAAAAAAAAGGATAAAGTTCAATAGAAGTATACATGAAAATATAAAATCTCATTAGCGATAAAATAAAGAAGTCATAAATTTCAAAGAGTTCATGTTAAATTTTTCAAAATTTCAACCGGGATGGTTGTCCGCACTCGGTTGTCCGCACTCGACCCTTCATATATAGCTTAGTCACTAACCACATATCATCCAAATTTCTTACAAAAATAAAGCATACTTAAAAATCAAATCTTCATACAGTACCAGATGTAATGAAGTTCTCTTCAATAAAATTCTCAATTGAGGCTAAATGCCAATTAAATTTCACAAAGGTCCAATAACATCGAGACAAGCTCAATAAAAGAAACAAAATAATACAAAAGCCAATTTTCTCATGTATGAAATTCTGTGTGTGTATTTATGGTATTGAATAACTAATAAGTCATACATAAAAATCAAATACAGGAGTTGGAAAAATTCAAGAGGATTGGTTGCATGTCACAGTATATTTATTTAATTTTATTTTATTTTTTTGGTCTTTTGTTTCACTGAACAAAATTAATGTACTTTGTTTTCAAAAACACATAAATTATTTGTATTTCGTTTTAGGAACCATAACTGGTTATATTCCATGTATCTGGTTTAACTATGCATAAATATGAATTTTATTTATTCTTTCAAAACAGTGTTTATTGACTTTGAATAATTTTTTTTTTTTTTGATAATGAATATATCTGAGGGTGATCCCATTATTTTTAGATTTTCAGTCCAACAGATAAAAATTAATTTCCCTAAATATGATAAAAATATATATTTTTTATACTAATTTCTCTCAATCAGTCATTTAAAATCTATTATATCATCAATAAATCATACTTTAACAATCAAAATTAAAATAAAATTTAAAAAAAGATAATAAAAATTGAATTCAGATAACCGAACCAGAGAAGTCTAACAAATCACCACCCATCCTTAAATAATTTCTTGTTGCAAAAGGGAATGTCACATCATAGTTTCTTACCGCATTATTAAAAGTTGGAAATCAGATTCAAGTCACGTCAATTTCCTGATAAAGATAAAACAAACGAGAGTAAGATATTTTTCAAATGCCTCCTAAGTTGGTCATATATGAGAGTTTTACTTCATTATGAAATTATTAAATAATATATTCGGTGTGTCTTTTTTGATATTTTTATATTATTTTATAAATTTGTAAAATTATTAAATTACTACTGTGGTCACATTTCATATCAATGAAAAAAAAAATTGTTTTTTTAAAAGAGGTTATTAATTTATCGCGTAATAATTTATGTTAGATTATATATATATATATATATATTTTGATGAATTAGATTATGTATTGTTGACCATCCACCAGTTTTGCAAAGAAGTAAATACCGTAGACGTGTAAAGTGGGGACTCCAACTGATTTGCAACGTTGCAACTTGCACCACCTCACAAATAAAAACAAAAACAAATTGTACCTAGCCAAAAAAAAAATATATATATATATATATATATATATATTAGACTCATCTCAATATTTTTTTTTCAAAAATAAATAAAGGAAGGGGTCTTCTTCAGTTGTCTCAGTTGCTTTTTCACCCTTTTTCACCCGCGAGAACGGTCGAACCCTAATTTCGGTTTTCAACTAAAGTGAAACCAAAATTGACTGACATGGGTTGATTTTAACTGGAAAAATGCCTCACTTGAGGTTGGTTCGTTTGGTTCTAAATCGTTAGATGTTCCACTTTAAAAACCAATAAGACATTTAAACACCACATGAAATTTCATATATTACAATAGTTCAAATACTAGCTCAGTCATAACTTTTTGTAGAAACATAAGTAGGGGGACAAATCACACTAACCCATCAAAACCCACATCCTAAGTTCAAAAATTTTTTTCTTTTTCCCAAGTGGACCTTTTTTTTTTTACCAAAAACCCTAAATTACCGGAAGAGTGATATAATAATAATAAATTAATAATGATGATGATAATAAAGATGATGATGAATATGAAATACCAAAATGCAAAGTACTTCTTTTGTTTTAATAATACACAGTAACACGGAACTAATTTTCCGTCATAACATATTAAACCAATTTCAATAATGGTACTACTAATACCTTTTAGCTTCTGATTATGTCAAATTAAAGATATAGTCTAATAGTAATTTCATATATGATTTTATAATGTAGAATTCAAATCCAGTTCATTATATATATAACGTCATTAATTTTGTCTTGTTTATACTTTCTTTGTTAAATTTTTACACAATCAGTAATTTATGAGAATTCATATACGGCCCATTCTTATTATTTCCATATGTAATTAATTGTAAGTTTCACTATTTATATATCATGTCATTTAAATTTAATAATCTGATCATATATATAAAGATTAAATATTAAGAATATATATATATATAGAAGCAATATTTATATAAGATGTCAAAATTTTATTGGAATAACGTGGAAATCAATAATACAAAAAAATGGTACGACGCATTTAAACTACGGCAGTAGTTGAACAATTACATAGAGTTCATCGGGAACACTAACAATTAATATTTTACACCTTGTTAAATATCTATCCAACTCTGTTACTGCAACAACTGAAAATAATAAATTAGGTCAACTAGTTAATATGCCAACCACCCTAGAAATTTTTATTTTTTCGAAAAAATAAAAAAAATAAAAAATTAATCTGCCAACCAGTCTTCTTCGGTACTGCCATCCAAGAGGGCTGAGCTAAAAGAATTGAATTCTGAGCCTACATTTGGCTCAGCAGTCCAATCTTGTACCAAGATTTCCTCAGAGAATAGTAGATCATTAGCACTGCTACTTTGGACATCTTTGAAAGCAGTCATGCCATTATACTCCGGCAGAAAATCCGAAATCTGGTAATCGGAATTCAGAAGATCCGCGAGGCAAAGCTCGTCGTCGCCATCGGCGAGGTTGAGATTCCCGGCGAAATCCGCCGCCGAGGTGTCGTTAACATGATAACCATCTTGATTGTCAAACGAGCTTAGCGCATTGTTTAAGGTTGTATCATGACCAGGTTCCCTAATTTCAGGGTTAAGGCAATTTGAAATGTCGAAATCGCCCTCTAATTCGGAGGGTCCTCCTACTGTATATTCCTTCCCTGTTTTGTGGGGCTCGGGGTTGAGAATGACTTTGGACGTACACTTGACGGCTTTGGTCCGGATCACCTGCACCGGCGTATCAATCTTGTTGTTGGACGGTAGCGCCGAGCCGCCACTCGATGTCGGGTCGGTTTTCGCCGTGGGATTGTGGGTCATTTTTGTAAATTTATGTTGCTTGTTGTCAGCTGAAGAATTGGAGGTGTTGTGTTGGAGTTGAAGTTGGACTTTTTTGCCTAAGTTGGTGTTCCAGTAGTTCTTTATTTCATTGTCTGTTCGTCCAGGAAGCCTTCCAGCAATTAAAGACCACCTAAAATAACATAAATAATAATAATAATAATAACTTTAGACAAATATATGTTTTAAAACAATAAAAAGGCAAGAATTTGAGTAGCAGCTCAACATAAAAAATATACATATATATATATATATTGTGTAGAGTGATATATATAGTACCTGTTGCCCAAAAGTTTGTGAAGCCTAATGATGAGTTCTTCTTCGTCGGGTGAAATGTTACCTCTCTTGATATCTGGTCTGAGATAGTTCAACCAGCGAAGTCTGCAGCTTTTCCCACATCTTTTTAGACCTGAACTTTGTTGATGAGATATGTTTTTAATAATACGGAAAAATAAATACTAACATAATATCAAAAATTTAAACAAGCTTATCATTTTCTTTTTCTTTTGTGTCTTTTAAATTCTGGGTTCTTTTTTTTTTTTTTTTGGTTTACCTGCTTTTTGCGGGAGGTCTCGCCAGCGGCCTTCGCCATGGGTTTTGATGTAGTCGGTGAGGATTTTGTCTTCTGCAAAAGTCCAAGCTCCTCTGTTTAACCCCTGATCCTTTGAGCAGCATGGATTTCTTCCCATTTCCCCAAACTTATCCCTCTCTTTCTCTCTCTCTCTCTATCTAGAGTTCTCTCTTTCTCTCTCTAGATTTCTCTCCTTCTCTCTCTCTTGGTACGGAAACTGGAAAGACAGAGTTCCAAATTGATTGTTTCCTACATTATTGGGCTTTGCTTCCGCCAAAGAACTTTGATACTTATAATTGCTATCTTGTCCTATTGATCATAAGCGCCGACTTACGTTTCTTTTTTCAACGGGCCACTGTAAATTTTTTGTTAACTGTATATGAATTTATTTATTTGATTCAATTACTAAAGGAGTTATTCTTTTACGAGTAATTATTTAGTGCACTGAATGTATCATGTCATTATAATTATATGATATATATATATCAAATAAAAAATTAACATCTAGGCACTTAATTTTTGTTAATTATTTTTTCCTTTTATAGTGTGCATTGCATCAAGATAACACTCATGATTGTTATAAATGTTCAACCTAAATTCTTGTATTAAATGAAACTTCAAGTAAAAAAAAAAAAACATATTAATTGATTGATGTTAAACTCATCATTTCTAACTTAAAAAGTTTATTTCATAAACCTAAATTTATTTCCGATCACTTTCTTTTATATAAGGATGGGTCTATTAATACTTCCCATTTTATTTTTTTCACTCATATTTCAAAATCATTAACAAATTAATTTTATAATTAAAAAATTACTTGTTCCATTCATTAATATTCTCAAAAAGCCCTTATAGATTATTTGTTTTCTTCTCTCTCCACATACTAAATTTACACATTTGCACAATTTTTTTTTAAATATGTTTTGTTTTATTTTTTATTTTTAAATTTTCTTCTCACATGATTTCTTTTTTCTTTTTAGATATCCAACAAAAATTCTTCATTAATTTATATGTTGAGATAAAAATCTATGAATTTATTCTTTGGAACACTTCTTCTTGAGACAATAAAAACTTGAGGATAATCTACTGATGAAGCTAAGTATCCCACAAGCATGGTTGAAAATGTTATGAATTTGGTTAATACTTTTATTAGATAATTAGAAAAAGCTCACAATTTAGTGTGAATTCCTAATCATTTCTCCCAATTATTTATAAAATGGATAACCAATCAAATCAATATATTTGATTATATATCCACATCATGCATACGCGTTTTCCATTTACTTGTTATTTCTTAGAAAACAAAAATTAGTTTTAACATGAAACTATAAAAACTATTGAAAAATAAGAATAATAACAAACAAAATAAAAGAATCTTCTCTTAAAAAAAATTCTCCTAGAAATAAAATTAAAAAATAACAACCAAGTAAATTATTTATTTATAAGGGATTTTTGGAAATGTATAGGGATTTAGACTTTAATGGGAGGAGAAAGAAAAAAGTAAATAATTTATTTATAAGGGCTTTCTGGAAAAATTAAGAGATGGAATAAGTAATTTTTTAATTCTAAAATTAATATGATAAATGGTTTTAAAAATGGATAAGAAAAATAAGATGAGAGGTGTCAATAGACTCACAATTTATATAAATGTGTTTATATGTGATTATGGATTTATTTGACAGAATTTTAAAAGTGTTTGATTAAAATAGAAAACATGACTTTTGAAAAAAGCTCATTTAAGTAGACTTTAAAACTCATTATAAGAGTTTAAATTAGACTTCACAAATTTCATTTAATATTTTTAATTACTTATTAAAAAATTTTAAAAGTATTTTGACTTTAAAAGTCCTTTTGACATTTAAAAAAAAAGTCCTTTTGAAAATGTGCTTTCGAAATACTTATTAAAAAGTTATAAGTTTTGTTTTTATTTTGTACTGACTAAATTTAAAAAATAAAAGCTCTGTGAAACAAATCATATATATAAACAAAACGCCAAAATGCCAAAATGTTGTTGGGCAGGGCAAAGACAAGGGATATAACATAGAAATGCATATAATGGCGAAAGTTAATTGAATGATTTATATATATTTTGATTTGGATTGGTTTTCTTCTTAGGATACATCAATAGAAATATATATGGTGTTTGCCCAACGATATAATCTTCCCATGCATAACTTGTCATTCATGAAAAAAAAAAAAAAAACAAACAAAATAGAAAACAAAACAAACAAAATAAAAGAAAAGACCGTTAAAGCTACACAATATGCTTAAAAATAATAATTTTACTCCTCAAATATTGCATAACCAACATATTCTTATGCACAAATTCATTTCTTTTATTGGGCCTTTCCTACCCAAAATAATTTTTTTTCTTTTATCAAAAGTCGTTTTTTTATTTGCTCTACTATCTCATATTGTCATATTTTGAAGACTTTCATTTGCCTTTTTATTTATTTATTTATGTTAACCTCTTGCCTCTAGAGTTTTGGCCTTCGTTTCATCTAAGTTTTGCCACCCCCTCTTTACCCTTTTTAAACCTTGCGTTCTTCTGGATTTAACAGTTGACAATTTAGAAATTTTTGCAAGATGTTGGATATAACTTCAAGCTCTCAAATACATCCACTAAAGTGTAAAATATAGGAAAAAAATTCCAAAAAAAAAAAATGGGAGAAAATTAGAAGTCTTTTTTTTCTTCTTTTACGAAATACAACTATACTAGACATAATAAGTTTTCACTTTTTAGGCTTCAACTAATTTAAGTCATCTATTCCATGTTATAAAAAATGCATGGAAAAATTTAGATGTTGATCACTACAAAATGAACTAGAAGACAAAACCCAAAAGAGGGGGGAAAAAAAAAATCCAATTGCAAAACGTGGATAAAATGAAGAACAAAATGCTAAAGAATGCATATTACAAAAATGTATCTGGAAGGCGTAAAGAGATAACCGCGGATCATTTGATTAAAGATAAAAAAACATTTAAAAAAAAATCAAATTTCCCATAATATTACGTTTGAGGGATAAAGGATATATAGAGAGCATAATAAAAATCCTTTCAAATTGTTTGGAAAATGGGAGATAGAATTAAAATGATAAATAATAATGATTTCTCTAATTATTATATGATCTATTTTAATAATTTTCGATAATTTCTAAAGGTAGATTGATATTTTAAAATTTGAATCAGATGGACTTTATGGATCCTTTTATCAATGAACGGAGTTGAATTTATTGAAAGGAGAATTCATCACCTCTATATCTCATCTCCTTCCTTTCTTTTCTCGAACTAAACAAAGGATTGGATATCTTCCTACACCTCTCTCTCTTCACATCTCTCCCTCTATTAATATCACTTATTATAATGTTTTTGAAGTCCATTCTAAAACGTTAACCTTTTAAGTGGAGTCTAGCTAACTTTTTTAAACTTAATATCTATCTATTTGTAGTCAATATAAAAGTTTTATTCTCATATTATCCTTAAAAAAAATATTCGCATACTCCCAACAATATTGTTCGTGTAACAAATCCAACAAATCACTTCTTTAAAAGAAGAAAATAAGACTTTTTTCACTATACGATTTTTGGAGTATTTAGAGGTTACTTTTAATGGCTAACAAGAACATAAACTACTCAAAACTATTTTGGCTAGCCATCGATTAGCCAAAGAAAGCTCTTAAATTAGGGATTAAGCTCACTACCTATGTCCCTTTTTCCTGTCTTTTTATATCCCTCGATTAATTAATATCCCACATCAATTAAAATATTTTAACAGATACATTAATTATCTAGAAAATTATTAGCTAATTTAAATTTTAAACTATTAGTTTGACTATTTCTAGCCTCAGAATTTTTGAGGTACTATAGAACGTTAGCTTTTGATGTACCATTGTGTGTTTATAGGATCGCATGCAAAGGCCCCAAATATATGGTATGAATAAGAAAATATATAAACATATATAAATGAAAAATCGTACTTAATATTAGATATAAAACCTTCATCATCTTGATAAGAGTGTACTAATAATTAATATTTATAATTTTTTTGAATCTTGCATAAGATATTTAAACTCTAAACCGTGTAATATACTCATATATGTAACTACTAGTAGATATATATCTTTAATCACTGGTAATAACTTTTCTTTTTTCTTTTTTCTTTTTTTAACACGTGACTCAATGAATTTCACATTTCATATATGTATCTACTGGTAGATATGTATATGTAATCTCTGTTAACAACTTTTTTTTTTTAATTTTTATTTTTTATACTACACGTGAGTCAATGACTTGCACGTCACGTCGTATGTCCTCAAATTTGATTATTTTTTTTTCTTTTCTCGAACCAAACTTTCCTACCTTGAAAGTTCGTTGCAGCCAACCCACCCCAACCCTACTCTCTCTCTCTCTCTCTCTCTCTCTCTCTCTCTCTCTCTCTCTCTCTCTCTCTCTCTCTCTCTCTCTCTCTCTCTCTCTCTCTCTCTCTGTATTTAATATTAATATCCATTCACGCAGTTGCAAAATTAGTATATGATAACTATATGGAGTACATAGTACTATTATCGTCTATAAATTTGTCAACTTGAAGAACTTACCCCTACAAATTTTTAATTTTAATAATTGATCTCCTGAACTTTCTAAATTATAATAAGATGTCTCATTTTGTTAATTTTATACGAAAATGAGATTTTCATCTTTACATGAGACATGTATAGGTTTTTTTAAAAATTTAATTTAACAAAACATTAAGCCAAAATGAATAATTGCAACAACTAGAAAACTCAGAAGGTAAATTGTCAAAATTAAAAATTTAATGGGCATGTTAAAAGGTGACAAGTTTTTAAGAAAGAGAGCGACACAACCCGGAGGAGAGAACGTTTCAAAAGAGAGAGAGAGAGCCAAAGAACTTTCACCATCAACTCCTCGCCGTCAAAGAGCACACTGTCCGGCGATGATCACCATGATTGATGGCGAAATCATAGAGAGAGAGAGAGATGGAGAGAGACGGGTGGGAGGGAAAGAGAGATAGAGAGAGAGAGAGAGAGCCAAAGAGCTCTCATCGTCAACACCCCACTGTCGAAGAGCTCACTGTCATGCGATGATCTTCATGATTTTCGGTGAAATCCCAGAGAGAGAGAGAGAGGAGGGAGCCGTTCGTGTCCGGCAAAAATGGAGTACCGGATACAAGAGACCTCATACATATATATATATATATATATACATGTTATATATAACTTGGGATATAATGATTTAAACTCTGTTAATAAACGTCACCATTTCAATGACAAGATTAACATATTTTCCTATGAAGTCCAACATCGACCCTGCCAACATTCCATGTCTAAACCATCTATATAAATATGAATAATACTAAGGATACCAACTTCAATCTCAGTTTTTTGAGTACCAATTCATATGTCATATTTTTATTGTTAAATATAATCAATTGAAATGACAATACTTTAAACACTTGTCAATAAAAAACTGACAACTCATATATATCATATATGTTGGTACTTAAAAGTTGGGATTAGAGTTGGTATTCCTAGTATTTTTTCATATATATATATATATATATTAGTTTACAAGCATGACAGTACTGAGCTAAGTGGAGACCGGCACGTGTCCTCATTAAAGGAACAAAAGCATTATGTTTTGTGTTCAGTTTTTAATACGTGCCCTCATGAAATATAACAAATTCCACCCCCTTTTTTTTTCCATTTTGTATTTACTTTCATGTCTAAAACTAAGTGGACATTTTTCATTCCCAAAATAGCATGAGCCAGTGTGCTTTGACTCCCTTGGAAAGTTCTAATTAAAAAATAAATAAATAATAAAAAATAAAAAATAAAAAACCAACTTGAAAAGTGAATTACTTACTTGTTCTTTTCTTTTTCTTTCATTAATTTTTCTTTTTTAGATAATAGTCGAGTAATGTAGTTTCCTCTCTTTCTTTTTCTTTTTTACCCTTCAGTTTTCAGCGAAAGTTTAAATAATTATTTTTTGGAGCTAAAAAAGTTTAAATAATTTGTGTAATAAGACCTAAACAAAAACACAAGGCAAAATCAAATCGCGACAGTTCTCCCAAAGAGGTGCTTCCTGGCAAGTACGTCTTCATTAGCAAATCAAGTAATTGGTATATTTATAATGATTTCAGAAAGTATCTAATATTTATTTCCTTAGCTGATCAATCCCTTATTTACTGATTTAATTACTAATTTAATAACTAAAAGTTCTATGAATTGGGCAAATTAAAACACCAACCCCTAATTAACCCCAAATCAAGATCCATATCTCTAATTAATTTAGGGATTAACCTATTAGTTTTTTTTTTTTTTTTTTTTTTGCTTGAAAAACCCCAATTAATTATGTTTATAATTTTGAAAATTCTTCCATATAGATATATATATATATATATATATATATTTGAATACTCGACAACATATCCCAAATGAAACACAGAAATACCCGAGTGTTCTTATATATGGAGAAATCTTTTACGGCTTTAACTCAAAAAAAAAAAAAATGGTATGCCAATCCTTTAAACGACATACGTCCGTTCCGTTCCGTTTCCTTCCAAGTGTATGTAATGTAATAAATATACTACTTATAAAACAATATTGATTGGCCAGTTTCAATTTCTACTGACAGTGGGAACTCAGTTTCAAAAACCGCATTGTCCAGTGTTTGGGTGGTTCGCTTCGATCGCCAATTAATGGGCAATGGTTTTGTCATAGGCTATTGACATGTTTAACAGAACTTTTTAGAAGTTGTTTTTGGCTTCTTAGATCCAAAAGTAGTTTCTAGAAGTGTTTAGATGATCTATTAGAAGAGCTTTCAGTTTCCAGAAGTACTTGCTGTCAAAGCCAAAAAAATATAATTTCTGGCAAAAGTTCTTCTGAGTAGACTTTAAAACTTATAACAAAATTGAAATTAGACATTATATACTTTATTTTAATATTTTTATTACTTGTTAAAAATACTTTAAAGATCATTTTGATCTTAAAAGCTTTTTTGTTCCAAACACTTACTAAGAAGTTATAGTTTTTACTTCTCTTCTTTTACTGGTTAGAAACAAAAGTAAAAACTCTGCTAAATAAATCCTATGACTGACTGATAATGGCGAAGCCACCTTGAAATCCAGGAATGACAGCTGTCCTCTGGCTCAAGGGCCTCCTTTTCATTTTAACCCCCAAAACAAAAGTTTTTCATGTATATTCTTACTTCATCCCCCAATAATTTTCAAAACAAAAGTTTTTCACGTAGTGAATTTTTCATAAAAGCCTGAAGTTATATCCCAAATATTAATATTAACCATACTTGTATTTTAAACTTAAAAACCAAATAAAAACAATTACCGTACTATCAGATTAGTCCATAATTTTGTGAACCATAAAACTAGACAAAGTTGCATTATTAATTTGATTAAACATTTTGACTCAATACGTACACCCTCCTGAAAAAATTTTTTGATTCAAAATTTGCACCGTAGAGTGGAATCATATATGAATCACTACTAAATCATGCATACAACTACATTAAAATGTTTTGATTTTTAACTTGTTTAATTTCAAAGCATCTATATTTTCTTATTTTGGCTGAATTTCCTCCATCTTCAGCTTGGAAAAGTGTTGAATTGATTATACATCACCACTTTCTAAGGAAAATTATGGAACCACTTTGACGTTGACATACACTACATTAGATGCAATGACGTCCCATTACATATATATATATATATATATATATATATATATTGCATTACATCTAAGAAATCATTGTATTGATGGGGCCTATAATCAACTCCAATGGCTTACAACATTAATTACAAAATACCTAATATGATCAGTTGGAAGTCGAATTCAAGAAATTAATTAATTGACCGCTGTCTCTGGGAGTTAAATTTATCCATATATACATATATATACAATATAATAATAGACACAAGTTTTATTGAAGACTAATTAAAGCTATACAGAAAAATGGAAACATAATTTGGTGAATTATTATTATTTTAAAATTAAAGGTGTTTGATTCAAATTCTATATTTTTTTTGAATAATCAATAAATTATACTTGTAATTTAGTGAACTATTAATACGAAGCAGCTGTCTGTTTGGTAGATTGCAAGAAGAGATATCTTCTGTCTACCACCAAAAAAAAAACAAAACAAAACAAAAAAAAAAGTGAAAATCTTTGTGGGATGTGATATAAATAGTACTTGTACGTCTTCACTCTTCAGTACGTAAATGCAACTAATAGTATTCATATATATGGTTGGATATACTAGTTTTGAAAGAGAAGACCGTGAGGCGGTTCAACTTTTAAGACCGCGTTTGGAATACTATTCCAAACTGTAATTAGAATTTTAAAAATATTTTGATTAAAAATAAATAATATTTGAAAATGTACGTTTGGTTAAAAATGAATTATGATAGTTAATTAATGTAAAAACTTAAAATGTATTTTTTTTTAAATAATAGTATGGATCTTATTTTATTTCTCTCGTCAGTCTATACAATTTAAAAAATATGTATATATTATTTCGACTTGAAATTAGAAAGTTATGGACTTTTAAAATTTGAGTTTTGTAAAAAATAAAAAGAGAGATTTAGATATGTGAATAGAGAAATTGATTTACTTTTAGAGGGAAAAACAAAAAAAATTGGAAAACTCCAACTTAAATAGATGTTTCAAACGAGTTCTAATCCTAATTTTTTAATATTATCTTATGTAACAATAGGCTATCATTCTTCATTGATAGATTTAATTTTCAAATTTTAGTTGATGCATCAATAGTTGTTTAAAGACTTATTAAATAAAAATAACAACTCCTATATCACATATAATAATATTTATATTAAAATTGGTGTCTCTAAAATTACTCATTAAAATACCTTCCATCATCCATGCAGGAAGGCAATAATGCTCTCCAACTTTAATTCGAACTAATTTGTTATTAATAATTAGAGTTCTAAATATAGAGGTCTACAAAGGAAGAAGTAAATTTTTCCAACTAATTAGATGTGTAGTAGTACAAAGAAGGGGGGAAAACTGCATTAAATAATCCAAAGTAGTAAAGTTTTCCAACTAATTTCTTTTTTTATCTTGTATGAGGTCTTATAGGTACTTATTTTGTTAATTAATAAGAACTTTCTAGATTTTAAATCTGGTTTGTAAAAACTCCCGTTTCTTCTATTGAGCAAACCCCACAGAAAACCCTTTTTCCTCTGTTTTTTAATTAATTGTTACTATTTTTTTTTTCTGGAATAATTTTTTTGAAGTGCAAGCCAGTAGATACATTAGCCACATAACAATATTCGCTTGAGTACCTGAAAAATATTTCAACGGAAATTGAAGAAATTAATTTTTTTTTATTTTATAAAATTTAATGAATAAATAGCATAAAATAATTATTTATGATTATTTATTCTAAATATTTTTAAAATCTGATATTTACTTTAATTATTTACAGTAAAACAGTATTTACTTTATTCCCCTATAATTCAATATGGCATGGAACACCCATCATGAATCTAGTTTGACCCGTCAAGATTAAGCAAAGGATTCCTTGCATGTGGACTGCCCCTTTGTTGCCTGTCGTTTAAGAGAATGAACTTAATTACACTCTCGTTTGTTATCCCGTTTTAAACCTATATTTAATATATTTTTTCTATTATATATTTTCTTTCACAATAATTTAAATTTACAGTTTAAATTGTGAGTTTTGAACGTATGATTCAAACATAATTTAAATAGGGGCTCTGTACAAAAACGTCAGGGATCGAAGATTGACTTATGCCACAAGGGAAAAAAAAAGAAAAAAAGTATTTGAGAGAATTCTATGACATGTCGCAATACAAATTATAACCTTAAGATATTGATCGGTGACCTTTGGTATCCACTATGTTTGATATCGATCAATCAATAACGACAACAACTCGAAGCATCATCTTTCTATTATATATATTCGTAATTAAGAATATTCGAGTTAAATTAAATTTTAGTCCATAGGCTTGTAAATTTCCTCCTAATTATTTTAATAAACTATGTTGTTGATTGGTGTGTTCTTTTCTTGCTTATAGATACGAACTTTGGGTAGGAAATTTTTCTTTTTAAAAAACTTAAAAACTTATGGCTGAAATTCTCTCTGTTTTTTTTTTTTTTAATAAACATAAAGAGAATAAATTGTGAATACTCTACTCATGATTAGATACCCCCAATAAAGAGTTTGTAACCTTTCCTCTTATATTATTATTTTTTTAAATAATAATATTGGAACCTTTCTCGACAATGCATGAAAATGGTCAAAAATTTTGTGCGAATGTTGTTATGTCAATTTCCCATGCGACAGGCAATACCATCATGTCTTGAATATCATACCCCACTAGCATTTGGAATGCCAGCTTTTAATCGGAATTTTATCTATTCAACTTCAGAATTCTCAAATCTACATCTCATTCTCTCTTTCTTAAATTTTGATAAAATTTAAACTTTAAAAGTCCATAAATTTATAATTTCAAGTTGAAATAAGATGATTGTTCACAACAACGAGAGAAATAAAACAATATCTACATTGCATATTTTTAACAAACATTTCAAATTTATACTCTATTTCGTATGTCATAGTTTATTTCTAATTCACACTTAAACAAAACACACATTTCAATTCCAATTTACAAAACTCCAACTCCAACTGTTGTTCCAAACGGGTCTTAACTTACGTTAATTGAAAATATCTTACATTAAAAAAAAAAAGTTGTCATTTCATAACTTGATCCGAAAATAGGAAAAGAGGAAAACGATACACACGTGTGTAGCGTTGATTTTAAAATTAATCTTTTCATAAAAGGAAAAGAAAGACAAATGTTTTATTTGTTTATTTATTATGAATAACACGATTTGCAGACTATTTAAGGTTATAAAGTAGGTTTGTCGATTTGACAATAAATCCACTCCAAAACATGTTTGATTCATCAAATTTCCAGAAATAAAGAAACGTTCACCCTTTGGTGTTTGAGGACATTTAACTGCGACAACGACAATCTAATTTTTTCTAACTTATTCAAAGTGCAAAGTATTTTTAAGCAATTTAACGAAACACATTATTTGAATGTGCGAGGCCTCCAAAAGCAATACCAAACCGATCTTTAATTATCATATGTCGATCGATCATTGTCATGTTACGAATCGACACTAATGAACTACGTAACAAATAGAGAGACTGAAAATCACTGATCCTGCCATCCAACATACAAAAGAAAATTTGGTGACCAAAACTCTAACCACAAATCCATATGCATTATCACAAGAGCTGTCACCCGCCCTGTTTGAATGTGCCTTTATAGGTTCTTTTCTTCATTTCCAAAGTTCATTAAAGTTCTTATTTATGCTTACCAAATCGAGACTTCATTTTTCGCGCGTCATTGCATCGATCTGTACTCATGAGGTTGTGGTGCAAGTTTAAAATAGAGTCCGTTTTAGAAGACCAGTTGAAGTTTTGGAGTTTTTTTTTTTTTTTAATTGAAAATGAGTAAATGATTGGAAATGTATGTTTGGTAAAAATATAAACTAAAAATCAAATGTGTGACATTTAGATAGTGTAAAAACCTTCAATGTATTTTTGGCGGGAAAAAAATAATATGAATCTTGTTTCATTCCTCTCGTCACCTTGAGCATTTAGACACAATAATCATCTTATTTTGATTTGAAATAATAAAGTTTTGAACTTTTAAAATTTGAATTTTTTGATAATGGAAGAGAGAAAATGATTGGTGGATTTGAAATAAGTTGTAGAAACAAATGATATTAAAAAAAAAAAAAAAAAAAAAACCCCAAAACTCCAACTAGAGCTGGAACACCAAACGGCCCCTCAGTGGACAAAAGCTAGAAGGCCCAACAATAGAGTTACTACTGAAACAGAATAAATTCTCTTCGCAAATCAATCAAATAGCTAGAATTGTTGTATTTTGTAATCCCTGAAATCTAATATTGAGACATTAAAAGCAAACGGCACCAAGTTGTTCCTCCAAAAATTCTTCTTACTTCTAGAAATCCAAGCTAGGGACTAGTATACTTCATTTAGCAGTGTTTTCTCTCACAAAAATTTGAATCTTAAATAAAACTTTTAAGTTCAAACCTATGAACCAAACACCACCGTCGTTTTTTGTCTTCCCCTTCCTCATGATGCTATGCTGCTTATGCAAAACTAAGGAATAAACAGAAACGACAAGGCCTTTGTTAACACCAGGCCGCATAGACGTTGATGACGCTAATTCAGTTATACAGCCCTCGATTTAACATGTTGCGGAATACGATTGGCGTAATGCTTTAACTGTAAATAGGTTCACAACTATGGATCTTGCTAAGGTGCCTCATTCCATCATCCATGCTAAAATCATGCATAAAAGGGTGATCATTAGGGTGAAACAAACTACTTCTCCTACTAAGCATAATTTTCTTGTACAACTTGGTTGGTCTTCTAATTAGAGCGTGGTGAACCTTCATCTGCGTTATTTCAGTCAGATGGGATCCCCTAAGTCTAGTGCACCCAAACTGTACTATACTTGGGACATCCTATATAAATCTACACCGAACAGCCTCCAAAAAGCCGATACCAGCTTCTTAGTACTACATCATGCAGCATAAGGGCACTGAATTTCCATTTTTGCCTAGAATAATAAATCACAGACACCCTAACCTACCATCCCCTTCTTTTGTTGTTTTGTCATTCACGTTTCTCTCGTATTATGCTTTGTTATCTCGGTTTCTACCTCACTTCATTCTTGGGTTTCCTACAATCCATATTACAAGAAGCAGTGAAACTTTAGTGTAGGAGCAAGTGGAGTAGAAGCCCTGAATGGTCACTGCTATACAGAAACACAGAACAGGAAGATAAAAAGATTGTGTACCAGGCTAAGAATGTCAAGACGCCAATGCAGGAAATCAGACTAGAGACGGAACTTTAGGATACACAAGTTAAAAGAAGAAACCTCAGACGTGTGTAGAATAGAGTGTGAAAATGTTGTCTTTCAAAATTTTATCTAACTTGTGATGAACCACTTTAAGTAATGGGCGGAGCCAGATAACCTAGTTCATATCTGTTGTGTCCTATTTTCCTGTCCTGTTAGCTGTCCCTCCAATACTACTTCGACAACTCATTCACTTGCTCAAGTATTTTCACCATTGATAATTTACTATGTGACCAAATTCCTAAATTTAGACGATATGACAAAATAGTCCGGAAGAACAGCTAATAAGACAGGAAATTTAGGGACAGACGGAGTGTAAACAGAACGAAAATAAACTTGTCTGTGCTTTTACTATCTTATATTTCGTCATTTGTAAGCAATATATATCCCGGTAACCATCCCACGTTTGGTGGGGTCCTCATGAAGTTTCCTAATTTCGACAGAAATGATCAAACAAATTGAACAACTTGTTTCAACAGGCAATCTCAAAAGCAAAGCAAACTTGATATAAAGATATAAAGATTAAAGATCGCAACTTTCATTCATAAAGCCAGACTACAATCATCACAATAATGTTTAATATTAATCCAAATGGGCATTAAGATTCAAGAGAAAGTCACCTCGAACCCAGAAGCTCAGCTTTATTTATTGCAGAATTTTTACTTCACCACTACAGGAGACCTCAAAGACTCGCGGGTTGAGGCAACGACACCACATAATCAAACACGATCACGCTATCCAAATAATCTCTGACCTTCTCTTTCTGCGAATTCACCAACTCCTGATCAGAATCCACGGCCTCCAATTCGCTCGTACCAGGGAAAACCGCCAGAGACGCGATCGAAAACCCCTTCGCTCTCGCCGGAGAGAAGTTTTCGCCGACCGAAAGCTGAGCAATCTGGCTAAAACTGTTCTTAATCCCTTTAATCGCCTCCAAGACCTCGCATTTCGCTCCCTCGCCCGAAGATTCCTTCAATTTCAGGAAGCTAACGCGCAATGCGGAGCCGAGAGGGAGGGAAAGCGGTCCCTGGAGGTCGTCGGCGACCCAATCGACGGCCATGATGTCGTCGCAGATCGGGAGGACCGATTCCTTGACGACGCCCAGGTGGCTGGGGTGTTGAGAGTAGGAGCTGAGGTCGTCCTTGGATTTGTAGCGGCTGTGGAGGAGGTGAGTGAAATTGAAGGACGACGACCGGTTGCGGAGGAGCTGGCCGGCGGAGAGGTGGAGGACGGAGTCGAGCGAGGTCAGGCCGTTGAGGCCGGCGATCATGGCGGACACCTTCGATTGGTCGGTGTCGTCTTTAACCTTGAAGAGCACGATGTGCTCGATGGTCTGCGACGACGTCGACGACGACATTGTTATCTTGGTGGAGAAGTGTGAAGTGCGAGAGGGGGTTTTGAAGGAGAGAAAGGGGTTGGGGATGGGGTTGAGGTTGAGGTTGAGAGGGTGTTTGGGAGAAGAGAAAGAGCGAGAAAATCTAGTGGGAAAAGTTGAGCTCGGTCTCAGTCTCAGACACATGGTCATATCCGGAATAAGAGAGAGGACAGTGGAGAGTAGGTGGCTCAGCTGAAGGTCGTTTGATAGTGACTGGAGGAGGCGGCTAAGTTGAGTTGGTTAGTGCTCATGATCAAATTGACCAGCTTCCAAATTTGGGCACCGACCGTTTCATTTAGAACCCCATACTATAGGGGGCCCAAGACCCAAATATTATCGGAAATTGCGATACATAGCAATTTTCCATAAATAATTGAAGTACCCAAATATGATCGGAAATTACAATAAATAGCAATTTTTGGTAAGTATTTGAAGTAACTAACATGTTTTAAAATATTAAAAATAAACAAGTTATCAAGCTAGCGACAAAAAATAAAAATACAATGGATAAATTATATATTTTCCTTTTAAATATTAGATCTTATCACAAAATACCTCCTGAACTTTAATTTGTAACATTCTTTTTTCCTGAACTTTAGAAAAGTTTACAAATTTTCACCCTCAATTAAATTTTTGATGAAAAAAATACTTCTAATACTCATTAGAAGCATAAGTTTAGAGTATTAAACATATAATTATGAAACGACACACATTGACAGCACTCCTGGTACCCGTTACCCTTATTAAATGTTAAATAACGAAAGTACTTATAAGAGAAAAATATGAGAAAAAATGACAATAAACTCTAAATATTTACTTTTTTAACTTAATTATTAGTGTTTCACATTTAATATATGCAACTCATACTTTAAACAAGTGTTACATGTATTTTTTTTAGTCAAAAAATTAATTGAGGGGGAAAATTCATAAACTTTTTCAAAGTTCAGGGGGTAATATTACAAATTAAAGTTCATGGGGTATTTTGTGATAATGCCTAAAGTTCAGGGGGAAAAAACGTAATTTGTCCAAATAAAAATTCACATGGCATTGGCATGAGTGGCTGCCATGTAGCAAGTAGGAAAGGAAGGATGAAAGCCTACATTCATGCTTTTAAAGAGAGTTTAAAGATAATGTTTTCTTTATAAAAAAATCATAAATACTATTTTATTTTCTTCTAAATATTTTATAAATATGTTATTAATTATTTATTAAAAACTGTTATTTCTAATTTTTAGGAGTATGTGGCTAAAAATCTTAAATTTAGATTTGTGTCAAATTTCGATTTGATAACTGTTGTCGAAACTAAGATTTCATTTGATAAAAAAACTGTAAAAATTACTCAATTACTACTCTGCTCGCCATAGGTTTAGGCTAGTTTCACTGAATAAATAAACAACATCAATTAATAAAAAAACACCACGGATTTAGGACGGTGTCACATTTTTAACAAGGTTGGCCTTCAACATCGGCCATTCATCTAATTGATTTTTGCTTTTATTTCTTTAAGCAACTCAAGTCATCTATGGGTCACCTATAGGATTACTTATTTATTTTACATTTCAATTGTATTTCTTCAAAAAGAAAAATAAATAAAATGGAGGCATGCAATAAAAATAAAAATACTCAATTGCATCATAAATGTTTTAATGGAATTTTACACCAATTGAATTATAGTTTCAAGCTCTTTTAATCCATAAAAGTTTCCATTTTATCGTATTTATTAATGGAACTCAGTTCGTAAACTACAGAAGACATAACCGGAAGTATTCTACGTACATAAAACATTACGACAACATAATTAAGGTCTTGTGAATTACATATATTACACGGTAAACAAAAGACAACGAACGAGTAGGAAAATCAGGAACCGAAAGATTGCTCCGACGAATGAGATGGCACAACGAAATCAAGCACGAGTAAGCTATCCACGAAATCTTTAAACTTCTCATCCAATTGCTCTGAATCTGCCGATTCCAATACACTCACATTCGAAAATACAATAAGAAACGCCATCTCGAAACCTTTCGCTCTCTCCGGCGAGAAATTCTCCCCAAAACTGAACTGACTAACCCCTCCAAGCTCCTCCTTAATCCCTCTAATCGCCTCTAGAATCTCAGATTTCCTCTCATCGCCCGAAACGCCCTCCTTTAATTTCCACAGCGCCACTCTCACGGCGGATCCCGGCGGAGGGATGGCGGAGCCGAGGAGGCAGTTGGCGACCCAATCGACGGCCAGGATGTCGTCGACGAGAGGCGCGTTTTCGCTGACCACGCGGAGGTGCGCCGGGTGGACGGCGTAGGCGGCGAGGTCGTGCTTGGAGCGGAAGCGGCTGTGGAGGATATGAGTGAAGGAGAGCTCGGAGGAGGTGGATCGGACGCGGCGGAGCGGGACGGCGGTGATGTGGAGAACTTGGTCGAGGGAGATCAGGCCGTTGATTCGGCTGACCATTTTGTCACCGTCGGCGGCGGCATCGGCATCGGATGGCTGATCTGTGGTGGCCTTGAGCTTGAAGAGGACGATGTGTTCGATCGTATGGGAAGAAGACATGGAGGAGTTGGGAAGAAAATAGATTTCGAGAAGAAAGAGGGGCGTTTGGATGGAGAGAGAGTGGAGAGGAATTGTGCTTCTAGGTGCAGTTTTGGTCAATATTCAAGACTGGACAAAAGGTATTTTCACTTCTAACCGGGTAAAAAAATATAAAATTCTATCATTGTACTTTTTTTCCTGGTTAATAAAATCCTATCATTGTACTTGACCACTAAGGAATACTCAAGATCCCCCCCCCCCCCCTTTTTGAGGTTAACGTGTGTTTGGTATATGGATTGAAACTGAGATTTCGTTTTACGTTCGAACTCAAATTGTATTTTTTTTAAAAAAAAATTTTATCTTTTTCTGAAAATTTTTTTATCTTTTCTGAAAAGTCAATAAAAATTTTCAACTCAAACTGTACTTTTTTAACTCAAATTCATTCACCAAACGGACCATGAATTTTTTAAGTTAAAATTGAGTTGAATTGAAATATGTATTTCGAGAGACGTTTGAATTGCTAAAACTAAAAAGTGTAAAAAATTAAAATGTATTTGGAAAAAAAAAATCACTATGGAACTTATTATTTCTTGTTCGTCTTGAAATTTTATACAATTTCGAAAATTTATCTCATTTAGACTTGTATATACAAAGTTATAGACTTTTGAAAATTGAACTAAAAAATGTGAATAGTAAAACTAAGGTTGACGTTTTAGAAAAAGATTAAAAAATTTTTTGAATTATTGGGTTTAGATTGAATTGAACTTCCACCCCAATCACATGCTTAAGTTCTAAATCATTAAACCATGTCTAATAATATTAGATTAAAAAAATTATACTAAACTTATAAAAATTGTTAGAAAAACAGCTGTTAAAACTTACATTTACCTCACTCAGATTAAAACCTTACAAATCTATCTATAGATTTATTTTATGCTTGAAAAAATCTATCTTGCTCGTCATGTGCAATGGTAGTACTGCTTGCTTTGTGCAAGCTTTATGGATTAAAAGAGCTTGAAACATAATTCATCCAAATATTTTTTCAAAACTGCTTTTAGATTTAAGACGCTTAAAAGTTAAAACTGGTTTCTAAAAGTTTTGTTAGACATTCTTCTTACTTTTTGCTTAGGACAGAACCATCTTTGATCGAGTCGAGTATCAGTTAATTTTTTTCATGAAATTTTCATTTAGCCTAAGTTTAATGTTCAAGTTTATTTTGAACTCAACTGCATTTTACAATTGGTTTTTTTATCTTTTTCTGAAAAAAAAAAATCAACATAAATTAGAATTAGTTTTTGAAAAATCAATTAATTTTCACTTAAAATTTTCATTTCATTTCATTTCAAACTCAGTCCGAACATCAAACGTACCATTAAAGTTTTTATACATTTTCTATTTTGTTCTCGTTCTACTTTCACTCAAAATAAATTACTTATCTATAAATTCCCACTAAAAACTTTATTCTTTTGTCAAACTCATTATCCATATCAAAAGGAAAGAATCAAAACTTAAAAAGAAGAAAAACATGTACATATGGCCTTATGTTTGGGCAACAATTTGGTGCCATTTGCAACAGTCCATTGAATTTAACATTGAATACTTGTTTGGTTTGTGCAATTTAGATGGACCATTCCGATGGCCAATTTGAGATTTTACACATATGGCAAAAGGAAACACAAAAATTCAAGGACTCTCTCTAATTTATATTTCAATGAGCTTCTTGTAAATACATATTTAAATATTTCTGATTATATATATTGTTCGGAATGTTAACATCTAAATGTCAATTCGGCCTAGAGTTAAAATATTTCTATTCAAAACTTTTTCTATTCAAATAATTTTATTTGGATGCTTCTCCCAAATAGTTAGACATATCATTAGTTTTTCTTTAAAAGAAACGCAAAACGAAAAAATAAATAAAATGAAAGCGTGTATTGAAAATAAAAATACTCCATCTAAGCCACAAACGTGTAGAACATAGCCACGCAACCACAAACCAACCTAACATAAATATAACAATTTTCCTAACTTAAATATAACAGTTTTTGATATCTCAAATATAATAAATTACACTAATCAATCACATTAGATCACACGTCCTTTAAAATATTAAAGATTCTGTTTGGTAAACCATTCGAATTGTGAAATTCGAATAGAAATATTCGAACAGAAATATTAATTCAATGGTCATTCTATTGCCAGTTTGAACTTGTATGTATAATGTTAAAATATGTATCAAATGCTCCGTTTCAGATGTGAAAAATCCAAACACACATTTGTCCTCGTAATGCAGTTAGGGCAATATCTTTTGTACTTGTGTCTGTTTATTTTAGGAGGAACTCGTTCGATTTCAAACCAGTTTTTAGATTTTCAAACTTTTACAATGTCATAATTTCTCAGCAACACTCTTCTTGAGGTGACGATGGATCCATACTTACCCACTTAGATTCTCCTTAAAACTGATGCAAGTTTGCAAGTTTGTTTTGTTCTGTTTTGATTTGATTGAGCAGGAATGGATTTTAGAGGTAACAAAATCCGATTGAGCAAGAAAAAAGAGGGGCTAGGCGTACATGGACAAAACAAGAGGAAAAAGCATTATTGACCATCCTTGAAGATTAAGCCTCCGTTTGGTAAGTTAGTTAGAGATGAAATTTTTAAGTTAAAGTTAATTGAGTTTTCAAAAATTAGTTATAATTTTTGTTGACTTTTAAAAAAAAAAAAAAAAAAACTAAGAGTAAAATTTTGAATTCCTGAGTTCCAAACGGAGGTTTAGTTACTCGAAGATATCGATGCGACAATGGAAGTTTCAAACCAGGCACAAACCTTATCATAGAGAAGGCTTTAACTGATACTTTTCCTGCATGTGGATTAAAAGCTATGCCCCGTATAGACTCGAAAATGAAGGTTTGGAGAAAAAACTATAGTATAGTGTTTGATATGCTTAGCAAGAGTGGCTTTTTCCATTGTATATTACCATAACTTTGATCGTGTTATAACTTGGATTTATTCATTCTTTTTTGTAGCACCATAAAGAGGCAGAGGGGAGGAGAGGAAGGCTTTTTCCACTTTACGAAAAACTTCTTAGTATCTTTGGAACTGATCGCGTAACTGGAAGATATGCCGAGACTCCTGCTGATATGATTGATGAAATTGAACGCGATGAAACCCAGAGCAACGATCTTGAAGTAGAAGAAGAATCTGAACCATTTACAGTCAACCAAACATCAAGTGCTAGCTCAAGTCGTTCATCACATCGATAAAGGAAAAGACAATCTGACAATATAAGTGATGTCCTAAAGAAACTTGCTGAATCCCATGACAAAATGATGGAAAAGTCAAATCTGCAAGTGGAGATGATAGTTCAGGGAATGGTAGATGGCATTAAGAAGAAAGATGATGAACAACATAATCTCATTTGGGATGGTGTTACAAAGTTGGATATTCCTGTTGATGATCAAATTGAGGCCTTGAAGCTCATTGCTAAAAAACCATGAAATGTTAGTGTCTTTAAAGCTTTGGATGACTCGAATAAATTAGACTGGGTAAGATCGCTCTTACGAAGATCTCAGAAAAGAAACTTGTTCCCTTTTGTCGATATCAATGACTTTGTGATGTTTTGACTTAATATTTGTCATTTGGTATATCTTAAATTTTCATGGTGAATTTGTATGAGTTATCTTAATTACAGCATATGTTTGCATGTGTTACATCCTTAAAAAATGAGTAAAAACTAGATATATAATTATATTCATTTAAACAGCTCAATTTATTATTATTTTTTTTTACATATATATGATTTTAATATCAAATTTTGATTTATGTAATAGATTCAGTACAAATTAAAAACATACTTTCAAAAAAATATACAAAAAAATAATAATACGAAAGTTTGAAATTTAAGTAAAATTGAATCCTATCCCAACATGTACAACACCAAACATAGGATAGGATAAATCAAAATCCAATTCAATCTTTTCATATACATTCCAATCCTATCCACTTGAATTATCCTGTCCAATATCGCACCAAACACGCCGTTAAAGTTTCTAGTTTTTCGCATTTATTTATGGAATCGAGTTCGTACATTACAGAAGACATAACCGAAGTTTTGGCAATTACATTACGCGGTAAACAAAAGACAACGTACGAGTCGGAAAATCATGCACCCAAAGATTGCTCCGACGAATCAGATGGCACAACGAATTCAAGCACGAGTAAGCTATCCACAAAATCTTTCAACTTCTCCTCTACTTTCTCTGAATCCGCCGATTCCAATGCACTCAAACTCGAAAATACAACGAGAAACGCCATCTCGAAACCTTTCGCTCTCTCCGGCGAGAAATTCTCCCCAAAACTGAAATGACTAACCCCTCCAAGTCCCTCCTTTATCCCTCTAATGGCCTCTAGAACCTTAGATTTCCTCTCGTCGCCCGAAACGCCCTCCTTTAATTTCCACAGCGCCACTCTCACGGCGGACCCCGGCCGCGGGATCGCGGGGCCGAGGAGGTTGGCGCCGGTGGCGATCCAATCGACGGCCAGGGCCAGGTTGTCGTCAACGAGAGGCGCGTTTTCGCTGACCACGCTGAGGTGGGCCGGGTGGACCAAGTAGGCGGCGAAGTCGTCTTTGGAGCGGAAGCGGCTGTGGAGGATGTGAGTGACGGCGAGGCCGGAGGTGGGTCGGACGCGGCGGAGTGGGGCGGCGGTGATGTGGAGGACCGGGTCGAGGGAGATTAGGCTGTTGATTCGGCTGATCACTTTGTCGGCGGCATCGGACAGCTGATCGGTGGTGTCCTTGAGCTTGAAGATGGCGACGTGTTCGATTATTTGGGAAGAAGACATGGAATTGGACGAAAGTAGGTTTTGAGAAGCAAGAGGTGTGTTTGGATTGAGAGAAAGTGAAGAGGCGTTGTGATTCTATCTGTAGTATTAGTCAAACAAAGCTTACCTTTTATTTTTATTGGTTATGGATGAAATTTTTAAATTAAAATTGATATATTTAAAAAATATTTATAATTTTTATTAATTTAATAAAAATAAAAATTAAGATAAAATAATATAATTTTTATTTGATAAATTAATTTAAATTTAAATTTTTCATCTCAGTTTTTATTTTTTTAAAATAAATTAATAAAAATTATAATTAGTTTTTAAAAAGAATCAATTCAAATTTAAAAATTTCAACTCAAACTCTAACATCAAATAGAATTATAATTTAATTAAAATTGAGTTAAAATATCAAAGAGAGTATAAATCTTATCCGTGTACTTTGACCATTTTTTTTAATAGTGTACTTTGACAACTTAAGCAATACTCAAGTTCTTAGGAAAAGATATTTTAATACTCAAATTGTTTTAAAAAATCAAACCATGTCGTATTAAATTAGAAAAAGATGATAAATTTATAAGACTGATCAAAATTTTTATATATAGGTAAGAAGAGAAATTTATCAAAATCTAGCGGTTAAAACTTACATCTTATCGAGATTAAGATCATGTTTGATTTCAAGATCCAAGCTTAAAAATTCAATTCTAATTTTTATCTTTTTTTTAAAAGGTCAACAAAAATATAATTAATATTTAAAAAATCGATCAATTTCAACTTAAAAATTTTATTCCAAACACGTGTATAAACGCACCCTAAAACTATATAAATCTATACCAACTTAAAAATTCTATTCTAAATACGTGTATTAAACGCACCCTAAAACTATATAAATCTATCTTACTTGTGCAACGGTAATACTGCATGCTTTGTGGATTTGGCTTAACTTGAAAGAGCTTGGGGCATTTCTCATCTTTTTTTTTTTTTTTTTTTGGTACTAGAATTGAAACATTTCTCATCTAAACATCTTTAAAACTGCTTTTAATTCCAAAAAGGCTAAAGTTAAAACTGGCGTCTAAAAGTTTTGCTCACATTCTTTATACTTTTGCTTCGGCATGTCAGTTTAACGCATGCATCTTTGATGAATGCCAAATTCATATGCCAAAGCTAAATGTTAATATTTAAATAATAAACTTGGTCTTCAGTGCAACATTATTTTCAATATTTGTATATGACAATTTTTATATTTAGTGACATTTGTCATCCAATATAATAATGTTTCCATTAAAAAAAACACACACACACATTTTATATAACAAATGTTAAATTTGAACATTTAGCTTTTATTAATTGATACATTGATTTAAAGTTTAATAATGATGACAAAAGAGTATTATGAATTTCTTAAAAAAGATATATTATTATGTATTCAAATACAAATTATGATGATATATTATTGGATTTTGAATCGGCTATATTGATAATGATGCAAGACCTAATAATCAACGTGTAGATTTATATTTGAAATTAAATCTACATAGTGAAAATGTCAATTTGAAATAGGGGACTTATAAAATGGGGTAAAGTTATTTTACCTCATTAATAGGGTAAAAATTCTAAACCATTGGATTCGTTTTAAATGTTAAGATTTAAAAGATGCACCATAAGTACTATGAGACATCTACATCTGATTAGAATATAGTTTCCAAAAAAAATAAAGGAGAGAAAAAAAGTCTCCTTCTCCGTCTCCGTTACACACAAATCTCCGGAGCGAACAACAGCGCGGTGCGGGTCTCTAACGGAAGATCGGCGCCGACCCAGTGGTCATGATCCGTGCAGTCCCTTCCAAGCTATCGGCGTTGGGGAAGAGTGGCGGATGGATTCGTTGCCGACGACCATGGAAAACAAGCAAATTCCCAAACCACACAAATATTTCCGCAATTTCTCTGAACAGCGGCTCGTTTTTATCCGGACCCATTTCTCATTATTTCCGGCTCAGCAATGGCCGATGTTCGTCTTCGTCCCCTCCTGCAGCATCATCACCATCTTCATCTTCATCTTCACCTTTATGTCCTCTCCCTATCTTTCCCCTCCTCCTCTCTTTCTCTCTTCTCTTCTCTTCGTCTTCTCTCTCTCCCTCTCGGAGGCCGACGCTCTCCTCAAGCTCAAGAACTCCTTCAACCAATCCGACAATGCCCTTCTCCTCCTGGGTCCCCAACTTCTCCCCATGCCTCTCCCGCTGGGCCGGCGTCATGTGCTTCGACGACATCATCACCGGCCTCCACCTCACCAACATGGGCCTCTCCGAACCATCGACATCGACATCGACATCCGCCATCTATGAGGGAGCAACAACCGAATCGGTAGCCCCTTCTTCCACCGGCGTCTGGAACAGAGTTTTTTTTTTTTTTTTTCCCTCTTAATTTCAAGTCTGATCATGTACTTGAAATCCTACAATAATTTTGGTGTAAATTTTTAATTTGAACCATTGAAAGTTGATTTAACAATTAAAAAATTTTCCCCCAGAGTAAAGTTAAAGGTCTCATTGTATAAAAGCCCTTTGAAATAATATAGCATACTCCAATATAAATCAAGTTATTAACTCTTTTCTGTTTGAATCCTCAGTCTGGAGAGTGTTTCTATCTGTGAACTTAAAAAATTATAAATGACAAGACTATCATCAGATTCTTTTTTTAACAAAAAAAAAAAAGAAAAAAGAAAATAACTACCAACTAGTAAGGGTGATAATTTGTATGTATTATAATTGTCTAAATACGTACCCTTCTTTATAAAAATGACAACATAGAAGATAGATTTTAGAGATCACAAAATGAGAAATCACTGAAAGGTTCTCTCTTCTCACTTCTCTCTTCTCTCTCTCTCTTAAGCTTCCATAGAGTTCTTGAATCGTACATTTTCATGGTAGTTCAAGTCTTCGGTTTTTATAATAACTACACACTATGAGCAATCATGCACGTAAAAAGGATTGTGTTCATGGAGGATCGTAGCTTGGAACATAAAGATCGTGACGATGGAATATCGTGAGTCTTTTAGCATTAATATAGATATATGCATTTGAAAATGGTCATTGAGCAGTAAACACGACACATGCAGGCTAAGTGCCTGTTTGGGATGTAAGTTTAACTCAAGTTAAACTGTACTTTTTTTATCTTTTTTTGAAAAAGTTTTTTGTCTTTTTTAAAAAAAAATTTTGTCTTTTCTAAAAAATCAACACAAATTACTATTGAAACTTAAAAATCTTAACTCAAACTCATTCACCAAACACCCCCTAAGATGACTCAAAATAAAGAGCGAGTACATGAATGAGTAGATTCCGTTGCCCAAGCCCAATGCTCTGCCACTAATACATGTCTCAATGATAACTTTTTTCCCTCTTATATTTCATTAATAATAGTATTTATTTATTGTTTAAAAAAAAAAAAAAAAACAAAGAATCAGAAACAAAACTCCTTAAAAAAATGGCTGAATCAGTCTCTTTTAGATCAAAGGACACCAAGTAATACCAGACTCATAATCCATTAAACAGCTCATTTCCACGTTCCAAATGCTTCTTAAAATATCTAATCCAAATATTCAAAAGAAGAGTTACTCATTACCGAGCAGGGAACATTATTATTTTCCAGACCAAAATCCTCCATTATATAGGTACATATTTTTTATATAGATGTTGTACTTCTCAGAGATTCTTGATATCAAGTCATTTCATGTGACCTTTTAGAGAACATAAGCAAAGACATGTCCAGGTTCTTGAACGTTTTCGGCTTGTGCCGAAACCGCCCCGTACAATTACCCCCCGTGCATCATGCATATGGCTAGCCCAGTTGGTGAAAGAATAGGGATTTAAGGTTGAGGAGTCGTAAGTCTCAGATTTGATTTTTAGCTGACGTAAAAAATTAATAATCGGTTAATTAATATAGAAGGGATGCTCAATTAGTTTATGTAATTATATAAGAGTGGTGCATATGGGGTGAAAGATTTTTATTTTTATTTTCTTAGAATTGTAATATTTTCATTATAAAAAAAATTACTTCTCACCCAAAAAAAAATTTATACGCTCTTACTTGATAAAACTTTGAGGTGAATTAAGGATTAAGAATTATCATTATATCAAAAAGAGTTTTTTTTTTTTAATTTTTTTATATTCTATCGTAAATCCATCAAAAAAAAATAAAAGGAAGATAAAATAAAAGAGAATTGTTAGTTCATTTTCTTTTTTTATATATATTTTTCATGTTGTCCTTCATGTGTGATTTTCAAGTGTCCTATTCTGGCACTAATCATGATCTTTCAATATTTCACAATGAATTTAATTTTCACACATATGACATACCCAACATTCACGTTTGGCAAAATCCAAAATCCCATCGAACTGGAGCTTTCTACTTTATGGGTATTTAATATATAGTTTTTTTACTTATAAATCAAATGAGAGAGGGAAAAGAAAAGAAAAATAAAATAAAATAAAACAAAGGGCAAAAAAAATAAAATAAAGAAAGATACACATATTTAAATATACAAAGTACATACTAAAGGAAGGGGCATTGATGAGGAGGATCTTATTGGTCAGGGTGTGGTCGTAAATATTGGAAAGGACAAATGACAAATCAATAATGCGATTAATATGGAGTACAAGCAAGTAGGCCAAACAAATAGAGAGGAAGTCCAGAATCTGTCTGCGGTCCAGATGGCAGGCAGGCAAAGGCATTGATCTGGAAATCGCTGGCTTTATAATAAAGCAAAGCTGCCAAAGGTTCGCTGGCTTCACATCCCCCATGGCCAATGGCCATTCCCCTCCCTTCCCATCCATGTGCCAGCTTTTTTCTAATGAAGGATTAAGGCTCCGTTCGGAGCTCAAGTTTAAATTTAAGATTTAAACTTAAATTTTTTTAAATTTTTTTTTTGTTTTTTTTTAAGATTTTTTTTATCTTTTCTAAAAAGTCAACAAAAATTACTATTTAAATTTAAAAACTCAAATTCAACTCAAACATCAAACACCTCCTAAAATATCGATACCGAGTGGAAATTAAAATGATTTTTAGGATTCATTTAGAATATTGGTTCCAACAGGAGTTTTGTATATTCAATTTCAAAACTCTCCTATCCAAGTTTGTGTTTGAAATGTTAATTTGAAATAGAATTTTTATGTTAAAGTTGGTTAATTTTTTATTGATTTTTCAAAAAAATTCAAATACCGAAATGGAAAATTTAGATCTCATTTTCTCTCTTTAAATTTTTATGAAATTCAAACTTCAAAAGCTCATATATTTATTATTTCAACTTGAAATAGTATTATTTTTATGTCTAAATACTCACAATGACGAGAGGAACAAAACGTATCCGTATTGCATTTTTTTTCCAAATACATTTCAAAATTATACATTGTTTTCTATGTTATAATTCATTTTCAATCCACACTTTAACCAAACACAAATTCCGGGCACATGGGGGAGGTATTGGAGATTGAGTTTTAGAGACATTTTGAATTGGAGATAATTTGAGTTTTGAAAACGTGCATTCGATTAAAAAATATATATATTGTTTGAAGTGAAACTGTATAAAATTTTAAAATATGTTGGGAAAAGATTTATCAATATGGATGTTGTTTTGTTCCCCTCAAAATTTTATATAATTTAAAAAAAATTATCTCATTTCATCTTGAAATAACAAAGTTATAGATTTTTAAAGTTTGAGTTTACTGTATACATTTGGAGATGTAAATAGTGAAAAATAGTTTTTAGTTGAAGAAAAAGACAAAAAAAAAAAAATTTGGACATGTGGTTTGCAAACATCCTCCCAAATGGGCCTTTCAATTCTAACCTACAAAACTCAAACTCCAACTCTAATCATTGTTCCAAACTAGTTCGTTGTATTTTAAGGGTTATATGCAAGAATGTCATAAATTTGTCACATCCTTATATTTATGCCCACCATAATATTAAAGTTGATAATTTTCTTATTTTATAATATTAAAATTATTAATTTTAATGTTAAAATGAAAAAAATTAAGTAATATAGTGTCTCAAATATAATATAAAATGTGCAGGATGTTATTATGAAAAACATTAAATAGCATGAAGTATTTGAAAGTTCTGTATTATAGGTAAAAATCAAAATTTCTATACATTATTAAGCACAGCAGATCTTTTAAATTTATTGTATGTTGTATTACCTTTCTTTTTTTTTTTTTTTTAATTGTTGTCGCGTCTTCCACATGTAATATTACGTGAAAAACATCGTCTAGAGAGACCTCATACTGAAAGGGCTATATAAAAACCATTCATATTTAATTGTACGAAGACTTCTAACTTAAAATAATGCAACCCATTTTTTAGTGTCTATTACATGGTAAGTAAGTTGGAATAATTTATTATATTTTCATAGCATCTAGTTGGCATAGAAATAAAGTAAGTTCTCGAATAATTTTTTTTTTAAATAATAAAGGTAAGCTTATTCATTATAATCTTTATTTAATCCTTTAATGTATTATGTTTTGTTTAACAAGTAGGTTTCTTGTTTAGGTTTGCTTATTTAGTGTGTTTTATTGGTTGGTCAGGGATGGTTTTAAACAAGGTAAATATCTATGTAGACAGTAGATTCTATCACATCAATCATAATTGCATTTTTTTTTTTTTTTTTTGGGTAGATACATCAATCATAAGAGCATACACAATAAACGAAAGGTTTTTTTTTTTTTTTTCAAATGAATACGAATGTTATTTAAATTTATTTTTAGACTTTGTTTGATAATAAAGTTTAACTTTAATTAAATTGTATTTTTTCATCTTAATTTTTATCTCTTTTTGAACGGTCAATAAAATTTATAACTACTTTTTAAAAAGTCAACTCAATTCAAATTTAAAAATTTCATCTTAATTCAAACTCAACTCATTCACCAAACGGACCCTTAGAAGTAGACAATTATTCTTTTGAAATGAAAGTCTCATGCAAGGTTTTAAACGAGAGAAAGAAGTTAGAAATCTTATTTTCAACTTTAACTCTCACATTTCAGTTGTTTTTTTTCTTTCTATTATTTTAAAATTATTGCTTTAATTTTAACCACTCGAATTTTTAATATTATTTTTTATTTATCATCAATCAAAAAGCAATTATTCTTTTGAAAGTTGTAACTATTCTTGGCATGATATTGTCCTGCAAAGTAAAGTGCACATCAATCGAATAGAGTACACGAAAAGATCTTCTATGTTATTTTGCATAGCAAAAATTTAAATATTTTGTTTGTTTTAACGGATATTTTCTTATTAGATTGTTCTTGATATTTATTTGAGATTTACAATTAAACATCTATTTTGTTCGAACAAAAAATACCGTATATATATATATATATATATTAAATGCACGACAAATTGGGTAGATGTTACATTATTCATTAGCGCCCATAAAAACATTCTATGTCTCTCAGCAAAAAGCATGTTGGTCACACCATTCAGCGATGGGGCTATAAATTTTTATTAGGAGGTGTGAATTAAAGTAAAATTTTTGAATTCAAAATTACAATATAACAATCTCTTACCTTTATTGTTTTCTCTTTTAAATGAACTTAGCATGTATTTGGTATTAATGTTTGGATTGTTGAATTTGAGTTTAAATTGATTGTCTGTTTATCGAGGTGTTTGAATTGCTGTAGTTCAAAAGTATAAAAACTTGAAATATGTTCAGAAAAAAAATATAAATATAGAGTTTGTTTCGTTTGTCTCGAAATTCTATGCAATTTATAAAAAAAATCATTTCATTTGGACTTGATTATGCAAAGTTATGGACTTTTAAAGTTTGAGTTACAAAACTGTGTGAAGTTAAATGAAAAAGATAAAAATTAGATTGTAATCATAAGGTTTGAACACTAATGCCAAACAGCCCTTTAAATTTGCAATAAAGTTTAGTTCATCTTTTTACTAAAACATGATCACATTTTAGTTTATTTTTCCTTCACTGGTTTGTTCTCGTGACAATTAAACTTTTGTTCAACAAGTAATTTTAAGTGGGAACTTATATGAGTAACACCGTATATTGTTTTTAAATTTACACTTTACTTTTTTCCTAATATAATACGGTAACAAATTCACACCGATTTATATTCATGTCTCATCTACATCATCCTATGTCATGTCATTTGATGAGTGAGCATCGACTTAAATACACTAATTCTTAAGGTTATCTTTTGTACCAAAACATCCAATTTTCCATCCTGTTGAAAGACAACGCTGGATGAAGGGAAGGAATATTGGGAGATCTTATTTTGAAGGGGACATAAAGGAGATTTTGTATAATTAAAAAATAGAGAATTTTACAGATAAGATTTTGAAGCTTTATGCCTTGTTTGTTTCAATCATTTTAGAAATTTGTGCCATTTCATTCGGATTAGTCTTTCAAATATGCGTTATATTTCAGTTCTCATTAAATGGTGTGAATGGTCTACTTGATCATTTAAAAAGAAAAATAAAATTGAACTCTCCCACTGCATTTGACCTTATTTGAGTATAGATGCATTAGTAACATCTAGGTTCTCTTTAATCAAAAAAAAAATTTGTCTTTCTTCTATCTAAGTTTCAAAGTAATATAATTTTTTCGTTTTAAATCCGATTGAGACAATCTTTTTTTTTAATATATCCATAGCAAAAAAGATAAAAAAAATTCCATATACATAATCTATCAAAATTTTTCATGCACATTTAGGTTTTATATTGTTTGATAGAACTGATTTAGATATCTATTCTCACGCACATTCATTTCCTTTGTTCAAATATTGTTGTTCAGATAGAAAATATCCAAACACCATTTCTAATAACAAATCAAATGTTTTCATCCAAAATGTGTCCATTTTAAAGTTGAACCAAACAGAATCTTAGTTTTCTTTAATATCATTAAATTATCTTGTTTTTTTAATTCAAAATTATTTTGATGTAAATTAATATTTTAAATTATGTGCATACTTTTTACTTTAATGTAACTATAGTACGATCTGATAATTCAACAATTTGGTTTAATTATAAAATAACATGTTACATATTATTTTTAGCATATAATTTTCTAATAAATTATACATAAAGCTGACGTGAACAATGGGAACCGAAGAATTTGCCGTCTCATTGTCTCCCATTAAGAAAACCAGCAGTGGAGATTACAGATAATCATTGAAACATTGGGAAATTAAAAATAGCGGTTTAAATAAAAAATAAAATGAATAAACACAGACAACAAAGACAATAGCTGTTCGTATCGTGCACGGATGAGTACATTTTTTTTATTTTTTATTTTCTTATAGGATTTCTTTTCTTTTCTTTTCTCTCTCTTTTTTTTTTTTTTTGGTTAAGGAGGATTTCATTTTTTTAATATATTATATAAATATATTTATTTTTCTTTAGTTTATATGATTTTTGTCCAAAACCAAGAAAGATAAATAATATGTGGAGAGCGAAACGGCATTGTTTTGCACCAAATTTAATGAAAGCAACAATTCCAAACAGAAACAGATTCTCTTAATTACTTGCTATTAATTATATGGCCCATATATGCAGATAAATGTCAACTAAAGTATAATTAATCAGGCACATGGTTTTCATTTTTTAGAATATTTAAATATACAAACAAGCCTACTGGATAAATATTATATTAGCATCACTGTCTTTATGTATTTGAAAATAGAATTTTGTCATTTTTCCAAATAAGACGAAATTAATATTTTATGGTATACAACTAAATTCGTTATCATTTGCTATTTAAAAAAAAAAAAAAAACACATGTATCATTCATAACATGAATGGTTCTTCTATGTATTTCTGGAGGATTTTGTTAAATAGGGATCTAATTATTTTTATACTTTCAATGTTACATATCCATTTCATTATTGGGATTCTTTTTGAGGAGTGCATTTTTGTCCTTAGTTCATATTTTGTATTTTATGTAAAACCAAAACGTATACACATAACTAATATGCATTGTAAATGTAAGAACAAATCATATAGTTTCCCAAAAATAATATTTCTGAATCTTTACTCACAAATAAATTAATATACTTCCTTCTCTAACGAAAATATAAAAAATTAAAAATTAAAAATTAAAAAAATGTAAATTTAAACTATGTGGGATTCCACAATCCCTCAAGCCTTCCTCAAATTTTTCTCGTAGGGTCTTAGATAAAATATATGGATCATCATGAAACTAAGATAAAATATTGCATATCTAGAAGATCAATTTCCCCATTAACTTAACTTATCGAGCAGAATGTGAAATATAACATGAGGACTATTTTTGAAACCCAAATTTCCATAAGTTAGCAATGTAAAAGAAAAATACATCTAGAATCTAAATATGATAAATTAACACTTTATGAATTAGACTAAGGTCCTCGTGTATATTTCACGCAACTAAAAGAATGTTAAGAAACCTAATTTTTTACCATCCAGAGTGATATAATTGTAAAATACAAATAAATATTTTAATAAGAAAATATATTTTTTTATAGTGATTCATCTTAAATATGAGAAACAAGTATGACAACGAGACAGAGTGGGAGTGAGGAATACTTTACATCCCCATCCGTGTTTCTTAAAACCATCTACATCCACGCTCCTATCCTTGCCTAAGGAGAGACGGGTTCAAGGTCGGAGATTTCCTGTGAAGGAAGTCTTCACCATACCTACCTCATTTCTCATTTAATATAGTTATACAAATAAAAATTAAAGCAATTTAAAACACAAAATGAAGTTAAAAGTTATCATAAATTTAGTTCAAAATCAAAGGTTACAGAACATAATTAAAATTAAAAAATATATACAAACCAAATCTTAGCAACAGAGCCACAATTATAAAGAGAATAAGTAATGTTTAAAATGTTAATATTATACATATTAAAATATATACAATATACGTATATCGAGAAGGATGCGAGACTGGGAGTGCATTCTCCAATCCTGTCCCACCACTGACTTGGGACAAGACTTAGTCTCCGTCCCTAAAGATAAATCCCCATCCCCACCTCACTCGGGTCAATCCCTGCAGGTTCCGACTCCATAGGGAGTACTACCATTCCTACTGAAAGACATGTTCATTTTTAGCCACCATAATAATTTCTAATGACGAAGAAAAATATTATGAGAAAAAATTACAAACCTCTTAGACTCTTTTTGTATATCTTTTTAACTTTCTATTTTCACTAAAAATGACGCTCTCGTAGAAAAAGAAAAACTATGAGTCAATGACAACCAAAAGTATAAAATCTGTCTATTATCTTTATATTAGGACAATAATTAGGCTTCATATATTTAAAAATAAAAATAAAAATAATCCAAGTACATAGGATATGGATTGAGGATTCTTGTGTTGTGTATACTCAAACCTTGACAATTAAAACCATTTAAGGAAATAAGAAGAAGAAGATGTAGACACATTTAAATAGCATAAATGCAACCATTATAAGAACAATTTATAAGAGCTAATGGCTATTTATTTTTTTTAAGGGAAATTATCATTTAAATTAAAAACTGGATACAAATACTAATATCAAAGATAAAACAACTTTATGGTACAAGAGACATAATCCTCGACTAAGACTGATTCCATCAGTAAAATCTGATGAAGTTCAGTAAGGAGGATATAAGCCGACACCCAGTAACAGGAAAATTCATTGAATTCCTCGACAATTCTATAATCGAGTATGTACAAAGTTCTTTTTGAAAAAACATCTACAATCGATAAAATACTCCGATCGATAGAGAAATAATCACTCGCAATACAGAGACTGTAACAAACTCCACCTAAGCTACATTATTAATGGAACTATTAGACATATATCGCTAGAAAATAACTCTAGCGGAACACATATACAAAAATAAACTGGAGATGGGGGAACTACCTCCTTTATTAGAAAATTAAAACTAAAACTCAAAAACAAAATATAAATATAAAATAATATCGACTACAAAATTCTCACCCCAGGTGGAACAATCACTCCACCACACGTCACAGCTTAATGGAAATTAATTAGCTTGATTAGATGTAAAAGATCACGCACCAACCATCAGATCATCAAGGTATCAATGGATTCTAAATCGTCGGAAACTCATCAGGTTAGATTTGATCAAAAAACTCCCAACTAGAACTATCCGACTTCATCCCTGTCGATACCACCAAATCGTCAATCATCTTAGCCAGCCACGGCGGCGGCAACGGGAGTCCCATTCAAAGGAAAATCCTAATGTATGAGAAATATGAAAAAGAGGGAGGAAAAAAAAAAAGGGAAACCCTTAAAGACAACTTTTTTATATAGCTAATGTTTATTTTCAATTAAAGCGGTTACCAACTACGACCGTTTGAGAAGATTACCCTAAAATCCTTCCACATGGGCAGAGGACTATGTATTTATCTGTTTTAATTTATTTGTCGACATAAATAATTATTAGCTTAAATGTACGATATTTTATTTTTTTTAAATGGCTTAAATATACTATTCTAATGGTTGTTTTTTAAAACTACCTTTTTCATTTACCAAAAAATAAAAAAGGAGGAAAAGGAAAAAGAGCAGGAAGAAAGGGGGGTGAAGTGCACAAGCGAAGGGAGCGTCAAATAAGGTGTGGGAGCGAGAGAAGTGGCCCGAAGTGGTGTGTGGGTGTCCGAATGTACCGTCAGAAACAAAAGCATCAGTGTTGGAGAGCGTGTCCACCAATCAAACTCTTTCATTATTTTATTATTGTTTTCATTTTCTTTTTTTTTTTATTTTTATTTAAGTTACTCTACATTTTTGGTTTATTATAAACAAGTATTGTTATTTTAATCATTAGATTAACTTTTTAACGGTCTGATTTATAAATGTACATGTTCCCAATTATAGATTGAATTGTTAAAAAATTATTCGAACAACAAAAATTGAAGTACCTACTAACAAAGACAAAAATATACTTACTTATATATATATATATATATTTTAGAATTCTTCTATTCACTATTTTGAATCCAAAATTTTCAATTCAATTAAACACAAATTTAAATATAAAATTTTATTTTTTAAAAATCCGCATCACATTTATTTTTCTATCTCTCAAACATACCTTTGGATTCACACATTCATTTTTTTTTAAAAAGGGGAAATTTCATTCAATTCAAAATAGAAATTACAAATATATGAGTTACAGAGATAAAATCCTCAACGAAAACCAGTACAATCGGTACATTCTGATCACACATAAAGGGAAAAACAGATGTCTAAGGCCTAGAAATAGGATAGTACCTCGACATACCACCATCGAGCACACATAAGGCTCTTTCCGACAATTTCCCTATAATCAATGGAAACTCCAGATCAATTGAGAGGCTATCAACTGTAGCACAAAGGCCACCACTAAATCCTTCTAGATTTGTATCTAACAGAACTAAAATAATACATATATATTTAGATATGGCGTATAACAAACCAATTCAGAAAGTATGGAAACCACCAAAGTTATTACAAACCATAACTTAAAAGAAAACACTAAAGTATTTAACTTAAAAGACGAAGACAAATATGTCATTATTAAAATTAAAATCCTATAAAAAACTAGAAAAATCTCACCATTACAGATATAATCATTGGCAACAACTACGCCACTACACCCAACAAGACCAAACCAAACAAATCCATTAAGAAGAAACTTGCCGCTGAAAGACCAAGCACCCAACAAACCCTCGTCTTCTACACGCCATATCCATTCCAAAAGGTTAAAAGAAAAACTCATAGTTCAATCTATGATCCAAACGAACATTATATTTATAAATGTTTAATCGGACTAAAATCACATCGTAATAAATAAAAACTGATAAAATCTAGCATAAATCTGATTGTTTGAAACGTAGTTCTATAAAAGAGTGATTTTTCATACACTATGATAAAATTTAATTATTTTCAAACATTATTTTAACTTCTTTTTTTTAAAGGGATTTTAATTATTTTAAATTCTTTTTGGGTTCATGTTTAAATATATGTTTTTTTTGCTAGTAATATAAATTTTGTTTATTTAGGTATGCAGTGGCGTGATAGAATGTGGGCCCACTTTAAGGGAGGAAAAGAATGGGGATTGGCAGCTGTGCAGCTGCAGAGAGCCACTGAGACGAAGCAGCGGAGGGAAATCAATAGGTTCGGGAATCTGCTCAGGTTCGGAGCCGCAGCTGTAGATTTCCCGAGCCTTACTTCACACGCGTTGCGTCACTATTGGTTTGAAGCAGTTGTTCTTGACCAGCCTTTTTTTTAATTGATAAATATTTCAATTTAATAATTTATTTATTTTTTCACATGAAACACCAACTTCCTATTCTCGGCCAAAACGAAGATCCGCCGGGCGGACTTGACTTGGAGCAGACACCAACCAATTCTTATAAGCTATATTTGTAATTACGATTTTACCCCTATTCAAACTTCAGCATTTTCTTATGAAGCGTTTGGCCGAACGAATTTAGCATGTATTTGGTGTTAAGGTTTGGATCGTAAAATTTGAGTTTATATTGATTATACGTTTATCGGGATGTTTGAATTACTGGAGTTAAAAAGTATAAAAAGTTAAAATGTATTCAGAAAAAATATCAATATGAAGCTTGTTTCGTTCGTCTCAAAATTCTATGTAATTTTAAAAAAATCATCTTATTTTAACTTGTCTATGCAAAGTTATGAACTTTTAAAGTTTGAGTTACAAAACTATGTGAATAGTGAAGTTAAGGGAAAAAGACAAAAATTGTATTGTAATTCTAATATATGGATTGTGCGTCCAAACGCATACTTAGTTTATATGTCCCCTTATTTGTGTCCTCATTTCTGTCCCACCAATAATAATATGACACGTGTGTTGCTACCATGATTTTTTTAATTGATGTAATATGATTTTGTTTTTTTAATTGACGTACCATAATATTATTGGAGGAACATGAATAAAGAAACACATGGGTTGTTTCTATGATGGAACACCTATTAGAACCAATTTTTCCAATTTTTTAATTTTCTTTTTCAAAACTCGTTTGTTTCACAATCTCATTTCAAATCCACATCAATCTCTCTCTCTCTCATTTAAAAAAAAATCTTAAATTTTAGAAGCTTATAACTTTCTTATTTCAAGTTAATGATTATTATGCATTGAATACTCTCAATAATGAGATAAACAAAACAAAATTCATAGTATTATTTTTAAAAAATATATAATTAAGATTTTATGCTATTTAAATATCACAATTCATTTTTAATTTATATTTTAACCAAACACATACCTATTTCCAATACCAAAAGGGAAATTGTGATAAATAATGTTTTTACGAAAGTAATTAAAATAAATAGTAAGATTTTAAAATATTAGAGTAAATAACAAATATAAATAAATTAATTACTTGATAAATTTCTTATTTACTTTAAATATTTTAAAAACCTATTATTTACTTCTATAATTTTATAGAAATTGCTATTTGCTACTTTATCCCTAAAAAAAACTCCAAAACTTCCAACTTGGCATTCCCAATGTGCCCTTGGTTGGAAAATTGAAATACAACTCAAAAACTTTTAATTTTAGTAAAGATATATTTGCCCACAATTCTTTCTTCCTACTTTTCATAAAATCATTTACCATAATTGAAACTTAATATATATTTAACAAAGAAAAATATTCAAAATACATACACACATTATAAGGAAAGTGTAGTATGTTATTGGCAATGTCTGTTGGCTTTAGAGCTTGTTTTATTATTGCCAAATAAGAGGATACATGTCAGCAGTACCACATGTCACGGCCGGAAAAATAAAAAAGTAATATCAAATATTCTTCTTTTTTCTTTTTCCTTCTAAGGGTCTGTTTGATAAATGAATTTGAGTTGAAAAAGTACAGTTTGAGTTAAAATTTTTTTTTGACTTTTTAGAAAAGACAAAAACTTTTTCAGATAAAGACAAAATTTTTTTCAGAAAAAGATAAAAATTGAGATGAAAAAGTACAGTTTGAACCTGTTCACCAAACGAAGCCTAAAACTAATAATTATTGAAGAAATAATAATTTCTTGGGCACAAGGCAAGCGAATGAATGAATGTCACTAGAATCTTTGAATATATTATTTTAAGATCTAAAATAATTGACCATGTCACCTTGCCTTGAAAGAAATATTTTGATTTTTTCTAGAAGCGAAACCTAGTTTAAGGGTAAATCTCGTGCTAAAGAAACCTAAAATCAGTCACATAAAAGAGTCATGAATATGAAGGGACAACTCGATGACATCAAGTTGAGCATTGTTCTCACAAAAACTAACCAAAAAAAAAAAAAAAACAACTAAATAAGTGATAAGGTTGACAAATGTCATTTGATATGCCCATTTAGTAGATAAAAGTTTTGACAAAAATAATCCAAACCCAAAAAATCTTTTGTTTCATTTATAATGAGCTCTTTGAATTCACAAAAAAACAAAAGATTAAAAGGGCTTTTTTTATAAAAAAAAAAAAAAAAAGAAAGAATTCCATAAATTCCAAATTATTGTACAATATTTGACAACTGGGATTGAAAAATAATTAACAATAAAAACAAAGAGTGAAAGACAGAAAGAGACCCATGAGACAATATAAAGTCCTTTGTCGAAGTCCTTTTCCCCCGATAAAAGGCATTACAAGAAATTACTGAGAAGCTATTGTGGAAAGATCAAAAGATTTATTTATTTATTTTTATTTTTTAAAAAGATTTTCTTGTAAACATTGACATAGTAACATTCCAAGATATCATAAAAACTGGGGTCCTCATAATGGAAGTCATTGAATGACTAATCAATAGCCACGTGTACAACAAACGACGCAATTATTTGAGCCGTGGTTAGGATATGAGCCAATACACATTAGAAAATCCTCAACTAAATAAAAATTATTAATAATAATAATAATAATACTAAGTAGAATTCCATTATAGACTACGGAAAAAATAATATCTTATCACATTTTTTATCCAGTATGATTCGATAATTTAAAACTGACTAGAGAAAATATATAAATATTTTTCCGTATCATAGTTATATTTTTTTTTTAATTTAAAAGAAAAATAAGAAAAAAGAAATACGGAGAAAACAGGTGGATAAATAAATAGACACGCACAAATACACTGAGGAGGCGTCCGAGCGTGACTGTCAAATCTACATATTCTTTCTTTCTCTTTCTCTCTCTCTCTCTCTATCCTCTCTTTCTTTCTTTCTCTCTCTCTCTCTACCTCACTTTCTCTCTCCTAAAGTCTTTTGTTTCTCTTAATAAAAAATTCTGAGAATCCAGAGAGAGATAGGTCTGTTCTGTTCTCTTCTGTTCCGGGGATTCGATTCAATCGCCGATCTTCCTTTTGTTTTTCCGCTATTCCTCGGGAACTCCTCGTCTCTTTCTCCTTTCCAATCTCTGCGTGTCTCTTCCAGTCCCAGAATGTAATGTTTCAGATTTTCAAGGTACGAATATACCAATTTTTCTTTATATATTTATATATGCATCTTAATAAAATAAAAATAAAACAAAATAAATATCTTCTTTTTGTATATATTTTTTAAATTTTTTACTGGTCTTTGTTTTCATTTGGAGCTTTTGTTTTGGTTCTTCGGTTTGTTTGTTTGTTTAATTTTGTTTCGCAAAGACATTGATTTTATCAGCTTCCTTGTTTCTGTTTTTGTTGTTCTTCTGGGATTTTTTGAGGTTAAAATTGAAAAATCTTCTTTGGGATCTTCTGTAAAGCATTTTCACATGGGCATTGTTTTTGTTTTTTTTTTTTTAAACCAAAAATATATGTTTGTTCAATGAGGTTTTTTTTTTTTTTTTTTTAATTCTGGTTTGTAGTTGAAGAATTTATATGTTTCTGAAAATGGAAAGCTTTCATGTACGGTATAACGTTTTGAATTCCCCATTTTTCCCTTTGTTTTCAGATATACTTAATTTTGAAAGTTATTTCGATATTTCTATTTTTTTAAGTATAAAAAAAAAGCCCATTTTAATAATTGAATTCTAATTGGATTGCATTTTTTTTTTCTCTACCATTAATATTTTTTGTAATTTTGCTTTTTAAGATTAATAATGCTGTCTCTGCAGCAGTACCCTTATATGTTTCTGATCTTCTCTGCATCATTGACTGATTTTTTTTTTCCCCTTTTTTTTTTTTTGGGGTATTTGAGATTCTTCTTTAGAACTCTGAGCTTTAGCCTTTAGGTGGGTATTTTCTGAGTACATTAAAAAAGGTTCCCTTTTATGGAAATGGGACTGCTTTTTCACATCTCATCATAATCATCAATAATAGTAACAAAAATATTAATAATAGTATTATTATTAGTAGCAACAATAACAAGCTCTAACTCAAAAAAAAAAAAAAAAAATTTTGTTTACCAAACTGAATTACTATTATTATTATTATTATTATTATTATTATTTTGTTTTAAAAGAGCAACAAATGGAGGTCATGATTCCTACCACAAAACTTGTCTCATATGCACCTATTTGCCTTAAACAATTCAAAGGGCTTGTTTGGTTCATGTTTTTGTCTGGGTGGGAATAGCTTTTGGTTGATGTAAGCATGTGCAGATAAGGAGATATGATTATGAGTTGTTTCTCTATATATACAATTATATAAATATATATATATATATAAATTCCTCAACTAAAGATAAAAACTTTTTTTTTTTTTTCTCTTCATTAATCATTTCATCATCTTCTTCTCTTTCTAGAGGCAAACTGGTTGCGATTTGGTAGGAAGATTTCTGAGAAGTTACAGAGAGAAGGAGAAGGTGGAGAGAGAAAGAAAGAAAGAAAATGGAGGGTGATACATTTTCAGGGCTGGGAAATGGAAGTAGTCAGATAGATGGGAAAATTCTGCAGACATTTCAGAAGAACTTTGTTCAAGTGCAGAACATCCTGGATCAGAACAGGCTGCTGATAAACCAGATAAACCAAAACCACGAGTCCAAGATTCCTGACAACCTCAGCAGAAACGTGGGCCTCATCAGAGAGCTCAACAACAACATCAGACGAGTTGTTGATCTCTACGCCGATCTCTCCTCCTCCTTCAACAAATCCATGGAAGCTTCCTCCGAAGGCCATGACTCCTCCGGCGGAGGTGCTCTCAAATCCGATCTCGCCAAACCTGGCCTTAAACGGAACCGACCCATTTAATCACAACTTTTTTACTATTTCTTTCTTTTTTCCTATAATTTGTTCTTTAAAAAAAAAAAAAAAAAAGAACAAAATTCTCAACGATTAAAAAAGAGAGAGAGAGAGAGAGAGAGAAAGTGATTATTAGATTATTGTGTAACTCTTTTTATTGTTATCAGTGAACTGTTGTTACTACTACTGCTACTACCAGCTGATCACTCACTTTATTGTACGGTGTTCCCGGTTCCTTGTAATTCTTGCTGTAACTATGGAGATATCTAATTTAAGATGAGTTTTAAGAAAAATAAATAATTTTTTTTGGGTGATAGATTCATAAAGGATTTCTTGTTTTCCTGAAGAAAAAGAAAGCGAAGGAAAAAAAAAAAAAAAAAAGTTAATAACTTTCTCTTAACTTTTCAGTTGCTCAAAAGGACTGGAATCAGATATGGGTCTACCAATCTCTTTTTCATTTAAAGATGATTATTTACTTTTTGGTGCAAACTCCACATTGCCTTTTATTGCATTTTAGCTCAGTAATCAAGTGAAGTGGGGGTTTTTTTTTTTTTCGGGAATAAATTGTGAATTAGTGAAGAGGTTGCAGATTCTGTTTTTCAGGCCCTTCCTCCCAGGATTTTTCACTGTTCTTTTCAGCTGAGAGAAATTACTGTTCATGATCTTACATTGTTTGTGAAGAAGAGAACATAGTCCTACACAGGGCCTATATATGTATAATATATACATATATACATACAACTCTATGAAGAGTGAAGATGCTCTGAAATAATTGGAGCAAGCAGCTTTTGGAGATATATATAAATATATATATATATATATATTTTTTGGGTTGGGTTCCCAATCACAGGCCTCCACAAGAACAGAATCTCAGATAAGGAGGTTGATTAGCTTTTGACCAATTTTAATATTTGTTTCTAACCAATGACAAGCCCTTTGATGGTAGTGGCACATACCATAAAATAAATACAATAACCAGTATTTTATAGGTATTTTTTTTTTACTTTAAAATTACAAAAACAAAAAAAAAAAAAAAAACAAAAACAGAAACAAAAACGAAAACAAAGCACTACAGTTCTAAGAGACAGACAAATATGTATAAACAGTGACCCCCAACAACATGACAAGGGACCCAAAGGTTCTCTTTTTGGGATGGAACTCTAACTTCTCCATGCTTATCCCCTTCTCTCTACTAGGTTCTTTTTTTTTTTTTTTAATAAATTTATTTATGATATGCTTTTGTGATTTTTTATTTATTTATAAATATTCCCTTTATGCAATAAATGTCCTTTACGACTAGCTTCGAGTTGATGATTCCTCAACACCTTGTATCTCTCTCTTGCTCTGATTGAGTAGATGTCCTTGTTGGTGGGTCCCCTTTGTTTGTGCAACCTAATTTTTTCCTGATATTAGGAGAAGAAAGATGGCCCACCTTTGGGGTTTGATTTCTGGAAATGGCTTGTTTATTAGATTTTGAAGTATGTGTGGTGAAGGCGATACTTCATCTACAAATTTTCATACATTGTAGTCATTTCCATCCCAACACAAAAAAAAAAAAGAGGAAAAAAAAAAAAAAGGATTGATGCTTTATGTGAATGTAGCATTCAAGTTTGAGCATTATTCAACGGGGTTTGTCACTTATGACCATACTAAGCTAAATGGCTAATAACCAACCACCTCATCCTACAAACAATAATTTGGAATATCACTAAATTATAGCTTCAAGCAGGTATTAATAGAATGAGATGATCGATTCAATTTTTATGTCCGTAGTTAATTGTGATAGTTATCAGTCTTTATAATGAAAAATTGTAAGTTATACAATCCTATATCACTTAAGAATTGATATATGTGATGACTTATAAGTAAAGAGACTATTTTCTAATGGTATGAGATCTTTTGGGGTAAGTCCAAGAGTAAAACCGTACGAGCACGAGACTTAAAGCGGACAATATCATACGAAATAGGGGCATGGGTTGTTACAAATGCTATCAGAACTTATACCTAACTAGAAGTATGGCCAACGAGAACGCTGAGCCCCAAAAGGATAGGTGATTGTGACAGTTATAAGTCCATACAAAAGAAAAAATGTAAGCCATGTACTTACACATTCCTTGAGAATGAATATATGTGATGGTTCATAAGTAAAGAGACTACCTTCTAATGGTATGAGACCTTTTGAGGTAAGTCCAAGAGTAAAACCGTGGGGACACATAGTCCAAAACAGACAATTTCATACCAGAGAGGGACATGGGTCGTTACATTAATCCTCTCAAATAATGATGTTATGTTGACAAGAGTGTGAAATGATCATCTTTCTTCTATATACGGTTCTAGTAGATTTTGTGATTAGTTTAATTTTGATAACTAGTCGTCTCAAATAATGAGGTTGCGTTCCACTTACGGAACCAATTCATGCTAACGAGGGTAAGAATTGATCCTTTTTCTATTCTATAAGCAGTTTCAGTAGATTTTGAAAGTAACACACCAATTGAAAAAAAAAAAAAAAAAAGAAGAATGTGTTTAATTATAAAACTAATGTTTTGATAAGACTGTATACGTATGGGTGAAAACCTTTTTAACCGCAAATATTGAGTAAGAAAAAACTACTTTTGAAGCTTTTTAAGAGAATGACTGTATATTGAAAGGTAAGTTTGGGAGAAGAGGGTTAGACCTAGTGTCCAATCTAGTCCATTGTTTTGGACAAAGAAAAGAAGACGTTTTAACTAATAATATGAGCACAAGAGTCTCTTTCAAAGAAAATTATATATATATATAAATATATATATATATATATGTATGTAGTTAGGTAAATCCGTGCTTGACTTGACTTGAGAACTTGCGTCTCAAAATCCACTTCAAAATCATTCACCCACCTTTGAAACATTTATTAATGTATATTTTTGTGGCAATAGAATATTGATAACACCAATGCTTCTCATGTCAATATCTTATTTCTCATTCAGTCCTTAGTTTTACACCATGTTGTCCATTTTTCACTATTATTAAGAATTACAGTTTTTAATTGTTAGATTTACTTTTGAATAGTTTGATAAATAATTGTCCATGTTAAAAATTTGCAGTATGCGATACAAAATTGATCTTATTCATAAATCATACATTTGAGAATAATCTAATAACTAAAATTGCAGTTCTTTCAAAAAGGACAGTTCCAATTTTTATTTTCCATTTTTTTTTTGAATCTGGGGATAAAAAAATTCAAACTATGTACTTTTAAACAGAGTCAAATATGGTATTATCACTAAATTATATTTACCACCGTTCTTTTTCAGGTTGAAAAGGAAATTAATTTTATATAAATATCTCCTTCATGATTTCATTAACTTCGTAGATAAAACAGAAAACAAGGATTCTCTTGACTATTCTGTAGTTCTCCTTTCGGATGTGATTGCAACTTTGCAAATGCTATTTCTTTACTTTTCCGTTGATTATGTCCATATATATCTACACAGATTTTTATTTTTATTTTTATTTTTTGAAAATTCTACAGAGATTCTTTTAAAGATGCAGACATTTTATTCGCGATAACTCATATAAAACTGGCTTAATTTGAAGGAATTAATAGATAATTGACTTATATGCAACAGTCGTTTTGAAGTCAATTAGTTGCCAATCAAACTGCGAAAAAAAGTTGTTAATAAGAATTAAGTAAACAGGATAATATTCACCCAAAAAAAAAAAAAAAGTAAACGGGATAGTTGTGTATTTTGAGGACTTTTGTGAAAACATATTATCCGTTTGGGGTCATGTTTAGATATAGTATTTTGGAGGTTGGTTTGAGTTTTGGAAATATGTGTTTAGTGAAAATAAACTGTTTGGAGTGAAAAAATACAAAAACTTAAAAATGTATTTAGAAAAAAATTAGCAATATGAATCTTGTTTCATTTGTCTCGAAATTCTATGCAATTTGAAAAAAAAAAATTTATTTCGACTTAAAATGATAAAGTTATGAACTTTTAAAGTTTGAGTTTTTTGAAAATGTTTGGAAAAATAAATAGTAAAAATGGAGGAAAAAGACAAAAAAATGTTTGAAAAAAACTTTTAGAAACTTGTCCCCAAACATGACCTAAATTTGATTAAAAAAACGACGTACGGATAGTAATAGAAGGAGAACGGAAAAAAAAAAAAAAAGAATAATGTGGTTGGTAATGAAAAAACACTCTTTGATGAGAAACATTTTTCAACTGTAAAATCACACTCCAAAATCATATCATTAAAAGAAGTGCGACAATTTAATAAAATTTATTAAAGAACCAACGGTTTAAAACCGTGCTCTACCCACAACAAATTCTCAAAGAAAAACCAAAAACCAAAATGAAACGGTTCAATTCATTTCATATAAGATTCAATCACAATGAGTTCATCAAAAATAAAAATGGTTAAAGCTGTAGTAAATATTAGGAAATGAATAAACATTCTATGTTAAGAAAACATTTTTCAACCGTCAAAACACACACCAAAACTTATGATTAGAATCCAAGAAGAAGTGTGATAAATTAACAAGATTAGTTGAAAAATGACAGTTTAAAACTGTACTTAACTTACCACAAAATTCTCAAAGCAAAAAGGAAAAAAAAAAAAGAAAAAAGAAGGATTATTTTCATCTATATCCTTAAATTTTAGGGTCACTCTCACTTTACCATATAAAATTTGAATTTAACCCCATTTTACCAATTATAGTAGAATTTCAATTAAAAATAAACGGAATAGTAAATGAATTGGTGTTACTAAACTCATTATATTAGGATTTCAACAAAAAAAAAAACAAACGAAAAAGACCACCTTATTGTGCTCAACTCTCACTTTTTTTTTTCCTGTTTGTTTTTAACCGAAATATTGATAGAATAGGTAAATTGGAGTTAAATTCAAAATCTACGGGCAAAGTGAGTTTTTAAAGTTTATGAACAAATAATAAATGACCTTAAAATTCAGGGTTATAGACGAGAATAATATAAAAATGAGAAAATAAAATGGTTCACTTCATTTCTCATAAAATTCAATCACAAATGAGTTGATCAAAATAGTTTATACACTTGAATCGCACCGTCCATGGACAAGAAGGGCAAATACCGACCCCAGATACAGCTAAGAGACATCTTAGCCGAGTTTCCACTGGATCAAAACAAACAAAAATAATACCGTACAAAGTCCACTAGTGGACTTAAAAAATAAAAAATTAAAAATTAAAAATTTAATACAATTATCGGATATGCTTTTTTGTTCAAAGTAATGATAAAAATGTGCTAGAAGCCAAGACAAACTCAACATTGCCATAAAAATATAACATGTGCCATGGGGGAATCTACTTTTTGCCCATTCTCTTTCCCTTTTGTTCCTTGAATTTCCAGCAATTAGGTTGGAAAGGAACCCAAAGTCTAGTTTTTGCCCCTTTCAACCTACATAATTAGGCATCTCCATCATTAGTTGGACCCAATAACACTAATCACACTATAATAATAATAATAATAACACTATTATTAATAAATTGATAATCGCAACCTATTGGTGCTCGAAAACCGCCTATTATGGCCTAATAACAAGATTAGCCATGACATGACAATGATGTTAATGTTAATACGCCTTTTTTTTATTATTTAATTTAGTTTTTTGGTGATTTCACCTAACCCTACTTTGAGATAATGTCTTGTTTTGCATTGGATATTCCTTTAATACGCCAAAGCTGGAAGATTAGATTATGTTTTATGTTTATGGTATTAATGGGATTATGTGATCGGTTGAGATTGCTAAATTAAACACAAAGTTTCTATTTTCTTTTATATAAAAATTATAATAAAAGATTGATGTATTAAGGGCCGTTTGAGGGTAACTTCAGGCTTCGTTTGACGTTCGAACTCAAACTGTACTTTTCCATCTCAGTTTTTATCTTTTTCTAAAAAATTTTTTATCTTTTTCTGAAAAAGTTTTTGTCTTTTCTAAAAGTCAACAAAAATTTTCAACTCAAATTATACTTTTTCAACTCAAACTCATTCACCAAACGGACCCTCAGATTATTTGAGGCATTAACTTCATATTGAGTTTTTTCAAATATTTTTTGTCTTTTTGTTCAAAAGTCCATAACCCTTTTTTATTTTTTTTATTTAATTTTAAGTCAAAATAAGATTTTTTTTTTAAATAATTACATAGAAAGATGAGAAGAATAAAAAAAAAAAGATTTGTATTGTTATTTTTTTTTCAAACACATTTTAAATTTTTACATTATTTAGCTTTAACAGTTTATTTTTCTAATCAAACACATATTTCTAAACATTAACTTATTTTTAATTAAAATATTTTCAAAACTCAAACTCTAATTGGTATTCCAAACAGGTTCTTAGTAAGTTGAATTGATAAACTTTTTATTCAGGATCATAAAGGTATACGAACATGAGATACTGAAACTCTTTATTTCAATCTCTAAAAAGGGTAGGGTCGTGAACCCATCAATAATAGAGAATATTTCTTCACTCTTTTTGTGTGTGTGGGGCTGGAAATCAATCCAGGATAATTCGGCTTTTCTTTCTTTTTTTTTTTTTTTAATATATAATCAATTCACGTTATGTCGATTGTAAATAAAGGTTGAAATCTCCTTCAAAAAAATATATATATATATATATATATATAAAAGTTGTGTTGAGGACAGAGGTTGTTACATATTTGACTTTTCTCTACTATGCTTTTCTATTTATTTCTTCATCGTTTGTAAGAAATCTTTGAACCGATTGATCAAATGAACAAGACATGACTCAATTTTACTTGATCTTTAGACATAATAAAATTTAACAAGTTGAATTGAAATATCTATTAAAAAAAACCTTGGAATATCTTTAATAGTGAAAAAATGACGTCGTTATATTTATTATTATGTAATTATGTAGCGTAAAACTTGAAAATCATCATAATTATAACTATGTAATTATACTATTCTAAAATATTTTAAAAAATTCACTATAGTTTATTTCCAAATATACAAACATGCCATGTAGTGAAATTTTCCTTCTACGTTATTGTAAATTAGTAATACTATCTTTGTTCTTCAAAGAGGAGAATGCTATTTAATATCAAAAAGAAGTTAATAAAATTGGACATCATAATTTGAAGAAATTGTAAGGAGATTGGGAGGCTAGAACTTTAGGCTCCGTTTAGATTGCATATCCAATTTCGGAAAGGGAATTTTTCTTATTTTAAATGAAAAAGTTTTTCATTTTGAGAATAAGATGGTGTTTGGATGTATAAAAAAATTTTCTTCTTGAAAACAAAAAGTTGTTTGGAATGAGAAAAAATGATGTTGGGAATTGTGCATTGTGAGAAGATTTTAAAAAGACTCATTTTTCTATTTAGAAAAAGATACTGTACAAAATAAACATGTGTTTGGTGCTAAGATTTAGATTATTTGTACGTCTATTGAGGAGTTTGAATTGCTTGAGTTAAAAAATATAAAAACTTGAAATGTGTTAAAAAAAAAAATCAATATCGAGCTTGTTTCGTTTGTCTCGAAATTCTATGCAATTTAAAAAAAAAAAAAATCTCATTTGGACTTGTCTATGCAAAGTTATGGACTTTTAAAGTTTGAGTTACAAAACTGTGTGAATAGTAAAACTGAGGGAAAAAGACAAAAATTAGATAATGATTGTATAGTTTCGATTATATTACCAAACACCTGCTAAGTTTAAAAATGAGATAGTTTTTTTTTTCAAAATGAGAGAATAATGAAAAAAGTTATTAAAAAAGAAAAAACTTTTTGGCAAAAAAATCCTAATTTCCAAAATTGGATACGTGATCCAAAGTCTGTCTTAAAATTGCCCAACAAATAGGACTCCTTCAATACGGTTTTGAATCTACTTATTATGTCAGCCGTAAAAGAGAGAATGCGTTGTTGGAAGTTGGAAGGAAGCTCTGATTGGGAGGTGAATTTGGTTAGTGTCCGAGTAACATTAATGATCCGAGATTTTCAGTCCTTACTCATTCTTTTAGATGAGGTCGCTCAAGCCGTCGCGCCCTTACTCATTCTTCTTGTTTGCTTGGGGACATAATTCCACCTATATATACCACATATTTTTCTCCGTCAAATATATGTTTCTTTACCGATTAATCAATTTTTAAATGTCCGAGTAGAAATCTATTTTGCTGCCCTTTTGGCTGGATGCTTTGTGCATATGCTGTTATCCTTGTTTTAGTAATGAATGATTTACCATCTCCACAGGAAAAAAAAAAAAAAAAAGAAGTACACCGTCTATATAAATTCTGTGACAATCTTATTCCAGGCTTTTTAGAAGGCGAATCTGATATTCGTATTGAAGAGAGAAAAAAAAAAATCCAAATATTTGATTAGTGTCTCGTTTTGACATTAATTTCTAACCGAAAAAATTAGGTGAAGAGTTATGTTTTGAATACATCATTATAATTTTACCGACTTGTAATTTTAATATTATAAAATAATAAAATTATTAACTTTAATGTTAGAGTGAGATGTTACCTATAACTCTTTATGGCCTGAAAAGGAGCCCAACAACTTGCTACGTAAGGAATTGGGCTAGTGGGTGTTCAACTTATTGGGCTTTTATTCTTTTCTGAGCCCAATTTTAACTGGACCTAGGCAGAGGTTTTGGGTTCGTACCCTTGACAAAAAGACAGAATCTCACTCGTCCGATAACCTAAACGAATATCAACCGTCCGATCCATCTCCGCTCAATACATATATGAAGTATATAACCATCTTCTTCTCCTAGAAAGCCCAAATTCGTGAGACCTAGGGTTTGCAGAGCACTCGCCTTCCTCCAGCCACCAGCCCATCTCTCATCAGATCTCGTCTTTGCAGCCTCTGCATCGCTTCTCTCCGCCGCAATCATGGCAACTCAGATGAGCAAAAAGCGAAAGGTCATTGCTTTACCTCGTTTGTTTCCCGAGAAACCGCGAGAATCTCTTTTCTTTCTTGCTCCCAACTCTTTTTAGCTGGTCCGTTTGCTCTTCTTCCTCTAAACGTGGTTGAATTTGGTGTTTGTGTTTGCAGTTCGTCGCTGATGGAGTGTTCTTTGCTGAGCTGAACGAGGTTCTCACCAGAGAGCTCGCCGAGGACGGTTACTCCGGCGTTGAGGTTAGGGTTACGCCCATGAGAACCGAGATCATTATCAGAGCCACCAGAACTCAGAACGTTCTCGGTCTGTCTCCGATTCCGCCATTTTCTATTGCTTTTCGATTGATCCTTTTTCTAATTATTTTTTTATTTATCTTTTTTTTTTTTGGATCGATTTGCAGGTGAGAAAGGAAGAAGAATCAGAGAGCTGACTTCTGTTGTACAGAAGAGGTTCAAGTTCCCAGAGAACAGCGTCGAGCTCTACGCCGAGAAGGTGAACAACAGAGGTCTCTGCGCCATTGCCCAAGCTGAGTCTCTTCGTTACAAGCTTCTTGGTGGTCTCGCCGTTCGTAGGTATGCTTTCAAATTCTGCATTTTTTTCTTTTATTTATTTGTTTAGTTTTATTAATTTGTAATTTGATTTCTGATGCTCCAAAAAGTTATAATTTTTTTTTATGATGATTTGGGTTTGAGTTTTTGTTCTGTAATTTTGTGTCATCTACAAAGCAAATTGGTTTTTCCCCTACCAACTTTGTGTCGGAAGATGACAAGATTAACAGAGCTCCTCCATGCCATTATCCTCGTGAAATCTTTTTCGTTTTTATGTAGTAACATTCGAGAGGGGACATATATAAGCATTGTGTATATTATCTATTATGCGTAGACTACGTTGGTCCCTTTATCTTGCTGTGTAATAGTGCTGTGTTTGAGCAGTCATCTATAAAGCAAATAGGTTATTTTTGGTACCATGTTTGTGTCGGAAGATGACGATATTGATATGCCATTCCCGACCCTTTGAGCAATTGAAGCTATTACTTTGGTGCGCTCAGTCAGGGTTGCGATAATTTTACCAATTCTTTGTTCATATGATTTTATCTGAATGCAATTTGTAACTTCGCTTGTATGCTTGCAGAGGATTTTTAGTACTTTTTCCCAACTCCCATTTTTCATTTGTTGTAATAACCAAATGTATTTGTATGCTTGCTTACTTTACTACTAACGGAAGGGCCGATGTTAAGCAAATTATGTTGAATAATGGTGTGTCTGTTTTCAATTGTATTAGCAATAGCGTCTCTCGTGAATGTTGAGTTATTATTCTATTTTGATAGAGAGATTATAGACGTTATTTTGTTGCTTCATATTCAAATCAATTTGCTTCGGTTGGTGTTAATCATAATTATGTGTACTAGATTTATGTTTGAATTTTTCCTATGTCTGAAACCTTTCCCATTTGCTTTCTACAGAGCATGCTATGGTGTTTTGAGATTTGTCATGGAAAGCGGGGCCAAGGGTTGTGAGGTATGTTCTTTAGTTGAATTCGAACTCATATTTCTGGTATAAGTTATAAACCTCATTTTTATTGAATTGCGTCTACTTGTATGAAAACAGGTTATTGTTAGTGGAAAGCTCAGGGCACAGCGTGCCAAGTCGATGAAATTCAAGGACGGATACATGATCTCTTCTGGTCAGCCTGTTAAGGAATACATTGACTCGGCTGTTAGACACGTACTTCTGAGACAGGTTTGTGTATTTCTCATTGTTTTAATCATTGTCCTGGACTAAATTTCACAATTTGCTCTTTATCTTTTTCCTGATCGTGTCTCGACTTTCTTTCACATCTAGGGTGTTCTTGGAATCAAGGTCAAGATTATGCTTGACTGGGATCCTAAGGGCAAGCAGGGTCCTACAACTCCCCTACCTGATCTTGTCACTATCCACCCTCCCAAGGATGAAGAGGAGTATCTTAGGCCGGCTCCTCTTTTGGCGCCTGCCGATATCGACGTCCCGTCTCAGTTCCCGCTGCCTGCGCTGCCTGAATGAAAGTGTTTTAGTTTATGTCTTGAATTATTCATGCAATGCTATATGTTTTCTTGAAATTTTGAGTTCTCAAGGCTGAGTTACCGAAGACAGGCAGAATGTTATTTTACAAGTCTTTAACGCTACTGAAGTTTTGTGACTATTAATCGGCATTTTTATTTCTTATTTTTGATCCACCATTCCTCTCGGGCCTGTCGTCAAGCTGGCTAATTATCTTCTGCTTGTTAGTAAATTATTTTTTGCATGTACGAATTCTCAGAAGAGGAAATTGTCGAAGTGACAACCTTAAAAATTGAAATTAATGAAATAATCTTTCATTTTAACACTGCAACCTTCGATGAAATAATATGTTATTTTTTATCATTCTGAAGTCATTAATAAAATTTTTTAGAAGATTGTTTAACAAAAAAAATAAAAGTGAGTGTCATTTTAGTAATTGACTCGTGCTCCGAGTCACGGCAGTAAATTATAGTTCTAAGAAGGTTTTGGAAGTATAAAGTGAACATTTCTAATTTTTAGTTTCCCAAGATTCAACTCTTATATTTTTTGGGTGCTCTTGTTACAAGTTTTTGCTCTAATTGACTTTACAACTAAAAAAAATTCTGTGATTCAGTGTTTCGTTAAAAAAAAATAAAAAAAAAATAAAATTGGCGAATCTAAAGTTTAGGTAGCAAACCATATGGCAAATTAAGCTGTAAAAAATCAAAACGGCGCGGCAATCGAAGTGTAAATGTTGCTCTTTTTGCTTTTTGGGTAAAATATAAGGAAGAGGGATTTGAACTCTCCATCTCAAAATGAAGTAAGATAAAGTTAGATAAAGTTAGGTTCAGGTTCTATCGACAATCATAGCTCATGACCTCTAAAAAGTTGGCAGAGACAAATATATACACTTACACTTAATATATATTTAGAATCGGTGGTATTTCTGAGTGTATATATTTGTTTTTAAAGAAATTAGTTTGAGAAAAGAAAAACTTGAGTTGATATTAAACTCAAGTCTAAGTAAGTCTCAAGCGGTCAACAAATATATACTCAGAAATACTATCAGTGCTAAACATTATTATTAATAAAAGATGTACTTTATATATACGAATCCTACATGTGATTCACATTTTATTAATGGATCAATTACATACATGGCCAAATTAGACACATGGTTTAAAAAAAAAAAAGTCCTAAAATGAACTTATTTGCAAGATTGAACAAAAAGGAAAAATGATTCTTTTGTGTTGACAAAATTACCCCTACTTCTAAATTAAGAAACGTGAATATATCCCTTAAAAGAGCTCTCATTTATCAGTTACCTAATTCGTCGCTGTATTTAAAATTTAAAAGATCCAAAAATTGTAAGGCACTGTAAAGCTCTTCCAGAAAACTACTAAAACAAGGCCTCTCTTCCCTTACCAGATGGTAATGGTGAGCAAAATTTAAATAATGATTAGGTCATTATCCTATTGATTTCAATTTTAGTGTTTTTTTTTTTTTTGGATTTTTTTTCTACTGTGATGAAGAACTAGGGATTTTGGTCAGTTAGGGCTTTTCATACGTAACTCGTCATTACTGACTTAGATTTAACGATTTTTTTTTTTCATTTGGGGATTTTTTTTGTTCCATTATGATTAAGAACTAGCAATTTTGGTCAGTTAGGTTTTTTTTTGGCTATTACTAAAATTTGGATAAGTGTTTGTCGCTCAAATGATAAATATTTTGAAGTTGTAGAATTTGTATTGGTATAGTCATTTAGGTATTTTTCTTTTGTAATTTGGTTAGTGAATATTGATATGGCCATCACCTAATTATTTTTTTATTGATAAATGTGATTTTTTATCTGACCATGTTCAAATTGTGATTCAACCAAGCTGCCATAGAATTGAATCCTTGTTCTTCTTTTTGTAACCAGGCAATCCGTTTAGAATAAAAGAGAAGAAAATGGATGCAAATAAAGAAAAAAATCACTAATATGGATGGACGTTTGCATATCCTGACCTTGTTCTTAAGATATTGGCCTAGTCATTATATTAATTACGCAATTGTATTTTATACACCCAAACACAACTTGATCATTGTTCATGTCCTTAATATATTGATATGATCTTATGCCTCTATATTGTCACTACTTATATTAAGGAGTCGAATCAGTGATATTATTAGTATTGATATGATCATTACGGTAATTGTGAAATTTTATTTGAGAAACAGTTAATAACATATCATTATATTTGCTGCCCTCTTCTCAATGATTGAATCATTATTTTCATGTTCTACAACATACAACCCAAGGGTTGGTCATACAACACCGCGACTTGATCATTATGTTGCTATATATATATATTTAAATATGGTACTAACTTTGATCATTTTATTATACTACACAATAATTTATTCTAAATATATATCAAACAGTTATCCATATCATATTGACCCTGTCTCCTAATATTATCTGATCTTTATGTTGTTAGATTTTCTTAATCAATATAATAATGACTTGGTCATTTTATATCTCGTATATAGAAATAAATATGGCAACAAAAGCTTTTAAATATGGCAGCGAAAATCACCGGCAAGAAAGAAAATCATAGCAGACGAAAAAATTGCTAAACACTGATGAAGGAGAAGAAAAAAAGAACGCGGTTTCAAATGAAGTGCTCAGGAATTGAACATGCTTGATATTTGAAAAATTGAAATATAACCATCAACTTTAAATTGTCAATTCAATTTAAAAATGGAACTGCATGAAATAAGGAAGATAGTTTGATTTCTTCAAAAAAAAAAAAAAAACCAATGCATTAAATCAAGAGTTGAAAAAAAACACGTAAGTTAATAATGTGAATATATGATTTTTTTTTTTTCCAAAAAAAAACTCTAGTAAATCATATATTCAAACGTGAGTCACGGAAGGAAAAAATACTGAATTTAAAATTTTGCTTAAATTTATAGATAAGTTGGATACCGTTTATTGTTTAAAAGGGATACTCCAAAATAGTTATTTTGTGTAAATATTTTCTTTATTAATTAGTGATACTCAACGTTACGTTAACATTGCAACCGTTCTACACTAAAAAAGTATTCAAAACGGTCATATCACTAAAGCCCAGGTCACGTGATTTGGTAAATCACCGTTACAAAAACATAGCCTTATCCAGTATCCACTCACCAAAAAAATAAAAATAAAAATAATAAATTCATAAATAAGTTGGAAAGCGTTTATTTTTTTAAAAGGGGTACTCCAAAATAATTATTTTGTGTAAATACTTCTTTATTAATTAGTGATACTCAATGTTACGTTAGCATTGCAACTGTTCTACACTGAAAAGTATTCAAAACGCTCATATCACTAAAACCCAGGTCACGTGATTTGGCAAGTCACCGTTACAAACACATGACCTTATCCAGTATCCACTCACCAAAAAAAAAAAAAAAAAAAAAACTTATAAGCTTCTATGATTCTCCTGACCCTGTAACTGAGAGTCCACCAATCCAATTACCACAGCCACGTCATGCCACCTTGGATCCACATGCGGTGCGCCACGTGTCATCAGAATGCGGACCCACAGCAGGAATTGGTGCTGAGCTGGCAAAACGTTTTTGGTCTCTTTTTGACTCTTTTTATCAGTGCTGGTTAAAAGGACGTGCGTTGTACGTATAGAATTATAATTAAAATTTTTAAAATGAAAAACATGAAAAACAATTTAGATTTATGAATAAATTCGAAATCTTAAAATTAATAATTTAATTAAAATATAAATTTATATTTTATCTTATTAATATGATGATATTTTATTTAGATCATAAAACAGTCTTAATTAAGTAAGTAGTTAGCTTTATTATCTTCACAATCTTCGTTTTGGAAAACAAGAAATAAGACCGAAAATAGAGAGAGAGAGAGAGAAAGAAAACCTTAACAATCCTCTATAATTGACTGGGAAGATTTAAAAAGATAAATAAATTTCATTATGAAAATAAGGAAAAAAAAATATCTTAGCATAATTAGACATGATCACAATTAAGAAGAAGAGTGTTTTTGGTGAGAAAGTTAAAAGATTAAAAAATTTAGATTGGTGAGTTTTTAATGAGGAAAAAATGAGAGAAAAAAAAAATACAAGTAGAAGTACAAGCTAAAAAAATAAGGAAAAAACCAATATATATATATATATATATAAATACAAATTAGAAAAAAGAAACAAAGTAGAAGGCGGGTTAACAGAAAAAAAAAAGTTGACAAGCAAATAAAAATAAAGTAGATCAAAATTAAATGAGAAATGAATATCAAAATGGTTTTTTAATTAAAAAAAATAAAAAAAAAACTTTTAAAATAGAGCATGAAGGACAATGACGGGATGAATGAAGTAAGATTTACCTTCTTTTTTTTCAAGAAAGGAAAAATATAAGAGCTTCTTCTTCATTATATTTATTTATTTTTACTTTAGCTTTTGCTTTGCATACCATTTTGAAATTAAATAAACTAATTTTAAATTAATAATATGAAATGAATTGGTATTTATAATACATAAAAATAAATGTGTAGAACATAGTTGACTCCATCATACGATGAAAATTGAAAAGTAAATTTAGATTCATTTTTAATTAAAAGTATTTATCTTAGAAATAGTGTGCTAATCACCCTAAAAAATACTTAAAAAAAACTGTAAGTTCTAAGATAATTTTATAATTTATACTAAAGTATTGCCTATTGGTCTCTTTCCCCCAAAACTTGGCAAACAACTTTAAAAAAAGAAAATCGGAACCACCCTGACAAAAAAAGGGAAGAAACGAAATTGAGGTGGTTCTAAGTTTTTTTTTTAAAGGAAATAAAAACTTCGCTTTATATCATAGAAATTAAAACAGTCACACAAATATTATCAAAAGTAAAGAAAATAGAATATCTATCATTAAAACTTTCATCGTGAAAATCCAAAAGGACACGCATAAATTGTTATGAAAAAAAGAAAAGAAAACTCAATACAATTAGATTTGATCACACATGAAAAAATGATTCCATTTCCAGTAGGAATAAAAAATTCCAATTCTCCACAGTATATAGCTATTAAGATTATAAAAACTAATTAGTTTTTTGGTCATAAAGTTTATATTAGATATCAAAAGAAGAATTTTTAAGAGAGGAAATAATGGTATGTTGAGCTTCTAATGAAGAACAAAGGTATGGAAAATAAAAATAAAAGAGTTATAAGAAGAATGAAGTAAAAGTGAAAAATCAGGAAAAGATAAGCTAAAATCATTTAGACAAAAAGAAAAAAAAAAGGGCAAAAATGAAACAAAGTCAAATAAAAAGAGGTTAAAGACAAGAAATGGTGACAAGGAAAAAGAAAAATAAGAAAAATAAGAAAAGGCACTAAACGGTTTTGTAACCGATATTTCTATTTGAAGGCATAAATTCCTATTTTAAAACTACGAGTAAAATTTCAACCAAAGTCATTTGGCGTGTTCATTTGGCGTGTTTTCCACGAGATTCTCCCAACGATAGTTTCTTTGAGTTATAGAGGCATTGACTGTGACTGTGTTTGTCCTAGATGTAAAGACAAGATGGAGTCTACTTCTCATGCAATTTTAGATTGCCCGATGTCGCAAACGGTTTGGAAGTTCTCTCGGTTCTGGAAGGTGGTCGAGAATAGGAGGGCATTCCCCTTTGTAGATTTTTTTAAGAATTGTGATGTCAGAAATTCTAATAGAGGATTTTGCCTTGGTTTGTTGGTTAGCTTGGAAATTGTGGTGTGAGAGAAATAAGGTAGTTAATGGGATAGAGGGAAGTGACCTGCAAGCTATTCTTGATCTGTGAATTGCTAGTTTTGATGAATGACAGGCTCTGCATCAGGTTCTGGTCCAACTACAAGTTGTAGGCTAAGACGTTTGGTTGCCCCCACAACCGGTATATCTCAAGCTAAATGTTGATGCATCGGTCTCATCAGGGTTAGATCATATCGGTATAGGTGCCGTTATTCGTGATGAGAATGGGAGAATTTTAGGTGCCTTGGCAAAATCAGTGGAGGGGATTTTTTTTTCTCCTTTCTTAGCTGAGTGTATAGCTCTTCGTGAGGGTCTGAAGATTGCGAAGGAGTTGGAGAGTGTTATCCTAGTGGTGGAAACTGACGCCATCAATGTTGTCTATGCTGTTTTGGATGATCTAGATCATTCTTTGGAAGGATCAATTTTGGAGGATGTAAAACAGCTGCTTGCTCAGTTGCGGTATCCAGGTGTTTATCACATTCGCTGCTGCAGTACCAATCATGTAGCTCATCTCTTAACTAAATTTGGGTTTAATTCTAATTGTACCAATATGTGGATTTGTGAGACTCTTATTATAGTCTCTAATGATGCTTCTTTAGATGCTATTGTTTAATAAAAAAAATCTTATTCAAAAAAAAAAAAATTTCAACCAAAAAAAAATTATGTAAAACTTCAGGTAAAATGGAAATAACAAGTAAAATATTTACCAAAAGAATAGGTACAAGTGAAATGTGATTATTTTATTTTCATTTTAATCTTTGTTTAACAATTGTGCTATAACTTTATAAGGAAAAAAGAAAAGCATATGCTGTCATTATCATTTATGATATGAAAATAAAATATATTTAGCGCGTGCATTTATGAGGGGGAGAGAGAGTGGTTTTATTTTATCATTGAAAAGAAACGTAAGTTTCATTTATAAAAAAGAGAGAAGAAACGTGGGTTCCACTTTTGTGAAAGAGATTTTATCGTTTCCTATATACATGTGGAGCTTTGCAGTGTTGGAAACGATGCTGTACAGTGGCATATTGCTGAAGCATTCCAAACGTTAAAGAAAAGGAAAGAAAAACAAAAAGGAGAGAGGGACACCAAAATGGTTCGTTTTTTACTATAAAAATGAACAGTTATCACCTTATTTACTCTTTAATTATAGTTAAGATATATGTATACCAGTGTGAGAGCACTTCTCATCTCTTTTCGTTTCCAAAAATTCTTTCCTTGTTCACAACACCAAAAAGAAAAAAAAAATGTGGGGATTTTTTGTGGCTGCTTTCTCTGTTTTGTACATCCCTCTGATTGTTCTTGACTCCGAACAGAATGACCTGATTTCGTCGGGATTCGCCAATTCTGATTTTCAAGAAGATGATTATAACGCTGTTGATGATCAGAACTCGAGCTCTGATCATCATCATCATGATCAGCGTCATCGTGACGACGAATGGTTCGAAGAACAGCTTGAAGATGATCTCAAATGGTCTTTCTCTTTGAATAGGTACAGTAATCCCGTGTTTGTCCACAAAATTGTGTTATTATTAGTACATTTTATTTTGAACTTGTTTTGCGTTACATTATTTGGCTGGTTTCTTGGCAGTGTCTTGCATGCAGTGACGAGTCAGTTCCAAGACATTGCTCTTTTGGATACCCCGCGATTCGGAAAGGTTATCACTTGAAAATTTCAGTCTAGCTCCGTCACTGATGTATCAACATAAACGTTACACCACGATTAATCTAATGTTACAGGGGTATCGGACAGAAGACCTTACCTTTATTTATTGGTTTTTCTATATATGATTTTACTTATATACTATTGTGTACGTAGGTTCTGCTGATTGATGGGAAGATGCAAAGTTCCGAAAACGACGAGTTTGTTTACCATGAATGCTTGGTCCAACCTGCTCTCTTAATTCATGACGAGTACAGAACACAACACTAGCACTTAATTTGCTTCAAAAATAAATTTCCCAAAGTACTCTACTAATTTTATTGTCGTTTTGGGAGCAATGTTTTTTTTTTTCAGTCCAAAAACAGTGTTCATAATGGGAGGTGGAGAAGGGTCTACGGCGAGAGAGGCACTAAAGCACAAGGACGTGCAGAAAGTTTTCATGTGTGATATTGATAAGGTATATTGCTATTTAGAATATAACACAATGATTGAATTTCTCTTCATGTTTTCGACTTTATTAAATCGGTATTTCCATAGCTTTTAATTACATTGAAATATCGTTCGGGGACCTTGAAACAGTTCTTTAAGAGATTAAAAGTTCTTTTTGCCTTTTTGGTCTAACATATTGCGATTTTCAGGTGGTGGTCGATTTCTGCTGCGCTCATTTGACGGCAAATCAGGAGGCGTTCCGTGACGAAAGGCTTCATATTGCTATTAATGACGCCAAGTTAGTCTACTTATTCAAGCCCAACATGAGTTTTTGAATTTGGATTTGACCTTGAAATTACTAGTAATTTACAAAGAAATCTATATGGTTAAGTGGTAAACAAAGTACTAACTAATTACTTATTTATTGTTGCTTAAAAAGGGATGAGTTAGAGAAGAGTGAAGAGAAGTTTGATGTGATAATAGGAGATTTGGCAGATCCTCTTGAAGGAGGGCCTTGCAATGACCTTTACACCAAATCCTTCTACGAGCAAGTTCTCAAGCCAAAGCTAAACGACAATGGTATCTTTGTCACTCAAGTAAGTGTTCTTATCTTTCATAGCTAGCATCTATTAATTGGAGATTTCTGTTAAATTGTTTATTTGTCTCATATCGTTAAGCTACTGGGTTGTTATGGTGTTTAAATGTGAAACGGGCTTCCTCTCTCCTTAAACTAGCTTTCGGGGATGAGTTATACTCAAGTCCATTTAATAATTTCTACTGTAAGACTCGAAAAAATACACTACCATAGGATTCTATTTTCAGCCATCTTATCTATATCAGACACTGTGTTTCTAATGTGATTTTAATTAGATCCGACTCATGTTTATGATATGAAGTCTTACTGTAAAAAGATTAAAAATTTCCGTTCTTTAATATTTATTCATTTGATCACAGGCTGGTCCAGCTGGAATTCTCTCCCACAAGCAGGTCTTTACACCAATATACAACACCATAAGACATGTCTTCAAATGTGATCACCTCCTTAACTTCTCATGTTCTATTTCCCTATTAATGTACTTTTGTTACATAAAGATCAGAAGCTGACAGTTATATGTAAAATCTGTGGGTTAAATTGCAGATGTGATCGCATATACGGCTCATGTACCATCCTACGCAGACTCGTGTGGTTGGGTCTTGGTAAGTAAACGGCACGACGGAGTGTCATGTCAACAACTGCCGTTTTTCCTTTTCACCACCACTATTTGACAAGCTTTTCCTATTCGTATCGAAAAATACTTTTCATCCTGATTCGGGTTGAGTCGGATCGAAAATGACACATGTTTACATTGATTTATATTCATGATCACCAAGGCTTCAGACGAGCCACTCAGGCTGAATGTGGAACAACTCAACAACAGAATCCAAGAAAGGATCAAAGGCGAGCTACGCTATTTGGATGGCGCGTCAATTGTTTCATCCACCGTTTTAAACAAGACTATTCAGACAGCGTAAGTTGATCATTTAAAGAGTGTTTGGTGAATGAGTTGAGTTGAAATTTTTAAATTTGAATAGTATTAACTTTTTAAAAAGTAGTTTAAATTTTGTTGACTTTTTAGAAAAAGACAAAAATTGAGATGAAATAATACAGTTTAATTTGAGTGAAACTTGGATGCCAAACACCCCCTTAGTACTTAATTTAGCAATGTCTACTGTGTATTATTTTCAATTTCTTTTGTTTCATGTTATTTTAATTTTAATTTCATCTTTTGCTGAATCCACTTTGAAATCTCTATATGCAGTCTTTTGGAGGAAACTCATGTTATTACAAAAGAAAACGCAAGGTTCATCCATGGACATGGGCTCGCGGCTGAGACGGCATAACATCAAAATTTAGGGCTTGTTTGGTTGGTAAGTTTAGTTTAAACCAAACTGTACTTTTTTCATCATGTTTTTTGTTTTTTCCCCAAAAGTTTTTTGTCTTTTCTGAAAAAGTCAAAAAAAAATTACTATTCAAACTTAAAAATCTCAACTCAACTCAAACTTAACTTATACACCAAACACCCCCTTAGTTACCGTTTGTGTGAAAGGAATAATTATTATGAATAAGTAAGAGCGACTATTATTAAAATGCTTTTGCGTCATGTTATAATATATAATAGAATATCCATCTATTTTCTTTTTCTAGAGCACCTTTCTCTCATAATTTTTTTTTTAATTTTTAATTTTTTTAATTTTTAATTTTCCTTATCAGACTCCCTCCGAACCCCCCCTCCCCATACCCTCTCAACAGACGATTTGGAATTCCTATCAATGGGTGTTTAGATTTACGATTTTTTTTTCTTTTATTTTATTCTCTCACCCCCTGCCCATCTTTTCCTTTTTCCTTTTGGCATTGTTTGATGAGATTTGATGAGATTTGCATTGCTTGCGATGCAGGAAAAGAGTCCAGATTTTAAAAAAAAAAATTTTAAAAAGTCAAAAAGTTTACTGAATAAAACGTTCATAGATGACATATGCATCTTAAAATTGTGATGTAGGAGCAACTTCAGCTTGATGTCGTTTGCAACTTAGTATGTTCAGCTTGGTGTCGTTTTGATACACCCACTAGACTTTATTTTGCATAGGCTTTATTTTATTGTTTGTTCTTTTTGTAAACAGGGTCTTGTCGTTTTATCTGTTTACGTGTTGCGTTTAACTACAGCTTTAGCTAGCTCTTAATGGGTGGATACTCCTGCTTGCTGGCAGATTTTTGGGAATTTGCTAAGTATGGACTCTATTTAAAAATTGAGAATTCTACTTTGAAAAAAATGAAACAATAATATGCTATTTTTTGGAGATTTTTCTTTTTTGTTGAGAATTTTTATTGCCTTCCGTTAAATTGTTTTACTGATACTTTATTTAATATAATATAAAACAATTTGCCTTTTAAAAAAATAATATAATTTTGATTTAATTTAATACGAAGTTTGCTTCATATCCATCCGCATGAATCCTCTCACTCCCGAGTGAACTCTCGAGTTGAGATCTATTATCTCAACGTTGTTTTTTCATTGGTTGTCCCCATAAGATTTTGACACATCAAAGGCTATAATTTTATAACTTAACACCTAACTAACAGAGTTGTTAACGAGACAATTTATGTCCTAGCTAGCCTTTATGTGCTCTCTGTAAGGAATTTTCCCAAAAAAGAAAAAAGAAAAAAAAAACAAACAAAAAAGAAAAAGAAAAAAGAAAATAGCAATATATAACATACAGAAATTATTATGCATTGATGAAATTTTGTTTTCCTCCAGCCTGTTCAGTTCAAGATCTTTTCTACCAACTCATTTCTTCTACCATTGTTACCTTCACCTTTTCTCTTCTTCTTATGTAAAAGATGATTTTTAAAGAGGGTTTTTTTTTTTTTTTTTTTTTTTTTAAGATAGATGGATTGAAAGAGTAAGGGTCTGTTCGGGGAAGGTAATATCAGAATAAATCTTGTTTCGTTTTTCTCGAAATTTTATATAATTAAAAAAATTATTTTATTTAGAATTGAAAAAACAAAATTATAAGCTTTTAAAATTAGAAGTACATGCTAAATTGTTTAAAAATAATTAGTATTTATTTCCGTTAAAAGTAGATATTTTCTTTTTTAATAATGCTAGAAAAAATCAGTGATGTTTAACATCACTCACTAATAGAGAGTAGATCCCATAATATAGGACCTACTAATGAGATTCACTTCTCTATTAGTGTGATCACTGATGTTTTAAAGCATTCTCTTTCTTTTTGTTCACATTTTATAAATCAAGAAATACACATTGCATACTGAAAATGGAGGGGCTGTGAAGGATCCACGTTAGGCCTAGGGGTATTTAGTAAACAAGATTGCAAATGTTACGTAAAAAGAAAGAAATTTGGTTCAAAATTAACACCCCTTGAGAGAAAAGAAAACATGATCCAAAGGTCAAAAAAATTTTCCTTGTTGATGGGGAAAAGTGAGGTGCCCCCATTGTAGAATTACCCAAAAAAAGTTATTTTCAAAAAATTTTATTCTTCTAATATGAAATTTATTTATTATTATTATTTTTTCTTAGAAAATTCTTTCTTTTTTAGAAGAGAAAATCTTCTTTTTTCTTTGACTTATTTGTATAAATACCCCTTGAACTTTTTAAATTTGACCAAAATTTTTTTCTTGACAATCAATCCTTAAATTTATAATTTTGGTAATTCAGTCTTTTTTGCTTAAATTCAAAAAAATTTGAATGATTTTTTACACATAACTTGTACATTATAGTCCAAAAAAAGCATTATTGATCATTTTTGTTTAAGTTTAATATAAATTCCTTTAAAAATTTGAATCTTAATTCAATTATACTCAAATTTAAACCTAAACTTTAAAAAAAAATTTATATTAAAATTAAGTAAATGTGATCAAAATTGTCCATTTTGAACTATAACGTGTAAGTATTGTGTAAAAAATTATCTTAATTTTAATGAATTTAAGTAAAAATTACTAAGTCTTCGTTTAGTAAGTTAGTTGAAAATGAAATTTTAAGTTGGAGTTGGTTGATTTTTCAAAAACCAGTTATAAATTATGTTGAATTTTCAGATAAAGACAAAAATTAAAATGAAAAAGTACAGTATAGTTGGAGTTAAACTTAAATACTAAACGGAGATTAAATTGCCAAAAATTAGAAGTTCAGGAGGTTGATTATCAGGAAAAAAAATTTAAAGACTAAATTACCAAATTTAAAAAGCTTAGGGGGCATTTATACAAATAAGTCTTTTCCTTTTTTGGAAGTATTTCAATCTTTTTCTCATTTTATTTCTATTTTTATTTTTGAGGAACCAGAGAGGGAAACTAACAAACAATATATAAATCTCCACTCCTCCACAAGAGAGATCCATTCCCGCCATTTCGAATCTCTTAACCGCCGACTCTTCCTTCTCTTTCTCCATTTCTCTCCCAACTCTCCCGAATCCGACCTCAACTCCGATCCCAAAGAAACCCCCAAATCCTCCTCGTCGCCGCACCTAGGGTTTCTTCCGGTCGGAGCTCGGAAGATCGAGAATGGCGGTGCGCCTCACGCCCAACGCGATTCCCGCCATCTTCGCCGGCGACGTGGACTCGAAGCCGCTCGTGCAGGTCCTCGACATCAAGCTAATCGGGAACTCGCAGGGCCGGTACCGGTTCGTGCTCTCCGACTCCGTTTCCTCTCAGAACGCGATGCTCGCCTCTCAGCTCAACGACACGGTTAGGACCGGCCTCGTCCGCCAAGGCTCCGTCATCCAGCTCCTCGAGTACATCTGTAGTCGCGTGCAGAAACGCAAGTCAGTCTCTCTCTGATTTCTCTTTCCTCAGTTTGATTTAATTACTCGCTGAAATGATTTTCGTAATTCGAGATTGTTTGTTCTCATCGTTAATCGTTAATTGCGGTTTTTGTTTTTGGTAATTTACTTGTTATTAGGATTTTTGTTCTTTCTGTTCTGTGGAAATGAGGTTTATGAGACAATAATAGGTTTGAAGATCGGCAGTTGGAGAATTTGGAAATAAATTCAGATCTCACATTTTACTTTTATGTTTCGATTTTGGCTAAATTGGTTCAATTGTAACTGAAGAAAAGCTGGATATATTTAGGATTAGGAATTTGTGAAGTCCGATTCGGTTTTCTGAAATATAAACATAATCTTGTTCTTCACTTGCGTTCTTTTCATGATTTAACGATCGATTTACAACGGCTATCAGAGTTTATTTTCATGTGAAGAAAATGAATTTTGAAAATTAATAAGAATATCTAAGCGCTCCATTTGGGGCTTCTTTTATATGCTGGAGCTTTGAAGTTGTTGAAGTCAGCCTTTAAATTTATATCATATTTGATTCACTTTAATTTACTTGGCTGTCATGAAAGGTAAAATAATTTATCTGTGAATGACAAGCTCGTCTTGTTCTTTTTCGCTTATGGAAGAGGTGTAAAAGAAGTTTGTGGCTGGAGGTTTTCTGTTTCCCTAATTAATGTGAGTTTTAATCAACTAGTTTCTTTTGAGTTAAAGTTGTGTTTTGATGTGTGCAGGATTATTGTTGTGCTGAAATTCGAAACTATTTTGTTGGACTGCGATAAAATTGGGGATCCGAAATTCTTGGTTGAGCCTGATTCAATAGATGAGACGATGCAGCCCAATGGTAATATTCAGCTGCCAGCCAGGGTTGCCAGTCCTCAGTTGAGAACCCAAAATTCTGTTACCAATGTGCAGAATTTCAGGCCTGTTGTTCAACCTCCTTACCAACCACCTCCTAATTACAAAAACCATGGCGCTATCTTGAAGAACGAGGCACCAGCCCGGATCATTCCTATTGCTGCATTGAATCCTTATCAAGGTCGGTGGGCTATCAAGGCAAGAGTAACTGCCAAAGGGGATCTCCGTCGCTATAATAATGCCCGTGGAGATGGAAAAGTATTCTCTTTTGACCTTCTTGACTCCGATGGGGGGGAAATACGGGTGACCTGCTTCAATGCTGTTGTTGACCGCTTCTATGATACTATAGAGGTTGGTAAAGTTTACTTGATTTCTAAGGGTAGCTTAAAACCTGCTCAGAAGAACTTCAACCATCTGAAGAATGAATGGGAGATATTCCTAGAGGCAACTTCCACCGTGGAGCTTTGCCCCGATGAAGATGGTTCTATACCAAGACAACAGTTTTCCTTTAGACCTATCAATGAGATTGAAACTGCTGACAATAATTCCATTCTTGATGTTATTGGAATTGTGATATCTGTGAACCCTTCAGTTCCTATTCTGCGAAAGAACGGAATGGAAACTCAGAGAAGAATTCTGAATCTAAAGGATTGGTCTGGAAAGAGCGTTGAGCTAACACTTTGGGGGGAATTTTGCAATAGGGAAGGTCAGAAGCTGCAAGAGATGTCAGATTCTGGATTTTGTCCTGTTTTAGCTGTAAAAGCAGGGAAGGTTAATGACTTCAGCGGGAAATCAATAGGTACAATTTCTTCTACTCAGCTCTTCATAAACCCCGATTTCCCTGAGGCTCATAGCTTGAGAGACTGGTTTGATCGAGTAGGCAAGGACGCCACTTCTCATTCCATTTCTAAAGATAAAATGGCAGGAGCACCTAAGCATGAGATACGGAAAACTATTTCTCAAATCAAAGATGAAGGTCTCGGAAGATCTGATAAGCCAGACTGGGTCACTGTAAAGGCAACCATAACCTTCATCAAAACGGACATTTTCTGTTACATGGCTTGCCCATTGATGATTGGAGATAGGCAGTGTAACAAAAAGGCGACAAGGTCCGGAAATATTTGGCAGTGTGACAGATGTAATCAGGAATTCGATGAGTGCGACTACAGGTATCTTCTCCAAGCCCAAATTCAAGACCACACGGGATTGACTTGGGTGACGGCTTTTCAGGAATCCGGGGAGGAGATCTTGGGTTGCTCCGCCAAAGAGCTATACTTGTTGAAGCATGAAGAGCAGGATGATGCCCGATTCGCAGGCATGGTCGGAAGTAGGATCTTCAACCAATACCTTTTCAGGCTCAAGATTAAGGAGGAGGTGTACGGTGACGAGCAGAGGGTGAAAATCACAGTGGTCAAGGCTGATAAGGTGAACTATTCTTCAGAGGGTCAATACATGCTGGATTCGATATTGAAGTCCTCTAAGTAACGAACTCAACAATTGGTTCAATTCTTTAAGATAGATTAACTAGTTTAGTAAACACGGATTCGAATTTATAGATCGAGCTTAGGTGTCATTAGTTCTACAAAACCATTGTGCGAAATTCGAGAAAATTTTCGAGATCTTCTGTTTTCTAATGCATAATTTGAGTCTTGTATTGTTTTGTATTGACACCCCAATTGCTTAATTCAAGTTTCCATAATCTTGGCAGCATTTTCAAATTTTTGTTATTATCTTTAGCCCCATGTTATACAATAATAATTCAAATTCATGTGTATGATTTTATCAAGAGCTTGTCTTTCAGAATTTTCCCGAGAAAATATGGAAATAAGACGGGTGTATGAGATGAAACGAGAGAAGAGAAGAGTCACATATTACACCACAGAACGCATAAACACCATTACACAAGAGATTACATTGAGAACTTTAAAATCAAGAATCTTCCATAAAATTCTCGAGAAACTAAAGAAAAAAAAGAGAAAAAAAGAAGAAGAGAAAAAAGGCCAAACTTCCTTTCTCTCTCTATCTCTCTCTTGCTCAGCTCCGCTTGACGGGATCGAAGTTGGAGACGCCGATGACGGCGCCGACGATGGCGACGAGAACAACACCGCCGGCGACAATGCTGAGCAAGAAGTTCTTGAGCGAGGGAGAGAGTCCTGAGTCGGCGGCCTCGGCCACCTGAGGGACGACCATGGTCGCCGTCATTGCCCCCGCCGTCAGGCCGGTGACCACCTTCTCCTTCAAGGAAGCCCTGACCTGGAGCTTCCCGGTCGATCTCGTCGGCGCCGCCGCCGAGACGGCCTTGGACGTCCTCAACGGCAACGGCCTAAGGAAGGCCTCAGAGCTGGGGACCTTCTTGTTGGTGGCGCTGGTCAATGGCATCGCCATAGAAACTGCGGAAGTTGCAGCCATTGATTGTTATTGATTTCTTTCTCTCTCTGTATGGGTTTGTTTGCCTGTATCGGCGATTGACAGTGAAAGTGTTTGAGTTTGAGAGAGAGAAAGAGGGGGTGGAGTTGGGAATTTAGATAGATGGTGGGGGATCGGAGGAACGAGAGGTGGGAAATTTCGGATTTCAGAAGGCCTTGTGTTTTTATTTCTGTCCTACGTGGCGGCGTCTGGTTTCGCCTTTGTTGGATAAGGTTATCTTGTTGGTCCAATCACCATCGAGATACAAGTCTCTTGCTTGGTTTGCTACTTTTTTTAAAGTTAGCAAACAGGCCCATTAGTGTTTTGGGCTCACCCAATCTTGGGCCCAAAACTGCCACTGAAGTAGCGCACAACTACAGACACATGATGAATCGCCAAGTTGGATACAATATACTCGATTGCTCAAATATAAAATGTCTTGTTTGATTAATGTGTTTTGGGCAATGTTGGATCTATGATGGTTTGTGTTAAACTGAGCTTATTTTCAAGTAGAATCTGATCAGATCATTTTCGTTTTATTGATGAGTCACGGGATTTCTTTCATATACAAGGCATGAGGGCGGGATAGTAAAAATGATCCTTTTTTCTATAGGTAAGGTAAGGTTAAAAAAAAAAAAAAATGATCTGTTAGAAATTTTTAATTCTTTTCCTTTTTTTGTAACGAATATTCGGAATCAATTTTTGAACGCATGTGAAATTGTACTAAAAAAAGAAAAAGAAATTTTATACAATAGAAAAAGAAAAAAACCCTGTTGATATAAGTTTTTAATTCTTTTTCTTTTTTATAAGCAATATTCAGAATCAATTTTTTAAGGCACGTGTAATTGTATACAATCTCTCTCTCACACACACACACTGTCTCCCTCTCTCTCCATAAATTGAATACAAAAAATTCAGGAGAAAAATAAATAATTAAAAAAAAAAAATCTCCTAGAGAAGCATGTTCAGTTTTCACAAAAACATTGAACTCTAGACTTGCATCAGTTCACTCTAATATCGTGACTAAGAAATTAAAAAGTACAGAAAATCTGGTTTCCCAACTCTCAGATATACCCCAGCATCATAATTTGTGTGGCTCTTTATTCTTTCCTTTGAACGACAAACATCAGTCTCTTTAACTTCTAACTGTCATTAAAGAAAATGTAACAATACTTCAGAAATTGAACAAGCTCTAGAGAAAGAAAATCAAAACCAATAGTTTCCTACCAAGTTCAGGACCACAAAAAGAATATATTTTCTTGGATTCAGTTGGCAGAGTTCTAAGTAGACTAAACCAGCACAAATTTTTAATCATTGGTTTCAGAGAAGAATACATACCCTTACCATAATTGAGGAACCTAAGAACCGGAAAAGATCACCGCCGTGGCGACGGAGCTGCTGTAGTAGCTGAACCGACGTAGCTCACTTGAACTTCTTGAGGCAGCAGATGGTATTTTATTCCGAGCTCTTCGAAAATTTTCTTCACCTCCAACACCAGTTCAGACCTCCGGCTGCTCCTGTCACCGAAGTTTTGGAAGTTGATGGTATGCTTGACGAAAAGGCCTATTGACATCTTGTTCACATCCGCAATATCCTGAATTACCACGCTGTGACCAGGACGCCAGTGCTGAGGCTTGCTCTCCAGGTACCTGAATTTTTATTGTTCGTTACTAATATCTTGGTTCGTTATTATTGTCTGTTTTCTACTGATCTTTAGCTTGAGATCTTCGTGTAACACGATAAATTTAAAACAAGAATTAGCGGTCCAATTCCTAATAAATAGTTTCGATGGTAAGGTTAGACAAAGTCGACGTACGCTTTCACTTTCGCTTTAAAAGCTGCAATAGTCTCAACCGATGTAGAGAAATCGATAGCGAATAAAACAGAATCGCTCATTTCTGGACTCCTGTAGAAGTTGCCGATGGGTTTGGTCGCCAAAGTACTATTTGGATAAAAGATTTTCTCGTTGTCAAATCGCAAGAATATCGTTGTCAGAATGTTCATCTCTTCGACAACCATCTGTGAGGTATCAGCATGTCAAGCCAAGTTGGGTTACCGACAACGAACATAAAGGAAACGAAATCCGTGGTTAGAGAAGTTACCTGTACTCCATCAATGACGCAGCGGTCTCCCACATCAAAAGGGTGCATCACGAATACGAATATGATGGCTTCAAACACGGTCTTAGCAGTGTTGCCGAAAATAAATACTACCAGAAGAAGCTGGGATGAAATGAATACGAGTACTTGGGTGGTCAAGAATCCCATCAAGACCAACCAGATAATGATGTTCACCAGAATTACAATCACAGAGACGAGCTTATTCAGCTCCTCTACCGCTGTTTTGGTATCAGCTAACGAAAGGGCCAGTGATTTTCGTTCGAGGTAAACTTTCAACTGCAAACGAGAACCATTTTAACAGTTAGAACGTGATGCTTTGATGTCGGACCAACCACTTATAAGTAAGTATTTTGCATTCACAGAACAACTTCCAGAGTCAAAAGTAGGTGAAAACTAATAGAACTACATTCCGCAGATTGTTTGACTCGCTTGAAACCAAGAGAAGAAAAAAGAACGAAAGATTGTTACTGGCATTTTTCATAGCAAAAGAGGAGAATTGGGGTGAAATAATTTTTACCAGCCAGTTCTTCAAAGCTTTTCTCTTGAATTTACTAGTTTCCGCTGTTCCTTCAAACATCGGAAACACAAGATCCACTTCCTTTCTGCTAAAGAAGCGCAAGAGGTCGTCTTCATAAACATACCTGGTGAAACAATGAACATGAGTCAGAAAATTCTGGATCTACAGAAGTCAGTTGGGAAATTTCAAAAACTTTGAAAGCATATATTTTGCTCACTTGTTATCAGGCTTGGCTATATTTCGAAAAATCTTATAAGCAGCGGCCTTTGCTTCCCACTCAGAAGTAATCTCCTCATCCTTCTGCGTCTCATATAAATCCTCAACGGATTCCAACACATTCGAAATGATAGATAATCCCGTACCGCTAATCACATCAACCAACCCGTTTAATGTCCAATGAGAAACCTTCTCTCGCTTTATCTTTTTGAGCTTATCCACATCAATCACCTCTTCCTTGGCCGTTTTTTTCTCCTCACCCTTTTCGGTCTTCACATTTACAAAACTCAGCCGTCCTGCACTCGGCGTCCTCCCAACATTTTCCGCCATCTCCATCAACGGAGGCCCCGAAAGGACTCTCAAAACATACTGATGAAAGATTGATTCTTGAATCCTATCAAAGAATCTATTGTTCTGAAAAGAAGACGATAACAACTTGACGAACAAATTCTTCAACAACCATATGGCTGCCACGATAAGACAAGAAGCGAGACCCCGAGTAATGTAATGCAGAACCTTCGTCGTTCTTCTAGTCCTTTTCACGCCAAGATTGAACAACAAAACCCAAGTCAAAAATATCAAACCCAACCATATAAACACCTGCACACTGTTCTTCAACCCGAAAACAAAATACAAAACCTTTGTCTTAAGGAAAAAGTTCTTCTCAATCGAGAAAACCAAGACGTTGATAAACCACTCGGTGACCAACCTACCGCACAAGATTACCAAAACCAAGACAGACCATTTCCACAATTCCAAACCCCAAAGCAGTTTCTTTTCCAATTCATTCGCAGTTAAGCTAAAAATCAGAAACCCCATTATGCAAACAAGGCAAATCCATTCAATCAAGGCAGTGATTTTAACCTTTCTCTTCTTTCTTGCATATGGTCTCGCTTTGAGATTGGCGACTTTGTAGACTTCTTCGACATCTTCTTCTTCTTCTTCTTCTTCCTCTCCCGGCGGTGTCTTGATCAGAGGCGTCCTTGGAGTGATTGGAGCCGGTTTCAGACGGTCTTTAGGAGTAGTGGCAGCAATGGCTTTGTTGCTTGGGGAAGAAGCAACAACATTTGGCGAGTGCGGAAGAGATGAAATTGTGTCTGACCTCAACTGAGCCTTTTTTTCAAACGGTTTTGGATTACCAAGACGTGGTGGCTCGACTAGTCGCGACTTCGGCTTGGCGAAAGTTGACTTTGAAATCGACGGCCGGCGAGAGACTAAAACCGCGTCGGCTGGGATTTTCGGAGGCTTATATGCTGTCGAAGATTCGGGATTTGACTTGGGAGGCTTGAGCTCCATTAGCTCAAGGTTGAAGGCTTTGGACAATTTGGGAGAAGCGCCAGAACCAGAACCAGAAGCTGCTGTTGCTGCTTCGGAGCTCGAAATCTGTAATACGACGTCGTTTGCCGCTTTCTTCTCCGCTGCGTCTTTTCTGGCTTCCATCGTAGGTTTGGGAATCTGGGAAAGCTAGAAACTTTCTCGGGAAAATCAGCAAGGCAAAGCAGACAATCACTAGAACTTGACAGTTTTGTTGATCATGTAGTATAACAGAACATAAAAATGGGAAGACAAATAGTTGTAAAAAAGCACACTGATATTTTAGCGAAGTCCCGGAATAATTTGTTTCTGGAAAAAGGGAAAACTTTTCTCGGGAAAGTGAGGCTGAGAGAAAATGGAGAGTTACTAATTTTATAGTCTTGAATGAGACATTCCCGAGCGAAAGATGTTATTCAGTTCAACCGCAGTAGTTTAACCCGACAAATTGGCTTTTCTTTAACATGATTTAAGATACAAATTATATTTATTTTATTAACACAAAATTGTAATACCAATGAATATACAGTGTCAAACCATCGGTGACCACAATGGTCAAAAGAGATCTACCTTTATTTAAATCTTTCGCTTTTGTCAAGCATGTTCAAAGAACACGACACCTAAAAAATTCATCTTGGAGCAATAATTTTGTGTTGGAAATCTCAATAGATTATCTGATAATCTCATTCATTTTAATCATATGATATTTATGTTGGAAAATAATTAAATATATGGGCCTACATATATAGTTAAATGTGTATAATAGACTATCGTAAAGTTCAGTCAATTTAAACTGATTTAACTAAGGTTAATTTTTATTGAGAATTGAGGATCATAACTATTTAAAATCACTGCAGTAGTTATACTTTTCATATTTTTATTTTGACTTATCATAAAATTAGAAATATGAAATTAGGTCTCTACACATAATAAACCCATATTATATTTAAAGTCTAATACCTAATAAAAATTAACCTTAATTAGATCATTTTAAATGAGCTGAACTTTACGATAACTTATAATACACATTTAATTATATATGTAGGCCCATATATTTAATTATTTTTCAATAATTTAATCATATATGCGGGATGAGGAACGTTAGAACGTCACTGATCATCTTTTTTACATTAAAAAAATGAATATACAGTGTCAAGAATTCAAAATCAACGTGTTGGCTATTAGTTTCTTCTTTCTCAAAAGAGCTGCTACTATGAATTGCAGTATTATTATTAAGCATTGAATCGACAAATTCTCTAAAGTACATAATAATAACATATAAATATATATATATATGACATCTATATTATGGAGAGAAAGAGAGTTAGGTAGAGTGGTAAGCCGTACATTAGAAAGGTTGCTTTGTTGTTACTAAAAGGTCCTCTAAAGGTCATTTTTTAATTTATAGTGGGGGTCCTACAACGTGTTAAGGAGGGGTTGAATGGGAATGTAAACTGTGTGGGAATGTGAACACGCTGAGCTGGTCTCAGACTATAGCAATCCAGTCTTTTATCATAACTTTATTATTATTTTTTTTATGAAATATATTCTACTATTTAAAATTTTGATCTTTCTATTACATTTTTTTGGGCTTTTTTTAATTTTTTATTCTTGTATCTGATTGAAATCATTTGATACTTTTTACTTTTTAGTGTAATTATTTTTTATCTTTTGGATTAAAAAGTTGTTACTTGTTTTATTTTTATTCTTTACTTTTTATTTTTATTTATTTTTTTGCATCTTTTGCTCTAAGCTTTTTAAAAAATACTTTTAATTGCTCATTTCATTTAAAAATTTTATATCTACATTTTTTTTAAATAAAAAAAAACTTAAAAAATATAATATACATGTATATGTAGCAAACTAAATCCACGCGTGCGAAGTACGCACATATAACTAATATATGTTAAAAGCCAATTATTATTATTGTTTATTATTACTATTGGAATTTAGAAATACAAAAATCTACCTGTTAGAAAGTCTTCAATCTAAGTGGGTGCATCTTTAATTGATAACTTTATTATCACTTTTTTGTGTATGGTCTTGGTGTATAGTCTTATATGAAACTACGTAAGTTTTTCAATTTGGAGTTTATTGGCTTATCCCATTAGCATTATTAAAAATTCCCAAATCAAAGTGTATTTATAGGCCGGAAGAATGTGGCAAATATATATATATATATATATATATATGATTCCTAAATAATTACTCTATTTTTAGCTACACCAATACGATTGATCAGATTGGTACTACTAAATTTATTTTTGTGGGAAAAAAAAGTACAATTCTACTACGTTCAAGAAAAATGGATGTCAAATTTTTACAAGTTTTTACGGAAAATCTCCTTTAGTTTGTATTGATAGGAAGTGAGTAATTTTTCACAAATTTGATAGATAGTTGGAGTAAATATATATTGCACGTTGATACGATATAAGTTTCGTAATTAAACATTCATAAATCAAATTATTAAAATATAAATCCAACAATTAAAAAATAATTCTTATCGATTATATCAAATAAAAGGTCTTATTATAAAAATTATTTGTACAATAAAGCTTTTTGTTTCGTTTTTTTTTTTTTTTTTCTCCTTTGGTAAAGTGGAAGGGCCACTTAAGTACTAGTGTACTACTACTTTTATTTTTATTTTTGCTCCGGAACTACTTTTTATATTATAATGGTTTTGCAATTACTCTTTCCATGATCTTTAGGGAAACAACTAAACATAAAAGGCCACATTTGTTACTTCTTATTTTTTTTATTTGAAATAATTACACAAAACATCTATTTTTAGGGTTTTGTTTTAAAATATATCCATTTTTAAACTATATTATATATATGTCTATTTTTTTTATAAAAATATATATCTGTAATACATATTTTGTCCTTTTATCATAATTGACTTCATTTTATTTTTAAATAGATTTTCATATTTTCCTTTTTTTTTTTTGTTTTTATTATTTTAATGACGAATTTTTTTTTACTCACAAATGAGAATTACTTTTAATGAACCCAAATTAGTTTTTCCCTCATTTTTTTGAATTTTGAATTGATAACCCTATTTTTTTATGTGGTATTCATTTCTTCATCCTTCATTTTTTGTGTTTGGTATTCTGGGTATGTCAAGAACATTTTTTTTTTTTTAAGTTTACTATTTTATATATCGTTTGTAACTTTATCTTAAGGATAAATTCTTTACTATAATGATTGTTTTATACAGAACATACAATTTATATCTATTATGGAATTTGATGATGTTGTTAATTTATTTTATCATTATTGTATCTTTATCTTAACGACCAGTTTTTTATTATAAGGATTGCTTATTAGTATGTTTTAGGTTTTTTATAAACATATTTCTTAAGTATGATTTTGGTTTCTTAAAAACTTATTTTTTAGTGTGATTAAGTTCTTTATGATAATTTTTTCTATTTTTATTGGTCTAGTTTAATAGTTAGTTTCTAAGGTTTAAATATGGTTTGAAATTGCTTATTTCTTTATGATGATTATATCATTATAATACTTTTTTTTAATGTAGTACGTTTTTTTCTTTATGATAATTATTCTAGCATTATGTTGTCTTTTTTAGGTTTTAAAGTGCTTTCTATTTCTTTACAATTTTAATCTTTTTATATATTCGTTGTGAACTTTAATATAATGATCAATTATTTATTACAAAGATTAATTTTTGCATACTTTATCATATAACTTATATTTGAACTAGTTATTTTTCTTTATATTAAATCAAGTAAAATGGTCCTTTTTCCTTTTATAAAGATTAGCCTAGTCAAACATTTTTCTAAATTTTTTTTTTCTTTTATATAAATCTTTATTTGTTCATTTTCAATTCTTAATTAAAGGGTAACGTAGTCTTTATAAGTATCAATTTAGATATTAATATAAATAAAAGAAAAAATGGATATTTTTTAAATCAATACCTCTAATTTAGATATTTATGTAAATAACTCTTTTTATTTTTTACTTTTGGAGCCAAACATATGTCAATCTCTTATTTTCATATATATATATATATATATATATATATATATTGTGAACTCCAAGACATATCCATAAAGTGGATTCAAATAATTAATCAATAAGGGATTGACACATGCAACAAGACATGTGAAAAATGAAAGTCAATAGACTAAGCAGCAATTTGCATGAATTTCATATTTATAAAAAATTTTGCATGATTTTCAAGCTTAATTATATCTGCAAGCTGGAAAATTTAATAATAAACTTACGTAGCAAAGTCGAATATGATGGCACATTTTATGGCGACTGGAAAGTTGGAAAAATTGGCTCAACCCAGTTGACCAACTGTTTTCCACTTGTTCTCAAAAGGATAAGCTTCAAACATGATGTGGTGCCTTGTGTGTCTATATATCTATATATGTATATAACGAATTCTTTAATAAGTAACATTTTGATTTATTTAACAAAAATTTTAATCAATCGATCCTTAAACTATTGAATTATTAATGATTAAAACCTTTTCATCCAAATGCGTTAAATTTTTCATGGAATCAGTCACATGTAATATGGTGCTAATTATTATACGTACTTTCTCGTATGCATGAACGGCATGGAATCAGATTAGAATGCCAATATATGTATTTTGAAGGATGTTGGGAAAGCCATAGTAGCTGCTTCTCAAAATCTAAGCAAACGCCAAGACCCCAAAAATTTGATGAGATGTGTAGTTTGTTGGGGCAACGATCGAGAAGAGAGACACAAACTAAGGGGCAAAATAATTTAAAATAAATTACTTATTTAGTACCTAAACTTTTAATCTTGTGTAACTTTGGTCCATGAACTTTTTTTGTAGCTAAAATACCCATAAACTATTAAAATAATACTAGAATAGTCCTTCATGTTACTTATTAGATAGAATCTATTAGTATTTGATCAAAAAATGGTGTTAATTAAGGATTCCATCCAAAAATTAACTATTGTAGAATATTTTTAATAGTTTATGGTCATTTCAATTAAGAAAAAAGAACAAGAAATACCCATAAATTATTAAAATGTTGTTTTAATAATCATTTTTGTTAATTTTTATATGGAATCTATTAGTAATTTGATAAAAAGTAATGTTAACTAATGAATTCCGTCTAAAAATTAACGTAAATGACTATTGCAGTAATATTTTAATAGTTTAGGGATATTTCAGCTATGAAAAAAAAAGTACAATGACTAACGTTGTACAAAGTTAAAAGTTTATAAGTGACTAATCTAGTAATTTACCTTAAAATAAAATGAGACGCGAAACTAAATACACACCAAAGTGGACCAAACAAATTAATTAAGATTTATTTCAATTCTAAGTTTTGCCACATAATTGCAATTTCATAATTGCAATTATGATCATATGATTTAATTTAAATGAAATCCATAAGCTTTTGTTTTTGCTTTTGTTTTTTTCCCAATCAACACCCCAGGATTATTTCATGTTCGTTGTCTTCTCTCGATAAATCATTGACGACTTATTACAATTGTGTCGTATAATTAAGCCACTAATAACCCCAAACCGGACCTTCTCATTGCAATGATTTTCTGATTGATTATTGTAAACCACCATCGTGATATATTCAGTTCTTTATTTTCTTTTGGAAGTTTTAGTTCTTGACTTAAAATTGACAAGGATTTCTATAATTTAACAAACGTATAATCCCACTTTAGTCGCAAATAATTAATGGAAGTTTTACATAAGCAGTTATTTAAGAGCTAAAATATTGCCGTCTTTTCAAGGGTTTTAACAACACTAAAGTTTAACTATTTCTATAAAATGTTAAGTTATTACATGAACAACAAATGATTTTCTCCGTTAATTTACATAAATTTGCAGTTAATTTTATGGACAAAGTATTATGTAAAGTTAACATTTGTATAGGGTTAATTACCTTTACCAGGAATTTTGCATCTTTGTGTTTATTTTCGTAATAAGAAATCTCTTAATTTAGGGAGATTTATATAGGAGTTCGTTTATGGTGCAGTAAAAAGTGTATAATTTCTCTTTTTCTAACACATTGGAGAAGGCATATTTGGTGAATCACGTCAAATCATCGTGTTCACTCTCTCTCTCTTTTTTCTTTTGCATGGGCCAAAAAGGAGTAATCTGTGGAAAAAAAAAAAAGAATCAAAGTTTTAAAAAGCTTATATTTATGGAAAAGCAACGCTTGTATATGTATATATAACCGCTATTGATACATCACATGATTCTTAGTAGCAATTCGTTCATATGTATGAGAAACAATACACTGTAGTAAAAAGAGTTTAAACAAGAATAGTATTAACCCTATCGTCAAACCTTACCTTAAAGTAAAGTTTATAAGTTTTTTTATTTGTTTATTTTTCGAATTAGTGAAAAACAAAAATAGACAGCTGGTGTGAAATTTAAAAATCTAAACAAAGCAGTATTTTTGTGATTTTGAGACATAATAATTAAGTATATACGCGCTATTAGCATCACGTAATTTTTAGATAAGTTGTTGGCTTTTTTCACTGATACGATTGTGTTTTACCTTACTTTTATTTATTTGTTTAATTATTATTATTGTTGTTTTTTTTTTTTTTTTCCTTGTGTTTGAACGTTCAAAACTTCTTGAAGTTGGCTTCTAATTAGATGGAGCTGATGAGTGTATTAGAAAGATTAGCTTCGGGCACAGTATATTATTATTGAAACGTGTTATCATCCTTTCTGAGTTAAAACATGAAGTACAGCATTCTAATTTTGACAATTATTCTAAAATTACTCGAACCAAATTTACTAATAAAGTGATAACCGAACTACAATAATAATAATAATAATATTAAAGAAGGAACATAAAAGGGAAAAATCCAGATTTCTTCTGTCACATTTTAATCAATGGCTTTCCCTCATGACAATCTCAAGATATTCAAGTTCTTTTTAACTCAACTGGCTCCATATCAGACTCTATTTTGAAAAGATCTACCTTGCCGGACAAGACACTTCTCACTTTGTATTCGTCCGAAATCAAACCACCTTGCAACTTGCAAAATACAACATCACTCCGATCCTTCATGAGTGCAACATCACTGCAACATAAGTCCATTAATGGATCAGAAGAACATAAATTTTCCTTCTCCAAAAGACTTGTGATATCCACACTTTTCTTCAAATCCCAAGATTTTTTCCGATAATTCTCCATCGCCCACACTTCCATACACTCACTTCTCGCCGTCCGAATCAAGCCCAACCGGCCTTCATACTCAACAAGTTGCACGCTACTATCTTCGCAGAACGGCTGTGGCAATCCAAACACTTCCCAAGTCTCTTTCTCCCAATCGAACGCAAGAAGTCTTCTCCGTGTCGTGAGGCAATAGAAAAGGCCAGAGGCCGAAACTGAGGGCTCGTACGTAGCCAGTGACTCGCAAAAAGGAAGCTTTATGTAGTTTTCAGGTAAAAGCTTCCACTTCCACGTTGTGGAATCGAAAATCTCGCAGCGGATGTTGGTGTAGAGAGAGCGCTTTTTAATCGGGTATGGTAAAATAGGCTCCGAGAACCGGATGATCTTGTACCGGAAAGGGTTGGACCCTAACACGGCCAGGGAAGTTTTGAGAGTGAAGAAACGGGTCCTAGGGTTTGGGAGTTTCTCCCATTGTTGAGTGGTGGGCTTGCAAATTATGTACTCGGGAACACTTGGCTTAGGGCTATTGTTCAAGCAGAGAAGAAGGCCTTGTTTGGCTGCGGCTTCGATCCAAAATCTTTTGTGAGGCAAAAAGTTTGAGGACAGTTTGGAAGTACCTTTTTCGGAGTTGTTTATGGAGACAAACTTGTACGAGTACTCGAAAATCCTCATGTTTTGGATGAAAATCCCGGAGACTGTTTCGGTTTTGTCGTTGAGGAGTTCGGAAAATCTTAGTTCGTAGGTGGCTTCATTCCATGTCTTGCAAACTCCTCTACATCTTGCGAGTGTCGCCGGAGAGGTTCTCGTCAGTATCTCGTCGAGCGCAATCTCCGGAAAAAGGTATGGTAAATTGTGAGAATCCATTTGGTGATCAAGGAGAAGATGAGCTGAGAAACAAAGAAGAAGAGAAATTGGGAATTTTGTGTGGGATTTTTCCGTGGAGAAAAAGACTGTCAGGTTTCTATCATATATGTAGAGAGAGTTTTGTCAGAGTTCGACAAGGATTCATGCAAAAAAAATTTTAAAATTTAAAAAAAAAATGAAAACCTACTTGATCAAGGATTGTGTAATTTCATTATTATTATTATTATTATTATTATTACATCAAAAAATTATTATCTTAATTAATAATAATAATTATTGTTATTTTTACTATTGTGATAATTATTTTTTGTTGCTAAAGCCTTTTGTTTGAACGTTTAAATTTTCTTCAAGTTGGCTTCTAATTAGATAGAGCAGAAAAATAAATGTGCTTAACCTTTTTCCAATAGAACAAGACTAGCTATATGAGATGATCCTATAACTTAATTCCACAGTGACACAGTAAATCATCAAGAATTAGTTAATTTGGAAATTAAAGGGAAAGTTGATCCAAAAGTGATATTGCTTGCATATATGTTGTAAGTTGATAAAATTGCAGTGTATTGCTCTATCAGAATATTTACAAATTAATCACAGTTTCAAATGCCTTTCTGAAATGGATGGCACCTAAAAATAAATAAATAAATAAAATCTTGCTTCCAAGTAAACAACATGTAGTTTTCAGGTAAAAGCTTCCATTGAAAATCTCGCAGCGGATGTAGGTGTAGAGAGAGCTTTTTTTGATCGGGTGTGGCAATATGATCCCGGATGATCTTGAGCCGAAAAGGGTTGGGACACTAATACAGCTGCTAGGCCGGGAAGTTTGGAGAGTGAAGAAGCAGGTCCTGCACTCGTGATGAATATGGAGTTGTTATAGCTGCTGCAGCTAAACGTATGATTGGCAGATTCTCTCCCCACCTGGGTGAGTGTATGGCTGTGAGGTAGGGTGTTTGGGTCGCTTTAGCGCTTGGGTTCTCGGAATGAACGGTGGAGACTGATGTGATCAGTATTCTGAGCTACTCAAAGTCTGGTTTCTACGGCTATGGACGCTAATAATGTTATTAATGACATTATCGATGGTTGCATAGGCGCTAGAGGTGATAGTGTTTATTATGCTTACTGCACAGGAAATAACGTAGCCCACTTCTTAGCTAGATATATTATTTCTAGTTCTATTTTCTTTGTGTGGTTAGACGTTCTTCCCAAATTATTGGGTTGTTTTGTACCAAACGATTTATATATTATTGAATAAAAGGACGTCTTTCACAAAAAAAAAAAAAAAAAAAAAAAAAAGCAGAGAGATCGAGTAACATGTTCTAGAATTCAAATAAAATGGAAAAATTTTCTCAATAAAAAACCTTAAATTTAGTTATTGTTTGGTAATAAATCATTATTCATTTAACCGTGGATTATATTCCCTAGGCACGTAGCAACGATTGCAGATACCATGCAATGCACGTAATCATTGTGTTTGTACTCTAAAGTGTTGTAGATCATTTAACAAATCTTTAGGTTCTTCACTTTTTCAGATAAGTAATATGCTCCCAACTGAAAAATTTTAAAAGTAATAGAAAAGGCATATTATTTTTAAACAAATATGAGAGTTCGTGAATTGAAAATTACTTTAAACATCTAAGCCAACGAAAAATTCATGTTGGATATCTCAAAACAAAAAATAAAATAAAAAAAAAAAGAATCATCGTAAGAAAAAAAAAAAAAAAGAAAATTTTGTTTTTTGTTTTTTTGTTTTTAAGTGAAAATGTATAGGAGATTAAGACTTAGTGGGTGGAGAAATAAGAAAAACAAATAATTTAGTTATTAGGACTTTTGAGAAAATTAAGGGTGGAACAAAGTAATTTTTCAATTTTAAAATTAATTTGTTACGTAGTTTTAAAAATAGGTAGGAAAAGTAAAACAAAACGTGTCAATAGACCCATTCTTAAAAAAATTGAAGTTTTTGGCTAAGAGGAAAAAGGTAGAGATGAATTCGATGAACAATAATATTTTATAAAGGAATTTGTTCTGTTATGGAATGGGATTCTATTAAATTGGGGGGAATTATGGCAAGACTATAATATATATGTATATAATATATATATATATATATATAGTGGTGGAGCTAACTATTTACTTCAGTAAGGACATACATCAATTTTTTTTAAAGAAATAAATAGCATCAAAATATAAACGTTGGAATATCATAATATTTTTCAAAAACTACCAAATACACACATATATATTAGAAAGCCATAAAACATATTACGAAAGGTGACGATGGGTTTTCATTTTTTGAAACTGCTGCATAATGTCTTCATTTTTTACACGATGAAAAAACTCTTTCTCGATGTATACGACTAGACTATCATTCATCTATTGTTCTCCAATTCGATTTCGTAACCGATTTTTCACAATATTCATAATAGAAAATACTCTCTCTACAGTAGCCGTAGTAATAGGTAAAATCAGTGTCAAAGTAATCAACAGATAAACCAATGAATATATATCATTCTTTCTTATTTCAACCTTTTTTTTTTTTTTTTTTTTTGCAAGAGCACTAACACCTTTCAATCCTATGAAATCTTTACTTGAGCGCATATCAAAGATGTAAGTGTCAAGTTGATTCTCAAGGAATTTAAGCTCAGACACAGAAAAATCTTCTGGATAATATACTTAAGAAGTTGGATTAGTTTTTTCTTATCAAAAGCAAGGAATGAATCATCTGGACATAAGCAAGCTACACCGAGAAGCAACTCAGTATTTATCTCAGTAAAACGATCATTCAATTCTTGAAGCTGCATATCAATGATAGAATAAAATAACTCCGCTCGAAAATGGTGTAAATTTGTAACTTCTTGAGCTCTGCATCTTGATCTACCTCGCGCTTTAAAGATGTCATCCATGTCGGGAATAGCAATATTGTGCTCTTGGCAAAATAAAGAGACTTCATCAAAAAGAGAATCCCAACCACTCTCCCTCATTATTTGCAATCTTTGTTTGCATGCTTTGACTAAATTCATGGCGTTTACAATATCTTGATATTTTCTTTGCAACGCCTTTGACAACTCATTTGTGACTCCTAAAACATTTCTCATCAAATGAAGACTAAACACAAAATCAAATGATTGGATTGAATCTAACAAATTGCTTGCTTCACATCTTTGTTCGGAGCTCATGCCATCATCAACAATTATTTCAAGGACTTCAATTATTGATGAGAACACGATAATCAAACTAATTAAGCCCCAACGTGTATCTCCATGACGTTTCAGAGAAGTTTGTTGATTTAGTCTCCGTCCACTTGCAATCTCACCATTTTTAACTGCCTGAGAAATTATGTCTACTTTGCTTACATTGAAGAAATATCACAACATTTAGATGAAGCTCCAACAGTGTTTACCACATTAGCAACCACACTAACGAGTGATGCAATTTGAATATGTTTCTTGGCCACATAAACGAGAGCTAACTGAAGTTGATGAGCAAAGCAATGAATATAAAAAAGGCACATGAGTTTTCCTTCAAAACAAGAGTCTTGAGACCATTGAGCTCACCTTGCATATTACTAGCCCCATCGGAACCTTGTCCCCGCAATCTAGATATGCTCAAGCCATGCCAATAAAACGTAACAACGTACATACCGCTTTTGCTCTTTCATTGAGATTTCACGAGATTCGTCAACTAAAATCGAGAACAATGCATCTCCGAGATCATCAATAATGGCGTCAACAGTTTTAGTAGCAGCAGCATTCACAATATCCTTTTGAATCTCCGGACATGTTAATTTGAGATTTTCTGGAGCATTTTGTCAAGAAAATTACCTTGATTGCTCGAGTCCTTAGATTCATCATGACCACGAAATGCAAGACCTTGTCGTAAAAGAAATCGAACGCAATCCACTGATGCATTCAAGCGAGTTCGATAGTCATTGCGAGCTTGTGTTGTTTTCTTTGATGAGATTAATTGCTTCAATTAATGTGTTGCTTTTCATTCTTCAAGGATTCATAATTTTCTCCAAGCTTCTTTATGAGCACTATCAAGACCTCCAACATGAATTTGCGATCTGTCTTTTTTCTTCGCCAGTTTGAAAATGCCCTGCCAATGAAGGAATCACCGCCTGCTTGCTCTCCATTACATGGTTTAAAAAGATAACAACACAAACAAAATACAGCAATATCTTTTGATATGCTATATTCTAACCAATATTTGGAAATTCTTCAAACCATTTAGGATTGAACCTCCTTGCTTCTTTTCCAAATTGTCTCGATGGAAAGTTATGCTTTGTATGCTGACAAGGACCCTTTTACATATATATGTACTCTTCGAACTTGATCTCGAATTTTAAGATTGTAATCCAAAATTAAAGGCCTCAATCCAGGATCCGTTGGGAGATCTGCAGAGTTGAATTCTGGTGTAGATTTTGGAACTTTACTATTATTTTCACTATATATGAAGTGTAGTCTCTGATTTTCTTTTGAAATATCTCTCCATAACTGTTGTAAACAAAAAGATAGTAATTATTATAATGAGTTGTAGTGCTTTAATAATTCACATAGCTTGAAACAAAATGCACTATAATCAGGTTTGTAAAAAATAAAAAATAAAAAAAAAAGCATTTATAAATTATAATCATCTAGTAGACTTGGTTTTTGGTACTACTGTAACAATAGTTCCCTCAAAAGGGAAAAAGTAAAAAAAAAAAAAAATGTACTGGTATACTTTTAATATAAAATCTAATCTAGTGAAGAAAAAAGTGTCAGAAAAATTAGCAAACGGAAAGTAAAACTCAAAGAAATTAAAACAAAAAAAAGAAAAAAAAATTAAAAAAAATCACTAAACGTGTTTTTTTTTTTTTACTAAAGTGTTACACAATACACATTCAACTCTCCCCTTTTTTTTTTTTTCCTTAATCAGGGGCTTTTCTTCTCTCAGTTCTTCTGTATACAAACGATTGTCTTTAAACTCCATTATTATTATTATTGTTGTTATTATTATTTTGTGGAAAAGCTTCATAAACCAGAAAAGTGAAACGTGGGTTTGAATTTATTACTTCATATTTTTTTTCATGTCTGGTGCACCATGCATTCATTGCTCTCATTAATTAGATTTTGAGCCAAAAAAAAAAAAAAAAAGTAATTTGAGAGGGACCCATTGCATCTCTTTCATTTGTTAGCTTAGAAGTTAGAACACTAAAGAATTTTTTTTTTCCCCACAAAACAGCAAAATGAACAACAAAACTAAACAAAAAATGGGTTTCCAAAGTGCCTGCTATCAAACTTTGAAACCCACCCACTAAGCAACTGGAATCCACCTTTTTTCTCTTTCGTCTTTGCCCGCTGAAAATGAGCGCCCACTTTCTTTTTCTTTTTTTTTTTTTTTTTTTTTAAGCCAATCAGCTTTTAGGGGTAAGTGGATAAATATTAAAAAGAAAAGTTTGAGTGAGGTCTATATTAGGATAACAAATTCTCAGTGGGGACAAAATAGGAAAAGTGCATAATTTGGGTAATATAAATAAAAGGGAACACAACTTACTAGCGGTTGCTACGCAAATCCTCCAACCATTTTAACTTGTGACCTGATAAATTTTAATTGTTGTTTGAAAACAAGATTATAAAGATTAAATAGCATTATATCTATATATATGGTACAATATCTTTGTTGTTGACTGCTAATTTAGAAGGAACTACCAAAATAGTATGATAGCAACAACAACCAATAATTATATAATTAATTATAATACAAACAGGATGAAAGTACCAACAAATCAAAGAGATAACCCGTGCGCAAGGCCTAATTTTTGTCCTTAAGCCTCTAGAAAGAAGGTTCTAGCATTTTTTTTTTTTTTTTGAGAATTTCTTTGTTGAGGTTATTTATTTTGTGCTATGGATAACAACTATTTTATTTAATCGTTAAATTAATTAGTTTAGGTAAATATCACACGCGTTCTTTGATTAAAGAGGTTATTTTTGAAGGAGAAACTATGTGCTTTTCAAAAATGGTTGAAAAAACTAGTTAAAAACATATATATTTCCAGTTGGTTGGTTTTTAAAAGACTAAACGTGATTTGATTTCCACTCATAAGGAAAGAAGGTTAAATTCCTTTGACATATTGTATATTTGGTTGAAACAGGATGGTGTTCAAACTCCCAAGGTAATCTAGACAACCGATTTTTTGATAGTTTCTATCTAAGACTGACACATTTTTATGTCGTACGTTAAAATTTTTTTATAAACACTCCAAAAACAAAGCATTAAATATTAATTCAAATAAATAGATAACAACTGTTATTTTAATTATTCAATTAATTTTTTAATAGTTTAATCTAAAACCGAAATGATTTTATGCCGCATGTTAAAAATTTCTAGTAAACACTCCTATTCCGATGATTAAATATTAATCCAACAAATCGATAACAATTATAATTTTAATTATTAGATTAATTTTTTTGATAGTTTGATATTTTGACTTAAGACCGAAATAATTTTTTGTGCCGGACGTCATAAATTTTTAATAAACACTTCTAAATCAATTAATTTTTTGATAGTTTGATATTGTGATTTAAGATCGAAACAATTTTTATACCAGACGTCATAAATTTTTAATAAACACTTTTAAATCAAACCGTTAAATATTAATCCAACGATCAAAAAACAATTGATAACCGCCTTTCTTAGCCATAAATGGACAAAACAGGAAAAGGGAATACTTATCAACAAATTCCAAAGTCCCTCTCATATCTAACATTGTCAAGAACATCTACGACATCAACCTTTTTTGTTTTTAGCTTTTTATATTTTTTGTGGAAATATACTATTAATCTAAATCTTCCAATTGTACATTGCTTTGTCTTCATTCTTTTACGCCCACAAATTCTCACAATTTGTTTTCCCTGTCACGGCTACTTAACCACCACGGCTTTTGGATTAAGCACTTAATAATTAAAAAATATATCACTAACAGAATCTTCAACTTCTTCAATGATTATATCAATCTCAAAAAGTCCCCCAAAATTCAAACCCTTCTAATAGTCATCTTCTCATATTCTCAAGCCCCTTAATCTTCCATGGCCACTCCTTTTGGAAAACCACCGCCACCGCCACCGCCGCCGCCGCCGCCGTCGCCACTAGCCACATCGAGCCTTCCGATGCTGTACTATGGTCTCGTCGTCATCGGAACCGCCGCCGCCGTCCTCGCTCTCTACCACCTCATCGTCCTCAGGTGGTGCGCCGACCGCCGAAGCCGACTGCTGCCGCCGGCGGGGCCGAACACGTTGGTCGAAATCGCGACGAGCCGGACGAGAGCTGAGAACGCCGCCGTCTTGCCGCCGTCGAGCTTCAAGTACAAGAAGGAGATGTCGGCGGCGGCAGGTGGTGGCGGAGACGGCGGGGATGGCGGAGAGTCGGAGTGCGCCGTGTGCTTGTCGGCGTTCGAGGAGGGAGAGGACGTAAGGAAGTTGCCGAGGTGCCGGCACTGCTTCCACGCGGATTGCATCGACATGTGGCTCTACTCCCACTCCGACTGTCCTCTCTGCCGGACGCCGGTGGTCTCCGCCGGCCTTTGCCACCATCATGCGGCGGCGCCGGTGGAGAGTTCGAGAGAATCTTCTCTAGGTTCAACGGTCCCCGTTTGAGATATATATATATATATGTATATATATTACATATATTTATATATGAATTTTGGGGGACTTTGGTAGTGGTAAGTCTTTTGATGGTGAGAGGTTGGGGGTGTGAGGAAGTTGGACAATGATGACAGAGGAAGGGGCGGTCTCAGTGTGGAGTGAATGGAGAAGGTAATACAAAGTCAAGCCACATGTTTTCTTTTTTCTTTTTTTTTCTTTTTGATACTAAGTTTTTGATACTAAGTTGAAGTATTCAAACTTTATATTTTTTAATGTAATAAAATTTGGACTTATTCGTTTGTTTATGCATGTATCGCTGAGCCACATGATTTGTATAGTGTCATGTTTGATATTTCGGTGTGTTGTATAGTTTGGCCACCACAGTTGACTTTTGAAGTTCTAATCATGTATTGTTCCAAGAAGTTTTCCATTTTTTTTATTTTTATTTTTAATACAAGATCCGAATTTTTCAATAAGAGACCACTTCATTTTTTAAAAAATTTTCATAATTAAGTCTCCGACCTCTAAATTAATTTAGTGGTAAATTTTGTCAAATTGAAGCGCTTATTTAATTTCTTATACAAAATTATAAGGCCCGTTTGGTATCTTCATTCATTTTAAATTAAACTGTATTTTTTTATCATGTTTTTTATCTTTTCTAAAAAAGTTTTTTGTCTTTTCTGAAAAAGTCAACAAAAATTACTATTTAAACTTAAAAATCTCAACTCAACTCAAACTAAACTCATACACCAAATACCCCCATAGACTATACATACGTTGCATGCGTGTATCACCATTTGAGGATAGGAAATTCAAAATGATCTTTAGTTTAAAAGGCGCGTGCATAAAATATATATATATATATATCCCAAACATTGAGCAAACAAACAATGATGCTCATATCAAGTTGGTATAATTTTTCGTCCAAAATTAGATTGTTGTTTTCAATTGGACTAAATTAAAATTTTGAATATTTAATTTTGGTTTAAAAAAAAATTGAATTAAAAGTTTATACTGAATTTCTCATACTTTAGGTTTTGTATTGAGTAGGAATTCTCCTTCGCTCCCTTTACATAAAAAATAAAAATAAACATAAATCCATATTTTATATTGCATAAAGTATGTTTTTACATTTATAATTCATTTGCAAATTTTTAAAGATCTGATTTATAATTAGGATAGTTCCGTGTTATGAGCTTTAAATTTTTATGTATACATTTATATTATTATATATCAAATCTTTCAAAAAAAAAATCCAAAATTAAAATACAGTTCCTACATGTGATGTATAACAGGAGGTCTTATCAAAAAAATACCTTTTTTTTTTTTTTTTTTAGTATATCGGCAAATCACATCTCCTTTGTTTAGTCATTTAGTGCAAGCCTACAAAGCAACATCTAGAGATAAATCATTTGAGTGACATGTGGGACCCACCCTAGAAAAATGTTGATAAGATTAACGGAGTAGTCTCCTTGGAAAACTACATTAAATGAAAAGTTACCAATATTTCCGTATAGAATCATTTTTCTAACCCAAAATGATAAACAGTAAACACTGTCACATGAGATTTGACATATTAATTTAATTGTAATTAAATTAAATTTTTTTTTACTAAATTTTTTTATTTTTTTTAAAAGTCAATAAAAATTATAATTAATTTTTAAAAAGTCAACCAACTTCAGCTTAAAAATTTTAACTCGAACTAATAATCCAAACGAACGTTAAGGCTCTGTTTGGGGACGCTCGTGGAAACCATGTTTCCAAAAGTTTTTTTGTTTTTTTCCTCCAATTTTACTATTCATTTTTCTAAATATTTTTAAAAAATTCAAATTTTAAAAGTCTATAACTTTAATTTTAAGTCGAAATGAGATGATTTTTTTTAATTGCATAGAATTTCGAGAGTAATGAAACAAGATCCATATTGTTATTTTTTTTAAACACATTTTAAGTTTTTACACTTTTTCACTCCAAACCGTTTATTTTCACTAAATGCGTATTTTCAAAACTCAAACCAATTTTAACCTCTAAAATACCGTCTCCAAATATGTCCCCAAATGGGACATAAAATGATAGTTGCATGAGGTTAGTCTTGTAAATATGAGGCCATGCTAACCCATTCGACCAAGAGGAATATATGGTCGGGTCAGGATGTAAAAAAGGATGGCCAATAAAGAAAATTAGGTGAAGAGCTATGTTTTTGTCAACTCTAATATTAAAATTGATAATTTTAGTGTTGATTTAATCTAATAGATGTCCTAACTTTTTTTTATTTAGAAAAATGGTCGTTTGTTAATCAGTGATTGACTAATGGTGAATCAGTGATTGACTATAAAAATTGGTGATTGACTAATGATCAATCATTGATTAACTACAAAATTAGTTATTTATATTATGGTTAATCATTGATTAACTATTACGCGGTTAATTACTGATTGACCATTTAAGAAAATTGATTAACTATTTTAAAAAAAGGTTCTTTAGCTATAAATATCAATAACAAAACTATCAACTTTAATGTTATATTGAGCATAAATATGAGAAGGTGTCAAATTTATGACATTCTAGCATATAACGCGGCCAATAAGGTCCTACAGCCTGATATCTCATGAGTTGGGCCATCCTCTTTATTTATAGGAAAATTTAATGTTTTTTTATTGAATTTCTTAAAATAAAAAGGGGAAAGGAGAAAGAAGTAAACAAATTTTTTTTTTTTTTTTTTTAACACAAAAAGAACTGAAATTAATAGCATATTTTAAAAAAATTTGACGTAAATAACTAGATAAATAATTTATTTACTTTATGTAAATATGCTATTTACCTAGTAAATTTTTTATTTACCTAATATTTTTCCTATTTATATCAAATATTTTAAAACATTATCACTTACTAATTACATTCTTAAAAACATTATTTATTACAAATTCTCAAAATAAAAACACATAAAAAGTGTCCATGTGGGTCAGACCAGGCCGGGAGGCGGGCCTAGAACCTCGGCCCTGCCCGACTTGAACCCAAACATTAGGGTCGAGCCAACCCTGATCTGGGGTGTATATGCGGGCCGGACCACAAGCCGATCAGTCTAATCCGGCCTCTGTTTACAGGTCTACATAGGCATTGAGATGGTGTAAGTGGGTCTGATTTTTTTTTTTTTTTTTTTTTTTTTTCCGACCTTGCAGGCACTAGTTATTACCAACCCTTAGACAAGAAGTTGCTACCAAACTGATCAAACTCGTCTAAGTATAGAGTTCATCCTGACATTTTTCATAAAATCATCAACGTGTGCAATCTTTGATGATGATTAGACTCGGTAAGAGTTTCATCCGTTATACTACTACTCTACTCAATTTCACCGTAGACGACACATTTTGTTACAACGTATCATTTTGTACTCTTTATTTTGTAATGTTTTATGTGTTGATACATAAGAATTATTATGGGTTTCACTAACATTACACATCTTTCAGGTTTTTTTTAAATTACTGTTGCGTCTTACTTATTTTATTTTCTGTTTGATACACCATATGTAACGATTAAAAGGACCTCACACTTAAGGAACCGTAAAAAACATCTTATAGGAATTAAAACGACAGAATGAGTTTTTGCATGGTCAACTTGAAATGTTACGTCATATAAAGATTTTTTTTTTTTGAAATATACATTTACTTGTCAATAATATTATTTGATATGGAGTTTATTATTATTATTTTTGCTAGATAATATGGAATTTAAATCACCCATTTAAATTACAATTATCATTGCAAGCATGGTTACGGCTGATACACACGCACGTTAGACCAAAACTCTATTCCCGAATTTTTCATACCAACTCACAAGTAAATTGTCATTTGTCATTTTCCAGAAGCAATCTCTAATCATACTAATGTGACAATTTTTCAAACACCCGTCCATAAAGAAATGACAACTCACACGTCACCTGAGTTGGTATTAAAAAGCTGGGACCGAGTTGGAGCCCCAAACATCATTCTTAAGTATAGAGTTACCAAATGTAAATCTTATTAAAATCCTCGTGTTCCAAACCCTGAATCCATACATTCTGCCATAATCACAGATATTACACGCTCAGATGACTTCTCATTTTTCACAATAGTAGAAGTAATAACAATAGAGTATACAAATCACCATGAAGACTACATCTTTCTTAAGTTATCTAACCGAGCTTGTAGGTCACTGTCTATCCCACCGTCTTCGGTCCCTGCTGTTTCCACTTGTGGAACTTTGGCTTTAGCAGCCGGTGCGGCAACAGCCGCAGATGGTGCATTAACAAGCTGCGTGTTTTAAATAAGACAACGTTAAACATTTTTATCACAAGCTTGACATAAATGGTCAAAGACAACAACAACCATGCAGAGTCGCGATTTTCATGAAGATAACGGAAGTGTCAGAGTGAGAAAAGTACCTCTTGGTTGACATCAATACCAATCTCGTCGAGCACCTGGTTCACTAGTTCTTCGGTTTCCTCTTCTTCTTCATCCCCTTCCAAAGCATCATCGATAGCATCTGCCATTACTTCAGAAGTCAACTCCATCTTCTCATTCTGCCTCTCGAATTCTTGCATGATCTTCTGCAGTGATGGCAAGTTCATCTGCCTGTTCATTTGGCCCATTGCCTTTGTCACGCCTTTCATTGCCTCTCCCATTGCTTGCGTTGATTTCAATGTCTGCAACCATTTAACCTCAAGGATGATAAAGAGATAAATGCAAAAAAATGAAATCAAACATTTTTAAATTAGCTCAAATCCCAATGTTGAGCGTGTTCAACGTTCTCTATCAGTATGAAACCGGGCAAAACAGTATCTTATATTCCCGGTTGAGAACAACCACGAACATGAGTGAGATTCTTTATGCATATTTGCCCAAGTTTTCTGTGATGAAATACACAAACTAAATATTACCTGGATTCTAAGAGATACTCCCTGGAGTTGTGATTTGAGCTTGTAGAACTTTTCAATCTGGTGTCGTGTTCTAACAAGGTCCTTAGCCATAACTTTCACAGCTCCCTGCAACAAAACTAACAACATCAAAAATATAGTTGGATGACGAGAGCACGATACAAAATCATTTCAAAAAACTTGATGACAATACGTCTCCACTGAACCCAGAATCCTAAAGAGTTTCAGAAGATACAACACAAAGTATGAATCATATGTTATCAGCACATAGTTGAACTAGAAAAATAACACACCATCTGCCCTTGCTTGGCACTTTTCTTGATCTCCGCAATTAGTTTCTTCTCTTGTGTCTGAAGGCCTTGCCTTTCCCTTTCTATTTCTCTGATAGATTTGTCCAGCATCCTCTTATTTTCCCGCAGAAGTTCTGAGATTGCAGACATCTATTTAGTCTCAGCTTAAAACTAGTAGCTTTAACTATGTACCGCGTTACCAATTACAATGCCAAGTTCAAAAAAACAAAAACAAAAAAAAAAACCAAAAAAAATTTAAAAACAATAATTCTGAATGAAACACAACCATTTCTAATCCAAGCCTTCGGGTGCCGAAAAAGCAACAGAAAACGGATTCAAAAAGCAAGCATCGACCACGGAAGGCGCCTTCTAATTGAAACCTACTAAAATTTAAGACCTAACTAGTCCCATTAAGGTTAATATTAATCCAGATAATTTACTTATACTAATTCAATTTCCAATTGATGTATGCAAATGTCATATAATAAATTGTAAAACGAATAATTAGGGAGAAAATATATAATAATCTGTAAAGGCTAATAATGAATTAAATTAACCTCTAATCTAATCTAGCATCAAAGAAGCAAACTTTCCAACAAACCGAAAAAATTCAATTTCACTCCAAAAACATGGGAAAACCCAATTTTCATAACCAATTAAAATCAATTTCTCTACGCTATTCAATTCAATTCAATTTCTTCGATCCCCAACTAATTCAGAAAACGCAATAAGGAATAATCGGAAAAAAAAAAATCAAAATTTAAAGCAGATTAAAAAACAACAGATTAAAGCCCTGGAAAAAAAAAACAACAGATTACGCAGAACACAAAATTAGGAGAAATATATGTATATGTATATATATATATATATATAGAGAGAGAGAGAGAGAGAGAGAGAGAGAGAGAATTCGATGGACCTGCGGGGGTTTTTCGCTTGCCGAAGAGAAAACTCATGGTGATAGATCGGACGATAAAAAAGCAATCAGAATTATCCGATGAGCGGCTCTGATGTGATCGGATCGGAGAGTATATCTGTTTGTGTGTGTATATTATATGGGTTTTGATGCTTTTGGTTGGTTTCTTTGGGTAGAAGGAGGAGGAAGAGGAGGAAAAGGAGGCTTCCAAACTCGTACGCGGTGGGACTATTCAAGGGAATGGGAATCACCAACGAACCATCGATCTTAACACGTGGCGCGCATTTTGGTAGGCCCCACAGCTGATCATTTCCTTACGAGTTGGGCTTATTCCAGCCCAGTTAACTGTGAAAGTTTTGGGCCTAGAGGTAGTATTGGGCTTGCTTCAACCCAGTGAACTGTGAACGTTTTGGGCCTAGTGGGCTTTTGGTTTTGTTGGGCCTTGATTATGGATCCTGTAGTGGGCTTTTTTTGTGTAGGCCTTTTTCAGCCTCGCGGGACTGATTGTGTTTAGCACTGGGAGTGATGGCGTTTAACAATCCGTTTGATAGAAAGGAATGAAAATGAGATAGAGAGAAAACTTTTTTGAAAAAATAGAAAATTTAAAATTAGAATGATGGATAGCATTTTACTACTCTTTTAAGTGTCGAGCAGAAAGAAAGGAAAGAAAATTAAAAAAAAATAGTATTATTAATTTTGTGTTCACTTATTTGTATTATTTTAGTTTAAAATAAAAAGACAAAAAAAATTAAAAATAGATTTAGGCATCATTGAGTGGATTTAAATTTTCAACCCGATATTAGGAGATAAAAATTAATGAGTCCCACTCTAACTTTTATCCCTCAATTTTCATTTCCCTCCTTTCTTTCTTCCTATCAAGAAAACTACACTGCTATTTTTTGTTCAATTTTGTCTTCACCCACTTCCTTCTTTTCTCTTATCTATCATACCAAACATATCATAAATTAGGAAGTGTTACAGGAATTGCTATGATGTCCTCGGTCCTTCTAAAGATGAAAAATGTTAAAAACATCAACTTTAATCCTGATTTTTAAGTATCAACTCAGCTGATTTGTAAGTTATCATTATTTTTGTTGATAGATATTTAAAATATTATTATATTTCACGTTAATTGATTATATTTATCAATAAAAAAATAATTCACTATCATGTGAATTAGTACTCATAAGTTGATAATAAAGTTGTTGTCTCAAAGCTACTTTTTCAATAAACATTAAGACTCATATTTTATAAGAAGTCAAGAAAATGAGAGGGAATCTCTCTATAGTTGTATGATAAGAGAAAGTGGGAAAAAATAAATTTATTTATTTTATTTGGTATTGTAAGTAAGATCAAGGGATAAAAAAAAAAATTATTAGTGCAACTACCATTTTTTCAAATATTATCATTTTTTTTAAAAGTTTTTTGAATAGATTGATGATAACAATTTAGTAACTTTGCTTTCTAATATTGATGTAAGTTTTTTATCATAAAATTTGTCCGCTTGTAAAAAGACAAAACATGATAGAGCCATCCTTTATTATTATTATTATTATTATTATTATTTTAACTCAACTCCTTTCCATCCATATTTACTTCCTATCAAACATTTTGAATTATCAGTTTTCATCCCAAAATCTGTCCAATGTTTTGGTGGTGTTTAGAGCATGCACTTCGATTGGACTTTTAGAAACTTTTGATTAGGAAAAAAAAAAAAGAAAAAGAAAGTGAATGTTTGAAATTGTACGTTTGGTTGAAAATAAACTGTTTGGAGTTAATAAGATGAAGATAAATTGATTTAATTTTTGAAAAAAAAAAGATAAAAAAATTTAAAAAATATGTTTGGATCACATATCCATTTCCGAAAAGGAAAATTTTCCTGTTTTAAATGAGAAAGTATTTTCATTTTGAGATAAGATGGTATTTCGATGTATAAAAAATTTTTCTTTCTGAAAAATAAAAAGTTGTTTGAAATTAGAAAAAATGGTGTTAAAAATAGTGAATTGTAAGAAAATTTTAAAAAGATTCATTTTCTTTTTTCAAAAAAATACTATACAAAGTAAGTTTAAAATAAGATGATTTTTATTTTTTTAAAATGAAATAATAATGGAAAAAATTTGAAACAAGCATTTTTTTACAAAAAAAATTTTCAATTTCAGAAATTACATATGTCATCCAACCATAGGGTTAATTGGAGTTTATGTTCCAATTGTTTCCTTCCCACTTTACCTTCGTACCAAACAAAGTAAAAAAGAGAAAAGTTTGAGCGTACAAATATTTTTTTTATTAAAATATGAAAGGTGTAAATTAAAAAAAATCTTCAAAATATATACTCTTTTTACAAATAAGGTAAAAAAAAAAAAAGGTATTTATATTTCTGACAGACACAAGGCAGTGAAATAAAGCTTGGGTAGAAATGGGGATTCCCCGCACGCGCGTAAAAAGAAGGTTTGGATTTTTTACCTTTTATTTGTCTCCGACATCAAATTGTGAAAGCTGCTCTGTTGTTATTTTCTTCTTTTTTTTCTTTTTTTCTTTTTACACTTTAACTTTTGACCTGACAAAAATAAAAGACAGTACTGCCAGGCAGTGGAGCGCACGTGGGAGAGGGTCACCCTGGAGAGCAAAACTCCAGGTAGTCACGTGCGGTTGTATCTACATACGTATTAGCGTATAAACTATATACTAGTGGCAGACTGATAGTGTTTTGCTTATACATTTCCCATTTTCGGTACGCTGGGCAAACAACATTCGCAATCGTCATACACATGAAAAATTATGAGGGGGTGCCGAAAATACTATCTTACCCCTTTTTTTTTTTTCCGAAGGAATGTAATGTCTAAACACAATCACGAGTGTAAGATATATCGACTGACAACTATTAATTCACGTTGATTTTATTGTAGACCTCACAACAACGAACGGTTTAGATTTTATATTAACTGTCATTAAATACGAATGCATTTAGTTTTTTTCTTCATTCTTTTTTTTTTTTTTAAAGCAAGTCCAAATCTTAATTCACTTGATAAGAAGGGGAAGTGAGAAAAATATAAAGTAGTGAAGAAAAGAATAATCTTACATATACACGCATGTTTTGTGTGATGGGAAGCAAAAAATGAAACAATATATGAAATAGAGAGATGTAGAAAATCCCCTAAAAAATAGAGATGGTGCGTTTAGTGCACTAATTTTAGATGAAATTTTTATATTGGAGTTGGTTGACTTTTCAAAAACTAATTATAATTTTTATTGATTTTTCAGAAAAAAGATAAAACTGAGATGAAAAACTTATAATCAAATCATCCGACCAAAACGCATGGGTGGAAAATTTATTTGGATTATACCATTAATTCTACAAACATACTTTTTTGCTATAAAGCCCTCTTGGGGATAGGTTTGTATTTTACTTGACTTTAGTATTTGGTGTTTTGTCTTTTCCCTTTAAATCCTCCTACAGAGATTAAAAAAGAAAAAGAAAAAGAAAAGAGCCAGAAGTCAATTTTCTCCTTCCTATTGTCCTTTTTCTCTAATCATCTTCCAAACAGCTGGAAAAACCATTTTTCACTTTTCTCATCCACCATACATGTGCAGATGTACTCCATGAGAAGCGTGAGAAGTAATAAGAGTTTTAGTGCTAAAAAGTATATATTCACACTTTATGACTTTTACTATGTACTAAAAAATATGGATAAGATTTTCTGTTTTTTTACACGTTTGATATTCATTACACACTAAAAAATTAGATGTCTAATAATATTCGTAGGTTATGACCATGCTTTATTTAAATTATAAAAAAAAAAAACTATTGGAATGCACAATTAAAATTTTTTTTCTCTACAGTATTTTCTATTTTATGTTCGAACCTGTGAACATTAACTGTATTTTCAAAGAAGGAAATAATAATAATAATAATAATAATAGGATCTTTTTGCGATAATAGGGTCTTGAATTGTCTATGCAAGGTGGCAAAAATGGTTGCTACTAGTTGGAGACTTCTGATTAATTGTATCTAACTAAGAAAACATTATAATAATAATAATAATAATTATTATTATTATTATTATTATTTATTTGTTTTCAATTAAAGACAAATGTAGAAGAAAGTGAGGATATTGCTGGTACGGTGGTCCTCCTGAGCTATTCCAGATAATTATTTGGAACACATGCAAATGTTGCAAATTACACTTCTGTTCTATGGTATATGACACGGATTTCTGTTTGGTTGGTGAGAAACATACCCCACCAATACATACACAACCATATATACATATATATATATATGTATGTGTATACTATTTTCGCAGATTGGTTGGTTGCAGTTACAGTCTCTAATTCCATACCAATCTTTGCTTGCAATGATGCCCTTTGAAGAAGCTACATGCAGCCCAAATCTAGCCATTATGTTTGATGTGCAGTTGACTGATTGAAGTTAAAAAATATAAAAAATTAAAATATATTTGGAAAAAAATTTTAATATGGATCTGTTTCGTTCGTCTTAAAATTCTATACAATTAAAAAAAATCATATTACGTAGACTTGTATATTGAAAGTTATGTGACTTTTAAACTTTGAGTTTTTAAGAAACTAATCAATTTTTAAGAAAAAGATGAAAACTGAGTTGAGTTTTTTTTAGATGAAAGAACCGTGCATGATGGTTTCACCAAAGCATTGATCTAAATTAGATCTTCTAGCCTACCCCAATATGATTGAACTAATTTCATAATAATTACTTCATTGAGATGTTTGTTAATTTTGTCATTACAATAATTGTATTCATTGAATTGGGAAATAATGGTGTTCTATTAGCATCTGGTTGGAGTTCAGATTCTAATTCAAAATTTTCATATCAATTTTTGTCTTTTATTGAAAAGTCAATAAAAATTATAACTAATTTTTAAAAAGTCAACTAACTCTAACTTAAAAATTTCATCTCCAACTAACTTACCAAACGGAGGCTTACTCTCTTCTCCAAGTGTCACTCTTATATATATATATATATATATATATATATATATTTTAAAATGAAATTGTCCCTATTACAACTGAAGAATCAAATATAAGAAGATTTTTTTACACTTAAGTTATAATCAGAGAGATTCACAACATCAAGTGATGCCCTACCTATTGGATAAATTGGGGACAACTTCACATCAAAACTGAAAATCTTTCTTTAATAATAGAAAGTCCTAAAACTCTTTGTTTTTATTCTGAGATTGAACTCTTGTCAAACAAAATCAAGAGCGGTAGGCTAAAAAAAATGATGACACAAATATTTGAAGAGAAATTATTGCCCCCATTCCAACACATTTTCTATCAACAACTCTATGATATGAGACAAGTCACCCTCCTTCTCAAGAGAAACAACAGAAATTTTATTTTATTTTATTTTTTTTACTTTCTTGACAAAATTTTCCTACCCTTTCTTTTGTTTTTTTCTATCTTCTTTTTTCTATCTCTTCTTTTTGGGATGGAGGGCATCTAAGAGGTGGTGTTCAAAGTCAACGCCAGAGGCCACTAGTGTCTCCATATCATGTCAAGAATATTGAGTTCTATCACCACTTTTTGTTTTTGTTTTTGTTTTTTTTTTTTTTTTTGTCGCAAAAAGATTACGTTTCAGATAGAATTTTACAACTCAACTTCAAAAATTTTAAAAGTCTATATTTTATTTTCTCCTTATTTTATTTCAAAAAACTTGGATCCGTCTGGGGGAGGTATTAGAGATGGAATTTTGAAGATATTTGGATTAAAGTTGAGATGAGTTTTAAAAATATGTGTTTGATTAAAAAAAATTATTTGAAGTGAAAACTTATAAAATCTTAAAATATGTTCGGATAAAAAAATGGATCTTGTTTTGATTCTCTTGAAATTCTATGCAAGTACGAAAAGAAAAAAAATATCTCATTTAAACTTGAAATAACGAAGTTATGAACTTTTAAAAATTTAAGTCTATTATAGAAATTTAAAGATCTAAACAGTGACAAGTAGTTTTGAGTTAAAAAAAAAAAAGTTTGGAAATGGTGTTTCCAATACTCCCCCGAACATTAAACTTCAAAAATCCATAACTTTTTAATTTTAAGTGGAAATGAGATAGTTTTTTTTTTTTTAAATCGTACAAAATTAACGAGATAAACGAAATAATATCTATATTATATATCTTTTATCAAACACATTTTAAATTTTTATAATTAATATATCACAATTCGTTTCGAATTTACATTTCAATTTTAATTTACAAAAACTCCAACTTCAACCATTTCAAAAGGGCCCTTAGTTTGCAAATTTGCCATCATGTATGATCCTGCTATATTTTGACTTATCAGATTCCTCTGGGGAGGCCCTACTTGTCTGCTAAGGATGAAGAATGATGCAATTACATTATTTTCATGTCAGAGACACTTTAAGATCATGTTTGGATTTGCATTTTTTCTTCCCTGTTCAAAGTTGTTTATGTTAAATTTTTAACATTAAGATAAGAAACAAATCACAAAAAGAAAATTATGAAAAAGGCCTTTGCTTTTCAAAACTTTGCAATCCTTTCAGATTAGCTCAGAAAAATGACTCGGATTATTCACCCACTAGGAAAATTATAGCCAAAAAAACAAAAGTTATGGGATCTCAATCATTTCCCATTCTTTGAGTTTAAAAGCGGACCTAAAAATTTTCACTTTCTGATGCTTAGGCCATGTGCCAAGCCTGTGGAAAAGCTAACTAATAAAAAATTAAAAAATAAAAACTCACTTTCTCCAATCTCAAGCAGAGAAGATTTGTCTCTACTTTTTTTTTTTTTTCCTTCCCCTCCTTCCCTCTTTTTGGTTTCACTTTTAGTAGGAGATACTAAATCCACAAAAAGCTCTTATTTGAGTCTTTAATTTTTTTTTTAATGAACACACAGAGAGCACAAAAAACGTATATAATTTACGAATAGGTCGATCACAACAACCGTTAAAAAAAGATAACACCGTGACTCATAGGTGAAATCCACTAGTAGTTATTCATTATTAAATCAAATGAAAAATGCAACGAGTATTGTGTACATAACTGTAGTTTTGGTCACACGTTTCGCAAGCACATGGCTTTTTCAAAGGGCCATAATATGGGTTACTTTTGTCAATCTCCTTTTTTTACTTAGGGATCAAACCAAGGGAAGAAAACTTCAACTAGTGGTTGAACTTTTCAAAGGCAAAAACATAGAGAAAGGAATATTACTTAATTAAAAAAAAAAGGAAAAAAAAAATTTTCACGAATCCAATACCAAAAATAAAACCATTACCATTAATAACGTACATCGGCTTTTTTTTTTTTTTTTTTTTTTTGTGGGGGGCAAGAACAAAATTAACTACAAAATCAAACCCTTAGCAATGGCTTGATTAGTCTTGAGACTAGTAGTTTCATACACAGGAAGTTCCTCTCTATACCTCCCAATCCCAACAAGATGATCAAGCTCAAAAAGATCAGAACTTGAATAACTCTGAACATCATCGTCGTCGTCGTCATCATCGTCATCATCTTCATCTTCGTCTTCATCATCCGCTTCGCCGTTGTTATCGCGGAAACTGATAGGAAATCCATGAGCTTGTCTCTCATCACTTTTGCCTATTCTAGGACTCTCCTTCAAGGAAGAACTGTTGACAAAGGTTCTTATAGTGGACAAGGGCATCAAACTTGGGTCATCCTCGTACACACATTTGTGGCCACAAGGCTGAGAATCCTCGCCAAGAATCACACTCACCGGATAAAATCTCACGGATCTTTTGTTCGTGTTGTTCCCATGTTTAGCCCCCCTTGAAGACGACTGGGGTTTGCTAAGACAAGACCGCTTTGAGAAAGCAGTATTTGTAGTAGACGCTAAAGAGCAAACGGATTTCGAAACATGCTCGGAATTCACGTCCTCCACAGCCCCAACGTAGCACATTTTCGCCTTCTTGACATTCCCCGAGTTGAAAATCGAGTTCAGGAAGCTAGCTATCCGACCGCCCGGCGAGATCGGCTGCTTCACTTTCTTCAATTCTCCATAGATTTTCATCGCCTTGAGCTTCGTTTTCGAGAAGACCCGAGGATTTGGGCTTTGCTCAGGCTTCGTCTGCTTCTTATCAGGCTTCTTAGCTTTTGACCTCTGTTTCAAGCTCGAATCCGTCTCCGACGACGACCAAATCGACTCGGAAGAGCTCGACGCCGAATTCGACAGCGTCGAGCTCTGTACACACTGCTTCTCAACCCAACTCTCGATCATGATGGCTCGTCGGAGGTTGTTGCTCTCCTTCACCTCTTTACAATTACTCTGTTTCTTCTTGATCATCACCGGCCGTTCCGTTCTTCGACGGCTGAGATCCTCATCCTCTTCCTCATGTTCCCGTTCTTGATCGGTCTTCGATTCGTCGATCGAACGGTAGATGGCGTCGAGGAGAGAAGAAGAGAAGGAAGCGGTTCTTCTTCTTCTTGGGTTTGTTGTGGTGTTTTCTGATCTTTCTCTCTCCCACTTGTACATATTTGCGAGACTTGTGACGTGAAAACAGAGCAAGTGAAACAGAGAGGGTTTTAATAAGGGAAAAGAGGAAGGAGAGACAGAGAGGGAACAGAGAAGTGAGAGATGTGTTGCAGTTTAAAGAGCTATTGTGTCGGCTTTGAGAACGTCAAAAGCTGCAAAACACGTTAATAACAATTGCAAGTAGATCATGTGAAAGAAAGAAGAAACGAGGAGAGGAGAGAGAAAGAGAGAGAGAGAGATTAGTAGAATCCTCTGCTATTTATATATATATATATATATGTATATTTGTTTTCCTATGGTGGCATGTGTGTCTTTTGAACTACGTCTTTGTGTAGATAGAAGTTGAACAAGTGATATTGGAAAGCGAGAACTATATATATATATATATATAGAGAGAGAGAGAGAGAGAGAGAGAGAGAGATTGTGGGTGTAGTGGTAGGGTGTCTTAAAGAAACGCCCGTGCGTGCGGGTGAATTATAGTGGGCAGGTCGTCCAGGTTGGCGGGTTTAATTTTTTTTTACAAACTTTTTACAGTTCCTGTCGTTTTCAAATGTTTTATAGTTTATAACAAGAATTTTTGGTTGGAATATGTCGCTTATTATATAGGAATAAATATAAATATATATATATATATATATTCACTTTCGTATGGCTGCTTCAACCGTCTGTTTGCGGTGTAACTTGTTCTACTCTTTTTTTATTATTATATTTTGGTTAGAAAAGTTGTGTAATTTGTACTGCTCTACTTAACTTTTAATCCTTTTTAGTTACTTCATTTAGATTTAAATCCTTGCCTGTTATTCTTTAAATTTGTGTCCTTGTCTATTTAAAATTTTATGAATTTATAAGGAGATAAAGAATATTCCCCAAAATATTGTTTTCTTTTTGCGAAGCTCACTTCATCTCGTGTGGTAGAGCTCGCACAGTGCGGCAAGCTTCAAGGCAGATATGGCGCCGATGTGCACACACAAGATGTTCATGTGTTAAGCAACACTCGAGCTTCTTTGACGACAAGCTACTACCATGGTTTCACCACATGATCATAAGGCCAAAGCACATACTAGTTAAAGGCGATGCTAGAAGACTGTCCACGGCATCAAGGGCGAAGGTAGTGGAGATGGTGGTGTTAGGAGCGACAGGCGAGTTGTTGGCTAAGACCAAGGTGAAGGTCAAGGATACCGAGGGTATTGATGGTCAATTGCAACATGTTCAACACAACGATATTGCTAACCATGATCGTTAACCGATCCAAGTTTAAGGGGAACAACACAAACCTGACCAACGTCGACCGATGATCACGCATTGACACATTACGACTGATGCTAGTAGATGGCCCCTACGACCAACTCTGATAATTGACAAACGCGTATAGCTTTTTGCATATCCAGCAAAGTTCTATAAAGCTTCACGCCTTAAAAAAAAAACTTCAAACGAATCCAACCCAATACACTACCAATAATACAGTCACAGACAACATTAATACATCCTGTTGGTTGAACATATTTACATCGGGAACCTCTGGCCATAGGTAGAAAACACCCTGGTCACAACCTTATCTTTTGTGTCTTTTTATTAAAATAGGAGAAAAAAAATATCTTGTATGTGTGAATGTTTAAAATCATCATGCACAACAGATACAAAACCACATTAGCCATTCAATCTCTAACGCGTTTTGGCTGATTGGTTACCAAACTATAATCATTTTGCATTTTGGCAACCGGCCACCAGGAATCTAACTTCTAATCCATCTTTTTTACCAAATCAATCATCACTAAAGAACCTTTTTTCTATTTTATTTTTTTTCCCCTCAAAGTGAAACCATTTGAAATTGTGAATTAATTAAAAAAAAAAAAAAACGACACCTTTTGTCAATCTGTTAAAACTCATCAAGGCATGACCAATATTCTTTAGGTTTTACACGTACACAAGCATAAATGCCAAAAACTAGGAAACAAAACGAACTTTGTTGAGAAATACTCTCAAAACTACATAACTTGTTTGTAGACAGATGTTTAACAGTAATTTGATATCTAACTTTACTATAAGTTTGAATCCATCTCCCCCAAGTTCCACAATTAAAAAAAAAACAAAAACATAAAAAAACAAAACAAAACAAAACAAGACAAAACAAAACAAAAAACAAAAAAACAAAACAAAAACAAAACAAAACAAAATAGCTAAAACTTGAAAGTTGCAACACTTGATTGTGATTATCAGATTCAAATCCCATCCCATCTCTCGTATGTTTTCATTACTTAAATTTTGGGAATTCTAAAATGGAATCCAATGATATGATTTTGATAACTTAATCCATCATGGAAAACTAACCAACTTAACTTTATTTTCCCTTTCGAACATGGGTTTAAGTCTAAAAAGCCAATGGCAATTTGGCATGTGAAAAACCAACCATACCACAGAAACAAATACCCTCATAGGTTTTACAATTGTAAATCAGGATCACACTTCACAGGAATGGTAAATCAGGCGCACCGGAATGGTAAATCACGCACAAAAAAACTAAAATGGGACAAGAAATATGCAGATCTTTAAATTAGAAGCCAATAAATCCACAAAAACAAAAATTGCAGCACATAAGTAGCAAATTTTTTAGTAGTCTACGAAGGTCGAACCAAAATCAAAATATCGAACGAAAAACTAAGAGATGCTTTCATTCCAATCCCTTTTACTAACTAAATAGTAAATAAAAATCTCTCTCCCATCATCATAGCCAAAGCAAGAGGAAAAACAAACTAAAATTCCCTTAATCTCCCTTTCTCCTAAAGGAGCACCCTTCAGTGAGTCTAGCACGCCCACCTGTCGGCTGGCACAACACGGTCTGGCAGTTCCCACACACCACCACAGTTTGAGAGTGGCTAAATACAGTTGTTCTGCATTCCAACATAAGGATTCACAAAGTTAACTTCTAGTACTACCCATTTAAGAAACAAGTCCAAACAATATACTACATGTCCAATTTGGTATCACTTTCGGAAGTTCTACGTACGTTGTTCGTGTGCATTTATAAGAAAAATGACTACAGAAAGAAACCATAAGTTTAGCCCTCTAGGTTGAAATCTTACTTCAATCAAGGATAAAAGTATGTGAATATTCTATTATGTCTGTTGAAATGTTGATCTCTCCTACATTTTTCTCCTAAGATAGTCAAGTTATTGTTGACACGATAGAATTTTCATACAAACCAAGAGAACTAAAAAAATTAAAATTTTCGAGAAATAGTTCCTGTCTACAAAATCTTTTTTTCTTATCAAACGAAGAACATAAGCAACTTATAAATTGAAATGAATTACATAACTTTTGTCAGCAAAACCAAAACTTTACCAAACAAGTGAATAAATATTTAAAAAGAGCAAAATTTTCTAAACTTACATGTTGAAGCAGCCTTGGCACTTCACATCCTGCATTAAAAAGAGAAAACAAAAAACAAAAAAACAAATCAGTACAATTACAGTGCCAGGAAGAGCAAAAAAAAAAATAAAATCTCAATTTAGCAGAGCCATTTTTGTTGTTAAAAGAAAATTTTCGAAAAAGTTTAGGAATAATTGTTGTGGTTAAGTCAAATTAATTACCATGAAGAACGAATTGGGGGATTGGACGAGACGCTTGAGCTTGTGCTTCTTCTTCTCAAGCTCCGCCGGTGGGTTCAGAAGATCAATGTCGTTTTGAAGAACCTAAAACATAAAAACATCAAAAATCCATCAAAACAACAAAAAAACCTCATGATGTTTCGATGAACAAACAAATCTTAGGGTGTTTCTTCGACGAAATTTAGGGCTAAAAGGAACAAAAAAAAAAACGACGAATCTTAAAAGTTGTAACCAGAACAGACCAGAAAATAGAGTACAGAAGCAAATCTGAAACTCAAAATTCAGAAGAAGAAAAAGATTAAGAGAGAGAAGAGATTGGAGTTACCATGTTTGAAGTTGGAGGAAGGTTTTCTGGAGAAGACGAGAGAAAACCTAAGAAGCTCTGAAGCAAAGGAGCAGAGAACGGAGAGAGAAGGTGATTGGAAAGTGGAAGCGAAGAATATATACGAAGGGAGAAGCTGCTTTATTATGGGCCGTTGGATGAGTGCTATTAGATCTGGACCCTTTATTTTATATTAGCTCGCATACTAGGGTTTTTGAGATCGCGGCTTAGAGTCCTGAGTCGGTTTACATGAGCTTCTTCCTATTAAAGTAAAATACCCATAATACCCCTTCTGTTTAGTCAAAACATTTTTTTTAATATATGAACGTTCATTCAATCAACTATAAAATTTAATTTATGCATTCAAATTAAATATATGTTTAGATTATTTTTTGTTAAAGATAATATTTAATAGCGTAAAGATTAAAAAAATAATTGTGATATGAATTTTTAAAAAATGAAAATTTGTATTAAGAATTAAATTGAATTGTTGTGAAATAATAAAGCATTGAAATAAATTCATTCTAATAATTGACCAGTCAATAACCATTGTATTTGGATACAATAATAATTATTACAACAGCATATACAATAATAGTTGTTATGATTTTTCATCTAAGCTGGATATTATTATCCAAAACACTCATTGTGTTTGTAAAAATTAAGCTTGCGTTTAGTTTGTCGGTTAGAGATGAAATTTTTAAGTTGAAATTGATTGACATTTTAAAAACTAGTCTTAATTTTTATTGACTTTTCAAAAAAAAAGACAAAAACTTAAATAAAAAAGTACAGTTTAGTTGGAGTTAAATTAAAATGTGAAACGAAATATAAATGTGTTAACGACACTACAGTTGTTTATAAGAGAAATAATTATTAACTTGAGAAATCCTAGAGCTGTGTAATTGAAACCAACTACCTTTCCTTTCCGTTCAGCAAAAACACTACCTTTTCTTTTCAAAAAAAAAAAAAAAAAAAAAAAAAAACCAACCACCTTTTCTTTTATATATTCTGTATAACTAATTTTAATTACATGTCACATTGAAGATAAATGTTACATAATTGTAAAAAGAATAATGCTAAAGACCTCAATCTAATCAAAAGTTTTTAATATCAACTTATATGGTATTTAACATTAAAAAAAACTTGTATGGTATTTAAATTGCCTTTTTTATTTTTATTCTTATTTTTTTGAAATTCTGAGACGGGTTACACTAACACCGTAAAATGCAAAACGTCTTTTTAAATATGTGTTGGGGACACTAATTCTAATATTAGATAGCATTTTTCATATATTTATGTATGTGCAAAACATTATTTTCCTTTTTTAAGGACTTTCTGCATTTCGATTAAATAATGGAAAACGACATCTACTTGAAGAGACATTATAACTAAAACGACATTATCATATAAATAACTCAACAGAAAAATGACGACACAGTTTAAAAAATCAACATCTCAAACAACGACAAGTGATAACAACTTAAAACGACAGGGATCCATAAATGACATTAAAGTTGGTAATGATGATAAAGTAAAACAATCTCATTCTATAAACGAGAGGACAATAATTAAAATTAACTGGAAACTAAAAATGCCAGCATACAAAAATCCAATATTTAAACTAAACCGGCAGAAAACCATCAAGATGATAAGTTTGGGAAAGGATAAATAAACTCAAACAACATCGTCCAAGGAACACGTCAACATAACGACTACGAATTCATAAACGACAAAATACTCAAACGAGAGAAAAAGCAACGACAATAAAGGTGTATATAAAAAATTCAATTAAATTTCCCATTTGAAACCTGAAACCTTAAAAAATAAAAATAAAAATAAATAAAACGACAAGAAACTAAAACACCAGATATACAAAGGGCAACAATTTGAAACGACAAGAAAAGCTTAACGATAGTAAAGTTGATAACGGACATAAAAAAATTCAAACGCAGCACCCGAGTTGGACATGAAAACGTCAATAAACAAAAAACAAAACAAAACAAAACAAAAACAAAAATATACTCAAGAAAGCCTCCAACGATTAAACGGCGAGAAACTTAAAAAATAATGTACCGAAAAAAAAATAATAATGGCAAACGACAACTGCATAAAATGAAGGGTTAATTTCATTTTTAACACTTGTGGGAAAAATTATATTAAAATCAGCATCACTTTTTTTTTCCTTCATTTCTAGCACCGCCACGTCACCGCCCACTCTGATATGTGGGGCCCAACAGCATTAAATGTATGCCAAGTTTCATATTTACCCTCATCTCACACAGACCCAGTATCTACAGTTCTTTAGAGAGAGAAACCGAAATCTAAATAAAATAAGTAATGAATTTGGCTAACATTCTTTACTTCTACAAGCTCGGTTATTTTCATAATGACCAGGTGGTCATTATCGTTGTGACCCCTGCCCACGTTTTGAGAAAACAAGTCTGAACAACACACTTTGTGTGTGAAGGGCAAAAAAAAAAAATTTTAAATTAAATAAGTAATGAATTTACCTAAAATTTGGTCATTCCACCGGATAGGTAATTTTCATAATGACCACCTGGTCATTATCGTTGTGACCCCTGTAAATGTTGAATTTTTACATTTAACCTTGGTCACAACGATATTGACCAGGCGGTCATTATGAAAATGACCGTATCCGTACGAATACCAACAGTCATTGGTTTGATCGACACGCCTTCAATTAATGCCAAATCCTCGTTTTGTGTGTAAAGGCATAAAATTTTTTTTTTAAACTTTTGATACTTCTACAGGTTCGGTCATTTTCATAATGATCACCTGGTCATTATCGTTGTGACCCCTGTAAATGGTGAATTTTTACATTTAACCTTGGTCACAACGATATTGACCAGGCGGTCATTATGAAAATGACCGTATTTGTACGAATACCAACAGTCATTGGATTGATCGACACGCCTTCAATTAATGCCAAATCCTCGTTTTGTGTGTAAAGGCATAAAAAAATTTTTTTAAACTTTTGATACTTCTACAGGTTCGGTCATTTTCATAATGACCACCTGGTCATTATCGTTGTGACCCCTGTAAATGGTGAATTTTTGCATTTAACCTTGGTCACAACGATATTGACCAGGCGGTCATTATAAAAATGACCGTATTTGTACGAATACCAACAGTCATTGGATTGATCGACACGCCTTCAATTAATGTCAAATCCTCGTTTTGTGTGTAAAGGCATAAAATTTTTTTTTTAAACTTTTGATACTGCCACAGATTCGGTCATTTTCATAATGACCAGGTAGTCATTATCGTTGTGACCCCTGTAATGTTGAATTTTTGCATTTAACCTTGGTCATAAATTGACCAGGCAGTCATTATGAAAATGACCGAATCTGTACGAATTCCAACAGTCATTGATTTGATCGACAATTAATGCCAACTCCTCGTTTTGTGTGTAAAGGCCTTTAAAAGAATAAAAAATATATTTTAACTTATTTTAACTTTTGTGTGTAAAGGCCTTTAAAAGAATAAAAAATTCAGATTAGGGTTTGGTTGAGGGTATATATGTCTTTATACATCAATCTAAAAAGTGGGCGGTGACGTGGCGGTGCTATAAATAAAGGGAAAAAAAAGTGGTGCTGATTTTAATATAATTTTTTTCATAAGTGCTAAAAATGAAATTAACCCTAAAATGAACAAGATCCGAAGCAACATTACAAGGCAAACGACGTGAATCTAATAGATATATTCATAAAACGACAACAACTCAAAACGATAATAAACATGAAAACGACATTCTCTAGGAACAACATCAATTAAGACGGGACAGTACCTTAAAACAACGACATCAGATAACATATACGACAACGACATCAGATAACATATACGACAATATTTCTGAAAAAGACAACAAGACGCATGACATCACACTGAAAACGACAGTGAGCTAGAAAGAACATTTGGCTTATTTGCATGTATGCCCTTGAACTTTCGGGTTTGGCAAATCAAACTAAAAATCTTAACAATTGACTTATGAATTTCAAAATCTATTATAACTGACACCAATCGAGAACAAGGTTTTAATTTTTTTTTTTTTATTGGTTTCTTGCATATGACTTTATATTTAAGGGAAACAAGGTCTTTTGACTCAAATTAGACTCCATAAACAAAGCTCCCTCCCTCACATGATAAATCCAAGTATAACCAACATTGCAAGCAATGGAGTTCTGTTTATTTGGAATCCAATTTAAGCCAAAAAGACCTAGGCTAGGTTACCTTCAATCATAGGTCATGTGCAAATCACATGCAAGAAAACTATGAAAATAAAATAATCTCATTTCTATTGGGGGTAATAATAATAGATTTTAAAATTTGAGAAATCAATGATCAAGATTTTTAATTCAAAAACTGATTTGCCAAACACAAGAAGTTCAAAACCATAAAATAAAAATAAAAAAAATTAACCTCATTTTCAATTGGGGTTAATAGTAATAGATTTTAAAATTTGAGAAATCAATAATCAAAATTTTTAGTTCAAGAATTGATTCGCCAAACACGAGAAATTCAAGGGGCAATCATGTTAAAAAAAAAAAAAAAAAAGCCTTTCGCAAAATAATAACAAATTTGATAAACAACAAAATTCTCAAACCATTTCCTTTTTTTTTTTTTTTTAAAGATACACTTTATGATGAAATCAAATATAAAATTACCATCAAACCATTTCTTCTTGGAAACAACTATAAATTTTAAGAAAAATAATAGTTCATGAGTTTTTTTTCTTTTTCCTTCTTCCTTCTTGCTTGCTTGCCCTTACAAAACGGGAAAGGAGAAAACAATAATATTAAACTGAAAGAGTTGCTTGAGCTAAATCGATCTAATATTAAATAATGAATAAAACCAAAGACACCTACTCTAATCTCAAACTTGTATGATTAACACTCCTCATGTATGAATGAGCCAAGTGCGTGACTAACACCATTTTGGAACTTCAGAGTAATTTTTTGCATAGGTGAGAAAGTAACTGCAAGGGACATCTTTTTTACTTTTTTTTTTTTTTTTTTTTTTTTTGGGGGGCCAAAGACATCTTTATCTACTTGCTTTAGAGAATAGCATGCTGTTGCCTGTCTGCAATGAGAAAAAGTAGAAGCAGAAAGAAAAGAGAACATATTCTTTCACTGGTATTGACACCTCAAAAGTTTCAAATTCAAATACAACCGATGCTCTTCACCCACCAATAACAACTTAATAAGAATAGGTAAAAAGGGTAAAAAAATAAAAATAAAAATAATGATAATAATAACCGTAATAATCTACCACCCCATCCCATTAGAATGTTCTAGATCAAGAACAGTCACCTTGCAACTTTCTTTCCGGTGGTGCATGCAGATCCCAGCAGAGCTTAGAACATCCAGAGGCAGCGCTAGCGGCGCCCGTTTGAGATTCTATAGACAAGGCTTTTTCAGTAGTATGGCGATCGCGAAAAAAGATAACGACAAAAATTTTAAAAATAACAACACCTTTGGACTCCGGAAGAACCAGCAGCCGATCCCCATTTGACTGATTACAAGTATTGTTCATGTATCCTTGCCCGATTCTCTTCCCACCATAATCTAGCATGCACCTCCCCAAATCTTTCTCGGCTGCATCGGGGGCGTATCAGGGAATCAACCGACATCAGTTTAGAAGACAGTTCCAGATAATAATGCTAAACAGCGGCGTAAAGAAAAGCACATTGTTACAGTCATGTGTTTGTTTCAGATGTACAATACCAAAGAAAACAAGACAATTCGGAAAACCAGGTTATTCAACTTGAGTAATAATGATGTCTTGTTTCTAGTTGATGATAGTGTTCCTTATGTTTGACAATTCGAGTCATCATTGCGTATGAAGTTGAACAGCAACTATGCTTTAAAGCTACGAAAATTGCAGGTTTTCACAATTGGCCTGAAACCTTTAACCTTTCAAAGGTAACGTGTCCTAGATTGTGTTTTAGTTAGCAAGTAAAGGGAAAAAAAAAAGGTACCAAATCCTTGTCAAGGAAACAACAATCAAACGTGGTTCAACTACATTGTTTGTGAAAGGATGCGCCTCATCAAAGAGTCCCAACGACAAAGTCACAGGTTTTACTAACCAAGCGATGGCGTGAAATTTATGTCAGATGTGTTCTGCACTTGTACTAAAAGGAATTCATCAACCAGAATTTATTTCCCCCACCCCTCCCCATTAGTTCAAGTTTCCAAGCCAACTAAAATAATTAAACCAATGCCTGGAATTGCAAAGAAGATGAATCATTCCGACTCTATTGGGTAGATATAATAGTCTCTACTATTGGCGCATCGAGCGTGAGCTAACTTACGTTGTGAATTGAAATGTGCTAATGGCTAGGAATAGTACCTGAATCTGACTCGTCTAAGCTCCCGTTTTCCACCTGGCAATGCTCTGATAGTGATGTAAACTCCTGGCTCATCTTGTTCAACCCATTCAGCCTCGAGATCACTAGCATTGCTAATGGATAGCTCTCCTGAACGATCGGCATCCCTTGACGAACTACTCCTTATAGAAGCATCCATTGATGATGTCTCTGTCTTAGCCCCACTGATGCTTGACAGTTTAGGCGTGGAATTGACACCACCTGAATCGTAGAAGTGGCGGGACTGCATTGAGTGTTGCTCAAATGAATCTGAAGATGAGTAGCCCATTGCCATTCCGGTCGGACGGTACAGGTTGCGAGGTAAACGTTCTCTGGTTAATGGTGGTGTTACAGGGCTAGCTTCTGCTGATTCCATTTTTGAGCTCTGTAATAGGGGAGGGAAACGACATAATAAGTACACAGCACAACAATCAATAAATTCATATGCAAGCACGCGTCAATGTGAACCTCATTTCAGATTTGGACAAACTTCAATTTCATGGAATAGCAAAACAAGCATTTGTTTACACTCAATGTGAACTACTGAATTCAGTTGAGACAAATTTAACGTACTGAATTTCCATCGGCTTGGGAGCTCACCTCGTCTTCGGATCTTGGTGGAGTTGGGAGAGGGAAAGCTTGCCTGTTAAACCTTTGAACATTGTACAGTTCCATGACCCTGTCATAGTTCTCTGCCCACCATCTTTGAGCTTGCCACTTGTTAAACATCTCTCGGCTAATCAGAGAAGATAAAACAATGATTAAGAACCCAAATGTTCATGAAATTCTCGTATGAGAAGCACGAACTAGAAATGCGGCAAGTGCCGGCAGTTGACGGAAGCAAAGCAAAATGCAATGCAACAGACATGAAAGTCAGTCAAATCAATCATCTGCTATTTGTGACTACAGGTATAGTGTAACAGTAATTCCACATCAACCTCCACGAGATATAGACTATAGAATTCGAATCTCTAACCGAGTTAAAAATAAAATCAGTTGCTATTTACTATTTCACCAGCCTAATATTAAAAAAAAGGCTCTAAAATGCAATCATTATATCATACAGTAGTTGTTAATCCTAGAGTTCTTAAATAATCCCCATGCCACTAACTTGGGCACACTGCTTTTTGACCAAGGCCATACAAGATAATAATTAAAAATTAAGAAAAAGCAAATCCCACCCTTCGGTGCAGGGAATAAAGGGGCTCTAAAAGTGGCTAACAATTGACCTTAGGCGGTGCCATAGTCAGCAAAGAGTAGGTGGGGCCCAAAAGCAATCAAACCCTTTCCAATTACACGACCAACCAACACACACACACAAAAAAAAAAAAAAACCATTTGGATTATCGAATTATTTTTAGGTTAAAGTCTATTCAATGTCCAAAATTGAAAGAGATAGAGGAGTAAATCTTATTCAATAACAAGGCTGAATTGGTTGGATTAGAACAAGGAGTCATATAAGCCATAAAGAGGACCAAAGACCCATAAATACCTGTTTTGTGTTTGTCCCCCACAGTGGAAGATAGAAAAGGTCCATGACTATGAGACTTCCTAAGCACTGTTTTCTAATTGTTTTGCCACAAAAAAGCCATTGAACGTTTTCACATTTTGTCTCCTATGTAGTTTTGGAATGGCAGAGTATTCTCTAGGCACCCCCACAAGGCGAGAAATTGACAAATGACAAAAGGAGAGAAGAAAAATGAAAAAGAATAAAAAGATTTTTTTTAAAAAAATATTTGGTCATAAGAAGACAAAGCCACGGAGAATCAGGAAGGCGTGGGAGGGGAATTGGAAAGGGAAAGGGGAAGAGCCTTCTCCGACACATCGACAAATCACTCAGTGAAAAAGCTTCCCGACGCAATCAATACTGCCCCACCACCACTTCATTTGTCACAATTAGAGTTCTCCTTTTGGATTTTTTTTTTTTTTTTTTTTTGGCGTTTGCTTTTAATGAGGAGGCGTGAGAATTACTGTGTCAAGTAGGCCCCCACCGAAATTCTTCGTACGAAGTTACGAACGCAGAGGTTCTTAAGGCAGTGTTTGTATGCTACACTGAAATGGGTTTCCTATTCCTTTTTTCTTTTTTGGAAATAAATCTAGAATACAAAATATTATTTTCAAAAAATTTCAACCATAATTTATTTATTTTTAAATATTGTTAGTGATCACAAATAAGAGAATTTCTACGGTAAGACCTCCTATTTTTCATCATAAGTAGGAGCTATTGTTAGATAGTTTTTTTAATTGCTTGTTTATGATTGTGAGTAATTAAGTTTTTGTTTGACTCTCTAGTCTAAATCTAAATTTTTCATCTTAATTTTTTTATTTTTTTTTTGAAAAATCAACAAAAAAATCAATTTTTTTGAAAAACCACTCAACTTTAACTTAAAAATTTCATTTCAAACCGATATTCCAAGTAGAAGCTAAGTTTTGCACACTGAAGTAAACACTTATAAATCAGAATAAGTTCTACCGTGCGAATTACCCCACTAATTAAAGAAGAAAAAATTCCAATGAGTAAGGTTGTTTTCAAACGTTATCTAGTTTCAGCTAGACTTGCATTTCAAGAATGAGATGCACTATATTCTTATATTCTCTACCCGCCAACAAAGCCATTTTTAATCACGCGTTAGAGAAAAAAGGGAAATTTTTTGTTTTTTTAGCTATAAACAAGCAGCCAAACACAGCCTACCCAAACCGAATGTGGTAAAAACGGAATTGCCGAAAATGCCAAACGCCAAGTCACCAACTACAGAGCACTGACCAAGTGACGTGTATTATTCACTGCAAGCGACATCATACCGTTACTGTACACCAGCACGGCAAAACAAAGCGTGACCTCAAACAGAAACTAAAAGCCACCGCCAAATGAGCTGACTATCGGGTCATCATGACTTCGTGATCAGATCAAGGTCGTAGATCGCGTGGAAACAGCGGGAATAGGAATAGGGGCGTACCTGAAGCGTATCCGCTTGAGATCGTTCCCGCCCCGCGGAAGCGAGACGAAGGTGATGAGGACGCCGGGCTCCACCTGCGCGACCCACTCCTTCGGCTCGCTCTCCTCCACGAAGACGATCGGCGGCTCGACTCGCCGGCTGCTGGCGGAGTTCGGCGTCCCCTCGCCGCTGGAGCTCGAGATCCCTTTCAGCCTCATCTCCATCTCCTTTCCCCACTTGTTCGGCGTCGTCGAGCTCGAGCTCCCCGTCCGCCGGTACGACCACCGGAACCGGTCCGAGTCGGCATCCGACTCCGCGCCGTTGCTCCTCACCCGGCCGCCCTGGCTCGCCACCGGTCCCGTGCAAGGGTTGCAGTGCCGGTACGCCCCCGACGCCTTCAACGCCATGTCCTTAAGCTAAAAAAAAAAATCCAAAAATCCAAAAAAAATAAAAATCAAGAGAGAGAGAGAGAGAAAATTGGAAGGGAGTTTTGGAGAGAGAAAGTACCTGAGAAGTGAGCGATTTGATTGCGACTTGCTGCTTGGTGTTTGGCATGTTGGACGAGTCGGGTTCCTCGGGTTGACTCAGTGATTCGTCGCCGAGTTTCTTGGGGCGAGCTATGCATGTCAACATATTTCGGTTCCGGTCTTCGTCAACCAACTTCTGAACCGACCAAAAAAAACAGAGAGGAATTCAGACTCACATTTCAGGAATGGAATCGGAATAAACGAACAGGGAATCAGGAAAGCAAAACTCTACCAGGCTAAAGGAGGAGGAGAATGAGGAATGCAGGAGAGACTAGAAATCGGAATCGGAATCGGAATCCGGATGAGGAAACAAACAAGGAAATGCTTGGGAATGAGGCCGTACGTACAAGGGGGACTCGCCGTCCGGAATCCAGTTTCAAATAGGCGCGGAGAACGAGGAACTATACTCTAAAAAACCCACCTTAAATTTCGAAGTCAGAGATTCGCTCAAATTAATATTACCATAATTAAATACAGCATCGATGTAAGAAACCAAAAAAAAAATAATAATAATAATAATAAAAAAGGAAAAAAAAGATAGAGAGAACCAACCTCGTCGGCGGAAAAGAAGGTTTGAGTGGTGGTGTTGCAGAGGTGGTGGTGGAGTGGAGGTGGTGGTGCGGCAGAGGAGAAGAGAGAGGAGGTTTTGAGTGGAGGGAGAGAGTGTCTTGTCTGTCTGTCTGTCTGTCTATCTCTCTTTCTTTTATTTTTCGTCAGCTAATTGGCTATAATGGAAATGCTCTTTTTCTTTTTTCTTTTTTTTTTTTCCTTTTTTTTTTAAGGGAATTTGTTGTTTTCTTTTGCGACAGTGGAATTTGCAATGCTTTCACCTACTACCGGATGTGAACCGGGATATTTTGAGGTTACGCCACCTGAGATGGTCACTCTGGGGATATAATAATATTTGGCAATTTGGCGGGTACTCTTATTTCTATTTTTCTGTTGTTATTATTCCGTGAGAACAGAAAATTAGGCTCTGTATTAGTGGTGCTTAATGGTTTTTACTACTTTTTATATCAAATTCTTTCAAACACCTTAACTTTATGATTTATAAAGTCTAGGTTCCCCTTTAGATCACTGGTGGAATGATCCGTAACTATTGTCTCAATTTTTATAAGTGATGAATTCTTAAACATATATTTTTAATATTGTTGTTACAATGGTGGTTTTTTTCAACGGAAAAAAAAAAAAGAAAAGAAAAATTGTGAAAACAGCTTATCAACTAGACATGTTTATGTTTTTTATCCTTATACTTGGATTTTTAATCCACTATACTTATCTTGTTAGAGGCTAAAGAAATTTAGCATATGTTGAAAAAACTCAATTCAGTTTTTGTCATCTTCTGAAATGTCAATTCAGTTTTATTATCTACAGTTCTAATTATAACTTAAAAACTCAAACTTTAAAAAGTCTATAATTATGTATATAGAAGTCCAAATAAGATGATTTATTTAACTGTATAAAATTTTGATATAAACGAAATAAGATTCATTTTTTCTGAAAAAATTTCAAGTTTTATACTTTTTTACTCCAATCAGTCAGACGCACAACTCAATTTCAACTTAAATTTTTCTAACTTAAATGGAGGCCCAAATACATGCTAAAACTATTGTAATTGAGACAAATAATTCCGAAATATTATTTTTTGAGACGCAATCTTTTAAATCACCCTAATTTTCAAACCACACCCATATTCTGTTATGTTTTACTTTTGCAAACCAAGAAAAGGCACAAATGGAAAGCCCAAGAGGTGGAGGAGAAGACATTTGGGTTTTGGAACACTTGTGATGTCTGTGGCCTGTGGGGTAGAGAAGCCTCGAGTTTATCTAAGCGTTCAAGCCAGCCACTATTAAGAGTTGAGTCCAAGTCTCCATTTCAATATGTTTTGCTAGACCAAAGGCTTTTTTATAGACAAGGATTATACCAAAGAGTGATTTCCCTATCACCTCACAAGTGTACTAGATTCAACATTCAAAGGAAAGAAAGGGGTCATTTCTACCTTTGAATAAATTGTTTCAGCACAGCACGACAAGACACGACACAAGATGATGGAAATCGAACTATAACCAGATTAGGTTTTGGCTCAATCGTCTTAAGAACTTTGTTTAAGAAGCCTTGCCAATACGTATGATTGTTGGCTTAGACTTGTAATTATAGGAGCTTATTGATTAACCCTTAGCAGCATTTGGATCTATTGTGTGGATTACGCATGGTTATATAATTATGTTTGTATAGGTTAGCTACCTCTTGTTGTTCCCTTCTAAGTACCCTTTTTTTTTTTTTTTTTTTATAATCCTCCCAAAGAGATCTCTCTTTCATTTTTTTCCCCAAGTAAAGAGGCATCTACCAAATAGTGGTTACAAGGTGATATAGAAAATTAGTAAACAACTTGGTCAATTTTGTAACTTGTTATATATTTTATGCCAAAAAACTTATCCGATAAGATCAATTAATAGATGTTGTGAAAATTATAACGTAAGTATAGGCTATCGAATAAATAATAAAGTAGTGAATACATTATCATTCTCACAAGCATTGTTATTTACTAAGTACCAAAATTTTATTATTTTTATTTTTATTTGAATCTTTCAAAGGAGAATTTTTAATCGAAAACTTAAAATACTAAACAAGAATTAAAAGAAATCAAAATAATTTAGATGGAAAATTAAACAGAAAAAGGCTCTATAGTTTCTGATTTTCACCATATTACTCATATTTGAATTCTCTAACTTAATTAATTAATGTATATTTCCCTATGTTGACAACGAAGCTCTCTAAATTAATTATTAATCTTTCTCAAGTATTAACAATTCATCATAACAAGCCAGTCATTACCTACCAGTCTCAAACTCTAAACCTTTTATAATTCATTAAGTTTAAGAAATCTCTAAATACTACACAACTTTCATAAATATCTCTATCTTATGATCATCTCATGGTATTTCAATCGTGGATCAATTTTATTATTACTTCATAGTCTCAAATTAAATAATAAAATCATGCAAATATTGATCAAGCATTTACAAGCATTAAGCACAGATTAAAATACTCAATATAGAATTGGAATAGAACATCAATTAATTAAAATTATATGAATTCAAATTTTCATACTCTAGCTATATCGTAGCTCTAAAAAAGAAACTTAAAATATATATATATTTTTTTTAAAAATTCTAATCCTTGTCTTAATTATGAAGAAAAGAAAGAGAATAAAACTAGGATTTTGAGTTGAATCGAGCCGTTTTCGTTTTCAGGTCGTGCAATATTCTTGTTCTCTGTACCATATTCTCTCTCTTCTTTGCTTTTCTGATGTGACAAAGACCCCCAAAACCCTAGAAGGTTCTTTGCATAGGCCATGAGTTATGAGATCAAAACAATAAGCTTTCTTCACAAATCAGACTTTTGAAATTTGAATTCTCACGAATGAGCATCTCGGAGCCGGCTCACGAGCATTGCAGCACTCTGAGCACTGGAAATAAGCCCAGGAAGATTTTTCTCTAGCGCCGCAGCACTCTGTACGCTGGAAAATGATCCAGGCTCAACACACCTTTGTGCCCCCTTTTGAGTGCCTAGGCACTCTGAGCTTGGGTCCTAATTCGTAGGTCTCCTCTTCTAGCACTGTGGTGCTCGCTGATGGGTGCCACGACACTTTGAGCTCTAGATAATAGTTGTAGTTTTCTCCCCTCGTATTTGCATGCTCGATTTTACTTGAAATTAATCATGAACGCTATTTCTTTTCCTAATCTGCAAAATAAACACGAAAACACTTGAAATGTTAACAAAATCCTCGAAAATAAATTAAATGTCAAACTTGAGGTACTAATTTGCAAGTATAAAACCCACTTATAAATAGACTAGAAATTAACTAATTCAACTCACCCAAAGCTATTATAAAAAAACTTGGCCCTAATTTTTTTCCTAAGGTCGGGTGATATATGAGAAATATTGTGTGATTTTATGCAAAGGGACTTTTTTTTTTTTTTTTTTGAGAATCTGCGGTAGAGACTTGTTTAGCGTGATTACCGATATAGCTCAATCCAATGATAAAAAATGATAGTAGAATAAAATGAGTGGTAATGAAATAAAGTGCATCGATATTAATATAATATAACATACGTACAATCTTTTCTATTCTTTTTTTTTTCTTTAAATTCCAGATTTAAGTTTTTTTATCTTTCTTTTTTTCTTTTCTTTTCTTTTTTTTTTTTTTCCCCCACAAATGGTCCTCAAAATCCAAATCCCCCATTACAACTCTGCAACTTTTTCCAGCAATTAATTAACAAAGAATAAACTTTAGAAGATTTATTGAGCTTTTATGGAGGATTGTTGTAAAATTTTTTTCATTTTTTATTTTATTTTCTCTACATCTCTCAAGTCTCATCTCCATTGTTAATGACCCAAAGCCAGAAAAGGACAAATCATCATTCAATCTTTCTTTTTTTTTTTTTAATTTTTTTCTTCTTTTTTTCAGTTTTGTTTTCCTTCAAATTTTCCATTCTCTGAAAGGTTTTTTGTTTTTTTTTTTAGGAAAAAAATCTCATGATTTTGTTGATGTAATAGAAACTCTTTTTATTTTTTCATTTGCTGAGATGGTATACCAGAAACTGGAAACTTGAAAGCACAAAATAAATGAAAGAAGAAAAAAGAAAATTTATTAAATGATTATATGCAAGCTATAGCAGAAAATTTTAGTATTGAATGTTATTCTTTTTCTATATTTGGACTAATAGATTCTGAAAACAAAGAGATTAACAAAAGTGATGTTAATAAGAAAAAATTGTGAAAATGGCATGCAGTGTTCTTTTTTTTTTTTTTTTTTTTGATTTTCTTTTCCTTGATAGATAATGGCTTTCAGTGTTCTTGGGAATGTTATGAAGGTGTTTTTTTCCGGGGAAAAAAAAAAGTAAGAAGAGAAATAAGAAGAGGGGCTACAAGCTGCAATGTGTTTTAATGGATTTGAAGAAGATGAATAGGGATTCTCTTCAAAGATTGTGCCAAAGAATTGTTCCTTCTTGTGGGGCTGCACAAAGTCCAAGATACCACGCAAGAGCATTTAGTATTTCTCAGTGAACAATGGGGAGTGAACAATGGAGAATGCGTATATTTCAAAAATTTTTAATTATTATGTACATACAATACTCCAATCGATAAATTATATTTGAGCGGCTTAAAAAAAAACTCTATGATAGTTACTTTTAATAAGGCTCTGTCACGACTTTACCTAAGACATTTATTGGCAAGTCCTGTACATGTACGAAAAATCGTTATTCACTATATTGATTATTGTTCCTATCTAGAGACTAGAGATACAACTCCCTTACTACTTTTGCTATAGAGGCATAGTAACTTTTAACTGGGAGTCAAGAGATGCTCAAATTCTTGTTTAGTAGGTTTCTATAGACATCATGCCTTTTCAAACTAATCGCTAATTAAACCAACACAAATTTTCTGCTAATTTACATAACATAAATAAAAAAGAAAAATACTATAGACACTAATTTTAATCTCAATTGACGATAAATTTGTTATTTTTTAATTCTAGATACAATAACTTTCATGCCTCTGACATTTTTCAAGTATAATAGGTGACAGATTTGTTGAGTATAATATGAAATGTAGTCTATAGAAAGCCTGATATTGCCAAGTTTAAGATTATTATGGTTGTATCTTTTGTTTTTGACAGATGTGCAGGAAAGATAAAAGTGTTTCTCAAAGTTTGCTTTGACGTTGTGGCCTGTACTCTAGGAAGGATGAAAACTTTTTTTTCACTCACCCTCCACCCCCAAACATTAAAAAAAAGAAAAAAAAAAAAAAAAGAAAAAAGCAGTCTTCTTTTTTTATTAGGAAAAAAGAGACGATTTGTTTCTAGGGCAAAGAAAGACAAAAAATAAAAAATAAAAGAAAAGAAAAGAAAAAGGGACATCTGTCATATTAAATATACTTTTACTGGATGATTTAGAACTATATAACATAAAATTTTCTTTTTACCGTTTTTTTTTTAACTTTTTTTTTTGTTTTTTTTAAGGATTTTTTTTTCGTTAGTTTTACCTTTTGATCATTATGTGTTTTATGTAACTATTTATTGGCTATTAGTCGGTATATTCCACAATTAAAGGGGTGTTTACTCTGCACCTAGTAAGTACACCACGGTTTACCACAGGCTTATAATACATGTAAACATTGGTTTACTTATCGCCCAAATAATTTCAGAAGTCAAATCCAAAACTGAAAGTATGTAGGTGACTCAAAGATGGTGAAGCGAGGAAAAATGTGAAGAAAAATATTCCATTGCTCTTTAAAAAAAAAAAAAAAAATCTCTCAGTGGTCATGGTTTCGCCGGAGTAATCTGGTCGGGTACCGTTCATCACTGTCCGTTGCATAGTAATCTGGCGGGTGATCATTTGTCACCAATGCTAGCAAAGACCAGCAACTTTAAAAAGAAGAGGGAAATGAGAAATGATAATCGTCTTCAAATATCTTAAGTAGCATATAACATATTTTTATTGGTAATTTTAAAGTTTATAACAAATTTTTTTAAAAGACGGTAAATTATAACATATTTATAGGTATATCTTTGATTTTTTTTTTTAAATCATTGAATTTTCTAGTAAATAATATATTTACGGTTAATTTTTAATAACATATTTATGTGTATAGCTCAGCTTAGAGAGAAACAGGTGCGAGGAAAGAGAGAGAGGAAGAGGAGTTTTTTGTTTTGTATTTTGTATTTTTTTTTTATATTGTATGGTCATAAACCTGCTTATGTTGTTTATTATTGTGTTTGAAATTTTTATACTATAATTTACTAGGAAAGCTCACGTATACGGCAGCCCAAAAATGCCGGACATGAACGGCAGGGCGAAGAGGGAGAGAGAGAGCCCATCGGCAGCAAAAACCCCGCCGGAGGCGTCAATGATTTCGCCGGAACTCTCTCGGTTGGTACCCGTATCTTTTGGCCTACAACTCTCTCTCTCTGGGCCATCGGATAGAAGCATGTGGAGGTCGAGTTTGTGGCTTGGCGCAACCCATGCTCGACAGCTCTTCGGCGACGGTGGCTCTATCTCCGGCGAGAGCTTTACAATTTTACTATGTTTTTTAGACCAAAAAAAAGACGAAGAAGAAGAAGACAAAACTAGTGGGGAGTTTAAGCGATGTTGAGTCTTCCTATTTTTATTTTATAGTACTGGATTTGTTGTTTTGTACAATTTCAAAATTTGTAATTATCTTTCATTGAATGAGAATACATGAAGGGGTAAAATAGACGTTTAGAGGGATTGTCAATAAATAAGATAATTATTGAAATATTCTATTGATCAGTATGTAATAATTATGCGAGGTGTGAGGATAAGTCCTTACTTTTTGTAGAAAAAATAAAAAAAATAATTAAAATAAAAGCTCCCTTACATAAATGGCCAATCTCGCACTGTATTGCGAATTTTATATATATATATATATATATTCATTTTCCAGTACATATTACAAAATATACCGTAAAATGAATTAAAATAAAAACGGCAACCCTTAATAAATCATTAGGAGCGTATAAGTATATTCCTTTTTGATTGATGGTATTACATTCCTGTCTATCTTCATCTCTCTAATATGCATATAAATATATTTAAGAGAAAAAATAAATAAATAAATATATAAATATAATATAAATTAGTCTCATCCGATATTTTTGTGAAACGGTAGTTGTAATTTTTTTTTATAAAAATAAAGATAACTACCAATTGATTTTTATACACAGTTTTATGTATATCAATTAATAGTTATATTATTATCCGATAGAAGTTATTTGTATATATATCTCTACCAAAAAAAAAATTTGTCGGTATATATACTTTGTAGATTATATATCCTTCAATAGTTAAGGGGATACTCTTATTCCCGTAAATTAAAAAAGTTGTCTGTAAAATTGTTTAGTAATCAAGTTTTTATCTAGTTAATTATCTGATAAATATTTATTTATAATAAACAAAAAGCTAGACTAATCTTGCTCGTTGGGAAGCCAATTTGACGAATGCTTATAAAACAAATGGCCCTATTCTTTTTCATACGGACGAGACGACCTATCTTAATATTTGAATAACTTGTGATCAATTTCATCCAAAACGTACCGCTTCTATTGAACACTTTCTATTTCTATTTCTCTTTTTTTTTTTTTTTTTTTTTTTTTGGGTAAATACTTCGATTGAAATTGAACACTACGTACCAAAAGTCACTTTACACACTTCCTTATTTAGCATCTTTGGTTTCACCCTAGAGATATCAAAATTTAAATCTTTTTTCCCTCAAAAAAAAAAAAAATTCAAGCTTTTTACTAGTAATCAAGAGACATGCAATTACAAGTCCCCGTTTAGTAGATTTCTATATAGAGACCATAAAGTATAATGTATATATATTTTTAATATAAAAAACTTATATATATATTTATTAATATTCTTTTAACTCATTGTCACAATCACCACAATATTCTTCCAGAAGACAAATTTAACTAGAGAGCGCAATGGAAAAAACAGGTCACGTTGTTAGAATTATAGTGGTCTTGACGATTGGATTGAATGTACTTGGACCATTTTTGGTGCAAGGATCCAATTATCCTCCCAATATTCCCTTTGCTCCTCTATTTCCCCATGCAAATTCGCTTGAATTGTCTTCAGTTATTCCTGAGACTGTCAAGAAAATCATTAAACAGATCCAAGCTCAACTTTGTGTACAGAAATCCGTTACCGGCAGATACAAACACCGGAATGACATCGAAGCGTTTAACGAGTGCGTTTACGTCCGTGGCAAGAGCTGCTATGCTAAAACCTTCAATCGTTGGTTGCATGGAGATCATGACTGCAGGTTGGTATGAATTCTTCTTTATATTATATTCCCTAGCTAGATGTTTATTAACAATTTAAATGCAAAGTGTAAATATAATTAGATATCGAAATTGTTAATTTATCGATTCTCACCACGCAGTTTCATATAAAAATTAACTATTAATTGAGTTTCGAACCATTTAAGCTTTTGGGAGAAATACGAAGAACTATTATGAATGCAAATTATTTCCTTGTATTGTTGTTTATGTTGACAGAAGTGGAAAAGATTAGAGGGCATTTGGGAGTTTGATACGACAGTTGTGGGAATTATTAATTGATATATATATATATGTATATATATATATATATATATTATTTGTTGTTATGAGAGTTTGCTTGCTAGGTTAGTTGTGGACTTAATGCATGTTAGTAGCATCATTAGCACGACTATCCTTTGAAGGAAGATATATATATATATATATATATATATATATATATATGAAAAAGTTTTCAACAGTTACTCTAATTAATATTTATCCATCCATTACTATCGTTATTTTAACTGCATGATATTAATCAGATGGTTGTAATAAATTAACTAGTTGATAAAAAAATTTAATGAAAATTAATAAACATAACTTAGATAATATAATTACTAGTTAATTTTAATATAATATTTGTCATGATACATATTGTCTATATATACTAACAACTTCAATAGCATATTACATAAAAAATATATATTTATAACTCAATTAATGGTTACATTTTCCAGAGATTGTTCTATATATATATATATATATATATATATTTCGTGGATTATACATCCATCGATGGTTGAGGCGATAGTTTTTTTCCCCCTCTAAAGTAATAAAAAAAAAAATTTTGTTTGGAAAATTGGTTAGTAATCAAATTGTTGTATCCAGAAAACTGTTACTGGCTGCACCTACAAACACGGGAACGACGTCAAAGCATTTAACGACTCCGTTTACGTCCACGGCGCAAGGGTTGCTACGCTAAAACCATGAGTCTTTTGTACGAGTGTTCTGTTGGTTGCATGGAGACCATGACTGCAGGCTCTACGTTTGGTATGAAATTCTTCTACATATGAAATTCCCTAGCTAGATTTTTATTAACTATTTAAAAGCAAACTATAATTATATATATATATATATATATATATAAGATATCGTAATTGTGTTGAGTTCAAACTCTGCCGTTACAGTTTACAAAATTGACATCACATGTTTAACGGCTTAATATTAAATATTTAAAAAAAAATGTTAGTTTCACCGACTTTAATCTGAACTTTAATTTTGAGTAACTAAAAGATTGAAACATCAATTGAATTGTAATATTAGTTTACTTTTTAACCGTTTTAGTTTTTGGGTGAAATGGTGAAATTAAGACAACTGCAAATTATTTCCTTGTATTGTTGTTTCTTTTGACAGAAGTGGAAAAGATTGAAGGGCTTTTGGGAGATTGCCACAACAGTTGTGGGAATTATTAAAGTAATATGTTGTTTAGTGATATATATGTTATAGTTGAGAGTTTGCTTGCTTGGGTAGTCGTGAACTTATAATGCATGTTAGAAGCAACATTAGCACAACTACCCTTTGAAGGTATAGATATTACGTATTTTGAAAAAAAATAATAATAATAATAATAAAATAAAATAAAATAAAAAACATGCATTAGATTTAGATGGTTTAGAATATATGAATTTCCTTTTAATTACTAGAATTATTTAGAGTGTGAATGTAACATGTCGAACTATATATATACATATATATATATGTGTGGTTATCAATAAATTAGTAGTGAGCATGTTACTTTGGTAATTTTTGGCTAATTCTCTTTGGCTTTAAACAACATTTATTTATTTCTTTTTTTTTTTTTTATGCGACTAGTACTTCCATATTGTTTTTATTCTCATTTTCCTAACTATCCTTTGTCGCCAGAAGAGCTTGCCTCTTGAATTATGCCTAGAAGTGAAAAATAGTGTAGTGTATGGACCATATTGGCCTCCTTTTTGCTAGTGTTTATTTTATTTTATTTTATTTTGATTTTAAAGATGAGATATTCTAATTCTGTATCTTTAAGTAGAGTCATGTATAATATTACCGTTAAACTATACTTAAAATCACTTTTTGCTAGTGTTTATTGTGTGTTCATTTTAGCATAAATTTTTAACTTTCAATCAATTCAAACAAACTGAATCCGCATTCATTAAAAAAAATTACATTTTTTTCCCAACAAATGATATAGTTGGCTCTCATTGGTGTATGCTTGGCATATAGGTTCAAAGGAGGCTTCTTTTTTTTTTTTTTTTTTTTTCAATCAGGTTCGAGGGATGCTTGATGTATAGGTTCGAGGGCTCCTTCCTTTTAACATAGATTTTTTTTTTTTTTTTGGAAAGTTTATGTTATCTATCAAATTTAAACTTTTAAATATATATAAATATTTTTTTGTTGATGAAAAGAGATAAATAATATATTTATAGAAGAAGTAAATAGTATATTTAGGAAATTATTGACGAAAATATGCTCACGAGTGAGTACGTTTTTTACTAACTAAATAATATATTACTAGCAAATATGTGGTTTACTTTAACAATTTCGTAATATTTTTTTACACGTTTCAATTTATATAAAAATGTTAATTATTATATATTTATTGTATTGAATAATCTTTCAAGTGTTTCAATTGCACCCTTAATTATGACGTCCTTTTACAGATACTCATACTTAAAAATTAAATGAAGCAAAATCAACTCTACTACTATATAAATTGATAATTTTGTAAATTTTAGGTTTTAGAAAGGGAATTGAGAACTCCATTATTTGAAAGAAAACAAAAGAAAAGACAAAAATACATAAAGAAGCCGAAAAAAAAAAGATAAAAGAAATGAAAGGTAAAAACTTTAAAAAAAATGTGAATTTCGTGGGCATTGTTAATATATACGTCAACCAACAATGCCCTATTTTGTTTGGCAATCAACCACTACCCATCAAAGTCTCATTCTTGAGAAAAGTCGTAAAAAAAAAATCCCAAAAGATTTTTCAAATGAGAAACCAACAAAGATACAGTTGATGTATGTTTTTCTTGCTTTTCCTCCCACTAAATTAGTAAATATTAAAATATACATTATCGAACCTTTTTTACGTCCTAACTCGCCCTTTTTTCGTTAGATAATCATTATAGATTGAAAAAAAATTAATGAAACTTTATTTTCTTTTGTAAAAAAATAACGTTTTCTTTTTGGTTGTTGGACTTTGGAGCAACAATTGCAATAGCGTTGGCCCCAAAACGACTATTCTGGACTGCCGGTCATTCTTCTTCCTTTTTTTTTTTTTTTTGGGAATTTTACGATAGGATAAGGTTTTTTATTTGAGTAAAAATTTTAAACCATTAGATCATTTTTAAACGGCTGAGATTGAAAAGATGCATAAAAAATACTGTGGAACATTTACATGTGATCATGTTGAAAAAAAAAAAAGAAAAAAAAATTGCCGATATTGAAAAGATGCATAAAAAATACTGTGGAACATTTACATGTGATCATGTTGAAAAAAAAAAAAGAAAAAAAAATTGCCCTTCTGCAATCGGGTAGCGTTGGTGGCTCCCCGGCAAGGGCTTGTGAGGCAGAGGGGTTCCCAGTGGAGCTCCGAGCTCGTGACGGAGATCTGACAGGTCGGATCTCCGACTCGCGACGTAGTGACGGTGGGGGGCTGGTGATGTGGGCTGTGGGTTCACTTGCGACGCTCGCGACCCACTCTCGCAAACTCTGTTAATCCACCGGCGCCGACAATAATCGTCTCCAGCAATCCTCGGTGAAGAGCACTCCGTCGCCACCATGCCCTCCCGTGCTCGTCGCCGGAGAAGAAGGTCCTCCCTTCTCGAACGGCGCGATCGTGGGTAGCACAGATCCGACGTCGACCACTTCCAGATTTGGCGCAGATCAGTCGCCCATGGTGGTCGCCCCTCGGTCTTCCCCACACGGTTGTTCGACGGCGCGAGCTTCTCACGACGATCGGCCAAGACAACGAAACGGCATCGTCGTCGGTCGTCGGTCGTTTGGTCGGTGATCGAGGTCCGGCGGCTCCATCGAGAGATCCGTCGCCGCGAGCCACGGTTTGAAATCCTTCGACGGCGACGCGGGCTCTGGCGACGACGTCTGTTTTCAATTTTTTTTTAGGATGACAACTGGATTTAATCATGTGTGGGAGGACTTACTTTATTTTAGTGCTCCCCCATTATTTCTAATCCACGATTCTAATTGGATGGTTACTAATTTTTACTCCATTGGAAGGGAAAAAGTACATCCCCCACCCCCATCATAGAATTGTCCTTCTTTTTAATTGGAAAGTCAAGATTCTGTCGGAGTAGTCATCAATAGGAGTAAAAAATAATGGTGTTATGTAACGGACGGTCATGAAATGTATCTTAACTAAGGATTCATTTGGTGAATGAATAAAGTTAGAGTTGAGATGAAATTTTTAAGTTTAAGTTGAATTGATTTTTTAAAAAGTAGTTATTGATCGTTCAAAAAAAAGATAAAAATTAAGATAAAAAAATATAATTTAATTAAAATTAAACTTTGTTATCAAATAAAGCATAAATCTAGAGTCCTCCACATACAAATAATATGGATCCCGATGACATTTATAATATAAAAATTAAATCATCCCTTTTTTACTCTGAATTTTAAAATGACAATGAGGAAGAAAAAAAAAAGGTAAAAAATTATGGAAATGTACTCTCCTCTTAAACTGCCTTCTCTCTCCTTCTCTTCCTCCCTCACATTGACACACTCTCTGTCCTCACCGAACTGTAAGGGGGTGTTTGGTGTATAAATTGAGTTTGAGTTGAGTTGAGATTTTTAAATTTGAATAGTAATTTTTGTTGACTTTTTCAGAAAAAATAAAAAACTTGATTAAAAAAGTATAGCTTAGTTTGAGATGAGTGTTAATATCAAACGGGCCCTAAATGTCGATTAACCAACGAGCCTCACATAAGAAATTTCTGGAAGTAATTCATAGTGATGCTGGAGGATTCTTTGGTTGCATGAAAAGAAATTATGGATCCCCGGTAATTTAACAGCATTTTCAAATAGGATTGCAAAACTAAAACTCATGCTTCCACCTGAGTTGAAGGTTGGGTTTCTCGCCTCATGATAAATACGGAAAAAATATGCTAGAAGGCCAGGTTAATTAGTGTATGTCTTCCTCATAATTGAGTTCTCGTTTTTTCTTACTTCAATTTTATGTTCTCCCCCCCCCCCCCCCCCCCCCCACAAAACGTTAAAAACCACCGGTTTCTCTTCATGAGGAATGCCATTGAGTCCGATTTAGGAAGGGTGTGGGTGCTATCGGCTTGGAAAGGGCTCGTTGTGGTGGAAGAGGGAGGCCCATCGCGGTGGTTTCTGGGTTCTACAGTGGGTCAGGTGATTTGGATTGTTTGCAACGGCGTGCGAGGGATGAAGAAGATGGTGGTGCTCAATCCTAAGGAAGAGAAACTCCGGCGACGGGAATCAGGAAATGTTGATTATTAAGGAAAATAAAAGCTACCATAGCAAATGTTGGCTGGGAAGCCATTAAAAAGAAAAGTTGATTATAAAAAAAAAAAAAAAAAAAAGAGAGATAATTAACCCACAAAGCAACAAAATCCCCGATCTAAGGGACGATTGGTGAATGAATTTAGTTTAAGATTTTTAAATTTTAATAGTAATTTTTTAGAAAAGATAAAAAACTTTTTCAGAAAAGATAAAAAAAATTTTCAGAAAAAGATAAAAAACATAATGAAAAAAATACAATTTAGTTTAAACTAAACAACTAACCAAACGGGCCCTAAATAAAATAATCTTGTTCTCTCTTCCTTAATCAACAAACTCTGGCGACGGACAAGAGGAAGGAGAAGATGGGGCTGAGGCATTTGAGTTTTTCATTTTGTCAATAAAAAAATTATATTTTTTAAATAGAAAAAAGAAATATTGAGATTGTCCTATATGATAATGTACATTTTAGATTCTGTAAAATCAAATAATTGACACCAATTAATCTAATCTTCATGATTTTAAAAATGAAAATAATTACTCTAACAGAATCTCCACTGCCGTCTTTCCCTTTTTTAATATTACTAAACTCTTTTTTAGGAAATAAAAAAATGATTAAAAAAATCCCCTGGATATAGACACAAACGACACCGTCATTCCCAAAAATTAACCACAGCCGTCCGCTCACCGCCACAATCCCACAGCGCCAGTCGCCAGCAAACGAAATCCTCTCTCCACACGTCGTCACGTGTCCTTCATGAGCACCCGTGGTACCCACACCAGATCTTCCTGTCTCTCTCTCTCATGAGGAACAGCCTCCGCCCTCCAGAGATGACCAACGGCACAAACGGCCAAACTCTCCTCGTCGACGACCAATCCGGCGCTTCCACGTCACGCCCCTACGGTGGCCCTGCCTCTCTTTCCGGTTGGCTCCAAAATAGCATCAAAATTAATTTAATAAAAAAATAAATCAAAAAAAAAAAAATTTTCCCCATGTTAAAACGTTTATGACGGGGGGGTTGTGATCAGATGCTGCGCTGAGAATAGACCACAAATAAGCGTCCCTCCGACAGCTCTCCTTCTTCCCTTGAGTTTCAGGGGCGTTTATTTCCACGATACGATGTCGTTTCTTCGGCGGAGAAAGGGCAAATTCCCCAATCCGGAGCACCACCACCACCACCAGCAGAACGGCGACGGCGAGAGGGAGAAGAAGGAGAGAGAGAGTAGAGAGAGAAAGGAAGAGGAAGAGAGGAGGTCGGCGACGAGGACCACGAGGAAGAAGTGGTCGTGCGTCGATGGCTGCTGCTGGTTCATCGGGTGCATATGCTCAACGTGGTGGTTCCTTCTCTTCCTCTATAGCGCAATGCCCGCCTCGTTCCCTCAGTACGTGACGGAGGCGATAACCGGTCCCTTGCCGGACCCCCCGGGAGTCAAGCTGCGGAAGGAGGGCCTCGTGGCCAAGCACCCGGTCGTCTTCGTCCCAGGGATCGTCACCGGCGGCCTCGAGCTCTGGGAGGGTCACCAGTGCGCCGATGGCCTGTTTCGGAAGAGGCTTTGGGGCGGTACGTTTGGGGAATTGTACAGAAGGTAAAAAAAAAAAAAAAATTTGCCTAAAAAGTGTTCTCCTTTTTCTGCTTTTCGATTTTGCGGATTTGTTGTTAGTTTTGTTTGATTCTGTTACGTTTTGGGATGAATTGGAAGTGTTTGTGAAAAGTTTTGAGCTTTTGACGAGAGAAGTGTGTTGATAGTGTTTTTTTTTTTTTTTTTTTTTTGCCCCTTTAAGCTTGAAGAATCTTTAGTGGAATTCGTAAAGTTTAAGGAAGTTCAAAGATTTATAGCCAGAACAAGTCATTTGTCAGTGGAGCTAACTTTTTTCTAAGCTCCCAAATGAGTCTCAAGAGCAGATTAAATATCAGCTATTTGCAAGGTCTAGAAAACGTATGGCTAGTTGTGAATATTAATTGTTCTTAAGTGTAGCACTAGCTATATTTCATTGGTATTTAATGAGGAATATGTCATATAGATTCACCTACACCACTCTCTCTATGTCTATATATTGCGGTTTCAATGATTATTCTTATATTTATCCGTCGGCATATATCATTGTTTTAGTCATACGATGCGAATCATACGGATGTAATAAATTGGGTAATTGATCAAAAACATTTATGATAACGGATGAGGTATGCATTTATCGTTATAATTTGGACGGTAACCTCCAATGGTTACAACAATATATATGACCAGAATCATTGGCTCTGAAAATTTGCTACTTTCTCTGGCCTTTTTGGCGCGAGGCTCGTGCCTCTGTTTACAGCCTTAGAGATGAAGTACGATAGGATCTAATAACGTATGAAGTCGTTTATCCTACTTGATTTCAGTGAACGGTGATGATTTGAAAGATTAGTAATTTCTAAATGGTATAGTGGCTAGTCATTTGATCTACTAAATCCCGTAAAAACCTTATCTTTCTTGGTCTTACTTCTTAAGTTGGATCATCATCGAGAGATCTTATCACGAAATGTCATTATTTAAGGATTGGATTGTATTTGATATGTGGCTTATGCTCTTCGCTCTTTTTGGTCTTCTTGAGAAATAAAATACAACATTTGGGAGAAAGGAATCTGTACACACGCAGTATTTTACAGAACTTGTCATATCCTATAAAATTTGGTCTCCTTGATTTAAATCGCCTGGTTGTTTCAATCTTTCCAAACTTTTTGTTTTCTTACTTCTTTTTAGTTTTATCTTGCATTCATTCTTGAGTAATATTGGTGGAATTGACTCTCTAAGGTTGTTCCTCTGATGTTTGTATTTATTGCAGACCGTTATGCTGGGTCGAGCATATGTCCTTGGATAATGAAACTGGAGTGGACCCTCCAGGTATAAGGGTCAGGCCTGTATCAGGCCTTGTCGCAGCTGATTACTTTGCACCCGGTTATTTTGTTTGGGCAGTTTTAATTGCCAACTTGGCTCGCATTGGATATGAAGAGAAAACCATGTATATGGCTGCTTATGATTGGAGATTATCATTTCAAAACACTGAGGTATCGTTAAGTTAATAACTGGTTTGCCATGGGGTTCTCTTAACAACTCATCGTCTCTTGAAGGAAGATCACGTGACAGAATGCAGTGTATCTACAGTTTTTATTGTTTCCTTGCAGTCTAACATATTTCAGCCTCTAAAAGGTGCCACTCTGTTTGACTTGATCAGGTTAGGGACCAAACTTTGAGTAGGATAAAAAGCAATATAGAACTAATGGTAGCTACAAATGATGGGAAAAAAGTGGTTGTTATTCCGCATTCAATGGGTGTGCTGTACTTTCTGCATTTCATGAAATGGGTTGAGGCACCAGCGCCAATGGGGGGTGGCGGTGGATCAGATTGGTGTGCGAAGCATATTAAAGCTGTAATGAACATTGGTGGACCCTTCTTAGGTGTTCCAAAAGCAGTCTCTGGACTTTTCTCTGTTGAAGCAAAGGATATTGCTGTCGCCAGGTTTTGCTCCTACATAAGACATTTAAGCGTTTTATGGCAGTTTGACTTTTGCTATGGTTTAGTTGTACCCTTCAGTCCAGTAGTCTTTAGTTTTATACACAATTATTACTCTTTTGGTTGGCTTTAGTTAATAATAAACTTTAAGATAGTAAAGGAAATCTTTTGCTGATTTGAAATTGACCTACAGTTAAAAATGATGCCATCAGGCCGTTTAAGGATGATCTTCTATGTCTTTGACAGGATTACTCATTCGTTTATTTGTTTCAATTTGTAGCTTGCAGGAACATATATGTATATACATGCGTGTGTGTGTGTGTGTGTGTAATTTATTCTATTTGGGCCCATTGATGAATTGCAAATCCTTAAACAGGGCCTTCGCACCCGGTGTCTTGGATAAGGATGTCTTTGGTCTTCAGACTTTACAACATATGATGCGGATGACACGTACGTGGGATGCAACCATGTCAATGATACCAAAAGGAGGTGATACCATCTGGGGCAGTCTTGATTGGTCACCGGAAGGAAATTATAGCTGTAGTGCAAAGAAGCTGAAGAACAATGGCACCCTCCCTTCAGGCCAAAATGGGACAAGGAACAAGGGTTCCGCCAAGGAAGTAAATTATGGGAGGATTATATCATTTGGGAAAGATGAAGCAGCACTACCGTCTTCAGAGATTGAAAGAATTGATTTTAGGGTACTTTTCTGAGCTTCAAATTAAATTCTATATAATGTTGTCTTGTAATAAATTATCATCTGTGCTGGATCTGGTATGGATTTTATGTACTTGAATGCTTGATTGGTAGGATGCTGTTAAGGGCAATAATCTTGCAAACACAAGCAACTGCGATGTATGGACGGAGTACCATGAGATGGGTATTGGAGGTGTCAAAGCTGTTGCAGATTACAAAGTTTACACGGCTGGAGAGATCTTGGATCTGCTTCATTTTGTTGCCCCGAAGTTGATGGCACGTGGAGGAGCTCATTTTTCACATGGAATTGCTGATAATTTAGACGACCCGAAATATCAACACTACAAATATTGGTCAAACCCTTTGGAAACAACGTGAGCTTTTAGATTTCTTGCTTACAGTTATTTGATGATGCTTTACTTGAGTTCAACGCACAAATGCCTTACTTGTTAGTGGAAATGAATGTCAGCTACTACAACTAGCCTCCTTGTTATGGTGCAGAGGCTTGGATTTGAAAGTTTGATTAATGCTTCATGAATAATTACCAAATTCTTTTGCTTATTCTCTTCATAGGTGCTGCTTAAAGATCTTGACTCTCTTTTGCAGATTACCAAATGCTCCAGACATGGAGATCTATTCTATGTATGGAGTTGGCATTCCCACGGAAAGAGCATATGTATACAAGCTAACTCCAGCCTCGGAATGCTGTATTCCCTTCCAGATTGATACCTCGGTGGAGGGTGGAAGCGAGGACTCTTGCTTAAAAGGTGGGGTTTTCTCAACCGATGGAGATGAAACTGTTCCCGCCCTGAGTGCAGGTTTCATGTGTGCAAAAGGTTGGCGTGGGAAAACCCGATTCAATCCTTCAGGCATCCGTACTTATATAAGAGAGTATGATCATGCTCCACCAGCTAATCTTTTGGAAGGCCGCGGCACGCAGAGCGGCGCTCATGTCGACATTATGGGGAACTTTGCACTGATCGAGGATGTCATAAGAGTAGCAGCCGGTGCTAATGGGGAGGAGCTGGGCGGAGATCGAGTTTATACTGATATTTTCGAATGGTCCAATATGATCGATTTACAACTTTGATATTACAAGGTAAGTTTTCTCAAAGGGAACCAGGTAAAATTTGTCATTCTTCCAATTTTTTACGGTTTATAACTATCCCTGCTCTTGTTTTCAGTTATGGGTTAAATTACACGTATACCCCGGAGGTTCGATAGCAAGATACATGCGACGAATCATTCACTGCCTGTGTTGTAAATGGTGGTTGTGGTGATTAGCATTTGCTCAAGAAGGGAAGGCTAAGAAAGGAGAGAAGGTAGTTGCAGAAACAAGTTCATGAAGGGTAAAACTTGTCAGCCTAAACTTGCAGTCTTCATTTGGTTTGGGAAGCCCCCGGGTCTTGAAAATTTTGTTGGTTTACCCCAACACCTCATAGCTGTTTGGAATTCCTATATTCAATTAATTCATTTTTTTTTTTACTTTTTATACGTTCCTTTCCTTTTCTATTGCTTTCCCTCTTTATTTAATATTCTACTTTGACATATATTTTCTTTGATCTACATAGTACATGTATATATTATATTATTTAGTCTACTCTGTCTTACTCTGCCTTCTTGAAGCTTGACCGTGTCCTTGGGTTTAAGAGAAGTGTTGAACGGTCGAGAATAAAAATTTATCTGGCGCGGGTCGGGTGATATTAAACATTATCAATGTGGGTCTCAATTATGAACTCTACATCGTGAGATCAATTATTAGGGTCAATTTAGTATTGTTGTGTTGTAAAAATCTTTGTTGTAGTCAAGGATGAAAATGTCAATGTTGATGGACTTGTCGAGGTTTTGATTTATGGATAATGTCGATGGAAATGTTGATGTCGATGGATAGTCTGGAAAAAAATAAAATACTCAAAGAAAAACTTATAATTTTTGCTAAAATTTTACAAAATGTTAAAATAATCAATATTACATAATCTGAATTAATTTAATAACAAAAATACTACATTTTTTTTTATCGAATATGAAAGTTATATCGCATAATGTAACAATAAATCACAATAATTAAGCATTGATTGTAACTCTATTATAATATTATCTACTCATTTGTCATTACAAAACAATACAATAATATAATAGAGTACATAAAAATTAAATGTCAAACATAAGAGAGTACATATAAGTTTCGAATGTACTTAATACCAAAAAGAGTTTTCTAATAGGTTGGAAAACATTAGGTATGTGTTGATTTTGAACTAAATAATACATTTGCCAATACATTACTCGAGTAGTTTTGAAGATAATTGTTAATGTGTGTATGTTTCTTTATCTATTCTAACTATTAACACATAAATTGGATATTGTTTAGTTATCCACTTTGATGAGTCGTCTTAATGAGTATGCAGTGATATCTTGATAACATTTTGTGATGGAGGAGGGTGGTGGAGGTAAAGGGCGAGTTAGGTCTGTATCCCCTAATAAATTTTTTTGTTATTTTAAATATAGTCCAAAAAATTTATAATTTTTACAATTTACCCTACTAAAAATAAAAAGTTATCACATAGTCCCTATTTTGCCCACACTAGAAATAAAAATTATCACATAAATCCATTAAAATTAAAAATTCTCATATAGTCTCCACTAAAATTAATTTTATTTTGAAAAAAAAAATTTGGTGTACATCCACACTAGAATATAGTTCTAGTTCCACCTCTGGTAGAGGATATAGCAGTCTCGATTTTGTACTTTTGAACTAGGCCCCATTTGAAAACCACAAACAGGATTTTCATCATATGAACTTTGCTTGGTTCTTAAACTCATGAAATCAAAACTCAAGGCAATAGCATCCTCATCAATTTGATCCATTTGAGTTACACCACGTCTTCTTATACGTTATTTTCCAATCGCTCCAATACCCTCTCCGCTGCCCTACAACCATGATCTTTATCTTGTATAGCATGTTGTCATATTTTATTCATATTTAAAAAAAATTGAAATTTTTGAAAAAAAAAAAATTTTCCTCGACTTTTTGGACATTAGGTGGACATATCAAAGAATATTCATGGATGTTCACAGATATTAGGGATATTTTTGGACATTGTGGATATTTGACGGATAGTCTGGGAAAAAAAAAATCCTTCCATCCCATTATCCATGTTGAGACTTTAAAATATAAATAATATCGTGGAAATGTCGATGATATCGTGGACATTTTCATCCTTGATTGTGGCTGTATTATAAATTCAAAGTTATTGCGTTAAGAAGAAAGTAGACCTTTTTTTAATATAAAAATAGAATTTTAAGTGTTTGATAAATTATGAATAAAATTTTTGTGAAGACATGTAATAATTGAAATGGATGTATTTCTTATTTAATAAATATTTTAGTGTTTCATTACACAAGTTTTTTGGAAAATAAAAAGAATTCAATAACAAAATTATTACTAACAAATCTTTTTCATATACACCATTTTTGAAATTATAATTAAAATTGTTGGTAAAAAATTATATTATATTGTATTTTATAATGGGAGTGGCTAAGGTAGAGACTTACTGAAAGTAATTATTTATAGAGTTCATTTTTAAGTTGTTCAGATGTAATGTATCAGAGGAGATTTTGGATGTGTATGGTAACTATAGAACACACTACCGACCTCGTAGTATTGTAGAGTGAGAAATGAAAAAAAATGAAAAAAGGCTCCATTTTTCTCCCCTGACCTTCCACCGTCGCAGGCAGTGGAGCACCATTGGAGGTCCGTTGGCCGGCGCATTCGGACTGAGGTTTTGAACGGCAGAACTCCACCATGGTTGACCAAACTAAGGTTTGGTTTCCTTTGAAGAAATCTTAGCATTTAGATTTTTCAAGGATTTTTTTTTCGATTTTTTTTTTGTGGTTGTTTGATTAAGATTTGAGGTTGTGTTGATTAAAATTAAGGTTTATTATGTCTTTTTCGGTCATTCTTGACTGATCGGAGCTTGGAATTTGAAGTTTAGATGGATTACAGTGATTTCTCACGAGATCCACCTCTTGAGGCACCGACAAAGAAATTCTCGCAAGGGTCGCCGGCAAGATCTACGACAATGAGGAGAAAGATGGGTTGAGTTCACAAAACTCATTGGAACCCTTGAACCCGTCTGAGCTCCACGCGCATGCTTTGCTTTCAATCTAGTAATGTTCTCTGTGAAATGACTGACAAATCCATTGCTAGAGGAGATAGCGAATGGGGTAATAGCTTCAAGTTGTTCTACGACGACGACGGACTCTGTCCCCTCCCGACGAGCATGTCAGAGTGCTTGCTTGGATCTGGCATGGGCAGGCTTGTTGGACTGGCAACGAAGGGGGAGCAGCAAGAAAAAAGAGAGAGAAAGAGAGGAGAGAGAGAGGAGATTTGGTACAACCAATCTCAAGTTTGCATAAAATTAGATCCCTACACATCAAAAGCAACTCAATATCAGTTATTAGATGGAACCCTATAAATATTGTCTCTAAAAAGGACTCCACGATAGATTCTCCATTTTCATAATAAAATTAATAATTATTTTTTGAAATGAGAGAATTTGTAATTCTTAAACAAAAGTTTAAAATAATTTGTTTATAATTATAGAGATGAGTAAAACAGAAATAGATTGAAAATTATATTTTATGGTTAAGCATATGATAGTAAATTTGTTGGGTAGCCATTTTTAAAATTTGTTGGCAAAAATGGGATTTATCAAATACATTTGACATGCTGTAGAATCTTTTAAGAATCCAAAGTAAATTCTAACTTGATTTATCTATACATTATTAAGAAGAGGCAATTCATGCTACTGTTTTCGTCCAAAACGGTTCTTTTTTTTTTGTCCTTCAATTCTTTTTTTTGTTTTGTTTTTCACCCTAATTTTTTTTCATTTTGGTCCCTTTTAAACAAGTTTTTCTTTTTTTAGTCCTTCATTTCTTTTTTTTTTATGTTCGGACTAAAATTTATCCAATTTTCATTTTAGCCCCTTGTATTGGTCTCTTTTTCATTTTAGTCCTTTTATCTTTTTGGTTATTTTTTTAATTAATATTTTTTGAATTTTTTTCTTTTACACTTTTGCTATAAATATGCTTTGTTTGTCTATCCCTTCTATATTTATAGTTATATAGAAAGAAAAAAATTACTGTTGAAGCTTTTTTTTTTTTAACAATTTAGTCCTTTTTTGTATTGATCAATTTTTACTTTTTAACTTATTATTTTAATTGTTCCTTATGAACAAAAATTTTCTCAAATATGACCAACATGCACGTAGAAAGTTGAAAAAAGCTACCGTAATTGTCCAAAATGAAAAACTTTTTTTTAGTCCTTCAGTTTTCTTTTTTTTTTTGGCCCATTTTTTATTTTTTCATTTTAGTCCTTTTTTGTTTTCTTTTTTTTTTTTCTTTTGGCCCATTTTTTTATTTTTTTATTTTAGTCTTTTTATCTTTTTGATATTTTTTCATGCCTTCTTTTTTTTTTTTTTTTTAAGTTTTAGGTACTTTGTTGAATTTTTTTTTTCTTGTTTCTTGTGTCCATTTTATATGTATATGCTTTTTTCTATTTAGATGACTAAACTAGCAGCGTTATAGTGTCCCCTAACATTGTTTGGCGAGGAGGGCAAAGCCATTTTCGTTGTTTTTAGGTGGACAATATGAAAATTTCCAAACACTAGTAATTCTTTTCGTGTAAGGACAAAAAAAAAAAAAAAAAAAAAAAAAGGAGGTGGGGGTCTTTGGGATATTGTTTTATATGAATCTTTGGTGGTACATCTCTATCAATGACTAGATTCGTCTCACAGCTTCGGAAATAGCCTAGCCAAGATAGAAAGACCCCTTCCTAAGTTGGGCCCAGCTGTGATTTTAAGCACTTTATTCATTCAGATATTTTTAATGTGATTTTTATCCGTTATGCTATGTTTCTAGATGCCTTTACTTTTGCACATGATATAATCTTCCACTCTGCTGAGTAATCGTGATATAATCTTTTCACGTCATGCTCTTGACATCAATACTTTAGGTAGTGGAGGTGAGGGCATCACGGAAAATACTTTGTAATTTACATTTAGCTTCGTTTGGTATTCTAATTCAATTCTAATTAAGTTGTATTTCTTTGAGAAGTAAATAAAAATTATAAATTAGTTTTTAAAAAATCAATTAATTTCAACTTAAAAATTTCATCTTCAACCGACGAATCAAACATAAATTAATTATTTTTTGTTTATTTAAAATTTAAAAAGAAAAATGAATATGAATTATACATCTTCAAGTTAATTATATGAAAGCCATCGGTGATGGTGGCAGCAGCATGGTGATAAAAAAGTTATATTTAAAAGCTTTTTTTTTTTTTTTATCTTATCAAACGTTCCATTCTCGTATGTAATAGTCTATTTTTTATATGGATTATATTGTAATAAATTTTTTTAAATCTCAAATGGATAGTTATTAAGACATCTTTAATATAATATTCAATTATTATGTCAAAAATAAATCTTGATATTTAGATAAAAAGAGTTTTTAATAAAGTGCTATTTTTGTTATTAAATTTGTCATTTCTATATATAATAACAAATTTGTCACAATATATTATCAAATTTAAGATTTGATTTTTCTTGATCAGTGTCTTGACTCATTAAACAATCATTGCAATATTTTATCTTAAATATTAGAGGTTCACTTTTCGACTTTATAAGCAAATGCTTTAAAAAAGAAAACAAAAGCAAAAATAATGAGTATTATTTTTATGAAAGAAATGAAAAAATGTTAAAAATTATCATCTTATCTTCGTTTTTATTTTTAAAGTTATATAACTTTAACATGTTTTTTAAAGATAAACTCAAGATTCGTTTGGTGTTTGAATTGAGTTCGAAATAAAATAAAAATTTTAAATTGAGATTAATTAGCTTTTTAAAAAATAATCATAATTTTTATTGATTTTTTAAAAAAAAAGACAAAAAATTAATAATAAAATATAGTTAAGTTTAAACTAACTGTATCACCAAACATGAACTCAATCATAATTCTTTTTTTTTTGTTATATCTAAATCAATTTCTTTAAAAATATAATCAAATATAATTTTAAAAATAATCTCCGCATTCCTCTTAAAGTATTTTTATTTTATTTTTATATAAAAAATAAAATCATTTTTAAAAATGTACATATATATATATTATCCTGTTAAGTTTAACTCAAGTTAAAATGTATTTTTTTTTAAAAAAAATTTTAATTTTTTTTTTTTAAATTAACATAAATTATTATTAAAATTTAAAAATCTTAACTCAAACTCATTCGTTAAACACCCAATAATCTAAATGAGAACGTGAAAAAAAAAAAAATTTTTTTTACCTGATTATCACCATGTGGAATTTGTCGTTTCTTTTGTTGCTGTCAGGGCTCGTAAAAGAGCAACAGTTGTTTCATGGAAGTTGGCGATGCGTCGAAAATGAACAGTGAAAATGGGAAATCTTTTGGATTTGGATATGTTCTAATGCAACTGAATCAGAAAATCTTTTTCTTCTCTCTCTGTTTTTCTTTTTCTTTTTCTTTTTCTTTTTCTTTTTTTTTTGGGTACTTTTCTTCCCTATCTGTTACCCGCATGGTTGTCTTGCACTACCAAATAGTATACAATATACGTATAATAATATTATATTAAAACTTGTCAATGCCTCCTTATTGATCCAACCTCCACTACCGGACAACACACGGATAACGACAAATTGCCTTTGTAAGTTCGATATTTTTAGTTATGGCTAAGATACTTTCTCTCATTCAAATTTTGTAATAAAAAAAAAAAACAAAATTTTACCTGAACAACATTGGACAACGTAGAGTGTCCTAAACATCATTTATAAAGGCGATGTTTTGGGCACCAATACCACCTCCAAATATATATATATATATATATTTCTTTTGTCTTTTTTTATAATTTAAAATTACTTTTCACTATTAATATTTTTAAATAGTTATAGAAACTCAAACTTTAAAAGTGTTAGAATTTTATTATTTTATTTAAATGAGATATTTTTAATTTTTAAATTACATAGAATTTTAAAACTAATAAAATAATATTCCTATTGATTTTTTTTGATATGTTTTAAGTTTTTACATTTTTTCACTTCGAACAATTTATTTTCACAAAATGTATATTTTCAAAACCCAATTCATCTTCAATCTTTAAAATACTATCTTCAAATGTCCCAACAAACATACCCTAATAGAAAATAGTCACACATATGAGACTAACATTTGTAATTTATCTTCTATTAATGATATAGGTTATTTTTATTTATATACTCTAAAATTTTAAGATCACTCTTAATTTACCGCATTAATTTTAAAAATACTCACTTTGTACTTTAAATTACAAATTTAACCACATTTTACTATTTTATCATAATTTTAGTTAAAAATAGATGAAAAAGTGAGTTAAGTGCACTTGTGTGATCTTTTTCTGTTCGTTTTTAGTAAAAATCCTAATAGAATATGCTTAATAATTCTCCTATTTTCTATCAGTTTTTAGTTGAAATTTTGATTAAAAAAATAAGGGAACAAAATGAGAGTGCACTTAAAGTTGGCATAAAATATCCTAATATAATCCACATGCTGCTGGTGTGCTCTTTTTACAGTGGTTTTCATTAAATTCTTTCTAAAATCAATTGTGTTTCAAAATTTAAATTTATTTAAATATGTTTTTTTTCCGGATTCATAATTATAATCTTTCTTATAAATATTATCTTTTTTTCATATAAATATTATCTTTTTACTTCATACTTGTTGAAGCAAATTTTTTTTAATGCCTTTGGACAAATTTATTTTCCAACAACCTTTTCAACTACTTTTTTTTTTTTTTTTTCGCAATACCTCTTGATTTATTTTCTATCTGATTTATTGACTTTCTTTTTTCTTTTTCGAATATGTCCTATTGTTTGCACACCCACACTCTTTCAGCACATACACATGTTTGAGTTTTGGGAGGAAAATTGAGCAAGACGGAAGCAGATATGTCTTTACCACCTCCTTTTTTTCATACATGTTTTTAAACTGTCGTTATATGAGCGGGTTGGAATTGGTGAATCCTTACTCAAGATTTTTCCTACACTCTATCCATTTATCATTAAACTTATATTCGGTGTAAGGATTTAGATCCTAAAATTATAATCTAATTTTGTATTTTTTTTTCCTTCAGTTCTACTATTTATAATTATTATTCATAATTTTCTAATTTAAATTTTAAAAATTTATATATTTCCATATATAAATCCAAATGAGATGTTTTTTTTTTTATAAATTACATAGAATTTCGAGACGAATGAAAAAAACTTTATATTGATTTTTTTCAGGACACATTTTAAGTTTTTATATTTTTTAACTTCAGCAATTCAAACGCCTTACCAAACACACACAATTCAATTAAAATCCAAATTCTACAATTCAAATCCTTATACTAAACACATGCTAAGAGTTTAAAAAAATAATTTTGTAAACTCAACGTAAATGTCAAAAACTTTGATATTAAATTTAACAACATAGTAATTAATGTCTAATGATAATAAATTAGAGTATTAAAAGAAAATTCAAACTCTAATTGTATCTAATTACAATCTCGAAATCATAACCAACTTCTTGAACTTAAATCCAAAAAAAAAAAAAAAAGACAAAGTTTTCAAAACAAAGTTTTCAAACCAAAAATTATTTCATTTGACGAAAAATATTTTTCAAGAAGATAAAGATATTTTGATCTTTTCGCCTTTTATTTTTTAAATTTTATTTTACGAAGTTATGTCATCTATTATACAGGTATATTATACATTTAAAGAATATATTTATATATATATATATATATATATATTGGGTTGGAGGTAGGGTGGGGTGTAGTGAAAATACCGTATCGGAAGATAATATTAGCCACTATACCTATTATGTTCTGTTTGACAATTCATACCCATCCCTAATAAAGGTAATATTACGAATATGTGGATTCATGAAAAAAATATTTCATATTTAAATTCAACTAAATGTACATTGCAATATTTCTCCATGCCATATACTAACAAATGTTTCATGGGAAGTGGGTTTATAAGGGGGTGTTTGGTGTTTGAGTTGAGTTGAAATTTTTAAGTTTGAATAGTAAATTTTGTTGACTTTTTAGAAAAGACAAAAATTTTTTTCAGAAAAGACAAAAATTTTTTTTAAAAAAAGATAAAAATTTGAGTTTAAACCTTAAGTTTGAGTGTATATGTCAAACTCCCCCTAAATCTTTTAAGTTCCCTCCCATTATAAGGATGCGTATGCCCTAACAAGTTCCTAACAACTAAGATTAGAGTCAATTAATCACACCGCGTATTTAAATCTAAACAACCATGTTATATGATGGATTATAATGTATATTGAGTTATTAAACCATTGAATATTGATAATCGAATGAAGTCGTCGAAAAGAAAAAGGGCTACACCTAGATCGGTACGAATAATATAGACTGCTGTTGATTTTGGCCCAAACACGATTTTGTGATATCTCTCTCAATAAGAGACAAATAACGCTTAAAAAATTAAAATAAAAAAAGCGTATCACATGAGTGTCTCAAGCTTCCGTGTCTCAAATTCTCTTGACATACTTCCAAACACTAAAACAAAAAGTCTACGTGCACCAATTTAAATGAAGTCGTCATTTTATTAAAAAAAAATTAATATGAAGTCATTACTTTTAGTTTATTTATTATTTCATATTATATTTTTCAGAAAATGACAAATTCATTTAAATTTAGCCTCCAAAGTAGGCGTTAAAAATGTAACGTCCTACTTGCTTTTATTATTTGTATTATTATTTTTTTGAACTTTAAGGAAATTAACCTCAATATCCGAAGATAGGTAGGATAGTATTTTTTTGAACTTGATACGATAACTTTTTATTATCTGGGGTTAGCAAAAAAAAAAAAAAAGAAAAAGGAGCGAACATCGAGAATGTTTCTTACCATCTAGTAGAAAGCAGGTGGGAGGGCAATTCCGAAAATATATAAATAATCTGGGGCCAAAAACAAAGTAGGGCTTAACTCATGTCAGTTACACGCGGGCTCAGAGCGTGCTGGACACTGACCAATCATGAAACAGCCACGGACCAAAAGAAACGCAAAAAATTCCAAAGATTCGGAGTTTGCAAGCGAAACGTTTTGATCCCGCGCGTGGGCAGAGAGGAATTAACAACAGTGAAGGGCGGCTGACAGAGAAAGAGAGAGACCGGATGAAGCCAAAGAGGTCTTAAGGCCGTGTTTGGACGCGACTCCGTGGGGCCACCAAAGAAAAAGTCGTTTAAAAATGGAAAATATTAAAAAATAAACGCAAGCGAGAGAGAGAGAGAGAGAGAGAGAGAGAGAGAGAGAGATGGTGGGTGGAGGGGGTGTTTTTATTGGCGAATTAATGGGTTTTTTGTACGAGTCACACAGCAAATCCAAGAACGAGAGAAGAAAGATAGAGAGAGAAGAAAGATAGAGAGAGAAAGAGGTGGAGAAGAAGGAGACATGTCCAAGTTCATCCCAACAGCTCTGTAGCTTTGCTTCTTCACAGCGTATCAGATTTCAAAGGTCTCTCTTTCTCTCTCTTCGTTGTGATTCTTTCTTAAGCCGTACGTCTCCACTCTCTACTCTTTCCACTGCTTCGCTTTCTGTCTTTCTTTTTCATGGTTTTTTCTTTTATTGAATAAAAAAACAAAAAAAAAAAATCTGTTTGGCTTTTATTCTAGTATATTTGCTGTGTGGTCGTTTATTGGTTGTGGAATCTAAGTGGGTTTTTGTTCTATTCGGTGTGAGATCAGCGGCAATGTTTTTGTTGGATTAGCAAAAAAAAAAAAAAAAGTTTTTGTTGGAGAAGGGAAAGTGGTCCTGTTCTGCTGGTAAAGTAAAATCTCGCTGATGTTTTTTCTGAGTTTCTGGCTTTTTCCCTGTTTTGGTTCTTCTGGCCAAGTTTCCCAGTTTTTCGTCATGGGTTTTTCATGTTTCTTCCCAGTGAAATGTATGTTTTCTTTTTTTCTTTTTGTTTTGTCGGTGGGTATTCGCTTTTTACTGCATTTCGTTGGTTATTTTTGTTCTGTTTCTAGTAAAAAGACATCTCCTTTTTTTTGTTTTTTTTGTTTTTTGTTTTTTGTTTTTTTTCCTTATAAGATGGGATTCAGTGGGTCAAGGAAATCTTGGGGTTTTAGTCCCTTTTTTTTTTTTTTTTTTTAATTTTAATGTTGATTTCTGAATAGATCTGTTTCTTTTATCTTTTTGTGTTGATCGGGACATGTATAGTACTGCATGTGTAAAAAAAAAAAAAAAAAAAAATCCCTTCTCGTGGACTGAACCATGATAATGTTAATGTCTGCCACGTTTGATATGGTCTAGGGTTTTGAGATAGTATTATATAGTGTTTTTGCATAATCACTTCGTGCCCTTTATTAGTTTAGTGAGATTAATGTTATAGATGTGCTTGTTTGATGATCTCGTTGAATTTTTGTCCAGCATTTTTTACCATTCGTTTGATCCAGTTATGTGTGTGTGAGTGTGTGTGTATATATATATAAATATATCAGTGTGTGTATATATGGCATATCAAAAAATTTCGTATAATATTTCAGGATGTGTTGTATAAAACAAGATGACAATTGCTGACCAACAAAAATTTTATTCAAAGTTTCACCAAGTTAATGCCCTTTTTGTGTTGTTAATTCCCATTGTCCGGGAATTCGAATTTACAGAAAACTCCAGTCTGAATGTGAAGCTCCAACCAGAAGTTCAACGCTTTACAAAGCATTTAGGGTTTCAACTTTGAAGTCCTTGATTGACTTGGTCAATCTCAAGAAAACCTGTATTGTTTGGGAGGGACCAATTCTAAAGATCCATGAATTCATCGGAATCCGGTATCGTTCTTTCATATGATTTTGATTCAATACTCGGATACTTTCAGCACTTGAAATATACTAGAATTTATTTGTAGTGTGCATGGGAAATTTTTGTCCTCTAGGACTTCTTTCATTTCCTCCTTTTACCCCACTTTCTTTGTTGAGAAGCTCTTAGTATTCTTTGTAGTAAATTTCATCAAAGAAGCATTCCCTTCGGTCACTTGAAACTCTCACTTGTGTTGGTATAGTATTTGATCTCGAAACGAATTTATATCTTGTGTAACATCGCTCTCCTCTGTGTATAGGCGTTTCCGTGACCTAACAAGTTATTACCCTTTCACCAGGTGAAGATGTAATCTCCTCTGAGGGTGCTGTAGATCAGATGAAGCCATTATTCTTGTTTAACAATCCGGATTTTTCACTCAATCACTCACAATTTGGCTGTAGTCATCCGATGGTAGGCTGACCTGTTGTCCCTTGAACTTTGGTTGTCGTCAGCTCAACCGATTGTTAACTTACACTTTGTTGCTTCTAGGCTGGTGTTCCGTACCCCTATGCTGATCCTTACTTTGGCGGGTTGTTGAATTCGTATGGACCGCAAGCTCTTGTAAGTTAGTTTGCTATTGAATAAATCGTTTTGCTCTTTCCATTGACCTTCAAAAGCAATTACACATTGGTTGAGACTATCCATGGTCATGTGTGTTCCAGTTTCAGTGTAAAGTTGTTCCAAATTGATATTACCTTGAAGTTTCAATTTTCGATTTCGGACTGATTTTTGTTCTGTATGCTTCTATTAGTAGAAGATAGATCTTTTACTTTAAAAAAACCAATATATGTGTTACATATTTGCTGTGAACTTGTGATTCTTGTTAGATTGTTTGTGTATTTTAATTGTTAATTAACTTAATTCGGACTTAGATGGTGGGAATAGCTCCTGCACGAGTTCCATTGCCTTTGGAAATTGCGGACGATGGACCCATCTATGTCAATGCAAAACAATACCATGGGATCCTCCGAAGGCGACAGTCACGGGCAAAGCAAGAAGCTCAAAACAAACTCATAAAGCAGCGCAAGGTATGGATTCTTGGAGCATCTCCAATGCAATTCTAAATTGCCAAAATTTGGCATTTGGTTAAGAAAACCATTCTCTAATGCAATACTTTACTTAATATCATATTTTTATGGTAAATGCTATACTTGGTGCCAAATTCAGTACCAAGTATAGCATGTGTTAAGATTTGGCATTTGGTTGCTTATTGGCTGATGCCTGATGGGGTGAGTTTTTCACTTGATAATTACAACATTCCAAAAATTTAAATAAAAAAATAAATAAATAAATAAAAGACTTTTCCTTTTACAAGTTTTAAAGCTTAAATTAATGACAAAAAGTAGACATAGGCAATAGTGAAGCCACCTCTAGAGTGGGGGCACGTGCCCCGACTCAACTTTTGGAAATTAAATTCTAAAATCTTAGAAATGCCCCATTTTATAAGAAAAATTTCGACTTGTGCTCCCACTCTCAACCTCCGTAGTTTAGGTTTAAATTCTTCAGGATCTCCAATTTCATTCTCAAGCTCTAAATATGGTCCGAGGGGATTTTTTTTATAAATATATATATATATATATATTTTTTAAATGAAGGAATTACGCTTCTTTTGTCGATTTTTTGGTTTCAACTGATATGGCTACTTGGTTAGTAATCGTCACGTTAGGTAAAAGTTTAGCATTATTATTGTGGAAAAAAAAAGACATTCACCTCATGAAAACCGTGATTCCTCTTTTGCAGCCATATCTCCACGAGTCTCGGCATCTGCATGCCTTGAATAGGGTAAGGGGATCTGGTGGACGCTTCCTCAGCAAAAAGCAGCTCGAAAACCAACAGCCGGATCCAAGCTCCACTGCCGCCACCACCTCTTGCAATCCAGACTCCGCGAAGTTGCATCAGATCAAGAAAGACACGTTGGAACTCGAAAGTCATCACTCGGGTTTCAACGAGTATGTCACTACAGTTGCAACTCGTTCGGACACCACAACCATGCTGGACAGCAGTCGCCGGTTCCCGGGTGGGGGAGGCATGCAGTGCAGTGGGGTGCTGTTGCGCGGCGGAACCCAGCACTGCGCTTCGGTTGTCCGGTGACAAACACAGACCGTGCGTTGTCCCTGGTCAGGCAAATCATCCTTGGCTTTAAGTACACGCTCTTTAAGTTCTCTCTAATCTATTATCCCTGGCTTTGTAACCCCTTAGTAGACGTGTTCTAAGTTGGAACTCTTGTAATTGTGAAATATGCACTAAGAGACGCCCCATAGACGTTGTGTTGTTGAAAACCTGTATGAAACGAATCCTCTTTAAATTCGTGTATTTTGTGGGATCTGATCAAGTGTTATCATGATTGCACTTTTAGTAATGAATGGAAAAATGATGTTAGAGATCAAGTCTTTCATATGGGAAAGATAAGATTATAAGATAAGTAGTGGATTTGTGAGTTCTTAGGTCTCTTTTCTTTGCAAATTGGTTGGTTTTGTAAGGGTGAGTTCTACTTAATGGGTTTCTAATAATAAGTATCAAGCGCTTGCGTATCATGTTACAGGTTCAAGTTGAAGCGGTTGTATTATAAACTGGATTAAGATGCTTTAGTGGAGTTGTTAATATTGAATATTAATTGTTGAGTTAAGTTGTTGACTACGGGAAAGTGTCAATAATGTGAGCTGCTATTGATTTGGGTCCAAGCATGGTGACGGATGAGGCGACCTGAGGAGGGCTGCTCTTATAGAAGGCGGGATCTGTGAAGTCAACTATCTGGGAAGATTGGGCTGTTGTGAACTGCGAATCATGTTGAAATGTTAGATACCGTTGCCAAATTTTAATTCCTCCTAAAAGTTAGTTTTATAAAGATCAGTTCTACCTAATGATACCTAAAAAATGATTAAATTTTTGACACCATTAGTAAAAATTTAATGGCAGTAAAATATTATTATTTTTCCTTTGAGATGACACCTGCACTTTAAAAATAAAAAATAAAATGCTAATTATTGAGTTTGCGTTTGTTATAAGGATTCGGAATTGTCTTTTTAGATTGAAGTTGGTTTGTCTTTTTAAAAATTAATTATAATTTTTATTGATTTTTTTAGGAAAATATAAACATTGAGATGAAAAATTTAGCATCTGTTTGGAACATTAGTTGGAGTTAGTTGACTTTTTAAAAACTAGTTATAATTTTTATTGACTTCTAAAAAAAAAAAGGAGACAAATTCAGCAAAAAAAAAAAAAAGTACAATTTTGTTAAAGTTAACTTAATGTGTCAAACAAAGCATTAGGTTTGGACTTAAGAGCCAAACCAAAGTTAAATAAACATGGTAAAGTAAGGCTCTCAACGCAAAATGGTCCACTTAGTTGCTTTTTTTTTTTTAACTTGAGGAAAGGGGGAATTGAACTCTACACATTTTTTGTAGAATTAGGTGTGGTACTACCACTAAGCTATGCCTGTAACTATAATTGTTCACTTAGTTTTTAATCTCACTATATGTCACCTGCACTAAAATAAAATATAAATGTTTAATATAACACCAAAATAAAGAATGCCCTCTCGATATTAAATAATTTTAAACAATTAGATTATGCCAGATCACATCAAAACAAAATAAATACTAAATTTAATGAAATTTGATCATTAAAAAAAAAAACAAATGGGAAGTTTAAAACATTCGTAATCCACGTCTTCCCAAATATAGAACAAACAAAATTGACATTCTTTCTTTCCCAACTCACAATAAGCCTGGGATGTGAAGTACACACTTCGAACTAATTAAGGCAGTTGATTTTTTTTTTTTTTTTTTCTATATTAAAGATATGAAACTTTTAACATGAATATTGAATACCCTATCTTTGGCTTCTTTAAGGGGGTGTTTAGTGAATGAGTTGAGCTTGAATTAAGTTGAAATTTTTAAGTTTGAATAGTATTAACTTTTAAAAAAATAGTTATAAAGTTTGTTGACTTTTCAGAAAAAAATAAAAATTGAGATAAAAAAGTACAGTTTAGTTGGAATGGAACTTGTATTCCAAACTCCCCCTAAGATTTATGTGTAAAATTTCTTACGTTTATGTTTGTACTTGATATATTGTTATTATTATTATTATTATTATTATTATTATTATTATATCAAGAAAACATTTTACTACGTTATTGGAGTCACTCGCTAGCACCCAATGAATGACCCGTAGTCATCCATCTTTTATCAAAAAAGATGGATGAAAATCTCGTAACAACTTGATTTTGTAAGGAATGAGAATTTGATACATAATTTTTTTTCTTGATTAATTTGTTTATGAACTTTATGAATCTTTTAAGAAGTGAGGGGTTTGATACATGTTTTTTTTGGGTTGGTATTTGTCTATGAACTTTATTATCATTTATTTTTTTACAGGTTTGGTCTCTAAAGATAATGGAGGCAATCGAGTGGACATTGTTGCATGCAAAATGTTATATAGTTTTCAATTATAATAATGAACATTAAAGGTAACATATTGCTTCTTATGTGATTGTCTTGAAGCCATGCTTCATGTAGCCCCTCTCATTAAATATTAAAAACCCATCATTATTTTAGATCGCATCAAGGATCAAAATTGCTAAAGAAACATAAAGTTTACGGATCAAAATTGCTAAAGAAACATAAAGTTTACGGATCAAAGAGCTAAAAAAATTAAGAGTCTAAACTAAACTAATGCTAACAATTCAGAGACGAATAAAATCAAAAATATTATTATTATTATTATTATTTTAAAAGAAAATTTTATTAATGATGTTGAAATATAACCAAAAATATTTATTTTCTACAAATAACAAAAAATCACGCCAGTAAAATTATCACTATGTAATATTATAACATAAAACGTAAAAATCATTTTATTTTTGGTTACATAATTATGCTATTCTTAATATAATTCAATTTCACATTTAGATGAGAAAAAAAAAACATGAGAAAATTGTCTAAATAACTTCTCAAATAGACATGTTTATACATTTTACCATTTTTATAATGTTTGCTAGATTTTTTATCTGCATATTTATCTAATTGAATGCTAAAAAAAAAAAAAAAAAAAACTAAAGTTATTATAACTAGGATAACAATTCATAGGTGTACTTTTTGGAAGACAATCTTTTTTTGGTAAATAAAAGGGAATCGGATGTGTCTTCACTCAACTCAAATTTTTCATCTCAATTTTTATTTTGTTCTGAAAAGTCAACAAAATTTATAACTACTTTTTAAAAAGTCAACTCAACTCAAACTTAAAAATTTTATCTTATCTCAAACTCAATTCAAATATCAAACGGATCCTTAATTGATCTTTCTTATCACCGAGCTACCACCACGTGGTTTTTGAAAGACAATCCTATGACATTACAATCACTTTATGAGCATGTAATGTATCCTGATTTGTGATTTCTCTCTCGGAGTCAGAACCACACAAAGCCTAAGTCCATGAGCGTGAATGAGTCCCCAGTCCTCAAGTGACACCTTTTATTCCATGGGTCCCCAAATTTTGCTTGGGGCCTGTTTGAAACAAGGATTGAAATCGAAATTTCATAAGTAGAAATTGAAATGTGTGTTTTGATATGGTCTGAATTATAAATGAATTGTGATATAGAAAATAATTTATAAATTTGAAATGTGTTCTGGGAAAAAGATGCAATAAGGATTTTGTTTCATTTCTTTTGTCATTCTGTATGATTTAAAAAAAAAAATCTCATTTCGACTTAAAATAAGAAAGTTATGAGCTTTTAAAATTTGAGTTTTTTAAAAATAAAAGAGAGAGAAAATGAGATGTACATTAAAGAGTTTTTGGAGTTGAGTAGTGGAAATTTCATCAAGAGTTATTGTTCCAAATGGAGGCATAGATTTGAGAGTTTTAGAGTTGAGGTGCAAAACTGTGTCTTGAAACGTTGTTCTAAATGGCTTAGTAATGTTGCTTACCAGTCTCCAAGTTCACCAATTTTGGAAATTTAGAATTCGGATAGATAACTTAAAAAAAAAAAAAAAAAAAAAGAGCCTAATTTTCATCTTAATGAAATACTATTTCTATCATCTTCTGTCTTCACAAATTTTTTTTTAAGACATCCTGTCTTCACAATATAAGTATTTTGATCTTACCTTATTACACAAAAAAAAAATAAAAAAATAAATAAAAATTTCACTCATAACTCATATTTTGAGTTAGAAAAATATAATTGGAAATACTGCTTCAAATGTGTAAAAAAATTAATGTATAAATGTTATATAACATGGATAAAATGTTGAAAAAAATCCTTCATTCATAATAACTTAATAAGAGTCTTCCATTCAAAATTTGCAAATGACACAAATCATTGAGAACTCTTGAAAATCGGTCACGTACTTGAAAATACCGTGTTAATCCAATTGCGTCCTCTTTAAAAAAATTGCAAGATTGGCATTTCTACTTGTCTTATCGGTAACTAACCTGATATATACATGCGTAGAAATTTAAGACTTTTAAAAGATTAGATATGCATATTAAAATGTTAATAGATCCACTACGTGCTTTTCTCAAAGGGCCTTCTTTCAATTCAAAGGAAAATTTAGTAAAATAAAAGATTAGTTAAACGTTTTAATTCAAGCGGGTGTGAGAGAGTACAATGGAATAAGATATGAGAAAGGAAAAAGCAAACAAGTCCAGTCAAACTAGACGCTTGAATTGTGACTTCATATCGTTAAATATCTTGATCAATATATCACGTGAGATGTATAAAAGCATGGTGAAATAGGGACAAATATACAACACGGGTAAAGATGGGTGTGCTTATGCTTGGAAGGAATGAATAGTGGATGAAAGGAAGGAGGTGTAGAGATTTTAAAGTGAAAATTCAAAAACTATGCGTTCGTTTGAATCGTTAGTTGGAGTTAAAATTTTTAAGTTGGAATTGATTGACTTTTTAAGAACTAATTATAATTTTATTAACTTTTCAGAAAAAGAAAAAAAAATTCAGTAAAAAAAATAAAATTTAGTTGAAGTTAAATTAATATCCTAAACAAAGCCTGATATTTTTAATTGGAGTGTCTTTTAAAGAAAAAGTATGCTACAACAACGTTTTTATGACCCATTTAATCTCTCAAAAAACTAGGGAAAGAATAAGAGAAAACTTTGAGAAAAAGTAAACAAAATTATTACACTATCATTCTACAAAAAAAATTACGCGCAAATAGTAATTTCATCAATCATAATAGTAATTTCATTAATAAAATTACTTTTTTCGATCCACGTTCTATCTTTTGCTTACAATATAGAACAATAAAGAATAATTTTAACTTTTTTCATCCTTATAATATCAAATTAGGTAAAATAATATCTAAATCTTTTTTCTCTCTTATATTTTTCTACATTTGTGTGAAAAAATTGTATTTTTAAATAAATATCCAAAATTTTATGAAATTATCAAAATGATCACTTTCTTAAAAATTGTTAAAAATTAGAGCCCGTATGGATGAGATTATGAAGATGGAGTTTTGGATTGGAGTTAAGATAAGTTTTGAAAATATATGTTTGGTTGAAAAAAAATTGTTTGGAGTAAAAAAAATATAAAAAATTGAAACATGTTTAGAAAAAATATCAATATAGATTTTATTTTATTGCTCTCGAAAAACTATGCAATGAAAAAAAAAATCTCATTTATATTTGAAATAATAAAATTATAGAATTAAAAATTTGAGTTTACTATAAATATTTAAATAATGAAAAGTAATTTTGAGTTAAAAAAAAAAAAATTAAGGGAGATACTTGGAAGAAGTCCCCCAACTGGGTCCTAATTAATAAGTGATCGACTACTAGATGGTCGATTACTGATTAATTAATATTAGTATTTGTTTAATCAATATCAATAAATGATGTATGGATTAATTACAGATCTAATTATTATCTTCCTCTTTTTTTTTTTTTAAATGAATTATCTTCCTTTTTGATTGGCAAAAAACAGACTATCTTCTCATATATATATATATATATAAAAAAGTCAACAAACTGCTATAAAACGTAATTTCTCCTTTTTCTATCCCGATTGTCTCTACCTTCTTACCAAACGAAGGGCAAAAAAAAGAGGGAGGGGGGGCCTCAATATGCAAATAGGGTAAAGGTTGGGGACCAATGGATTGAAAAAAAAAAGGAGGAGAAAGAAATCCTAAATATTTCAGGTCAAAAACATGATCTGTCAATATTCTTCACATTCGTTGGGAAATCCGAGAGAGAGAGAGAGAAATAAATCACATCAAACGGCAACGGAAATACGACGACGACGACGAAGAAGAATACTTGTCTGTGCTGTTCTTGTGTCTGTCGGAGGAGAAGCAAAACAAATAATAAAAAATAAATCAATTATTTAAAACCAAAAAAAAAAAAGAAAAGAAAAGAACCTCCTTTCAGTTCACTTGGTGTCGAGAGAGAGAGAGACAGAGAGAGAGAAAGCTTGAGAATCAGACGGAAATGGTGTCGTACGTGAGCGCAGTGCTGTACGGAGTAGGAGGTCTGGTGGTGGCCGGCATGGCTTTGCTGGTGGCGCTCCAGGAGCGGCTTGTCTACGTCCCCGTCCTCCCGGGGCTCACCAAGTCCTACCCTATCACGCCGGCGCGCCTCCGTCTCGCATACGAGGACGTCTGGCTCCGATCCTCCGACGGCGTCCGCCTTCACGCCTGGTTCATCAAGCTCTTCCCCGATTCCCGAGGTTCGATCCCTCTCGATTCTTCTCTCTTCTCTGTTCTTTCTTCTGCGCTCGTCAATTCTGTTCTTTTTTTTTTTTTTTTTTTTCCGATTTTCTGTCTAGAATTTAGGGTTCCGATTTCGCCGAGGCCTTCTTTTCTTTCGAATTTTGCTTTATTTGTTCTTCTACGCTTGGAATTGCCGTCGTAGGATCTCGTCGTTTTGGAATTTTGATTAGATACCATTAGAAATGGAAATGAAGTTAGGTTTCTGTCGAAAAGTTGAATTTGTTAGCCTTTTTCTAGTAACTGGTAGCTGAATCGCTGAATGCTGAAGCTCGTTCTTGCTTAATTTTGGCCATCTTGGGCCTCTGAAAGTGAAATTCCTTCTTTAAATTTACTTAGATAAAGTGCCGGTGATATTCAGAACTCAGAAATGAGCGTGCTTCATTTCAACTTAGGTGTTGTTTGCCCTGGATAACCAGTATAAAGAAAATTGAAGCAAGAAAGATTATTGGAGAAAGTGAAATTTTATCTGTTTGTTTGTTTGTTTGTTTGTTTGTTTGTTTTTATTTTTGGTACGTCTATACTTGATAGACAAACTGTAATTTGGAGTTTTCTATGCTTAAACTTTCATCTGAAGTTTCTATGCTTTTTGAGGCCTAAAAGTTGTGTTTATGGTTTTGCAGGTCCAACCCTTTTGTTCTTCCAAGAAAATGCTGGAAGTATCCTACTTTCACCATCGTTGTTTTTGCTAAGCTGTATTATTTGAAGTGGTTATTGTAGATTTTGATTTTCTTTTTTTGATTTTTCCTTTTTTGGTCCTATGCATAAAAATTAGATGCACATGACACAAGTAAACTGAGTTTAATGTTCTTCAATGGCCTTGACTGATTGACCCTTAGATATTGCACACCGTCTTGAAATGGTCCGTATTATGTTGCAGAGGTTGCAGTGTAATGTGTTCATGCTTTCTTACCGAGGGTATTTACCAGCTGATTTAGAATTTTATCTATTTTCTCTATTAATTATTAGTTATTTCATTTGCAGCTTAATTTGCATGATTCATGTTAGTTGCTGTGCTTGCTGAATAAACATATTTATGGGTTTATCTACTTTTGTTTATTTATGCAAACAGTTACGGAGCAAGTGATGGATATCCGTCTCAACATGGAATTACAAAGGATGCTCAGGTGTGCTTGTTGGTTAACAATATAAATCTTCATCTACTGCTTTCATTGTAGAAAATTTTTGACTATGTAATGCGTTCTTGTTGTTAGGCTGCATTGGATCATCTTTCTCAAAGAACTGACATTGATACGTCTAGAATAGTTGTGTTTGGAAGGTCCCTTGGGGGTGCAGTTGGAACAGCGGTTACTAGAAACAACCCTGACAAGGTATGTTTCCAGTAAATTATTCAATTATGTGATTACTTATTACAGGAAAGAGGGGATTTAAAATTTAGAATTAGTAATTTAGTACCTGTCATTTGGTTAGTAAACAAGTGATTAAAATCCATTAACAAGCATTGTTTATCTACCGTTATTTGTTTATTTATTTTTAATAATCGGTAAAGACCTGAACAGAGTTAATTAAGACACACATGGAACTGTCCATTTTAGCAACCAAGTTTATATCATTGCACGTTCATGTTTGAGGAGGGAGATAAAGATTGTATTACGAGTAAAGACTGTGAAGATAACAATCATTTTCATAGCAAATCTTGTCTCCTTCAAATATGTAGTGATTTGTATGTGGTGAAGTACTTTTTATGTGTTTCTGTGGATGCGCAGGTTCTCCACTATGGCAGCTTTTTATGTCTAAGATAAATTAGATTGTATTCAAGAAATGCTTGTCATGTTTTTAAATGTTGAGTTCCTTCCTTTTGTTAATTTCACATCGCTTTCACTCTAGTATAAGTATAGGCCAGAGTTTTGATTGTGACCATGGTTTTATTTTTTAATGGTGTTTCAGATGTCTACTTTTGTGGTTCACTGTCTCTTTTCTGTATAATTTTCTAGATATATGAAAGGAAGAGGACTAAGGAATCTTTTTTGCCTTTATGATGTGTTTTAGCTTTGCATTACCGCTGATTCAACTTCTGTCAAGTCTTTCTTGATGCTTCTGCAACGAATTTTTGCTTCTTTGACCACTTCATTAATTCAATTCGAGTATTATGTAGTTTTTGGAATAAAATTGGTTTTCAAGATCTGCATATTTTCCAATAATTCCCTTGTATTTTGGCACTCGGATTTCTTTATTGGCGGTTATATCAATATTTGGTATGCCTTTTCATTTCAGGTTGCAGCGCTCATAGTAGAGAACACTTTCACATCTATTTTGGACATGGCTGGAGTTCTATTGCCTTTCCTTAAGTGGTTTATTGGAGGCAGTGGTTCAAAAGGTCCTAAAATTCTTAATTTTCTTGTACGATCTCCATGGAGTACCATTGATATCATCGGTGAGGTGAGGTTACATTTTGTTTTTAACACCTGCATGATGGACATTTATAGACCACTGGACTGCATCTTGTTGTTTGTGTAAACAATTCTTAGAAGTAACGCGCCCTTAGACATGCACCATACTCCACCATATGATGGTAATGGACCGGTGAATATAGGGATTTTTTACCTTATTCAATATCCGAACACACCCTTTTCCCCTTCCAATACTTCCTGGCAATAACATTTTTTAATGCCTTGTTGATTTCACAAATTAGTCAACTGCGCCATTTCACTGACCATCTTTTGCAGATTAAGCAGCCAATCCTTTTCATCTCTGGCTTGCAAGACGAGATGATTCCCCCATTCCAGATGCAAACGCTCTATGTTAAAGCAGCTGCTCATAACAGGCGGTGTGTTTTTGTTGAATTTCCTACCGGCATGCATATGGATACTTGGTTGGCTGGTGGTGACAACTACTGGAGAACAATTCAGCAGTTCCTTCAACAATATGTTCCGGAGAGAAAAGAAGATGAATCATCTAATGGCGACATGGGTAATATTTTGTTCCCCAGTTGCTCTTTTCTTCACCGATACGCACGATTTTCCCCTTTTTGACTCTCTTCCTGCTTTCAGATATTGGGGCAAGGTGAATCCGGGGGATTTATTCTTTCCAAGTTTTGTTCAATGGTTCATCCAGAACTCAAAAAACTTTTTCTACTTTCTATTGAAGCTGCAGCAATTGAAAGCGCTCTGTGAGGAGTTGCTCTCTTCCAAGACCCGCTGCGCCCGCCCCCGACCATCCAGATATTTCTGTTTGGTGATTTTTTTGTTGGCTTTACAACATGAGAAGATGGAGACTATATGTGAAATGCCTTTGGTATATATTCTGTATGACCTACTGACACGGGCTCAATCTCTAATCTCTTCTTACTGACTCATTGTATGAAATAAGAAAAGCTCACCCTGAAAATTGGAAATATACATATCTCTATAAGCTTTGATGCAGCGCTAGTAAGGTTTTCTTTCTCTTTTTGTTTTTTTGTTTTTTTTTTTCAATATATAAATCTTTTATTCTAAACATTCCCAAAATCGTCAAGTATTGTTAGTTTGACATATATCCTTTTTCTTTTACATTTGGAGAGTCGAAAGTATTGTTTTACCCCCCGCCCCCTAAATGATTCAAATTTTTGTCTGTTTGATTATCTAATAACTGGTAAGTACGCGTTAATCCTGAGTTAGGCGCTACTAATTAATTTGAACCTATTTTGTTTTACTTGTGAAATTACTATTAGGTTTTTATTTGAATTATATATGGGTTACGTGTCAAGAATTTGGATTTCTTGTTTATGTGGTCAATTTCATTATTAGTTATTATATCAATGTGCAAAGTGCAAACAGATGAAAAGTGGCCATATTTGGGATTTGTGCTGGAGCCTTCAAAAATCAAATCAACTTTTCTGCGTTCATAATTAAGTAATCAAGTTAAACCAACATCAACAGGACCTAACACTAAACAGGAACACCATCCGTTTTAGAATTTTGTGTCTGTTTCTTGAGCAAACTGTCCGTCCGTTGGATTCCCAGCTCTCAGAAGAAGCTTTATTGGATTCCATACATTTTTAAGTGATGTCAAAGTAGGGAAAAGAAAGAACTTTTCTATTGTCGTACGGAACAATAACTTACAAGTAGTACTTAGTACTGCTGGGTTTAACTTGAAGTGCAAGGTTTATATAATAATAATAATAATAGGAAAAAAAAAAAAAAAAAGCGACGACGACGACAACTCCTCCATGTGGGGCCTACTTGTGGCTCTCTCATATGAACCGCAGGATCAATTGGCTTTATTTTATTTTATTTTTCTTTTTCCGAGATTTGATTCCGCTTTTATTTCCTTTCGCACCATGCAAATAATGGGGTTGGCTGATTCAAACTAATAAAAAACTTTCGAGCTAAATGGGAAGAGAATTTGGGGCCAACAGTACCTTATATTTTTTTCTCAAAAATAATACCTTATATTTTACATTTATTGAAAAAGAAATCTCGAGTTCTACCTTTTTTACTATTAAATTATATTTAACTTGCGTTTGATTCGCTGGTTGGAGATGAAATTTTTAAGTTGGAATTGGTTGATTTTTCAAAAATTAATTATAAATTTTGTTTATTTTTTTTGAAAAAGATAAAAACTGAAATGAAAAAATACAATTTAGTTAGAGTTAAACTGAAATGTCAAACGAAACCTTAATATACAAAAGGGTGAGAAACCGTCGGAGCAAAAATCTCGGGCATTGTCCATCAATCGCTCTCCCCTTTCTGTCATCCTCTCCCTTCACGAAGCTCTAACACTCTTGTGGTGCTCGATCAACAGGAGCTCGGAAGCTCTCTTTTAATTTTTTTAATTTTTAATTTTTATTATGTAGGTTTACCTGCCTAGCTTAGCGAAAGGATTTCAGCACTTCGTAGTTGAATGTGACATCTTGCAAACATTCTAAATTGTTGGTTTCGAAACCAACTAGATGACAAAATCTACAAGAGGGGAAATAGTTTTTTTTTTTTTTTTAGGTTGATTAAAAAAAAACTGAATTTGTGCATTAGAATCTGTGGATTCTATAATGTTTTAGGTGAGATTACTAACATTCTAATTGGTGAGATTGCAAGTGGAAGTTGACAAAAAAAGCAGGTTAAATAGACCCGAGGCCCCAACAAAGAGATTGGATGAATTCAAGTATGATGGTGATTTATTTTCTTAGCATCATTGATGGTGTAAGTTTTTAAATATTGCTCTCTTAACTTCCAATTAAATTTTGTTTTTTGTTTTTTGTTTTGTTCTAGATTTATCCCTTTTGTTGTTTTTAGATATTCATAGATTCATGTAATTTTTTTTCTTCTTCTCTTTTGAATGTTAGGACGTGTAATTAATAACAACTTAAAAATAAAGTAACAGTTTCACTTTAAATAAATTTGTTCTCTTAAATGAAGCCACTTTCATCAAGCTGAATGTTCATAAAACTTCACTTTATGAAGCTTTATGCTATTAATTCATCCCCCTTCCTCTTTTTACACACACACGCGCTCGCTGTAGCCAATGAACAGACGACACGTTGCAAAAGAATCGGAATCCTTTACGTCAGAATCCTATTTGGCTAGAATGAATATTTTATTTTTATTTTTATTTCATTTTTTTTTTAAGAAAATATTTGGAATATTTTCTTTCGAAGAAGAAAGAAGTTGTTACTAATCTTGATTTTCCTTCTTTTTTTTTTTTTTTTTTGGGTGGCAAATTTCCCCGTTTTACAACAACAATCCCAATTTCTCTCTCTCTCTGCTAGTGAGAGAACGTTCAGAGATTTCGCTGTAGTCCCAGATGTCCTTCTTCGTTTTTCTCTTCTCGGGTGAAGAAGAAAACGAGCTCTGAAACTGTACGGACATGGCCGGACTTGGAGGTGGAGGAGGAGTAGGAGGGCTGTTCAACAACGTCGCTCTCTCGGTTGAGGACGTTTTCAGGGATTTCAAGGGCCGTAGAGCCGGCCTAATCAAAGCTCTCACTCGTGGTCTCTCTTTCTCTCTCTCACTTTTTTTTTTTTTTTCATTTCTTCTCTCTCTCTATCTCTCTCTCTCTCTTTTTGGGGATTTTGTTCATGTTAATTCGTGTTTTTGTGAATTTTTCTCTGCAGATGTTGAACGTTTCTACCAGAAGTGCGATCCAAGTTAGTGTTCTCATTTCTCTCAGTATGTTCTGTTTGTGTTCTGTGTTTTTTTTTAGTACTTCTCCCTGGGTTTGCCACCATTTTTGTACTTATATTTATATACATATACGTATATATATATACATATATATATGGACAGTTAATGCACTGTCGTTATTGTAGCAATTTTCTTGGGCTCGATGTTCTTCTTGAGTTCTTAAATCTTTTTTTATGGTGTGGGATTTCCATGATATCAGTTTCTTGATTTTGATGTGTTCTGAAAAATGTTTTGTAGATTCTTTTGGTGCATATTTGTTATGGCGTGAGATTTTCCTTGATTTAATCCTTGTGTTATTTATTATCTTTATTTGTTTTGATGTGGGTTATTAGAGAAGGAGCATCTTTGCCTCTTTGGGTCGCCGGATGAGAACTGGGAAGTTAATTTTCCGGCCGAAGAAGTTCCTCCCGAACTCCCCGAACCTGCATTGGGCATCAACTTTGTAAGAGATGGGATGGAAAAAAGGGAGTGGTTGTGTCTCGTTGCCAGTCACAGTGATGCGTGGTTGCTTTCTGTAGCTTTCTTTTTTGGAGCTAGTTTTGGTTTTCAGAGAGCTGACAGGTTTACAATTCTTTTGCTCGCAGTTCTATCTTTCTGTCGTAATTTGATCAACAATGTTTGCTATTCCATAGCATTGTAAACCATCAATTTTAAGCATGGAGTTGGTTTGTATCAAATTTAAGGAATTTTTCTTTAGTACGATTCATGTTGTGCCCGTTTGCGTGAAGGTTTCCTAGTAAACTTGCATGTTTGGATTTGTTTTCGGGAGGGCTCTACTGTGAAATATGATTAGGTAGCAGAGGAAAATGATGCAGCAAATGTTGTTTGATGTGAACTCTTCTTCGATCGACAAAGTTTTAGCAGATCAGGGGCAGAATCTGTTCAAATTTGCTATTTGAAAAGTGAATTTGTGTATCTGAATAGACATACTTATCGAGTGGCTTGTTTCTTGATAGAACGTAGGAAATAAAACTTGTTTTTCGCATACATAAATCTGATATTTAATTATCTTTAACTAAATGCTCTTTTTGATGCAGGAGACGTCTCTTCTCTCTGATGAATGATCTGCCAACCATATACGAGGTTGTGTCAGGCAAATCAAAGAAACAGTCGAAGGAGAGGTTGTCAGTTTCAAATCGAAGTAGCAACAAATCTAAGTCGGGCTCTAAAGGGGTAAACTTTAAATTATTTCACAAGTCTCTTTGGTTATCTTTGATCAACTTGGATGGTGGGATTTTATGCAATACTGATGTGTGTATTAGTTTTTAGGCTTTCATACTTGGATGTTTGATTTTCAAACCCTGTTAACATGCATCTTTTGCCCCAAGTCAAATATGAATTGTTCCTGAATGCTTAATAACCCTGTTTTAAGATCACATTGACAGTGCGGCAACTGGTTGAATCAGACATCCATTCGGTACTAGTACAACGTAAAAGTGCTGCATGTGAGGCCATTGCTTTAACTCAATTTAGAAATAGTCTAGAGATGTTGGTTACAGACACTGCATGCCTTTAGAGCATTTAACAAGTCCCATTCTCGATATCAATTTGTGCGCTATTCTGCACAACTTTACCTAGCTGCTTCATCATGCTTACTTGAGGCAACGTTGGATGATCATTAATAACTTTGTTTTACTACCCTACTTATGGGTTTTTGTTAATATCCCATTGTTAATATCCCGTTGTTGAAGCAGCAGTTTTCTGAGTTGGAAAAATATACAAAAGCGATGCCAAAGGATGAGGAGGAAGCATCAGATGAGGAAGATTATGAGGAGGAACATGGAGAGACCTTGTGTGGTGCGTGTCGGGAGAAATATGCTAAAGATCAGTTCTGGATTTGTTGCGACATATGTGAGCAGTGGTTTCATGGGAAGTGCGTGAAGATCACTCCCTCCAGAGCTCAACACCTGAAGCAGTACAAGTGTCCTTTATGCAACAACAAGAGAGCACGACATTGATAACCCAAGGAATGCTGGTCCGTCTTACCACAAACTAATGTCATGTCAGATTCCGCTAACTGTTAGTTGCTCCATGTCGAGCCCATGTTGGCTCAGCACTTTTGTACTTAGCACTTTCTTAAGAAATCCTTTTTACTTTGATAGCGTTAACTGTTTAGGCTCTGAACTCGTGTAACATAGATTGTTAACTGGGTAGTATCTCCTTCCACTGTCAACTATAGCGTTCGTTCTCTTAATGAGAAAGGCACTGGTTTACCACATCCCATTGTTTTTGAGATGAACAGCACAGAGGGGTTATGTTCACTTTTCAACGTCTCAGTAACTCCTCGTGCTCGAGTGACTCTAGTGACTCTCTTGTCATTAATCTGTATGTTCCGAATTTCTAGAAAATGAGGTTGTCATAGAAATGCAATTCTAAATTCTGTCTTCGGATGCAATGAAACTAGTGAAATAGTTCTCCAAGAAATAGACGTGCCGGTTTTTCCAAATTCCAGTGACTAGGGCTAGTTTTATGGTTTGTTCAAACTGTTACATGTTTTTGATCCTTGCAAAGTGTGAGGAAGTTGGTTTCATGGGAAGTGTGTGACTATAACGCTATGAGAATACGTGTGGTTCATTTAATTATATAATTTCTCTCAACAGAGCCATATGGGAATATCAAACTTCCTTTCCTCGTTCAATTTGCAAAATTGGGTTCTTGGATTCCGCATTATATTTCTCTCAATTATCACACAACCACACCGAAGCAGAAAAACGCGCATAAACCACGATCAAATCGATCACGAGGCATTTAGGAGGAGTTAACACGTTGAGTTGGTGATCACGAGCATATCGATCACAAGGCGTTCAGGAGGAGTTAGTACGGTGAGTTAAGTGAATGCATAGTGCACTTGGTCAAAGTAAGTGTGTGTACGAAGGCAAATCTAAGCTAAAAGACATCAAAAGGTTAGTTGAGATGAACTGTCATAAATAAAACACTTTGAAACACATTTTCATGCATTAGGCCATTATTTGCATTTGCAAGAGTTCACACTTGGTATATATATAAAACACATGAACAAATCTTCTCCCGATAGAATAAAATTAGGCTTTCTTTAGTGGTGTTTATATTTTATGCCCCTTTTATTTTTTTTATTTTTTATTTTAAAAAAGAACAAACTTTAGATAGTGTGTTGGCTGCGAGTAATTTCCACTTGGTCAATGGTCAGACACTAAGAAAAAGGAAGTTAATTTAGGAACAAAATTTTCTCCCAAGTAAAGCACTAACAATTTCCCATGCTTTTTCCATCTAGTCCAAATCCTCTTTTTCTCGACTTTCTACTAGCAAAAGGCTTGACCTATGACCATTTGCAGCAGCCATTTCCCACTTCCATTGGCTCTCGTAAATTCACCACTCCTATATATTCATATATATATATATATATATATACACTCACACACCTACACATACACACACACACACTCACTTCTTTTCCTCCCATACTTACAAACTTTCAGAAAAACTTCAAACATTTTGCATACATTTTTATCAACCACCAAATTCCAAAAATGGCAGCCAAACAAATTTCACCCTCTGGTGCATCACAAGGCTCCTGTGCTCCGCCACACTGGATCAAAGCCGTGGAGGCTCTCCAGTGCAGCCACTTTGAAGAAGTCCGCCAGATGATGACACAATTTTCTCAAGCTCAGACGGTAGACATCCAGGGAACGACCCTCACTGTCGCCGAGGTCACTGCAGTGGCGCGCCGGGCCGATGTCAAGGTCAATCTCGACGAGGCTGCGGCCCGCCACCGCGTGACCGATAGCGCCAATTGGGTCGCTGAGAACATCTCCCGGGGGACCGACATCTATGGCGTAACCACCGGCTTCGGCGCCACCTCTCACCGCCGCACCATCAAGACCTCCGACCTGCAGACCGAGCTCATCCGGTTCCTCAACGCCGGCGTGATCGGAAAAGACCCGAAAGACAACCTTCCCTCCAGCTACTCGAAAGCTGCAATGCTTGTCCGCACAAACACACTGATGCAGGGCTATTCCGGTATCCGGTGGGAGATTCTCCAATCCGTTACGAAGCTCATGAACGGTAACTTGATCCCCAAGCTACCACTAAGAGGAACTATAACGGCTTCCGGCGATCTCGTCCCGTTATCTTACATCGCTGGGGTCTTAACCGGTCGACACAACTCGAAAGTCTTGGCACCGAATGGCGAGGAGATAACGGCGATCGAGGCCTTGAGCCGAGCCGGGATTGATTCTCCGTATGAGCTTCAGGCTAAAGAAGGCTTAGCTCTCGTTAACGGCACGGCCGTTGGATCGGCGGTGGCTGCGACGGTGTGTTTCGACGCAAACGTCTTGGCTCTGCTGTCCGAGATTCTCTCTGCTCTGTTTTGTGAAGCGATGCAGGGGAAAACAGAGTTCACCGATCCGCTGACTCACAAGCTCAAGCACCATCCGGGACAGATTGAATCGGCTTCTGTTATGAGGCATCTTTTAGAAGAGAGCGATTTGGTAAAAGAAGCGAAAGATCGCCACGAGAGAGAGCCGCTAACGAAGCCGAAGCAGGACCGATATGCTCTGAGGACGTCGCCGCAGTGGCTCGGGCCTCAGATAGAGGTCATCCGAATGGCGACTCACTCGATCGAGAGGGAGATCAACTCTGTCAATGACAACCCTCTGATTGATGTCTCGAGAAACATTGCTCTTCATGGAGGGAATTTTCAGGGGACGCCGATCGGCGTGTCGATGGATAATCTCCGAATCGCCGTTGCAGCCATAGGAAAGCTCATGTTTGCTCAGTTCTCTGAGCTCGTCTGTGACTACTACAACAATGGCCTGCCTTCTAATCTCAGCGGCGGACCGAACCCGAGCTTGGACTATGGCCTCAAAGGCGCGGAAATCGCCATGGCGGCTTATTGCTCCGAGCTTCAGTACTTGGCGAACCCTGTCACAACTCATGTTCAAAGCGCCGAGCAACACAACCAGGATGTGAACTCTCTGGGGCTGGTTTCGGCTAGGAAAAGCGCCGAGGCGATCGAGGTACTTAAGCTCATGTCGGCGACTTTCATGGTGGCGCTTTGCCAGGCGATTGATCTGAGACATTTGGAGGAGAACATGAGAGAAGCAGTGAAACAGGTGGTTCTTCAAGTGGTGAGGAAAACCCTTTACGCAAATGAAGAGGGATCTTTGCTTGAGTCGAGATTTTGCGAGAAAGAGCTCTTGCAAGTCGTCGAAAACCAACCGGTTTTCGCATACATCGACGATCCCACGAATCCTTCCTATGCCCTTGTCCCGAAATTGAGAGAAGTTGTAGTGGAAAGAGCATTGAAAGAGGTTAATACTAAACCTGAATGTGGGGATGAAAAGGGGTATTCGGTTTTCAAGAGAATTCCGGTTTTTGTGGAGGAATTGGAGACTAGGCTCGGAGAAGAGGTGGCGAAGGCGAGGGAGAGATTCGACGGCGGCGGAGATCGCCTGATTGCGAATAGGATCGAGAAGTGCCGGACTTATCCGGTTTACCGGTTTGTGAGGAGTGAAGTTGGGACAGAGCTTCTGAGTGGTGCAAAGAGGGTGAGTCCTGGTGAGGACATAGAGAAGGTGTACGAGGCTATCAATGAAGGCAAACTTGGAGATGTTTTGTTCCAGTGCCTCCGTGATTGGGACGGCTCTGTTTGATTATTTGTCATGGTTATATTTGTTAGTTTTAAGGGTGTCCTTTGTTTTTTGTTTTTTGTTTTAATTTACTGCTTAGTTGTTGAACTGTTTTTCCCTTTGGTGATTGGTTTAATCTTAGATGATCTGTTTGTGAGCCCTTTTTTAATGAAGCTATAAATAAAACATATTATCCATACATATATAAGAAAGCTCAAAATGAGTAACTGTTCATCAACTTTAGTCCAAAACGCGCGTTTTGTGGGGGGAGTGAGGGAGGGAGGGAGGGAGAAGGGGGGAGAGAGAGAGATTACTTTTCTTTTTTTGGGGGTTTTTTTTTGTATGTTCACTGACACACGGAGAGGGGTGGAGTTTTTAGTTCAATTTTCTTTTTATTTTTATTTTTTTTCTCTTTTGATCCTTTTTTTTTTTTTTCATTTTAGTTTTATAAATAATAAAAATAATCAATTTTAATATTATAATAGGTAAAAATATAAGAGGGTGTCAAATTTATTTTTTTCCTTGTATATAACCTTATTTTTTACTTATATGTTTTTTCTTATTTAGATAAATTTTCTTAAATACGTCTAATTATTTGTATCGCATATGTTTTTAAACTAGTATGTATATACACGAGAATTTTTCTATCCGACACTACTGGATTGTCAGACGGGAAAGTTCTTCATCTCTCTTTATCTCTCTCTTTTTTAGCGGGTTATATTGTTCTTTCTCTTGGATTGTAACGGCCTCCTGGGTTGTACCATTGGATTGGATGGGAGATATATATGCATGCTATGCTCTGAATCATGTATACTCTCCGGAGATCACACCACTGTCAACCAGTATATCAATTATTGCATACACCATACGTACCCTTTACAAAACAAAGCTACACAAGCATTGGACAAAATACATACATACATGCATATATTTATATATATGCAGACATACATACATATATGCACACCATTACATATTTATATTTTTCTGTGAATTTGATAATTTATCTTCTAGTACTCATTGCCGATCGAGCTGACAGTGATAATAATATGAAATTATAAAAAAATACATGTTTTAATCATCATTATCGCTTAATTTCTAATTTTTCAAAAAAAATAAAACCATTCAAAAAAATATAAAAAACTTTAATTTCTATTAAATGTTTTTTTTACTAGATTTGGTGGGGTGCGCCAAGCCTTGCAGTAGTGCAACGCATGGGCGACGCTCGAAGGCCCGAGTAGCAAGCTACTTTGGCTGGCCTTCCCCCTAAAAAAACTAATTTAATATCGTGTGAGTCATTGACCCACGTATCAGATATTAAACTGATAAGAACAGATACTACACTTGATCTTAGCCAAAAGGCCGAGAAAGGTATGCTTTGTTTATTGTTGAGGCCACCTTTTATACCATGTGTTTGGCTCCTCGTTCTTTTAACTAGTCGATGTGGGACTCCCTAAAACACCTATGTTAAAACACCTATGTCTATTAAGCATCAAATGACCCGGTGTAACTTATATTTGTACTCGAAATAAAGGAACACATCTGAAGGGAGAAATAGCTCTCTCTGGCAAAAAGTAACAAACCATTTTTATAGTTTAAATTATTATCTATTTAAATATTCGTTTTAACTGTTTAGCAACGATTCATTTCTACAAAAAAAAATTTAAAATAATAATAATAATAATAAATAAATAAATAATGAAGTTTCATATTTTTATTGGAGAAATTGTCAGATTGAGAGCTTGGGATGAAGTTTGAGAATTTTATCCTCTACAATGTTGATAATTATGATCTTTCTGTTTAAATAGATTGTAATAGAAAATGGTGGAGTTGATTACTTTATGTAGTTTTTCTAAAACTAATTTCTTTATGTAATTTAAGTAATTGAAACATGTTTTTGGACGAGTTTTAGCAGTCGTCCAACCGAAGCATTAGGAATTCCTTAATTCTCATTAAGAACTTGATTGCATATCTTTCAGAATGTGAGATTATGGAAATGCCTTCGTATTAAATCACATGGTACTTTCCGTCACAAACTTTAACAGTGGGATTTTTTTTTTTTTTTTGGTTAGAATTCATATTTCATAGAGAACAGAATTGACTGAAAATTAACTTGTAAGACTGTGTAGGATTCTCTTTTATAATTAGTGAGTTTTATAAGTAATATATGAATTTGTGATCAATTAAAAACGTAAAGCGATAGTAAGAAAATTGTGCTCCATTGAAGATGTATACTCACATACCAGATCTAAAATAAAGCTCATACGTGAAGGCAGTTTCTGGAGCAACGACCAGCAAAATGTGCAAACTGAGGAGGATTCCTTGAGTGCGCAAGACAATCACTAACAATGCACTCCAAAATGCAAGTTTTAAGCTTTAAGTATTCTTTTTTTTTTTTTTTGGAACATTAGGGATCCTAATAATACTATCACCAGATAAAGTATTGCAAGAAAGTGAATTAGGCAATTGGGAAGGAGAGGAAAAGGTAAGATTAAGCCTCCGTTTGGCAAACCATCTTAAACTCAAATTTTTCATATCAGTTTTTGTCTTTTTCTGAAAAGTCAACAAAAATTATAATTAGTTTTTAAAAAGTCAACCAACTCAAACTTAATAATTTCAACTCAAACCGTTTTACCAAACGCACATTAACTACTATAAACAACACTATAAATATCTTCATAGTGGTGTTCCCTATACCATTTAAAGCCCTATTTTTACTTGGAAAATTTTGTGTTAATTTGGAATTTATTGGCTTATGATAGGTGTTCACAAAAAATTTCATATCGGTTAATCAAGGTGAAGAGATTTTTTTTTTTTTGTTTCTTTTTTAAATTTCCTTGGAATTTGTTGGTGAGTTCGAGTAATTAAAAGGCACACTAGGGAACGTTAGACAATTGATACTTACCAAGGGTGGAGACACTTATAAGAGATATGCATATTTTTCTAAGTGTAACATTATATGCCATAGCTCTTGCTTGCTAATTTTCTTGAAATTTTGTGGTATTTTGAATGTTAAGGCACACCTAATTAACTAATCATGTGGTTTATATATATATACGATATTTTTTCCTCTTATGATGGAATCAGGAGTGGAGGTCGATTGGTTATGTTTGCAATCAGTTATGTTTACGATTCAGAAACACCATGTATTATTAGTGTTGTTGATTTGTTTGTTTGGATAATAAAATGGATAGCCAAGTTCATAGTATTGTGCTTTATTATCTATAATTATGAAAACCAAAGGGTGAAATGTTATTTAGTTTTTGAAAATTGAATTATGATTGAATTCATTAAAAAATAAATAAATAAATGTATAAGTTGAATTCAATCGAATTTTTTTGTTGTAATTTTTTGACTGCATAATTTAACAGTACGAGATAAGGCAACATTTCCAAAGTTTGATATTGGAGTTGATGTTCTTAGTATTTTTCTTTTTTCAAGCATCAAAACGGGGGGTGCCTTTTCCAATTAAACATAGTCATTAATCTTAAACTAAATATAATTTATTAAAAAAATTCAGTTCTACCCGATCTAACCCTTAACTCAAAATTACGAAATGGAATCAAAAGTTGCATTTAAAAGTTTCAACTCAATTTTCAAACCGTCGTTTGTTAGTACTGGCGTGGAACTAATCCGACAATTCGGTTTTGAGCACTTTGGTCTAATTTTTCTTCTGCCTCTTCCAACACAACCTTACCTTTATGGGGGAGGAAATAAATTGGTCTCATTTCACGCACATTTTCTTGTATTCGGCAGTTAAAAAGCCCTTGGTTCTAATGGGCAGGCATAATTGTGAAAATTCGGCACAATGTGTTAAAAAGAAACAAAATAAGTTCAGATTCAAAATTAAGAATTCGTTTAAAATTTTTTTTTAAATTAGATTCGAACTCTACACCTTTTATTGGAACTGTGTATGAAATTACCGTTATATTATGCTTACAATCACCGTTTCTTTATTAAATTTAAATTAGTAACTAATTCAAATTAGTAACAATATTAAACATTGCATTTCTATTTTTTTTTTCCATTTTTTTTATTGAAAGTTAAAGAAAGATTCGAACTCTAAACCTTTTAGTGAAATCGGGTGTATAATTACAACTATGCTTTATGACTGTCGTTTCTTTTTCGAATTTAAATTATAACTACTATACCGTAAGATACCATTTATTGTTTAAATTATTTAACAAAGAAGAAAACAAAACTGCGAGATCCTCAAATAATGCATTCCTTTGCAAATATGCATTCTTACTATTGTATCTTTGTGTTAAAGAAAAAAACAAATTTTCCCCTTTGCAAGTAAAATCTGGATACAATGACACATTCAGCCATAAAAAAAAAAGAAGGTAAAGATTGGAGATAAAATATGATAGTGGATAAAAATAAAAATTGTGTCTCGACGCTAATATCAAACATAAAAAGGGAAAGCTTAAAGAAATAAAATAACATATTTACAAAATATGATATTTACTTATTTTATCTCCTGTAAATATGCAATCCAACATAAAACATAACAAAAAGAAAAAAGAAAAAAGAAAGAAAGAAAATTATCCGGGGAATTTTACAAGGCAATCTTTAGAACAGGCAAGCCCACAAATTCCAAAGTTATCAGGAGAGGCCTTGAGTTTGAGGCAGTGGGAAGCAATGCATGTGACAATACAAATATCATGTGCAAACTCCTTGGTGTGAGGAATATGGATCCCAATTAACTCCTTCAAAATCTCTCCACCAATTAGCTTTTGGTCATCAACTGAAACTGGCTGATCAAAGGGAAAAGTTGCTTCAACAACAATTATAATACTAATAATAATAATTAGCATTATCGATCTCATTTTTTTTTCCCTTGTAATAGTGGTTCTAGCTATATATATATATATATATATATATATGTACGTATGTATGAATATATATTTACTTGCTCTCTTTCAAATTTTTTGTGCTTTTCTTTGAGGGTTAGGAAAAGCAAGACCACTACTTATATATAGCCTTCTGCAATGCTTTTTATTTTTTGTTTTGTGTTTATTGAGAATCCTTTTTTTTTTTTTTAAGGAACTAGTATAAAAGCTTGAAGATTCTAATTTTAAATATTTTTGTCGGGTTGAAATATAGGGACTTTGACGTCTTGACTCTTTAATGTTCATTGTTCTCAAGTAGCCAAAAGAGATAAATCTACCTTCTTCTTTTTTTCTTTTTTTCTTTTTTTTTCTCAAGGGTAAAAGAAGTAGGTGATGAATCTTGATTATTAATTAGCTTTTCAGTTTTCACTACAATTAATAATAAGAGGTTCATGATCAGATGTATAATATTTTGGCAACTTTCTTGGTTCAGTGGATTGCCAACATGTCGCTTTTAAAATTTTATTGAAGGTACTTTATAAATAGAGGACATTATTAATAAGGTTACTTAAAGGGTGTAATTTTATCATATAGGGTCCGTTCGGTGAATGAGTTTGAATTGAAAATTTTGAGTTTGAGTTGAAAATTTTAAGTTTGAGTTGAAAATTTTTGTTGAATTTTTAGAAAAGATAAAAATTTTTTCAGAAAAAAACTAAAATTTTTTCAGAAAAAGACAAAAATTAAGATAAAAAAGTACATTTTAATTTCAAATGGAATGATGTTCCAAACAAAGCAATAAACCTTTTTTTTTTCCCAGTGAATTATTACAGTGGACTGAAGTGAATGTAACTCTCATATTGAGAGTAAATCATTATAAATCTTACATGTATTTAGACATTTATTTTTATTACTTTTGATAATTACAAATTAAGATGTTTAATTCTTGGCAATCATCTAATCGACAACATCGTTCATCAAGTGAAAACAATATCTCACTAACTCATACTGTTTTCCAAAGTTTTTCTCGGTTTTCGGGGTTATTCCTTTATAAGTTCATGTCTGTTTTTGGGCTACTTTTTATTGTGCCTGTTTGACGTTTTATTTTTTGGAAGCTTTTATCGTTTTCTAAATTCTATGTCGTTTATCTACATATGTCGTCGTTTCCTATGTTCACTATTCCCATGTTCTTGTCGTTTTCGTAACTTATGTTGTTTTTTCTACGCAATTGTCGATTTCAAGTTTCTTCCCCATTTTTTTTTGCGAAACAACGCCAATCAGGAACACATTGTGAATTTTTCTTGTTTTAAAATGTAGTTTAAAATATTTTGTGATTTTTTTCTTTTCTTTTTTTCCCACATTCAAAATTAATTATATCGTAACTATTTCATGGAAGTCTATACTAAAAACTCTACTCTTTTATTTATAAGTTCATTGGTTATATATATCAAAAAAAATTTTATTGTATTGAGATTGAAGTTATTATACAGTTTTTAGTTTTTGTATAAATCCCTACTGAACTAGAAAGCTAGCTCCATCACCGACGTCAATAGTCATTTTCAAGTTTCTTCTCATGTTTTTTGGCGAAATAACGTGGTTCCAAAGTTTTCGTTGTCCATAGATTATTTTGGTTTGTCTAGTTGATGTGTTTTTGGTCGCTCCAGGCCGTTTTCATTTCTACTCGATGCCCTCCTCCGGTCACTGTCGTTTTCTAAGTTTACTGTCATTTTTCTAAGATTATGCTATTTTTATCTGTTGTGCCTTTTCATATTTTATATGGTTTTATAAGTTATTTCGTTTCAGTTCCTACAATTTTAGGAAATTTAAACAAATACACCCTCTATTTTTGGTTTATTCAAGAACTATACCAACTATTTTGAAACTCATCGACTACATATCACGACATTTTAAGGGTCTGTTAAGTTCATATCATGAAGCGGTCAATATCTAATTTTGACTAATATAATGATAAAAATTCCCTCATAGAAAAAAGAAATTTTTTATAAAAAAAAAATAAAAACAAAACCAAAAAAGAAAAGAAAAGGGCCTTTCAATAATTTAATTTTTGTTTTTTTTTAATTCTTCCCATTTTTCTAATTTGAAGGCATTTTTACCATTATTCTGGTTAAAATTGGATGTTGACATCTCTATGAGATGAAATTAATAAAAATTTAAAATATTCAGATATATATGGATGGGATCCAAACCAAAATGGTATACATTCTAAAGAGAAAAGAAAAAGAAAAAAAATACAAACATGATATATGGATTTCCCTATACTTTTTGTTGCCCCTTTTTTTAAACCTTATGTCGTTTTTCTATATTTTTGCCGTTTTCAACTTTTAATTTTCAATATTGCTTTACCACGTTTTTTTGTTTTACATAGTTGGTGTCTTTTTTTTTTTTTTTTTTTTTTTTTGACACTGTTGCCTGAAGTCATTGTTGCATCTCCATGGCTGCCGATTATAATCAATAACATTTTTGGAGTTTCAAGATTATGTTCTTCCATTGATAATGATGTCGTTTCAGACTTTTTTTTTTTTTTTTGGGATAAATTTTACTGTCGTCGTTTCATTGATTGAGATGTGGGCTATTCAGCCTATTCTTTCATTATTATTTGGGTTGTTTTTGACAAATGGTTATTCAACTACACCTTTTTATATTAATTCTTGATTTTTTTTTATTTTATACATCACCTTACCTTAATTTATTTCTTTCACTAGTCTGCTGTGTGCCGTCAAAATTAGACGAAAATTGAACAAGTCCTTTTCGCATGAATTTTATATAAAGATAAAATCATTATCAAATATTTTTAGAAAGAAAATATAGTTTTATCAGAAAAAAAAAATTTAGAAAAAAGGTTCCTTCATCAAATATATATATACTACATTTTAGAGGTACAATTAACGTGTTTATTTTTTGTACAGTTTTTTATAGAAAAACACAAAGGGATATTTACGTAACAATCAAAATTTGAAGGTAACGTGATGTATAAATTAAAAATCAGATATCAGCATAAGATTAAATGTAGAATTGAAGAGTCATTGATGAGAAAATCCATATTCTTTTAAGGCCTCCAATTTTTAAAATTTTATTCACATGACCTTTTTCATTTCAAACAACAAAAAATTTTGTTTTTCATTGGACCGCGTGCTTATTGTGCTTGACGAACAACATACATATATTGTTTATCTTGTTCACATTTTTTTCATCTTAATTTTTATCTTTTTTTTTAATTAATAATAATTATAATTATTTTTAAAAAATCAATCAATTTTAATTAAAATTTTTCATTTTAAATCTGTCTTCCAATCGAAAACAAAATGTAACTTTCATCCAATTTATCCCAAAAAAAAAAAAGAAAGGAAGAAGAAGAAGAAGAAGACTGCAAATGTCATTTGTCAACCCATTTGTGGGGATGGAAGCTTCTGAGGGTCCCACCCAAAAATTTCCAAGCTTTTGACTCATCCCTTCGCCCAAATATTCCTATTTTGGCGGCTGCGTAGTGTGTACTTACAGTCCCGGGAAATGCCCAACGCCTCCAGATCAAATTTCCTTAAACACTCCGAAACGAAAAAGCAGAGAGAAACAGAGAGAGAGAGAGAGAGAAAGATATGGAGATGGAGAGGAAGCTTCTAGAAGCAGTTACGGAAGGAAGCGTCGACGCCGTCGAGGATTTACTCCGACAAGACCCTCTCCTCCTCGACAGAGCCCTCGTCTCTTGCTCCTCCTCCTCCTTCGACTCGCCGCTTCACATCGCCGCCATGCTCGGCCACGTGGGCTTGGTCCGGGAGCTGCTCCGCCGGCGGCCCCAGCTGGCGTCGGAGCTGGACTCGGCCGGGTCGTCGCCCCTCCACGCGGCGGGGGCGAGGGGACACGTGGAGGTAGTGGGGGAGCTTCTGGCGGCGGATCCGGAGGCCTGCGCGGTCAGGAACCAGGACGGGTTGACGCCCCTCCACGTGGCGGCCGCCAAGGGGCGAGTCGAGGTTGTGGGTGAGTTGGTCCGAGTCGTGCCCGAGTCGGTGAGGGCGTTGACCGATAGGGGAGAGACTGGGTTGCACTTGTGCGTGGTCAGGAATCGGTTGATGGCGTTGAAGGCTTTGATCAAAGGGGTGGGTCAGAATAGTGAGGTTCTGAATTGGAAGGACTCTGATGGCTTTACTGTTTTGCATCTTGCTGTTGCCAAGAAGCAATTTGAGGTATATATATGTACACACACACACACACATATATATATATATATATATATACACAATGAGAATTCTATACGTTTTTTTTAGAATATATATATACACACAATCAGTAGAACAGGTCAAATTCTTATGGACTTCTGTTAAGTTATACATTCTGTTCTTTTACTTGAAATTAATCTGATGTGATGTCACGATTCAAAGGTTCTATAATGGTTACATATATATATATATGATTGCAGAATTCTCCTATGATTTGATGGGATAGATTTGGTTTTGTCATTTTGGACTTTTCAAGTAAGATGTTATATTTGAGTTACATTGTGTTTAGAGGTTTTCTTCTTATCATTGTGGAAAAGTCCCTAGAAAACTTGTCATGAATTTCATATGGATAGATGTTTGTTGCTTGACAATTTGATGCAATATATTTAATTTGTTTAGTTTTTAGAAATGAAATGCAAAATGGAAATAGTTCAAACTTGGCTGTCAATGTGGGAATATGGTAGATTCCTGGTTTAGAAATGTGCAATCCTTTTTCACAAGACGGGTTTTTGCGATTTGTGCAGACGGTTAAATATTTGCTTTCATCTACCGCGGTGGATGTGAACGCGCTGAATGCAAACGGCGCTACAGCGCTAGACATTCTTCTGCAGAGTCCTAGAGATTCGAGGGATATCGAGATCGAGGATTCCCTTCGAGCAGCTGGGGCTCTAAGTGCAAAAGATATGCCTATAATTCTTGAGGATTGGAAACCGTCGATACAACGTCGAATAACAAGAACTTCGGCCTCATCCCTACAGTTAAAAGAGGAAAGTTTCAAGAAACCAGCAGGGAAGCAAAAGCAAACCGATTGGCTTGGTCGAAAGCGGAGTGCATTAATGGTTGTGGCATCTCTGATTGCAACTGTGGCTTTCCAAGCTTCAATAACCCCGCCAGGAGGCGTTTGGCAGGACACTCTCAGAGCGAATGATAACAGCACCTCGGGGGATAAGCCGCACACTGTTGGAAAGTCAATTATGGCCTCTAATGGGAGAACTACATACGGCCTTTTCATGATCTTCAACACGCTCGCTTTCCTTTCCTCTCTGAGTATAATCCTTCTACTCGTTAGCGGATTACCTATAAAACGGCGGAGATGGATGTGGATTCAAATGGTCATAATGTGGATTGCTATCACCGCCCAAGTTGTGACTTACTTCATCGCTCTTCGGCACATGTCTCCGACTAATGACGATGTGCAGAGAATGCTGCGCAAGGTAACAGAGATATCGGTCCTAACATGGTTGTGTGTTGTGGGGGTCGTGTTTATCGGCAATGTAATCCGTATGAACTTGTGGATTCTCAGAAAGTATGGTTATATTAAGGAAAAGGATACTTCAGCTGCGGTTGACGATGAACCGGAAGAAGTGTGATAAATGAGGATGACATCTCTGATCTTGGTTCAAACTTCTTCGTTGGTGTTTGTATATACTTAAAATTTTGTTCCAAAATCTACACACTTTTTTGTCGGCAGACCAAACTTTTTCGACGCGGGATGCCATGCTTGTAGGCTGAAGTGATTCATCTTTTACTGGTTAAGTTTTCATGTCGGTATTGAAGCAAGTTCTTAATTTTGTTGTAACTTATTTTTGTAAATCTACAATGTACGTGAAAGCTATACTTGGATGAAGATATGGGTTCGTTTTTTTTTTTTTAAATAACAATATTTATTATAATCAGATATAAAATTATCGTTAAATTTTACTTCTCATTTTGTTAGTATCTATCGTTTTCGTAGTAAGTTGTTGGTTGCTTCATGGCAGAGTTGACTGGTTGACCAGCCATGCATATTTTATACCAACAAGCCACCGAAATAAGCTTTAACAAAAAAAAAAAAAAAACTGTATGTTTGACTGGCAAACGCCAAATTTTGATCTTCATTAACTGTCGTGTAGAAATTGACTTCTATGTGTTCTGAATGGGAAACAAACTAAAAACAAAATAAATAAATATTTAATCCCATATATAGTTTATAAGGAAGTTGAACTTTTACTCATCTTCTTAAATTCCCCCAAAAAACAAAATAATTAAATACTTAATGCCATATATGGTATTTAAGGAAGTTGAAATTTTACTCATCTTCTTAAATTCCTTGATAAAGTTTTCTTTATTTAAAAGCATCTAGAAGGTGAATTATCTTGTTGAGTTGTTATTTCACACCCGAATTTTAATAATGAAGCATCCACCGTCCAAGGCCCCACATGTTTTTAGAAATATATATATATATATATATATTTTGGTTTGAAAATGTAGTTGAACTTTTCTTTTAAAAAATTTAAAAAAAAAGTAGTTGGACTTTTTTTTTCCCTTCAAAAGGAGTTGAACTTTCATCTAATTAAAAACGTTTGTATTCACTCAAATAATAATAATAATAATAATAAAACATTCATCATTTCAAGACTCGGGTTAAATTTAAAAAAAAAAGATTCACATCATAAAAGAAAAATTTTATGATACATTATGAAACTAAAATATAATTTATTATGGATTAAAAAAATAAAGATAAAGTAATCATTTTAATTTTACAGAATTTACAGAATTTAAACACTTGATAATTCATGATAAAATTTTTCATGATATATATCATTACTCAATGTACAAATACCATTCTAAATTCAAAACCACACTCCAATGTTTTTATTTAGAACAATGATACATATCATGAAAAGTTTAAATAATAGAGCAATGATACCATTCTAAATATTTCAATCTCTATCTTCAAACGTTTGTATTCACATAAGCTCGTTTGAAGATAGAGATTGAAATTTTAAATAATAAATAAACTTGTTATATCACATGTGCGAAAGTGTCTTCTTCATGCATATTATTAAATTCAAAGATAATTTGTCGATTTATTTATAAATTAAAGAATAAAAATGCTTGAAGAGAAGGAAAGGTAAGAAGGTACCCAGATGTCTAATTATAGCCTTCTCCCCAATATGATGCAAATGTTTTTTTTTTTAATGAATATGAATGCAATGTCGTTGTGATGAAAACTGCTATTTTCTATTCAAAAAAAAAAAACAACGCCCCCCCCCCCCCCCCCCAACAAAAAAAATGTTCAAACATGAGTCCCATGAGGTCCCATAATCATTAATATTATATTCCTTTGGAAGCAAGTAGTTACCTCTTTGTGATCGAAAATGAAAATTCAATTCCTTCAATAGGACCACTTACAAACGCACGCATACTTGATTACATCACAAAACCATGTGGATTTACAAAAGAAATGAAAAAAAATACAAAAAAAAAAAAAAAAAAAACCATTTTGTCCTCATTCATCAACTGCCTACGCAACAAACACAACAACCTGTCTCAGGGATGGGAGTGAATCAATCGGATCAAAAAAAAAAAAAAAAAACAAAGAGATTCACCTTTCATCCATTCAGCGCAACCTGATGGTTTCATTAGGGAATATGACGTTCGGGTTCCGGATGTGCGGGTTTAAAGCCGCCAATTCCTTCCATTTTGCTCCCGAGCCGTGAACACGGGACGAGATGCTCCACAAGGTTTCACCAGGCTGCACTTTTGTGGTTGCTGATGTTGCTGTTGTCGATGGTTGGGCACTACTAGATTTAGAAGCAGTCTTCGACTTCAAAAATGGATTCTTATTCGTTTTCCCCATTCCGTTGGCGAGTAACCAGCGAGACCCGGACTGTTGCTGCGTCTGGGTACCCCAGAGCTTCTTTTTGCCAGGCTCGGTTTTCAGGCCAGCAACATGGACATCTGTGATTCTATACTGAGGAATGCCTTGCTCTTCTGGTGCTTTCTCTTCTTTTGTCTCCTCTTTTACATCCTTCTTTGCAACCTGCTCGGACTCATCATCATCCTCCTCCGTATATCTCCTTAGCTCGGAAACTGTGCTGTATATTTTAGGCTTTGGTGGAATGAACACTCTCTCTACTTGAATAAGAGAGAGCATTGGTGCTCCGACAGGCTCATAGTCCCGCATTGGGTCGCGAAGTTGCACCATTAATGCTACGGTAAAGTTGTTCCCTAACAGGCCACACTTTCTTCCAGATCCTTTGCCTTTTCTTCTATCTCCTTTACTCCCACCACGAATGAAGTCCAGAGAATGAGCATGATGAGCCGCAAGGATTTTGGAAGTACGCTCACTGATCTGTCCTTCGTCATCAATCTCACCCGAATCCAGTCTCATCCATTCATCAAGAGTTAGCGATAAGCCCATTAACCCATCAACACCGTCGTCACTGCTTTCTTTTATGTCCATCAATTGCAAACCACCAGATCCTTCCATACCAAGGGACCCACTGAGGTCAGCCCCCTTACCATGGAGAGCTGAAATCTCCCCAATAGACTTAGCGCTGATATTTGAAGGTGCATCCTCATCAGACATCCCGGACTGTATTCTCAAACCCTCAATGGAAAGTGCTTCGATCTTATCCATGGCCAACGGAGCAAGATCTTCAAGAGACACATATTCCGAACCCATTTCATTGCCTACTGAGCGTGAAGAATTCTTCCTAGCCTTTGGCCCAGATGATCTCGCTTTAACACTCGTTTGGCCTCCAAAATTATCCTGCCCAACCACTGATTCATGCTGCAAGAAACTTTCACTGCAGCAATAAGAAAACAACATTAACAACAATACGTTTACGAAAAACAACATTTTGAAAAAGGAAAGTTTGCTGCTAGCTCAAAGATTAATGCTAAAACAAGACTCAACCTCTGGGTTCCCTCCAAAGCAGGCGAAGCTTCCCATGCTATTTGTTGCATTGTTTTACCCGTGATATCTTCCAACGGCATTAACTTTTTAGCCTGCATGGAAAGCTTTTCAATTCCGACAGATGCCAAACCCTGCAATATCTCCATTATACCAGAACCCATTTCTGCAGGAACTACGACAGGGCTAGAAACCTGCATGACCAAGTTCCCACCATTTTTAGCATTCTGGAAAAGCCCAGGATTCATAGATCGCATGAACCCTCCGTTCTTTGTCTGAAGAAACGGACCTAATCCTTCCCCCAGAGGAGGTAATTCAAGTGGCTGTTCTGGAGGTAAATCGATTGGACTCCCAAAACCAGCAGAGCTTTTTGGTGGAGAATGCTGAAAAGCTCTCTCGTTCAAGCCCCACTCTTGCATCAGGGCTTCCGTCTCCAAGTCTTCCAACATCTTTGCCTTTGTTTTCCCCCTTTCTGCCTGAGTTGCTATCAGATGCTCTTCTTCAGCAGCTTGAATAATAGATGAAAATTCAAGATCCTCGGTCGGGTTTCCCCAACCCATCTCTGTCGTATCGCTGTAGCTGGACTCTGCTTGGTCACTGTGCAAGTTGAAACCAAATAAAGAGCCACCCCCAGCAAGGGCCTCTTTTTCAAACTGTCTTAACAGACGCTCTCTTGGCGACTCAGGCTCACTCTCCGAACTCAAGCCAGATGGACTACGCTCTAGCCCAAGCATGTCTAAGAAATCATTTGCAACTGTTTCTGTCAAATCATCCAAGCTACTTGTCTTCCCTATCGTACTACTTTTGTAACCGAATTTAGATTCCTCATAATTCTCATTCTCTTCAGGAGATTCTAGTGCTGCTGCCTCCAAATCTGAAATGCTGTTCAAAGCTGACTCCAACTCTTTCAGGAGTGATTCTTTTGTGCACACATTATCCTCTTCTGAAATAAGGTCACGTACCACAAGCTTCTCTTCATGACTACTATCTTTCTCATCCTGAGAACAAAACTTAGTCTCCTCTTTAACGTCAACCCGAACACTAGTGTCAATTTCAATATCACCACGACTCACAACCGAAGATTTATCTACCTGAACACCAGTGTCGATCTCAACATCATCATAAGTCACAACTGGAGATTCCTCAGAAGTCTCTATAATAGCTTCCTCTGACTTCACCAGTTCTGTTGATGATAATTCTACACCTTGTTCGATCACAGAAAAATCATTTTCTTCACAACCATAGTCTACATTTTCCTTATCAGAATCAGCCACTGGATAGGCATGCAGTTTTACAGGCTCAACATGCTCAGTGAACCCATCAAACTCGGTCTCCTGATCAACTGACTTATCTAAATTTTCTTCTTCCAGTTTTTTGTACAGCACATCTACTGAACTTGCAAGTTCTGACCTAGCCACCGGCAAAACTTCATGAAGATCTTTTACATCCTCCACAGACCGAGACACGGCATGCAACTGCTGTTTTGATATACTTGGAAGACTATCAGCACGCCTCATAGCACCCCTTCCATCAACTTGACCAAATTTCGTCCCCGATTTCACCAGACTCAGGTTATTCTGTTTCAAGCTCAACATCTCAGGAACACTGCACTTATTTCCGTGTCCACTTGAATTATCCCCAACAACCGTATACCCAAAACTAACATTCATCACAGCGCCTTTCGCCTTTCCAGTTAAGTTAAAACTAGTCGTCCATTTCCCCGAGCTCCTCTCCTCCTCCAATTCCTCCAACGTCAAAGGAAGCAACTTTGTGAGATCAACCCGGTGCTTGCCCAAATCAAGCTCTGGCGCACTGTTCACAGAAGCGTATAGCAAGAAATGCTTCGCCTCATACTTCGCCGAATGGTGGGGCCCATTCCTACTACCATAGACCGAGCAAGTAATGCTCAATCTCTCCTCAAACTCCGCCGTCCCTTGGTGAACCTTCACCGGCCGAGTGACCAAATCCCCGTCCCTCCTCTTCCAGTGCACGCAGAGACTAAAATCATCAAAGCTCAACGGCAACGCCTCGATGGAATGCACCTGGAGAGAAAAACAGCAGTTGAATCTGCGATTCCGGATGTGCGAAAACGCTTTCAGGGGTTTCCAATTCCAAATCGACTTCTTCTCTTTCCGTGACGGCTCTTCGATTCCGTGCTTCGAACCGGACTTTAATTGGTTGCTCGTAATTAAACTCCTAGAAGGGTTTCTATCTAGATACAAGGCTTTACTTATAGCTTCAATCTCATTCAACAATTTCCCATTACCCGAATCCTCTCCAATCTTCTTCTTCCCAGCTTCGACTTTCGACAACATTATCTTTTCACAAACAAATTTCAAAATCAGATTACGCAAAAACCCAATTGCAAAATTAAACATAAAATACAAAATTCAACTCTCCAACCATGAATAACAACACAAAATATACATAAAATTGAGCAAAGAAAAAAGAAAACTTTACCGGATTAAGCTGGCTGAGAAGCAAGAATTGTAGAGACGAAGCAGAACCAGAAAGCCCTAAATTTCTACCCAATCCAAATCATGGCAGCTCCAAAAACAAAAAAAATCAAACATTAATTTTTTCGAAAAACCGGAGGCGAAATTCGAGAATAAGAGAGTGACGGAGAAGAATTTAATGGAAGAAAAATTCGAAAAAAAATAAACAAAAAATCGCAGAAGAGGAGAGAGAAAGAGAAATGTTGGTGATGAGTATTAAGAAAATGAGCTGCGTTTGTGTCGCCTAAGCTCTGTCATTGTCTTCTCTTGAGTTGCCGCTGCCTCATTCAAACGCAGTTTGAATATTTTAACTTGTCAATGGTTTTTTTAACATTGCGGTCCTTGTATTTTCGACAACTTTGTTTGTTGCCATTGTATTTTCGTATAATTTTTATTTGGCCCATTATTTTCTGTATATTTCTAATCTAGTCTTCTGTTTCTTTTGTCTTCCTGTTATAACTAATTGAAGGATTGTCCATCAAAGGTTGATATTTTATATAACTTTTACTGATGTTATTTGTCCTTTGAGGGAGTTGAACAAAAAAAAAATGTACTTCCTAAATCTTACGATGTAATTTTATTGCATTGTTAAGCAAACAATGAAACTTGGTTTTAAAAAAAATTATTCAATTTAGGTATAGAACGTGAGGGTTGATTCCATTTTAGTTATTAAGGGCTCATCATTCTTCTCTTCGAGTAATTAATTTACTTTCTTTTATGTTGTACTTAAATCTCTTATAATTAAGATAAGTTTGAATAAGTGGTTCGAGCAGATATAGTTTAAGATAATTATGCACATGATATTATTTTAAGATATAAAGTTCTTTCAATCTCAAGTTAATATAAGTGCTAATGATTTAACTATAATCCTAATTTTTAAGTACCAATCCATGTGATAATAAATTGTTATTTTTTTATTGGTAAATATGATTAATTGATATGATAATTTTGTAAATATTTTTCAATAAAAATAATGACAACTCACATGTCACATATATTAGTACAAGTTAACATTCTTAACATTTTTTTATAAGTAAATAAGTATATGTAATGACAAATTAGTATATGAAACTTTCATCTTCACCAAGCGCAATAATTAATAATGGTAATTTACCAATAATAATAATAATAATAATATGACTCCTTTAACTATTTTTTTCACACTTATTTGTCAACAAGGGAATATGAAAAGAAAAAGAAAAAAAGCAAAAAAAAACTTGAGAGGTCAGAAGAAATGATATGGAAACTGATGGATGAAAAAGGAATTAGAAATAAACCGGTGGAACTAAATGCAATTAAGTGAAAATACACGTTTTGTCTTTAAAAAGAGTGCTTTGTTAGTTGTCCAACTTGGCAGCCTGACATGCGCAAACTTTTGCCCCTTTTCTATCCGTTTTTCTAGTCTTAGCGAAATACTTTGCTTCCATTTAACGTTTTTGACATTTTTATTTTTTTTTCATCTAATTCGTATTAAATTATAAAACAATTAGTTAAAAGAATTTATTAATAAACCCGATATCTATTAAAATCATTTTTTATAGTTTAAGATTATACGAATCAATATTAGTATTTATATTTTTTTTGATTTGAAATATATTTACCCTTAAGTATTTAAAAGATAGTTGACTCTTTGAAAAGGAAAAAAAAAAATGTTAGACGTCCCCTTTTTTGTTTTATATTTTTCTGATTCACAAAATTACTTTCTTCCTTTTTAATTTTTTTTTAATTTGAAGGGTTATTCCATTTATAATATATAGTTATAACCATGTATGCATGTGTGTAACGTCATGTACGAGTGAAGATGGGATACACAAAAAATAATAATAATAATAATAATAATAATGTACAAGAAGATAGAAAGGAAATACGCGTTGCCTAATGATAATAATAACAATGCTAATTGAGAAATGTAAAGCAACAAGCAGGTGGCAATAATGACGTTCCAATGTTCCATAATGCATGTACAATAATTTTTTTAGGCAACAATAATTCTATTATATACAAAGAATAATTTTTTTAGGTAACAATAATTCAATTATCTATACATATATGTAAAGTGAGAATCCTCGCTATGTAGTAAAGATTTCGTTTTGTTTTGGACAAAAATCTTTTTTTTTTTGTCCTTCTATTTTCTTTTTTTTTCTTTTGCCCCAAATTTTTTTAATTTTTCAGTTTAGTCCCTTTTTTTTGGTATTGATACACTTTTAACATTTCAGTCCTTTTAACTTTTTTGTCTTTTTTCATGCCTTTTTTTTTATTTTTTTTTATTTTCAAGTACTTTGTTGATTTTTTTGGTGAATTTTTTTTATTTTTGTTGTCCTTTAGTTTTTCATTTTTTTCTTTTGGCCCAATTTTTTATTTTTTATTTTATTTTGGTCCTTTCTTTTGAATTGATATAGTTTTAATATTTTAATCCTTTTATCTTTTGGTGTTTTTTCATGTTTTTTTGTTTTTTTGTTTTTTTTTCATTTTAGTCCTTTTTTTTTTTGTATTGGTATACTTTTAACATTTTAGTCCTTCTATTTTTTTAGTCTTTTTTCATGCCTCCTTTTTTTTTATTTTCAGGTACTTTGTTCATTTTTTTGGCAAAAACTTTTTTTTATTCTTTTGGTCCTTTAGTTTTCTTTTCTTTTTCCTTCGGCCCAAATTTTTTATTTTTTCATTTGTCCTTTTTTTTGTATTGGTATATTTTTAACATTTTAGTCATTTTATCTTTTAAGTGTTTTTTTCATGTCTATTTTTTTTAATGTTCAAGTACTTTGTTTTTTTTTTTTTTTTTGCCTAATATTACTTATATATTTTTCTCTTATCTAGATACATTTTCTCTAATATGTCTAATTATGTAGATCGTACATGCTTTAAACTAGTATTCAAAGAAAAAATAATAATTCTTTTCTTTTAAGGAAATAATAATTCTATTTGGAGTATTAAGGAAAAATAAATAAATTATTTTCCCCTCGTTTTCTCACCTACTTCTTTTTTGGATACTCCCTCCCTTCAGAATCACGTGAAGGCAATTTCAATTTTAAAATTTTGAAACAATTTTCGGTTCCCACGAGCTACAGGATCAGGTGTATTTCACACTGGACCACCTATAAAATTATTTTTCATTTTTTTTTCTTGATTATTTTATTCAAATTTGATCGTGACAGGTAACTGCAATTTAGCGATTATGAATGTCTATTCTAGATCTCGTACTGTTTTAATATCATAATTTAAATCCATACGCTTTTATTTTAAGATCCAAATCTTAAAAATGTCGTTTCAGAAATCATAGAATTGTAGCGAGCTAAAATTTATTGGAGAATCGATCAAGTTCTAATACTATTTCACTTTTGATTTCACTGAATTTCTAAATAGACAGTGAACGAAAGAGACAAATCATGAGAACACCATCAATTCTTTATTTTTTTTTTTCATTTCTTTGTTTTGAAATTTTTCTGACAAAGTATAGAGGTCACGTGGATTTTGCCTAGGGTTGGCAATTCGTGTTTGCAGGTCGGGTTTGGGCCAGCCCGATTACAGCACGACACGATTAATAAATGGACCAAGTATCTATACACGAACATGAACCGTTTAATAAATGAGTAACACGATACGACACGCGAACATGATTATTAAATGGGCCACGACGGGTTGGCACAAAAACAAACTCATTTATGACCCATTTAACACAAAAACTCGTTTACAGTCTATTTAACACGAAAATTTTGGATAAAAAATCACTTAAAACTCTGAATTCATCAACACAAGAAACTCATCATATTTATATAAAATATAAAACTAATAACTAGAATTATTAAATATCCATAATGATTAAGATAAACATACTGTTATTTTTTTGAGGAAGTTAAATTTCACGATTTTTTAAGGGAGCTGGGAAAGGGTGTGCGGTTGATAAGGAGAAGAGGAGAAAAGAATTAGGGTTAGGCTTTTATATGTTATTACTTTTAGGTTTTTTTTTTTTAATATATTGATCAATTTTATATATATGGGCTCTAAATGGATTAGGTTGTGTTTGCCCATTTACGACCCATTTATATAAACAGGTTAAAACGAATCAACCGTATTAGTCAGTTTATAGTCCTTTTATTTACGTATTAAACGTGTCAATCCAATTTCAATTTAATTATTAAACATGCAGTCCAAACTCATTTATTTCATGTCATTCTTACATCGTATCACCGTGTCGTATTTGAAATTACCGGCCATAATTTTACCTTATACTAGTTGGTATTTATCAGTGACGACACTATACACAATGGCAAGGCTCTTCCAGCAAAAAAATAAAATAAAAAAAAATAACGATGGCAGGGATAAGACTATCGCCCATTTGCAGTTTTTGAATTTACGCTAAAAGCCTGTAAGTCAATCTCTACCCACCATAGAATGACAAAGTAAGTTAAATATTATTATTGTTTTGATACTAAATATCTACGACGCAAAATTAGATGAACATGAATACGAAAATGTTTTTGTTATACACACAAGATTTACGTTGCTAAAATGACATTATTTTTCCAAAACAATGCTTTTGCTGCTATAATGCGGTTGCTTTTATCTTTTTCTTTTTCTTTTTTCTTTTTTTTGCTAAAGACGGTAGTTTTGCTTCTGTAACAAATTATTTTTTTCATTAAAAAAAATAATTTAGAATGCGTTTGATATTACGGTTTGGATTGTAGAATTTAAATTTGAATTTATTGTGCATTTATCGAAATATTTAAATTGCTGGAGTTACAAATAGTAAAAACTTAAAATGTGTTCAAAAAAAATAATATGGAACTTGTTTCATTTATCTCGAAATTTTATGTAATTAAAAAAATCCTCTTATTTGAACTTATTTATGCAAAATTATGGACTTTTAAAGTTTGAGTTATAAAACTGTATGAATAATGAAGCTGAGAGACAAAAACAAAAATTAAATTGTAACTATAAGATTTGGATTGTAATACCAAACAAGCCCTTAGCAAAATTGCTAAGGCATATGGATTTATTTTTCCTAAGAAGACATACTACCTAGTATTATTTTGAAGGAAAAGAAAAGGCAAAGCTATTTTGGTTCAACTTTTACTAATTATATATTTCAAATAATTTATGTGTTGATATGTAAACTGTTAATCATATTTCCAGTGTGAACAATATACTTTTTCAATTAGATCACAACAACAACTCCTTAAAATACCATTAAGGGATCCAATAAGCTAAAAATACTCCTAATTTTTTTCGACAAGATCTAAGATACGAAGTCGTCTCATTGTAATGATTGAGGTACTTAGACTTCGATATTTATAACCCATGCGAGTCTGCATCATATTCTTAGAACTATTGATGTATGTGACCCTGTACTTTTTTTTTTTCTAATTTACTCAAAAATAATAATAATAATTTGCTCGCTAAAATATCGACACAATAAGTTATTATGACCCATTTTTATTTTTATTTTTTGCTTTCAAGCAATGCTAGTTAGGAGACATAGGACATCGAGATTTCGTAACATGTTAGTCTAAAACGACTTGCCATGAAGTGAAACGTGATAGAACCTTATTTGACACATTTTACATTTTTTTTTTTTTTTTTTTTTTGCTCAATCACATTTTAAAATTGAAACAAGTACAATCCACATTCTTCCATTGTCAAAAATTTCTCAAAAAATTACGGTTAGTAATTACTAGATGATTATTTGTACGGTTAACGTCAAATAATCTATCATTTTGCAAATTTGACCTAAAAAATGCTTGAATAAATAACATTTACTTATAATGTCCTTTTTTTTTTAAAGGGAATTTGTAATGTAATTTTGATTCTTAGCGTATTTTCAATTTCCACTTGTATATAAATGCTTTTATGATTTATAATGTCTCATGAACTTATATATGGATTGACAAAGTGAAAATTAAACTAAGAATTTTTACAATCAAACCTTATGTGAATATAAAATAATTGAAAAAATGGCTCCAATTCTATAACAGACGTTTTTTGGAATGAAAACTAGCACATGAGCCATTCATAGAAGTAAATATGGAATAAACTCTTTACAACTCCAATTCATTTCTTAAACTCAAAATTAATTCAGAAACCACCTCTCTCCTCTCTCGCTAGTTTTGCTTCTCATATTTACTCAAACATTAATACTAAAAAAAAAATCAACATTTTTTTTATAGATCAAAACTCAATATTAAGTCTACTAATTAAAAACTGAATTGTGGTTGGAGACATAGTTGTTGGGAAAACCACCAATTAAACTTTTCTCTATTTGTGTGATAAAATGGTTATCCAAAAGTAAGTTTCAACAAAGCCAACAAATCAACCAAAGCAATGAAAAATCAAAATAATCAACCGCATAAGAGACACCGATTTTTACGTGGAAAGCCCTCAAATGCGAAGGGAAAAACCACAGGACCATAGTCCGATATCAACTTCCGCTATATCAACAATAATGGGATTACAAAGTTCTCTCTCGATGCAACTAGTGGCTCACAATCATCAAGATAAAACATAATATTGGCTAAACAACAAAGTTCATCATCAACAAGATAGATTTCAACACATAACATCAATATAAATCAATTCTAGGTCTCAGGTGGGAATTTGAGAGAAGCACCTTAGAGACACCAATTCTTCAATCGGAACCGATAGATAAGAAGAGCTCGTCACAAGGATTCACCACGTTAAATTTGAGCACCAACGGATATTGTTTTACCACTCAATCATCTTGCACAAACCCAAAAACTCCACATTTTCTCTCTCCCTCCTTTCTCCTTCACGCTCTCTGTTTTTCGCACGCACCCACCCACACGGCTGCCCCTTTTTTCTTTTGTTGCTGATCACGCAAGGCTTGTTCGACAAGCCATTAACCTTTTTTTTTTTTTTTTTTTTTTTTTTTACTTCAAAACATATTGGGCCTTGCTTAATTTATTAGTCCAGCCCAATACATGGGACGGACTCAACAATAGTCTAGTAGGTAATTTCACAAATGATTTTATCAAAAAATATAAAATTCAAATCTTCTCACCTATAATTTCAAAAAAATAAAAACAAAAACTAAATTTAAAAATTGATAAATAGAAAACTACAAAGCTTGTCCACGGAAACCATAGCGATGTGAGATCCCAGGGTATGGGCATGAAATCTATCTAGACCATTATATATATATATATATATATATATAAAATATTACTTGTTATCCTAATATTAATAACTATCATTTGTTATTATTTATGTTTTGAAATTTCTAAAAGAAAAATTAAAAAAAAAGAAAAAAAAGAAATTATAATACTGCAATGGTAAAGGAAAAGATCAATAAACCAATCAATATCAATTAAAAAGTCTTTATTTGGTGGTAAATTACCAATTAAATTAGCATATAATAAATTTGATACCAGAAATAACACTCTATTATAAAATAAAATTTCACCAATATATCAAAAATTAACAATGACGCATCATTTCAACACTCCATTATAGATGCTCATGGGTCTATCAACATCTCATACTTAAGACCATCCCAATGTATATGTTATGCTATTATCAAAGAGTGTAAAAATAACATATTTGAGACTTTGTGCTCCAATTTATAATATTATTTCTAATACTCTAGTTTCCTTTCGATTTTTATTAAGCTCTGAAATTTGTAAAAATAAAATTCTAATTCAGAAATGATAAAATTTGTAATGATTAAATGAAGAAGTTAAGGTGTCTACTAATAGCAATCAAATGTCAAATTTAATATTAATTATATTTGATGACAAACATCAAAAAGTTTAGTATTTATCAAATTTATCACTAAAGATAACACTCCATTAAAGAGTAAATTTTGAACTTAAATGCCAATTTTAACACTGGTATATTTGTTGGCGTTCCATTGAAGATGCTCTAAACCCTTGACAAGCGAAATCATGATTGGTTGTTGTAGCCCAATGGGTGACCAAGAAGAGATAAAATGGTCACTCGGATGACACGATTTAAATGGACTAGAGATGGAGATTGCGTATAGCTCTATATACAAGTAGGAGCTTCTAAGGTTATATATCGATATTAATCTCCTGAAAGCTTGTAAACACAAAGGGATGTTGTTGTTCATTATTTTTTGTTTTTCTTTTTTGGAATTTAAACGTATCTTTTAAATTATTATTAATTGATAGAATAAAATACAATTATGCCTTTTTTTTTTTTTTTTGGGGTTAAAGAATACAAGAATGGGTTGAGTTCCTTAATCCAAATAAGTAAACCCTTAACCCTTACCCGGTTAAAAGGGAAATCAAGAGACCTTTTTTTCCTGTCAACATTTCTAACGTGGTTCTAGGTAATTAATTAAGTTCATAGTTATTTTTATTTTTGTCATCTTAGGTGAGGATTTTATTTTCCTTTTGTAGTAACAAATTTTGATTTAGAGAGGTATTTCAAAACTGAAGATATAGAGAACCACTTCAATGTATATATGAGCTCTCGACAATTTGTAATAATTATTTTGAGTCTTTTTTTTTTTTTTTTTTTTTTAAATTCTACTTTGTCCAATTCAAATCATTGTTCAAATTCGATAGCAAAATTTCCTCCTGTTATTGTTTAGGCATTAAGAGAGGACTGGTAAATTAAATTTAATTAGTATCTGCTTCAATTCTCTTCTCGGGTGAAGAAGAAAAATATTATTATTTTTCCTTTGAGATGACACCTGCGCTTTAAAAGTAAAAAATAAAATGCTAATATAAAAAATAAAATGCTAATTATTGATTTTGCATTTGTTATAGGGATTTGGAATTGCCTTTTTAGGTTGAAAGTTGGTTTGTCTTTTTAAAAATTAGTTATAATTTTTATTGATTTTTTAGGAAAAGATAAACACTGAGATGAAAAACTTAGCATCCGTTTGGAACATTAGTTGGAGTTAAAATTTTTAAATTGAAGTTGATTGATTTTTTTAAAATTAGTTATAATTTTTGTTGACTTCTCAAGAAAAAAAAAATAATTTTATTGCAGTTAAACTAATATACCAAATAAAGTATTAGGTTTGGACCTAAGAGTCAAACGAAAGTTAAATAAACATGGTATAGTAAGGCTCTCAATGCAAAATGGTCCACTTAGTTGCTTTTTTTTTTTTTTGAACTTGGGGAAAGGGGGAATTGAACTCTGCACATTTTTTATGGAGTTAGGTGTAGTACTCTCAATGCAAAATGGTCCACTTAGTTGCTTTTTTTTTTTTTTTTTAAACTTGGGGAAGGGGGAATTGAACTCTGCACATTTTTTATGGAGTTAGGTGTGGTACTACCACTAAATTATACCTGTAATTATAATGGTTCACTTAGTTTTTAATCTCACTGTATGTCACATGCACTAAAATAAAACATAAATGTTTAATATAACTCAAAAATAAAGAATGTCCTCTTGATATTAAATAATTTAAAACAATTAAATTATGTCAGATCACATCAAAACAAACTAAATACTAAATTTAATGAAATTTGATCATTAAAAAAAAAAAACAAATGGGAAGTTTAAAACATTCATAATCCACGTCTTCCCAAATATAGAACGAACATAATTGACATTCTTTCTTCCCCAACTCACAATAAGCCGGGGATGTGAAGTACACACTTCGAACTAATTAAGGTAGTTGATTTTTATTTTTTATTTTCTATATTAAAGATATGGAGCTTTTAACATGAATATTGAATACCCTATCTTTGGCTTATTTAATATTTATGTGTAAAATTTCTTACGTTTATGTTTGTACTTGATATATTGTTATTGTTATTATTATTATTATTATATCAAGAAAACATTTTACTACGTTATTGAAGTCACTCGCTAGCAACCAATAAATGACCCGTAGTCGTCCACCTTTTACCAAAAGAGATGGGTGAAAATCTCATAACAACTTGATTTTCGTAAGGAATAAGAATTTGATGCATAAATTTTTTTCTTGATTAATTTGTTTATGAACTTTATGAATCTTTTAAGAAGTGAGGGATTTATTATATGTTTTTTTTGGGTTGGTATTTGTCGATGAACTTTATTATCATTTATTTTTTTACAGGTTTGGTCTCACAATAATGGAGGCAATCGAGTGGACATTGTTAGATGCAAAATGTTATGTAGTTTTCAATTATAATAATGAACATTCAAGGTAACATATTGCTTCTTATGTGATTGTTTTGAAGCAATGCTTCATGTAGCCACTCTCATTAAATATTGAAAACCCATCATTATTTTAGGTCGCATCAAGGATCAAAATTGCTTAAGAAACATAAAGTTTACGGATCAAAGAGCTAAAAAAATTAAGAGTCTAAACTAAACTAATGCTAACAATTCAGAGACGAATAAAATCAAAAACATTATTATTATTATTATTATTATTTTAAAAGAAAATTTTATTAATGATGTTGAAATATAACCAAAAATATTTATTTTCTACAAACAACAAAAAATCACGCCAGTAAAAATTGTCACTATGTAATCTTATAACATAAAACGTAAAAATCATTTTATTTTTTGTTACATAATTATGCTATTGTTAATATAATTCAATTTCACATTTATATGAGAAAAAAAAAACATGAGAAAATTGTCGTAATAACTTCTCAAATAGACATGTTTATACATTTTACCATTTTTATAATGTTTGCTAGATTTTTTATCCTGCATATTTATCTAATTGAATGTTAAAAAAAAAAAAACTAAAGTTATTATAACTAGGATAACAACTCATAGGTGTACTTTTTGGAAGACAATCTTTTTTTGGCAAATAAAAGGGAATCGGATGTGTCTTCACGCTCCTATCTCAGTGATCATTGAATGAGCCCATTAGTCGTACCAATAGGATGGCAACGAACTTGACCCTAGACTTTAAAAGTAGACAACATATGATCTTTTTTGTCAAGACTAGACTCTGCATATATCATAACTTGAACCTGAAATCTAATAAAAGTATATACTCTAAATCGATCTTTTTTATCACCAAGCTACCACCGCGTGGTTTTTGAAAGACAATCCCTGGACATTACTAATCACTTTATGAGCATGTAATGTATCCTGATTTGTGATTTCTCTCTCGGAGTCAGAACCACACAAAGCCAAAGTCCATGAGCATGAATGAGTCCCCAGTCCTCAAGTGACACCTTTTACTCCATGGGTCCCCAAATTTTACTTGGGGCCTGTTTGAAACAAGGATTGGAATCGAAATTTTGTAAGTAGAAATTGAAATGTGTGTTTTGATAAGGTCTGAATTAGAAATGAATTATGATATAGAAAATTATTTATAAATTTGAAATGTGTTCAGGGAAAAAGATGCAATAAGGATTTTGTTTCATTTCTTTTGTCATTCTGTGTGATTTAAAAAAAAAAAATCTAATTTCGACTTAAAATAAGAAAGTTATGAGCTTTTAAAATTTGAATTTTTTTAAAAAAATAAAAGAGAGAGAAAATGAGATGTACATTAAAGAGTTTTTGGAGTTGAGTAGTGAAAATTTCGTCTAGAGTTATTGTTCCAAATGGAGGTATAGATTTGAGAATTTTGGAGTTGAGGTACAAAACTCTGTCTTGAAACATTGTTTTAAATGGCTTAGTAATGTTGCTTACCAGTCTCCAAGTTCACCAATTTTGGAAATTTAGAATTCGGATAGATAACTTTTACCAAAAAAAAAAAAAAAAAGCCTAATTTTCATCTTAAGGAAATACTATTTCTATCATCTTCTGTCTTAACTAATTTTTTTTTAAGACATCCTGTCTTCACAATTTAAGTATTTTGATCTTACCTTATTACACAAAAAAATAAATAAATAAATAAAAATTTCACTCATAACTCATATTTTGAGTTTGAAAAACATAATTGGAAATACTGCTTCAAATGTGTAAAAAAATTAATGTATAAATGTTATATAACATGGATAAAATGTTGAAAAAAATCCTTCATTCATAATAACTTAATAAGAGTCCTCCATTCCAAATTTGCAAATGACACAAATCATTGAGAACTCTTGAAAATCGGTCACGTGCTTGAAAATACCGTGTTAATCCAATTGCGTCCTCTTTAAAAAAAATTGCAGGATTGGCATTTCTACTTGTTTTATTGGCAACTAACCCGATATATACATATGTAGAAATTTAAGACTTTTATGGCATGTTTACTTACGCCTAATCAGAGTGAGCATGAATCGGAGTGAGTAAGATTCGGAGTGGGCTGGATTCGGAATCAGGATTCGGAGTCAGAATATGCTCTTTATTTAGGTTCCAGGAATCGGAGTCGGAATCACTGTCAATCCCATTCATGCGTTTACTTAGAACAAGAATCGGAGTTAGTTGATATAAATTTACTTGTATACTTATTTATTTATTGTATTTTTAAAAATTAAAAAAATGATTAATTTTTTTATTTATTATCATACTATTAATCAAAAATAAAATAATCATTATGATATTAAGGTAATAAAATTAAATTATGTAATTTTTTGTTTAAAAAATTAAAAAGAGTAAAAAAAAATGAATTAAAATAAGTAAAGTATAAAAAATATAAAAATAGAAACATACTAATATATTATGATAAAAAAATTCTTTATTTACTCTAATAATATTAATAGTTATTAGGATAGTTATATAATATTAAGTTAATAAAAATAATTAATATAGGTTGTTATTTTTTAATATAATTTTTTACAAATGAACTAAGGATAAAATGATAATTTTTATGTTAATAGTAGGAATGAAAATCACAATCCGGAGGGGGAGCATGGGATTACCAATCCCATTCCTCAATCCCAAATTGGTGTGGGACACACCATTCTCACTCTCATTCTAGAAAAAAAAAATGAACAAGTAAATAAGGGATTGACTCTCATTCTCCACTCCCATTTTCTACTCCTGATAAGTAAATATGTCATTAAAAGATTAGATGTACATATTAAAATGTTAATGGATCCACTACGTGCTTTTCTCAAAGGGCCTTCTTTCAATTCAAAGGAAAATTTAGTAAAATAAAATCAATTCAAAGGAAAATTTAGTAAAATAAAGGATTAGTTAAATGTTTTAATTTAAGCAAGTGTGAGAAAGTACAATGGAATAAGATATGAAAAAGGAAAAAGCAAACCAGTCCACTCAAATTAGACGCTTGAATTGTGACTTCGTATCGTTAAATATCTTGATCAATATATCAAGTGAGATATATAAAAGCATGGTGAAACAGGGACAAATGTACAACTCGGGTAAAGATGGGTGTGCTTGTGTTTGGAAGGAATGAATAGTGGATGAAAGGAAGGAGGTGTAGAGATTTTAAAGTGAAAATTCAAAAACTATGCGTCCGTTTGGATCGTTATTTGGAGTTAAAATTTTTAAATTGGAATTAGTTAACTTTTTAAGAATTAATTATAATTTTTGTTAACTTTTCAGAAAAAGAAAAAAATATAATAAAAAAATTATAATTTAGTTAAATTTAAATTAATTTGATATTTTTAATTGGAGTGTCTTTAAAAGAAAAAGTATGCTAAAAAAATGTTTTTATGACCCATTTAATCTATCAAAAAACTAGGGAAAAAACAAGAGAAAGCTTTGAGAAAAAGTAAGGTCAACAAAATTATTAAACTATCATTGTACAACAAAATTACGCGCAAATAGTAATTTCATTAATAATATCACTTTTTTCGATCGACGTTCTATCTTTTGCTTACGATATAAAACAATAAAGAATAAATTTAACTTTTTTCATCCTTATAATATCTAAATCATTATTCTCTCTTAAATTTTTCTACATATATGTGAAAAAATTGTATTTTTAAATAAATATCTAAAATTTTATGAAATTATCAAAATGATCACTTTCTTAAAAATTGTTAAAAATTAGAGCCCGTATGGATGAGATTATGAAGATAGAGTTTTGGATTGGAGTTAAGATAAGTTTTGAAAATATATGTTTAGTTGAAAAAAACTGTTTGGAGTAAAAAAAATATAAAAAATTGAAACGTGTTTAGAAAAAAAATATCAATATCGATTTTATTTTGTTGCTCTCGAAAAACTATGCAATGAAAAAAAAAATCTCATTTGAATTTAAAATAATAAAGTTATAGAATTTTAAAATTTAAATTTATTACAGATATTTGAATAATAAAAAATAATTTTAAGTTGAAAAGACAAAAAAAAAAAAAAAATTTAAGGAAATACTTTGAAGAAGTCCCCAATTAGGCCCTTATTAATAAGTCATGGACTACTTGATAATTGATTATTGATTAACTAATATTAGTATTTGTTTAATAAATATTAATAGATGATCTATCGATTAATCATAGATTTAATTATTAACTCAAAAACTATTTTAATGATCACTTATTATCTTCTTCTTCTTTTTTTTTTTAAATGAATTATCTTCCTTTTTGATTAGCAAAAAACAGACTGTCTTCTTATATATATATATATATATATATATATATATATAGAAAGGTTCAACCATTAAAAAAAAAAAAGGTAAAAAAACTGCTATAAAACGTAATTTATCCTTTTTCTATTCCGCTTGTTTTTTCCTTCTTACCAAACGAAGGGAAAGGGAGGGGGGCGGGGCGCGGGGGCGGGGCGCGCGCCTCAGTATGCAAATAGGGTAAAAAAAAAAAAGGAGAAAGAAATCCTAAATATTTCAGATCAAAAAGATGATCTGTCAATATTCTTCACATTCGTTGGGAAATCCGAGAGAGATCAAATCAAACGGCAACGGAAATACGACGACGACGAATAAGAATACTTGTCTGTGCTGTTCTTATCTCTGTCGGAGGGAAAGCACAACAAATAATAAAAAATAAATCAATTATTTAAAACCAAAAAAAAAAAAAGAAGAAGAAGAAGAAGAAGAAAAGAACCTCTTTTCAGTCCACTTGGTAGAGAGAGAGAAATACGACGACAACGACGAATAAGAATACTTGTCTGTGCTGTTCTTGTCTCTGTCGGAGGGAAAGCACAACAAATAATAAAAAATAAATCAACTATTTAAAACCAAAAGAAGAAGAAGAAGAAGAAGAAGAAAATAACCTCTTTTCAGTCCACTTGGTAGAGAGAGAGAGAGAGAGAGAGAGAGAGGAAGCTTGAGAATCAGACGGAAATGGTGTCGTACGTGAGCGCAGTGCTGTACGGAGTAGTAGTTCTGGTGGTGGCCTGCATGGCTCTGCTGGTGGTGCTCCAGGAGCGGCTCGTCTACGTCCCCGTCCTCCCGGGACTCACCAAGTGCTACCCTATCACGCCGGCGCGCCTCCGTCTCGCCTACGAGGACGTCTGGCTCCGATCCTCCGACGGCGTCCGCCTTCACGCCTGGTTCATCAAGCTCTTCCCCGATTCCCGAGGTTCGATCCCTCTCGATTCTTCTCACTTCTCTCTTCTTTCTTCTGCGCTAGTCAATTCTGTTCTTTTTTTTTTTCCGATTTTCTGTCTAGAATTTAGGGTTCCGATTTCGCCGAGGCCTTATTTTCTTTCGAATTTTGCTTTATTTGTTCTTCTACGCTTGGAATTGCCGTCGTAGGATCTCGTCGTTTTGAAATTTTGATTAGATACCATTAGAAATGGAAATGAAGTTAGGTTTCTGTCGAAAAGTTGAATTTGTTAGCCTTTTTCTATTAACTGGTAGCTGAATCGCTGAATGCTGAAGCTTGTTCTTGCTTAATTTTGGCCATTTTGGGCCCCTGAAAGTGAAATTCCTTCTTTAAATTTACCTAGATAAAGTGCCGGTGATATTCAGAACTCAGAAATAAGCGTGCTTCATTTCATTTTAGGTGTAATTAGCCCTGGATAACCAGTATAAAGAAAATTGAAGCAAGAAAGATTATTGGAGAAAGTGAAATTTTATCTGTTTATCTGTTTATCTGTTTTTTTTTTTGGGGTACATCTATACTAGATGATAGACAAACTCTAATTTGGAGTTTTCTATGCTTAAACTTTCATCTGAAGTTTCTATGCTTTTTGAGGCCTAAAAGTTGTGTTATGGTTTTGCAGGTCCAACCCTTTTGTTCTTCCAAGAAAATGCTGGAAGTATCCTACTTTCACCATCGTTGTTTTCATTGCTAAGCCGTATTATTTGAAGTGTTTATTGTAGATTTTGATTTTCTTTTTTTGATTTTTCCTTTTTTGGTCCTATGCCTAAAAATTAGATGCACATGACACAAGTAAACTGAGTTTAATGTTCTTCAGTGGCCTTGACTGATTGACCCTTAGATATTGCATGCCGTCTTGAAATGGTCCGTATTATGTTGCAGAGGTTGCAGTGTAATGTGTTCATGCTTTCTTACCGAGGGTATTTACCAGCTGATTTAGAATTTTATCTATTTTCTCTCTTAATTTTTAGTTATTTCATTTGCAGCTTAATTTGCATGATTCATGTTAGTTGCTGTGCTTGCTGAATAAACATATTTACGGGTTTATCTGCTTTTGTTTATTTATGCAAACAGTTACGGAGCAAGTGATGGATATCCGTCTCAACATGGAATGACAAAGGATGCTCAGGTGTGCTTGTTGGTTAACAATATAAATCTTCATCTACTGCTTTCATTGTAGAAATTTTTTTGACTATGTAATGCGTTCTTGTTGTTAGGCTGCATTGGATCATCTTTCTCAAAGAACTGACATTGATACGTCTAGAATAGTTGTGTTTGGAAGGTCACTTGGAGGTGCAGTTGGAACAGCGGTTACTAGAAACAACCCTGACAAGGTATGTTTCCAGTAAATTATTCAATTATGCGATTACTTATTGCAGGAAAGAGGGGATTTAAAATTTAGAATTAGTAATTTAGTACCTGTTATTTGGTTAGTAAACAAGTGATTAAAATCCACTAACAAGCATTGTTCATCTACCGTTATTTGTTTATTTATTTTTAATAATCGGTAAAGACCTGAACAGAGTTAATTGAGACACACATGGAGCTGTCGTTATTAGCAACCAAGTTTATATCATTTCACGTTCATGTTTGAGGAGGGAGATAAAGATTGTATTACGAGTAAAGACTGTGAGGATAACAATCATTTTCATAGCAAATCTTTTCTCCCTCAAATATGTAGTGATTTGTATGTTGTGAAGTACTTTTTATGTGTTTCTGTGGATGTGCAGGTTCTCCACTACGGCAGCTTTTTATGTTTAAGATATATTAGATTGGATTCAAGAAATGCTTGTCATGTTTAAAATGTTGAGTTCCTTCCTTTTGTTAATTTCGCATCGCTTTCACTCTAGTATAAGCATAGGCCAGAGTTTTGATTATGACCATGGTTTTATTTTTTAATGGTGTTTCAGATGTCTACTTTTGTGGTTCACTGTCTCTTTTCTGTATTATTTTCTAGATATAGGAAAGGAAGAGGACTAAGGAATCTTTTTTGCCTTTATGATGTGTTTTAGCTTTGCATTACCGCCGATTCAACTTCTGTCAAGTCTTTCTTGATGCTTCTGCAACGAATTTTTGCTTCTTTGACCACTTCATTAATTCAATTCGAGTATTATGTAGTTTTTGGAATAAAATTGGTTTTCAAGATCTGCATATTTTCCAATAATTCCCTTGTATTTTGGCACTCGGATTTCTTTATTGGCAGCTATATCAATCTTTGGTATGCCTTTTCATTTCAGGTTGCAGCGCTCATAGTAGAGAACACTTTCACATCTATTTTGGACATGGCTGGAGTTCGATTGCCTTTCCTTAAGTGGTTTATTGGAGGCAGTGGTTCAAAAGGTCCTAAAATTCTTAATTTTCTTGTACGATCTCCATGGAGTACCATTGATATCATTGGTGAGGTGAGGTTACATTTTGTTTTTAACACCTGCATGATGGACATTTATAGGCAACCGGACTGCATCTTGTTGTTTGTGTAAATAATTCTTAGAAGTAACGCGCCCTTAGACATGCACCATACTCCACCATATGATGGTAATAGACCGGTGAATATAGAGATTTTTTACCTTAATCAATATCCGAACACACCCTTTTCCCCTTCCACTACTTCCTGGCAATAACATTTTTTTATGCCTTGTTGATTTCACAAGTTAGTCAACTGCGCCATTTCATTGACCATCTTTTGCAGATTAAGCAGCCAATCCTTTTCATCTCTGGCTTGCAAGACAAGATGATTCCCCCATCCCAGATGCTAACGCTCTATGCTAAAGCAGCTGCTTATAACAGGCGGTGTGTTTTCGTTGAGTTTCCTACCGGCATGCATATGAATACTTGGTTGGCTGATGGTGACAAGTACTGGAGAACAATTCAGCAGTTCCTTCAACAATATGTTCCGGAGAGAAAAGAAGATGAATCATCTAATGGCGACACGGGTAATATTTTGTTCCCCAGTTGCTCTTTTCTTCACTGATACGCACGATTTTCCCCTTTTTGACTCTCTTCCTGCTTTCAGATATTGGGGCAAGGTGAATCCGGGGGATTTATTCTTTCCAAGTTTTGTTCAATGGTTCATCCAGAACTCAAAAAACTTTTCTACTTTCTGTTGAAGCTGCAGCGATTGAAAGCGCCTTGTGAGGAGTTGCTCTCTTCCAAGACCCGCTGCGCCCGCGCCCGACCATCCAGACATTTCTGTTTGGTGATTTTTTTGTTGGTTTTACAACATGAGAAGATGTGAGACTATATGTAAAAAGCCTTTGGTATATATTCTGTATGACCTACTGACACGGGCTCAATCTCTAATCTATTCTTACTGATTCATTGTATGAAATAAGAAAAGCTCACCCTGAAAATTGGAAATATACATATATCTATAAGCTTTGATGCAGCTCTAGTAAGGTTTTCTCTCCTTTTGTTTTTTGTTTTTTTTGTTTTTTCAATATATAAATCTTTATTCTAAACATTCCCAAAATCATCATGTATTGTTAGTTTGACATATATCCTTATTCTTTTACATTTGGAGAGTCGAAAGTATTGTCCCCCCCCACCAAATAATTCAAATTTTTGTCTGTTTGATTATCTAATAACTGGCAAGTACGCGTTAATCCTGAGTTAGGTGCTCCTAATTAATTTGAACCTATTTGTTTTATGTGTGAAAATATTATTAGATTTTACCTGAATTATACATGTGTTACGTGCCAAGAATTTGGATTTCTTGTTTATGTGGTCAATTTCATTATTAGTCATTATATCAATGTATTTGGGATTAGTGCTGGAGCCTTCAAAAATCAAATCAACTTTTCTGTGTTCATAATTAATTAATCAAGTTAAACCAACATCAACAGGACCTAACACTAAACAGGAACACCATCCGTTTTAGAATTTTGTGTCTGTTTCTTGAGCAAACTGTCCATCCATTGGATTCCCCGCTCTCAGAAGAAGCTTTAGTGGATTCCATACATTTTTAAGTGATGTCAAAGCAGGGAAAAAAAGAACTTTTTGATTGTCGTACGGAACAAGAACTTACAAGTAGTACTTAGTACTGCTGGGGTTTAACTTGAAGTTGCAAGGTTTATATAATAATAGTAATAATAATAATAATAATAATAATAATAGGAAAAAAAAAAAAAAAGACGACGACGACAACAACTCCTCCATGTGGGGCCTACTTGTGGCTCTCTCATCTGAACCGCAGGATCAATTGCGCCTTTTTTTTTTTTTTTTTTTTCCGAGATTTGATTCCGCTTTAATTTCCTTTCACACCATGCAAATAATCGGGTTAGCTGATTCAAACTCATAAAAAACTTTCGAGCTAAATGGGAAGAGTATTTGGCGCCAACAGTACCTTATATATATTTTTTTCAAAAGTAATACCTTATATTTTACATTTTGGGCATGTTTGACCATAAATTTAGTTTAAACTAAACTATATTTTTTTCATCATAGTTTTTATCTTTTTTTGAAAAAGTTTTTTATCTTTTCTAAAAAATTACTATTGAAACTTAAAAATCTTAAACTAAAATTTTTGTCTTTTCTGAAAAATTACTATTGAAAAAGAAATCTGAGTTCTACCTTTTTGTACTATTAAATTATATTTAGCTTGTGTTTATTTTGTTGATTGGAGATGAAATTTTGAAATTGGAGTTGGTTGACTTTTTAAAAATTAATTATAAAATTTGTTGATTTTTTTTTATAATTTAAAAATTAATTATAAAACAATGAGATTCACCTTTCATCCATTCAGTGCAACCTGATGGTTTCATTAGGGAGTATGACGTTCGGGTTCCGGATGGGCGGGTTTAATTTAAAGCCGCCAATTCCTTCCATTTTGCTCCCGAGCCGTGAACACGGGACGAGATGCTCCACAAGGTTTCACCAGGCTGCACTTTTGTGGCTGCTGGTGTTGTTGTTGTCGATGGTTGGGCACTACTAGATTTAGAAGCAGTCTTCGACTTCAAAAATGGATTCTTATTCGTTTTCCCCTTTCCATTAGCGAGTAACCAGCGAGACCCGGACTGTTACTGCGTCTGGGTACCCCAGAGCTTCTTTTTGCCAGGCTCGGTTTTCAGGCCTGCAACATGGACATCTGTGATTCTATACTGAGGAATGCCTTGCTCTTCTGGTGCTTTCTCTTCTTTTGTCTCCTCTTTTACGTCCTTCCTTGCAACCTGCTTTGCAACCTGCTCGGACTCATCATCATCCTCGTCCGTATATCTCCTTAGCTTGGAAACTGTGCTGTATGTTTTAGGCTTTGGTGGAATGAACACTCTCTCTACTTGAATAACAGAAAGCATTGGCGCTCCGACAGGCTCATAGTCCCGCATTGGGTCGCGAAGTTGCACCATTAATGCTAAGGTAAAGTTGTTCCCTAACAGGCCATACTTTCTTCCATATCCTTTGCCTTTTCTTCTATCTCCTTTAGTCCCACCACGAATGAAGTCCAGAGAATGAGCATGATGAGCCGCAAGGATTTTGGAAGTCCGCTCGCTGATCTGTCCTTCGTCATCGATCTCACCCGAATCCAGTCTTATCCATTCATCAAGAGTTAGCGATAAGCCCATTAACCCATCAACATCGTCGTCGCTGCTTTCTTTTATGTCCATCAATTGCAAACCACCAGATCCTTCCATACCAAGGGACCCACTGAGGTCAGTCCCCCTTACCATGGAGAGCTGAAATCTCCCCAATAGACTTAGCGCTGATATTTGAAGGTGAATCCTCATCAGACATCCCGGACTGTATTCTCAAACCCTCGATGGAAAGTGCTTCGATCTTATCCATGGCCAACGGAGCAAGATCTTCAAGGGACACGTATTCCGAACCCATTTCATTGCCTACTGAGCGTGAAGAGTTCTTCCTAGCCTTTGGCCCAGATGATCTCGCTTTAACTCTCGGTTGGCCTCCAAAATTATCCTGCCCGACCACTGATTCATGCTGCAAGAAACTTTCACTGCAACAATAAGAAAACAACATTAATAACAATACGTTTATGAAAAACAACATTTTGAAAAAGGAAAGTTTGCTGCTGGCTCAAAGATTAATGCTAAAACAAGACTCAACCTCTGGGTTCCCTCCAAAGCAGGCGAAGCTTCCCATGCTATTTGTTGCATTGTTTTACCTGTGATCCCTTCCAACGGCATTTACTTTTTTGCCTGCATGGAAAGCTTTTCAATTCCGACAGATGCCAAACCCTGCAATATCTCCATTATACCAGAACCCATTTCTGCAGGGACTACAACAGGGCTAGAAACCTGCATGACCAAGTTCCCACCATTTTTAGCATTCTGGAAAAGCCCAGGATTCATAGATCGCATGAACCCTCCGTTCTTTGATAGGTAGCTGCGATTTAGCGATTATGAATGTCTATTTTAAGTCTCCTCCTGTTTTAATATCATAATTTAAATCCATACGCTTTTATTTTGAGATCTAAATCTTAAAATGTCGTTTTAGAAATCATAGAATTATAGTGGATCGAGTAATTTTACGCTAAACTTTACTGGAGAATCGATCAAGTTCTAATACTATTCCACATTTGATTTCACTGAATTTCTAAATAGACGCGGTGAACGAAAGAGACAAGTCATGAGAACACCATCAATTCTTTATTTTATTTTATATTTTTCATTTCTTTGTTTTGAAATTTTTCTAACAAGGTATAAAGGTCACGTGGATTTTGCCTAGGGCTGGCAATTCATATTTGCAGGCTGGGTTCGGGCTAGCCCGATTACAATACGACATGATAACCATGAACATGAACACGACATGATTAATAAACGGGCCAAGAACCTAAACACGAACACGAACCGTTTAATAAATGAGTAGCACGACACGACATGCGAACATGATTATTAAAATGGCTACGACGGGTTGGTACAAAAACAAACCCGTTTATGACCCATTTAGTACAAAAACTCGTTTATAGTTTATTTAACATGAAAATTTTGGATAAAAAATCACTTAAAATTCTGAATTCACTAACACAAGAAACTCATCATATTCATATAAAATATAAAACTAACAACTAGAATTATTAAATATCCATAATGATTAAGATAAACATACTGTTATTTTTCGAGAGAGTTAAAGTTCATGTTTTTTTGAGGGAGCTGGGAAAGGGTGTGCGGCTGATAAGGAGAAGAGGAGAAAATAATTAGGGTTAGGCTTTTATATGCTGTTACTTTTAGGGGTTTTTTTTTTAATATATTGAACAATTTTATATATATGGGCTATAAACGGATTGGGTTGTGTTGACCTATTTACGATCCATTTATATAAACAGGTTAAACGGATTAACCGTGTTAGTCAATTTCTAGTCTTTTTATTTACGTATTAAACGTGTCGATCCAATTTCAACCCAATTATTAAACATGTGATCCAAACTCATTTATTTCGTATCGTTATCATGTCGTGTCACCGTGTCGTATTTGACATTACCAGTCCTAATTTTACCTTATACTAGTTGGTATTTATCAGGGACGACACTATACACAATGGCAAGGCTCTTCCAGCAAAAAAATAAAAGAAAAAAAAAAAAAAAACAATGGCAGGGATAAGAATATGGCCCACTTGCAGTTTATGAGTTAACGCTATAAAAACCTGTAAGTCAATCTCTACCCACTTCAATAGAATGACAAGGTAAGTTAAATATTGTTATTGTTCTAATACTATACATCTACGACGCGGAGATTAGATGAACGTGAATACGAAAATGTTTTTGTTATACACACAAGATTTACGTTGCTAAAATGACATTATTTTTCCAAAACAATATTTTTGCTGCTATAATGCGGTTGCTTTTTTTTTTTTTTTTTTTTTTTCCTAAAGACGGTAGTTTTGCTTCTATAACAGATTATTTTTTTCATTAAAAAAAATTTAGAATGCGTTTGGTGTTACGGTTTAGATTGTAGAATTTGAGTTTAAATTGATTGTACGTTTATCGAAACGTTTGAGTTGCTGGAGTTAAAAAGTGTAAAAACTTAAAATGTGTTCCCAAAAAAAAAAATCAATATAGAGCTTGTTCCATTCGTCTCGAAATTCTATATAATTAAAAAAAAATCATCTTATTTGAACTTATCTATGTAAAGTTATAAACTTTTAAAATTTGGGTTATAAAACTGTATGAATAATAAAACTGAGAGAAAAAGATAAAAATTAAATTGTAACTATAAGGTTTGAATTGTAACACCAAACAAGCCCTTAGCATATAGCATATAGATTTAGTTTTCCTAAGAAGACATACTACCTAGTATTATTTTGAAGGAAAAGAAAAGGCAAAGCTATTTTAGTTTAACTTTTACTAATTATATATTTCAAATAATTTATGTGTTGATATGTAAGCTATTAATCATATTTCGAGTGTGAACAAGATGTCTTTTCAATTAGGTCACAACAACTATTCCTTAAAATACCACTGAGGGATTCGATGAGCTAAAAATACTCATAATTTTTCTCGATAAAATATAAGATCCGAAGTCGTCTCATTGTAATGATTGAGATACCTAGACTTTGATATTTATAACCCATGCGAGTATGCATCATATCCTTAGGACTATTGATATATGTGACCCTGTACTTTTTTTTTCTAATTTACTAAAAAATAATAATAATAATTTGCTCACTAAAATGTCGATACAATAAGTTATTATGACCCATTTTTATTTATTTATTTATTTTTTTGCTTTCAAGCAATGCTAGTTAGGAGACATAGGATGTCGAGATTTCGTAACACGTTAGTCTAAAATGACTTGTCATGAAGTGAAACGTGATAGAACTTTATTTGACACATTTTACTTTTTTTTTTTTTTTTTTTTTTTTGCTCAATCACATTTTAAAATTGAAACAAGTACAATCCACATTCTTCCATCATCAATAATTTCTCGAAAAATTACGGTTAGTAATTACTAGATGATTATTTGTACGGTTAACGTCAAATAATCTATCATTTTGCAAATTTGACCAAAAAAATGCTTGAATAAATAGCATTTACTTATAATGTCTTTTTTTTTTTTTAGGGAATTTGTAATGTAATTTTGATTCTTAGCGTAGTTTCAATTTCCACTTGTATATAAATGCTATTATGATTTATAATGTGTCATGAACTTATATATGGATTGACAAAGTGAAAATTAAACTAAGAATTTTTACAATCAAACCTTATGTGAATATAAAATAATTGAAAAAATGGCTCCAATTCTATAACAGACGTTTTTTGGAATGAAAACTAGCACATGAGCCATTCATCGAAGTAAATATGGAATAAACTCTTTACAACTCCAATTCATTTCTTAAACTCAAAATTAATTCAGTAACCCCTCTCTCCTCTCTCGCTAGTTTTGCTTCTCATATTTACTCAAACATTAATATTTAAAAAAAATCAACATTTTTTTTATAGATCGAAACTCAATATTAAGTCTACTAATTAAAAACTGAATTGTGATTGCAGACATAGTTGTTGGGAAAACTAACAATGTATATGTTATGCTATTACCCAAGAGTGTAAAAAAAAATATTTGAGACTTTGTGTTCCAATTTATAATGTTATTTCTAATACTCTAGTTACCTTTCGATTTTCATTAAGCTCTGAAATTTGTAAAAATAAAATTCGAATATCAAAATAATTCAAAAATGATAAAATTTGTAATGATTCAATGAAAAAGTTAAGGTATCAATGGATAGCAATCAAATATCAAATTTAATATTAATTATATTTGATGACAAACATCATAAAGTTTAGTATTTATCAAATTTATCACTAAAGATAATACTCCATTAAAGAGTAAATTTTAAACTTAAATGCCAATTTTAACACTGATATATTTGTTGGCGTTCCATTGAAGATGCTCTAATCCCTTGACAAGCGAAATCAAGATTGGTTGTTGTAGCCCAATGGGTGACCAAGAAGAGATAAAATGGTCACTCGGATGACACGATTTTAATGGACTAGAGATGGAGATTGCGTATAGCTCTATGTACAAGTAGGAGCTTTTAAGGTTATATATCGATATTAATCTCCTGAAAGCTTGTAAACACAAAGGGATGTTGTCGTTCATTATTTTTTGTTTTTCTTTTTTGGAGTTTAAACGTATCTTTTAAATTATTATTAATTGATAGAATAAAATACAATTATGCCTTTTTTTTTTTTTTTTTTGGGGTTAAAGAATACAAGAATGGGTTGAATTCCTTAATCCAAATAAGTAAACCCTTAACCCTTACCCGGTTAAAAGGGAAATCAAGAGACCTTTTTTTCCTGTCAACATTTGTAACGTGGTTCTAGGTAATTAATTAAGTCCATAGTTATTTTTATTTTTGTCATCTTAGGTGAGGATTTTATTTTCCTTTTGTAGTAACAAATTTTGATTTAAAGAGGTATTTCAAAACTGAAGATATAGAGAACCACTTCAATGTATATATGAGCTCTCGACAATTTGTAATAATTATTTTGAGTCCCTTTTTTTTTTTTTTTATAATTCTACTTTGTCCAATTTAAATCATTGTTCAAATTCGATAGCAAAATTTCCTTCTCCTATAGTTTAATTAAATTTAATTAGCATGTGCTTCAATTCCAATATATGAAAAGAGACTTCCACTAAATAGAAGCATTAACATAAATCTTCGAACTATCTCGAGGTTACTAATTGAGGGACTCAAATGAGTGATAATTAAGGATAAACATTCTCTTTGATAATATCTAGTAAATTAATCAGAGTGGATGAATTTTATAGATTTATCTATACATCGCAACAAAATGTATCCAAATCTCATAATTCTCGAATTATTATATCGTCCTCTCATGTCATTTATGTAGGATGAATATATATATATATATATATATATAAACACACACACACACATAGGATAAGTGTTTTCTTTTTTTATTTTTTTTTAAGTGGTTGAATGTTCCATTGGAACACTAACTCTGCGTAGAGATGTTCAAGCTTAATACTTCCTTTTGAACTTAGAGATAGTGTTCAAACTATACATTTTATAATAAAATAATGTATTAAATTATTATTGTGCTATATCTATAATCACATGTTCAAGTCTAATTCATGACTTATGAAATTGGACTCGGTAAAATAAAGTTTAAAAAAAAAACCCCAAATTGGGTGGGAAAAAAAAAAAAAAAAACTTATGCATCTACATGCGAATAATTTTTACTCACATTTATTTTTATCGTAATGTGGATCTAATAAATGAATAATTTTTTCGATGATCAAAGAGTTACACTATGTTCAATTTTAATTTAAAGTATTATAAGACTCCAAATAATGAGATCATATTAAATCTATTTCAAACTTTAAAAAAAAATCTACTATCTTGAATTAAAAAAAAAAAAGATACATCAAAATTTATAAAATAAAAAATAACGTAATAAAAAGAATATGGCAATCTAAAACTATAATGTGAATGTTCCAAAAAAAAAAAAAATTCCCTCGAGAAAATAAAAAAGCTACAATGTAAAACTCCTAGAACTTTCTTATTATAAAGGCCACCACTTTGTTATATTCACATTCAATGGGCGCATTTAAAAAAACATGAATTGATGACCACGTTAAATCCTACTACAACCTTCTTCTTACAAATTAGAATACTATAAATATCATTGAATGGTTCTTTTTCTTTTTCTTTTTTTTTTTTTGGGAAAATCATAAATCATTCAATGAGTTTTAATTTTATTTTTTTTAGGGACATTCAATGACTCTTCATGAGTAGACACTTTCAACGATTAATTGAAATATCAGAGCTTTGAGTTTACCAAAAAGAACAAGGGACCATTTCCTTATCTCCTTTTTAGATAAAAAGTTATATTATGTACTGCTGTTTGAATCATCTTCTTTTGCCCTTTCCTCATCTTAATGACTCAACTTTTAGGTACTCTATATATATATATATATATATATATATCATTTAATTTTTGATATTGTTAGTAAAATAGAATTATCTATATCATTTTAAAGAATTTGGGGATCTTTTAACAACAAAATAAAAACATAAGATTTTCCTCCAAAGATAAAAATAAAAGTTTGAGGATCAAATCATTACTCTATAGAAGAAAAGATAGGCTTTATTTGGCATTTAACTTTAACTCTAATTAAAATGTATTTTTTCATCTCAATTTTTATTTATTTTTTACTGAAAAATCAATAAAATTTATAACTAGTTTTTAAAAAGTCAACCAATTCCATCTTAAAATTTTCATCTCTAATCGGCAAACAAAACGCAAGTTAAAATCACCAGTGGTGTTGACATAGTGATTCAATGTAGCCTACCAAGGCTTTCGTTCCCAGTATCCAGGGATCGAATTCTAGATCCTACTCTAACATTGATGTCCTCTCCTAGTGGCCTCCCAATGTGGACTGGGTCTAGGTGGAACTGGTTCTCCTTAGATGTTGGTTGTGAAAACTTGGACCAGGCGGCTAGGCCATTCCACCTATGATTTTTGTAATTCCTTTAACAAGGTATAAGAAGAGGGGTGTGATGACGCTACTAATCCCTCTTTTTTCTCAATTAAAAAAAGACTAATGGGGTGTTTGGTAAATGAGTTCGAGTTAAGATTTTTAAGTTTCAATAGTAATTTATGTTGACTTTTCAGAAAAGACAAAAAACTTTTTTAAAAAAGACAAAAAAATTTTTTAGAAAAAGATAAAAAAAAAAACACAGTTTAACTTGAGTTAAACTTGCATCCCAAACATATCATAAACCTTCATTTGATAAATTAGTTAGTGATGAAATTTTTAAATTGAAACTGATTAATTTTTTAAAAATTAATTATAAATTTTATTAATTTTAAAAAAAATTATATAAAAATTGATATGAAAAAATATAATTTAATTGATATTAAATTTAAATACTAATAATTTATTATAAAACAGTAATGTGCAGTGGATAAAACAAAAGTTGGTTGATGTTAGAAGTTTTTAAAAAGTTTTACCTTACTTTAATGCACACGCTGATTCCCCTTGTGGCGCGGACTACCTGATCATGACCAGTCACTTCGTGCCACCTAAAATGGACACGTGGCGAGCGTTGCAGAAACGGTGGGCGATTTTTGTGGAATTCGATTAGATTTGGTGAAAAATAAGGAGCGTCTAAACTTTTCGTGGATGACGTGTATCTTCCAATGCAACAACAGCTTTTTTGTTTTTTGTTTTTTCCCAAGCATTTGTTCAAAAGAAAGACTCCTCTCATTTCACAACAACAACAACAACAACAAAAAGAAAGAAAGAAAGAAAGAACGAAGAAAAAGAAAGACTCCTCCATAGAAGAAAAAGGAAGAGGAAAATATAATCTAAATCTAAGGCTTTTTTGGTTGAAAATCTAAATCTAAATCTAAAGTTGATAGAAGGCTCAGAGAATTCAAAGGATTTTTGTCTCATTTTCCTATTTTAGTTACATTTTGTTTTGATAATTCATTGATTTGTTTAAATATTAGTTGATATTTAGTATTTTTTTATACTGTTAAATTTCAATTTTGGTTAATATGATATATTATTATTAAGAGAATAATTAATGAAAAAAGAAATTTAATATAATAGATCTTGAATTATTAATTAGTTATTCATTGAGCAATTTAAGATTTGATGATAACTAAAAATAATCAATATTTTTGCAAAAATTTTCCATTCCTTTTTCTTCCCGCAAAAAAAAAAAAAAGATGGAATTTGGGAAAGAATAATCAACACCAATATTATTAAATTTTGAAAATTTTAGAATGAATTGCTTAAATAAAGTAATTAATGCCCTCTTTTAATAATTATATGAGCTTAGTAGACCAACTCAGTGGGTGAAAACAAAATTTATATTCGAATTTTATCTGTAAAGTTTTGTTAAAATTGAAAACCTGAAAGTATTTTTTATTGTACATAAATTATTATGAGTCAAAATATTGAATAGAAATACATTATGAGAATAGAAGAGTAAAAGACATTTTTATCGTTATATTAGTCCATTAGAAATATAAATGGTTCCATATTTACTTGCTACTAAAGGAAGCGCAAAAGTACATAAACATCACATGATATGCTTCTCAAATTCTTTAGAAGATACCGAACAAAAACAAGGTTTACGAAACACTTCTAATCTATTATAGATAATAATATTATAAAAGTAACTTCTAAAAAGCAATATCAAACCGGAACTAAAATTTATTTCATAGCATAGTTCGAAATAAAATAACATGAAGAAAAATAAAAAGAACTGCTACCTATGCTGCAGGTTTGATTACATGCACACCAAAGATTGGTAGGTCATATTTATAAATATAAATTATATAAATATTATCATTAATCAATCCAAACAAAACTAAGAAACAGTTAAAGGCTAAAGCTCTCGCTAATCATGATACGCAATGGATAATTAACCATGAAAACAAGTATATATTAAAGCGCTGTGCATGCGTTGGGTTTAGAAGCAGCCAGGACCTTCTATAAAATATATATATATATATATATATATATATATATACACACACATACACACAAACACACACACCGGTCATTGTTTTCCTTTCATACGCGAGCGGAATCGCCACCTTTCTCCTCTAAATCAATTCTCATTTCATATCTGAAAAAACCCAAAAAAAAAAAAATGTCGAAGACAGAAGAAGCCCAGGAGGAAACGAATGGGGATTCGTATCTGCAGGTGAAGCAGAGCCTCAAGGATCGATCCAAGGTATGTTAATCCGTGATCTTCTTGCGGTTTCGAATCGTGGGTCGTGTTCTTTTTCGCGTCTTTTGAGCTGGGTCTGTTTGGTTCCCTAGAAAGTTGCCCAGACCAAGGATTTGCTCTCCAAACAAGCGGTTCAGACCAAGGAGATCCTCTCCAAACAGGCCGTTAAGATCGCCAAGCAAGCTGAAGAACACGAAAGCTTCATCAGCAAGGCTAGTTAACCCTTTTTTTTTTTTTTTTTTTTCTGTGAATTAGTTGGTAATTTGGGATTCAGTTTTTAACATTTAATTCCCTTCTTTAGGTGACACATCTTTTGGGAGTTCTCTCGTTTGGCGGGTTTTGCTTTCTTTTAGGAGCAAGTGAGTAAAGTAGTTTGCAGTAATTACACTTCAATGGAGAATTTGATTCACATTTATTAAAAATTTTGTTCTGTGTAACAGGACCTCAAGATATTCGTTACGTATATTGTTTTTTCTATGTCATCTTTGTTCCTCTTAGATGGATATATTACCGGTTCAAGAAGTGGCATTACTATCTTTTGGTAAGTTTTGATTCACATTTATTAATAATTTTGTTCTGTAAGTTTTATTGTTGAATATAGAATGACAATTTAAGATCATGATATGGTTTTACTTGACAATGATAGTCTTGTTATTATTTATGATTCAACATATTGGTACTTTGAACTTGGAATGAGCATGTATAAATTAACGATACTTATTTTATCTTTAGAGTAGTTTTGCCGGATCGGTCGCTTAAGACCTCTGGTGTCTACTGAACTGGATAAAAAGGAAAATGGGATCACTTTGTATGACTCGTTAAGTATGATTCTGATCTAGTTCGATATACCAATTGAAAGATTGGTGAAGCCGTTTCATTCTCTTCATTATGCATGTTCAACTCTAGCCATGCTTCTATCGCTCTATCAAACTCTCTTGTTTTACTGCTCTGTCACAATCCATATTGCCTAAGGCTACTTTTTAATATATATGTGTGTGTGGGTATATATATATATATATTACGATGAAGTAAAGAAATGAAGTTTGCTCTTCCTATCTTAGGATTTCTGTTATTACGCGAATACAATATTTTTGGTTGACCTCCTTCTGTACCCAAGGGATGAAAAGCTTTTCATGGTCTGCTTCTCTTTTGCTGAGGTAAGATAGTAGTCCTTTTTGTTTTTCTTTTCAATTGAAGGACATCTTTATATATATATATATATATATATATATATATTTTTTTTTTTTCCTTTCTATGAAAAAACGTTTGGTGGTGTGCAAACTTCGATTCTGTAACATGGCTGCAGGGGCCATTAGCATGGGCATTGATCATATGGCGTTGTAGCTTGGTGTTTAGTTCTCTTGACAAACTTGTTAGTGTCCTCATACATCTTCTACCAGGTGAATGTATACCAATTTCATACACTTGATTTACTATAGCACTGCAGTCCAATTCAGGTGTTTTCGTTTTATCGTCTGTTTGTAAATTGGAACTGTTTCTTTATTCGATATTCTTTCAGCTGTTGAGCATCTTGCTACTGAAAGATGTGTTGAAGCCGCTGTACTGTTTGGCTGCTTCATTTGCACCATTCAGTAAAATGCAATCAGAAATGAAGTTTTGCTTTAGTTAACCGTGATTATCACAATCCATCGTTTCCAACGCGTACCCTATTAATGCTGTTATTTTCGATTATTATTCAGGGATAGTGTTTTTCACCATCCGCTGGTGGGATCCAGCAACCTTCGCCGCCATGCATCCAGAGGGAACTTCTCACAGAGTTTCATGGCCTTACATAGAAGACAGATCGTACCTATGGAAATGGCTCTTTATTGTTCCCTTGTGTGCATACACCCTCTGGCAGGTTCTTTACTTCCTCATCGTCAATGTTCTGCGTCGACAAAGGCTGCTAAGAGACCCCGAAGTCATGACCTCTTATAGGTATTCATTCCTCTCTCTCAAAGTTTCCATGATTTTACAAAACGATTTTCCGTACCTCTGTTGATAACCTTGTCTCCTCTTGTAACGACTTTGCATGTTGGTAGGGAACTTTCGAAGAAGGCACAGAAAGCAAACAATTTATGGTGGCGCTTAAGCGGTCTGCTTGGGGACCAAAACCGCATGTTCATGTACATTTTGCTACAAGGCCTGTTTACTGTAGCGACCATGGCACTTACGGTTCCCATCTTCTTATCCTACGAGTTACACGTCGTTTTCCAAATACTCAAGGTTGCTGCAACGGCATGGAATGGAGGGAGCTTTTTGCTGGATGTAATGCCTAGGCAGGTCATTCTCAAGGAGAAGAAGAAATCGGAGATGCAGCCGGTGCAACCTCAACAAGATCCGTCCCAGCTCGTGCAGGAAAATGCCTTGCAAGCTGAGAATTCAGATGAAGGCTGCCTATCCTAGTTCGTACACTGTTTTTGCAACACAACTAGCGACGTCTCTAATTTTTCATTCGTTATTTTGATAGATCAGCTTTGCTTTGTAGACTCTAGTTTGAACACTGCTCGTTTCACAAAGTCCATAAATTTGGATTGGCAAAATAATGATGTTCTTGGGCATTTCAATGTCAATTTTGGACGGTTTACCTGTTAGATACCAATTGTCTAACATGAAAAGATTATCATAAGTTCTTGGGTCCCCTCCTCTTACAAGCCGGTTTTAGAAGAACGAGTTCTTAATGAGTTCCTAACAATTAGTATTAGAATCGGTCCATCACATCATGGATCCAAGTCCAAGTGATTGTGTTATAAACTGGATTAAGATGCATTGGTAAAGGTGTCAATGCGTCAAATACTGATAGCTGAGATAAGTGATTGTGTTATAAACTGGATTAAGATGCATTGGTAAAGGTGTCAATGCGTCAAATACTGATAGCTGAGATAAGCCGTCAGAAGGAGGAAAGGGCTACTTCTGAGTTAGTATCAATAATGTGGACCGTTAATTTGAATCCAAGCATGTTGGATTGTTACAAACCACCATAGAACATGGAATCGGACATGAGGGAAGATGGGTCACCGTGCACTACAGTTGCTGAGTGTATACCAATTGTCCCTACTACAGTGTATACCAGTAGTCCCATACGGAAAAAACATTAAAGTTAAATGGTGAGTTTATAAGTCCTCAGATCCCGTCCACTTACAAGCTGATTTTATAAGGATAAATTCTATCCAATAGATTCCTAACATTACCATGTTGCGATGGGAGGAAAAAGAAGAATTTGGATAAAAAAATCTTAAATTCGAACCCGAGAATATTTTTATTTATTTTCAACAAAAATGAGGTCCCATATTTTAAAATAATAATAACAATAACAATAAATGTCAATTCAGGACAAGCTTGCAAGTTTTTGTTACATAACCTGGCACTGGCAACAAGATTTTGAAGAATCAAGATCAGAAACTGTTGATCCATTTTTTCTCCCTCTCTTTTTCAAATGGCACAATATCCCCCCCCTTTTTTTTTTTTTTAAGCGTTGTCCTAAAAATGAAAAAGAAAAAAAAAATGAGCAAAACTTTATAATAATGTGATGATATGACCGACAAGCTTACATCTAACAGTTAAAAAATATATATATAAAAAAATATGAATAACATTTCAACTTAAATTACAAATTGATTCCACGAAAACAAATAAAAATGACCTATAATATGCATTTTTTTTTTTTTTTGTCACTCAAAAACCACTAAGTGGTCTGAAACCAAACAAACAAATTCAAAATAAGCCCCAGCTAAAGGGGTGTGAAACCCCGGGCACCAACGCGCAATATCACGTTAAAAGTGATATATGGCTTCTTTTTTGTTCAACAAATAACCCCTCTTGTCGACATGACGCGAGGGAAAAGAATGAACTAAAACCCACATCCATCATCAAACCAAGATGAGCGGGTTTGACAAAAAGAAAAGTACTATACACATTTGATGGCAAAAACAACGGAGACTATGCACATGATTCAGCACACTGATTTAATGTGCCAAGCGTCTAGTAAACCGCGGCCATAGACATCACTCAGGGCGCGGAAGTAGGAAGCCAAACCCTGAGTTCTCACGGATCAACGGTGGAGGGTCGATGTCGGCTATATCTACTTGTTTCATCGTCTTGGATATGTCATCGACAGAGAACGGTATGCTGCATAAGATTATAGAGTTTGTGGGATAAGAAAAGAGTACTAAGATGTACAGTTATGTGAAACATATGGAGGAAACGGAGCAGCGGTACCTTGAGTCGTCGTCCAACAGGAAAGAACTGCTAACAGCGTTGTTAGAATCCTCGGTCATCAAATATCTCATGCTTGAAATTACCTATGTCATTATGGAAGAGATTCAGAAAAATTGGCAACAAAAGATTGACCTGTCAGGAGAACGTGGACTTCAAATGCCAAACACAAGGATAGAGCTCGCTTCGTACATATTGTGGTGAATGATATAATAAACACATGTAGTCCATCTTCAGCCGAAAAAGAAAAGCACATGCTGTATATAAAGGTCGACTTACATCTGTAGATACGCTGTGTGTGCCGTATTTGTCATCCCAGTACATTGTACTTATCCTGTATAGTTGCTGGATGCTCAGCACCTGAAGAAGCCGCAGGAAAGTGTCAAAGTAGAGATTATAAGGTAAAGCCAAAAAAAAAAGTCTAAAAAGGAGAGGCGCTAACCGGACAAAGTTCTTTCGTTATTTCATCCAAGGTCTTTTTAGGCTTTTGATGTATAACCTGAAATGTTCAGAAAGTTGACGGAAAGAAAAAATGGTCAGTCGATTAATAACAGTGATGATCATTTCCAACAGCCTGTCTACTATGGTAGTACATGATTCTTACCAGGAAACCAACGGCCTGTCTAATATGCTTCAATTCATCCCAAGCCAAGCCTGCATACTGGACACAATAGGGTTTCAGTTAGAGACGCAAAAAATGGAACAAACGGAATTCGAAGTGTTCAAAGATGCTCACGTCTTCAGTGGCCTGGTAACACCATTGTTCTAATTCAGCCAAACCAGCTTTCACATACTCCCCATTACTGAATGAACAACACTCGCGCCTCAAAAGAAGACTGCAGAAAAAGTTTCAAGATTAAACTAAATGAAAAATAGCTTGTAATTACAACAGCTTAAATCGACAAAAGATAGTACGGAAGGTTCAGAAACAAGATATTGAACCGATATACCTATTGAATAACTGAACATTGATGAATGAGAATATCTGAGTGAACACTTTACGGACTAGGAAGGCTGGCACCTGTAAAACCAGAGGGATAACTGAATGGAACTTTCCTACACGAAACACTCAGAACTTTTGACATTCCAAGATAAATATTTAGCTTACATAGTTTGCTTTCATCATCTTCAGATAGTTGTTCAAACTTTTTACAATGCTTTGCCAGTGAGCAATTAATGCTTTCTGAGCAACTGCATTAGCTTGAGAACGTCCTTTCACTAAACTTCCCCGCGATGCCCTTGGTGCCTGAATTGTGTTTTCAATAATTCAGCTTGACATCCTCAACTTATGAGTGTCATAACAAAAAATCCAGACATTTGGATACTTGTAGCAGCGTGTTACGACTTTACAGCTTATGATAGTGTTTATTACGAATATTGGTAGTGGCTAGATTGACTGCAAAAATTCGTTATTCGTTTAGTGTCCTTGGTGATTGCTAGTTATCTTATCATTAATTTTAAATTGCTTTTTTTTTTTTTTGTAACAAAAACAATAGCAATTGAACAACAGACACAACAGATATATTCAGACAGTCAACTTTGGGAGCAAGTGAAGTTTTTCGGTTACCATATGGTTGTTAGAGGAGAAAGATTTTTGTAACTTCAATATGTCAGATTTGGTTAGGGATCGGAATTCTCTGATGTAGTTTTAGTTTTAGTTTTATTTATTTATTTATTGGACGACTCCCTGTCCTCCTTTTTAGTTGTTGCTGTTCTTTGTACTTCAAGATTTTTCCAATGAAGTTAAGTTTAATTTTAAAAAATAAAAATGACTTTTAACAGTCACCTGGATGCACAGCCCAAGTAACGGCGAGATCTCTTTCTTTAAGTTGTCTCTGATCATCCCGTATATCTTCTCAAGGAAGGCCGTAAGCTGCTGCTTAAACAGCAACGCAGGATACTTGGCCTCAACTTGCCGTAAGTCATCCAGTCTGCCAAGCCCTCGGCCATTGAGGAATGAGAGTCCAGCGCTTTGAGGAGAAACTCGGAGGCCCTGAAGTTCAAAGTAACAAACCACAGGAATAATCACTGACGAACATTAGAAGACTATTTTGTTAGAGGCAGTTGAAGAAAAAGACATCAAACTGCTTCATACTTGGGACATCCTTCCAAAAAGTGACGCTGATGCTGTTCTTCGCCGCTGTGGTGTCAAGCTAGCTGCTCCACTTGCTTTTAGTGTATGTTGAAGCAACAACAGTAAAGTCGATGTATTTGATAGCCAGTAAGCTAACCTATCATTATTATCCTGGACCTAAAACAAACCACCGTAACCAGCATAACTATAGCATGCAATGGTTAATTGTTCCAAATGACTAGTAGCGCTAAGGCATGTCTCAATTAACAAACAGATCTAGATCATTCAAAACCCAAAAAAATATGAATATTTACATATATAGTACTTACCTCTATAGCCGAAGCTATCGTTTGAATAATACGATCAAATATGCTGGTCCTCTCGACTTCAAACGATCTCCAGTGAAGAAGGCATTTATATATAACACAGGCAGCAACTGGTCTTCCCGCAGAGAATCCCAAATCTTGTGTTATGCACTTAATCAGGAGGTCCTGGTTCTCCTGAAACAGAAAAAGTGCATTGCAAGAAACAAATTAGGAAGTGAAATGCCAAATGCTGGCAGACCAATTGCTTTTTCACCAGTTAATGCCACTTACCTGTTGCTTTTCGTTGAGATATTTCTGTGGTTTTTCCTCGGATTCTGGCTCACGTGCATTTGATACAGTGAGAGCCATATCCTGAAACACAATAGATAAGCAATACATTTGTATGAATTCAGTCCTCTTTCTCTTGTAAGATTTAAAATAAATAAATAAAAACAGAGGCCTCTTGCTGATACAACCTTGGTTTCACCATTAAGAACATTCCCATTTTCTGGCGTCCTCTGCAAAATCCAAGAAATATTCATATTTCTACAAGCATCTACAAATGCAAAACCAATGCATCATTATGATTCGACATCTAACGGGTACCTGAATAATCACCGTCTTTGATCTTGCAGATAGAGCCTTTCCAGTAGGTGATATGGTCAATGCTTGTTGACGAAGTACTTGGTTCTCCGACTCTGAGTTGGAAAGTTTCTCCTCCAGCCTGAATTATAAATAATAAATCAAGGGCCAGACTCATTAAAGCTAAACCAAGATCAAGAAAATCGTAATCGTGAACTTATGGGCACGTGCATTAACAACTTTGGCCAAGACGTCAAGTTTTACATCAAGAGATTGAAAAGAACCTAGCACTGAAAACAGACTGTCATCTGGTTTGTGCTTATATGGTTTCTAAAAAATTAACAGAATGCCGATTGTCTTTTCGACGGCAATACATGGTAACATAATGGTTCCATTATCGATAGAATCTACAAACCTCTGCACAGATTCCTGAAGCTGATCCAGTTTCTTCTCTGTATCTACAAGTTTTTGGGTAAGTTCTGTATTTCTTGCCTCAGCACCTGCACTAGCCTTCCTGGCCTCCTCTGCTGCCTGTCTTTCTGACAGCAGCGACACCTGCTCAGTTGCAATGGATCATTAACTCAGCAGCTTAACTTATTTCCCGCAATTATTAGAATGTGCTTAGGAAATAAAATTTAGGAAACTGTTATGTAAAGTTTTACAAAATTGCAAATTACTGTTATGTAAAGTTTTAGAGTGCCTACCTTCAAACTTGCTACCTCGGCTGTTAATGAATCAATCTTTTCAGTGTCTTGTACTATCACAGGGGTCTCCTTAATAACAGGCGGTGCTTCTTCAATGGCTTTTCTAGCAGCCTCTCTTTCCTTAATAACTGCAGCATTTGCTTCTTCTACTTGTGTTTGCATTGCGTGCAAACCTTCCTGTAACTTAGCAATTTCCTGGGCCTTTTCCTCTTCCAAATCAGTCTGCAATTCAGATGAAAACAAAAGATTTATATCGGTCGTCATCATGTCGTAATTCCCATCCAAGACCATAGCAGACTAGATAATCTACGTACTCGTAATCGCTTCTCAAGTTGCAATCGCCAAGTGAGTTCTTCCACACGCTTTTCAAGTTTGTCTTTCGCTTCTTTAAGGGCCCCTGTTTCTCTTGCAGCCTGGAAATATTTGCATCAGAATAACATTCGGGAAAATACATATCTTGCTACAGAAACAAAGACATACAAATAAATGGGAACAAACCATTTTAAGCTTTCTCAGCTCTCTCCGAGCAACTCTTCGCCTCCAACCACATTGAGTAACAATAGCAGATTTTCGAAGACTCTTGTAATACGAATGTGCAATGAGACAACGTGCATGAGCCTGCAAGTAAATAATACAAACACGAAGCAATTAGTTTGTAGTTCCACAAGACAGATTTCGTGAAAATAAGGACTTAATTTTACCTAAGTGATAAATTGAAAGGGAGAACTACATAAACATTAAAAAGAGAGAGAGAGAGAGAGAGAGAGAGAAGCGCAACATCTATCTGAGTCTAATGTTTTCCAACTTTGGAATCTAAAAAATATCTGAAGATGTGGGACAACAAACCTGGAGAAGGATTGCAGCCTTCGTTTGTTTTCTGAATCTGAATTCATTGCGAGCTGTCATTGCCCTTAATCCAGTCTGCAATGTGATTGCAGAAACGCACACTGTGGAGTATGATGTTCGGCTAACATGTCGTCGGAAATTCTTCTGTATCTGAATAGCTGCTGCTTGTCGTCGCAATTGCTCATAAAGTTCACGAGCAAATGTACCTGGTTGCAATGAAACAGAGACGCTGGTTATGATTTTGATTGGAAATAGAAAATCGAAACATAATAAGCATACAACAAACCACAAAGTAGAAAATAAGAAACTATAGACATAAAGGTTCTTCTAGTTCCAATATAACTATTAACTAGCATACGAGAAACTTAAGTTGTCTGTGTTAGCCAAAGGAAATCGGATATATGTGCCCAGAAACATAGATTACAATAGTACATTGTGTCAATAAACTCATTTCCCCCTCCAAAAAAAATTTACAAGTAATCAAGCAAATTATGATGCAAAGCAATATAACTGTTTACTGCAACGGAGTACTTTCATATCTTAAAAAAAGTTCCATATGGGATAAACTGCAGCAGTGGGATGGGTTTATCATGTGGACTAACAAAGCACTGTTCTAATATCTATTTAAGATGATACCTCGTAGGTAAGATTGCAACTGAATAGCAGCTCCACGTAATGCAATGAATTCCTTGCGTGCAATATGGGTCCGAATTTGCCTTTGTATGATTCTAGCCGCATTTCCAAGCACCTCTGATCTTCTAGCATCCAACTCAGCCATCTGGCCAGCTCGAAGAAAGACTTTTGTCTTTCCTATCTGTCAAATGATTTTGAACAAAGTATGATATTCAGATACCACAGACCAGTTAGAAAAAAATCCACCCACATGTGGAATATAACAAAGGTGACGTCCAGCATAGGTAACCAGAAAACGTATTTTGCCACAAAGGATCAGTAAGTTACTAAAGTCTCGTGAAGAAATCATTTTATTCAAACATGCTAATTACTAAGACGTGAATTCACTCTGCCCATTTTTTCATCAAGTCCTCACCTACCCCAAGGTATTGCATACTTGTCAATACATGCGCAATCATATCTCTCAGGAAAACAAGATTAGGAAGGATTCTCCATGGGACCAACCCATTACTGTTGCTAAGAAGCATGTTTAAGACCAAAACACACGAGTTCATAGTAATTTGAATCACCTGATAACCCTTCAGTCCCCTTTTATCGAGAATCATTTGGCATGCAGTCTTATCGTCATAGCTGTACAAATAAAATTTGGAGCTGATTAAAACTGCAGGAAAATCACAGACCCTGCAACATATGAAAACATACATCCCTGGAATATGAACTAAAACCTAAAAATTCCAACTTACCTTCCCTCTAGGACTTCTGGAGCAAGAACCCCAAAGCGGTGAAGAAACTCGTAAAATGTTCGCCTAGTGGGATATCCAGCGCAACTGATCCTGATAGCCTCAAGAACACCCTACAACAAGCACGGAACACCATCGGCATGCCTAAAACATAAGCAAAGAACAAGAATCGAAAAAGATAGTGCTAGTATTGGGTTCACAAAACTAATGAAGCCATGCAAAGCAAGCTTTGGGCCAGAATATACTCACACCACAGCGCAACTGTTGAATTATGTTGAAATTCTCAAAGATAGCGGGCTTCAGGACATTATTTGGCTTCACACACCTGATGTAGTGAGGTTCTGTTGAACTCAACGTCTCCATCAAAGATTGAAGTTGCAACTGCATTTTTCAGGAGTTATCTCAATCATTTTCCGAAAAATAGAATATTTCAAAAAAACATACTTGGGACTAGAAACAACGCATCCCTACAGAGGCAGAATTATCACATTTTAAATATATAAAGAAACAACAATATTCATTAAAAACAAGAGAAGTACAACAAATAGAGTACAAGGAGTCCTCCTAAATCAAAAGCAATCAAAACAAAAACTAAAACCATACAACAAAGACATCTGCAAACCAAATTCTCAAATAAAAAATGGAAGAAATCGTTACAAAATCAAATCCTATCCCCTCAACAAATCAGAAAAGGAGAAATCAGCGAACTCCTTGGGTTGAAAAACCCACAAAACCATCCAATATTTTATTCTTTTCCCATAGTTCACTAATTTCTTGCTCAACTTCTTCAAAAATTCGTTTGCTCCTCTCTAACCACAGTTACCAGGTGATAGCTTATGCATCCACATTCCAAAGCCCCCTAGGCACAAGTAGGCAACTAAACACTTGAATTTTAGTAGGAACTGAGGCTTTCAATATAAAATGGCAAAATTTGAGAGGAGACAAAGACTGGTTGTTGAAGAACTTGAAAAAGGATATATATGAAAACAAGATCCCTCCAATTCCCACACCCATCATTCTGAAATGCCTTCACACAGCCTTACCTCCTCCAAACAAGACAATAAGTCCACTACCTCCCCCATTTCTCTCTCGGAAGGGAATAAGGTAATGACTGATAAGTTTGAGCATGTTACTGAAAAGTTGCAAATCACTCTTTCTTTTAGTTTTGTTTTCCTTTCTCTTTTACCCTTTTGCATCCAGTCAAACACATTGCAGAAACATGACTACTCCAGAAGGGAAAAACTAGGTGTTGGATCAGATTCTGGTGATTCTTTTCCTTTCTCTGACTACCACAAACGTATTCATAACGAGCGGATGCCACTTAAAACTGCAGAATCATAATCCACCTAGGAGGTCAACCTAATTGTTCAGTTTTCTTAAACTGAAAATTAAGACCATATGCAGCCTATTTGAATGGACTAAAACGAAAAAACAAGGAAGAGCTCTACCAATGCCACGTCAACTAACTGTCTGCACTAAGTTTTGATACAACATATAACTGACAGCAATCCTTGTGACAGCAAATTCACAAAGTTCCGGGTCCTTTCCTTTTATCACAACCCTTTGATAAACCTCCAATTCGGGTGACTTATGTGAGGAAAGGCACAAAGAAGCAAGAAGGTCCAAATGTTCCGAGTTGACTTAAAAAGGCGCACACTAGTTCTTGTGAGTAAAGTTGCAGGGGATTATGTGAAGTGTGTAGTTGAGTAGGAGGTCATGAGATAAGTAGTTAGTAAGTGTGAGTTAGTTAGAGAGTTGGCAATTCTGTTAGCTAGTTAGTGACAATTCTGTTGCGAATTGTAAATAAGAAAGGATTGTAAGGGAATAAGGGAATTAAGGAGATTTTGGCAAAAATTGTTGAGCTTAGGCTCTAGGGAGAGTGGCAGATCTCTCGAACATCTGCTAGTGTCTTGTAAAAGTTCTTGATTCTAATTCCAGATTTTCCATTTTCTTTCAATTCCAAATGTTTTCCTTGTCCAAACCTATCACGCTTTTCCCCTATCCATATCCAAGTATGAATGAATTGCTGCTACAAACTCTCAAATTCAGATTCTATTTCAGAATTCACTAGAACTCTCAAATTCAGAAGTCAAATATGCAACTCTGTTGTTTTGATCTTATTTTCACACTAGTGACTGAGTAGCAAGATTACTTTTTCCTGCTTTTAAATTTATCTTAACTATATGAAAATTTCCAACCGCATATTATACTATTCAGGAATGTCACCTATTTAATGTCACCAAATCGCCGATGAACATAAAATGGTATTTCTCTGTGTCTTACAGTGAGACAACCAAAGCGAACTTTTCCAATGTATAACTCAACTAAAGCCTCCGAAAAGGCTAATTTAACCAAACGTGTAAAGATTTTGCAGATAAATATCAACCAGTAGTACCTTAAAGCGCGACCCTATGGAGGAAAATTTAGATGACTTTGATGTTTCCTCGGGAAGTGGTGGAAATAGACCTGCCACAAAAGAACACTTTGACGCAGTCAAGAGATCTTGATGCTCTGCCACCACATAATCCTTGTTTTTATCAAGGAACTGATCAGCTTGATACATCACCTAAAAAGCAGTTAACTTTTTCAGCATAAATGCTATTACTCTAATCAGATTAAACATTAAAATTATATCCGAAAAACAGCTTACCTCCCCAGCATAGTGAGATATGGTAAAACTAGTACGAGAAAGCTTTGGTTTAATAAACCGCTTGTTGTTTTTGAACGTCTGATACAATTTCTGAGAAAACGTTTCATGTGTGGATTTAGGAAACATACTGTATGGAGAGGGAGAGAGAGAGAGAGAGAGAGACGAAAAACAGTCAGTCCAACTAAGGGAAAGAACGCAAATCATGCAAGTATTATGATTGGTATTAAAAAATATCATAACAAATTGAAGGACGTTAAGCATATGAATAACTATAAAGTCGGTATGATAGTCAAGTTCCTTTTAAAGTTAATCATTTGAATTCCAGCAGATTTAGAAGAAATGATCGAGTAGATTCAATCACTAGATGCATACCAGGCTTCATCCAGAAGGGAAATAATTCCACCAGGTTTCTGTTTAAATAGAAGAGATTAGGTCCAGTAATCCGAAATATGCTCCAGAATACTATGAAAACTTTTGTAACTGTAAAATTTATCTGCAATGTTCTGTGAACATTGGTTATTATGTCTAGATCAATACGCAAAGATACTGTATCTCACCTTCTCAATCAGATCCAACACATCCTGGTTATCAACAAACTCTATGTAGCTCCAATTAATTTCTTCTTTAGTATATTCCTCTTGTTCCATTTTAAAGACGTGCTGCAACCATATAATTACAATTTAGATTTGGAGAAACTCATTTTAGAGATTGAAAATGAAAATGAAAAACACGAAAGGAAAAAGCAACCTGATTGAAATGTTGTTGCAGCTTCTCGTTTGTAAAATTGATACAGAACTGCTCAAAACTATTATCAGGGAAAGTAGTCAGCTGCAATACCAATGTAGCTCACTACAAAATTACAAATAATGTCCAAGTTTATTGACTTACCTATTGAACTTAAAACTCTCAAACCCATAAATATCAAGGACACCAATTAATGATTTTGAGTTTGGATCTTGACCAATCGAATTGTTAATTTTGTCCACAAGCCTGTATACAATGATAAAAAATAGTCAGAACTAAAAATACTGAAAATGTAACAATTTAAAGCATACTTGTTGTTTAGTTGCAGACTTGCAGTTGATATGGAGAATATATATTATTTATTTCTTCTGGACAACAATCAAATAGAAATTCATGTAAAACAAACACGAAAGTTCATGGAAAGGAGGGTGGGGTATTGAGAAGTCAGATACCAATCAAACAGGCGTGAATAAACAGTTTTTGCCAAGGCATCCCTGCTAGCCACTGCAGCAACAGGATCAAGAGTTCTTGTGATAACCTCTTCAGGCGTCACCATAACACGCTTAATGAGCGCATCTTCCAAGCTCTTGGCGTCACACCTACCACATTGCACAATTAGTAGAAGTGCATGATATACACAGATAAGTATAAATATACTGATGACTAAATGCAGCATACCTAAGCAGTTCAGCTGTCATGTTAAGATGGAATCTTGACTTCTCATCCTTAATGACAGAAGAGTCGATCTCCTCTCCTTTTGCAAATTCAACATTTCCAATATGCAAAATTGCAGCCACAACTCTAAAAATCCCCTCCTGAAAAGAACTATTTGTGTCAAAGATGCTACATAACATTAAACGTCTTTTAAAGCCGTTAGAATTTTGCGGAAGACTGACCTGCTCTTCCTCACTGATTCCAACTATATCCATAGCCCTTCTTGTTGCAAGATATTCATGAGCATCATTAACCCCATCCAGCTCATAATAGTTGGACTGATTTAAATAATGGAATTCTCTAGGGTTTCCTAACTTATATTTCTCTCTGTCCTGAAACATGAAGATAAGACCAATTTTAGATGTTTTGGTAGGTAAGTTAATTCTAGTTGGTAACCATACGAATCTACAGTATCTATGTATTTAAGTATTTGGCATACAACAATTTGAGGGTATAATGTTATCGAAGTCATTATATCTTACCTCAGGCGGTGCTGCACAAAGAAGGTAAAAGCAATGATAATTTCTTTCGGGATCTGAAATTTGGCAAACACGGGACCTCTCGAGCAAATAAGTACGCACAGCTGCCCCAGATATCCTCCCATTCTTGTCGAATTGGATCTCAACAAATTTACCAAAACGACTGCACCAGTATACACAAACAAACATAAATATAGGCTTTTCTGGTAAGTTTTACTTATAAAACCAACGTTTTAAGCATTATATTCAATAAAATTGTCTGAAAATTTTGGAGCAAAAGGATAGGTGTTAAAGAGCTAAGGGTTTCCATAAGCAAAGTTGACCAATCGGGTAAAATAGTTGACCACAGTCCATGTCTTAGGCCCATGTTCGAACTTAGACACAAATAAATTATTACCTCGAATTGTTGTTCCTGACAGTTTTAGCATTGCCAAAGGCTTCAAGAACTGGATTGGACTGTAAACAATCAATTAGAAAAACATTCAAACAAATATGTTGCATGATATCAACTTTTACTAATATAACATCAGAAAATTTGAGGAACTAGAAATTTGACCCAATAGAGATAGCTTTATCGTACTTCTAGAACTTGTTGTTCAACTGTACGTCCTTCTACCCCAGATCGACCCCCAAGGTATGCAAGATACCGCATAAGCATCTTTGTTGTCTCTGTCTTACCAGCACCACTTTCTCCACTGACCAGAATGGAGTTGCTCTTTCCTTCATTAATCATTGCCCTATAAGTAGTGTAGAAACCCTTAATAGAATATGGGCAAAGGAACAGGATTAAAAAATGTATGATAGTAGAATATTTGATAATACCTGTATGCAACATCTGCAACTGCAAAAACATGAGGGCTTAATTCTCCAAATGCAGCTCCATTATACTGTTCCATCATATGAGTATCATACAGATGAGGTAATCTTTGAAATGGGTTGACAGCGATCAGTATATTTCCCGTGTATGTCTGGGCAAGAAATTAGTATAGTAGTAAAATAAGACAGTTAATATCTCTCTGTCTCGATCAAAATCTATGTCAGCCCTAAGTATATAAAATGAAAATACTAAGCATCCTACATAAATTTCATTAAGTTCATATCTTGCTGCCAAATTATGCAAAACTCCGGGTTCATGCAAATACGACAGCTTCGTCATGTCATCTACACCTCCAGGAGGAGCTTCAGTATCCTTTGGGAAAACTTTTGCCATATTTGCAACAACCTACAACAAATTTTCCAGTCAGGGCTCAGGAGAGTAATACACCAATGATTAAAGTCAGTCATAACTAAGTTGCTTATTGTAGGTATTCTGTCAAAACTTCGATCAGCAACAAGAAAAATCAAATATCGAAATGCATGATTTTATTTTTAGAAGTCTACAATGAATAACTATGGCGTATTTATGGACTATTTAATTGTTGACCATAAAATGGACAAAATCACATTGCGCCATTTGTGGTTGTTAGAACTCACCGTCTTCCCATTAGTTGTATGAACATGAACTTCTTGGCCATTGATTCGGAAAACTTCTCCGTCAATCCACGCTGCAGCTGGATCTTCAACCCATACATGGGAACCTACTATAATATTAACCGGCGCAGCCTGAAAAGAAAAGTGCATTAGAATTGGAAAAAAATACATACTATACCAAAAAATACCCCTCTAGGCAATTTACAATCAATTAAGGAAAAATTTGTCAGAGGAACCGGGAATTTGTTGACCTTTATTCCACGTGGATTATACAACAAAAGGTAACAAACTCACTACAGGTTATGAAGCCTAAGTAAATCCATGTGAACTTCATACTACTTTTGGTCTAAACGTTCATGATGAAATACATCAGCTTCTTCATTAGCAAAAAACAAAAGTCACTAAAGATTACGAAACCCAACTTGGAGCACATTATGCTTGCTAAGACTTCAAAAGAACGATTTACATATTGTTCACAAAGTTCAAATCCAGAAATGATCATAAGAAACAAGTGAATTAATCCCACTATTGCCCGAGTCTTACGTCTCTACTTCAGCTCTTGAACGACTAGTTGACTACGAAACTAGGGCAACAGCCAACTCCCCCTTGTCTCGTGTTTAAAGATACACCATTTGTGAGCCCCGACGATATTTAAAAACACAAATAAATAGATAGCATAGACATGCCCGTCTCTTTGTTAAACAACAAAACCATCTATCACCCCCTTTTATCTAAGCCTAGACTAATCCCATAACTTCACTACTTGTGAAAACTGACTTTGATACACCAAATTGTATAGAATATATATACGTATATATAAATATATATATATATATTTTTTTTTTTTTTGGGTTTTCACTTTTCTATGAGAAACAACAATTAGAATATTGATATTGGCAATTAAACCATTCTAGTCTAATTCTCTTCAGCAGAAATCACTCCTATTCACAAATATATATATATATATACATAAATAAACAAATAATTAAAAATCCATCTTTTGTAATGTTTTGGCATCAAAACCTATTATTTGACAATGTAGGGATTGATTAAACAGGCACGAAATTGCAACGCAATTATAAGCTACATATATGTATATAAACATACACACACACACACACACACACACACACAGAGCTAAAGAAAAATCAAATATCCCTATAAGCACTACAACAATTTTTTTTTTTTTTTTGGTTAATCAAGAAATCGTGATTCCATAAAAGTTGAACCAGAAACACATCTGCAACCGATTCAACTCAGCTAACCAAACGAGTCAAAAAATCAACCGATCAAAATTCTTTAAACAAAAAAAAAAAGGAAAAAATAAAAAAATCAAACAAGCATCAGACTGTTTGTTCGAGTTACCATAGCGATTGAACTCGGGCGATCTTCTCCTCTAACTCATCCGAGAAAAGGCCCGAGTCGAAGAGGAAAGGAACTCGGTGAGTCAGATCGGAGAGAAGAGACCAAAACCGCTTTTGAATTTCAACGGCAATTTCTAGAGAGAGAAAGAGAAAACGGAAAAAAAAAAAGTTTTTTTTTTTTATTTATTTTTAGCTGGAAGAAGACGATAATAAGAAGAGAACAAAGCAAAACAGAGCGATTTGGGTTTTGGGTTTGGTTTCTTAAAAATGAGGTGAAATGGAGAAGAGTTTTTTTTTATTTTATATTTATATTAATACGAAATGGAAAGAAAAGAAAAGGAAAGGAAAGAAAAGAAAAAGTTTTGAGCTTCTCTTTTCTCTCTCTCTCTAAGCTGCTGCTCTGTGTCTTTCTCTCTCTTTAGTTTTTTTTTTTTTTTTTTTTTTGCATTTATTTTGTGTATTTATTTATTTATAATTTATTTTTCATTTTTCATTTTTACAGAAGTGAGGAAGCTTTACTTATGGAGGACTGGTCGGGACATTCGTGGCCTCCACAAACAGTGGCTCTCGCCTCTAAAATCGAAATTGTAAACACCCTGAGCCTAAACTAAACCCATCTCTCTTTGTCTTTGGGCATCTTCTTCCTCTTATTTACGTAAATACCCTCGCACTGCTTTTGAATTTCTTTTTCTTTTTTTTTATTAAATAAATATTATCTACCAAGAAAAATATAGATAAAACTACGGAAACATCCTTTTATGTTTATGTTTTTTTTTCCCCTCTTACAATGAGTTTTTTTCTCTTATAGTTATCTAATTAGAGGTTAAAAAAAGGACACTAATATAATTGAGATAGTAATAGAAATATATACTTTTTAAAAGACAATTCTATAAATTAGTATATGATTACAAATTTCAATATGTCTTTAAACGAAAAACCTTCGTAAGGGTAATTATAGGATATGCTACCTAAAAGGTGTCGTGGATTCGATCATAGAGTTATCTACAATCAATAATGATTCACAATATTTTCTTCCTTTACGATGATCTTATTATAATCTTATTATAGAATATAAAAAACTCTCTTATAATAACTTTAATATTTCACCGTCGTCTTTTTGTTAAATTTACGCTAGTTACTATAATTTAATCTGATATAATTTTAAGTGATCTATAATTATAGAACTTTTCATAATTTTTCTCTCTCCCTCTCTCTCTTTTTTTTTTTTTTTTTTGGTCAAAAGTTGGAGATTTGTTTAAGAAAGTAAGCACTATTTCTCAAGAAATCAAACTTTTGGATTCAAAAGGTTTATTATTGAGAGAAGTCATTCAGACGTGGATACCTGAAATACGTTTTTGCATCTATTAAATTAATGGGACCCTTTATGGAGAAAGTCTCAAATCATCATACTTTTATTTTATATACACACCCAAAAAATTTATAAAAAAAAAATTCAACTTCTTCATTTGTAGGGGTAAATTGTAATTCCACATGTCCAGGTAGTAATTCTCCGGCCAAAAAAATTGAAAATCACTCTTCCGACCAAAAAAATAATAAAAAACGAAAATATAGGAGAACATTTTACAATACGATATCCGCCCACAATTCGCTGGTGCCTAAATATTTTACCTATATTTCTGGGTGTATGTAAGAGAGAGAGACTTATACCGTACAAGCGCTCGGACTCTATTATGGTATACCCCACCTCACTATTGGTTAATCATGCAGTTACGACTTAAGATTGCGTATCGCATGTGGGAGTGGGACCACATATTTGACACGTATGTAAGTTTGTATCAAAATTCTCCTCTCGCTCTCTCTTTTCTTTTCTTTTTTTTTTTTCGCTCGAAAGAAATGAGTTTTTTCTTTTTCTTTTTTTCCGTACTCAGATCCTTCGCAGCACAATCAAAAATACTCATCAATAATGTGCGTTGTTGTTATATTTAATTAAAATCATATCAAAATAAAATAAATATTTATTAAATATTATACAAATATGATGATTTAAAAACAATGTCAATTGTAAAAATTTAGCTTTTTCTTCTTTGATTAAAAATTAATTGGGATGGCTTATTGAAAATTTAACTATATTTGTTGGGATAAAATAAACATCATTTTTTTTTAATTTAGAGGTATGAATATTTTAACTCTACACTTTATGACATGTGTGAAATTAAAAATAAGGGGATGTTTGACTCGTTAGTTCAACTCAACTAAATTGTACTTTTTCATCTTAATTTTTATCTTTTTTTTTTAAATTAACAAAATTTATAACTAATTTTTAAAAAGTCAACCAACTCAAACTTAAAAATTTCAACTCAAACCATTTTACCAAACGCACCATAAGGGTGAGTTTGGTTCACCAACTTAAACTTTTTTTTGTCTTTTTCCCAAAAAAATTTTGTCTTTTTCCCAAAAAGTTTTTTGTATTTTTTGAAAATTCAAAAAAATTTACTATTGAATCTTAAAAATCTCAACTCAAACTACTCCACCAAACAAATCCTAAGTCTTCGACCACATCACTATGTTGATTAGAGTAATGATGTAAATCAAGTAGTCAATCATAAATAAATACCAAAACTTTTTTTTTTTAACTTTTTCACTATATATGTATATTAAATCGAATAACCTGTTACTAAGAATTAATATATATATACATAAGAAAATATAGCGTGCATTAATTGTGATTTCGAAGTTTTCAAACAGTGTTAATTAATACAAATGACGTAATGTGTCAAGATCGTTTTTCTTTCTGTTTCGAAATAGGCGAGTGATTTTAGGAATTTTTTTTTTTTTTTTTAAATAAATGGTCTTGGTATATAGCTCGAGCTTAGTTTAAAACAACATAATATATGAGTGTGAGCCCTCACATGCAAGGCGAGTATCTTAAGTAGGGCTTTCAGCTTTGCATGAAAAATAACAAATTGTCAAACTAGATCAATCCAATAATTTTTAAACCACATATCCAATTTTATATAAAAGCCGTCAAAGACGATTTGAGATTGGATTGTAAATTTGGAAAAACAATCTAAATTAAACTGAACCACTCTTCAATTATAAAACCTTTTTAAGTTGTCTATACAAATATAAACTTATAGTGCAAAACAATGGCAATTAAAAATTGCAAATAAAAAACAAATTATTGAAGGAAAAAAAAAAAACAAGTGTTAACATGTGGATAATTGTTATATAATATATATATATATGTATCTATATAGAGAGAGGTGTTAGAGAGAGAAAGGCAAGGCATGGATGTGGAATGTGTAAAAACAAGACATAGGGACTCAAACAGTAAAGAGTATAAGCGCACCGTCGAATTTCCGAGACTGACTTGGTATTTACGAACGAACAGGGACAAGTGTTTTAACGAAATAAGGAATCCTCTCCATGAGGATAACACTACACGTTATTGCTTTCTCCTTTATCTTATCTTATCTTAATCTTAACATATATAAAAGAATCAGAATGCTCTCTTCTTTTTTTGTCATGTGTCAATCCATTGTTTTTATACTTCTTTTTTATGCTTTTATCCTTTTTCTTTCTTTTATCTTCTTATTTTTCTTCTCTCATTAATTTTCTTTTTTGCTTTTATCTTTTATTTATTTCTTTTATCTTTTTCATCTATCCTTACATATCTTTTAACACATATGAAATATATATATATATATATATATAAACCCATTGTTTTTCTTTTCACTTCTCTTTTTTGCTTTTATCCTTTTTTCTTCTTTTATCTCTTTTTTTTTCTTTTATCTTTTTCGTTTCTCATTATATCTATATATATATATATATACACATATACACAATCCTTTATAAATCTATTCAATAATAAATATATGTCTATCATCAATAATAAAAATAAGAATATATATTTTTGAGCGTTATTTCTTTAAAGTTTCGTAAAGAAATTTCGATGTGATCTTTTAATCTAGTTAAAAATAATCTTTCTTTTTCTTCTTATGTCGTTATTGTTAGAATATATAGTTTTATATTTATTTATTACTTATTTTCTATTATTATTAGATTTCATTCTTTTCAGCAATTAAGGGTAAATTATTTTTTTTAATATATTTTTCAAGTTAGCATGTATAAACCTCTCTTAATGTATTATTTTGATTCATTGATTGGAATAAGAAACCCTAGCTTTCTCTTGTTTCCAAATTGGTTCTTGGTTTTCTACATAGTATCAGAGTCACCATCTTATGAATTTTGTTAATCTTGTTGAATAACGTTTGTTTTCTGCAAAATCTTTTGCTAATTGAATTCCTTGTTGATTTCTGCTGAGAGGCACCTCTGTCTGTACACGTCTGTACACTACCGCATTTCGTACAAAAATGTCTTTCGCCGTCGACTTGTTGCTAAATGTTACTCTCAGGAATATGGTATGGATTATGAGGAGACTTTTGCCCCAGTTACAAAAATGACTAATGTTCGCACTCTCATTGCAGTTGCCTATGTTCGTCAATAGTATATATCTCATATGAATGTTAAAAATGCATTTCTGAATAGTGATCTTCATGAAAAAGTTTACATGGTACCTCCTCCTGGTGTTTCTCATCAACATGTTGAAATCTGCCGGCTCAGAAAAGTTATTTATAATCTCAAACAGGCACCCCGAGCCTGGTTTGAGAAGTTCTCTACGGTGATTACTTCACTTGACTTTCGCTCTAGTCATCATGATTCAGCTTTGTTTGTCAGATGTACTGGTACGGGTCGTATTCTACTATCTTTATATTTTGATGATATGATTATTATTGGTGATGATGTTGACGGGATTATAACACTGAAGATTGAGTTAGCTTATTGTTGTGTCATAAAAGATCTGGGCTCATTACATTATTTTCTGGGCATTGAGGTCGCCTCTTCTCCAATAGGTTATCTTCTCTCCCAATCAAAGTATATAGCTGATATATTTGAGCGTGCATGTCTTACTGATAATAAGATTGTTGATACACATCTTAAGACTAATGCTCGGTACTCTCCTTCTGATGGTCCTCCTTTGCCGAATCCTAGTTTATACCGCACTATTGTTAGCAGCTTGGTTTATCTCACTATCACTCAACCAGATACTGCATATGTGGTTTATATAGTTAGCCAGTTTGTCACTGCACCTACTACAATTCATTGGGTTGTAATTCTTCGCATTTTGAGGTATTTCAGGGTACTCGGTTTCAGAGTTTTTTACTTCCATCTACTTCGTCCTTAGAGTTACGTGCTTACTCTGATGCTGATTGGGCTAGTAATCTGACATATCGCAAGACCACCACTGATTTTTGTATCTTTTTGGACGACTCTCTTATTTCTTAGAAGAGTAAAAAACAAGACGTTATTTTTTGATCCTCCACCGAGGCAGAATATCGTATCATGACTTCTACTACTTGTGAGATAGTTTGGTTACGTTGGTTGTTTGCAGATATGGGTGTTTTTCTTCATCGACCTACTCCCTTATATTGTGATAATCATAGTACTATTCAGATTGCCGCAATTCAGTGTTCCATGAGCAGACCAAAATATTGAGATTGATTGTCATGTCACTCGACATCACTATCAACTTGGCACCATCGGATTGCCTTTCATTTCTTCTTCCGTATAAATTGCTGACGTGTTTACCAAAACGCTTTCCGCTTCGCGTTTCCATTTCTTATTTGGCAAACTCTCAATGCTACTTGTAGTAGCATCGTGAATTTGAGGGAGAATGTTAGATTATATAGTTTTATATTTATTTATTACTTGTTTCATATTATTATTAGGTTTCTTTCTTTTCAATAGTTAAGGGTATATAGTTTTTTTTTTTATATTTTTCAAGTTAACCTGTATAAACCTCTCTTGATGTATTATTTTGATTTATTGATTGAAATAAGAAACCTTAACTTTCTCTTGTTCCCAAATTGGTTATTGGTTTTCTATAGTTGTGTGCTTTTTTTATTTATTATTTCCTTCTTAATTTATGGAGTTTTTTTTTTAATTTTTTTAGTTTCTTTATGATTTTTTAATTTGATTAAAAAAAGATTTCAACTAAATTTTTTTGGAGTTTCGATACGAAGTTTTGGTTTTTTTTTAATTTAAATTTCATGTGGAGTTTCCTTTTTTTATTTATTTTTTATTGTTTTGTCGTTCTGTACTTTTTTTTTCCTCATTAAATTCTTATATATATTTTTTGATTAATTTGGTTAAAAAGGATTTTGTCTAAAATTTTTTTAAATTTCATTAAGAAGTTTCAAAATTTTTTTTTTAAGTTTCGTATGGAGTTTTGGTTTTTTCTTTCTTTTTCTTATTTTATCTTTCTATACTTTTTCTTTTCTTTTCTTTTCTTTTTTTTTGTATTTTCTCATTAAATTCTTATATCTTTTAAGTAATATATTATTCATACATGCGAAACTCGTGTTAAACTAGTTACTCGTTACAAAGGAGAAAAAAATAATTAAAAAAAAAGAATGGAGAAAATTTTACTATTTAGTTTGGCTAAGGTTATGTTTGGTTCACAAGTTCATTTTGAACTAAACTGTACTTTTTTCATCATGTTTTTTGTCTTTTCTAAAAAAGTTTTTTGTCTTTTATGAAAAAGTCAATAAAAATTACTATTCAAACTTAAAAATCTCAACTCAACTTAAACTCAACTTATACACCAAACACCCCCTAATACTTGGATCAAAAGAATCAAAATAGACTCCATTAAGATTATAAACTCAAACTCATAATTGAAATAATAAATTTGAATTTTTATTAAAAAAACATTAAAAAAATAGGTTTAACTTAGGATGTCAAATGAGAGCTTATTAAAGTTTCATCATCATCAGACTCAGTTGAAAAATGTTGAGATGGTATGTATGATTAATAGGTAAATAAAAATGATAGTTAGATCACCGTCGGTTTTTTAATGAAATTAATTTATAAGATTGTGTTGTAATTAGTGTGTGCTAAAATTAACATGTGATATGTGATAAGTTCAAAGACGATAATGATCATTAATTATAGTATATAACTTTGGTTTAAGGCAAATCATGGAAACACGAACTTACTATCCAAAAAAATAAAAAGAAAAACAGTAGCTTATAATGTATTCGAAGTCATTTTATTTCTTTTCCTTTTTTCCTCTTGATCTCGTAAAATTATTAATTTCTCAATAATTTGCCTAGTCTAGAAAACTGTTGATTTTTTTTCTTTACTATTATTAGTTTTAGCATAATTTCCCTTCAAAACTTTTCATGTTTTTGACAAATTTCCATCCATGTTTTCAATTTTAACATTTAATCTCTTAAACATGTCAAATTGATTCACAAATTAGATAGAATTGAACATAATATTTAGAAATAAATTCCAATGTTTGGATTGGGAGTGAGTTCCTTGAATTGGATTGGTTGTAGTAAAGAACATTGAATTGGATTGCATGCTCACCCACCTACAAGCACATCCAAACACACGGTATACAATTTTTTAACAATTAAAAATATATAGCATAAAATGATAAATATCCTTTATTTTTCTTATTATTATGTTTGGAACTCCTTTTTTTTTTTTCTCTCTCTTAGCCAAAAAAAAAAAACTTATTCATGCTAAAATTAGGTAACGAGATTAATTTGTAAATCACTATATTATCTTTTTTTCAAGGTCTTTTACACTAGCGAATTTTGTGTGTGTGTGTGTGTGATTTTTTTTTTATTTTATTTTATTTGGGTGTGCTATATATGTTTAAGAAATGGTCATTAAAATCAGTAGTGTAGCTACTTTCGCAATAATGATAAGGTATTCCAAATGAAAGCGGAATCTTATCACTTATTCATTGTGTTCTTTTCCAACTCCCAAAAGTGCTCCTTTTTTTTTAATTATTGATTATTAAGTCAAATATTTATTTTTCTTACGAAATTGAAGGATAATGTCATCCTTAGCTTATTTTTCTTAACTTTAAACCATTTTTTTCCTCGTAAAATTGCATCGTTTTAGTTTAACTCTGAAATTAAAAAAAAATTAACTGAATTTAAATAAAAATATATAAATAGAGACGTTGTAATTTGTCATTACAAAAGCACTTGTATCATTGCAATTTATATCTCAATGATTCTATTATTTGATCCAACAATATTATTGTTATTTATATTATGAGATTCACCTAGCTAGCAACTTTCTATTAGAAAAGCTCATTCTATCCCTTCGACAAATTCTTTCGCAGCAACTTGAATTGAACCGGGGCTATCAAAATGAACGAGATAAAAACAAACAAACCCCATTACTTGATTAAAGGATCTAAACCACAACTTTATTCTTGTAATACAATAATAACAGTGTGATTCATATTAAATGATTACATCATTATGATTCTTATAATTATGGTATCTTCGTAATTCATGTAATTGTTATGATATAACTCGTTGCGATTCATATAACTATTATTTAATGATCATTAATATTATCGTGTAATCGTGGTATCATCGTAATACCAAATGTGATGATAGGAATTATTATGATACGTATAATTATTATTGTACCATTGTGATTTATATAATTGTGATGATATTAACATCATTTGTTAGTTTCCATTTTGTAAATGTTATGTACTTAGAATCTTAGATGTGAATTTAAAAACAATTAACACAACCCGATAAAATTTTACCAACATAAAAGGTCAACTAAAGTAAAAGAAACCACAAATATAAAGAAGATTTAAAATTTTGCTATTCTTAAACCATTTCAAAACATTTGTCTTATTTCAATTCAACTCTAAAAAACTTGACATATTGTGTAATTTCTCTTTTTGGGTTCCCTTTTCTTTCAAATTGCAGTATCTATGTTTGGATTGCACAATAATTAAATGTTCTTTTAATAAAAACAATTAAGGAATAAAAAATTATAGTAAATAGTATTTTAAATAAACTAATTAAAGTAAATAGTAAGGTTTAAAATATTCAAACTGAATAACAAATTTACTAGATAAAAAAAAATTAGTAGGCAAATAATAAATTCACTAATTGTAAATGGTATATTTAAGAAATAAATAAATCATTTATCTAATAAATTCATTACTATTATTTATTTTAAATATTTTTAAAACCTGTATGTGTAAAAATGGTAGTTGCATCTTTATCATATAAATAATGTTGGTGGCCCATCTATTTTTTTGTTCATCTGGACCACCGGCTACCCCAATCTGCTACCTGTTTATAAACAGGTCGACATAAAACCTTGTTAGAGGCACTAACTAGTAAATTATCTTGTGGAATATTATAGCAAAAAAAAAATAATAATAATAAAGAACTTGTGGAATATTTCAGAAAAAAAAAAGTTAAATAATCTCTAAACTTGAATATTTAGCCAAAATAGAAAATCTCCAAACTTGAACACGTATACACTTGTGCTGCATAATAAGGGTTCATTTAGATTAATATAAGTTTAAATTCATAATTTAACTAATAAATTCAAATATTTTTTTAAAAAATATTGTCGAAAAAAGTTAGAAAATTGAGTCTAAAACAGGATGCCAAAACAAGATGCTTATTTTCATTGCACTTATCTTGCTTTCATTTTAAGCATCTCTAATTATAGTGCAGATACATTAATCAGAAAGAAAATAAAAATAAAAATACTTTTGAAGCTTTTTTAAGAAAACTGACTGAGGTCAACTCTATAAATCTGCTACTCTTTTATCCTCTATGATTTACATTTTCTACTTATAACTTTCTACTTTGACAAATTAGTCCATATCGTTTGTTTCTTGTTTTTTGTTTTTGTATTTTTGTTTTGTTTTTTTTTTACAATTTTGACTCTTAACACCAAAATTGTGAAGATTTCTAAAATTAACAGAAACAATTACATCCTTGTTGTATCATAATTTTTTAAATTGTTATAATAATATAAAATGTTTTAGTTTTTAAAGATTTTTAATAATAGTAAAGATGACATTTAACACTAGTGTAATTATTTATGTAAAATTTCATCCTATCACGGAATTGACAATGATTATCTATATTCTTCAAAATTTTTCTTCAATTATTCAATTTTAAGATGTTAAGAATCAAAAAAAAAAACTCAGGATTTTAATTTCCCAAAATTAAAAGTTCAAATACCAAGTTGACAGAAGGTATATAGTTTAGGTACTAAACAAGGTAATTACCCAACTTTTAAGTTCTTCTTAAATCAACCTAAAGTTCGAGTTATTTTACTACCAATGAAAACATTTCTCAAACTGCATTACTGATTATTAATAAATGATAACTCACATATTATATAAATTGATGTTCAAAAATATTAAAATTAGATTAGACGCCCCTAACATTTTTTTTTTCTCCTTCTCTTGTTCTAACCCGTATCTGTCTGCAACTGCAAATGTTAACTTGGGCAACTTGCAGCGATTGAAGAAATGGTTTTCCACATATCATGTGATCCATGTGATCCACATGCATTATTTCTTCTTCTTCTTCTTCTTCTTCTCCTTTATTTTTTAATGAAAGTATATTATTTCCTTCTATAATTGGTTATATAAAGGATATCCGTTATCTTTTGTTATGTTTCATAAAGGATATACCTATTATTCTAAAAAAAGAAAAAACTCCAAATGGAAACGTCCCTTAAAAAACAAAAAAAAAGGGAGAGAAATACACTAAAAACCCCCCAGATTTCGTCTAAATTACTAGATGTTCTCTTGACTAAAACAGTTTACATCAAGACTCCCTAAAAATAGGGGAAAAAAAAAAGTTTGGAAAAACTAATTTGCAAATAAAGTAACCCTAAAAAACCTTTGGCACTTAAAATTTTGTCTCTATGACCAAATTATCCTAAAATAATAAAAGCAAAGAAAAAGTAAACATCAATTAGTTCTCTTTTGGTTCGCCAGTTTGAGTTAAAATTTTTAAATTGTAGTTAGTTGACTTTTCAAAAAATTAGTTAAAACTTTTGTTGATTTTTCAGAAAAAGACGAAAACTGAGTTTAAATTTTTGAGTTGAAGATGAAGAACCAAACAAGGCTTAATTTTAAAAACATAAACACTCCAATCTAGGAAAACAACTAAAACTACTAATTAATCATTCCTAAAAAACCCTACTGAGTCACATATTTCCCCTTAGTTTAACATTCCTAAAAAAACCATCATAGTTAACCAAATTCCAACAAGAAATCATCTCATCGTAAAATTTAGACCCTAATAATACTTCGTTATTTTTCTATCTCTTCCTTATCGTCACCGACCAATGTCTTACTTGAAGGTATCTCAAATAAGTTATTGGAATTACGAGGATGGACAAACAAGGAGGTAATGGCATGAGTCGGCGAACAAATGGCTCGCGATTGCATGGGTGGTCGTGTGGGGTAGTAATATAGCTACTTGGATGCCTAAAATCGAGGACCACACACTACTATTACAAAATATGGATTACACGAAATAGATTACACTTACATCGTTTTTTAAAAATAATTGTAACGTGATACGGACCTTATTTTCCGAAAAGGAAACTTCTGACTTTCCATGATGGTGGATTCCACGACTGTTAAATTGATGTTCAGTCATGATAACTTTTCACTAATTTTTTTACAGTCGTGGTAACTTTTTACGATTATTACATAACAGTCATAAATTCTCTTTTTCTATTAGTGACAATTTAAATTGATGTTCAGCTACATGTCTGAATTTTGTTGTGGAATGTGCTCATGTTATGACAAATATTAACAGAGTTGTTGCCATAAAATGAAGGAGATAGTCTGATGTATGAGCTGTCTTGTTGACTTTTGGTCCCATGCTACTTGTCGTTTAAGCCTGGTCATCATTGTTTATTGTCTAATTTTGTGTTGTCGTTTGTTTTACTTGTGCGCTGAGTCGTTTTGTGGTGATGATGATAATTTCTAAAGTTTCATTTTTTTGTACTGTATATGATCTTCTTACTGTAAGAAAGGTGAGCAGATTTTGGATATCAGTATTGAAGATTTGTAGAGAGTTCTCTCACTTTCATTTTTCTCTTTATAGATTATGTTTAGGTGGAATTGAAACTTTCAATTCCATCCTCTATCTGGGTTAGATCTCAGAGTCTAACGATATTAGGTTTATCTACAAATAGTTTGGTAGATAAGAGATTTCAAGAAGTCCCATATAAAATGCTTGAGAATAATTATAAAAAAAAATGCATGAGAAGAGTTTTCGTCATAAAATGGTAGAGGTAATCTAACAACATTATGTTTATTCACAAGTACTTTGAATTCAAGTTTGAGTCTCATATAAAAGTGCTCGAGACTCTCTTCAGACTACTTATTCAATATCTATTAACTCTTTAGGTCCTGTTTGGAGCTCCTTAGTTTCAAAAGGCTCCTACTCCAATCACAATTCACATCTTTCTCTCTCTCTCTCTCTCTTCTATTTCTCTGAAACTCAAACTTTAAAAGTTCTTATTTTAAGTTGAAATGAGATGATATATTTTTGCTAAATGCTTTCAACGACGAGCAGAATTAAGTAAGATACATATTGCGCATTAAGATTCGAATACACTTCATTTTATATTAGTTCAATATTACAGTTCATTTTCAATTGAACAATGCTAGAGAACATCAGTGATTTTTAACATCACTCACTAATAGAGGGTGACTCCCATAACATGGGGCCCACTTACATATTAGTGGGATGTTGAACATCACTGATGTTCTAAAGCATTTTTGTTTTCAATTTGCATCCTAACTAAACAGTCATTTTCAAACATTCACTTCAAAACTCTAACTCTAACCTCAAGTCTAAACAATACTTTAGTGTGACTGAGAGATAACACATTTCGCCTCAAACTAACTACGAGTCAATGTAAATACTTCTCAATACTCGAAAAATAGCTAAAAATAATTGTCACCCCATCCATATTGTGTTTTTACTATTAATCTTAGAGGACACTCAACCACATAAAGGGCCCATCTGGTGGAGCCATTTAAATTTTGGATAAAAAAACATTTGAACGAAAATACATGAACTGACATTTAAAATGGTGTTTGGATGTTCGCAATATCAAAAAAAAAAAAAAACATTTGAATAGAGTAATTGAATGTGTGTTTGGAAAGATATTGAAAATAATTTTAACAAATCTTATAAAATCTCAACATCCATGTATAGGATATGGATAGAGTTTTGTTTATCTTTTTGCTCTGAATGCATAGAAAAAGAAACTTAAATTGAAGAGAAAAAAGGTTTTTAATTAAAGAAAATCCAAATATTATTGTTAAATATATACTCAAATGGATACAAATTTAAGGTGGTTAATTTTTCATTTTTCTTCTTAAATGATCAAATGAACATTTTAACACTATTTGAATGACATTCTAAATATTATGTTATCAAACACTTATTTAAATGACCAACCTAAATAAAATGACATAAATGTTCTCGTAAACAAACTAAGGGAAATAAATCCCTAGAAAATGGCATCAAGTGAGGAAAACATGTGAAATTGAATATGACTTGTTTGATAAAATGGTTCAATTTAAATTAAATTGTATTTTTTCATCTCAAATTTTTTTTTTCTGGAAAGTCAATAAAAATTATAAATAATTTTTAAAAAATCAACTAACTCAAATTTAAAAATTTCAACTCAAACCGTTTCATCAAACGGTCCAATGGACCTAAGAGAATTAGTAACATAATAAAGGTCCCACCAATCATCTCTTGTGCAACAAGAAGGAAAAGAATAGAAGAGTAGTAGACCCACACCAATCCACAGAAAAAAGAACAACAAAACCAAAAAAGAAAAATAATAATTAAAAAAAAAAAAAACCAAACTCTCCATCCCCTATTTTCTCCCCCATTCTTCTCAATCACTTCACCCCCCAAAAAACAACACATTCAACACAAAAGCGCCGTCTCCAAAAGTCCCACTGTCTGTCGTCCTAAGAAAAAACCACCCAGAGCTTTAATGGCTTCCTCTTCTCTCTTCCAGACCTCTCTCTCCTCCAATCCCTATCCCTTCTACCGTAACCCCGTACCCAAACACCGCCCTTCTTCCATTGTCACCTGCACTTCCACCGCCAGCAACAACAACTCTCCTCCTCCTCCTCCTCATCCGGCGGCGGCGGCGGCTACGAGGGTGCGGAGAGCGGCGGAGGAGAACATAAGGGACGAGGCGCGGCGGCACCGGCCGTCGGACAAGGGGTTCTCGGCGAAGTACGTGCCTTTCAACGCGGGTTTCGACTCGGCTGAGTCGTACTCGCTGGACGAGATCGTGTACCGCAGCCGCTCCGGGGGGCTGCTGGACGTGCAGCACGACATGGAGGCCCTGGCGAAGTTTGACGGCGCGTACTGGCGACGCCTCTTCGACTCGCGCGTGGGGAAGACCACGTGGCCGTACGGATCCGGCGTCTGGAGCAAGAAGGAGTGGGTCCTACCGGAGATTGACGACGATGACATCGTCAGCGCCTTCGAGGGAAACTCCAACCTCTTCTGGGCCGAGCGTTTCGGCAAACAGTTTCTGGGCATGAACGATCTCTGGGTCAAGCACTGCGGGATCAGCCACACCGGGAGTTTCAAGGATTTGGGAATGACGGTGTTGGTCAGCCAAGTGAATCGCCTCCGGAAATTGAATCGCCCCGTCGTCGGAGTCGGCTGCGCTTCGACCGGAGACACCTCGGCCGCTCTATCAGCCTACTGCGCCTCCGCCGGAATCCCCTCCATCGTGTTCCTCCCGGCGAACAAGATTTCGATGGCGCAATTGGTGCAGCCTATCGCGAATGGGGCGTTCGTGCTCAGCATCGACACCGATTTCGACGGCTGTATGAAGCTGATCAGGGAAATCACCGCCGAGCTGCCGATTTATCTGGCGAATTCGCTAAACAGCTTGCGGCTCGAAGGGCAGAAGACTGCGGCGATCGAGATTCTCCAGCAATTCGACTGGGAAGTGCCCGATTGGGTGATCGTTCCCGGCGGTAATCTCGGCAACATTTATGCCTTTTACAAAGGATTCAAAATGTGCCAAGAATTAGGCCTTGTTGATAAGATTCCTAGGCTAGTTTGCGCTCAGGCGGCGAATGCGAACCCGCTCTATCTGTATTACAAGTCCGGCTGGAAAGAATTCAATCCGGTGAAGGCGAATTCGACTTTCGCGTCAGCTATACAGATTGGAGACCCTGTTTCCATTGACAGAGCCGTGTATGCCCTCAAGCAATGTGATGGGATTGTTGAGGAGGCAACTGAGGAGGAGTTGATGGATGCAATGGCGCAAGCCGATTCGACAGGGATGTTCATTTGCCCGCACACCGGGGTCGCATTGACGGCTCTGATTAAGCTTCGGAAGAGCGGGGTGATTGGTCCAAGCGATCGGACAGTGGTAGTTAGCACGGCTCATGGGTTGAAGTTTACACAATCGAAGATCGATTATCACTCGAAGGCGATCCCGGAGATTGAATGCCGGTTTGCTAATCCACCAGTCGAAGTGAGGGCGAATTTCGGGGCGGTCATGGACGTTCTCAAGGACTTTTTGAATAAGGCTCCCAAGTCCAAAGCATAAGGGAAAAGAACTGTAAGGTATTTTGGCAAATTTTTGTACTTTTTTGTTGTGTTTTGTTTTTAGGTTCTATTGTCTAACGTCTTGTAGCAGATCATTTTGTTTTATGTTAGTAGAGATATATGTAAGACTTGTCATGAAACCTTGTATCTTTTGTCTTTTTAAGTTCATTTGGCGGATACTAGCTTCATGCTTTGCTTGTGAAATAAAGATTGTGACTTTAGCAGAAAATTGAAAGGCAGAAATAAAGAAGAGGAAAAGGGTTGTCTTTGTTTGTATTGTACATATTGCTTCATCATAATTGGTTATTTCAAGACTGCCTGGCCAATATTATTTTGTTGCTTTGCCCTTTTGTAAGAGTTGCACATTCACTGGGCACTTCCAAATTTCATGGGGGTGTGGTTTGAAATGAGATGATTCATATATAAATATATATATATATATATATATGTATAGATATGGCGGTGTGGTGTGGTGTGGTGTCAACTGTCGTTTCTTGAATATGCTTGAAGATTCTAATGGTGGTGTCATATCATGTTTTGAAGAAAAGTTGTGTCTTGGTGGAATGTGGGAATGATGCAAGAGAGATGATTTTTGTGATTTACTATGCATGGTGCGAGACCAGTTTTATATATATATATATATATATATATACATATATTGTTTTCTAACACATAATGATTATAGCAGCTCACAGAGCTTTACTTTGGCATGCAAACCTTTAAAATAATGATAAAAAGAAAAAAAGGTTTGGATACGAAACAAATGGAGTCCTATTTGGTTTTGTAGGTCTTTTATATGACAGCAGGTATTTCGACAGAAAACACTTGAAAGGACTTGTTTGAAAGGACCAAAATTGAGCAGATTTTGGTGGGTTAATTCCTCGAACGAGAAGAGAGTTTTTGATAGTTACTTTGGAGAAGTCTCTGACTCGTGCTTTACGGTACCAAAATTTCAAGTCAAAGCTGAAAGAACAATTGATAGAACTAGCCAATTAGGTCAAATGGAAGAGACATATTAATGTTGAGCTTAGATGCATGTTTATCAGTTGCTTCTGTGACCTGGGAATCCCATGATTATAATTTGTGGGGCCAAATGGAGCTGCTTCCTCAACCGGGACCATGGGATCTTTTATTTGCACTGGTCAAGGCACCATTACTGATAGAAGGTGGGCTTCATATGTGAGTCCGAAATCCACTTTCTATTAATGTGTTGAAATATAAAACTATTGTTGGCCCACCTCCTAATAGCTTAAGCTTTTGGGAGAATTGGTAAACTAACATGGTATCAGAGCAGGAGGTCCTGTGTTCGAACCCCTGTAATTGCACTATTTAACCCCCTTTATTATCATTGCGTGTTGGGCCTTTAAAATGTTTCGGGCTTCTTATAATTTGTGTTGGACTTTCAAATTAATATTTGTCCGCACGTTTGTCCATTGTCTGGCCTGCACGTGAGGGGGAGTGTTGAAATATAAAACTATTGTTGGCCCACCTCCTAATAGCTTAAGCTTTTGGGAGAATTGGTAAACTAACAATATGTGACCCAGAAATCCACTTTCTATTCGTGGGTGAGGCACTGGCGCTCAATATCACGGCTACCTTTTAGTGTTGTTTTTTGACTCAATGGCTGTAGGGTCAAAACCAGTTTTACCACTATTGAAGTTCAGGCATCCATTACTGAGTTTTGGTAAAATTGCAGCCATTTTCTTCACGGCAGCAATCCAACAGATGTTGGAGAATTAGACAGTTCTTTTGACCTGAAACCACCGAGCCCTTTTCCATTTCAATTAACTGTCGAAAATTACTTGGTTAAATGGAACAATGGCTGCACGGACATATACTTGTGCAATATTGCAAATATGTCCGTGCAATTTCTCAGGAAAATCAAGATGCTGATTTAAAATAAAAGATCAAAACTTGGGGTTTAATATCTGAATGCGCATTTTAAGTATTTGTATAGCCTACAAGATTATCATCATAGTTAGCTGCTAAAAAACACTAGCATGGTCATTTGCAAACTTTCACACTGATTCAATGACAACTTTAAGATCCATTCCAGGTAACTTCTGTCTAAACATAAATTACAATCAAGAAGTAATATCAGAAGGCGACATCAAAATTAATATGTGACAACAATTTCTTGGGGAATAATTTAGCAACACCACAGATCTTCAGTGGATGGTCAGTTTCACAGAGCCACTTTCATTAAGAGTAGTCATAGAGGGATATGCTCTTGTCATCGGACACGCTAGCAAGTCGACCCGGTCCTCCTGCCGGTCCAAACGTCACTCCCCACACTTGGTCCGTGTGGTTGGTCATCGTTTGTACAGCAGCCCTCATGCCGATATCCCAGAGCCGCACTGTTCTGTCGCTCGAGCCTGTAGCAATAGCAGCTCCATCGGGGCTAACATCCAGGCTCAGCACCCAGCTAGCGTGGCCTGACATTGCACCAATAAGTGTTTTCCCCTCAGCATCGTACATATGAACATGGGCGTCATCCGAGGCTGAAAAGAGCAGACGTGGGTCAGTTGGAGAATATGCGAGTGTCCGCACAGGCATGAAATGCCCTTCTAGGTGATGAAGGAACTTGGCACGGCCTACATCAAAGACAGAAATGGTTCCATCCATTGAGCCACAAGCGACTCTTTTCCCGTCGGGACTCCAAGCAACCGACAGGACAAACTTCTTGCTGCTGTTCTTATCAGAGGGCTTTGGTGCTTCCGGGCGAGGAATCAACAGGGTGGCAACCAAAGTCCACGTGGCGGTATCCCAAAGCTTGACCGACGCACTACCCCCGCCAGCAACTGCTAGGATGGTACCCTGGTAGAAGAGATATAATTATACTTCAGTAACAACATTTTCTCAATGCAAAAACCTAGTCTTATTCATTTTGTTTTCATTTTTTCTGTGACAATTTCAATCCAACATGAAATATCGGAATCCATTCATATCCTAGAAGTGGCATCCCAACAACTAAAGAGAAGATATCCACATTGATCACCACAGATGTGATATTCAATACAACCCGTAAACCCGAATTTACTTATAGATACCGTTTGGTTCGCAGGTTGGAACTCATGCAATTTGAACCTAAACTTTATCAGAAGTACCACATATATTTTCCTTATCATAAGTGAACAAAAAACAATCAAAATAAGACATAGAGCTTAGTTTAGGATTGCTATATATATATATTTTTTCTTGGGACACTTACCAAACACATTATTTCTAAGCAAACTACTTTCACGTTGTATTGGAAAAAAAATATATATATATATATATATATATATAAAGAAAAAAGAAAAAAACTTTAGGGGTCTTACAATATAGTTAGTAACAAGAAGTTGATCAAACCTAAGGGAGAAGACAAATTATATAAGGAAATCCTAAATCATCAAGACCAAATCTTTGACAAAAATATTTTCACGAGAAACAGAAGAACAGAAAAACCTAATTTCAGAAAATTGGGAAGCGAAATCGAAAGAAAATTTACCTTGGGATCGAAGCACATTTGCCAGACCTCGGAGGGAGGGGCCTCGAGGGTGGAGATGGTGTTGTTGGTGTCGACGTCGAAGACTCTGACGAAGCTGTCGAGGGAGGCGGAGGCGGCGAAGTGGCCGGAGGGGTGGGCGGCGACGGAGACGACGCCGAGGCAGTGGCCGGAGTTGGTGTGGTGTAGGATGAGGTCGTCGGGCTTCCAGAGCTTGACGGTTTCGTCGAGAGAGCCGGTTAGGAGGAGGGCGGATCGGCTCTCCGTCGCCGGAACCCACGTCGCCGTCCACACCGACTCGTCGTGGGCATTCTCGATGGATTTCAGCCCCGCCAGTTTCATTGCTACTTCGCTGCTTTTTTCTTTCTGGCCTCTTTCGCCGTCGTTTTCGGGAGGGTTTTATTTGGGTTTTTGGTCAATGGATTTGGAATTGGGCCCTAACTAATAGAGACCCAAACCCAATGCGTCAACGTGTAGCAAATAGCATTTTTATGAAAAAAAAAAAGATTTTAAAATATTTAATAAAGTTATCACTTAAATAAAGATTTTATTAGGTAGTTATCAAAGGTAAATTCATATTTAAAAAAGTAAAATAAATCATTTACTCTTTTTTTTTTTTTATAAATTTGATGATAGGTGATTTAAACTCTACACCTTTAGGTGTAATCATGTATGATATTACCGTCAGGCTATTCCTGTTTAATTTTTGATATCTCAAATGATATCTAATAAATAATATTATATCACATCATTTTAAAAAATTTTAAATGTTTTATAACTGATTTTTTGTACTTTAATTTCATTTAATAATGTGTCAAAATATAATAGATTAAAAATCATTTGAGACACAAAAATTGAATAAAAGATGCGAGTTATTCACTTTTAATTACTTTAAATATTTTGAAATCTACTATTTATTACAAATATTTACAACCTACTGATGCTAAGAAAAGGTTTTTTTTTTTTTTTTTTTTTACCTCTCTCTCTCTCTCTCCCCTAATCAGCAATTCGTTATTACATTAATTATTATACTATATTGTATGAAATAGTCTCATGCTTTTTTCTTTTTTCTTTTGCCTTTTTTTTTTTGGGGGGGGGAGGGAGCTAGAGGCTAGAGCAATTAGGCTAGTAATTAACTCTGCATTTAGTGATTGGAGTTCCTTCTCTCTTAAGACCAACTTCCTGTTAATTATTCTCGTGTCAATTTGGGATTAATTGAAGCCTTCCGTTTAGCTTTGATATAGCTTTCCATCTATGAGAATGATGTCTTGACAAACTACTACACTGACTTGTGCCCCTTGTGGTTACTTTTTGAACGGATTTGACTCATTAGCTAATTTAAGTTCACACAGTGGTCCCTAACATAGTTTTCTGTTGACTTAAGTTTTGCCACATTGTATGTCCAATACTCCATAGGTACAGCTTTTTATTACAAAAATCTAATATTTTTCTTCACTCTTGTATTTATCTTAAACCCAACTTCAAGCCAGACCAAAAAAATGACATGATTTTTTTTTTTAAATGAATAAAAAGAGGATTGGTGATGTCTTAACGACAAAAATTATTATTCCTGCCTATCTCTCAATAAGTAGGACAATGAAAAATGAATCTCAAACAATAAACACACATAATTGGAGCCCATGACCAACATTTTAAAAATCATACCTACAAAACATAATTTGGTGACCATTGAAGTATCAACCAATTCAAACCTTTTCCAGCAAAAAAAAAAAATTTTTGTAATAAAAAAAAATTTTGATCAAACAATAAGAAATAAATTGAAATCTGAAATCAATACACCAACAAGCTCTAACAAGTGAAATGATTTAAAAAAAAAGTTACACAGTTAGAGCCCATTTAACCTATATATATATATATATAGATATATATATATGGTACGTAACCTATCATGCTATCTATGCACACTCAAACCTTCAAACAGCACTGCAAATCCCAAAACTCCAAACTCACATTATCTTTAGTGCAAGAAAGTGCCCCGAGAGATGAACATAAAAAAAACCCACAATCAGAGCCTCATTAGTTTGCACTAATTCCCTTATCAATATATATCTATATATATGTATGTATCTACTGAATCAAACATATGTTTTTTTTTTTTTTTTCCCTTAATTTTTAACTGTTTTATGTTTTTGCCTTCGAGGAAATGGCAAATTTGGGCCTGAGCCCAACATTGTGATTGGGCCTGGGCCTAAGGAGGTCATATCCTCTGTTTCTCCCGCAGTGAGTTGATCTTCTCCAGCCGCCACCCATCATACAGCCTGGCGATGAAGGTGTCGGCCTTGATGTTAACATCTGGGCTGGGGCAGGTCACGGCCCCAGCTACGACCCCATCTCCACCGTCCATCACGTTGACCGTCTCCGATCGTACCTTGGTTGACGACCTATCACCATCGTCCGGCTCCGGAGAGGTGCACCGAGAGCTCTGAGCGCTCCGTAGGCGAACATAGTCCCCCCGAACGACGAAGTTCAATCCCGTCATTTGGAACGGCGGAGGCGGCGGAGGCGGAGGCATCGGGATCAGCGGGCTCTGGCTGCCGCTGTTCACGTTCTCCTCGAAGTAGTTGACGGACCTCGCCGGCAATGGCGGTCGGCCGCCGGAGGTCGGCGTTGATGCCCGACGCGAACGCTCTGGTGCAGGAGGCGGCGGAGGAGTTGGCGGCGCCGGCGGAGTCGTTGATCGATCCTTGTGCTTCGGCATAGATGATGATATTGGCGGAGGTGTCGGAGGCGCCGGCGGAGGAGTTGATCGGTTCTTGTGCTTAGACGGTCGTGATGAGGATGACGATGAGATTGGCGGAGGTGTTGGAGGCGCCGGAGGAGGCATTGATCGGTTCTTGTGCTTGGATGATCGCGATGATGGTGGCGGTGATGAGGATGATATCGGCGGTGGCGGCGGAGGCGGAGGTGGCGGAGGCACCGTATGAATCCGTTTGATTTTGCTTCCTTTCTTGAACAGGTTGTGGAAGACCGAAGAAGGCGGCGGAGGCAGTGGCGGCGGTGGTGGAGGTGGTGAAGGTGGTGGAAATCTAGTTTGTTCAGGCGGAGAGCTCGTAGGGGAATCGTGATCACCGCTGCTCCCGATCTTCTGCTTCTTCTTCCGCTTTCTCTGATTGTACAGTGAGGTAAAAGCCATGGCTATCTCTTTCTTCACGTTGCTCTTTCTCCGCTCGAGCTTCTTCTGCTCCGGACGAATCCTCGCCGGCGACGGAGGCGGTCGCGGTGGAGGAGGCGGCGGCGTCGGTGGCGGAGAACGCACTTTCTCGAAATGATCAACGTCATTGTGTTGATCATCTTGCTTCTCCACCTTCTCTTTCCGCTCGCCAACAGTTCTGTACGTTCTCCTCGGTTTCTGACGCTGAGCCGGCGGAGGTGGAGGTGGCGGAGGCGGAGTCGCAGGCGACGGCGAAGGAGACTTCGGCGGCGGCGTAGGACGAACGACGAAAGTATCAACCGGAATCTCCTTAGCTTCTCCGTCATCTCCTTCTCTTCGACGCGCTCTGGCTTCGCGCGGCTGATGATCAAGCGACGCCGTCGCGCGGTACTTGTTGATATCAAAATCGTCGAAAAACCGGAACTGAAACCTCTGCTCATCTCTAGTCTCCCAAAGCGATTCTTGCCTCAGATCCGGATACGAGCTACTGCTCCTCCTCAGTCGCCGGAGGCCACCGTTCTCCGGCGTCCTACCGACGGAATCGAAGATCCTATCACTTCTCCGATCGTCGGAGTACCCAAACCATCGCTGTGGATTAACCGGCTCCGACTCTTCGCCACCACCTCCGGCTCTACTCACGTCCGGAACGACATCCGAATCGACGTCGTTGTTGGGCGATTCGTCGTCGTTTCGCCTGGCGAAGACGCCGCAGAGAATGGCGAACAAGACGAGGAAGATATTGAGCAAGTCCCAGCTCTTCTTCACTGCAACGGGACGGAATATGTGGGAGGTAATTGTAAGAAACGGAGGAAGAGCGAACAGGAGGAAAAGGAAGGTTACGATGGGCAAGAGGATGATCAGAATCGGAGGGGTGAGAACCGGAGGCGATGAACGGCGGTGAGGAGGCATACCGGAGGAACTTGAGGGTTGAGTCCAGTAGGGTGGTGGTGGTGGTGGTAGCGACTTGTTGATTTTTTTTTATTTTTTATTTTTTGGTATTTTTGCTTGGGAGGGAAGAGAGTATAAAGCTTTTGGTGAAGAGTTTCTGTTTTTTTTTTTTTTTTTTTTTTTTTTTTGTGGGGAAAGAGCTTTTGGTGAAGTTGTTGACTTCAAACTTTTTGGAGGAAGAGGGACAGAGATTCTGTGTTGTCTGAACTGAAATAATAATGCACATTTACGTGTTTTAATTAAAATAATTAGTCTTCGTAGCCAAAGGGGATTTATTATTTGAGTTATAATATTTTTGGTTGTTACTACTCACCAAATGTTGTAACCCACCAATTAATGTTCTTTTTTTTCCCCCTAAGATTTATTCCATTTTGTTTAATAGGATTCGAGGATGGATCAATAATCGTAAGAGATTTGAATTTTACACTTATTTTTTAAGAAGAATAAAATATCTTATGTAAAACAGAGACAGTCAATGATGGGGAAAAAAAATCTAAAAACGAAATACTTTTTGTTTCTGAAAAGTATAGTAAATATATATGAAGTGCTAAATATATATAAAGTTCGGTATTCAATTATCATTAAACTATCTATGTAACACATTGGATTATGATTTTGTTTTGATTAATGTACGGTGGAATAATAAATATTGATTTCTAGGATTCAAACATGAAAACAAGAAAAGCATGCTGACACAACTTGTATGATATAATATTGGAAAATAAATATTTTGAGGGTTTTTCAAATATCAACATAAAAATCCCCTTCTCATCTTCCAACCCCGGCCGCCCCCCCCCCCCCCCCCCCCCCCCCTCCCCTTCTTTTTTTGAATTTATTTTATATGCCCCATCAAATTTCTTCCCAATTACATGCAAAATAAAAATGAAAATAAATTATAGTTTATAAATAGTAAAAGTTTCCTCCTTTTGCACAAATGTGATAAGCTTTATATAAGTCAACTTTTCCTTTATTTTATCATTTTCTAAGTGGCAAGCTTCTTATCACCTTATTACCATTACATAATCGGTGGAACCGAACAATCGTACTACATTTGATCTCCTATATATGGCTGTATCAATTCGGACGCATATATATATATATATATGTGTGTGTGTGTGTGTGTATGCATTTGAATATTTCCAACAAAACCTTATGTTACTTAAAAAAAGATAGCTTGATTCAGTAGGCAACAGAGATTTCTCCCAAAATACTGAGCAATAAAATGTTGCCAAAGATTTTGCTAAAATACAACAACACAACGACCAAAAATGAAAGCCCTTTCAATATCTTCACGTATCAGTCCTTTTTTGTCCAAAACCGTGAGGGAGTTTTTTGCAACTAGCTTGATCTGCGAACAGATTCGATGAATTAAGCTTATAGGCATATAATTTAATAGGAGTCTTTACCATATGACTTCCTATTTTTAATGTCGATTAAAACTATTGTTTTAATCATTAAATTAATTTTACAACGATGATTATTAATTGAGTCTAATTACATATTAGGTTTTGTAAATTTTTAGGATTATTTTTATCTATATCCATGAATTTTTTTTCCCCATTTTGTCTATTGAACTTTAAAAATTATCCCTTTATCATCTTAACTTTGAATTTAACCTTATTTTATCTGTTTTATCAAAATTTCAATCAAATTCAGATAGAGAAATTAGAGAATTAGTTTTACTATAAGTTCATTTTATTATGATTTCTATTAAAACAAACGGAAAAAAAAATCATATGACTATACTTAACCTTTTTTTTAACTCAAATTCTGATAGAAAGGATAAAATAAGATTAAAATTTTTAAAGTTCAAGAAGCAAAGTGAGAGTTTTTAAAGATCAAGAAATAAAGTGGAAATGAAGAGGTACATATGAGAAAATTTAAATTTTTAATATTGATATTTATGGATTAGGCTGCTATAGATTCTTTAATTCAATAATTAAAAAAAATAAGTAATTCTTATGGATAGAGTGAAAATTCCTTTAATTTTAAAATAATACTAGTGATACCAATTCTAATATCAATTTTTTAAATACCAACTCATATATCATATTTTCATTAATAAATATGATCAATTGATATAACAATACTTTAAATATTCATTAATAAAACATGATAACATGTATATTATATAAATTGATATTTAAAAATTAAAATGATAGTTGGTGTTTTTATTATTTTTCTTAATTTTAATGGGTTTGGCAAAACAGATGAAGGTTTCTGACATGTAGAAAGAGATCGTGTGGAGAACAGAAACACGTGTAAGTCCAAACGACAGGAGAACGTACTTGGGAAATCGTACTCCTCCGAAGCCAACAACTATCCGTATGCTTTTGCCTTGAATTTGAATGATTGGAGCGTGGGTGCAATCATTGTTATCTCCCCCTTTACAACAATACAAACACCAAAAACATGCCACTATTTGGACACTTTGTCAAAATAATAAGGTATAAATCAATTTAAAAAAAAAAAAGACCTAACTTTCCCTCCTCTTTTATACTACTCACTGTTCAATTATTATAATTTATTGGGTGGTTGGGGGAGATTTTCCAAATTATGTTTCCCCAAAAAAAATAAATATTTCTCTTTAATTTAAAATTATTTTTCACTATTTAAATATATGAATACTTACCGTAAATTCAAATTTTAAAAATCTATAATTTTATTATTTTAAGTTTAAATGAGATACTTTTTTTTAATTACATAAAATTTTGAGATGAACGAAATAATATCTATATTAATATTTTTTTTTACAAACATATTTTTAAGATTTTATAATTTTTCACTCTAAATAATTTATCTAACCCAACACACATTTTTAAAACCCAACTCATCTCCAATTGAAAACATCTCCAGCACTTTGTCTCTAATACCTCCCCCCAATAGGCCCTTAGAGATTTCGACAGTAAGACATCTTATCTATAATTTATATGTTAGATATGATCAAAAATAAAATAAGATAATATTAAATTTTTTATATGAACACTCATATATTACTGTTCTAAACTTTATAATAAGAACTATATTTTTACTTTATTTATAAGTACTATTATTTGAAGTATTAAATTAAATTTTCAACAGTATGATAATAATTGAAAATAGTTTCTCATGTCATAGTATAAATTTTTAATCTTGATACTCACAGATCAGACCGTTAAAAATATAATCCGACGATTAAAAATATACCTACTAATAGTGTAAAAGTAAGGTTCTAATCATAAATTTTGCCTTATTATTAAGAGCTTTTTACAATAGTTCAAGAAAAAAGAAATAGATTTTACAATGTGATATCTTAATGATAGTTTACATGTTAGATCTGGTAAAAAAAATCAAATCAATACAATAAACATACCAAAAAAAAAAAAGAAAGATAAATCTGATGTAAATCTAATTCTTAAAGATACTTTAGCAAAAATAAATAAATAAATAAATAAAATCTTGTTCATAACTTATTTTTTATGTTTTTTTGTGCATAGTTATTTTTTATTTTCTATCAGGATATTATGAAGGGCCAGAATTAGGGATACAAGTGCTTTGTTAAATTATCACCAGAAGTAGGGAATTATAGTGTAGATAAAACAAAATCTGCAGTGACAATTTTTTTTTTTAAATTTTAAATTTTGATTACATGATGTCAGCATTTTATAACATTAAATTTTAAAACGAGTTCAAAAGGGTACATTACACCATCAATTTTCCACATAAAGACGCTATATATAAAAAGTAATACTGAATGATCACAATGATGTTATAAAAATATTTGTTTGACATAGTACAAATATTCACGTGAAGAAGTTAATATGTCACTTGAGATTTAATACTAAACACCTTGTTACCATAAACTTGGACTCATATGAATGATATGGGGACATTACTAATTTGCTACTTAGTATGATTGAAAAGAAGTTGGTGACAATTACATAAATGTTAAAAAAAAAAAGAAGTGTCAAAGATGTCAAAGTGTACTATTATTTTAGTTGTAATGACCCACAATGTTGGGGTCGAAATCCCCATCAAATGCACTATTACATAGATCATGTCAAAATCATGGTTATTTCTGAAGATTTTTATGATCTGTTTACTTATTATGTGTATTTTGCTTTTGCACCTGTATTAAAAAAAACATTATTGCTTTAGTGTAACGCATATTTTAACGAGAGTGGAAGTTAAAAAAAATGGTGAATAATTTCTTACTTGTAATTCTTTAGATGTTGCTTTCCAATCCTTAAAAGGAGCTTTTTCACCAATAAGGAGGAGCCTAAATTTCAAATTCTTAAATTTCTTTTCTTAATCCATCATTTATAATGCCTAAAAAAAAATGTTAATGAGGAATATTTTTGGAAAAAGGAAAATGGAAAAAAAAAAAAAAAAAAGGTGTTAAAGCGTGACGATTGTCAGTCGTCTAAAATCATAAGAAAGAGTGTGCACCATAAAGTGCTTCTGTGTAATGGAAAAAAAAAAATGGAAAGAAAAAAAAAAGTGATAATTTGAAGTTTAGTGCTTATCTTGTTCCTGTCCCACACATGACCGTACCATACCCCACACCTTGAAAGAGTAAGAAAATAGAAAGGACGACCGATGAATTGCAAGCAACTTTTTGCACAGCTTTTATTTCTTTATTTACTTTTTTAAAATTTATTTTAAGAAAAGTCTGTGATAAAATTTCGTTTATATACTTTATCGATAGAGTTTATTTTATAGACTATTACATATATTTCAACGATTAAAATATTATTTGTTTATGAAACTTATGATGCACCTTACCTTATAATACTATAATATAAGAAATTAAAAAAATCAAAGCAAAAAGAAACAAAAAGAAATAAAAAAACCCAACCTTCGATTGGAAAACCATCCCTGCTCCCGACAACCGGTGCCCCCCCCTCCCACCACACACACACACACACAGCGGCCCAACCTGAGAAATCTCTCCCGTTCCGATGACCTCCCGCTGTTCGGTGACAAAACGCCCCCCACACACACACCCCCACACCTACCCAGACCTAACACGCGAAACAACCCAAACCCACACTTGCGAACCACGTTCGGCGATGGTGAATAACCCCCCCTCCACCGCCCATGCCAACTCAACCTGCGAGGCTGGCCCCCCGGTCTGGCGATGGCGAATCACCCACCCCATGACCCCTAAGGCGACCTTCCATCGGCCCCCCTCCCTCGATCGCCAGATCTACGACGAGCCAGCTTGCCCATAAACCAGTAACAAGCCCACCCCCCGACCCTAGCACCAGATCCGTCCCTCAACCGTGCCAGATTTGCGCATCCCCCCGGCTAGCCAGCAGGCCAGCAGGCCGGCCAGAAACCTATAACAAGCTCGGCCCCCACCCCAACCCACCCCACCCCACCCCACCCCACGTTCGTGCCTGTAAACAAGGTTGTTTTTTTTTATTATTTCTTTTTTTTTTTTATATATGTATTTTTAATTTTTTGGTCTATACCAGTATGAGATAAGGTGCATTAAAATTATCATATACAAATAACATCTCAACCGTTTGATTTTATCTTAACGGTTTAAAAATGAATTCTACCGATAAGGTATATAAAATAGGCTCTACTGCAGAATTACCCTTTATTTTGTAGTACTTCAAAAATACATATTTTTCATTTTGCTTTAAAAAAAACAAAAATTTAGGACCGTTTGGAATACCACTTAGAGTTGGAGTTTTTGAGTTTATTTTATTGGAAATAAGTGGATGTTTGAAAATGTTTGTTTAGTTAAAATATAATTTGATAATGAATAGTAATATTTAAATAACATAAAAACCTTAAATGTGTTTGGAAAAAAATAATAATATGGATCTTGTTACGTTCTTTTCGTCGTTGTGATTGTTTAGATACAAGAATCATCTAATTTTGATTTATAATAAGAAAAGTTTATTCTTTTTAAAGTATGAGTTTTATGAAAATAAAAGATAAAGAAAAAAAGATGTGGATTTGAAATTAAACGGCGAAACAAACTATTTAAAAAAAATTAAAAAAAAAATTAGATTTCAATGGAGGTTTCAAATGCCCCCTTACACCTTTTTTATTATTAATTTTTTCCTTGATTGGATTGTTGGATTTGCGCTGTGATTCGCACATGACGCTCGTGGGAAAGGATTAAGGTAGAACTTTTTTTGGTTTCATCATTGAAACTTTAAAGGAGGGTAGGGAATAATAATACAAACAGAAATTTATAATAGAATATATGAAAAAACAATAGGAAAAAGAAACTTTATTAGTGTAATATAGTTCACAATTGTTGATTTTTACTTTACTAAGATTTGATTTGACGGTTTAGAATTATACATTATTCATAACTTTTTTTCCGTACATATCATAAAATTAACACGTTGAAGTTATATTTTATTTGAAAAAACTATTTATCGTTAGCAAAAATTTGGAAAGAAATTAAACAATAATATAAATAATAACTTGGAGTAAAGGGAGTGGTGGTTGGAGGAAGGGACGCATGTTGAGCTATTCACCACAAAGTGGAAAGTGTCCTCCAAGCTTCTCCAATGGCTAAGCTAGCGTGGTGCTGTCGTTTGTTGTATTTCTTTATTCATTGCTTTCATTTTCATGATTTTCCCTAATGTCAATCTTCTTTCGTCAAAATGGACGTTTTTTTTGTCTAATGGGAGAGATAATCATGAAATGCCTCTAAAAAAAAAAAGGAAGAGAATTTAATTTTATCTTTTATTGTCTGGTCCACGTGCCTATCCCTAATTGGTTGGATTTCTTTTTCGATAATACCTGATTAAATGAGATTATTAGTTAATAATTTCTAGTTGTTGCTCGATTCCCATTATGTCCATCCCCCTCCAAAATATATATATAAATATATATATATTTTTTTAATTAAAGAAATATTCCATGCCTTTTTTGTGGTACATTTTTTACTACATGTAGGATCAATTAGGTAACGTGGTAGATTAAGAAATAATTATTGTCAGTGTGCAGAAGGAGAAAATAATTATGACATAAAACAGTGGAGTGTTTAATAACTATATTTTAAAGTGTTTTTCAAAAGCAATTTTATATTGTTCGTAAATCGTAAGGCTAAAGTATTATAAAAGTTTTAAAGGATCGAAATATATATATGAAAACTTGAATATATACATATATTTATTTTTTTTCCTAGAAAAACATACCTGTTTTAATCCTGATTTGAGAAAAATCTATTGAATATAAATTGTTAAATTGGTTCCTCTTTTTCTCACTAAAAAGTAGGGTAATGATATTCCAAAATAAAGTAGGGTTATAATAATTCATATCCACATTATGTATATTTATTTTTATTTTATAAAAGCATACCTGTCACAATCCTAATTTGAGAAAAATATTTTGAATATAAATTGTTAAATTGGTTCCACTTTTTCTCACTAAAAGTAGGGTAATGAATTTAGGAACAGATTTTGAACATACTTAAAGTCACACAGAGGGATTTTTTTTTTAAAAGAAACATTTGTTGTATTTAAGTTTCTTTAAAAATTAAGTTTTTTTTTTTTAATAATAAATTTCAAAACTTAATTTTTTCTCATCTTCAATGGGTCGCTTATTTTTTGGGTCACGAGCCACTTTCCTTTGGAGAAGTTCATTTAAGGGGGAGTTTGACATTTTAACTCAAACTCAAATTTTTCAACTCAGTTTTTGTCTTTTTCTGAAAATTTTTTTTGTCTTTTCTCAAAAAGTTTTTTGTCTTTTCTAAAAATTCAAAAAAAGTTACTATTGAAACTTAAAAATTTCAGTTCAAACTCATTCACCAAACAAACCCAGTATTGCTATCAACTTCTTCAAATAAAGTGTCATTATTATTATTATTATTTTTTTTTCAAACTCAGATGGAACATTTCCAGTGGCTAGAATGTTCACAAGCATCCTATTTAACTTCGTTTCCATCTCTGGTTCAATACCTCGAATGAGAAACTTTCCTACATTAGGATTAATCTGCAAGAACACGAGACTAATTGAGATTCACGGGACAACACTAATAAACTCGAATCTCTAGACTCTTCTCATATTGATTTCTTCTCAAAATAATTTTTCAAATTATCTTTGTTATTGTTGTTTTATATTTTGTTTTTATTCTTGTGATTGAATTCTCTAGACAAAATAAGGATTATTTTAATTATAGTATTAAGTGAGAATTCAATTACAATTTCTGAGGACGACATTCTTATTCACCACTCAATTATTAAAACTTGACACTGTTCACTTGCAGTTTTGTCACGAACACGTCAGTTTCCATTTAAGACATGCATGATTTGTGAACTAGGATTGAGATTCAAACCCCACATTTCCAATCCCATTCATTGCCTATGGACTACTAAACATAATCACTATAACAAAACCATTAACAACTACAAAACTGAGTTGTCCCTTCGTGTTCTTTCTCACAGAAAGAAGCATAAACAAAAACAAAACATTAAGGTCAGAAAAGCCACAAAATTGTTTTTCCTAGTTTGAACCTCATAATCATAGTTATCATTGTCGCCATTAGTGAATAATTCAAAACAAACAATAGAATTAATTAGCCATATTAAAAAAAAAAAAAAAAAAAACTTAACACCAAATTCAGACCATAAACCACACAAAAAAAACGGCAAATTTCCCAAATAATTAAGATCGACAACAGCGGGTTTCAATAAAGAACACCGTGGTTCATAAAGACCAGAACGAATCCCGGCAAAATGATCAAGCAATGCTGCTAGCCAATCAAAATAGTTTAATACTAGGTTTGCAAACGAAGTGAACGAGGTAACAAGCAACTAAAAGCATCGGCAAGAAATTAAAGGAAAATCCACCCTCTACCTGAATGCGTATAAGATAACATCAATATATCCCCAAGCTTATAACTACCTAAGGAGGAGGAAAAAAAAAAGATGCTAAGTGATACGATATGTGGGACAAATGAAATGGTCATTTTTTCGAACCCGTACAATTGTACTCTTTAATCTCTTTATTATCATTGCGTGTTAGTCCTTTAATATTATTCACGCTTTTTATTTGTGAACTTTCAATTTAATACTTATCCGCATATTTGTCAATTTTCTGGTCTTTACGTAAGGGAGAGTATTGAAATATAAAAACCATTATTGACCACTCTTATGCTTTTGGGATGTATTGGCAACTTAACACCCCCACCCAACCCAAAGTTATTTATGAATCTACAAAGAGTACGGGACGGGTAGAACGGAAAGGAGATCAGTTCATACTCTCGTCAATAATCACATAATCTGACTATTTTAGAGGATAAAGTCCGGATGTAAAAATGCAAACCTAGGTTGGATGATCTTGCCAATATGCCACCACCACTTGTGGCAAAGGAAATAGTCATTTGCAAGTGCCATCTAGGGTTCGACTACTAAAGAAGAAAATGTGGTACATTTCAGTTTGTTACTCACAATTAGAATCGCTAATTAGGCAACGTACAATCTTAGCAATGCATTGGAAGCAAAATGACAAAATAAACCAGACAAACAACGTAAAATTCGGGAAAAAAAGATAGAAAAACCTTCTGATTGATCGCCGAGAAATGGGAGGAAAATTTAAGATTCCAAAAGCAACAAAAGTTAAAAGGAATTCTTCCCGCCGGAAAGGACAAAGCTTTACTACTTGAATTTTCAAAAGCCAACATTTTCAGGGAAACCAAACAGTGTGAGAAGAATTACCTTGCTAGCGGAGCAAATTTTGAGGTGATTGAGGAATTTTGGTTTTTCTCACATAATCTCCACAGTCCTCTGTTCCGCAGAAGAAAATTAGTCAAGAAATGAGGAAAACCGTCAGAGCAAAGGAGGTGAATTGGGGATTTTGGGGTTTAACAGCTACGTTTTTGTCTGCCTTGTGTCCAACTTTATTTATATTTAATTCAATGAAAAGAAAATAGTTTATTATAAATGTCTTTTCTTAACTATGTATTTTAGGTTTTATTTCAATTGATGTTAATGTATTGAATTTTTTCAATGCTACTATCCTTTCTTATTATTAGCGGGTATTAAGAATAGTAGTTTAATCGTTAGATTAACTATTAATGCTTAAAATTGTAACGCACGAAATAAATTGCTCATAAATCAAAGACGGTTTAAAAATTAATCAAACGATTAAAGTTACATTAATAGACCAATAAATCGTTGATTCACTTCTATTGATTTGATCATTTTAATCATTTTTAAACTTGAAGATGATGATTTAAATTTTTTATCTTATGATATAGTTAAATATAAAATTACTGATAGACTATACTTATAACCAATATTTCATCATTTATTCATCCTTAAAAAGATAACTATCTTCTAAATTATGAAGAAGTGTACAACTATACCTTAATACTTACATTTAAAATAACGAATATATTCTTTTCATCCATGCTTCAATGGTCATCATGTGACGGTTCCAATACCTACCATACGACATTATTTTTCTTGTACCTTATCTATTTCACGCGTGTTATTTGTCATGCTTGTTTATTCCGTACATATTTTGCGAAATTTAGATAACTAGTTTATTTATAAGTGACTCAAATTTCAAAAAAAAAAAAAAAAAAAAAAAAGGGTTAAAAAAGGATCATTTTGCTATAAAAGCTGGTTACAGGGGGAGAGACAAAACCCTAGTCGTTAAACCCCCAAAATTCCCTAACCACCTCCTTCGTTGGACTAGCAGAGCCCCTCTTTCCTCTTCCTCAAAGAACAATCTTTCCTCATTTCTGGACTAATCTTCTCCGAAAACAGAGAAATGGTGTGGTTTCAGTGCGAGGATTGTGGAGACAATCTAAAGAAACCAAAATTGCCCAATCACTTCAAAATTTGCTCCGCTAGCAGGGTAATTTTTCTCACACTGTTTGGTTTCCTTGAAAATGTCGGCATAGAAAAATTCAAATGTTGAACCTTTTTACTCTCGGCTACCAAACAGAAGATTTTTCTAGGTTTATTTATGCTGTCTGTGTTGTTGAGTTGCTATTTTGCTTCGGATGAATATTGCAGTTGTCGTGTATTGATTGTGGAGAGATATTCAAGCAAGAAAGCGTTCAGGGTCACACGCAATGCATTACCGAGATGGTAAGTTGTCTGATTATTGGTTCTAATTGTGATTAACAAACTGATACTATCGAGTATTACGTTTTTTATATGGTTAGGGGCCAATGACTACTCTTGTTAAGAGAAATGAAAGCACTCTAGATCTTGAACATTAGAGCTCGTACCCAAACCTCTCCTTTCCCACCCGCTGAGCTAATACTCAGCGGGGTAGAAACAATCTAGTACTCCTCTAGTCTTTCGTGCTCAATTTTCTTATTTAGTAGTCGAACACTTGGAAAGAAGTTTTTCAGTTACAATCGGTGGTGGTGGCATAACAGTTAGAGATGATCGCTCCATAGCACCATCTGAGGTTCGATTCCCTGCGACAGTACTTTCTGGTCTGAAATAATGAGGTTGTGTGTTTGACTCATATGGACCTCAGAGAAGATTGTTGACCAGAGCGTGGACTAGTCCTCTGTCTTGATAGATTTTGGAAGTGGTGTTGGGTGGGAGCGTGAGGACACGCCCCTTGTTTCAAGTAAAAAAAAAAAAAAAAAGCTATTTCAATCGTCCTGTGTATCTTATCACTTTGCAGTATCTGGATTTAGGGGTGGGGGGATTTGAACTCTACACCTTGTAATGGGGTCAGGCAGGGAATTACCACTAGGTTATACTTGCAACCTCGGCAATGATAAGCTTTTAGATATATTGATCTTAACTTTTATCTTGTATGCATTGGACCGATATTTGTTTCTTAGTATTGGGTAGAGGAAGGGTTTTCCTTTTATTACCTGAAACTCTTGCCACTGGTTGTTCACTTCAGTCGTAAGCTTAGGTCGTAGAAGGCAAACTGCCTTTGATTGGCTAACAGCATTCTTTGATCGTGGAATGATTTTCTTTAATTGATATACTGTTTATTTTCCAAGGAAAAATATGGTCCCAAGGGCCAAGGGAAGGTTTCGAATGGTGCAAGTGCCAAGTCTAACAAGGATGCAAAGCAGCAACAGGATTTTGATATAACTGTTGGTTTGTCTGAACGCCCTCCGTGGTTTTGTCGGTAAGTTTAGCTGCTTTTTATTCTGGTTTGCCGTAGTTATGAACTCTGTGGGTCATATGAATTTTTTTGTTATGAATGAAAGATATTATCTAATGTAGGAAAGCAACATGAAAGAGTGGAGAAGAGTTAGTTTATATTGATCTTGTGATCTTGGTACCTACAATCTCCATTACAACAGTTGTGTTGTAGTATCTGGCCGATCCTTAATTGTTTGTGATTCACAATTGGGATGTCAATGTTTTTGATGTTATATCTGTGCATTTTCAGTCTTTGCAATGCCAAGGCTACTAGTAGGCAGACTCTCCTTCTCCATGCAGAAGGAAAGAAGCACAAAGCCAAAGCCCGAGCTATCCACGCTGCACAGCAACAACCAAAGCTGACTGAAGAATCTGCCCCAGACGCAAAGCTTCCATCTGAAAACCCTCCGAAAGCTGAATTGCTTGACAAGAAAGATGGGAATGAACCTAAAAAGCAGGATGTTTCTAAAGTTGAGTCTGGGCAAAACAAACATGAAGAAAGTAATGGACATATATCATCTAAGAAAAAGAGGAAACTTGAGAAATCGGATGATGATAGTTTGAGGAAAAAGACCAAGGACAGTTCATTGGATGTGCTAGCCAATGGCGAAGTTATTCAGGGTGGAAAGACTGGAGCGGGAGAAAAAGATAGTCAGGTGAAGCAAGATAAGGTGTCAAAATCCGACCATGCTGATGAAGAAACCAAGAAGATAAATTGGAAGAAGTTGATCACATCAGCCTTGAAAACTGTATGTATCCTATTCCTATATCATTCATGTTCATGATTTTACTTTAGTTGCAATGAGGCATGCTTGAAGGAAAAAAAAAAAAAAAAAAACTAAATGACAAAAATATACTTATATTGACTTCTTTGTATCACTTTATGGTTTGCAACTGAGTATCCATTGACGTAAGCCGTTCCGGCCCTTTTTTTTTTTGGTTTGGTATATTGGTCTAGAGTCCTGAGGGGGTTTTAAAGATGAAGAAACTAAGAAAACTTGTTCTCAAGGCTCTCAAGGAATCTGGCATAACAGGTGAAGAAGATCAATTCAGAAATACCCTTGAGCACAAGGTTCGCCATTCCTGTGCTTTCTTGGATTAGCGTATAATTATCTTTTGTTAATGATCAAATATTCCAACTGAACTTTTTCCAGAAACTAAATTTTTGTGATTTATATTTACTGCTTGTTGCATTGCAGATCAATTCAAGCTCCAGATTTACCCTCGAGAACAAGTATGTTCGTCTGGTTTCCAAAGATTAGATACGCTTCTTGAACAGATCCCTAGCATTCTTTGGAGACAAATAGTTTCTCTGCTCCTTTAATCACTAGGTTTAAGAGAATCAAATTGAGCTGGTCCTCTTCTTATTGGCAGAAGAGTTGGCTGTTTAGGGACTTGGTGGAGTTCATGTGGACAATCATCTCTCCATCACTTGTTCTCTATAAGAGTTAGAGAGAAATTTTGACCCTTTTTTGTTTTTTTTTTTTGCTTTTTTAAATGAGAAAGACAATCTTCTAGTGGAAGAGCCATTAAACCGTACGGGTCCATTTAGTAGAGCCATTTGAATGGTAACATTTGAATAGAATCATTTGAGCTTTAAATTAGTGTTTGAATGCTCGCAATATGGGAAAAAAAAAAAAAAAAAAATTTAAAAGAGAGTATTTGAATGTCTGTTTGAATAGATATTGAAAATAATCTTTGTAAATCTTATAAAATCTCTATGTCCATGACAATATTTTAATAGGATATGGATGGTTTTGTTCATCTTTTCTCTTTGAATGCAAAGAGAGAAATAGTTGTTGATTAAAGAGAATCTAAATTCTTATTAAATACATACCCAAATGTAGTCGAATTTAAAAAGTGATCGTGACACTATTTGAATACATTTCAAATGTGATGTTATTAAACATTTATTTGAATGACCAATCCGAATAAAATGCCACAAATGTTGTCAAATGGATGAACCAAAACAATCTGAAGTTCCTTCTGTAATTTTGTGGTTAGTGTAAGAGAGCTATTTAATTTGGTTTTTGATATGATAATGCGAGGGGAAAAAAAAAACTGCCACCAGATATTCACAAGAATGGATCACCAATGCTATCACAATCATTTAATTAAAAAAAAAAGAGGAAAGGAAAGGAGTAAATAAATGCCATCACCCCAATGTAAAAATATTTCAGATATTTATCAAATCATAACGACCTCGAAATATTATTAAGTTACACGTAATATTATTTAAGTTACACGTCAGATAACAACATTAACCAAGAGAAATTCTATAATGTATAATATATATATATATATATTTATACATCTGCCATATAATAAATTTATATAAGAAAAAAGAGGAGGAAAACTTGGTATGGTTTTCCATCACTGAAGCATTTTGTATGCACATCTCACTTCTTGGAAGCTATCTTGGCTTTACATTTTCTCCTCTTATCCACTTCCTTCTTTTCCTCCAAGTTCCGATATACCTCTGCTTTCTTGATGTTGGGAAAAAATGGCGTTTGGAAGCGAAAACAGGATCGGATTTGATAAATAGCTAGAACATCAGAATAAGGGCGATGATCAACAATGCCACAGAACAAGCTAGTGCCTGCAACAATGTAATGAATTTTATCAACTAGAGTTCTAAATCATGGAATAATCACGGAAAGTGATCAATCGGAAGAGTTACCGCAATTGCAGAGGCTGCTAGTCCTGCTCGCTCCCGAGGATCCTTGCGGTAGTGATTACCGAAGTACAGGAACGTTCCATAAAACCACATGAGGGGGAACACAAAGCCCAATAGAAAACTGCCATCGAAGAAGGGAGCATGAGAGAAGGGAAACAGGATGCGGGAAAAACTAAAGGAAATGAGAGATACTCACGAAAACCATCCAATCCCGCAGCCAAAGCAAGGGAGGGGTTTGTCATAAATTCCGCTCTGGAAGTCCTCCACGTCTCTGATGAGAGTATATTTGCCCCTGTCCCGGTCTGCAACGTCTGTTGCTTGCCCTACCATCACCATAATACCTCTCACTTGTCTGGATAACACTCGATAAAACAGACCAAGTTTGAAGAACTTGTTTACTAATTGAATACAGGAGTTTACAAAGTCATCAGATTTAGATAATATTCACTAGTGAATAATATATCGAAATATCCTTGGATTGTTTAGATGTTAAAACCAAGCGAATGAACAGAAGCAGGCAAAAAGATGTCGACATAAAATGAGGGAGAAAAAATTATAATTCTAAGTTTCTGATTAGTGTAGCGTGTAAAGCGGGAAGTAACACTGATTGAGCACTCGAGAGAATCCAATGTCAATATACATAGAAAAGATATGTGTGTGTAAAAAGCAATTTACGGATAGAATTTGTCATGAAACAATCGCTTAGAAGCATGTTTTGTAGTGCAAAGATTATGAAGGTCATAGATAAATGAAAAGGTCCGTTGCGTTGTTCTAGTGTGTCCGAATGGGTTCACTACCTTTAAACATCGAATAATTTCGAGCTGATGGCCTCAAGAGATCAAGATGCTTATCAGCGACGGATGTCACCAACTCAACCCCGTTTCTCAATCCCTCTGCCTCCTCAACATTAAGGCCTGCTACACCAATAAATCTTGTTTGAGAGTAGGGAAGTTAATGAACTTACGAGACGCCGTTTTGTTCATGAACTATTTTTTTATGCACTAGAATGTGTTAGCTCCAATGTTCCACTATTTAGACAACACGAAACTACAATGTTTAATGAACATGAATATTCTAAGTTAGAAAATAAAAGGTTTTACTTTGATCCATCTGTTCCGAAGCAGATAGCTGCGGCGGGTCACGGTTCTCGCTTCTGTCTACCCTGCCTCGGTTACCTGTTCCGCAAAATTAAAACGTATTTTATGTCCAATCCACACTGAAAATCACTTGAACTCGTAAAATCACAAGACCATTCAGGTTCATCTAGTTGCTGGAGAAATCAGAGAACAATATAAAGAGGGGAAAAAAAGAAAAAAGGAAATTTGCAGGAAAAAAAGCCTCAGCAAGCAACTGAATGTTCTCCTACCCAACCTAACTTGGATTTCTGACAAAATTTTCCCATCTTGCAAATGTTCTGAACGTTCATAAATTAACTTTTTTGTTCTCAAACTCCTTCATCTATCCTAACTGACTTCAAAAATTCAAACCAAAAAAAAAAAAAAACCATCAAACTACTGAATTATAATTACTAAAAACATAACACCAGAGAACAATTAAATTAAGATAAATAACCGAATACCCAGCAAAGGTTAACCCAAAACACAAAAGAGAAACCAAAAATAATATATATATATATATATATTTATGTATATAAATATACTTATCTGTATTAAAAAAAATCACACGTTTTAAAAATACTTGAAAGCGGAGAAAAGGGATATTACAATAAAATTGCTTTGTTAAATATGAATTAGAAACGAAAGGGAAGAACTTGCCTTTGATTTGCAACTGAGAGGGAAAATTCTGTCCGAAATTTTCTTGTTTCTCAAACAGATCAGAGAAAATAGATGCGGAAGAAACTAAAAAGAGGAATCGTTTGTTATTAAGAGGTGATTTACAATGGAAGCCAGGCTCACCTTCAACATTAAACAAGTGAAAGCTGAAGAAAATTGACTCCTTTTTTATTTTCTAGCCATAAATATGTGAATAATAAGAAAATATTTATGTACCTTTCAACCACTTCTATTTTTCTCTCTCTATAAATAATATGTATATATATGTTTTGCTTTATTTTTCATTAAAAAGGTATGTGCAAAAAGACAACTATAGCCTTTCTTTGACTCTCATTTTTCTGCAAAATTATGGTTTTCTATTGGCTAATCCCACCACGGTTGACAACTAATTCCATTTTATTTTAATTTATTTTATTTTTCCTGTATTTTTTATTCCTGTCCTTTTTTGTTTAAGAAGTTATGCGTCTTATTTATTTATTATGCATTGCCGGCAAAGTCGGCAAATGCAATGATTTATTGGATAATTTTTCATTGTTTTAATATATATATATTTTTTTACACAAGAAAAGTGACACGTGTATAATTTATTGACAGATCATGAAGGATCTTCAAAAAGAAAAATTAGGTAGATGCATAAATGCTCTCTTTTTATAATATTGAAACCTGATCCAAATTGTAACTCTCTTTTTTCTTTATTTTTTTCCCCTTTATTTATGGGTTTTGGCTTTTTTTCTCCTTTTCTTATTATTATAATTTTCCTAAAAAAAAAAAAGACTTTTCTTTAGCTAAACCAAACCCAAAAAATTTCCTTTTGTTATATTAAAACTTTTCTACAATTATTTGGCCCCAAAATTGACCCGTGAGTTTATCATGCTCACGACAAATTGCATCATTAAGTCTTTGAAATATATTTTATTTTAGAATAATGCTTTTTTCACCGATTGGGTCTCTTCATTGATCATTCATTTCCTTCTTGGAGAAATCCCATTTTAATTGCATGTATCCCCACTTGATGTGGACAACTCTATGAAGTTTATTTTATCTATTACAAGCTTTTTTTTTTTTTTTTAATTTGTTTTTCTTTAGTTAATCATCAGCTAAGTCTTTGTTTATGATTATATGTATTAATCTAACAGTAATTCTACATCCAATTTTATTAAAAGATTTAAAATTCAAATCCCTTTCGCTCTTAAGTTCGGAAACAAAAGGAGTCATTACTTAAACTAAGTCCTAACTAGCCAAAAAGATATTTATAGCCTTTTCCTCACTACTTTTTGTTCTTAACTAGCAAAAGATAACGTCCGAGTGTTTAACCTCTTATTGATGGAAAAAAAGCTAATTAAAGAAACAAATTAGGTGTGTCTTATAAAACAAACAAAGGGAAATTAATTATAAGTCTAGCAGACAGTGGTTATAGCAGTTAAGATTGAAGTTAGGCACAACCCACCAGCACAAATTAAACAAAATAAATAAATAACAATAACAAAAGGTATTAACTTAAATATCCCACCACACCCCCCATGTTTTGATCACTTTGATCAATATTTATAGTTAACATTTTTCTTGCTGATTTCAGCCAAATAATAATAATAATAATAAATAAATAAATAAATAACTAAATAAAATCAAAGAGTACCCCCTAACTCCAAGGGTTTTTCTTACAGGATTAAAAACCAAATTATTTCATAGATATCACTGATTTTTTTTTTTTTATCAGTATCATATTAGTAATTACCACAAGTAATTGGTATAATTACTAGTTACCATTATAATATATACCATAGTAACTCGTGTTAATGATTGTAATTATTTGAATAATCTGAACAGTGACATAAAATAAAATAATCAAAACCGATGCTATTCATGAACTACTTTCTTTTAAAAATCACTAAATAAAAAATTAACACCAAAACTCTTAACATTCCCAGAAGTTTACAATGTGAACTGGCTAGGGTGCTAGGCTATTGGGGGTTGATTTTTTCCTTTGTTTTCTTTCTTAAGTCTCTCCTACTCAAAAAAGTCAAGTATCGACTTGGATGAGATTGCCGCAATTCAAGGGTAGACCCATAAGATGAAATGTGGTATTTTTTTGAGGGCAAATTATATTCCAAAGAGGTAAAACTTGTAGTAATGGAAAAAGGCCAAACCAGAGCTGGCTTTTTGATTAATCAACCAAACGTGATGTGCCCTTTGGGGTTTCTTGTTTTACTTTCATTATTTTAAAGCAAGGCATCTGAGTTTACACTTTATTTACTTCACTTAAATTGCAAGATATATTTTCATAGGAAGCTTCAAATTTTCCTTTATTCTATTTTATATTAGTTATTATTATTATTCTTTTTTTAAAGTGGAGTTTCTATTAAAAAAAATAAAAATAAAATAAAATCAAGTATATAAACATTTCATGCTTTGAAGCAAGTGATTGGATTGGAAACTTAAAATTCCACTTTATATTATGCCTTTTCATCCAGTTAGTCTATATGTATGAGTAATGCTACTAAATATTAACAAATTGATAAGGTTTTATTGATCACTAACGCACGGGAAAATCACATAATTCGCACTTGTAGTGTTATATTTAGTAAAGTTCAATCTATGTTGTTGTAAACTACGTTTCACATTTTAATATTACCCTTCTTTTAAGCTGAAAATAAATTATGAAAAAACCATTTCGTCTCCACATTATTAAAAGGTTAAGTTTTAAATAAACTTAAAATCTAAACTCTATGTCTTAAACATTGAAAAGACGACTATAAATCAATAAAGACACGGTGTTTCATGCTCCCTTCATACTTGAAGTGTTGCCTAAGTACGAGGGAATTGAATGCATCAAAAAATTCCATTAAACTTCATTCTTATTCAAAATCTACCCCTCCAAAGTTTTTTTTTAAATTTATTTTTTGGCTAACTCTACCCCTCTAAAGTTGTTTATGTACTTGTGAGTGCTAGTTTTCCCTAAAAAGGTTTTTGATAATAAAATGTTTTACCCTAACACGTTAATATCCATCCAAACAAATAAGAGACTTATCGTCACTAATAGATTGGTGTAGCGATAAAAATGTCTTTCACTCTTTTTCTCTTTAGATGTCCTTAAAATTAGATACTTTATAACTCAATATAGAAGGTCTTGTCCGGCCGACATATTATGTAGCATTTGATCTATGATGGTTTGTATAAAATTAGATCAAACCCTTTCCACTTTCCACTTTTATAGATAATAAGAGAAATGCAATGCATGATGACATCAATAACTCTCTTTTTTTAATATTAAAAAAAAAAGGTTCATCTCACCTTGTTATCAACCCTTGTTTTATGCCATGAGATTTTTTTTTTTAATTTTATAAAAGATGGACACGAAGGATAGAATAACACCAATAATCCTCTTTTTCTATAGGGGAAAAAAAGAAAAAAAAGAAAAAGAAAGTGAGAAAATCACGGTATCAGCACTGGCTTATTCCAACAACATGAACTCGTACGAAGTCTTCCATTCCTTATCCTCTTATGGGTTTCTTTCTTTCTTTTTTCTTTTTGTTTTTTTTTTTTTTTTGTTTTTCGTTTTCGTTTTTGTTTTTGTCTTTTTTTTTTTTTTAGGAACATCCTATTATGGGTGGATTCTCGTCCTCGTCAGTTTGTGGGTTAACTTCAAGGTTGGCCCACGTAGAGCTACAACATTAGGCCCATTAATACGTACCTCTACCAGAGAGCCCAACTCTGAAGCCCAATAACGTCCCGTCCATGTCCCCTCCAAAGCCAACCTTTTGACCTTTAAATATTCGTCTAGTCTCTCTGGAAACGCCACGTTCGAGACTCGTCTGGACTCCCGGACCGACCAAACCAACCCAACATACAAACTGTTGGTCGTGACTCGTGGTGGTGACTCAGCAGCTCCAACACGTAGCCACGTTTACATAATATAAATACTCTCTTCTTCTTCTTATTTTGTTTCCTCATTTTTCTGTCTATTTCTGTGCAAAAATAATTTTTGAGAGCTTGTATTATTTCCGAAACATGGGTGATGCAACGGTCGATTTCGCGGTAAACGGAACCAACGGTCGTGATTATAGCAGAAGTGAAGAGAATCAGAATCAGAGGAGTCTGGTTTTGGACATATATCCGCTGAGTAGCTACTACTTTGGATCAAAGGAGGCGATTCCTTCCAAGGACGAGACCTTGGCCGATCGTCTTCTCCGCTTGAAATCCAAGTACGTACGGTTCATTTCTCATCTGGGTTTTCTTGTTTTTGTCACCTTTTATTTTTTAATTTAATTTTAATTTTGGTTTTAATGTTCGTTTTTGTGATTGTTCTTTCCCCTGTAGCTACTCTGCCCATGGGTTGAGGACTTGTGTGGAAGCTGTTATTCTGGTTTGTTTTTCTTTTTACCTTTTTTTGTTTTTTTGTTTTTTTTTTTCCCTGTTATGTTTATTTTGTGTTGATATAGTGTTGAATATTGAGTGTGGTAGATGGTGGAAGATTACCGAATTTGACATTTTTGGTGGGCTACGATTTTAGTTTTTTGAAGAATTTAACCGCAAAATAGTAGTGTTGTTGAATAAAGTCGATTACTATACCTTATACGTTTTATAAAGGGAAAAATTCACATTTCGTCCAACCGTCTTTCAGTTCATATGTTTCCTTATTTAAGTATGTGTCTATGTCCAATAATATTATTTATACATATTATTTATTGATACGTATTTAAATAATATAATTTTTTAATTGATGTGATGTGATGTGATATTATAATTAAAATGATATTTTTAATTGAAAATTATGATATTATTAGAGGGATATAAATGATAGAATTATAGAGGAACAAAAGAGTCGAATCTCTATTAGCCGTAAATACTGTGTTTTCAGCTCAAATAGAAAATGCCATTTTGAGAAAGAAAGGAAAAAAAGAGAGAGAGAGAGAAGAGAGAGAGAGAGAGAGAGAGAGAGGGAGAACTAATATTTGCTAGCTTAGTTAGATGTTTGGATGTTTTGTTTCCCTTTTACTAAAAAGAAAGTAAAAAGATAAGCTTTTTTTAAAAAAAAAGTATGACTTTTGTGTACTAGTTGTCATAAACTAAAACAGATTTGGTGCGGAGTTTCTGAAAAGAAAAGGGTTTGATTGTTGGCAAGTCAGGTCGAGTTGTTTAAACATCCTCATTTGCTGCTGTTGCAAGTAAGAAACTCCATCTTTAAGCTTCCTGGCGGTCGATTAAGACCCGGGGAACCAGGTAAATCACCAGGACACTCTTCTTTTCGGTTAGCTAGAGTGTTAAAATGCCATTAAACTCGGAAGAAGACTTGTTTTAAGGACTCGTTAAACTATAAGAATCTTTGACATTCCAGAAATTGATGGATTGAAACGGAAGTTGTCAAGAAAACTTTCGGCAAATGAAAATCGTGATGGGATGGATTGGGAGGTAAGGAATTTTGTTGTTGTTGTTGTTGTTGTTGTTGTTTACAATTTGAATACAAGTATGAAGAGAATTTCATTGCTTTTTTAGGTAGGTGAATGCCTTGGAATGTGGTGGAGGCCCGATTTCGAAACATTGCTCTATCCCTACTTGTCACCTAATGTTAAAAAGCCAAAGGTACTTTGCTCTTGCTAGAAAAGGCTTTCTCCAAGTTGTAATTAGCACAACTTCAACAATGCAAGTTCTTATGCTTCTCTTTTTTCTAGGAATGCACGAAACTTTACCTCGTGAAGTTGCCGGAAAGTCGAAAGTTCATCGTGCCAAAGAACCTCAAATTGCTCGCCGTCCCAATATGCCAGGTTCACGAAAATCACAAGGTAATTTACTTATGTTACAAAGAGATGATCTACCTGGTTTTCTTTCATGGTTGGAAGTCATAAGTGTCATTTTGACTACACTAGGAACAAGTACTTAATTTCCTTGTCTCTATGACACCCAATTTAAGGATTCGGGTCGGTCTCGGGTTATTTTTTTCAGCTTTTGATTGTTTGTTTTTTTCTCTTTTTTCGTTAGACATATGGATCCGTGATATCAGGTGTTCCACAGCTTCTATCCAAGTTCTCCTTCAACATTATAGAAACCTAAAGACCAATACTGTGTGATGAGTGTATAAAGATCTGCAATAAGGATGCTTATTAGAAGAGCTTCTGAATTCCACAAATCTATATATATTTACACTTGTATATTTTTGTTTTCCCTTTTTATTGATTTACAGCTTTAGATTTGTACTTTTGAACCTCATTACTGTATAGGTTTTCTTTACTATCATTTTCCTTTCTTTCCACTGGCCATTTTGCTCACGTGTAATGGAAAACTTTATTATGTGTTGGGGAATTTTTACTGCAGAGAAGGCACTTTTTCACTATCGGTGGTGAAGGTTCTTTTAGTTATATTGTTTTTTATATGACTGTCCATGTTAAAAATGTGTGCCGTATTATACGACACAAAAGACACAAAAGTGTCCATACTCATAAATCAGACTAATGAAATTGAATCCTATTACCAAGGCCCGTCTGGAACAATGGTTGTAATTAGAGTTTTCTTAGTTAAAATTGAAATATGTGTTTAGTGGAAGTGTAAATCGGAAATGAATTGTGATGGTGGAAAGAGTGTAATAATTTAAATGTGTTTACAAAAAATTATACAACATGTATCTTGTTTTATTTTCCTCATTATTGTAAGCTTTTAGATATAAGAATTATTTTATTTTGATTTATAAAAAGAAATTTATGGATTTTTTAAGTTTGAATTTCATGAAAATTTAAAAGAAAGAAAGTGAAATGTAGATTTGAGAGTTTTGAAATTGAATATGTAAACTTCTGTCTTTAATGTTATTCCATACAGTTTCCAAATAACTTAGTTTTATAAGTAGTGAGAAAGAGCCTTCTCTTTTGTTTAAATTAAAAAAAAAAAAAAAAGAATTAGAGAAGTTCATAGTAGAACATGAAGACGATACCCGAACCCTATGATCAATATGGCCAATTAAATATATACTAGTTTAAAGCATATGCGATGCAAGATATAATTAAGAAAATTTATCTAAATAAAAAAATTAAAATAAAAGAAACAGATAAAAAAAAAAAGACAAAAAAGACAAAGGCACTGAAATGAAAAATATTAATCAATACAAAAAAGACTAAAAATTAAAAAAAAAAAAAAAGGAAAGGAAAAGAAAAGAAAAAGAAAAAGAAACCGGAGGGCAAAAAGAAAATATAAAAGTTTTTTTTGTCCAAAACTAGGAATTATTCTCCTTTCTATGATATTATATAGATATAGATATATATATATATATATATATTTGCATATAAATTTGGACTAAATATAATGTTAAAAACATGCGTTAATCGATTTCGTAAGGTATTGCTATAACCTCCGAATTGAATAACTCATTTTTATGAGGACTTGACGAGGCTCGAATAATGAATTCTCCTTTGGTATGACAAGGGCTTTGCCTATATTCATCTTCCATAGGTTTCCTTCTGAGCCAGTCTCGGCTTTGCCACTTGTTCTTATATTGAATGATGTTTTGGGTTTATGTAACTACCAATATTTTTTACTCGAATCCGATAATACTTTTGACTTTCCAAACCTAGCAAAATAATAATAGATTAAGTACTTCTAGAAAGAATACCTTAAAAAATAAAAATTTGAGTCCCACTATTTTGCATGACAAATCTTAATCGTTATATTATAGATGTTTGCTAAAATCGTATAACGTTTGACACCAAAACACGAGGTTTTGTTTTTGTGAAATGAGAATTTTTGTTTTTTTGTTTGTTTTTGGGGAAGGGGGGGATGAGAAGTTTGACGAATACCTGTTTTTCTTACTACATAAAAGCCAAATTTTGGTCTTGAATTGGCAAAGAGAAAAGAAGAGGCAAATGAGGTCTTTGACTTTCAGAAGAGAAGGAAAAGTGGAAGTTGTTGTTTAGCCACAAAAGAGGATGGAAGAAAGTAAGAAACAACGAAGAAAGTAGGCCTTTTGTGTAAAACAACTGGTTTTTCCCATCACGTTTTGGCTTTTAGTATTTTCTTCCTTCTTCTTCTTCTTCTTTTACTTTTACTTTCTTTTTTTTTTTTCCTTCTTCTTTTCAAAGCTCGTGGTCTTTGGCCCTAAGCCGTTTTACATTATCATTTCACCTTCCTTCTTTTTTCAGTCTTTTTTTTTAATAGAATTTTTTTTGTTAATTTTTGTTAAATTTTTTTTTTTTTATAATTTTAGCTCTTTTTTATTTTATTTTAATTTTTTTTATTTTACACATCAAGCATATACATAAATTCTCATGAAGTAGATGATGATATTTTTATCCACGAATGCAGATACCCACCCTATTAGGAACGGGTATGGAGGTTAAGATTAACCCCCCACACGAGTGCGGGACAGAAGTGAGGGAAGTTCCCACTTACCCGCATCCGCCCAACTTATATTTACCATTATAAAAACATATAACTATATGTTTATTTATTCATAATTTGAATTTTAGTGTTTTAATATTTTAGTGTTTTTTATGAATTTAGTTTATAGATTTTTGTTGTTTTGATTTATTTTTAAGATTTCAGTTTTATTTTTTGTTATATCTATGATTGTATTGTTAAATTTTATGAAAACTTTAATGAAATTTATTTTGAGTTTTTTTATTTTTATTTTTAATGGGTAAATGTGTAAGGTATAGGTATATCAACTTAGTGTGGATTTATCATCCTTGCATCCGCATTAAATTAGGCAGGTATGATGGATATGAGGGTTAGTATGTGGAGTGAAAAGGGTAACGAGTATGAGGGCGTGAGAAGTATACCCACTCTAACCCTATCATATTATTATCTTTATCGATCATAATGATCTTTACGAGGAGGAATAAGGTAAATTCATAAAGCTTTAGAGGGTGTTTGATGAATGAGTTGAGTTAAAATTTTTAAATTTAAGTTGAGTTAACTTTTTAAAAAGTAGTTATAAACTTTATTGACTTCTCAAAAAAAAATAAAAATGAAGATAAAAAAATATAATTTAATTAGAGTGAAAATTGAATACCAAATATCTTTTTAAGCTTGGAAATTGCACTATCTCCTTCTTAGTTAGTACACATGTCACTTTTCAACTTTTTCAAGTGCCCCACTGTCCCTTCATCGGCCGCCGCCTTTTTGATTCTTTTCTCAACTTGACAAATGGCAATAGTTTTGGCTGTATCACGTAATTAATTTGTGTTCACACATCTGATATTTTGTTTTGATAACATTAATCAAAATGAATGGTTAAATATTACTTTATATGATGTAAAATATTATTAATATTTTAATCAAAATAAAATCTTTAATTAACATATCATAATATTATTAAATGAATATGAAATAAGTTAAATAAATAGATGATGACTTGAAATAAATGGTTATAGGAGTTTTTCTTTCCCTATTTTTAATTAAGGAATAGAATCTCAATAGATGATGACTCCATTACCATAATTTTTTTAATCATTTGATATAATATGAAACTATGTTATTTCATTTATTTTTTTTTTCTCATGCAATTCTAATTAGATTTGACATTAAAAAGTTTACATTAATACTATGAACTGTAGAAAACTCAATCTATGTGATGAACTTTTGCACTTTTTCTTAGTTGATATTGATAGTAAATAATAATAATAATAACTTAATTCGTTTTATTATTTTAACTCTCATTTAGATAATATTAAAAAACATCAATAATATTAGACATCACTCGTTAATTAAAAAAAAACATGATAATATCCCAAACATTTGGTTAGAAACTATAATCTTGTACCACATACATTTGATTATTGTGTACTTTCATGTCCACAATTTCACCAATAATAAACCGACCCGTAAAACTAATTACTCGACTTGAATTATCTAATTGGGAAAATATATTTTCTTCCTAACAATCAACCTTTTTCTGAAATATAATTTATTCACTAGCTCTGAAATTATATGATTGGGAAGAAAAAGGCTCTAAATCCACTATTTTTGCCACTTGCGTTGACCAAGACCAAAACAACTAAAAAGCCCAAAAAAAAAAAAAAAAAAAAGTATATATAAGAGTAAACGAAAGCTTATTTCTTTGTAATTAATTCCTCATTGCATCTGCTTCGTGGTTTTTTCTCAGCAAAGAGGTGTGTGTGACTAGTCTACACCAACCAAACTTATATACATATTTACATATATGTCTATATCTATATCTATATATATGTGTATATTTTACCTGTTGTATATTTTGACTATGATCTCAGTCTCTGAAGCTCCTTTTCTTTTTATTTTCTTTGTTTGGGTCCAAAAGACTCGCTTCCATTGAGGAATCTGCCTGAACAGCTCCGAAGCGCATCCGCTAGAGAGAGAGAGAGAGAGAGACATCATGAACAAAGGAAGCTTAGGCGCCAAACTCAAGCTCTCTGTCCCTCGAGATGAGGTTTCTTTCGCCAAGTTCCTGTAATTCCCTCTCTCTCTCTATATTTATATGTATATATGTTTGTATATCTTCCTCTCTCTATATGTATAGGTGTGTATTGAACTGAATGAGGTTGTGGATTTGTGGCAGGACGGAGAGCGGAACGTTTATGGACGGAGATCTGCTCGTGAACAGGGACGGAGTTCGGATTGTCCCCCAGAGCGAAGTTGAAGTCGTAAGATTCCGTTTCCGAAATCTCAATTTCCTTTTCCTTTTTTGACTTAGAATTATTGTTTTGCACTAAAAATGGGGTTTCATTTTAGCATAGAACTTTGAAATTCTGGTATTTCCTTTGCAGAACACACAATTTTGATACTGAGGAAAGACAATTTTTTTGTTCTCTCTTTTTTTTTTTTTTTGGTTGCTTTTTTGAAATTAAGATTTGTTTTTTTGGGTGAAAATGTAATCAGCCGCCGCCGATTCAGCCGACTGATAATCAGTTGAGCTTGGCAGACATAGACACCATTAAAGTAATTGGAAAAGGAAGTGGGGGAATTGTGCAATTGGTACGCCACAAATGGACTAGCCAGTTCTTTGCGCTTAAGGTATATTTTCATAATATATATCTATAAATACACACACTATTTTCATCAAATGTCACTTCTTCTCTTAATTTTTGTTAAAAAAGTAGCTACTTTGTGTTCTTTGGGCATTTTATTTGTGGTTGTGGTCCTCTAATGTGTACTAATTCTTCTTCTCAACAATTAATTTGTTTTGATGATATCCAATTCCGGTTAGTTGATAAAGCTATTAGCATTGTAGTTATTTCTTACTTTGCTTTCAGGTGATTTTGGTAATGATATTGTCCGCTTTGAATCCAAGCCTGCACGGTTTTGTTCTTCGATTTTGGCCTGAAAGGTCTTGTACCTTTGGGAGATAGTGTTGTAACTCTTGAACATTCACTTATAACCTTCCCATACAATATCTTGTTTTACCTCATCTAGTATGACATTTTGCTTGTTCAGGTAATTCAAATGAACATCGAAGAGTCTTATAGAAAGCAGATTGCACAGGAATTGAAGATTAATCAATCATCACAATGCCCTTACATTGTTGTTTGCTATCAGTCCTTTTACGATAACGGTGCCATTTCCATCATTTTAGAGTATATGGATGGTGGATCTCTAGCAGATTTTCTTAAAAAAGTTAAGACAATTCCAGAGCCATATCTTGCCGCCATTTGTAAGCAGGTGGGATATATAGGTCGTGTGCGAGAGAAATCTTAGTTATTTTCTTAAAAAATCAATTGAAAATATGCTCCTTTTTTCAACATATTGCTGTAGGTTCTCAAGGGTTTAATGTATCTTCATCATGAAAAACACATTATCCACCGAGACTTAAAACCTTCAAACTTACTAATAAACCATAGAGGAGAAGTCAAGATCACTGATTTTGGTGTGAGTGCAATAATGGAAAGTACATCTGGCCAGGCAAATACTTTTCTCGGCACCTACAACTATATGTCTGTGAGTAACTCTTGTTTGCACATTTCGTTGGCATCTTGTCTCTTTTTCATTACAATTATTCACTAGACGCCTCCCAATTTTGCAAACATCATGATATCTTTGCGTCTGTTTAATTTATTTGCAGCCAGAGAGAATTACTGGAGCTGCATATAGTTATAAAAGTGACATTTGGAGTCTGGGACTAGTATTGCTCGAGTGTGCAACTGGGAAATTCCCATATAAACCACCAGAAGAACAAGAAGGATGGGTAAACTTTTTTGAGCTTATGGACACCATTGTTAGCGAACCACCGCCCTGCGCAGCATCTGATCAATTTTCTCCTGAGTTCTGCTCTTTTATTTCTGAATGGTAAATACTTATGTGTTACAAGCTTTGCCTACGTTTTTCCTGAATTAAACAAGTTATTTTGTTTTTATTTTCCGAATTTCTCATACCTACCTTGTGAATATTTTCTATTGCAGTGTACAGAAAGAATCCAAGGATAGACTGTCAGCTCATCAACTTATGGTATCTACAAAACTTTCTCTATCTTTTTCAGTGTTATCATCCAAATTGAACAAGTTAGCAGGATCCGTGCTCTGTGGATAAACATATCTGACGTCTCTTTTCCCCTTTTTCAATGTGAAACTCAGGTGCATTCCTTCATTACCATGTATGAAGACTTGGATGTTGACCTTTCTTCTTACTTCACCAATGTGGGATCTCCACTTGCAACGTTTGATCTCCCCTGTAAGTCCAAATACTCCGTCCTAAATTTTAGATTTTATTCTATAGCTGGAGTTGCGGAATGTAGTGTATTCTTGAATGAAGAAGGCCATGAAAAAAATTAAAGAACTACCTGCACTGGTTTGTCATTGATAGCAGGGTCTTATTTTTTTGATAACATCTTGTTCAATATATTTTGTTCATGTTAGAAATATACTTTTTGTCTCTAGGATTTTAAGTAAAATTTATACACCAAAAAATACGTTTTTCAACTTTTTGTTTCCCCCACTTTTTCCTCTTACACAGTAAACTATATATATACTTTTTATCTCAAGGAGCTAGATTTGTGTGTGTGTGCGCACGCATTCGGGCGTACGAGTTTTTAGTCAAATGTTTAGCAGTACCTAGCGTTCTTTGTAACCACAAAGATTTCAAAAGTTTCAAGGGTATAATGAACATACGTCTATTGACACTCGATCATGTCCAAGTTTGTGACTTATTTTGTTGTGGTTCAGGTTTCAACTTTCAAGTACATTACGGTTACTGTCTCGTTTTAGTAAAAATAATGGTTGGATTGATAGCTTAGCTGGTGGTCATGCTTTCACTATGGTCGGTTTGTGGATTGTGTATACCTACCTTGAAAACTGCAATATTCCAAGTTGCTCTCCCTGAGTGCATGAATGCTCATAAGATGGCATAACTGATAAAAGAACTAATTGTCCGTATTTAAGTAGCTTCATCCGATGTATGTCATATGCACTGCTATCATTTTCTTGAACTCACGATCATTATGCATTACTTCTTGTAGAGTTCCTGTGACGAATGAGACTGAAGTTACATCTACATGACTTTTAAAAACTTGAAAAACTGAGTTCCAACTGTCAGCATCATTATTATACTGGCAAGGATTGCTGTAATGTTAAGTGTCGGCACATCATGAAGAATTCGAAGGCGTTAGATTTTTTGTCTTGGAGGAGTAGCTTTCTGTAAATCGAGGTTTTTGTGATAGCAGGTTACTGTTTTGTAGTGCTGCATGATGAACTATAAGGAATATGATTTATTGTATAAACCTAAAAGATTTCTATCAAGTTAGCCAAAGGCACTCTAGAAGTTTGTCTACTTGAGTTGCAAATGCATTGCTCAGTAAATTTTACTTTCAGATCATCATGTTTGAGAAGCTGCATTGTCCACCGGCATTCACGGGCACAAGATTCTCATGGACATGATTCAGCCTCGGGCTTCACAGAGATGGCGAGGGGGAATCCTTTCGAATTCTCGGGTTGGATCTCTTGGCATCAACCGAGCATCTAGAGTTTTCGATAATCTAATGAATAAATGGTCTGTGATCCTTCACATGCTGGTTCAGTGGCGCGTAAGACTAACCTATCCGGCCTCTCCCTTTTGAAAAGAGCCAGCAAATGCTGTCCATCTCAATCGTTGCATCAGTTTCATTATCTGTAGTAAAGTTCTTGTTTTTTTTTTTTTTTTTTGAGAGTGGAGAACTAAATATTTTGTTGGTTGTGAAACTTGTGTTAATGGTTGAAGTCAAGACCATAATATGGGAGTTTTAGACTGCAAAATACTTTGGAATTATTGCTCTTCATATTTTCGATTGACAGAGGCATTAAGTGACCTATAATTGAAATTTTCTTTTCAGTAAAAGTAACGGAGAATTTCACAAACGTATGTGACACTTAGATAACTCAGAAAAGGGAGATGAAAAATCATAAACAAAGTACTATAATATTATGGTGGGTATGGTGTAAAATTCGGTATACATTATTATTGCAATCACAATTAGCCCAGATTAAAAATTGACGGGCTGAATTATGTGTAAAGATTGTTATTTATATTCATGTTATTCTAACATATCTCAGATTTCTGAAAAGAAAAATTAAAAAAAAAAAAGAAAAAAGAAAAGAAATGAAATGAAATCACTCTGGGGCCTTTCTCTTGAACTTCCTTGCAGCTTTCAAGTCCACCACTATTATAGTGATGTTGTCTTTGCTTCCCTTCTGTTGAGCAACCCTTGAGAGGTACTCTGCTGCAGCTTGAGCAGCAAGATCAACTCCCTCGCCTCGTACGGCAGACAACGTATCACCATACTTTTTGTGCCACAGAAGGATTCGTCTCCGTGCAATGTCACATGCTTCCTCATTCGTCATAACATCCCATAAGCCGTCGCTGGCGAGAATAAGGCATTCGTCTTCCTTCGCTCGAGTTACAAATATCACTTCCGGATCAGGAATAATCCATGGTTTCAGGTATCTGTCACCTATCGATCGAAATCAATGACGTTAATCAGCATGGACTTTAGATTCAGAGACATATGTACGAATCAGTTATTTATATGTTTGCCAAGCACAGGCAAAAATCAAGACTATCAAGCAGTTACGGCACGCACCGATGGACCTTGACATCGCAAGAACACCGAAAACACGAGACCCGTTCCATTGTATGACTTTGCCTCCCAAGGCCTCTATTCGCTCGTACTCGTCTTCTCTGTCTGGCTACAAGCAAAATAGAATTATGGATCAATCTATTTAGTCATGTCAGGGACAATTTTGAGTTACAAATAACAACGCAACTTGAGAAAAACACAAATAAATTCCTTACTTTGTGGTCAACTGACAACGGCACTGGTGTTTTTCCTCTATACAAAACAGCCCTTGAATCACCGCAATTCGCTACTATAATATGGCTGGGACAGATGATGGCAACAACTGCAGTGGAACCAGCAGTTTCAGGAGCAACGGGTTGAAGTACGTCACTAGAATCATCACAGTTGCTTCCATAAGTTCCTGCGGAAGCTGCTCCAACCTCGGCATCAACTTTCAAGAAACAATTCGAAAAGGCCTTCTTCCACATCTCCTGCCAACTATTCCCATTACTACTGATAAGCCCACCTGCTTTTCCAGTTTCTATCTCTTCAACCAAGGCTGAATGAAGTCGTTCTCGACAGTAGTTAGCAACCTACAAAATGAAAATAGGGCGGACTTGTTCACTAAACCTCAAGTATTCGTACAAAAAACATGCATAAATGCATATCTGCAGACACAAATTGCAAGACAAGGGAAAAAAATGACTTGTCAAAAAATATGAATAACAATACCTGGCTACCCCCGTGACCATCATAGACCCCAAAAAAATGGGCAGTCCTCGACTGACAGAGACGTTGATTCACGATATGGTGGTCAAGTTCAAGCATTTCAACAGGGACTTGCAACAGTCTCGGTATAACTGCAACAGCATCCTCCATCTCTGTTCTCCCTCCACAGATGCATGTGAAACCCCAAAGGGGTAAACAGTCCAATCCAAACACATTTGGACTGCTTCTTGTTCTATTTGGCGCCTTTTTCTGAGAAACCGCAACTAGCGAGGTGGATGTATAGGGATCAGATTCATCAGATCCATCACTGTCCTTTCCCTCAAAACCCACCTCAGCTGAAACAATATCTTGCCCATGTTCCAAATCAATACTGGATTCTGTCAAACTGGACTTACCAACATCCATTGTCTTTTGTGATTTTATCATGTTACTAGTGTCTCTAGACAGATATCGTGAAAACGAATTACTAACAAAATGATTACCTAATGATGTGAACTCATCTGCTCCCTTGTCTTCACTCCGTGGACTGTCATGGCAGAAACCTTCGTTTCCATGAGAAATTGATTCACAAGGCGGATTTGACTTGCCACTGGGATTGGAATACAAGGTCGCTGTATTTGCTATTAGCTTGAGCCCGTTAATTTCGACATGGGTCGTTACCGCCGAGTCGTCATGGATCAAGTTGCCTAGCCTAAATGGAACAGCAACGGCTGAGGATGCCTTCTCCATCAACTCACCTTCAAATTTCTCACCAGCCCAAGACTTCAAAGCCTTCTCAATAAAATGAAAACCGATATTTTTATGCTACTTCTCCGTCTTCTTTCCACATGGGCTGGTTTGTTTTCTCTCAATGGTAAGCAATCTTCTTTTATAATCTAAGCAGTCACAGAAGCACCTACATGAACAAATGGGAGATGGTTAGAAGCAACTGAATGGAAAACAGGAAGCTTGAACATGGTTGAGTGATCACTATAAACTTTGATTTCGTACGAAACAGAACAACCTAATGAAACTACATACTAGAAATAGACATATCTAGACTCCTTCCACCCTCTCCTGAAGAACCAGAACCATCGTTTTCGACCCTTGAACCGAAAGGAAGAGAGGGAAAGATGACATATGATCAAAAGGAAGAGAATTATGATATGAGAATCATCATTCAGTTGTTTCTTGTTCTAACTAAGACAAAAGACAAGAAAAATGGGGTCACGAAAAGGAGCTTAAAAACACAGAGCAAAAAAACCCCCCCAAGGAAGAAAAATCTAGATGAAACTAAAAGTTACCAGGATCACAGGCAACCCATTTGAGTCTCAGAAAAAATAAAAACAAAAATAAATATGGGGGTCTTATTCACTTTTCATGTGTCAACTAAACTACCTTCAAATCAATAAATAAAAAACTACAAAAAAGTGAAAAGAAAGGTGAACCTGAGTCACACCTACTTTTTATCTAAAAAATATCTGAGAGCTCTTGAAAAACATGAAACACTAAGAGCAATAAATCTCTAAGAAACAAAGAAACAAACACATTGTGGGCAAGTTTTTGCTGACCGTTTTAAAACTTCTTGAATGCAAGCTTTGCATTGCATGTTAGTTGAAATGACCAAGAAGAACCTTAAAAAAAAGAGAGAAATTTATTTATTTATTTATTTTTCTTAGATAAAATACACACGTGTCCACCAAGGATAGGCATGTTAGATTTGTTAGAAAATGGGGGATTGAATAAGAGCAAAGCATCTTCATGTATCTGGCTTTTTGGAGAAAAATAAATAAATGAATAAAAAAGTGGGATAAAATATCCTTGTAAAGAAGAATCATATCTTTATCTATGACTATATATATTATAAAAGAGAATTATATCTTTGACACTATTTAAAAATTCGGTATTTCTATTTTATTTTTTGTGTATTTTTTTTTCTTTTTTCTTTTTCTTTTTTGTTGAGTTGCTTACCTCCTTTGTTTTTGCTTTTTCTTTCCAAAAGTTTTATATATCTATAATTGACTCATTTAAAATACTTTTCACTTTTTAATTTGTCTTATATAAAATAACTTTTTTCAAATATGTCTCAACATTTTTTTATTTTTCATAATACTTCAAATTGTTATGTTCTCTTTTAATCATTGATCACTTGATTCAGTTAAATTCTTTAAAAGACAATAAATAAATTAAGATAGATATTGATTTCTTTAAAATTTAAATTCTACAAATTATTTCATAAAAAAGTAACATTTGTATATTTATTTTTTAAAAAAATCAATACATTAAATATACATTAAGAAATTATAACTAGTTTTTGAAAAGTCAATCAACCTAAATTTAAAAATTTTATTTCAAACCCGTATTCCAAACGCATGCTTAATATTGTTCCAAATTATAAGAACACATTTCTTGAGAGTTTAGACAATGAAAAATGTGATAAATTGATCTCTCAAATTCTATAACTACTATTGTTTAACAGTTTTAGTTTCTAACCCTAAAATCAACAAATGTACAACTTTGACTTTAAGAGGAACTAGTATTAATAAAACGGTGAGTATAATGTATACACATATATACATATGTGATATAATAACAACAAAAAGCTATTGGATGGGAGTCATGGGACACGTTATATTATGTAAATACATGTTTATGTATGTCCTATGTGAATAATATAAGCGATAGGTTAATAAATGATCTTTTTTTTAATCCAAAATCTTGTAAATTAAAAAAAATTATTGTTTTTTCATTAATAATCAATCATGGCTGATTGTCACTGATGACTACGAACTATTAATAGTCTAACTATTTCTCCAAATTAAAAAAACTTCAATTTTTGTAGATAAGTATCTAAAAACAGTTTATTTATCTTTTTTTTTATTATAAAAATATATGTATGAATTTAATAACAGAAAGCTATTTGATTGGAGTCATGGGACACGTATTATGGACACTTACGTATGTAAATACATGTTTATGTGCATAATATTTTTATATACATATGTCGTATATGGGGATTAAGCCTAAAAAAAAAAAAAAAGAAGGAAATTATAATAAGGGACAGAAAAAAGAAAATTCCATTTGTGGATGATTTAGCAGCTTAGTGCTATAAAAATTTCTCCATCCATGATGATTTGGTAAGCTTGATGATTCTAGCTCTGACCAAAGTTCATTTGACCCAGAAAAAAAAAAAAAAAAAAAAAATGCTCTTCAACAGAGTAGTGCACGTTATACCTTTATTTGATGGAACCAACCAACAAATTGTTCTTTTTGCCGTCAAGAACGAGATTCAAATCCATATGGCTGATTAGTCATCACTTCTTAATAATACTTTATTTAACCTATTTATTTTTTTAATTTAAAAAGATGAATAAAAGAAGCAAATCATCGATTTTCAATACTTTGAAAATGACTGGGGGCAAACTTTAATTAATTAATAATCCCAACAGCCCACCTCCCAAAAAATAAAAATAAAAAAATAAAAAAATAATTCATTTGAACAATAATACTTTTTAATTTTGTCTTCCAAGAAATTTCAGCTCTCCCCAAATCTGTAATAAAAAAATTATCCAAGGAGCAGCTGCAAGAGTGCCACGTAATAAGCCGGTGACCTAAAGTGACGTGGCGGCATAAAAGAGGATGTCCTTGGGGGAGATGCATAACAACCGCTCATAGACAATTAGAAAACAGATAGATACATGCACTGACAAATGAAAATGTATTTCTTACCCTAAAAAATAAAATTTCAAAAAAGTATCTTGTGGGATTCTTTTTCCCATAAATTTATTTCAGGACAAAAAAGGCTGACACCAGCAAGCAACCAAGGCCACTCATTTGTGGACACGTGTATGGTCACCAACCATTGGGGTTGGGACCGACCACATGCAATTTAACGCTTTTTGGAAACTTTTTTTTTTTTTTTTTTTACTCTCTTTGCTTTGTTGAGAAGTTGTTGATGCTGTGTGATCTTTTTGCACTTATGGAAACACAACAGTTGTACTGATAAAATACCTTTTTTTTTTTTTATTTAAATTTTATTTCTTTAAATTTTTTGCTTGGTGTGCCAAAGTTTCCAATTGATATTGAAGATTCTTACTCAACATTTGTCCCTATTCAAGAAATTTGATATTTATTTTAAATTTGTGGATGCCTTTCCTCCAAAGAACTTCTTTATCGTTTACTTTTAACTCATGAATAGCAAAAAAGTGATAAAAAAAAAAAAAAAAGTCTCCCAGTGTATTAAAGGTAGTTCTACGCTGTGAAGATCCATTTAACACATCTCAGAATCTACAAATATCGGTTTGCAAGTATATCGTTCCATTTTGTATTTTCAATTTCTAAGACTACCAAATCCTTCATTTTTAACAAGATTCGCAAATATATATATATAAATATATTTGTTTTTTTTTCGGGCATAATTCACCGTAAACCTAACGTTTGTGAGTATATCGTTCTATTTTACAACAATCAAGTTCGCAAGTACATTGCGCGGTACCGGGAATACTTTTCGCACAACAGAAAAAACAGGGAATAAATATGCAGATATCAAAATAGAGCACATTTCGTTTATTGATTTTGCTGAAAAGACATGGATGAGAGATATAGAACAAATTAACAACAATAACAAAGAAATGGGTGAAATTGATAAAGTAGGTCTATTATTGTTGCTTGGTCCAGTCTAATTTCGAAAAAATATCAAAAAGGACCACGGTCACACCTTTTTTAGCCTAATATTCTCGGGAGTACTTGCAAAATGCTTCCTGTGAACAAAAGAGAGATTTGGATTCCATTCTTACTCTGGCCCCAATAGTCAACATTTGTATCTCTACTATCCTTTAAAAGGACGAATGCACTATGAACAGTGCTTTCATCCTTGCACCTGGGCTACCACATGACAGTCCAATCACTCGTCATGTCACAGTCCAGTCACCTGCTACGTGGGATATTTTTATTTTCCTCTACTTTGCTTGTTCCCTTCGTGCTTGCCAACTAGTATTATAAAGTAAGAATGCTTCTTCATACCCACTGATTCCACAGCTTGTGTAAAATGTAGTTTAACAACACTTCCCAAGCCAGCAGTACTAGTACTAAATGCCAAATTATGATATTCGGTTTCTGTTTCGATGTCGTTTGAAGTAGGCTTTCATAGAAAATTTTAACAAAAAAAGGGAGTACACGGAGCTTACCCGAGACAAGTCGTCGTCTGGTGCAGGAGTTCTCTTACAACTTGAACGAAAAGAGAGTTCAGCAAGGGCCCTCAGAAATTACGGAATAACAAAATCAAGGCTAAACAACAGATGTAGACTCAGCATTTATGACATACTCGACTGGTTTGGTAAGAGTCAGATTTGTACAAAAATGCACAGAAGCAAGTAGCATCAAGGTTTGAAGGTCTGGAGCAGTAAACATGAAGACGCTACTGATAAACAATCCGTCCTCTCATTTTCATTTTCACAAATAAAAAGACCACAATTGACAAACAACAGGAGTTCAGTATGACCGACAAACAAGCTCGGAATGTAAACCCTCGTGATGAACTTTGGAACCTCTTGATGCACTGAGAAGAACTAAGATAAAGGTGCCCAAAAACTAAAATAAATAGAAGGGCACACAGTATCACACCAAAGCAACATTAAGTAATAAAAGGGAACCTCTTGATGCACTGAGAAGAACTAAGATAAAGGTACCCAAAAACTAAAACAAATAAAAGGGCACACAATATCACACCAAAGCAACATTAAGTAATGAGAGAAATTGAGCTACCCATTCGTCAGGACTTGAGGGGTAGAGCTGAGAGTCGAAATACGAACTTGTAACTTAAAAAGTAAAGAACTTCAAATAATGAGTTTCCTCTGTTAGCCTAAATGCATAGAAACTAAACTATCGTCTTAAGTGACAATCAGAGCAACCTTCACAACACAAGCAGGAAATGGTTAGCTGCGATTAGGACATCGAAGACTTACCTTAACATTTTGAAATCAAGTACAACGTGTGAATGGTTGAAAGGTGATGTGGGCCTCAGCTTCTACCAGGTATAAATAAATCTGTTCGAGAAAATGCAACACCGACGACCAACTCTAGCCATCAACAATCTGCTGCAAAATATCTAAATCGAAGCTAAACTAAGACCAGTGAGCAAAGCTCTTACCTTTGGTGAGCCCAACTCTGCAACGATAGAAGCATGTACCTATCTGAATGGTAACATTTAAGTACGAAAGATCTTGACAAGAGAGAATCAAAACCTCAGATGTAAAAGAAACCCATATGCACATGAAGATTTCAGCATCAAATTGAACTTCAAATCTAAAAGTAAATGAAACAGAATTTTGTCAAATGACATCGTAAACTTACAGAGCATAGAGGGAGAGAACCTCTAATTAGTTGGCAACAAGAGATTCTCACATAAGAACAAAAAAGATGATTTTATTAGGAATATGAAATGTATTTACAAGAGGCATTGTTCTCTGATTTGTAAAAGCTACAACGAGGATACATGTTTGCTAAGATATAATCACTAGGACATACTAATTGTACCTTGAAGAAAAAAAGATCTTTACAGTCGAAGTAACCAACTTAATACAGGAGGGAGATTAAAAAAAACATCCGAAAGGTTCACTCAAAAATCAACTTGTGCGGGAGCCTAAAAAAGAATCTATATAACCTAATTGTCGATAGGAGAGCCAAATGACTATCATGTAACTGGTCATTTCTTGAGAACAGCAGTTTTTGTTTCTTTTGTCAATTGTATAATGAACAAGTCTATACAGAGAAGCAGCTTCAAACCATCATATTTAGGTCTGAAAGGTCATCCATCGGAATTTCAAGGCCCATAAAGTCGTGATCTTGTAACCCATCAACATCAATGTTCAACCACGAACCCAAATCCTGTCCTTGAGCGTCAAGATCATCAGGAACACCTAGAACATCCATTTCGGGTATTTGCAGGTGAGACAAGTCAATAGCTTCGGGGTCATCCAATACATCTAAGCCAAAGTCATCTTTTTCCTTGGCATTGGTACTTGTCGTCATATCATTTGACTTTGAAACAGAAGGCATTGCTGCTTTGGGTTGTTCCGTTATCTTGCCAAGAAGACCATTTACTGATACAGATAGCTGAGTCGTTTTTTGCTTGGGCTTTGTTTTAGATTTCCTTTCCCCCTTGGCATTGGAGGACAACGAAGGGCGACCAATTTTAGCAGTCCCATTTCTAGATAACACCTCTCTGTTGTGCCCTTTTCCATCTCTGTCCCTCTCACTCCTTTTTCCTTTGGCACTGGTTGATAGAGTATTTCCCATGCTTGATGGAGCACTTGAAGCACCAATAGTACTGCCAACATCATCAAGCGACAATTCCCTCTTTTTCACTCTGTTCGACCACGTGTCTTCTTTCCCAGTAGTTTGTTCGGATACAAGCACATCTGAAGAGGTATCATTGTTATCAACATTCTGACTGAACTGTGAAGGGCTTTGTTGTGAACCCATGGAAGCTGCAGAAGAGAGAGGGAGAGAGACACACACACACACACGCATCCAAAGAAAAAAGGAGGACAGTCGGTAAACGAAGGACAGAAAAATCCATGATCTACAAGCAATTCATTTAAAGGACAAAATATATGCACATAATAGAAGCCTTCATTCATAAATGACAAAAGACAAATTAATACCTGAAATTCTGCCTTCCAAATACCGTATAGAAGCATAGCCTTTGCTAGATTCTCCGTCTGGGGTAGAATCAGCTTGTCGTGCACTATTAATGCTCGACCTCGAATAAAATATTTCCCTAAATAAGGGTTCACTGAAGCAGCTCTTGCCTGTATCATCATATTTATGACATTGATCTAATGTCCGTTTAACAAAAGACAATGCAGCTTGCTTGGCCACTTTACTCTTCCCACTAGTATTAGGACCCCAACAAGCCTAACAAACAAAAATTGAGGTCAATCACACTTGAAAAAGAACAAATACAAGAAGTGGCGACAACTGCCGCTATTTTTCTGAATTCTAACAGCAGCTTAAAGTGATTTTCCAGGCCTTAGACCTTATGTCCTTCGCATTCTATCTCAAGTAGTTTTAATCTAATAGAAGCATCCACAAAATTTTCTTCTTTTCCTTTCCCCTTAAAATAATAAACCAGACAACAATTACCATATATTTTTCATAGGCCATTGTGGTGAGTTTCTCAAGGGCACGTTGTTCAAATTCCCTATAAAAGAAAAAGACGTAATTGTTTATGCCACAATGTTAAAAAGAATAATAATAAATAAATAAATAAAGACAAAAAGAATAAAGGAGAAGTTATTACTTTTCTTGATGTTCTTTTGTTACCGAGACAGACTTCACTAACGTGTCTATCAAACTTTTCCTCTTCAAAACCTATAGCATCAGCAAAAAAAATCACAAAATCACAAAATCAAATCCTTAATAACAAAGTTGGTTCATACGAGATCAAAAAATTCAACAATAAAAAATAAGGAATGAATTTGATATTAGCCTTTACACTAGATTCACGTGAACTAAGATAAGACATTATTCTATAGAATATTTCCTTGCATGATAAAAGGATGAAGAATGCATTTCAAACAACGTAGTAAACCAGAACTTACCTGCTCGTGATACTTCTCCTCAAATTTACTTATCTCATCACTAATTTCTTCATCCCCCATCTGCGTCATGTCGGGCTTAACAAAAGGAAAGTAAAATTGTTATTAACCACCGACCATATAGAAGAGAAAAAAAAAAAAAAAGATAAAAGTCATTCAAGAAGCTGATAGGGAAGAAAATAAAAATAAAAACCCCTCTATTGGAAAGTAAAATTCATCGCTAACTTGATGTTGCACGAGTAGAAAAACAGTAGAAGGAAACCACCAGTGTTTCTAATCATGCATACCTAAGACTCAACCCTCAACAAAAGGATACGCTAAAAATGAACTTCCTACCAACTAAATAACTGGGAAATGGACCAATATCACAGAAGAACAAAAAATGTAAGGCGTGCATAAGAAATCTTGTAAAAAGTTGACCTACCATAGGTTCTGGGAAAATTCCAATGCTTTGAATCTCCAAGAGGAGCTTCTCATTAATTGGCCTGTTTTCATATTGAAATTCTGAACACTCACTGCTAGGCATCAATGTTTGGTCTGAGAGCAAGCCATTCAATGATCGACCGAAGTTTGAGTTCATTGCGTTGTGTGGGATGCCGGTCATTTCAGTTTCGGGCTCATTCTGTTCTGATTGCCCAATTCTCCTATGACCATTATAAGCAGTATGTCCAGAAAACTGAAAATTAAGCAGTGATTGGTGATCCAAACTATTTGATCCCAACTCTCCGTCCAGATCAAGTTCAGGTCCATATGCATCAACTTTGAAATCTTCATTCTCACTACTATAATCCTCCTCTGAAATCAGTGCTGCTATGAGTCTTTGACAAAGGGGAATTTCATTGTGATCCCCTATACCTCGTACTAATTGTTCTAGAAGGAATTCGTCGTTTCTTGATTCACATTCAGTTAAACCAAATCCATTAGAGACGGTATTACCACCATCTACATTTGAAGGTACTTGGGAAGATGTCAACGCAGCAGATTCAAGGTTTTCCTGATAGATAAGTAAAGTAAAGCGACTTGAGAGGGGGGGGGGGGGAACCAAATCCACAATAAAATTTTCATTTCAAGAAACAGAGGAATTGCTGAGTCTTGAATTTTATGTAACAAGGAAAAACTTTCAACAACAATTTATGAGAAGAGAAAAACAACATTCATTTTTTCTATCAACGAGATGTTCACCTGTTGCCTTAAGTAAGTAATGTCTGTATCGGAAATAAAACCAAAAAATGGCTCCATCTGCTTCCAAAATTGGCTGGAACAGGCACGGACTGCAGCAAAAATTTAGCAATCAACTCAACTACTCAATCATATAGGCACTATAATAAACAAAACATGTAAGAAAAATACCAGGATTAATAACAGCATTTGCAGCAGCCAATAGCTCTTCGTTCCCATCATCTGACCCAACTAATAAATGGAAACAAACATGAACGGAGAAAGTAGAAGAAATAGTGAACAAAAATCCATTTCAAAAACAAAAAAGAGTTCGTATATTTATTCTCTTTAAGACATTGCAAGCACAAATACCAAGAAAATCTGCAGCTGTATTTATTGCTGTTTGCTTTTGACGGGTATAGGCTTTTCGGTCAGAAAGTTTTCTAGTTGGTGGACGACCCGCCTTACTGAGAAAGAAATTTGACACAAACCATAAGATTTAGCTCCAAGTAACAAACATAGTAAGATTAAACCCAGGAGAACCATTTGTTAGATAGCAAACGAAAGTACAAAATCTTAACCTTTCACTCTTATCGAAACCAAGTCTGGAACTTCGAAGCTGTTTTGCTGTTCCCACACTGCCAATCTTCTCTACCGTCATTGGCATAAGGGACCTTGTGGAAGAAAATCCTCGTCCAGTCCTCCCCTGCCTCCGAACACCATCCCCAAGGTCTTCCCCAGTAACTAGCTTATTCTTTCTTGATGATAATACCAGTGAGGATACTTTTTGGACACTCTGACTAGCTTTCTCATCTACCTCATCGGACTTTTTAACTTTGTCTCTGGACTTTATTTCAGCAGCCCCCGACTCCTCACTCTCCGATAAGGCAGCAGAAGACAAAGGCTCACCTTTTAACTTAACCTGCTGAGGTGAACTTCCTGACATGCGTTTTGTGAATCCCAAACCAATGTCGTTACCAGTAACATCAGATGGGCTATCCATGGCAGGAGTTTCATCATTACTTGAAACAATTGGAACAAAATTTGAGCGTCTTGCAGTACGTGCGATTTTCTGTGGCCTTTGGCCAGCCCATTGGGCAACAGGTGGCGAGGAAGATCGTGCTGATACCATCCGTTTGCGATTGTTAGCTCCAATACCGGAAGGAGGCTTGTTTGTACAATGAGAAATCTCCCAGTCATTTGAAACAGTTGGTCTATGGACAACCGGGGATGACTTAGACACAACACCTGTACCTGATCGTGGTGCCCGGACAGATGCATTCACTTTGGCATTTGAAATAGGACTAGCTGAATTCAACTCATCACGAATGTTTGCCCTGGGTATTTCAACAACAAGAGGAACGAAAATAAACACACAGGGATGCTAAAAATGAAGTTAACTATAGAGCCAAAGATGGTCTCTAAACTGAGAAAAATAAGGAGTTGCAACAGAAATATTGAAAATGAGACTCATAAATAAAATAGAAAAGATGCATAAGCATAATCATCTCAAATAATATAACCAGAAAATACATTGTGGAAGAAAAATGACGGAATGTCAAACATACTTATTTACAGTTCTAAGGTTCGCCCTTTCCTTCTCTGAACCAATAGGACGATCTCTCTTATCATTGATAAGGGAACTATTATCTGTATCAGCCCTAGGGATGGATGAACGGATGCCCAAGCCAGTCTGTTGTTGCATTCCATCTGATTTCCCAACTCCAACAACGCCACTAGTGACTCCTGGTCTACAGGAAAACATGCATAAACAACATCTGTTAAATGATATTCATAGATGGTAATCAAAATCGAATTCAATAACATTTCATATGTACTTTAAATAAATAACAAGAGAGAGAGGAAAAGTTTCCTGAGATGAAAACGTGCTGACGTCATTGCCATAAAATATTGCAATTTATTTACCCGATGACGGCTACTATCTTTATGAATATCTTTAGGAAATCCCTCTATCAAATGCTTCGACACTTTACATTGCATGGATAAGGCACAAATACAAGGAAGGAAAAATGAGAACGTAGTTACGCAACATAATATACCTTACCCTTCACTAAAAAGTCTCAATCCCATATCTAAAGCATAAATGCACCCTCAAGAAATAGAGGATTAGCATAATCTCTCTAGTATCTGAAGGAAAAAAAATGAGGCCTCATGCAATAATGGCTTTCCTATATCTGACCTTGAGACTAATCATACAACACTTATAACATCACAGGGAATTGTACTTTATGCCTTTATAATCTTCATGGTAGATTAGCTATAAAAAAAAAAAAGAGAGTGACGAATGCTTTTTTTTTTTGGAGAAATAGTATTCTTTCTTATTTTGATGATCTTCAATACAGAAGAAAGGTCCCTCACTGAATTGATCGGGTCATGTAGGAACATGGTTCAAGGCAAAACCCATGGAAATACCCCTTTAGCAATTAATAATTGTAAATATGAAAAAAGATTTTACCATATACAGATTTCCTTTTCGCAATCATTTGAAACTTAGAGATAATGAATTTCCACTCCCTTCTAAATTTCTTAACAAAACCAAGAAAAGAAAGAGGGAAACTAGATTTTAAAATAAGTGTACGTAAACAAGCATCAACCTGAAAATATTGGATCCCTACCCTCTGGAGAACAATTCTATTATTATTGGATTTTCATGAATGTGTTGATAGTAATACTTCAGAAATCATACCTGAAACCATGCGAGTCATTGTTTAACCTTGATCGAACATCAGCAATAGGTCTTTGCTGCATTCCTTGTTTAGTTTCCCGGAAGCCATCAAGGGATTTAGTTGTCACCGTACTGGGAGAAACATCTGGTTTAATCACAGAACGCTTCTTCTTCATTTTTGACTTTTCCCAACCATCAACTCCAATGGATAAAGTTCTATCCTCACCCTGAACTGCACCACTGTTTGCAAGCCTCAAGATTTCTCTATCCCTATCTACGGTGCCAGATGGCCTGGCCAGTGTATTACTCCGCCCATCGATCTACAGTTATCACAATCAATGTTAAACTTATTTTAAAGGAAATATATTGATAGAAATAGACATGATGCCCACATAAACGACAACACTAACACAGAACATTCTCTTAAATCCGACACACATCAACTGTTATGGGGATTTGTTAGCAACCTCAAATATCATCTCCTATGCTCAACTGGAATAACAAAGTTCAGGGACAGTTGAAATAATCATCTGGAACAAAGCCTCCTTTATTGGATAAGCACATGCAGAACACATAAACGTAGAAAGCACAATAACAATAACCATAATGGCGTTTGATTTTCAGAAGTTGTGAGAAAGAAAAAGATGCAACCGAATCCAAAAACAATTCATGTAAAAGTAACGGAAAAAATCGTAACTTTACACAGGAGGAAAAAACGAGGCTGGTGATATAAAAAATATAACACATCTGAAGCAGTGAAAAACACATACCTTAGCATCCACAAAGGAAGTTCGAGTGCGTTTATTTGGGAGAGCAGTTTTTGTCCGTTCTTCTTTCTGATCAAGTTCAAAACCACCTTGCATGGAGTGATTTTGAATCCCGATCTTACCCATGCTTGGTCCTACACCTGGCCGATCACTAGGAAAACTTTCTGATCGAGATCTCTTTTTAGACGGTACGCTTGGGAAAAATTTATTGAAAACTGATAGTGCTTCATTGAAAATTTTCACCCGTTCCCTGTTATTTACCCAATGTTACAAACCATTTCCAACTCCAAACCAAAATGAGAAACATACAAAGAACTACCTGGCCTTGACAACACTTTCCCGCAGAGCACCCCTGGCTCGTTTTGCTTCGTCTGGGCCTAGAGATGAAGGCAGCATCTTTCCTTTTGTAGAACCGGAAGGAGATTCATCTGGTGAAATTCCGAGAGCAACATGTACGTGTCGTTTAAAATCCCATTGCCGGAGTGATTTATGCTCTGAAGCCACTACCTTTGGATCAAACCTCAAGCAATTAAAGAAGTTCACCACATCTCCTTGTGTTAATGTAGAGGTGCTTCTTGACATGTTTGGAAGAGAAGACAAAATTGGATTATCCATGCTCTCACGAAAGCTACTCGATCTGTCCATTTGAGCAGCTATGTGGGATCCACGCTGCCCACTGATATACAAAGGTCTATCCGGGCTACTAGACGAGATATCAAACTTGCTAGATGTTGCCATTCTATTTTCCACACATACTTTGCATCATTAACCCAAAAAATACAAGGGTGCATGACAAAGTTGGGGAAAGAAAGCACATCAAGCCAAAAATTTTCAAGGCCAACGGTTGGGTGGCATATCTGCAACAACCAAAAATGAAATTAAAAATATTACAAAAAATGGTAAGAAACCATATCTACATTCTACTTGAACGAGGTGGGTAAGGACTTCAGTTGTGAATATTCATATTTCTCATGCCAGGAATGACACAAACCCAAGTGGATTTATGGCCACAGAAAAATTGTACCTCCTGATCAGTTTATCCAAGATATAATGATCATTGCGATTGAAACAAAGATAAAGTTCAACAAAAAAAAAATTATAGATATTATATATATATATATATATAAAGCCTTAAAACCACTTGTGCAAACCGCATGAATTATTTCTTGTGCTAAAGCTGTATTCAATATTAAATCTCCTTCAAGCAGCACCTATATGAGAAATCTTATCTGGTCATTTTCTCACTTAATTTGTATCCAGTATATCACCAGTATACAAACTTGATGTACGGCATTTTACTTCTTAACATACATGCATACATACATACACATATTATGCGTTTCTTATTTTTATCAACTTAAAATTTATCCGCAATACAGGAATTCTTAATTTCAAGCGCTTAGATACAAAATCTCTATCTTCCAGTCATGAAGCATTTTCTCCAACTTCATTGAAGTATTTACGTAGTTTAAATGCTTCAGAGGAAACCTTGTAATACTATAGCACGTATTATTAGCGCCTAGGAATCACAACCATTACACGATAGATATTAAGTCCTGCAATGTGCATGAGAGCAAACGAACTGAATCTAATAGGAGAGATCTTGTACTTCGGTTTGAGCTCCAATGTTTCTCAACGCCCAAATTTTGATTAAACTCTCAAAAAGAAGACGTAAGGGACTTACACATTAGAGCTATTGACTCAGCTGGATTTGAACAACTGACTGTTCAAATCAGAGAGTTCATATCCTGTACCGTCTGCCCTCCGGGAATAGGTAATCTAGCTTGATAACAAACTGCACAATTCGATTAATTGAAGTCAGTATCAAACATTTTGAACTCCAAATTCCTACTTAGCTTCCTACCATTTGAAGCACCCAAACATTAACTACGAAACGAAGTAAACACGCGATTAGCGTAAAAAATAATCGTAATCAATGATTGGATTAACTTGATCAATAACTAGATTTGATCGGCAATGCGTAATTTCCAGTAGTTTAAGCAGCCAAGTAATGAGATCACATTCCAAAATAAACCTAAATCCCTCTCGATTCTACAAACAAAAACACGAGCTTAAACACTTGAGCTAATCTCAACGTTACCAAAATCGAAACTTCACCAAACAAACACACCCGAACAAAAAAATATATATATATATATAAATATATATATATATATATATTACATTTTGATAACCGCGTCCAAGCTGTCCACGGCTCTTTCCAACAAGCTGAGTTTTCGCTGTTCGGTTCCCGAGAAAATTCAAGCAAGCAGAACAATGGGTCAGCAATTGAATCTTACGCTTTTTTTTTTTTTTTGTCCGTTTCGATTCCCGTTTTTCCAGATATGTACAACTAGAAACGAAAATGAAATAACAATAATAACAATAAAAACGAACCTTTAGGAATTGTGGAAAATGGGAGGAGAGAAAGGGAAAAAAGGAGAGGGGTTTGGAATTTTCTCGGATCCCAAACAGAGGGGAAGGATCAGCGATCGGAGAGTGGGTCGTCGTGGGGGGCGGGGGGTGTTGTATTTGGACTTTTTTAGGGTCGCCGAAGAGATCAGAGTCGGGCACTTCCTTCCGGGGCTTCCTTTGGACAACATGGGAAATTGGAAAGTGGCGATTTCAGATTTCCACCACACGGCGTCGTTTCGTGGGTCAATAGTCATCCAAGTCGCCGAGTTTTTAAAGAACCGACACCGTTTAACGCTAGGTCACTTTATAAATTGTTTATGCTTACATTTTGTTCGCCGGTCGAAGATGAAGTTTTTAAATTAGAGTTAGTTGATTTTTAAAAATTAATTATAAATTTTATTAAATTTTTAGAAAAAGATAAGAATTGAGATAAAAAAATATGTTAAAGTTAAACTTGCATGTCAAATAAAGCCTAACTCTTTTTAACTTTTTTTTAATTATATTCCGCTCTAATTTAGCTTATATTTGGTTTATCGGTTGGAAATGATATTTTCATGTTGAAGTTGATTGACTTTTCAAAAACTAGTTATAATTTTTATTGACTTTTCAAAAAAAGATAAAAACTAATATAAAAAAGTATAATTTAATTAAAATTAAACTGAAATGTCGAATGAAACAATAATAAATTATATAAATTTCACTAGTTCGTCTCGAATTTTAAACTCATTTTTATTTTGTTTTGTTTTTTATTTTATTTTATTTTAAAAACTCACTTTACTTTTTAAATTTTAAAATAGCCTCGTTTTTAGTTTTTTTTTTCCTCGTTTGAGTTCTCCTGTCGGGTTGAAAAATTGTTATCTTATCCATTATTTAATCAATAATAAACAGTGATTTCATCCTTACTCCTAAGATGTCACGCCATAATGGGTCCATCAACCGTCACCTAGTTTTTTTTTTTTTTGAAAAACTTTATTTTGTTGTACTTGTCTATTATGTTCGAGCTTGTCATCAACTATATATTCAACGACTAGTTATTTGTTGTACTGATTAAAAATTATATTTCCTGTTCTATTTTGATACTTGGTAGCAGTGTCTTGCAAGTTGACTGCAAATGGAAAGGAAATAGACTGCAGCGTCTTGCAAGTTGATACCGGGGTGATTTTTTATTTTTTTTAATTTAACTTAGTAATAGGGAGATTCCAACATTACACCTTATAATTACACCTTATAATAAAGATAGATGTAAATTTATAACTAAACTATACATATAAAACCACAAAACAATTTGGAGTTTTAAGTAAATGAAAGAATTATGCTGTTAACTTGCATATGTTGCATATACACACCAAATGAAAAATAGAAGAAAGAAATAAATAACAATTTTATCGTAAATAATCCAAAATAAATAAAAATTTTATCGTAAATAATCCAAATAAATACCAATTTTTAAAAATATTTAAAGTGAATAGCAAATTTATCATTTAATAAAAATATATTACCAAACAAGACAGAAAAAGGAAAAAGAAAGAAAAAAAAAAAACCCAAAAATTACATATAATATGCATTCAATTATTCATACAATCCACACAATACCAATAATATTGGCTTCGTAAATGCATAGTTCATACATAGTGTATCGAGAAGAGAGAACAAAAGGCCAGAAACTGCCACAAGCGAAGGCCTGGTTTGTCCGCCAACCCGGGTAGTCGAGACCTTTTTTCGGGTATGCAACCAACGGCTCCAACTTATTAACTACCCATATCCCTCCCCTCTGACCCGCTAAGCTAGCCCCCAACGGTTTATATCTAAGTACTACTCATTCCTACCAAGCAACCAAAGGTAATATCTTATCCAACATAGCTGTACACTAGGGTGATTATTCGTAGTGAGGAAGTGAATCTCATTGATTTATGCTATCAGGGCAAAACCTGGCTGAAAAATAAGCAGGCATACCCGTTGGCTTTCGAAGAACGGGCCTTGTCCATCTGTTCAAAGAGGATCCTTTTATAGTGTTTTGGTCAAGCAACTATCTGGAGTTATGACATTTTCTGACAACGTGAACTCCGGCTTTCCGGTGTTCTCTGTCGAGTATTCTTCTGAGTGCTCAGCTGCAGAATCACCTAGTGGAGGAATATAAACTGTCAAGAGTGTAAAATAAATAAGGTGCACTTTTTTATTTCCTTTTGCTGAATTAATAAGGTGCGCTTAGTAATGCTTGTGTTGGATTAAGATCTATTACCGAGACAAGAGTCGGTAGATGACCGGTTTGGTTCTGCTTCTGCTGCAGCCCTATTTGGATCTGCAATGGTTGGACCACTTAGATGAGATATTTTTCGTACAACAAGAAGAAAAAATTTAAGAAGATTTATCATTTCAAATGATGTTAGTCACAAGAAAATGATGAAGAAAATTGGGGCTCCATTCATCTTTTCCCTTCATGCTTTTTTCCTTCAGCTCGTTTGTATGCTGCGACGAGAAAATAAGAAGAAAAAACGAAACAGCAAAAAGTCTATGAAAAAGAACTTCATACCAAAAGAACGATGCAACCCTTTTATGGCCTCAAAATTCTTGTATGTATAGCCAACAAAATTAAGATCTTTCGGAGTCATCATTGTCTGGAAACAGAAGTTATTGGACAATATAATCAGATAATAAGCCAAAAGAATATGAATTAAACAAATTTCCAGGTTATTGGAAAGTATGGATTTGATGTGTCCTGATTCCTGAAAATCTTTTCAGCCATAGCCATTAGATTACACGGAATCTTCAGAATCAATAATGTACATAATATCTCCAAAAGAGAAAAAGATGACAAGAGAAACATGAAATTTTCCTTGAAAGCTGTTCTTAGTTTTCACTTCTTTTTCCTTCATACTTCTACTTATTGTTGATAATTGAATTCAACTCATTAGAATTAGTGTCAAAGCAATGACTCAACCCCACCGAGGGTGCTGTTTTATGTCACGTGCAAAGCTGTCACTCCAAATTTCAGCGGCAAAACTAAATTAAAATTTAAAACCACAACTAATATAGAAAAATAATAAAAGGTATCTAGAGTGCTTCGAAGTAGCAAAATGCATACCTTCCTTACGGCTCCAGATCCACTTCTTGCTGGTTTTGGTGCATCCACCTATAATTAAAAATCAAACAACCAATAAATTCCGTATGAAAATGTCCTAATTAAACAAAATTAAAAAAAAATCGGAATTTATTCGAAATCAAACTCAAACAAAACAAAAGTTTCCTTCATAAATTAAAAGTATAAAATAAACAGGCTTAGCACCTCATCAAATTTCATAAAATTCTGAGTGTCAAGTTCCCCATTGACCTCAGGTTTAAATGCTGCTTCCATCTCGTAAAGTTTGTCCCACACGATATCTTTAAACCAAGGATGAGCCTGGTCAAATCGAACATACTCACTATAATTAAGAACAAGCGTGGAAGTTTAAACATAAATAATTAACATGCAAGTTGACTTTGTCAAAGTTAATAGGAAATGATATACTTTAATTTGATAGGCTCCTGCCGTACCAAGCCTATGTTCAACATCACAAAGCAACCTACATATCAGATCCTTTGCATCAGGTGACAGTCTTGCTTCCTCCGGAAAGTTTAAGTGGGTTTTCCAGTGCACAATCTGACATACATCAGTTTTTCAGTCAAGTAACAAGTAGACATCTAATATCGTCATAATTATGAAGTTCAATTGATGGTACGTCCAGAAGTTGACGGAGTTAACAACTCAATAGACGCTCTGAGAAATATTGGGAATTGGTACGGTCTCCTAAAGTGACCATATAAATTATGTCTATACGTACGAGTAAGCAAAAAAGGAAAATGTTGTAAACTCATGGCCTTACAGGTTATAGTGCCTTTACAGTTGAGGCATTCATGATAAGATAATTGACAGCAAAGCATAAGGAGGGAGAGGAAAACTTTAAAGCTATAAGATACATATATGCTTCGGTTAAAAATTGAAAAATTATAAAATGTACATTGTAGTCACTGCACCTTTCTGCACGCTGTTACTGGATCATCAGAGTAGAAGGGGGGATATCCAACAAGCATCTCATACATTATTGCACCAAGTGACCACCTGCAAGCGGGAAGTAAAAGTACGAGTGTAAAGGGAACTTCATATCTATGAAACAACCAGCGCAATGGCAGAAGTTCTCGACGGTTAGCATCAAGGTCACATCTACCCTCCAAGACCTTATGTCTTAGGAAATAAATTTGTCCTAGCATTTGTTAGCTGTTTTAAATTAGGGGCCCGTTTGGAATAATGGTAGGAGTTAGAATTGAAATGTGTGTTTGATTGAAGTGTGAATTAAAAATAAACTGTGTTATAGGGAATAGCGTAAACATTTTGAAATGTGTGCAGGAAAAAAAAATTACAATACGGATCTTATTTCATTCCTCTCGTCGTTGTGACCATTTAGAAACAAAAATCATCTCACTTCGAATTGAAATCAGAAAGTTATAGACATTTGAAGTTTGAATTCCACAAAAATTTAAGAGAGAGAAAGTGAGATGTAAATTTGGGTGTTTTGAATTGAATGGGAAAAATTGCCGTTGGAATCGGTGTTCAAATGGGCCCTAGGATGCATAATAACTCTAAAACAAAAGAAAAGTGAATATGCGATTCATAAAGAGAGGAAAGAATATCAACAGTTCGAACTGACTGACCAATCACACTCCATGCCATATCCTTTCTTCAACAATACTTCTGGAGCAATGTAATCCGGAGTGCCAACTGTTGAATATGCCTGTATTCAAAAGAAAAAAATTAAAAGTCCAAAAAACATATATTTTCCAAATTGATTGAATGCATATGATTTTAAATAATCTATGCAACTTAGATCTTCAATAATCAGTTCGTACGTCCAACGACTAGAAAGGCATTAATATATGCTCTATTATAAAAGACTATAACCCTTCATATACCAGTTTCCTTCTGTTTATCTGCCAATGTTTAAGTTGTTCCATGGGGCTTTTCCAGTGCCTCCCGCTATTTGTATTTGGGAATCCTTCAGCATCATCAGTTGTTTCACTCAAGTTCTCATCGTCAAGAACTTCATTTTCTTGTATCGGAGATAAATGTGAGCAGTCAAGGGGCTTGCAAAGACCAAAATCCGAGAGCTTCATGTGACCGTTTTTGTCTAACAGAAGGTTGTCTGGTTTTATGTCTCTATGAATGTAGTTGTGTTTATGAATAGATTCAATCGCAAGAACACTTTGAGCAATGTAAAATCTGGCCACAGTCTCGGTCAAAGTTTCTTCTCTTATAAGCAAAGTCATCATGTCACCACCAGGAAGATATTCCATGATCAGATACAAGTACTCAGCATCTTGAAATGAATAGTATAGTTTCACAATGCAGTGACTACCAACCTCCGCAAGCAAATTCCTTTCCGCTCTAACATGCTCAACCTGGTTTCAGTTACATAAAGTCAGTGATTACAGATATAAAAGTAAGAAAAATGATACACTCCATGAAAGTTGTTAACGCTAAAAAAGTTGGTCATTTCCGTTTTAGAGAACTTGCAGAATTTTGAAACGTGTGCGTTCATGATAAAATTTTTCGTGATGTGTTTCATTGCTCTAAAATTAAATGGCGGAGATCATGTAAAAAGTGTTCTGGGAAGTAATGAGGCTGCGGAAACAAGACCAAATCAACTTTCGTCTCACCTGTCCCCGACTAAGCATTTCGGATTTTTTCAACTTTTTCATGGCATAGATGTTCCCAGATTTCTTCTCCCGACACAATCTTACCTGTAAATATCAAGATAAAAAGCTATAACACAAGATATAAAGACACTGAAAACAGAAGTTAATATATCATTTATTGATTGAATTAGTTTCACAGAAGCTTCTCTTAATAACACAATTTTGAGAAAGTAAACATAAAAAATGCATATTTCTAACCTCTCCAAAGGCACCTCTTCCGATAATGGTGAGAAGATCAAAATCATCGGCACAAATCTTGTGCCTTTTCAGTCGCATAAAGTTAGTCTCTCTGCGCTCCAAATCCTTCATAAGATTCACTTGTTCCTCCTCCGACACACTTTCGGAAGCTAATTTCTTTTCTAGCACTGAACGCCTGAAAAAAATTACAGATTTCAGAGATGAAATCAATCAGGAAAAAAAAAAAAAAGAGAGAGAGAGAAAAACAAAGCAGATTCTCGAGCTCGAACGAAGATCGGAAACGCCAATGTGAAATGTATCTGTAGAGAATTCAGAGGAAAAAAAAAAGGTCGAAAAAAGTGGTTACCTCTCTTTGCGTTCTTGGATGTGCTTCCTCTGAGCCCGGTAATGGCTCTCGATAAACTGCTTCGCCGCCGCGACCTTCTCCATCGTCAAGCTCGAAACCACCGCATGATCCTCCCCGGCCATGGCCCCCACCTCGCCCTTCTCCTCCTCCTTCTCCCCCACCTCCTCAGGATTCTTCTCCATCTCTCTCTCTCTCTCTACTTTCTCTCTCTACCTGGTTTTTGTGAATTTTTGGCGATTGTGACAACGAAGCGAACGCCCATGGGACGAACGGGACCGCGCAACACAGGTTCTTTCTACAACGACAGTTTTCTTTTCTTTTTTCTTTTTTTTTTTCCTCTTTTGATTCGATTTTGGCTGACACGTGGAGTGAATGTGCTGGTTCGGTCCAGGGGAGTTTCAACAGTTGGACTTCCCCGGAGTAAATTTCAGGTGGAGGACAACGCATCGGATGTCAACTCCTCGCAGCTTGAGATCAACGGTCGAGAATTTCTGAGCAAAAAATAAAAGATCAACGGTCGAGAATTGTCGTTAATTTCGATATTGGGAATTTTTGACGTGAAGTGGAACATTAATAGCGGACGCCGGGAAGCTGGAATGTGGAACGTTCCAAGCTTAAAATGAAGGAAATACTTTTAAAATTAAAAAAAAGAAACTTTTAAATTCTTTTTTACTTTATTTACCAAAAAAAATGAAAGAAATACTTTAAATATTACAAATCTTTTGGGGAAAAACAAATTTTGGAAAAAACAATTAGGACATGATTTCTAATATCAGTTGTAGATCAAAGGATCAAATTTTAATAGTATATTTCTTTAACAGTTAAAAATTATATCTTCCAAAATCGAATCATAATTCTCTAAAAGAATTTTGGTACTAACCTTTTAGGAGGTGGTATTGAGAAAATTACTTTTTTTTTTTCTGTTAAAATAAAATTCAAAAAGGAAGACGAGTAATGTTAGCATATCTATTAGGCGTTAACAAAAGGACTCTTTAGATGTTGATAGGAATGTTCGTTGAAAGCTCTATTTCTCAATAAGAAGCGCGTTATTCTGACTTCATCGAATGTGCTGACAATAAACATTTGTTTGGGGTGTAGGTTTGAACCTTAACTTTTTTAGTTTTTAGCTTCAACCTTGCATTTGGACATACAATTCGGTTTCAACTACCCAATTTACTGTTGCACAGTCATTTGAACCTGGGATTATTGTGCGCCTTTGTCTGACAGATATAACTTATTAATATATCTTGCTGCAGTTGGATGCAACTTTGTTGCTCAACAATTTTTATTTGTATATTTTATTATATAATTATGCTTTTGAGGCACAATATCTAATACAGGTTTAAGCTCAACTTTTATATCCAAATCCTCAACTCTAAATGAATTTTTACATCTCAAAAACTTGAACACAAAATGTCCAACTCTCAAATATTCATCTCATCTCATTTTAATCTAAACTCAAAACTTATACTCAAACCACGATCCAATCAAAAGCTAAGAATACGTGGAGGCATGATCTCAGACATTCTCCATCGAGTATAAGCTCTAATTCACCATAATAATTTATTACCGTTAGACCATCTCACTCAGTGATTATTTTATTTTAGCTTAGACATTTTAGGATAGAATGTTCCAAGTCGTACCTAACACCTATAAGTATACAAAATTGGCACCTATTTTTTTTGTTGAAGTGAAAAATAAAGGTAATTAAAAGGCAAGTAAAAAACAGACGGTGGGTACTCAAATGCTAGCCGATCACTTATATTGATTTAGCAGATACATGCTTTTTGCTAGTGTTTATAAGAGAGAGCCACTGACACATACTCAATACAAGTACATATTGTATGAGATTTCAGTGCAAGTCCTTCGCATTGTACTGTTGCATATTTGCTTCTAGAAGAGACAAGGACTAATCCGTGAGAATTTAGACTGGATGGTAAATCCGCTTGTCTTTTATATAAGAAGTTGTGAATTCGAGTTGGGACCATTTCAGTGGTTAAGATACATAAATAACCTATTTCAAAACTATCCATTTATCACGTGGGCCGCTATACTGCTCTTGGAAATTATCTAGATATCATTATAACCTTAAAAGGCATTCAAAAGCAAAGTTAGTCATTGCAAAGAGGCAGAGGAATTCAAAATGGCAGGCAACTCCTGCGTGACTCCTGCATACGGTTTTCAAGCAAGTTAGATTCCGTTTGGTTCAAGTTGGCATTCCTGAAAATATGTAAGCATTTAGATTTGTCCCGTCTCTTTTTTTCCAATCTTTTCACCTTTTGCCTTGACCAATTTCTAATCAGAGACAAGATTTTGAATACAGTGAGGGACGAGTAACAAAAGTTCAACAAGCCCAAAAACGTGTTCACACTCTGTTACTTAATTAAAAAGAGATGAGAGTAATTTGTCTATCTGATCAGTAATCAGCCTCCTCCATCAAAGCCAAGACAGAAGTTTCTTTATAAATTAAAAAAACAAAAAATTAAAAGTCAAACGAAACTTTTTACCATGAAAGACCAATTTTAAGAGTTCGAAAAACAGCATCATGGGACACAGCAGCAATCAATCAAAGCATAACGACAGTGTTGCTGAGCGCTAAACACGAGAAAGAAACGCGTAACAATCAGTCATGTAAAAGTCAGACACACACACCTACACACAACATAAAACAACGCACCCGCCTATAGAAGATAAATTGCGGCTTCAAAAGGCAGATTTTTCCAAGCTTTGAAAATTTTGGGGTCTCTGAGCATTCTCTGCTATAGGCTAAAAAGCCTAGTCAAATCTAAGTAAACTGGGACCTTCATTCTTCAATGCTATCATTGCTAATAACAAAACAAAACTACGTAGACCTCAACAACAAAGTCTTGTCTGGTCGATAAGTTGTACGGTGTTAAATCTCTGATAATTTACGTAAAACTGGATTCATTCTTTTGACTAGAACTGGATCAGAATTTTTTCCATGCCATGCCAAGGATCTAAATGCAAAAAAAAAACATAAATTAAATTAAACATTAAAAATTGTGAACCTATCTATTGGTAGAATAGGAATAAATTCAAACTCGTATACAAAAGAATTGAATCTTATTCTATAACTGAAAGAATTTAATAACTTTGAGGATTTTTTTTTTTTTTTTTTTTTTTTTTTTTTTTGTGACTCACAAATACCAATCAAACACTATCGAAAAGAAGCGCCGGCAAGGCCATGGTGCAACAAGTTATGAGCAATCTGGTCTCTCTTCTGCACCGCGTTGGCAGACCTTATGCTGTTCTCAGCCACCATCTCGTCATCGAAGAGCTCGAACCTCGCTGTCGGATCGATCGCGTCGTTACTCATCTCGCAAATGTTGTGCAAAACACAGCAAGCCCCGAGGACCACAGGCAGGTCCTGAAGCTTAACCTCGGTCCTCTTCTGCAGACAAGACCACCTTCCTTTGAGCCGAGCGAAAGCCTCTTTTGCCACGTTCTGAACATCCCCAATCTTCTCGTTGAAAGCGTGTTGAGCCCAGGTGAGATTCTGCTTCGTGTAAGGGACCAAAAACCAGTCGAGAAGCGGAAACCCGGAGTTTCCCACGATCCATACATCCCTCAAAAGCCCGCGATTTGCCCTCTGGAAAAGAGCCGACTTCTCGAGAACCTGATCGTCGGGCATAGACCCAGGCCAGCCAATGCAGATGTCGGTGAACACCCCTTTCGGATCGACGACGCCTTGGACAGTGATGGAGTACGAAGTTTTCTGGTTCCTCTCCGTGTGCCTCTTGTTGAAATACGCGGCGACGCTGATCTTCGGAGCGATGATCGGGATGTGGGTGGTGTACACTGCTCCGGCGACGTTCTGAATCCCGGAAACCGCTTCGAACTCGTTCTTGATCGTTCTCATCCTCTGTTCGTCCGGCCATTGGAGGAATTTCGGCATAAGAACCGTCTTAATCGCAGAGCAGACCTCCAGAACCAGCTTATGACAGGTCGAAATTCCGAGCCCGAACCGCTTCGAGACCAGCCGGAGAGGCTCGCCGGTGGCCAACCGCCAAATGCAGACCGCGACACGCTGCCGGACCGGGATGGCTTCTCGAAGCATCGTGTTCTTCTTCATCACGGTCGAGTCCAGCTCGTTGCAGATCATGTCGAAAGTCGCCTTGCTCATCCTGAAATCCTTCCTGAACTCCTCCTCCGGAAAGTCCGGGTGGTTGTGCTGGTCCCACCAGTCCTTCGACCTGTCCTTCACCCACAACCGCCGGTGATGCCCCGCAGGCCCGGTCCCGGAGCCGGAGCCGGACTGCACCGAACTGCATCCCTCCCGGCTGGAACTCGCCGGAACCGCCTTAGCAGCGGCGACGGCAGTTACGACGGAGGAGGAGGCCGACTGTCGAGCTCGCTTGGTGCGGGACTGGTCCAAATCGTTCAACTGAGAGTAATGTTGGTCGAGATTGTTGTAATAGTTGTTCATGACTTGGTTCTCCTTATTGAAAGTGGAATCGAATTGGGATTTATCTTGTTGGAAATCGATTTCCCTCTGTTTCTGTTCTTGCTTCTCATCCTCGTCAAGCAGAATTAGCGAGGCTAGAAACTCCTTAAAACCACCTCCATTTTTGTTGACATTCACACCAGCCTCGTCATCTTCTGGCTCATCTTGTCCGTCCTTTCTCCGCCGCTTTCTCGAGTCGTTTCCGCTGCTTAAATTCACACCAAAAGTGTCGTCCATTTCTGGGAACAAACTGAAGAAGTGAGAAAAGTCGTCCTGGTTTAGAAACGGGACTGAGGAGCTAATTTCCATGAAACAGAGGGTCGAAGTGTGAAACGAACTGGGTATTTTCCCCCCTTTTTTTGTGTTTTTGTTTTCTTTTTTGATTGGATCTGATTTTTCGGTTTTGAGTAAGTTTTGGTTCGGATTGAATCTGCAAAATGGAGATGATTAAGAAAAGGAGCGGCGTTATGGGTAGATATATAAAGAGCCATGGCGGGCGAGAAGATGGAAGCGTGTGCGTAAGTGTGAACGCGGTGTATTTGAGAGGCTTTTTGACGGTGACTTGACTTTTCTTTGATTATGATAAAAAAACGAAAGAAAAAAAAAAAAAAAAAAAAAAGAGAGACGGTTTTGATGTGTTTCTTTCTCTCTCTAGAACTCTTTACATCTCTTTCTCTCTCCTCGGCAGGATCTCTTACGCGGTTGGGTCGACAGTACTTCGAGAATTTGATGGTTTTTGATGTTGATAATAATTGATTAATTATTTTGTTTCTTTTGGAAGAAAAAACAACACGTTGGATAAATGGAAGGAAGTGGAGAAGCTTCGGGTTTCGTTGAGGAGGATTGAGAGAGGAAAGAGGAACGGACAAACAAGGAGAGAGAAAAAAATAAAAGGGTAGGAATAATAATTAAATATTATCTGAAAGGCCACGTCAACAATTTGCTAAGCGCTGATATCAGACTTTTTGAACTGTTTTGTTGGCGAAATATCTAGGCAGTGTACCCCTTTGTTTTCGCTATTTATGATTTACGCGCTTAAGTTTTTGCGTTAATACCGAACCTTTTTTTTCCTATGGATTTACTTGGTATGTCACCCAAAAAAAAATATATAATAATAATAATAATAAAAGTTTTGATACCATACTTATTTTTAAAATGAAAATTTTTTTATTTAATATGCATTTGATAAAACAGTTTGAGTTGGTTGACTTTTTAAAAATTAATTATAAATTTTGTTGATTTTTCAGAAAAACATAAAAATTAAAATGAAAAAGTATAGTTTAATTAGAGTTAAACTTGTGAGCCAAGCGCAGTATTAAAGTAAGAAAATCTTTTCATCTTAAAAATAAGACAGAGTTTAGATATATAAAAAAAAATTTCCTCTAAATGATATTTGAATAATAAAATGAAAAGATGTATGTTTTTAAGATGAGATGGGTTTTTATTTTTATTTTTTAAAGAAGAAAACAGTTCATGATGTGTTGACAAACTATTTATCAGTGTACTTTAAAAATAACTATGCGATCTAAACATGTCCTTATTTTCTTCGTTACAATGTTTAGTGCATAAGGATTTTTTTTCCCCCCCTACTAAACATGTGGAATCTTTTTGCTCGTTTTTAAGTAGGGAATTAATAAGAAAGAGATTTCAACGGTAAAGGGTTTTATTTTCCAATTGTCATATATATATATATATATATTATTTATTACACATATTATTATATTTTGATAAGATACTATGATATAAATTAAAAAACACTATTCATATAAGGTCCTACTTTAAAAAGACACATCTTCTTTTTCTTTCTTTTTTTTTTATGAAAAGGAAATATTTTTTTAAATAAGGACAATTCATTAGATAGATCAATTATTGAGAGGAGTCTGCCCATACACTTGTAAGGTTTTGCTTCGTTTTTAGATGATAATAGGCATTGATTTTAAAGAAGTTCTTGGTTGTATTAATGATCTGCTTATGGCTGAATTCTACTTTCAAAGCATTTAGCATTTGACCGTAATGAAGTTAATGATAAACAAAAAAAATACGTTCTTCTTCTCATTTCCATTCCTCCAAAGGGTTCAAAGGAAGAAAAATAATAATAGGTTAAAAAAATTACTAAGACATCAATTTTAATCCTAATTTTTTTTTATTAATTTTCTGCTATCATTCTTTTATTGTTGAAAAAGATGACAATTCAAAAGTTGGTATTTACCGAGAGATTGTGTATCTTAATGAAAAGTGACAATTTAAAATTTTGGTATAAAATTGAGATTAGATTTGATACGTATATTTAATCTTATTATATTTCAAATAAAGCACTAAAATTCACTTTCCAATTGTGTTTTGGAAAATTATGAAACAGTCACTTTCAAAGCTTCGCTAATATTGTTTGATTTTGAATGGTTGTATTTATAATATATGGATGGTTTCACATTTGATTTCGTCACATAATATATTCTAAATCATCTACCCAAGCTTTGAATCTATTGTTGGACTTGGAAAATCAGTCATTAAAATGTGTTTGAGTACAATACAGCCGTCTTTTTCTCCGGATTTTATGTTTAATAATTTTGTCTAATCTCTTTCTTTTTTTCCTTCTTTTCTTTTACATGACCCTCTTGTTTGTTTGCTTGCTTTTGGTTTTTGGTTTTTGGTTTTTTTTTGGGAAACTCCCCAAAAGAATTCACTATTTATCATATACACGCATAAGTTTCTTTTCCTTAATTTCATCCCCAAGCAGACAGTAGGGTTTTTGCTTCTATATACATTAGTGCCTCCTATCTTCTTGTCAATTATCGCATATAACAAACAAATTTATTTGCTTCATTACTAAGTATTAGTTTGTAAATTATACGTCAAGGAAAAAATTGTTATGCCGGTTGATATCTTTTGTTTTTTGGTCAAAATAGTTAGAAACAATCTATATGTTACATTATAAGTTTGAGATTACAAGAATAGACTATCTCATGGATTTTCCACGAATTCAAAAATCTTAAATATAGTTTAAAAAAAAATGCAAAGCATAAATGATACCATAAGTTCGAAGTGATAATGATTAGAAAAAAGAAAAAGAAAACAATTAGGTTGTTTAATTTTTTTATCATTGTATTAGTAGTTAAAAGTTATTGAGATTAAAAATTGATATTTACAAAAAAAAAGTTGTGAATACGAAAACAAATTTTTAGGTATTTGATAAACCATGAATAAAATCACTATAAAAATTAATAATAACTAAAAATACAAATTTTTTATTTTTATTGAGTGAATTTTTTCAATACACGTTAAATAGACAAATGAAGCCCTACTTCATTTACGAATTTTCTCCAACTCAATAACTTTGTTAGATTAGAAAACACCATGAAGTTTTGGAACTTAATTATCACAAAAATTCCTTTACAGCTCCATCATTTTTCCATCTCCACTTACTACTTTTCCGCTGAGATTAAAATTGACGTGAATAAGGAGTTGGTGACATCAGATCTCCTGCGTTTTGACAATGTTTTTCTTCATTTGGAAGGTTTTACATTTGACAGTTGACTTACAAAGTCCTGGTCGAAACTTTTTTTTTATTATTATTATTTTGACCACCAACTAATGGATATTATGTATTGGATGATTGATTTGATTTGATCATTTTTATTTTTAAAAAAAAAAGTATTGAAAGATAATTAGCATGCGTTTGGTATTACGGTTTGGATCGTGGTATTTGGGTTTGAATTGAATTATATGTTTGATGAGGTGTTTGAATTATTGGAGTTAAAAAGTAAAAAAACTTGAAATATGTTCGGAAAAAAATACTAATATGGAGCTTGTTTCATCCGTCTTAAAATTCTAAGTAATTAAAAAAAAATCATCTCATATGGACTTGTATATACAAAGTTATGGACTTTTATACTTTATTTGGTATTTCAATTTAACTTCGACTAAACTGTATTTTTTCATCTTAATTTTTGTCATTTTATGAAAAGTCAACAAAAATTATAACTAGTTTTTGAAAAGTCAATAAATTCCAATTTAAAATTTTCATCTCTAACCGACGAACCAAAAGCAAGCTTAAAGTTTGAGTTACAAAATTATACAAATAGTAAAACTGATGTTGACTTTTTAGAAGAAAATATAAACAAAAATTAAATTGTAAATTGTGATCTAAATTGGAGTACCAACCCCCTTAGTATTATTGAATGATTTGAGTTCATACATGAAGACGACTTTATTAATTATCCAAACAAAAGAAAGAAAGAAAAAAAAAAAAAAAAGAAGGTGACTTTACCTAACTATACTAAAAGAGACTTATTTTGGACGGACCTGTTCATACCACGGTCCAAAACACGCGTTTCATAGGGGGTGTTTGGATGATGAGTTCAAACTCATCACCATCAACTCAATTTTTGTCTTTTTCCTCAAAATTTTTTTATCTTTTCTGAAAAGTCAACCAAAATCACTATTTAAACTTACAAATCTTAACTCAAACTTACACACCAAACACTAATTCTTTTTTATTCTCCTCTCCTTCTCATTTTTCCAGTTTTGTAATTATTTGTGTGAAGAATAAGTTGGTAAGTCACAATGGTTGAGTGGTTTAAGCGGCAGGCTTAAATTCCTCTCTTGTGTGATACTGCTCCTATTCATGTTCGTGCTTACTTGTATGCCGAAACTTCAAGGTCAATAAAGAAGGACTCCTATCCGGGGTCTGAAACTCGGTCTGCTTGCTCCTACAGACTGGTACTACGTTCACGCTGTGAATCACACCTCCGAAAGCCACATCTTGACATTTTGGTGTAAATGCAGTTCAGCCAACATTTACTTTAATGGAAAAAATTTGTTGATTGTCAATCCTAAACAAGATTGATGAAAAAATAAATAAATCATAGACAGGACAATTTCCTTCTGACCACACGGACTAAGATTGACAATGTCTAGGACAGTCCATATGAAAAAAATAATAATAAAATAAAATTATAATCTTTATTCCCAAATTGACCAAGGGTCCATCAAAATATCTATATTATATATATATATATATATTGTGCTCTGAAAGTCCATTAATATTTTACATGTTCTTAATTTAGCATGCTTAGAATGAGCATGAAAAAAAATCTTAATATTGCCGCATTTGCTGGTCTGGTCATCCTTCGAGTCTTTATATAAGCCTTGTTTTTTCTGTGGGCGAGTTGACCTTTTAACCTAAAAAAAATAAAAAGAGTGTCATATAGACATAGTAAACTGCTCAAGGAAGTCCCTTTGTCAATAGAGAATTTTCTTTATTATTTTATGAGAAAAATACCTACATAGTCCATATATTTAGCTTAAATATCACTTCTATCATACTTGATGTGCAAATGTTCAAATCTGTAAAAGCAATTATATTTTAAAAATACCAACATTACTTCTCAACCTATATTAAATAAAATAAAACTTATTAAATTATAAAAATAATTGACATATTTGTCTGATCATTTTAAAATTTTTAATTCTTTACTTAAGTTATATTTAATGTAGACTACAAAGGATAGTTTCAAAAAATTACTCTTTTTATGGGGTTTGTGTGGCTGATTTTACAAACATATATGTTTGGCAATTTGAATAATAAAAGGGATAAAATGATATTTAGACTAAATATAAGGGATATTTGATGATATTTATACTAATGGGGCGTTTGGAGCACACATTTTAGTTGGAGTTTTGAAAATGTTTTGATTGAAAATAAACTAGAATTGTTAGAAAAAATAACAATATTAATCTGCTTTCATTTTTGTTGTCATTTTATGTAATTTTAAAAAATATCATTTTATTTTGACTTGAAATAAGAAAACATGAATTTTTAAAGTTTGAGTTTTTTGAAAATAAAAAAAAAAAGAGATGTGAAGATGTGATAATTAAAACTATAAATTTGGTTTACTTTTAGATTTAAAAAACAAAAAAAAAACATTTGAAAAATTCTAACCAAAACGTATGTTTCAAACGGCACCTTATAACATGATATATTTTAAGATAAATTACTAGGTTGGTTCCTGAATTTTTAATTTTATATAACTTTGGTCCTTCAAATTTTTTTTTTCGTAATTCGAATGTCCCTAAACTTTTAAAATGTTATTACAATAATCATACACGTTAATTTTTGGACAGAATCCGTTGGTTAACATTACAGATTTCATTTAAAAATTAACAAAAATTACTATTATAATAATATTTTAATAGTTTAAAGGCATTCCCTTTCGTAGCTGGAACGATTATAAACTATTAAAAACGTTACTACGGTAGTCTTTTTCGTTAACTTTTTTATGGAATCCGAAGTTAGCATCACTTTTTGATTAAATTATTAATAGATTTTGTTCAAAAATTAACATAAATCACTATTGTAACAACATTTTAAAAGTTTAGGAGCATTTCAACTAAAAAAAATTCAGGGACTAAAATTACATAATATCAAAAGTTTAGAGACTAAATGAGTAATTTACTTTATATTTTAAGTCTACCTTATTTTATTTGTTGGACAATTTTTAACTGTTTAGGGGGTGTTTGGTGTTTGAGTTGAGTTGAAATTTTTTAAGTTTGAATAGGACCCTCAATTTAACTTATTCTCATTTTAATCCCAAATCTTTTTTTATTAACACAAACAACCCAACTTCGAAATAGTGGTTCATAATTATCCAGAATTTATTTATTTTTTATTTTTATTTATTTATTTTTTTTCAGTTGGTGAAAATTCCGAGCCAGGAATTTTGGAATGGAAATAAGTGGCTTAAGCTGATAACTGAGATCTGACTCACACATTACCTGTCCAACAAGAAGAACCCAAATGAACAGTTGTTCTTCGATGGCGTCTCTTCTCAGTCCAACTCCCACTATTTCTCTACACCCCAAGGTAATTCCATGAAATTCTATTTTCTGGGTTTTTTTTTTTTTTGGTCGTCCAAAATTCTCAACTTTTGGAATCAATTTGCGGTTGTTCTTAATCCGATTCCTTCTCTTTTTCTCTTATGGGTACAGGCAAATCGTACATTTCTGAGCAGCATATTTTCGAATCCACCGTCCAAAGTTTGTAGGAACAGTTCGAGAATTGGCAAACGACATGGGATTTGTTCTGTGACGAAAGCCAAGACGGCCGTTGACGGAGATGTGATCGAGAAACAACCGGTTACTCTCGACGACAAGAATGGTGACACCTCGTAATTTGTTTGATTCGAATGCTGTTTTCAAACTTGATTTGCCTAAGTCACTTCTAATTTAATAACCTGTTTAGATTATAGGTTTGAACACTAAGTTTGAACATAAAAAGAGAAAAAACGCTACAAAAAAAGGTTCAAATGCAAATTCTTATTAGAAGAAGTACCCTAAGAAAAAAGTTTGAATTGTAAATTTGAACTAGAATCCAAATGAGGGTTAAGCCTTTATTTATTTATTTATTTATTTATTTAATTTGAGTTATGATTCAGCTGGATTAATGGGTTAATTTTAGAAACCAGTGCCAAATAATTTGTATTCAGGAAAAAAAAAAAAAAAAAAAGGAGGAGAAGAAAAGCCAATGGAACGTGTTTGTTTAGAAGATTATGTGATGGGTTTGAAATAAAATACTTTATGAATAGTGAAAAATACAAATTTAATGAAATGAAACAATGTTTTTTTTTTTTAAACTTTGAAATAGAGGATTTGAACTCAACACTTTTAAATATACTTAGGTGTAATATTATCGTTAAACTATGCATATAATCACAAAATAATATAGTGTTTTAATTAGATTATAAAATGTGTAAATTTAGTATAACTTTGTGGATGTTACAATTATATTCTGTCGATATATGATTGAGAAAAATGTTATAATTGAGTCTAATTTGATAGATTTTTTACAACTAAAATTGCATTTTATCACAAGATCTTTTCTTATATCCTATTATATGATTTTTTTTTAAAATCTGCCTGGCATGATACTCTGGTAATTTTTTTTAATGTTTCCTTTTATCATTTATTGGGAAGTGTGCAGAATCTTGTGTCAGAAGAGTTGCCAATAAACTGTTTGTTAATATGTTTGAGAGAGAGAGAGACAGAGACAAATGAGTTAGAAAAGGTCAAAAGATTTTGAGCTTTGGGCGGTTTGCTTCTTGTTGTTGGCCATGTGAAAGAGAGATTATCCCCTTTAAATCATGATATTAAACAATTTGATATGCTTAGTATGACAACTTTATCTATGGATGCGGATATCCACGGGTACCAATTTCATTAAGAACGGATATAGAGATAACATATAGATATAAGGATAAGTATGAGAGTTAATATTAATCCCCGCACGGATGCGGGACGGGATGGAAAAAGCTCCTCCATATCCGCACTCATTCCATTTATATTCATACTTACAAAAATATATATTTATATGTTTATATATACACAATTTGAATATGAATTTATCTATAGTTTTATGGATTGGATTTGTTTTTAATATTTTATTTTTATTTTCAGTTACATTTGTGATTATATTGTCAAATTTTATGAAAACTTTAATGAAATTTATTTTGAGTTTTTTTTAATTCTTAATAAATAAATGGGTAGAGTATGAATATAATACTCTCAATGAGAATTATCCGTACTCACATCCGTATTAAATTATACAAGTATGAGAGTGGATATAGAGGATAAAAAAAGTGGCAAATCTAGGAGTGGAGGAAGCATACTTACCCCCGCCTCGTCCCCTTTCTCTAGACATGCTTTGTTCTTGTGCTTATCTAAATTGTTTGCTACTACTTTTGCTGATGCAGATTATGGGGTTGTTAGTGTCCACCACGTGGGACTGTTGTGCGAGAACCTGGAAAGGTCTCTGCACTTTTACCAGAATATTCTTGGTAATGTTTTAAGAATTTTCAAAAAGATTTGAACCTATAAAGAACTTGTTTCTGACAGAGGATTAAACTTTTGTGTGTGTTTTGTGAAAAATTAGGCCTTGAAATCAATGAAGCTAGGCCACATGACAAGCTTCCCTACAGGGGTGCTTGGTTATGGGTTGGTTCTGAGATGATCCATCTGATGGAGCTTCCAAATCCCGACCCCTTGTCCGGACGGCCTCAGCACGGTGGCCGGGACCGCCATACTTGCATTGCTATTCGGGATGTTTCTAAGCTGAAAGCAATCTTTGATGAAAATGGTAAACTTTTTAATTTTCTCATCACCTTGTAAATCATTTGTTTCTACATTGTGTTCATGATATGAAGCGTTTTATGATAGAGCGTTAAATCTGATTAAAATCATAATCAAACGAAAAAAAAAGAATGTAAATAGTGAAATTTTGTGTGCTGCAGGTATTGCTTACACTCTAAGTAAATCAGGGAGGCCAGCAATATTTGCTCGAGATCCAGATGCAAATGCTTTGGAGTTTACACAAGTGGACAATTGAACTCAAACTTATAACCACCAAATTTGCAACGTCAACTGGCTGTGGAGTTCCATTGTCCCGTTAGGAAGCAGAACAGTTTGTACAGATAATTATACAAAGTAAATAAGCCACTGGTGTAGAAACTAGTCCTGCAAAAACAATAAATTAATGTATTTCCCATTGGACGAATATCAAGAAAAATAAACAAAATGGTACACCAGTTTTGTTTTGTTTTTTTGTTTTTTTTTAAGTAACACGAGTTTTGATATATATTAAAAATTATTAATATTTTTTTGGTTGGTCCTCATTTTCTATCAATACCGCATGTTTATGATCATTGGATCAACTCAAAATTGTATAGAAAAAGTATGCAGAATATATAATTTTAATACTGATATGATAGTTTAAAACAAAGTTATAGATTATTTTTTCAGTACATCACATGCAAGCAAAGGCGGAGAGAGGGGGGGTGCGAGTGGGGGCTATAGTCCCCACTCAAATTTTTGTTCTTCTAACTTTATCCAAAATTTTTTTAATTTTTATAATTTGTCCAATTGAAAATAAAATAGTCTCATATAGTCCATATTTTATCCCTACTAAAAAAAAATTTCCCACATAACCCACACTAATATTAATTCCAAAAAAAAAAAATTATACTTTTACTATTTTGTCTCCACTAAAATTAAAAATTATTACATAAACCTACTAAAATAAAAAATTCTCACATAGTCTCTATTAAAAATTGTTTTATCTTCAAAAAAAAAAAATAGTATACGATTTCATTAAAAAAAATTTCTGACTCTGCCTCTGCATCTGCATGTAGGAACAGGTAGACATTGATATACTTTTGACAAGTCTACAAGCTGTGTGCTACATGCGATACGATATACATGAGTTACAGAAGAACTTACTTTCAGATGTAGGAACTACACAAACAAATATTTGCACCGTGTACTAGAAACCAATCCTACAAGTATACATCATCGCCAAGCAAGTTCACCCCGCGTACGGATACGAGAACTGTTTATTAGTTTAGGCGCGTGAGAATGTTGGGCGTGACCTCCACTCGTTTATGGCGGATCGTAACGTGTGGTCTGGAGTTAACATAGAATGCTGAAGTCTAAGCTTTGTCACCGGCGAAACATTGTGTTTCTCAAGCCACGCCTTGATCGCTCTGTACTCGTAAGTGAAACCATCAGCAGCAATGTAGGGGTCGTCCATAATGTCCTGTATAGACCACAAAATGATGCATGTAGATGGTTAATATTAGATTCAAACGCTACATACACTTTACCAGTTTTCAAGCAGCATAATGAGGCATCAGTAGTACCCGGCACCACAAATGATAACTACAATGAGTCCCATACAATCCAGTGCGGGACCCGTCCTGTTACGAGTTGTGGTGCTAGGCACGAATGGCGTTGTTTATCTTTATGTTCTAATTTTTAACCTGAAGGATTGGACAATAATAGTGGCCCGGTGCGTGGAAGTCGTTTCTTTCTAATTCTGCACTAACATTTGCCATATTGACCAGTCTTTTGAGGACAGGCAAAACTTCAGACTCGAGATCTGGTCTGTCCCTGCATCTGAGTGTTGAACACTTCAGAGCGATTCGAGCTAGTTCCTCAGTTTCGACAAGTGGCCAGTCCGTAACTGACTTGTCTAGAATATCAACTAAAGAACCATTTCCAATAGCGTTCTCAACAGTTAACAGAAGCCCCTTCGGATGTCGGGATGTCAACAATTGGAGGACTATGACTCCAAAAGCATATAAATCTGATTTTGGTCTGACCGTACCAGTTCTTTGATACTCTGGATCCATGTAGAAGAGCGTACCAGCAAGAATTGAGTCTCCGTACTCCGTGATGCTGTCAGGCACAACATTAGAGATGAGTTTAGCAAGACCAACGTCCCCAATCTTGCTTACATAATTTCTATCTAACAAGATATTCCCTGGTTTTAAATCTCGATGGACAATAGGGTCTGGCTTCGAATTGTGTAAGAATGCAAGACCGCAACCTATTTCGAAAACTATCCGGAACCTTATGAACCAAGGAAGTTCTGCTTTTCCTTTTCGGCAGAAAATATAGTCCTCCAGGCTTCCATTTTCCATGTATTCATAGACAAGGCAACCGATCTCAGGACATGCTCCAAGCAGCAGAACGATGTTCGGATGGTGTAGCTGGCTTAGAACTTCAACCTATGAATATTTGGAGAAGAAAATTAAACAAAAAAGCAAACAGATAGGAAGGTGGTCAAATGACACCAAATGAATTCGGGAATAAGTTTATTATGAATCCTTTAAGCACCTCTTTCAGGAACTCATGTTTCTTTTCAGCGGCACCACTCTGAAGAACCTTAACAGCTACTGGAGTGTGATCAAGATAGCATTTGTAGACCTTTCCATAGCCGCCTCCACCAATCACATTTTTCTCCAAGAAGAAATCTGTTGCAAATTCTATTTCGCTCCTTGTGTACTTCCTGTACCTTTTATCACTGGAAAAGAGCGCCTCAACAAGTTTGCTTTTCTCTAAGGACTCTTCAAAGGCATTCACTTCAGCAATTTTTCTTTCATAAGTCTCTTTTGCAAGCAAAGCTCTTGCTCTCTCAACCTCCTCCACGGCTTCCAAATGCTTTGCTTTCTCTTCAGCAGCAATTTTCTTTAAAGTCTCTTCTCTTTCAAGGGCAGCATTCACTCTTCTCGTTTCTTCAAGGCATACAGAAGAAGCTAACTGGACCTGCAGATTGGACATCTATAAGTAATGTGCAATGCAATTCATACTACTCTCGTCGAGACCACTCAAAATTACTCATCACAGTCTCTTCTAGCTCATCTTTATGCGTAGTATGCTATGCTTTTTCTGCCGTAATAAATAGAGAAATGCTCGTCACTTGGATAAGAAATTAGACCAGTCAAGAAAAGTTCAGGTAACCAGGTAATTGAGCTCGATAAGGAAATGCAGATTTCTATTACATCAAATTCTACCATATTTCCACAATTTGAAACACCAGATATTTGACCTCTCACCTTCTTTTGGGTGTGGACCAGTTCTTCACAAGCTCTATTGTACATTGTTATAGTTCTTTGCAATTCTCGACGCAGCTGTTCAACCTCAGCTTGTGAATCTAACTGCACGATAGTAGAAGACATCAAAACTCACCCCAAAAACTCTACGCCGTGTCAATATTAAAGAGCCACAGAACGGAAAAGAATCACAAATATTGGTAAAAGTTCTCGGCACAAATCACCTTGTCCGCATTTACAGAAGTCATGGAATTGCATTGTCTTAAACTATGAGTTTCAGAGCCATCTTCAAGGTACTGATAATGCCTTCCACTTATGCTAGTATTTGTAGAAGAGCCCGTTGTTGTAAATGCTTCAGAATGTGGATAACTGAGAACAGACATGGTAGATGCTCCAAACGTTTCATTAGCTTGGGACTCCGCAGAGAAAGAACGAAAACCAGATAATTGTTCACCAAAACCACGGAGCCCTTGTCCTTGGTCTCTTTGAGTAGAACTCTGTCGCACAGAGCTAGTCTCTGCAAGGTGAAGAAAAAAAGGTTTAGGGTATCAAGAGGAATTAAATGCAAAGAAAAGCACTTTAAACATACCACCCGAAGATGAAGGATTAGCGGCTTTTGTGATTATTCTCTGCTTGGACACAACATATATGTCACACGGGTTGTCAGTGCATCCTAGAACACTTGTTGGTACTCCTGGTCCCTTCAGTTTCCTAAAGCAATTGTCACTTGAGAGTTAGCATTGATTCAGCAAGAAAAAAAAAATTAACGCACTTGGACTCGAAAACTAAACTAAGAACAAGAACAATTCGGTTTCAATATCTACATGCAAACTTCCTATACTGCAACAAAAAAGAAGGCTTTTCCATGGTTACTTCAATGATTACAACATTTACACATCAATACTAAATTTGTATGTATGGTGAAACTCGCAAATCCATAATGAAAGCTACGAACTGTTTTCGGACTCGACAATACTGGAAGAAAGACAATGGAAAAATAGATATTCAGACAACTATAACAATACTCGAATTAATGGAGCATGCCAAATAGATACATCGTACAATAGAAACAACAAGCAAACTATGCCAATTTGTTATTACAGAAAATATCTTATTACTATAAGACTTTGAATCACCAAAACATTTCAGTGATATCAATAAGTAATAATGGGATCATACCTTATCAAAAAATTTGGAGAGTAAGAACCAAGAACCAAACAACTAATCCCCGACTCAGACGCATATCTTAGAAGAGCCTTGGCGTGATCGTTGTCGTCTAAAATCAAAGTTTCGATCTACAAAAATTTAATATACAAATCTTTAATACAAGACAAAATTTGGCATTGGCTAGCTTCAACAGAGAGAGAGTCAAACCACACCTCTCTCCTCTTGCATAGCTTCTTGAATGGAAAAAACACTTCTTCAAGCTTCTCTTTAACATCCTGAACATACATTGCCACAACATTTTCATCTAGTTCCGTCAAGGGGATGCAATCTCCCGCTGAGAAATTCATTATTCAATATATTAGAAACATCAAATCCAACTCCACAAAAGCATCAATCATACAGTTTTGAACCATCCCGTCTTCACCAAATTTCGTTAAATTATCATACTTTTTCAGTTGATATAATTTTTAGGGTAAATTACTCATGAGTTCCTAAACTTTTAACCTCAGGTAACTTTGGTCTCTGAACATTTTTTCATAACTGGAATGCCCATAAACTATAAAAATGTTACTACAATAGTCTTTTCTGTTACTTTTTGAACGGAATCTACTAGTAATTTGGTCAAAAAGTGGTGCTAACTACGGATTTTGTCAAAAAATCAACGGAAAGAACTACTGTAGCAAAGTTTTTAATATTTAATGGTAATTCCAGTTACCAAAAAAATAACATGGAGTGCCCCTAAATTATTAAAATATTGCTACAATAGTCATTTTTGTTAATTTTTAAATAGAATATGTTAGTAATTTGGTAAAAAATTGATGATAACTAACGGATTATGATCAAAAATTAACGTAAAGAACTATTGTAGTAACATTTTAATAGTTTAAGAACATTCTAGCTATGAAAAAAAGTTCAAGGACCAAAGTTACACAAAATTAAAAGTTCAGAGACCAACTAACAATTTACCCTAATTTTTAGTATGTCCTATCGAGTTTTCATACTTTACTACAAAATTCTCCATTATCATAACCACTCCACATCCTTGTTCTTTCTAAAACAAGTGATTATTATATTTATGTGTATATGTATACATGTGCTATGGCTCGAATCCGTAGTCAATCCTATTAGAATTTCTAATAGAACAGTTGACAATTGAATCAATTCTTTCCGTTATTTTCGTATCCGTAATATTGTTATACACATAAAGTTATCTGAATTGTCCAATTTCCTCTGAAAATCAAGTTGAATAAAGAATTCTCTCCTTTTCAAACTCGAGAACAAATTGCACTGCAAATAAAATTTTTATTTTTACACTAATCATATAATGATATTTTTTCTCTTAAATTTCAGTTAACTGCTTGTAACTAATTCCAGAAAGTGATCATTCTCATCAAAAAATAAAAAGAAAACATTTTGGGTCTGAATTGAAAAAAGTCCAAAAATTTACAGAAACAACTATAGCCAAAAATAAATAAATAAATTAAGGAAAAATGAAAATCTAGAGCTAAAAAGAAATTGTCTACAAGACGAGATATATATACACACACATATATAAATATATGTATAGGAAAAGATGATATTTACTGACAAGGAGTGGGAATAGATATGATTTTTGGGATGACGTGGACCAAGACGAAGCGATCGGCTCGGGGCATGAGATTCTCCACCGCCCACCTGACGGCACGACGGCTTCCGTTGCCTCCGCCGCCTACGGTGTCGCCTTTCACGGCAACTGCCACGGTCACTGACGTCATCTCCACGGGAACACCAAAGCAGCCATTGTGGTTCAGTTCGAAGCGTTTATTAATTAAATTAAAATAAATAAATGAAATGAAATGAAATGTTAAATCCTACGAATAGAAGACTGACAAGTAACAAGGAAAGTACGCCGTGGACTGAGAATGCTGACTTGGCTCACTGGGCCGTTGACTTTCTTTGAACTCAGTTTGATTGGGCCTTAGGAGTGGGTCAGTTTGATTGGGCCTTAGGAGTGGGTCTGCGATCTTAGGTTATGTCGTTCATAAATTTGTTCGACAGGCCGAATTAGAGATATGCTCTTAAAAAATATCTAAAAACAAATTTATTTATAAAATTGAACAAAAAAATAAAACTGATCGTACTGACAAAAATACCTTTAAATTAATTTAGGAGTTTATAGTTAAATGATCTTTTTTTAATAGATGGTCTAAATTTTCAAAAATTAGTTAAAAAGTCTAAGTTTTAAAAAATTAGTTAAAATATTTTTTTTAATCAATTTTGTAAATGGTATTGTATAGTTAATCATTGATTCTCATTGATTAATTACTGATTGATCATAGTAAAACATTAATTGACCACGGTAAATCACTGATTGATCATCGATCAATTAGTAATTGACTATAATATTACTCATCAATTTTTGTAGTCAATCATTGATTAACCTATAGTCAACACTTATTAACCATAAATAATATCATTTAATTTTACAGTCAATCAGTGATTAACTATTGATAAATCATTGATTAATCATTAAAAATAATTAAAACAAAATAAGAAAGACCAAAATAGCATAATATAGCACCTGATTTTAAAGTTATAACATAATTTAAAATATTATTACCAAATAGCATAAATAGGATGAATAATAAGGTAAAACCCAAAACTACCCCTCAGTCTCTCTCTCTCTCTCTTTTCTCTCCCCCTTTTGTTCATCTATTTCACTCCCTCCCTGTCGAAGACACAACAATCAATCGCAATGGCAGCGGGCGAGGGTGTTGGGATCGATGTCGTGACGGAGCTCACCTTCGCCGGCCATCCCAGACCTGAACAGCCACCGTCGTACTTGTCAAAGCAACAAGCACCGCCATCCTTGTCAGAATCGGAGTTGCAGCGTCGTCGTCGATACCAATTAGCGTCGACAATCGTGACGATGAAGCGAGAAACACGATATTCGACAGCGACAAGTGCAAGCCGGCCACAACGGGACTAGAATAGTGCAACAGTGGGACTCGCAAGATCGCTGATTGTGTAATCCCAACAGAACTTTGCCAACCTCGACCTTGCGACGATGAAATCGTGAGCGTAGTGGAATCGCAATGAGAACATGATCCATTTTGGCAAGATATCATCGTCAACAATGCGAGATTTCTAGCCCTCCCCGCGGTTCCTGTTTCCAACGCATAAGTAAGCCATCTTTCACCGGTGACGGCATCTGTGGTGGCTTTAGGGTGATTTAGGTTAGTTTAGGATTTTTTTTTATTTTTTATTTTTTATTTTTAGTATTGGGGCGAATCTACAATTCTTAAAAAAAAAAACAGAAATTGTAAAAAAAAAAATCAAATATTCATATTTACTTTATTTTTGGTTGAAAAATATTCATATTAATATTTACTAATAAATAGTAATATTTACTTGCTTGATATTCATTAATAGATAGTTAAATATTCATATTTACTTTTTTAAAAAAATATATTCATATTTACTAGTAAATAGTAATATTTACCTGTTTGATATTCATTAATAAATAGTAATATTTACTTTGAAATTTCTGCACATTTTGAAGATATGTGGAAAATTTTTGAATTTACTTGGTATTACTTTATTTTCAATTTATATGCATTGTTTTTTTTTTTAATTAGTTTGTGTGGTAAATTCAAATATTTACTAATCAATCTAGAATTAAATAAGGTAAATCCAATTATTTATTTGTAAATACAGTATTTGTTATATTATGTTAATGTGGTATTGTCAGTAAATAGTGATATTTACCTATAAATAATGGTATTTACATGATAACAATTGTTTATTTATCAGTTAATCTCATGTTTACTTGATAAATGTGATATTTACTTGTTAGATAAAAATAGTAAATAAATATATTTACCTGTAAATAATGGTATTGATATGATAATAATGGTATTTACATGATTTATTTATTAGTAAATCTGATATTAGCTTGATAAACTGATATTTACTTATCGAATAGAAAATCATAAAAAATAATATTTACCTGTAAATAATAGTATTTTTCTGAATAATGAAATTTATATGAGTTATTTTATTAATAAATCTAATATTAATATAATATTTACCTGTAAATAATGGTAATTACAAACATTAAATGTGGTAAATCCTATTATTTACTTAGATTTAAGTAGTTAATGTGTATTAGATTTAATAGTAAATATCTAGATTTACTAGTAAATACTTAGATTTATTGTATTTAAATTTTACATAGTTGATATGCACTAGTATTTACGAGTAAATATCAGTAGTAAATGTCAGTATTTACTAATAACTATTAGTATTTACTAATATCGAAATATCTAGATTTACTAGTAAATATTTAGATTTATTGTATTTAATTGTTACACAGTTAATATGTTCTAGTATTTATTAGTAAATATTAGTATTTACTAATAATATATTTTTTTTGAAATTTGTTTCAGTTTCTATTAGTACATTTCATACTTGTTTTTACCAACTAACACCATAATTCTTTAATATTTACAAAAACTCCAAGGAATTAGTTAATACAACAAATTAACCCCAAATTAGCCTAACCCTAACCCGAGGTCACTGCTGCTCGCAGCCCACAGCCATTGACGACCACGCAAAGGAGGCAATATCGTGACTACTAGGTCGCCGTCGCAACCCCCATTATGCTGGAGATTGAAGAAAAGCAGTCAGATGTCAATCACAAATGAAAACCTAGACTCTAACTTTCCCAAACCACTGCTGCCGCCGACAACCATTGTCGCTGCCCACTGCAAGTGCCACCATCGGATAGAGCAGCCACCTACGGAAAGAGTAGCTGCCGACCTCGACGCAACACTTGTAGAAAGCAAAAGCTGATAACAATCTGCCATAACCAAAAACATCAGCGAAAAGTCACTCCGCCGCCATCATTGCAACTTTGTCTGATCTCGAACATCACCGGTGCCAAACCTCGACTAGTTCACTTACAAAAAAAAAATCCAACAAATCCTAAAGAAGAAGATCGCGAGGGAAACCCGTCGCCGAAAAAGAAATGCGATGGATTCCATATCGCGCAGCCTCGTCACCGTCACGGTCCCAACACCGTCACAAATCCGTCATTGTCACTGTCCTAATATCTGGTCGATGAGAGGAGCGAGAGAGAAACAGAGAGACAGAGACAGGGGGGAAAGAGAGAGAAGAAAGAGATAGGGGAAGATAGGTGAGGGTGAAGAAAATCGTAAAATAGGAATAAAAAAAATAAAATGAAAAAATGCTATAATTTATAATCAATTTAAAAACATGCTATACTTTTCATTAGTATCTTTTGATTATGCTATTTGTTATCATTTTCCTTAAAATAACACCAACCCATTCAATACCTTCTTCTATCTCTCTCTCTCTCTCTCTCTTGCTCGAACAAGGTTGCCCCAGACCATCTAGATTGCTGGGCTTCATAATCATCTTCCAGCAAGCCCAAAAAAAAAAAAAAGCGGAGAAAATGTCAGAAAATTAAATGGTGGAAAAATTAACCACCATTAATCTGAACAAAAGAATGAGAATTGAAGAGAAAACTAATGTTAGACGCAATTTGCTCCCATCTAACTTCCGTCGCCGTCATCTCCAGTGACAGCAACATCTTGGGGAAACGAGTGAGAGATACAGAAGGAGTGAGAAAAATGATCAAAACATCATTATTAAGTCATTTATCTAAAAAAATAAAAATTTGGATGTCTATTATATTAGGTAATTGAAATGGACCACCAAATCTAATTTTTTAATAAAAAAAGATAGATTTCATCCTAAAAAATTAACCATATTAATTTAAGTTACTCATTTTTATATTTGAAAATAGAAATTCAAAAATCCCTAAAAACATTATCCATTCCTATTTATGTATTTGAATATTTTTATGAATAAATTTTAAAGGCTATTAGTTGGCATACAAGAAAGGACAGCTAGTTGTTGGCATTAAAGGCTCCATCAAGCAGAATTATTCAACTAAAGTCAACCATTCAGCCTGCATGATTGGAGACGCACTTCACAATCTCGGGGACCCCAATTCACTATTTAATTACCGTAATGTATGCTATGCACACTCTATCTCCATATTTTTTCTGGTTCCCCTCTTCTATCTTTCCCTTTCTTACTAAAAGATATACCATTGTAATGCTCATTGTATATAGTAAAAGCTTCTGAAGGCCTTACAGAGAATGTAAGATTACGTGTGAATCTCTATAAATCCACGTTTCTCTGTCTTTATTTATTTATTTATTTATTTTGATATTACTCTATTTATTTATTTTTTTGAACTTGGGAATGAAGAATTTAAACTCTACATCTAAATGAAGTTATGAATGGTTTTACCGCTAGATTATATTTGCAACCACCTCTATTTATTTTTCTTGTTATTTTATTGTTTCAACTCAAGAACGACAAACCGATAACTTGTTAGTCATCCTATTTTGATCATTGACTCTAACTTATTGTGATTGTAGATTTTACCCTCAAGAGATATTATATGATAAAAACCTACAAGGCCCATTGAATTAATAGATTAACAAGCCAAACTATGAGGTCTTTGTAAAATATTCGTCTATTCTTGTTCATTTTCTCTTGAAATTGTTTCTACTTGAACTTTTTGTTTCGTTTAACGTTCCCAAAATATAAAAATGTTAGTGAGTTGAACGGGGTAATGTTGTACTTTCTGAAACAAAGGATACTGTTTTGGTAAAATAAGTAGACTCATATTTATGCTAAGATAAACTAAATACTTGAAATATACTTATAAGCTGTAAAACAAAATAAAAAGAAATTATGTATTTCGAAAAACAAAGTATATTAATGAATTTTGCTTGACAGAACCAATACATGAAATATAGCTATAGTTCGTAAACGGAATAATAAAAAATAAACCAATTAAAGAATACTTTTATATATAAATTAAGAACTTAAAATTTTTTTTCTGTCTCACGAATATTATTTGGGTTAATTTTGATAATAACGTTTTTGACAATTTTAACTTCAAATATAGCATCACTAATTCAATATTTTCGTTTCTTGCATTGTCACATCAGATTTGGTAAATCTCATATATATACATTACCAAATCTACCCTCAATAAAAATTCTACATCAAATTCTCTTATGTTTAATTTCAATAATAACACTTCTTAAAAATTTTATTTCCAATATAGCATCACTTTTCAATTCCAATATTAATTATCATTATGACTTGTCTAATGATTCTGACAATTACTAGTAGTAATTATAATTATAACTAGATTATAATGTGTTTCCCATAACTGTATAGAAATTATCATTTTATTATTAACTTCTCTTGTTTTTAAAATTTATTTTTCTTTTTTTGTAGCCAGATATATTTCTCCTTTTTTTTTTTAGAAATCAAATATAATTTAGGAACTTTATTCAATGAGAAGCTAGCATTCAAGCTACAAAATAAATTAAAAAAAATGGATTTAATTATATAAACAAAATGAAAATGAAAATAATAAATATATAATGTAATTATTTTTAAACAATTGGAAACAAATCATTGTTTAGTCATAATCACAATTACTATTAGTAATTATTAGATAAGTAATTATAAGAATTACTATATGAGACATAACGAAAATTGTTTAGTCAATTGGAAATGAAAATGAAAATGATAAATATATAATGTAATTATTTTTAAACAATTGAAAACACATCATTGTTTAGTCATAATCACAATTACTATTAGTAATTATTAGATAAGTAATTATAAGAATTACTATATGAGACAGAACCAAAATTATCACTGATAATTGTTCATATTACTAGTAATGTCAATTATTACTAGTAATGTGTTTTGAGCTGAAAACTTGGGGATATTTTCGGCAACTTAACCATTTGGGACCCATAATATCTAATGTGACAGTCTTACAAAAGAAAGCATTGAAAAATGATGCTAAGATGGAAATAAAATTTTTTCAGAAGTGCTATTATTGCAATTAAAAAGAAGGGATTTTTGGTACTATTACTATTATTTTGTAGAGTTGCACAGTACTATAACATGTTTTTGAAGCCAAAGTTCTAACGTTCAATAATTGAGCCTTAACACTATGCCAAGGGGATGAGAAAGACACCTCTAATCAACTCAAGATATGTTTATTTAAATATGACCAAAGATAAATTAAATAATAATAATAATAAAAAAGAATATCTCCAAAATACTCAACATAGTTTTTTTTATTAGGAACAAGACTATATATATATATAAAATATAAAAGGAAAAGGAAAAAAAGGATTAAAAATTAACATAAAGAGAAAGCAATACAATTAAACAATCCCAATGACGAACCACTAAAAATTTCAGAGTGGCCTACTCTTACTCTTACGCACAGGCCATGTCTCAAGGCACAGGTTAAAATCCTCCAACCACTTATTATTCACGTCCACGTCACCAAATATATCTCTGACGGCCCTTGCATTGGCTCTAACTGACTCGCCTTCTTCTCCCACAACGACTCGCCTCATCAACTCAGACACCGACTCACTCGTAAACGACCCGGTCTTATCGTCTCTGGGTATTTCCAACCCGACCCGCTTCCTGTGTAACATCCTCGAAATCAACCCGAGATCCGCACTTGCCCCGGCAAATAAGATTAACGGCTTCCCAAACCCGAGGGCCTCGATAACCGAGAACCAGCCGCAGTGAGTTAGGAACCCACCCACCGAAGGGTGGGCTAATATGTTAAGTTGTGGAGCCCAACCCCTCCATACCAAGCCCCGGTCCGAGACCCGGGTTTCAAACCCGGGTGGGATTATGTCCAAACCCAAAGTCCCTTCAACTAGTGGGCGATCATTGATGATCCAGACAAAGGGCAACCCGGATTTCTCTATCCCATACGCTAACTCGTGCATTAAGTCCCGAGTCAGACTCACTTCCGTACCGAATGCAATGTAAACTACCGAGTTCTCCACTTTACCGTCGAGCCACTCCTTCAAACCTTTCCATTTCTCGTCTCTCTCCATGTCATGGATGTCCGGCGGAGAAGACGGCAAGAACCCGATCGGAAGAACCGGTTTCCCGTAGAGCTTGCTGACTAGACTCAGTGAGTCGGGCTCGAACTCGGGCGAGGTTCTCAAAATCACCAAGTCGCAGCCTTGAATCGTCTCCGCTAGACGCTCAAAATCATTAGCGCCCTCGTCCATGCACTTCCAATGACCCGTCACTTCGAACAGCCTAAATGCGACGTCGCATTCGAAGTCGAACCACTCGGGGACAACGGTGAAGTCCTCCGGTCGCTGGCGGCGGCTGCCGAGCAGCTCGGAAGGCGGGCCCATAAAGGCCAGCGTGGTGGCGGTGGATATGCTGAAGCAGACCGAGTTAACACCGAGTTGACTCGTGACTCGGGGAACCCAGTGGCAGATGACGTCGTGGACGATCCATTTGACGTCGTTGGAGTCATTGAGAAACTGAGTTAGAGAGGGAGCGAGTTGGTCGTAGGCCTTCTTGAGGAAAGGTACCTTGTGAATCGGCAACTCGGAGGTTGACTCAGTGCCTTGTGGGAGCCCATCAACGTGAGGGAGAGGAAATGAAACAAAATTTATGAGAGGGTGTTTTGGGAGACGTTGGAGATTTTTTGGGGTTGAAATGAAAGAGATTTTATGGCCCTTTTGAGCTAAGAACTTGGAGACCTCAAAGAATGGCTTAACATGGCCATAAGCTAGCCATGGGAAGATTGCTATGTGAAGCTTGTAATTGTCTTTCTTCTCCATATGTTTAATTAGGGGTGAGAGAAACATGAAAACTTGAGGATCTTATAACCTACCCAAACAAGGTCTACTACTATTACAACTAACTTTCATTGCATTAATTCCCAGCTTGACGATAATAATATAGTTGTTCTATTTTTGTTGCTTCTTTTTTTTTCGTTTTAGTAAGTTATTATTTGAGAAAATGGATCACCTAGATACCACGTGATCAGCATTTAATGTTTCAAGAAAAAGTTATTACAATAAAAATATTAGCTAATTTTTTGCTTGGTGTGGACCAAGATCAAGTCATGAGTCACCATATCCAATTATTTGGCATTTTTAAATGTCCAGACAAATTATTTTAGTTGTTAATTATTGGCTTAAAATCTAATTATGTGCAACTTTGATCACATGATCTGAGCAAAGGATATGAAAAATACAAGTTGCATGTTACTTGAGCGTTATATAAAGTTTTTTTTTTTTTTAAATAATAATTTTAGATTTATAGCTCTCACTTATCAAATATAAAAGAAAAGATTTCAAGAATTTTTATCCAAATTTTTTCTCTTTCATCTGTTAAGCTAGCTGGCTAAAACATAAGAAGTCTTTCTCTACTTTTTATTAAAAAATAAAAAATAAAAAAAGTGCAAAGTTGCTTAAACAACAACAACAACAATAATATATAAAGAACCTTTACCCAATAATATAAAGAACCTTACCCTTTTCATCGATCTTACCAGATTTGATGAACGATGCTACACATATATATGGATAGTAAATCGTATGGCACAGATTAATCCGGTTTCTATTTTACGTAAAAAATCCAGTTTTTATTATATCAATTATGATAATTAATACTGACGGTATTTTCAAATATTTTCAGTTGTAATAAGTGTCTAGACCCAGAATCTTGCAAGCTGCATTATCGAAGAGTCATATGATAAAAGGAAATACTTCAAAAAGTGTCTTATAATTTTTTTACTAATTTATTCATTTACTCACTAAGTTTTTAATTTTGTATAACTCTAGTCTCTTTTCTTTTTCATGGTTGAAATATGACCTTAAACTATTAAGATATTATTACAATAGTTATTTTCGGTAGTTTTTTAATGGAATTTATCAATAATTTGATCATATGATGATGATATAATTAACAGATTATGTCTAAATATTAATAAAAATGACTTTTGTAACAACTTTTTTAATAATTTAAAATTAGTACTCCAACTATGAAAAAAAGAACATAGATCAAAGTTACATAATTTTAAAAATTTAAGGATCAATCTAACAATTTACCTTATTATTTTTTTTTAAAATATGTGTATATGTGGTTTCTGTGAGTTTAAATTAATATAAGTGTAACTTTGAATGTTCTTAAAAGGCTAAAACAAGTTTTTCACCGGTTTTGTTTTACAAAATATTGAGTTTCCTTAATAATATTTTGTAATGACCGATGCATTTCTTTTTCTTTTTTTTTTTTTTTTCGTTTTAGTAAGTTATTATTTGAGAAAATGGATCACCTAGATACCACGTGATCAACATGTAATGTTTCAAGAAAAGGTTATTACAATAAAAACATTAGCTAATTTTTTGTTTGGTGTGGACCAAGATCAAGTCATGAGTCACCATATCCAATTATTTGGCCTTTTTAAATGTCCAGACAAATTATTTTAATTGTTAATTATTGGCTTAAAATCTAATTATGTGCAACTTTGATCACATGATCTGAGCAAAAGATATGAAAAATGCAAGTTGCATGTTACTTGAGCGTTAACTAAAGTTTTTTTTTTTTTTTTCAAATAATAATTTTAGATTTATAACTCTCACTTATCAAATATAAAAGAAAAGATTTCAAGAATTTTTATCCAAATTTTTTCTCTTTCATCTATTAAGCTAGCTGGCTAAAACATAAGAAGTCTTTCTCTACTTTTTATTAAAAAATAAAAAATAAAAAAAGTGCAAAGTTGCTTAAACAACAACAACAACAATAATATATAAAGAACCTTTACCCAATAATATAAAGAACCTTACCCTTTTCATCGATCTTACCAGATTTGATGAACGATGCTACACATATATATGGATAGTAAATCGTATGGCACAGATTAATCCGGTTTCTATTTTACGTAAAAAATCCAGTTTTTATTATATCAATTATGATAATTAATACTGACGGTATTTTCAAATATTTTCAGTTGTAATAAGTGTCTAGACCCAGAATCTTGCAAGCTGCATTATCGAAGAGTCATATGATAAAAGGAAATACTTCAAAAAGCGTCTTATAATTTTTTTACTAATTTATTCATTTAGTCACTAAGTTTTTAATTTTGTGTAACTCTAGTCTCTTTTCTTTTTCATGGTTGAAATATAACCTTAAACTATTAAGATATTATTACAATAGTTATTTTCGTTAATTTTTTAACGAAATTTATTAATAATTTGATTATATGGTGATGTTATAACTAACAGATTTTATCTAAATATTAGTAAAAATGACTTTTGTAATAACTTTTTTAATAATTTAGAGTCAGTACTCCAACTATGAAAAAAAGAACATAGACCAAAATTACACAATCTTAAAAATTTAAGGACAAACCTAACAATTTACCCTTATTTTATTTTATTTTATTTAAATATGTGTATATGTGGTTTATGTGAGTTTTAAATTAATATAAGTGTAACTTTGAAAATGTTCTTAAAATGCTAATTAAAACAAGTTTTTCACCGGTTTTATTTTACAAAATACTGAGTTTCCTTAATAATATTCTGTAACGACCCATACATTTTTTTGATATGATATTGTATACTTTGGATCTCGTACTTGCATGATTTTGCTCTTGAGTTTTTACCTCAAAAGGCCCCATACCACTAGAAGATAATATATTTATTAATCAACTATCACATAAATCCATTTATAAGCGATGAGGGACTGCACATTTTTTTTTATAGGGACTGATGACTGTCACAATCACCTCTCCTTTTAGAGCCCAACGTCCTTGTTGACCTCACTTTCGGTTGGATATAGGCTGCTCTGATATCATTTGTAACGACTTATACCTTACTTTGTTATGATATTATCCGCTTTGAAGCTCGTGCCGGCACGGTTTTACTCTTAGACTTTACTCCTAAAGATCTTGTATCATTAGGAGGTGGTCTCCTTGCTTATGAACCATCACATTTATCCACTCCGAAATAATGTGAGATTACATAGCTTATCCTTTTTTCTTGTAGGGATAGATGATGTCACATATTTAACCAAATATGATTTAAACATCACTTGGGAATTTTTTTTTTTTTTTAACTTGGTATTGGAGGATTCGATTTTTACACTTTTAAATAGAAGCAAGTGTGATATTAGTATTAGACCATGTCTGTAATCATTTTTTTTTAAAGAATAGATTCAATAATATTAAAAGAAAAACCTGCCAAAATTTTTTTAAAATTTTTCAAGAAAAATAAATAACCCAAATTTAGGGGGTGTTTGGTGTATAAGTTGAGTTTGAGTTGAATTGAGATTTTTAAGTTTGAATAATAATTTTTGTTGACTTTTTCAGAAAAGACAAAAAACTTTTTCAGAAAAGATAAAAAACATGATGAAAAAAGTACAGTTTAGTTTGAAATGAGTGTGAATACCAAACAAACCCTTAATAAAACTTGGGTTTAGTGAGATAGCAGTGCTTAACTTAATCTCCCTTGGTTCAGTCGGAAAATTGTTCATTTTGGTTGAGACAAACATAGGTCATTTTATTTATGCCTTCCTTTACTCGTGCCATTGAACTTATTAAGGGCTTGTTTGGAACTTAAATTTGAACCTAAGTTTTTCATTTCAGTTTTTATCTTTTTCTTAAAAGTTAATAAAAATTATATGTAGTTTTTAAGTCAACCAACTTTAAACTAAAAATTTCCTTTCAAACCTTTCTTTCAAGAGAGAGGGGAAGAAAAAAAAAAAACTTTGCGATACTGTTAAATTACTTAGGACCCGTTTGGGGTCATATTTGGAGGCAGTGTTTTGGAGGTTGGAGATGATTTGAGCTTTGGATGTGTGCATTTGGTAAAAATAAATTGTTTTGAGTAAAAAAGTGTAAAAACTTAAAATATATTCAGAAAAAAATTAGTAATATGAATCTTATTTCGTTCCTCTCGAAATTCTATGTAATTTAAAAAAAATCTCATTTTGACTAAAAATAATAAAGTTATGGATTTTTAAAATTTGAGTTTTTTAAAAATATTTGAAAAAATAAATAGTAAAATTGGAGAAAAAAACAAAAAAAATATTTGGAAAATACTTTTAGAAACACGTCCCCAAAACGGGGCCTAAAGTTTTGTTATTTTCTAATTTTGTCCATTTGCCTCTGAAAATCAAGTTGAATAAAGATATGAAAATGCATATTGATCACATGATCTAATTAATTGTTAATTATTGGCTCAAATCTAATTACGTACAACTTTGATCACATGATCTGAGCAAAAGATATGAAAATGCAATTTGCTTGTTACTTGAACGTCATAGAACGCTTTTTTTTATTAAAAAAAAACAAATAAAAATTTTGGGTTCATAATTCTCACTTATTAAATATAAACGAAAATATTCCAAGAATTTTTGTCCAACTTTCTTCCCTTTCACCTATTAAACTAGCCTTGGCAAGGTAAAAAACACATTAAGTCTCTCTCTATTTTTTTTGTGAAAAATTATAACAAATAACATATTTTATAGATACATTTAAAGTTTATAACATGATTTTTGAAAGATGATAAATTATAACATATATTTCTCATAAATCCTTAGATTTTCATGGATTTTCTAAAAAATTTTGGATTTATGGTTAATTTTTAATAATAAATTTATGTGCATAATTTCATGTTAGAGATAGAAGAAGAAGAAAGAGGAGCTGTTTTTTTTTTTTTTTTTTTTTTGTATTATGTGATCAAAATTTTGATTATGATATTTATTACTATATTAGGCTCCGTTTGGATCACGTGCCCATTTTCGAAAAGGAAAATTTTCTTGTTTTAAATGAGAAAGTCTTTTCTTTTGAGAATAAGATAATAGTTGAATGTGTAAAAAATTTTCTTTTTGAAAACAAAAAGTTATTTGGAATGAGAAAAAAATGGTGTTGGAAACAATGCACTGTGAGAATATTATAAAAATATTCATTTTCTTTTTCCAAAAGAGTACTGTACAAATTAAGTTTCAAAATAAGATAGTTTTTCTTTCTCAAAATGAGAGAATGGTAGAAAAAATTTAGACAAACACTTTTTTATAAAATTTTTCCAATTTTAAAAATTGGATATGTCATCCAAATATAGGGTTAAAATTTTTTACTATAATTTACTATTACTCTTTTTAAAAATACTATTTTACTATTTCTCTCAATTTTTAAAACCAAGAACCAAATAAACATCCCGAAGTAAGAAAACTAATTGGGTTCGATTGACTTTGGCTGCAGCTGCTTTGTTTATACCCTTAATCTCTACTCATGCCAATATTGAAATTAAAAAAGAAAAAAAAACTTTGAGCTAATTTTGTTTTAATATTATTTTCTCTCTCTCTCTCTCTCTCTCTCTTTTAAGTAATTATCATTTTCTAGTTGACGTTGTTTATAATTTCCTGATAATTTTTAAACAATCTTATTTTCCCGAATTGTTGTCGTCTCAGAATTATCGGTTTTGCATAATGTCACTCATCTAGGTTACAATTGTCATTCTCTAGAAATAATGCAGTTTTTTTCCATATTAAAAGAGAAATATTTCATTTTTTTTGGCTGAAGTACGTAGTTTGTATTATTGTTTTTTTGTTTTTCTACCTGAATTAGTTTGTATTATTGTTGTTTGTTCTTTTTCATGACTTATTATATTAAGTACTCTCTCGTCGCTATCCATAATTTTGTCCTTTCATTGTCGTTTCAATTTTTCTTGTTTTTACACAATTTTGAACTTAAACACTTTCTTTATTTTTGTTAAATAATCTTTCAAAAAATTTAATTAACAAAATGATTTCGAACAATCAAAAACGATAAAGAATGACCGTGGTTTTTCATATGTTAAAATAAAAGAAGATTATTTTGGTAATTTCAGTTTCTCATGTTGTCATTTTGGTAAATATCACCTTGCGGGATATGTCTAGGTTGTCGGCTTTAAATTGCTTCAGTGTGAAAATGATTCATGAAAAGATGGATTTGTAGCGTGACTCAGCATCATAGTGAACTTGCGGCGGAGGGTTTTGTTCCCTGGGAAGCAGCGGGTCATCTAGACGAGCACGTGACGAAGGCGCGTGAGTTTCACACGAGGAGGTTCCTCTACAGTTGATCTTGCGGAGTTTGGTTCTTGGATGTTGTCGGTGATTAGAAATATTACAACTAGATATCATGTTTTCTTTCATCAAGACAATTGTTTTAAACTATTGTCGTTTACAGTTTTGTTCTCTCTCTCTCTCTCTCTCCTTTTTTTATTTTTATTTTTTTTACAAGCTTGCCATTTTTCATAGGATGTTGTCATTTTATGCTTTTATCTCATTTTCAATTTTTGATACTTTTTTCTGGTCCATGTATTAATTTCGCTTCTGTAACTATTGTTGCTTGCCTTTCAAAATGTCGTTTTCATATTTATTATTCAAAACCCACATGTTTTTGTGAGAAACTAACAGGTCGTTTGTTATTCTCTCTCTAAAAATAAAAAATAAAAAATTTGTCTGTTATATAAATCGTTAACACCTACCAACACAATGGACACTAAATTCATACTTTTGGAGATTAAATTTAAATGGTAAATATAAATTTTTATAGAAAAAAAATATTAAACAAAAATTTTTAAATGGGTCTAAAAACAGTTTCAGAATAATTATCCAATTGGGCTATAAAATTTTGTCTACTGTATTTAAAGTTTTGATATTATAATCTTACACCATTAACTCGTTATATATATATATATCTCAGAAAATTTACAAAAATAGTAATTAATTGTAAAATGTTGAATGAAATTATTTTAGATCAAACATTTAACATTGTAAAAAAACATTCAAAAGATCAAAATGTTATCCTCAAATTGCCTAAAAATTATAAATAACAACATTTTACAATATTTCATACCATTTTAAATGCCACTTCTGAAACACCCATTTAAAAGGTTAGAAAATGAAAATATTTAAAACGTTGAGAAACGGTTATTCTAAACCGAGAAATAGTTTTTAAAAAAAATCTATAACAATAATTAAGACAAGTTTACAAGAAGACAAGTTTACAAGCTTTTTCTTGCCACTTCTTCTGGCGAGTCAAAGTGACTCAGTTCCACCGGAACTTTCCTTCGAAAGGAACTCAGCAAACTTGTTCAAAGTATTCGATACATGATACACTAGTTGGACAGGTGCTCATTTATTATATTTATTAAAATGACTTGGTTTGACGCACTATCTTAAATTTAAAAAATATATATATTAATTATTTAAATTGAGAATCGAAAATGAATAGGTCCAATCTGTAGTCATTTAACATATTTTATGGGTTGAGTTTCATTTTGCTTTTTATTGAATTAAATTTGAGAATTAATTTTTGGGAAATATTGGCTAATTAATTAATCAAACCCTTAAAAATAGTTTGGTACTTTGCAGATAATTATTTGGACAACGCTTGTTTGGAATGTGTAAGATAGACAAATAAAATAAATAATTAATAATTTTAGTGAAAAAAAAAAAGTGATGAGGTGGGTTAATCCACCATGTGATAGACATTGAGATGATGACGAAATACAGTACATTTCGTCATTTCTATAGTACAGTAATAGATAATAGATCGATTTGGTGCTTTTCACGTAACCAATAAAACAAATTTATTGCTAAGTTAATCTAAAAATTTTGTCTTTACCGACTACGGATGGTATAATAGGTGTTAAACACCGCTTCAAATAATAGAAGTGTAGGATTGTTCACTCAAATCAAGATTGATACTAATCACATAAGTATTAATCAAAAAGAGGGTGATAGAAGGAGAGAGATTTCGATAGGAGTTCTTATATTCGAAATTTTATAAGTGTTTTCGTTTTTTTTAGGAGCTGTTGACCCTATACAGTAAAAACGATTAAAAAAAAAAAACTTCCATCGATCATGCCCATATTATCTTTGTTTTTTCACAGAAGTCACAAAATATGTCACTTAAATGGAAGTTGCTTGGTTCACCAGCATTCTAGTTAAGTGAAAGGGAACCCGCATCATTGTGGATTCTCTAAGGCTATGTTTGGTAGCAGGGATGGAGAGGAGGAATGATAGAAAGTGTTGGAGGGAGGGGAAATGTGAATAATGGAGAGGATTATATGAATCCTCGTCTTATTTTATAAGAGAGAGGGAGAGTTAAAATGATATATGATATTTATTTATATAATTATTATATTGTCGATTTATAAAATCTTTTTTAAAATTTTTTGAGGATAAAAATGTCTTTTTAATTGAAAAGGGCAAAGGGAAAAGATGCAAGATGATGGACCCGGAGGGAGATGGCATCCCTTCACCTCTCCTCTCCTTTCTCTCTTCCCTCCAACCAAACAAGAGAATTGGTGCCTTCCTCCGCCTCTCTCCCTCCACCCCTCTCCCTCCCTCCATCTCTCCCCCCAACCAAATACACTCTAAAGAAGGAAAAAACATAGAAACAATAGGGGAAATAATAGTGCTTGCTTGGTTTGTAGGTCCATATTGAATTTTTAAAAAAAATTGAATTAGACCCACCATCCAAACTCACGATTGAAAAACATTAATCAGATTGTATTCACATTAAAAAAAAATCCAAATTAAACCCCTAGAATAGGGATTTGACCCCCTCCACTACAGAAAAAAAAAAAAAAAAAAAAAGATTTACCAATTTAAACCAAAAAGATTCATATCGCATGAATTCCAACCTGCGGACAATAGAAGAACAAGATCTTGTCGAAATAGTGATGACCTTTTTTCCAGTGAACTTTTTCATGCTTCATAAAGTATCAAAGCATTAATCCGTAAAGTGACTGTACAAGAACTTAACACTGTAAAAAAAATGCTATTTTTCATCTCATTTGTTACTCAGAAAGATATCTAGGGCAATCGCCTATAAAAATCTACCTGCTATGCGCTTTTAGGGGTTAAAAATATTGACATTTTACAGCAGTACAAAATCAATCTTACAAAGTCAGAGACGAACTTTATCCCACGTTGATCTTAATATGATATTAAGTGTAAACTAAATTAAATCTTTTAGCTAACTAAATGAAAGAAACAGTAATATTATAGGAGAAGAAACTTTAAAAAGCGTAACGAGTTAACATAATTTGATTAAAATCTGACGTTGTATTTTCTATTGACAATGCATTTTTTCTTATTCTATTAAAATTCATTAAAACAAAGAAACTAAAGATTTTTTATTTTTTATTTTTTGCTAAATAAAAAATGATATTGACTATATTTAAAGAAATTAAAAAAAAAATAAAGAAGAAATTAAAGAGAAGGGGTGACAGATAGAGACTGAGCACACATAGCTTCAAGCATGGTCCTTGGTGCATGCAAGAAAAGACCATGGGTGCTCACTCTCTTCTGTCACCTTCCTACATGTACATGCATCAACTATTACTTACCTTTACACACATATATATATATATATATATATATATTTGTACATATGTCTGATGTCTGATCATTTTGCAAGAGATCGGCAATATTGAAAAGCTATTTGAATGCGGGAAAAGAACAAGAACATTTTATTTAAGAGAAGGAATGAGAAGCTAATTTGATTTGAGTGTGCTGGAACTGAAGTCCGTATGGTGGGATTTATATAGAAGAGGCGTAGGGGCATATTGCAATCTGAATGATATTATATATATATATATATATATATATATACATATATATGGAATATTTGTGGTTTATACTTCTGGGAGCTTCCTATGGACAAATTATTTGGTGGACCAGATGTACCACGTCATCATGTTTATATGGTATACTTATCCAATAAATATTTGACATTTGGGTGTTTTTCCTATATCATCTATTTGTTTTATTTTTCTCTCTTAATTATCAAATTAAAACTACCATAAATATCTCACCTAAATCTTTTATCATATTCAAATTTTTATTGGATAGGTGTATCACATAAGCACGATAACGTGGTACACTCAATCCATCGAATAATTTCTCCTTTCTACGGGCACTTGTTGATAGTATATGTTTTTAAATATTAGATCAAGTTAAACAAAATCATTTTAAAATAAAAAATAATGTGTAAAATTAGCATAATATGATATAGATAACGGTTTAAAATAAAATAAAATAATGAGTTTTTTTTTTTTTTAGAAAATAAGAATCTATCGCAGAATCTTCCTTACTTCTTGATGAATTTTGAAAATAATAATAATAATAAAGATCATAAATGTCACTTGTCTATGGTTGATTGACAAATGAAAAGCTTTATACATTAAAAAAAAACCTAATAAATAGGAAACAAAAATCTGCATCACTATGCAAATGTATTTAGTACTTGACGATAGTTGAATAAAGGTATATGACTGCCAATCGCTTCATTTTTATTTATTTATTTATTTTTAAGTTAAGTTGTATGGATGTTCCATGTCCTTTATTTTAATTTGATAAAGAATTCCCTCAAAAAAGAAAAAAAAAAAATCTGTATAATGTTTTTTGCGGTATATTACCAATAAGCTCCTAAATGACAGGGGTTTCCCTATGGACACATTTAATCCAATTCAAAGACAAGTAGTTAGATTCTAAATTAAGTTAATTTATCCTTAATTTATCCACAAAAAAAAAAAAAAAAAAATTCTCCACTCTTGTTAAATAATTGAACCGAATCCAGTGACCTTTTTTTTTTTTTTTTTTTTTTTTTTTTCAAAATGGTGATTGTGCTTTGCTCGAGCTAATTAATGTAATTATATTTCCTCATGAGACACTTGTAACTTCCAAATTAAAGTATGGAACATAATTTTCAGATAGTAGCCATCTCTTTTTCAACAAAGTAAATGTACGTTCTCTCCTACAGGGGGATCAGCTAATGATATTGATCGAGAATTCTTTTATAGGGTATAAAAAAATAAAGTAGATTTTAACCGAAATCGAATTTTGATGTAATTTTTAAATTTGATATGATTTTTTTATTATCTGATCACAATTAAAAATAATATCATATCAATAACTTTTTTAATATCATATCATAGAATTCTCTAAAAAATTACATAATAATAATACAACTTTTTAATATCAAATTTTGATATACTTTTTTATTCTGATATGATTTTTATGTTATCTGATACAATTAAAAATAATATTATATCAGTAACTTTTTTTTTTAATTATCATATCATAGAATTCTCTCGAAAGATGACGAAATAATGCATTGCTTAAGATTTAGCATGGAAGAAAGTAGCAGAAAGAATATTTGTTCTCTTCCTGTGTTAATAAAGTTGCTTGAAGAAATCACTACAAAAGCATAAAAATGAGTACATTAGAACGTCATGCCTTTTTAAATTTCCACTGTCTGAGTGCTAATTCTTTTCATTTCATTCTTATTTGCTAGATTTGATTCTCTTTGCATACAATTTGATTGGATTAAGGTAATCAAAAGTAGTCTAATTAGAGCATTTTAATTAAGAATTATTATGGTATAGATTCCCAAATTAATTCTTGACGTTAAAAGCTTAATTAGTCAATGCCATTTATTCTAATTCACCTTAATGGTGCCAATAATGCCTCTTAATTTAAAGGCTGATTCTGTTATATAATTAAGTTTGTGCCTCTATAATGCTGTTTCACCCTAGTATTCGGCATTTATTTCACCTACTAATAGATCATGGACCATTTAGGTACCTCTTCTAAAATATCAAAAAATTAACCGAATGTATTATGTCATCATGCTTAATAAAAAGTTGACATTTTATGTATTTATTAATGTCTTCTAAAAACTTATATTTCTCTCTCCTAGTGTATTTTACGTTAATTGTTTAGTCAAAATCATCATAATAACTCTATCTAAATCTCTATATTAATAAATCTTAAATAAAAATGTCCTCAACTCTTTAAAAAAAAAAAAAAAAAAAACACTTGTTATCGGTTTCATCATGGATGCGCATGATTTTAGAGGACTTTGTGTTGAACCAATAGCTCTGATTAATTACATATCTTGACACTAGTTGGCAACAATTTGCTATTTGCATCTTTACTTTTGTTTTTTCCCACTTATTTTCTAAAATATATTGCCACATACAATAGACGCATGAAAAGGGAGATGATCATTTAGTAGTCCATAATATATTAGAGTTAAAAAAAAAAATGAAAGGCTTTTTGATGGGTGATGGAGCGCAGGCTCATTGTTCTACTTTTCTAAATTAATTATGCAGAAAATAATTAATAATTTTATTTAAAATATTAATTAATATGAGAGATTTATGTAGGCTATTTATGGTAATTATAAATTTATAACTAAACAATTAAGGTGGCAACTTTTTATTAAATAGGTACACCACGAGAGCACGATGAAGCGGTAAATTAGTTTCCCTAAATAATTTCTTTAGAATGTCTTAGATAAGTATATTTTTGTTGTTATTATTATTATTATTTTGAACTTGGAGAGGGGAAATTCGAATTTTACACATTTTGATGGAGTTAAGTATTACCGCTAAGCTATGTTTGCAATCACTTATTATTATTATTATTATTATTATTATTGCAAGATTTGAATTTTCTACTGTGAACACTTATAGTGGATTAAATCAGACGCTCTACATGGATCTGCATCATAATAAGAGAAAATGACAAGGAGTGGGGGCATTCTTAGGGGACTCGTGTGTTTAAATTAAACATGGATCCTATATAAATATGAGATCCTATATAAATATGAGCATAACTCGATAAATAAGTTATAAGAAGTATAATGGAGCTGCCTTGATGATTTGTGGTGGGAGAGAGAGAGAGAGAGAGAGAGGAGAGTAATAGTGAAAGGGAGAGTTCGGAGAAGAAATCTAACAAAAGGTTGGTCTCTTTAGTGGAAACCATCTTCTTCTTTCAAGGAGACATATAGCAAGTGTTGAACCCTTTTTTTTTTTTTTCTTTTCTTGTTAGTGAATGATATTTATAATAGATCAAAAATGATTGTAAATAGCATTTTTAAGAAACTATTAAAATTTTTTACATGACATAAAAAAATTACTAATAAAAATATATTTATCAGGCGTAAATGAATAATTTACCTAATTAAATTGCTATTTATTATTTATTATAAATTAAAAAAAATTTATATCCTCATATTTCCCACCAACTATTACTCCAAATATTCAAAAATTTTATTACTCCAAACATTTCTCTCATATTTCCCACCGAGTAAGGGAAAGGAAAGGACAATGGCCAGAAAAAAAATGTTTGCAAGTGGTGGAAGGAGGGAACAAATTAAGATGAGATTCTAGACCAATACAGAAGACGAAAACTGTTTTTTAGAGTCACATTTGATACACTTACAATATAACAGCCTAAATACTAAGTTTGCATTTGATGAACAGGTTTGTAATGAAAATTATATGATGAAGTTAGTAGACTTTTTAAATATTAGTTATAATTTGTGTTAATTTAAAAAAAAAAAAGGGGACAAAAACTGAAATAAAAACTTTAGGTTTGAAATGAAGAGCAAAACGGAAGCATAATACTCTCCTCTCTAAGCAGTAGCAATGAAGTGAGGAAGCAGAGCAGAATTGGTGGTTTGTTCATCCCACTCCAGTCCATCCCACCATTCCTTGGAACCATAGAGTGTGGGTGTATTGGGGCCGTTATCGTTTGCTTTGATCGGAAGCTTTTTCAGCCTCGGACAATCAATGACAGCAAGTCTCTCCAATGAAGGAAAAGACAATGCCCATTGACAAATACTCCTCAGTTTCGGGAGATCCCGAATGGACAATGTTCTAAGGCTTGGAAACGCCTCTTCTACTCTTTCATTCCCACTTACCACTTCCTCCATTTCCTTGCAATAAAACAGATAAATCACCTCTAGTCTTGGGAGATTCACCACCCATGACACATTCTTCAATTTATGGCAATGCCATATGTTGACGTACCGCAGATTTTGTAGACTTGCTCGGGTTACAGGATTTCTCCAAACCGTAGTTAAGTTGGGAAGTTCGTGCAATGCTAGTACCTCCAAGCTTCTCAGCTGGTTGTTGTTATCGGATATGTCAACTCCGATTTCAACGTACTCCAGATCAAGGTACTCCAGATCACAACAGTTGTAGATGCTAAGCCTTCTCAGGACACTGGAAGTTGACGACGGGATCGCTAAGTGGAATAAGCCCTCGCATTCTTTGATATACAGAAACTGAATGCATCGTAGTAGACTGTTTAAACCGGAGAGTTTTTTCAATGTAGCCGACCCTGTCACGCTGATGCCTAGTCCGGCGAGTTGTCTCAAGCATTCCAAGTCTTCAAACCCGATTACTTGACCGTTTTCATCACTGCTGGAGTTATGTGCTTGCCATTGGGTGTAACTGTAGTACAAGTTCAAGACTCGCAGTTGGCGGAGTCCAGATATAGCCTCTTGTGGAATGTTTTTAAGCGAATGAGTGCGTTGCAGATCCAAGTGCTTCAACTTTCCTAGATTTCCTAGCTCCTTCGGTAATGTGGACAACTTGGTACCCGACAGATCGAGATGCTGGAGCTCAGCTAGGTAACCAATGCTTTCTGGGATTTCTCGGAGACTGGTGAGTGATAAATCCAGGACCTTTAGCGCGGACATAAACTGGAAGAACCCGCTTGATATTTTGTTCAAACCACTGTTCCACTGGAGTAATAAGGTTGATAGATTAGGACATTTAGGTATCTGTGACAACATTGTGATTCCGTTGTCCAACAAAGAGATTCTTTGGTACTCCTGCCAATCCTCAACTTTAGGCACTTCAATCAGCCCCGAACTCGCCTGCACTAGAAACTTCTTCTTAGACTCGTATTTAGATGCTATCCAAAGGGAAAAACTTCTGACAACATCATGCATTTTCACTTGCGTTTTCTCTTCGCCGGTTTCCAATAAGCAGGCAACTTCCAGATCTCCGATGACAGCATATCCTTCGCTATGGACGTCTCTTCCATCGGCGCTTTCCAGGAATCCTTCCCCTATCCAATACTCCACAAGCTGCTCTTTCTCTATTGAGAAGTCCTCAGGAAATAGTGAACAGTACAAAAAGCAGGTCTTCCTTGTCTCATCCTTTAATCTTTCATAGCTGAAATATAAGAGAGTAAACACATCATCCATACCGCGAATTTCCACCGGAGATTTGCTGAGAACTTCTGTTGCATTCCTCCATTCTGGTTCCGACTTCTTGTTCGCCATGGCCCTTCCAATGGTGATCAAAGCAAGCGGCAATCCGCCACATCTCTTGACAATTTTCCGAGCATGAGGTTCAATGGACTCCCAATCTTTAAGCTCTCTTGCTCTAACCTTGCTGCAGAAGAGAAGCCAAGAATCTTCTTCTCCCAAGAACTCCACTTTTAACTTCCGATCCGCAGCCATGTCGGTGCAGACATCCTCAGACCTTGTGGTGAATACCACTTTGCACTTGTTTTGCTTGTCCGGAAAGGGAATTCCAACCACCTCAAATCCAACTTCTTCCCAAACATCATCCAGTAATAGCAAAAACTTCTTCCCTTTCAGTGCCCTTTGTATCGTAGAAGCTCGCCTTTTCGTTGCTTCATTACCTTCCGAACTCAACCCCAGCCGTTCCTCAATCGCCTGTTGGATTTTGTCAGCTGCAAAATCCCTGGACACGCCAACCCAAATCACCACATCGAAATGATGGCTTTTGGTAAGAAACCCATTGTTTATGATCTTCAAAAGTGTCGTCTTTCCGACACCGCCCATCCCATAAATTCCTATAACCCCGACACCATCTTCTTCAAGATGTTTGTAAACTTGTCCCAACATTACATCAAGTCCAACTGTTGGCCTACTCGGAATCTCCTCGACGGATCTAGAAGTCAACCCATTACACACAATCTTCTCAAGATCAAAGCCTTTGCTTTTCAGTTCTCTTATTTCTCCAAGCATCTTATCAACCCTCTTGCCCGCTTTGTATACCGAAGGACGGCTCAATGTGCAGCATGCTGAGCGTTTCCGCCTCTCGGAGTCTTTGGTTAACATCAAACTTGCTCTATCTTCTGCAGATTGTACTCTTTGCAGCCACCCTCTGACTTGGCTTGTGCCGGTTGATCCCTCCACCTCGGCTTTCTCAACTTGTGTCTTCACATCATTCCTTTTCTCTTTGAGTTCTTCTAGTTCAGCTGCGAGAGTCGCGATCTGCTCGTCGATGTTCAGAGCTGGGCTGATCTTCCTGGCAATGGCGTTGTATATGCAACAAACTAGGCTCGAAATTGAACTCACAAGACTCCCAGCATCCATATTGGTTTTTTTTTTTTTCTTTTTTTTTTTTAAATCTTGAAGTTACTTTTGAACAATTAAGGAAGAACAAGGCAAGTAATGATAACTAGTATGTTTGAATAACAAGGAATATACAATGAGAAAATTCCAAATATTAGAATGGCCGCCATTTAGGAAAAGTTCCCAACTTGACTTATTACTCTGCACTGTTCTTAGTCAAGTATGTGTATGTATATGATTTATATGTATATATAATTATATATTTTTTGCCCCTAAAACCAGTAATTGGATGAATTTAACGCTATTCTTTGTTCTGGTTAGCCCGCAGCCATCAGGTCTATCCGGGCCATTCCTACTTGGTTACACGACCTTATCATCGTTGACTTGGTTTTAGGAAAGAATTATACACTTCTCGAGAATTATATTGTTTCATATATAACATAATTACCCTACCATCAGAATACAGTTTCTGAATTTCATGATCATATTAAAATTTTAAAACAAAATTACTCTACCATTAGGACACAGTTTTGAATTTCATGATCGTATTAAAGTTTCAAAACAAATGACAATTTGACGAAACTTAAAAAAGATTTGATGGTATAGAAGCGTGTCTATCCGCAGATTTTCCGGGGCACAAAAAAGATTTGTAACCTAAGCCTAGAAAACTTGTAGTTTAAACCCTGAAGATTTGTAGCTTAATATATATATATATATATATATTTATACACACACACACAAATATATATGTATATTTTTAACTAAACGGAACCTATGACTCCCACTTGTTAAAAAGAAATGAAAACACTCTCAAGTTTCGAGCTTGAAAACTCTTACCAAAACCCCCCCAACAGAGCGATTTGTAGCTTAAGTTCATCATAGAAGAAATGGACACTACGGATAAAAATTACCTTGCAATCACAAACCATCGCTAGAAGAAATTTAAAAAGAATGTGGAACAATGGAAAGGGATGTGTCTGTTAAGTATTGGCCCTGTTATGTGCAAAACAGGGAAAAGGGATATATAGGTGAAGATCTTTTTTTTTTTTTTTTGGCTGACCATAACAAGCAAGAAGTACTACATTATTGTTTAGACCACAAACATGTAAGACGTGTATGTATATAATATCTACACAAATACCTAGTAACTTTCCGAAACAACGAGTGGACTACTAATGTAGTCTAGTATGTGTACACGTTATATGGTAAGATAAGTTCTTATCATGGTTGCTCCTGTAGGGTCAGAAAGAAGATGACTGATGAGGTTCATCCTCAAATTATTTGGGGCGATAACAAACATATAAAACGCAAACACTACAAGATCAGCCGAGGATAGACTCGAGCCAAGAAAACCTTGCCACATCCTGCAAAAGAGAACTTATCCGTCAGTTACTTGAAAAAGCAAGAAACCTTCTAATTTATTTCGAGAAACAGGTTTATAGAAGGTGTTTCCGAGGTTTGAGGGAGAAGATTTAGCCATACCAACTCGGTAATCTGAAGAAAGTACGGAAGAACGTCCTAATGCCCTCAATATCCAGTTGCACGATGAGTGCTAATCCAAATAGGAAGAAGGCCCTCTGGCGTTTCCTTTCTTGTGGCCAAAGAGTATTCCAAGCTGAAACGAATAGAGAGAGAAAAAAACGACCTATAAGTTAGTGTCAATATAGGAGCTGCCAAGTGAACATTCCTGTTTGATGCAATCGAGTTCATTAATAAGCAAGAAGCAAAAGTCTAGACTTCATTACCTAGCATGGAGATATTCCCATTATTTCTTTGTTGGCTAAGAATGCCCTCAGAATTGCCGTGCTTCAAAATATTTGCTATTACAGAAGCATATTTCGGAGCTTCTGACAAAGATCTCACAACCGAATAGCCTGCTTGTGAAAGTAAAAATGTTGAGGACCCGGTCCGGATATAGTAATTTTAAAAGCGGAAAATTTGGGTAAATTCTGTTTTTCTTACCTGTGGCGGGATGTACCATGCTTGCAGCCGCACCAAAGGCAAGGTTTTTTTGCTCTGTATTGGGCAAGGATCCGCCAACTGGAATATAGGACCATTCCTGCATGTAACAATATAAGATCATGCCTCCAATTCCTAGTTTCTACCCAATGTCTATCCATAAATACAGCATGAATTCTTGAATTATAATCAGCAAGAAAACTAAAAGCAAAGAAAAGAAATTAGAGGAGGGGTAATTCGGTACCTCTTCGTAAGTTTTTACAATTTGGATCCCCATTGTCTTCAACCTTGACAAGAGCTTTTTCTTTAGTAAATCAAAAGGCATGGCATCTCTGGAAGCCAAACAAGTTTCCTGAAAAATGCACATTTCCAAATATTTTTTTCAAGTTCTAATTAGTAACATAACATGCAAAATTCGAATATGCAGCGGACGAACCTCGAAGAAGACTCTTGTGGGAGACATGGGCATGGCGTAAAGAAACGTTGGGTATTCTGCTTCTAAGCATGGAACTTTTTGCTTCATGTAGTCCCTATAATCCATGAAAACCATCAGGCCAGGGTCATACGGATTGTTTTCCACCTGAAATTTTTTAGACAGAAAGGGATAAGAGTTATTGGAAATCACGATCTTGCAGCTCCAAAGAGAAACCCAAGCTCATATCCTGATCACGAAGAAGACGGCACAACAATAATGTTGGGAGGAAACCCAAGGTTTTTCAATATATTGACAGATTATAACAAATAATGGTTTTCTTTTCCCTTTTTTTTTTTTTTTTTTCCTTTTTTCTTCTTCTTCTTTTTTTTAATCGCTTTGTGAACCAACACGTTGAGTATTCTTGTTGCCAAACGCTTTAGCAGAGTACAGAAGCACTAATAAGTGAACTTAAATCATCTAACTTACTAAGAGTAGAATTTCCAGGATTATTGTTCAGCAAAACGTTAAAAGGAGAGTTCCACGACAGATTCACTTGCGAAAAAGAAGAGAAGTGAAGCTAAAAATTACCAAACTCGCATGATACGATGAAATTCTTTGAATAGAATTTAAACAAAATAAAAACAAATAGCAAATTGCATCTGAAACCATATTTATGTCCTATATTCCTACCTCAACCTCCAAGCCATAAGCTGTTTGGACCGACACCTTTGGACCACCCACCTCATACTGCAGTAGTTTCCCTGAAGCAGCTCCTGATGCAACAGTAGCAAGCCTATAATACCGTGTTAGAATTGGAAAGAAGCTATAATATATATATATACACACACACACACACACACACACGTCTATGCCAAAGCCAATAACTTAAAAGACAAAAAGGGAAGGAAGAAAAAGAGTGAAAGAAAGGAAAGAAATACCTGCAGGGAACAACGATATCTTGTTCACAGACTATAAGACTCTGACCGTTGGCACCTTCGTCAATGCTTTCCACTCTCAAATTAAGAAATGAAACACCTGACTCGACACACCTAGGGAAAATTAATACAAATTATGCATCTCCAAACACCATGCATCCAACATTTTTTCCACTGATGGAATAATATCGGCAGACAGTACAATTGAAACAGACTGTATGGCTTAGTGTTACCTTCTTAAGAGCTCCTCGTGAAGCAAATGGCGACTAACTCGGCCATAAGCGCGACCAATCAGAATTGGATCATTGTTGTCGAGGTATACAATGGTATCCTGCCAAACATGCTCAATACACCCCGCTAGCCCGAGATCTGAAAGTAGTACAAAAATCTAAATTATATGAGGACATGACTAGAGTTCTTAATGGTTAAAGTTTCCCACATTATACAAGGCTTCCCCAATATCGTAGTATTCATTCCCACAAGAGAAAAGCTTAATAGAATATAAGAACCAAACTTGTACCAGAAAAAATATGCTTTAATAACTTTATACTCAGTCAAAGAAGAACCATGAATTCAAAGTTCAACCATGTTCAAAGGCAGGCATTAGATATATAAAGTACATAGGTTTAGCTTTGGTTCTTCGCAAGGACCGATCCTACATTATAACATGCAACAAATCAGGGATAATAACAAAGCATTTATTTTGTATAACAATATCTCTGAAAAAGAGTGCTATTGGTTTATGTTCGATAAACTCTTTCGTTTTTATAACTTCGCAAAGTCATTGTTGCACAGAATAATTATATTGCTATATCTACTATTTTCACATGTTACAGGTAGGACCGGGCCTTTAACGAAGAAATTAAGCATTAGTCTATTAATACATGATATATTATCTTCCTTTCTGGTTACCTTTGAATTCATCCTCCCAAACACCATAGTTGTTTGTAAAAGGAAGATCTGGCCCAATGAGTCCAACATTTAATCCTAACTTAGCAGACTCTGCAGCCAGAGCAAGACCCGCCGGACCACATCCTATCACCACCAAATCCAGTATCTGATCTCCGATTGAAATTGGCGGTAGCTATAAACAGAAAAAAATAAATAAATAAGTAACAAATTCAGTATTAAAAAAAAAAAACCACCAAACTAGCAAACACAATCTTAAGAAAACAACTACAGATATTTCAATGGCCTAAAAACTCCTTCTTTTTTTTTCAACATCAAATAACCAAAAAGAAAAATCATCTTCTTCAGAATTCTGCAATATTCCTAAACCTAAAAGAGAAAACAAATCCAAAAAAATTGCAGAGCGGAGCGAGACGAGAAAACCTTGTCAGAGAGCTTAGACTGCTGCTCCATGGCCTTGTTCTGTTGCATTTGGACGAAAAGCAGCTCGGAGCCACCGCCCTTGATGTAATCCTCCTCGTCGGTGAAACCTTCCTTGACGGCCACGCAACTCTCGCTCCCGGCATTGGCCGCCGTCACTCGCAGCAGAGACAGAGAACGCCGGCACAATCCCAGCCGGTAGAACCGAGCTCGCCGTTTCCTCACCGCACCTCCTCTTCTCCGCCCGCCGCCGGCGTAAAACGACACCGTCACAGCCCCGTAGCTCCGAGCTCCGACCCCAAAACACTCCATCACCAACATTTCCTCTCTCCTCTTAGCCAACGCCTTACTATATTACACCATCACACATAAAACGGAAGAAAGTTTAGAATATATCTAACTATATATGTATGTATATATGTTTTGTTATATATATATTTTTTTCTTTTCTGTGTTTAGTGTGTGAGAGAAAATAGCAATGGCGGTCTGTTGGTTGTGGATAGGCCTAATGAAGAGGAAGAGTTATTGGGAAGGAGGGGAGCTATAAGGTGTGATTTTAATTTGCTGAGTTGTCAAACGGTCATCCACAAACTGCCACGTGGATATTTTCCATTGGTCTTGGACTTGGGAAAAGCAACCCTTATCGAAAAAGGCCTACTGGTGTTTTCGCTTGTAGTTTCGGTGGTCCCTGTACACGCCAGCTACGCTGGTCCACCATAGCCAAGCTACGGTCTTCCCTGCAAAAGAAAACGAAAGATCATTTTCTTCGGAGAGGAAAGAGATAAATATAAATATTTTTTTGCCAACGAAAATAATAATTTTTTTTTTAAAAAAGAGAAGATGATAATGCAAGATCTCTTAATTTATAATTTACATTATTGATAAAAATTTTTAGATTAATTTTTTAATAATTTAATATATATGAACGTCTATCTTAAAATTATAATAACTGTATAGAATTACTTTAATTATAGATCAATTTATTAAAAAATAAATCTAATAATTAAAAAAAATAGTTTTTATTTTCACGTAAGGTCAAAATATAAAAATTATCTACTAATAATAATGAAAAAGTGCATAATTCATTTTTTGTTATTTTACATATTAATAATATGAAATAATTATATAAAAATTTTATTTTTTAGATCTCATTTTAAAATATTTTTGTTTCTTAATATTATTACATATATGTCTATTTTTTAAAAAATAAATATTTGTAGTACATATGTTATCTTTTTACTTTTTTAATTTTTACTTTTTTGTTTTTTGACTTTAATTATAATTATTTTTTACTATAATTGTGAATTATCTTTAATAAACTCAAATTAGTTTTTCCCTCAGTTTTTTGAATTTTGAATTGAGTGTGAAACAATCACATTTAAAAGATTCTTTTTTGGTGGTACTCATTTTTTCATCCTTCATTTTTTGTGTTTTGCAATTTAGGTATGTCAAGAATATTTTTTTTTAATTGAACATGATTATTCTATTCTTTTTCTCACTTTTGTAGTCCATGAATATTTGTTTGTGTTATATGTTATTATTTAAAAAATGAGCTTCATCATTTGATTATGAATAAAAGGTTCTTTTGCTTCAACCTATTACATGAATATTGTTTATAGTTTGCAGTCCGCATTTTTCGTTTATATGAAAATATTCTTTCATGAATAAAATGTTTCTTTAGCATAATTTTCCCTCGTTATGATTCAAATTATTTTTCTTATTTTTATCATTATTGTATATATATTTCAATGACCAATTATTTATTAGAATGATTGCTCATTAGTATGTTTTAGGTTATTTTTAAATATATTTTTTAAGTAAGATTTTGGTTTCTTAAAAACCTAATTTTTTTTAGCATGATTTATGTTTTTTATGATAATTATAAAGGTTTTATCATAATTTTTTCTGTTATTATAAGTCTTGTTTTAATAGTTAGTTTCTAAGGTTTAAATGTTATATGAAATTGTTTATTTCTTTATGATAATTACTAAAATATGATTGTTTTTTTTCTTTATGATAATTATTCTATTATTATGATGTCTTTTGTAGATTTAAAAGTGTTTTGGTCTATTTTCTTTTTTTTAAGTGTTTTCTATTTCTTTATAATTTTAATTTTTTATATATTTGTTGTGAATTTTACCTTAATGATCAATAAATTATTATAAAGATTTTTTTTTTCATATATTACCATACAACTTATATGTGATGTGGTTCTTTTTCCTTTATAATAAATCAAGTAAAATAATCTTTTTTTTTCCTTTTATAAATATTTGCTTATTTTGACATTTTTTTTAGAGATTTGTTTCTTTTTTTTAATTAATTCTTTATTTGTTTATTTTCAATTTTTAATTACTTTAAAAAAATTCTTAATTGAAGGGTATTGTGGTCTTTATAACTATCAATTCAAATATTCATATAAATAAAAGAAAAATAGACATTTTTCAAAACATTATCTCTAATTTAGACATTTATGTAAATAACCTTACTAATATTTATCTCTTTTTTTTTTTTTCTTAAATTGAGGATAGAGAATTTGAACTAAACACCTTATAATAAGATTAATGTGAAATTATCGCTAGACTATATTTATGATGCTCACACCTTTGACATTTCAATTTCTGGTTTTAACAGTATCATGTTACCTACCAAAGAAAATTGGAGACCATATTTTAATTTATCTACATGCAGCCTCAAATCATAGCACCCATATATTGAAAACTCTTTCATGATATTTTTTTCCTTTTTTATAGTTGGTGTGTGAGGTTCACGCTAGCGACCTTACAATAAAATCAGGAGCAAATTATCAAAGTAGTCATCTTTTTTTAATCAATTAATCAATATGATACAAATTTTCTCTCTTGATCAACACGACACAAATTTTGGTTTTAATTTTATATCATATTGATATATCGTTAAATTTTTATGTCATGTTAATGTAATAATTTTTTAATTTTTATCATTGTTTTCCCTATAGATCAATGTGCCTCTCACTAATTTAGTTCAAGCCAATCTCCTCACGCGTGAGTCAGGATCTACACGATGAAACTTGCTTCGCCATCGTGCCCCTAATGAGTCGGGATTTTGCTTGTCTCGGACCGATGATACTTGCATAAAAACGGTTCACCTCTTATGCCGGCAATGTATTAAGTGCGGCCTCTCACAATTCCGTCAAAGAACCATATAGCCTCCAACTTTGGAGGACACAATGATGAACTCTTTGTGCGGCTGTTTGGTTCTAATGTTAAGCTATAGCTCTTAAGAATTTGGCTCTAATTAGCTGTTTGATTAATATGAGAATTTGCATGATTCTTTTTTTACCTTATATTTTGATTACGAACCAGTTTTTTATTCGACAAAAAGCAAAATGTCAACATAATAAAGGTTAATAAAATAGCTGTTTGATTAAAACAACTGTTGCTTTTTTTTCTTTTTTTTTTTAACAAAGGAAAAATTATGCAAGAAGCTTTACTCCTACAATTTTTTAATTAAAAAATTTAATGCAGTCTACTACTCTACGTACCGCTTTATTATTTTAAGGCCTCGGATTTCTATAATTTCGGCTTTGGTGATTATGTAATAGACATTATTGTCCAAAAATGAAGGCGGACAAAAATCTAGTCGAATGATTAATGGTTTGTTTGGTAAAATGGTTTGAGTTGAAATTTTTAAGTTTTAATAGTAAATTTTTTTGAATTTTCAGAAAAGACAAAAAACTTTTTAGGAAAAAGACAAAAACTTTTTGGGAAGAAGACAAAAAAAAGTTTGAGTTGGATGGTTTGAGTTGTTATGCCAAACAAACCTTAAGTCTGTATTTGATTCGTCAGTTATAGATGAAATTTTTAAGTTTGAGTTGATTAACTTCTTAAAAATTAATTATAATTTTTATTAAATTTTCAGAAAAAAAAACAAAAATTATAAAGAAAAAATACAGTTTAGTTGATGTTAAATTGAAATGTCAAAAGAAGCATAAATTACAATAATAAACCTAGCAAATTGACTAATTAATTTAATCCAATAAATGGTTTGGACATTTCCAAATTTTATCATGTCGGCTTAAATAACTGAACTGGGGAGTTTGAAAATTCAGTGAAATGTATTTGATCAAGCTAAAATAATAAAATTTACAAATTTCTTCTAGATTTTGCCATTAGTGTCCACATACATTTTAAACTTTACAACGTGCATGTTGTATTTTGAATTATTGTACATCTCTAATTTCATACCTTGAATTTTGAAACATGTTATATTTTAATGGAATAGCACAAATGATGCATAGGAGAAGTACAAATTCATCAATTTTTTTAAACACTTAATTGATTGAGCGAATCAAGGTTCGTTCTCTATTTTTTTTATTATCTTTTATTGCTTCTTAGCAGCTACTTCATTGAGAGAATATATTTAAAATTTGACGGTCAACTAATTTATTTTTAGTAAGAGTATTCATTGACTCCTAACTGTTATACCTAACTTTAAATCAAACGATAACTCAATAATTCCTCTAATAATTAACACATTTTAAAAGTTTGGGGATAAATTTAGAGATATACTTTAGTTTCATGGGCACGACATGTACGTTTTAAAATTCATAAGGTATGCTGATAACAGTAACATAGTTAAGACAGAATTGGTAAAATTTTTCCATGTTTTTATTGAATTTTTTGTTTCGAAGGAATTTTAAGGAGACATGAAAACATTTGTCTTTTTAAAGGGACTTCTACAAGCAAGGGGGGAAAAAAAAAAAAAAAAACCCTCCCGTCGGAGAAATCAAAAGAAAAAACCACCACCACCTTGCCCTCCCAAACTTGCCGACGGTGGATGACTCCCTGCTTCCCTCGCACGACGAAGGGGGGCTCACGATGTTGGCGACGGTTGTGGAGGTCGCGATTCGGGTGGTGGCTGGCTGAACTCCGCCGCTTCTAGGCTCTTTTTTTTCCTTCCGCCACTGCAACTTCTAGCGACTCTCACTTTGTCGGCCGGTGGGTTTTAGAAGAACAGTCACTGTGAGCGAGACAGGCGTTCTCCCCCAACCGCTGTAAAGATCCGAGTTTTTTTTTTTTTTTTTTCCCCCGCCGCTGCAACCTCCGGCGGCTCACTTTGTTGGCTGGTGGGTTTTGGAAGAACAGGAACAAAATCAGACATTGTGTTTTTTCCCCCCTTAATAATTGCCTTCAATAAGATGTATTATTACTAAAAATGATAACAACTGTTAGGATTTTTTACCGTTTTGCCCTCCCTAACATGGTTGAGAAATAAGAGAATTGAGCTATCACTATTAAAAAATGGTAGTGCTGTTAGGATTTTGCTCCGTTTTAGTCTTCCTAATATGGTTAAAAAAAAAAAACAGAATTATAGAAAGTGATAATATTGTTAGGATTTTCTACCGTTTAGGCCTCCCTAACATGATTAAAAAAAAAAAACAGAGAATTGATTGTTTCTCGTTACATCATCTGATAAGCATGTAAATACTAAAAGGAGAATTAGTGAATCTCCTTCATATTTCTTTTACTTTTCTTTCCAATCCGTTGCCTTGCCCCATAACATTCAACTACGTTTTGTAAATGTTTACGTGTCCTTAGTCTACTTTGTGCGTCCCATATTAATGGTGATAATAATATTGGGACTTACTACCATTTTGGCCTTCCTAATATGCTGTTAGTTAGGTAAGATTGGCAATTCGTGTTTGCAGGTCTGGTTCGGTCCAACTTGATTACAGTATGACACGATAAGTATGAACACAAATACGAACACGACACAATTAATAAATTGGCCAGAAACCTAAACACGAACATGAATCGTTTAATAAACGGGTAGTGCGATACGAAATGCGAACACGATTATTAAACGGGTCACGACGGGTTGGCACGAAAACAAACTCATTTATGACCCATTTAACACAAAAAACCCATTTACTGCTCATTTAACACGAAACTGGTTTCTGACCCATTTAACACAAAAAAAAATATTGGATAAAAAATCACTTAAAATTTTGAATTCACTAATAGAAGAAACTCATCATATTCATATAAACTATAAAACTAACAATTAGAATTATCAAATATCCATAATGATTAAGACAAACATATCTTAGAATAAAACATAAGTTTAAGTTGTAGTTGGTATCCATATGCAAATCACCACCCAAACAAGTCTCAAATTGTCACATAATCAAGATTCAAAATACTAAGAGAAACATCAAAAGATAACAAAATATTAAAGCAAAAGGAAATGCTTTCTTGATTGAGAATGATAGCATCTTAAGTTCCAACTCCACAAATCTTCAAAAGTTCCCAAGTATTTCAACTCATTTAAGAAATTTATGAGAATGAAATTAAAACATATTTAAAAACTATCTAAAGATTTTAAAAAAATAAGGAGAAGAGGAGGAAAAAAAATTAGGGTCAGGCTTTTAAATACTTTTATTTTTAGAGTTTTTTTCATAAAATATATATATATATATATTTAGTAATTTTATATATATGGACTCTAAACGGGTGGGTCGTATTAACCCGTTTACGATCTATTTAAATAAATGAATTAACTGTATTAGCATATTTTTAACTTATTTATTTTCATAACATATCGAACCAATTATTAAATGTGTAATTCAAACTCATTTATTTCGTATCATTCTCATATTATGTTTGAATTTGTCGCCCTCCTATTAGTATTTGCTACCATTTCAACCTTCTTAATAATTTCTTACCGTTTCGCCCTCCCTATTATGCTATTATGATTTTTTACCATTTCAGCCACCCCAATACGGTTAAAAAATATTAAAAAACCGAAGCGCTTTGATACGATACCATTTTGAGGCGGTGATTTTTTACCGTTTTGGCTTCCTTATCATGATGTTAGGATTTTTCCCTATTTCGACCTCCATATTATTTTATATCATTTCGGCCTCCCTAATTATAGTGCAAGGATTTTCTAGTGTTTCGGCCTTCCTAATATGGTTAAAAAATAAATGTGATAAACGACGTCGTTGGGAAGCGTGTTCCCTATCATAAATCGATGCAGAGCTCGTTGTTCTTGTTTTTTATTAAAATCCGTACTGATTAAAAAAAGATAAAAAAAGCTTCTTCTCCGAGATGGCACTGTTCGTCTAACGAAGAAGAAGAAGAAGAAGAAGAAGAAGGAGAAGAGAGAGATAGTAGTGTAGAGAGAGAGAGAGAGAGAAAGAGATGGGAAATCCGAAGCAAAAGTGGACGTCGGAGGAAGAAGAAGCGCTGAAAGCGGGAGTGGCGAAGCACGGCACCGGAAAATGGAAGGATATTCAGAGAGACCCCGAGTTCAATCCCTATCTCCTCAATCGCTCTAATATTGATCTCAAGGTCTCTCTCTCTCTCTCTCTCTCTCTCTCTCTCTCTCTCTATTTTTATTTATATTTATTTTTGTCTTTTTTTTCTGGGTTTTTTTGTTTTTGTTTTTTTTCCGGCGACTGAAACCTGGAAAGAAATTCGAAAAAATTGAAGGAAGAAGGGAACACGTTTTTCCTTAATCAAGGTTTTCGTTGGTAAAATTTGTGAGTTGTTGACCTAACAGTCCGCTGAGCCAGTTTTTCTGACCATGAATTAATACCTGTTTATGTACACACCTTGCTATGGAGTTTGATTTTTGCAAGATTTTTTATTTTTACTTTTGTTATTTGGCCAAGAATTTTGTTGAAATTTATCTGCAATTGAAAGGAAACCATGCTAATGTGATTTTCTCTATTTACATTCACTCACTGGATTATGGATATTTTGTGTTATTTTGCTTCAAACAATTTATATATATATATATATATATATTCTACGAAAAAATAAAACAGGAAAAAAAAATTATATATATATATATATATGTAATTGTTACGAGCCTGCCTCTGTTGGTGTGAGTTTAAGTTGTTGTTTTGGCTGCACAGGACAAATGGAGGAACCTGAGTTGCAGTGCCAATGGGCAAGGCCCCCGGGACAAGTCGAGAAGCACGAAAGTAAAAGCCAACACAGATGCCCCGGCTGCTCAACAGGCCGCTGCACAGACTACTGCTATTGTTCCATTTGCGCGTGATGCAGCAGCATCAGCATCAGCAGCTCCAAACTTGGATGATTCTTCAAAAGGCTTATCGGATGGAAAGAATTCTTCGATGTAAGATGGTTACTTGTCCTCACCTTCTTGTGCTGTTTTTATTGAATTTTTTATGGCATAAAGATTATGTTTGCATCAAAGGGGGAAAAAATCATAATTGAGTCATGATGAGCGGGGAAAACTTTATGTTTGTGATACGGAAGAAGATGGTTTATAGGATTTTGTTACTTGGCACTGATATGCTGATCGTATAGCTGGCTAAATTGTCATGGAAAGAGGACTATGAATTGACGTATGTGAAGCCAAAGGCAAAATTCCAATATTAACCAGATAATAACATAGGCGAGTTTTTAATCACATAACAAGATTCTTAACTGTTTGCAATTCTTAGCATCTAATCCATGGATATAACATTTCTTTTGGATATTAAGATTCAGTGTTTCTTAAGGATACCCCACCCTAGCAGGGTTGCCCTTTTGCTGCCTTTGATCCGAATATATAGTGGCATGCTTTTGTCTCCATTAAGAACCAAACGTAAAGTTTAACTAATGGGAAACATCGTATTCAGGTTGAGAAGGTTTGTAGCTGTGGTAGTGGGAAAATAATGCTGGTTTAGGTGATAGTCTCTAGATTAACATCTTATTTTAACTGTCTGACGGGAACAGGATTGTAATTTTGCTATGCATTCCGTGGGATTTACGAAACTTCTCTACCGAGAATCAATTTTACAAAAAAAAGTTTTTCCAACGTGGTCCCTTGCTTCATTTTTACTGTTGTTCTTATCCACTGTGTTATTTATTTATTCATTTTGAATTTCGCATCACCCAAACATCATAATGCTTCCCTTTTTTCTGGCCATTATATTTTCTCAATACAATGTATATCTGTATTACAGGTACAATCCAATGATTTTCGAAGCACTTTCTGCACTGAAAGAACCAAATGGATCGGATACTAGTGCAATAATGAGCTTTATCGAGGTATGCTTGAAATTACTAGCAAATGTTCTTCGAATCGTAGTGTAATTTGCTTCCTAGGAGAAAAATGAAGAAATACCATTATAAGTTGTCTGATTTAAAGAAAATGAGTAGGCTTATGACATAAGCAAGTTAACGAATACACGAAATACGTTGAAAAGCACAGTGGGATAATAAACTATACAGCATACACAAAAATAACACATAAGCATGATTTTGGAAATTACTTGTGTTAACTCTCGCCCGAATGGAAACTGGAAGCTCCCAAACCCAAAATAATCATCTTAAATGCTTTGACTATTGAGGGTGAGCCTCTGACCTCTGGAAAGGAGATCTTCCCATAGAATTCATTACGTTGCAGCAACATTTTCTAACACTAATTTAAGTTGCGAACTAAAACAAAGAATTACAAAATTGTTTCCTATGCAAATTATGCAGCAAAGACATGAGGTTCCCGCAAATTTCCGGAGGCTACTAGGTACAAGATTGAGAAGGCTGGTTGCACAAGAAAAACTTGAAAAGGTTTGTTTCTGTTTGTTTTCCCTCCCATTTCTTTTGGTTTCTAAGTACTTTTACCAAAACTGTCTTCTGGATCCATTGATATGTTAATTTGAAATAAGTCCTTTTCAAGTTGCTCATTCTATATTCGTTACACACTTTTAGTATTGCTGGGTAGTTTAGAAAGCAAAGTTGCTAACAGAAGATTTTCTTTTAAAGATAATCTCCTAAAGGTAGTTTTCTTTCAGTGCCTGGCTCCTCAACTTTTTCTTTATTTGCTTAACCTCCTTCGTCACTTTTTAATGGTGTCTGTAAAAGATGGTTTTCGTGCCATTTGCCTCTATTATCAAATCCCCTCCGGCCTCCAGGCTCTGTAAGGGATAAAGGAAGTAAATCGATGTTGTCCACTTTTATGGCGTAGCATATTTGTGGTGTCTGAACACTTTGGTTATCGTAGAACTTTAAATTTAAGCTACTTTACTGTTTGAAAAATGCAGGTCCAAAATTGCTTCAAGATAAAAGTCGATGGGGATGATAAGTCGCTGCACAAGGACGCCTCATTTAGTACAAAAACACCCGTGCCGAGAGTGGAAAACCAACCTCGCCAATTTCTGATTACTGGTCACAGGTCTCCTGCCAATCCAATAGAGGAAGCGGCAGTCACTGCTGCCTACAAGATAGCTGAAGCGGAAAATAAGTCATTTGTGGCAGCTGAAGCAGTGAAGGAGGCAGATAGGATTGCGGAGATGGCTGAGGAGACAGAGTCATTTTTGCAATTGGCTAAAGAGATCTTTGAGAAATGTAATACCTGAATTCGACTCTTTCCCTTCTCTACATTCTGGATTTTCCTATTCAAGAACTGCTTTTTGACATGCGAGTTTCGTTAACTATACAGGTTCACAAGGCGACATTGTGCTCGTTGCATGAAAGATGGATCCGCACTGTATTGGAAGATGACCCCTTTTGATTAGAAGCTGTAAATTTTTCATCTTTTACTTGCCTTTTTTTTTTTCCCTCCTTTTCGGGCACAATGAAATTTGATTTTTTCATTGTTTAGTTTACTATTACTAATAATCATTTAGGCATGTTTTCAGCATGGACCTTACAAGTTATTACGTAGGGAAAAAAATGAAAAATATGTACATCAAATATCACAGATTTCGGATGCTGTAAAACCGTCACTTTTTGCTAATTACAGAAGCTAGAATTTCTATAATTGAATTGTCCTACGAATTTTCTTTTCATTTCTTTCTTTTAAAATTTTCTATAATGGTTGAGGAGTTTCTCGTGGGTTGTCTGTCCATTTCTTGCAAAAGATTAAAAAAAAAGGACAAAAACAAAAGGTTAAAAGCTAAAAATTCTGTACTAACGGTATTATTTGGAAAAAGGAACCATAATTTGCTTTTTGGGTGGGACGGATAAATTCTGATTCATAACTTGAAGGAAAAAAAAAAAAAAAAGGAGCGCTAAGAAAATGGTGAATTTGGCGACCCGCTTTGGCCGCCTGGTTGACATTATTTACTAGAAAGTAGAAACAACTTTGGTTTTGTGGGTCTTAATTAAAAAGCTGCTTGTTTCTGGGAGGGGTTAATATTTCTTAAGATGTGAAATTATTATCAGAGTACACATGTAATTACAAAATGATATTTGAATATCTATTTCATTAGGTGACACAAAATTCTTTCTTTTATTTTGTCTTAAACGCAAGGTGCAAGTAAAAGCTATCTTAAAGTTTGACAGAGTTATATATATATATATATATATATTTTTTTTTTGACAGAGTTATATTTTTTATTTTTTGCTTGCTTTTAGTCAAGAGAAAAAAGAGAAGTAAAAGCTTTTCAATTACTGTTTTGAATTACATTTTTTAGAGGGCTTAAATAATCAAAATGTTTTTAAAAATTTATAATAAATGGTAAAAGTTTGGAATTTCGTTTACTAATTATTGAAGTCTATAATATCTATAGACTATAGGATTGACTATAGAGCTATAGCATATGGTTTCATAAAATAGTATGAATTTCCCAATCTAAATAAAGCAGATAAAACCTTATTACAAATTTTAAAATATGCGCAGAAATGCTTTCTTTAGAAGCGCCCATTTAGTAAAACTTTTATTTTTCACTTTTGATTTAAAAAAAAAAGGGAAATTTGCGTTTTTTCAATAAGTATTTGAACATTACAATATTTAAAAGAGCTCGTGATCTTAAAATGATTTTAAAATTTTTTAACAAAGAATAAAAATGTTAAATCAAATTTATAATGCGTAATTTTGATTCAAATTTTAAAGTTTATTTAAGATATATATATTCTTTTAATATAGACATATGTTATGGCTTTTCACATAAAGCTATTCAGAAAAATAAAAAAACTCTTCTGAAAAATTATTTAAATATTTTTAAAAGTAATTTTTGAATCCAAAAAGTCAAAAATAGCTTTTAAGAAATTTTACCAAATTGTGCTAATTGTCTTGGGTGTCGGTTTACATGAATTGTTTATTAATTTTATTTATGCCACCTGAACTTAAGGGTTACTCCCACTTTATTTTCTGAACTTTAAAAACTCTTAGTTTGTCTCATGAACTTTGAATTTAGTCCTAATTTACTTTTTCTATCATAACTTCAATTAAAAATAAACTGAAAAATAGGAAAAATTAGTATTACTAAGCCCATTATATTAAGATTTCTTCTAAAAACAAAAAAGAAACGGATAACATGAATGTACTTAATCCATTTTTTCTATTTTTTTTTATTGAAATTTTGATAAAATAGATAAAGTGGGGTTAAATTTAAATTTCATAAGTTAAAATAAGAGTTGTTTAGTATATGAGGTAAAATGAAGGTGGCCCTAAAGTTTAGGGGCTGGACGAGAATAATCCGTTTCTTCTCACGTCGTCGTTTTTTCAGTCCAAACTCGTTTTCTACGATGTCGTTTTATCCATACACAATCGTTACAAACACGTCGTTTCTAGTCTCCATTCGTTACTTTAACGCTTGTGTCGTATGCACGATGTTGTCGTTTTCAGGGGACGATATTCCGCACTGCTCTCACCTTCTTCCTCACGACGAAACCGAACCGAACCAGAGCTCTCAGACAGACAGAGAGTTCAGGAAAACAGAAATTCCGCCGCCATAAAAGTAAGCAAGCAAGCATGTGCGGTGACGCGACGAACTGGGACGAAGAAACCTACAGGGAAGCCATTCTCAAGGAGAGGGAGATCCACACCCGAACCGTCTTCAGAACCCTCTGGCCTCCTTCTCCGCCTAATCCTAACAACCCCGACTCCATTGTCGTCGCCTCCAGCGACGGTTCCCTCGCTTCCTACTCCATTTCCTCCATTATCTCCGAGCTCGTAATGCTCTAATTCTTCTGCTTTCTCTCTCTCCTCTCTCTACAGATTTCTCCTTCTTTTTTTTTTTTTTGTGGTTTTTGGTGAATTTTTTTGGCTTTTTTGGTTGCAGCCATTGGGATTCAGCAACGCTAAAGCTCCACAGTGAGTAAATTTTCCATTCCGTGTCTTTATGATTTGCTTTAACAGAACCAATTTTGATTATGGCGTTGTTTGGTGTAGTTTGTTTGTTGCTGAGCCTGATTGCTTCCTTCAAGCGCACGACGGACCTGTTTATGATGCCAAATTCTACGGAGACGGGGAAGATGCTTTGTTGTTAAGGTTTCTCTCTCTTCTCTCTTCTCTCTCGCATTTGCTTTTGTCATTTCAGTCCAAAACTACTCTTGGGAGCTTGAATTTGGTATGAATTTAGGCAAATTTACTTTGAAATTTCGGTGAAAGTAGCAAAAACTGTGCTTGATTCTGCTTAGTCCGTTCTTTATTGTTGGAATTTGACTAATAATTTGACCAATTTATGTTTAAGTTGCTACAATTGGTGATGGGGAAATCTGTTGAATTTAAAGTATTGATAATGCAGTTGCGGCGACGATGGACGGATACGAGGATGGAGATGGAAGGATTGTACGGAATCTAAGGTGCCTATTCCTTTTCAGGGTATAGAATTTGACTTTGTGAACTGGTTTTTCTACGACTGTATATTGTAAATTGCCCTACTTATATTGCCTTTTGTAGCTTTTTATTTTTAGCAGTGTGTATTTCTTGGTTTCTCTAGGCTTTTAAATGATTTTTTGGTATTGATGTCGGTTAATTTTTGTGCTATTCTTTCGCTTTCTTTTTTCAGGAAAACATGTAAAGCCAGTACTGGACCTGATGAATCCGCAACATAAGTGAGTTACAAATGATCATCTACTATTTGATATTTTTCATTTAAGTTACTAACTTCCAATCAAGTATGAGCGGCCATTCTAGATGCATTGTTAGTAGTAGGGTCTCTTCGATTCAGTCTTTTTGAAGCCGTTGGATAAGATCGTGAGATTACTATAGTTATAAGCTAGAGAGCTTTACATAATCATAGGTTCGAACTTCAAACTAGCTCTTCTCTGTGTAAGGTTTTTTTGTGATATGCACTTAAACCCGTTCTTCTACTTGCTAGTTTTCCTGAAACATTCTTTTGTATAGTTTGATTTTTTTCCTCGATACTTTCTCCTTATTTTCCATGCCTTGTGTTATTGTGCTTTCTAGAGGTCCTTGGGGAGCTCTATCTCCAATCCCGGAGAACAATGCCATTGCTATTAATGTTCTGGTATGTTTCCCTTTGGATTCCAATTGCTTTGTATCTCCTTTTTCTTTCCTCTTGGAGTAGTTGCAAAAAAATTATATTCTGAAACAATGCCTTCTTTTCCAGGGAGGATCTATTTATTCAGCTGCTGGTGATTCTTGTGCTTATTGTTGGGATTTGGTGCGTTTCCTTTAGAAGAGGAATACTCTTCTCATGTTTTGACTTTTCCTTGCAAGTAGTTCATTAACTGTATTTTGATTTGATTTCATATCTGAGCTAAGCTAAGGCTTGTCTTTTTTTTTTTTTTTTTTTTTTTTTAAATTGGAAATTTTTAGGAGAGCTGTCAAGTGAAAATGGTTTTTAAGGGACACTCAGACTACTTGCATTGTATTATTGCTAGAAACTCTGCCGATCAGGTCAAGTCACCTTTTTCTTTGACGATAGAATTCCTTATCTTGCATCTTTGAGATGTCACCACAATTTCACTTCCGAAGGCAGCAGGGTGCTTTTAAAGTACTAGATGCAGTGCATTATTTCTCTGACTTTATCTTTCTTTTCCATTTTCATTATTCAGATCATAACTGGTTCAGAAGATGGGACAGTACGAATTTGGGGTAAAGTTCTAGCATTCTTGCTTTTCAAGTTTTTAAGGCAGAATGCTGTTCTTTTCCTTCAATAGGTTATTGCTTTGTGTATCTTTGGTTCTTGAATACGACTTGTTTGTGTATATAAGTATCTTTTTTTTTGTCCTGGCTTGAAGTAATTCAAAATTATCTACTTACAATGAAGTAATACGGTAACTGTAATCAAGATTGCAGAAGTGGAAAATGTATTCAAGTCATTGAGCCAGGGAATGAAATGAAGTCAAAAGGATTGTCCTCTTATGTTGGTTGCATTTGTCTTGACGCTGGTGAAAGCTGGTTGGTGAGTTTGCATCTACTAAATGTTCTCAATAACCCTCATCGTTCAGTTGTGGGAAATACAATTAATTGGACATTGGTGCACAGACTAAACCATCTTAGGAAACTAATTATTCAAGAAAATCAGGAAACTAATAATCGGGAAATTAGGAAGCTAATTAACAATCAAGTATCAATGGGATCAAAAATCGAAGATTAAAGGATCAGGGATCAAAAGGATCATTGGAACAAGGGATCAAGCCTTACAATCAATATAATTGATATGTCATATCTAATGTACAGCTATGTGATTTCTAAAACATGTAAAGAATCACAAATGGTAATCAACCAATCACAAGTCTCAACAAACCCATCATTAAACAAGCTATTTGTTGGTTATATATGCGCAATGTTGTTGAAAAAAAAAAGGGTTGAAAGTAAAAGCTGTGCATATAGTTGTTTGGGTAGACTGTAACATGTTGTATCTTCTTCTTAGTTACTTTCTTTAACCTTTTTGGTATGCTTTCATAGGCTTGTGGCAGTGGTCGGAGTTTATCGGTTTGGAATCTTCCTGCTTCTGAATGTTTTTCTAAGATTTCAACTCCTGCATCTGTCCAGGATGTAGTATTTGATGAAAATCAAGTGAGTAGTCTTTTCTTTTTGCCTTACGTGGTTAAACAGTATGACTCACAGTTGACGTTCAACACATTTCTGCTCCGTTTTCAGGTGCTAGCAGTTGGAGCAGAACCACTGCTCTCCCGCTACGACATTAATGGGGTGATTCTTTCACAAATACAATGTGCGCCTCAGTCTGCTTTCTCTGTCTCATTACATCCTTCCGGGGTATGATATTTCGAAATCTCCTTCTTCCTTTGGTATTAACAACCAATCTTTGACAAATTTTTGTTTTGATGAAGTTATAGTCTGTCTCGCAAGGAATACATTACTGTATCTTACACTGGCTTCTTGCCAACTTAACTCATCATTTTTACTTATCTGTGTGTTCTGCCGCTATTCTCATGTCAATTTCAGGTCACAGCGGTTGGTGGTTATGGGGGCCTCGTCGACGTTATCTCTCAAATTGGAAGCCACTTGTGCACATTCCGCTGCCAATTTGAATAGCATAGTGGGATCTATTGCAGCTTCGTGATTCGTATGTGTACGACAGATTGCCAAAACCGTAACATTATTTTTGGAGCTGAGTAGCGAACATTCCGGTAGTGAAGTGGTTTAAGGTTCTTATACGGTGCTTCCTCCATGTGGCTGGGTAGTGGCTGGGTAGTGGACGTGAATTTACAGCACCTTAGAGGGTTAATTATTGAACTGTAAAAAATATTGTGCAACTTGGTATGGTTGTTGGTTAGAATGATTTGAAAACCTATCATGAAATATATCCTTGTTTAGGCCAAAACGAAGCTTCACCTTTTACGGCTATTTCTCTGCTTTTTTTTTTTTCCTTCTTCTTCTTCTTCTTCTTCTCTCTCTCTTTCTCCGAACAAATAGTGGAGACCTAACAAAGATCTGTTGAGATGATGAAAAGAACAATTTATATTAATTTAAAAAATGGTGGAAAGTGGAAATCTTTAAAAGAAAAAAAAAAAGTAAAAATAGATTTTCTTTTAATATTTTCTTTTTAGAAAAACTGATCATAATAGGAAATAAATAGCGTCTGAAATATACAATAACCTTTTTTTTTTTTTTTTGGAAGACAATCATTATAGGGAAAAAAAAATGTTAATTAGCATTTTCATAAAATGGAAAGTTTCTTTTAGTATTATTTGAATTAAGAAATTTAGTCTTATTTTGATTAATTCTTGGATAAACAAGGTTAGTTTACTGTTTTAGTAATTTATTTTCAGAATTATATTTTTTTTCAATTTTATTTGTAGCTTTCCATTTTTGTTTGGGATAGTTCAGTCTATAAATACATAGGCTTTGTTTAGCATTAAGGTTCAACTCTAACAATATTTTAACTTTTTCATATCAATTTTTGTTTTTATTTTTTTTTGAAAAGTCAATAAAATTTATAATTAATTTTAAAAAGTGAAATAATTTTAATTTAAAATTTTCATCTCTAATTAACTTACCAAACGGAGACATAGTCCCATAATGTGTATTTGAGTATTTACTCTTCCTTTTTTCATCAATTTTCAGAAATAGTATTCTGGCATTCTTCATATATCAACAAATATGACGCCAATCTCTTATGCACCGATGGATTTTAAAACGATTCTCATGGCATTCTTCTCAACAGGTTTGCTAATCCATCTTTTTTATTTTATTTTAATTAATGCTCATATTTCTCTAACATACGCATAAATATACAAATATTCTGCTTATCACCCCTTTAAAAACTAGAATTCGAGTAGGTGTATCAGTAGTTTCGTATTTCATCAAACCAAATTTGTATGTTATTCTTATTTTACTGTGATTATTTTTTATTAGATGTCCGTTTGGATCACTATTTTTAACTCAAAATTTTTACATTAATTTTTATCTTTTTTCAAAATTTAATAAAAATTTTAACTATTAATTTTTAAAAATAAATCAATTTCAATTTAAAAGTTCTATTTTCAAATCGCGGTGTATCAAATGGAAGCTTAAACTATACTTAAAAAAAAAAAAAAAAAGGATAAAGGGGTCAAAAGCAGGCCTTTGACTGGAGGGCCGAGAGTTCAGGTCCATTGTCTAGGACGGTCCAGGCCCGTATCTTCTGCCTCGGGAGCCGTGACGACCGGGGTCGTACGGTCGAGCAACTGCTTAGGCTTCAACTCCTAAACTACCTCGGTTGAATCTCTCCATCAATCATCTCTTGACACTTGTCTTCACCCTTTAATTCCCAAACATCCCCCAATCTGAGTCGGATCCAGGGGTATATCCGGAAACACAGGAAACTGACCCGTCCAAGCCCCCTAAGCTAAAAGTCCCCCCAAATTAAAAATAAAATTAAAAGAAAAAAGAAAAGAAAACCCTTTTGTTTCTGAGACTCTTATCTCTCGCCCCTTTCACTCTCACGCTGCAACTCGACCTCTCTCCCTCTCTCTCTCTATAAAAAAGTCTCTTTTCTTCTCTCTCTCGCTCTCTCTTTCTCTCTCTAACTCGACATATTGTTTTCTCAACTCCGAGGTAGATCCGAGGAGTTTGGGAAACCCTAACCTAAGACGCTCTCTCTCTCAGCCTCCTCCGATTCGCAGTTTCTCAGATCTTTAACTTCTCTTCAACGATTTCATCAGGTCTCCAGAAAAATCCCCTTTTCTATTGATTGATTTTTTGTTCTTTTTTTCATTCGATTTTTGTTCCTTTTTTTTTTTATGTGCTTTTTTTTGTTTTGTTTTTGGTTTTTTTTTGGTTTTTTTTTTGTGTGTGTGTGATTCTCGTCGAATTATGTTTAATTTCTCTTCCGTAATTCAAATCGTATCACGGAATTACGAAATGGAGCTGAAGAGATCAGGGAATATTTATGGCTGAATCTTTCCGATAAGCTGATAGATTGCTAGATTTGGTAAGAGGGAGAGAAGCAAGCAAACTTTGTCAGAGAACTCGCCGGCGTCGGAGCCAAACAAGCTTCCGCGACCGGCCTCCCTGTTCTTCGCAATTTTTTTTCCTTAATTTTTGAAGTTTTATGGTAATTTTTAATACTTGAAAGCAATTATAAAAAAAAAACCTGGAATCGTCTTTGATACCCAAAAAAAAAAAAAAAAAAAAAAGACCTTCAAACAGATTTAAAGGAAAAAAACTTCTTTATTAAAAAAAAAAAAAGAAAAAGAAGAAGATAGTCTTGAGAAATTTGTTTTTAATTTTTTTTTAAGATAAACCTCTGGTAGTAAGATGAATTGAGTTTATATATATGTTTGTGTGTGTGTGTGTGTATCCGTCTGTTGATTTCTAGTGGTTCCTTTTTGTGATTGATTGATTCGGTTTTATTATTCTTTTTGTATATTCTACTGAAGTACTAGTAAAGGCAATTGCTGATTAGTGGTTCGTTTCTTGCAATTTTTTTAGCAGGCATGTTTTTTTAGGGGATTCTTCATAAGTATTTTTATCAACAGTTTCATGTTTTAATCTCATTATGTTTAATTGCCCAGAAGACAGAGAATAGATTCTCTTGGTTTGTTGTACAGTATACTTGTGTTAGTTGTTTTGGTATCGTAAAAGCGTGAAAGTTGTCTACTTAATGTTAAAACAATATATAAAAGTATCTTTTAAATTTTGTATTTTAGCTTTTAGGCTGTTTTAATATGACTTGGTGATGTCTTACCGTGGAGTTTCTGGTGTTGTTTTTGATCTTTTTTTTTTTCAGTCATGGCGGGACAAGCAGAGGGATCACAATTCGATGCACGTCAGTTTGATGCTAAGATGAATGACATGTAAGAATTGGCCGTCATTCCTACTTATTTTAAGCTGCTCGTTTAAGTGAATTTAACATGGATTCTTTACTTTTACCACCGTTTTTGATGAATCAATTTTTCAGACTTTCCGCTGAAGGGCAAGATTTCTTTACAACGTATGATGAAGTCCATGATACTTTTGATGCTATGGGTTTGCAAGAGAACCTGCTGAGGGGCATTTATGCTTATGGTAAGATACTATTATTTTACGGTTTCTTTTTTATTTGATGCTTTCCCCAAAATTTCTTTCTTCTACGATTAATTGATGTCCAACTTAACTACTTGATTTCCCACATCTCTGGAATTGGTCCCTAATTGTTTTATCTTCAGGTTATATGAAACTTTGTATCACCAATAATGCTTGCTTTATTTATTTTTCTATAGATATGGGCTTATAGCGTTATATTCTGGCGATTATTTTTAGTTTTCGCTGAGTAATGAACCATTAAAGCCTGAAATTTGGATGATTTGTTGTGTAGGTTTCGAAAAACCCTCAGCTATTCAACAAAGGGGAATTGTTCCCTTCTGTAAAGGTCTTGATGTGATTCAACAAGCTCAGTCTGGTACAGGGAAGACAGCGACTTTCTGTTCTGGTGTCCTGCAACAACTTGACTATGGTTTGGTAGAGTGTCAGGCCTTGGTGCTTGCACCAACTCGAGAACTTGCTCAACAGATTGAGAAGGTTATGCGTGCGCTTGGTGATTATCTTGGTGTGAAGGTGCATGCTTGTGTTGGTGGAACAAGTGTTCGTGAAGACCAACGCATTCTGTCTAGTGGGGTTCATGTTGTTGTTGGCACTCCTGGTCGTGTTTTTGACATGCTGAGAAGACAGTCTCTTCGTCCTGATTACATCAAGATGTTTGTGTTGGATGAGGCTGATGAGATGCTTTCACGAGGTTTCAAGGATCAGGTCCATTCTTAACCCCAAATCTGTGTATCGCTGATTTTCTTTAGGTTATATGTTAACCAATACACATATAATGAAAACTTTATGTTCTGCAGAATGAGGTTGAAAACGATAATGGGGTTATTAAAAGATGGCAATTACGCTTATAATGTGTGTTCTTCTTGAGTTTAGAGAGAAATCTCTTGATAAGCAGTTTCCTATCTAGCCTAAAATGTGGGTTTTAGAACTATAGGCATGTTTAGCGCATAATCAAACGATCATGAATGTAGAATATCCTGCTTGTCTTTATGATGCCATACATGATATTTTCCTATTCGTGTTATGGTTCTATTGTATCTCGGTTTTGCAAGGCTTGGTATGAAGATCTTGTGTACTCCTTTTGTCTTTTCTTTAGAAAAATACTAACTTGTTAGTTCTTCAGTAGAAAACTGTCTAACTTGAATGCACTTGTAATTCTTGTTTTTTTGCTGTCAGATCTACGACATTTTCCAGCTTCTGCCAGGAAAGATCCAGGTTGGTGTATTTTCTGCCACTATGCCACCTGAGGCCCTTGAGATCACCAGGAAATTCATGAACAAACCTGTGAGGATTCTTGTGAAGCGTGATGAACTCACCCTTGAGGGTATAAAGCAATTCTACGTCAATGTCGACAAGGAAGAATGGAAATTCGAGACCCTCTGCGATCTTTACGAGACGTTAGCTATTACCCAGAGCGTCATCTTTGTTAACACCCGACGCAAGGTCGATTGGCTGACTGACAAGATGCGGAGCCGAGACCATACAGTCTCTGCCACCCATGGAGACATGGACCAGAACACCAGAGACATCATTATGCGTGAATTCCGATCCGGTTCTTCCCGTGTTTTGATCACCACTGATCTTTTGGCACGTGGTATTGATGTCCAGCAAGTCTCCCTCGTCATAAACTTTGATCTTCCGACACAGCCGGAGAACTATCTCCACCGTATCGGACGTAGTGGACGGTTTGGAAGGAAAGGTGTTGCCATTAACTTCATAACGGCCGACGATGACAGGATGATCGCTGATATCCAGAAGTTCTACAATGTTATGATCGAGGAGCTGCCGTCGAACGTTGCCGATCTCCTGTGAGGTGCTTTGCTTCACTCGTCGTCAGTAGAGGAATTTGGAATTTGTTAATTAAGTTCATCTGACGGGCTTTCCTTTCATTTTCTTGTTCTTGTTATTTTATTTTATTTTTTTTTCAGTTATTCCTTTCAATATCTTTTTTTTTTTTTTTGGTTAATTAGATTTTAGTTTCTTCGTTTTAAGCTTAAGGTGTTTGACGGTTTATGAAGTAGTTGCAATGTAACGGCATTGCCAGATTTTGGGCGTCTGTGGCATTCGTCACAAGTTTTCTGCCAATGAAGTTTTTATTATTAATGCATATGCTTTTTTTAATGCCTTGGTTTTTTTTTTTTTTTTTTCCGAATAAAAATGCAGTCACGGTAATCCATTTGTAATAATCGTACGATTTAAATTGATGGTCTATATTATATGAGTTTTTGTGTGCACTGTAACGGTACGAGTATAAGTCTGAGTATGCAAGTAACTTAATAACACTCACACAGGTCTTCCTTAATCTCTTCATTGTCTATCCAATTTCAAATCCTGTGGAACTCTCGTAAGACTTCCGCTTTGGTTTTGGTTGTGATAGTATTGGGTCGGTGATATTTTGAGTGGGGTCTAAGTTGATAACTAAAAGAGATTGGATTAAAGACCCATTTCTTCCTTGCCATACTTAAAGAAGATCTCATTTATGGGGCTGAAAATTAAGATGATGATAGTATCATCACTAAAGCTTTATTTATTTATTTTTTTTAAAAATAAATTAATATATCAATAAAGATTAATCAATATTATTGTGTTTTTACCGATGAATTGGTTAATCAATGACTATTTGTTATTTTCCTTAAAAAAAAATTGACCATTTTTTAAATATAAAGATTTAAAAACTGAATTTATCTAATTCTACTTTTTATATCTAATTTTGCAAACCGATAATCTTAAAAATTGAAATTAGTAAAATGACCTTTTTTTATTAAAAAAAAAAAAACTAGAACTATCAAATTTTTGGAAGATTTTTTAACAAATGAAAGAAAATGGTTGAGTTATTTTACTAATTGATTCTTAATTCTCTTTATATTTTATTTAATAATTGAAATTTAAAACTGTCTCTACCTTATAAAAAAATATATATATGTAATATTTTCATAGCACCGTAACCCATACATAAATATGATGGACGTGTCAGTGATCAAGTTTCCCCATTTTTGACGGAGGCAAGGAAGCTAAATCTGATAATTTGATCACAAAAATAACAATATGCTTTTAATTCCTTGCGTCTTGGACCATTACAGCCTATGAAATTGAAGAGTCCTAATCTAACTTGAACTCCTCATTAATAAAATGTTAATGATAGAATATAAGAAATACTGTATATTTGTTTTTATATATTAATGAAACAAGAATCCTAATAAAAGAGGAACTCCTGAATTTCTAGACGTGTTATTCTACATTAATCAAAGAATAAAAAGACTAGAAAGAACTCTTTAAAGCCTTTAAGAAGACATTATTTTGCATGAAAACATTTTCTTTGAAATTGCATCTGAGATGTTTTTTTAAATCTTATTTTCCTAAACGCGTATTTTATGAGTGCAATGAGTTTGTCAATGCAAAGTAGATTAGCCACAGCCAAAAGCAACAGCATTTCTAAGGGAGACTTTTGTAAGTATAGAATTCTACACCACGTACTGAAAGTAATCTATCATTAAATTAATTTTTTTCATAATGATTGTAGACATAATCTAATAATGATCTTACATCTGACTACACATAAGATACAGAGTTCGAATCTCGTCACTCCTGAATTTAAAAAGAAAATTTATATAAGAATCAAAAACTTATAAATTTTAGATTTCTTTCTATTTTGATCTGATTTTAATTAGATTTGACGTTTTGAAAAATATACCACCGATAAGGAGTAGCTGTCGTAGAAAAACCTCGTTTTAGTTTTAAAACTCATATTCAGAAGCTCTATTTATTGAAATGCAGATAACGACATATCATTTATTGAGATTTGTAATTATAATACGGTCGAGTATTTATGGTCCAACCTTTTATTACCAACTGAAGCTCTATTTATTGAAATGTAGAAAATGACATATGATTGGAGTATTTATGGTCCAACCTTTTATCACCAATCTCAAGTTAATTATTTACCAAAAAAAGGTTAATACAATCCGATCAATGGTTGATATGAGTTGTATTTGGTAAATTTCAAATTGTGGGACCTCCTTATTTAGGTTTTTTAATTTTTTTAAAAAAATTATTTTTGGGTTAAGGAATTGTCAGATCTCAAGCCCATAATGAAAGACGGTCAAAAGTTCAAAACAACACGAACCTGACACGCAGTTGAATGGTCATACAACTTCACGTTTCTTTGCAATTAAGGAAATTTTTATGTCCCTGTCGATAAATAAAAAAAATAAAAATATATATATAAATTTGAAAATTTTTAAAAATTCTCACCGAACTTTATCACTAGTATCAAGTTACCTTCTAAATTTTGAAAAGTACCTGTTATACCTCTTAAATTTTGACAAGTGTGTCATTTTACCTCTTTGTTAGTTTCTGTTAGTTTTTTTATTATTTTTAATATCAAAATACTTCCTGATATTTTGTTTTTGTATCAAAATGCCCATTAATTATTGTATTTGTATCAAAATACCCCTTGATCTTTAATATTTTTATCAAATTACTCTCTGATATTTTATATTTATGTCCAACTGTCTCATTTATTTTATTTTATTTATCTAACATTGTATAATTACTAATTATGATTACGCATAAACAAACTCATAATTTAAATAAACTTGAATTAAAATAAGTAAAATAAAAAAAATTATGTTAAAAATGATGCATATCACTTCATTAGAATAAAAAATATTTTTTTATGTAGAGTAATTGGCTTTAATAGTTCATGAACTCTTATGAATGTGACATTTTGGTCCCTATTTTTTTAATTTTAACCGAAATGACCCTAAACTCTCTAAATATTGACAATTTCAGTCTTTTCCGTCTAAAACTGTTAATTTTCTAATGGAAGAGGTCACATGTACACTAACACCAATAACATTTAAAAAAATTTAATAAAAAATATTAAAAAAAAAAGGAGAGTGAGAGCTGAGAAACCCACCCCCTCCCCCCCCCCTCCCCCCCCAAGTCACCAATCTTAGACGATGGAAAAGCCCCCGATGATCTCAGGCGCTTCTCCGTCGTCGATCTCAAGCAACGGAGAGAAAGAGAGAGCTGAGAAACCCAGGCGTCCTCCCTCCCCCCCCCCCCCCCCCCCCGCCAGTCGCCGAACGCAGCCCCCCACTGCCGAACTCACGCCCACACATTTCTTCTCCGTTCGTTGAACGCAGCCCCAAAACCTAGCCCTACTTTTTTCTCCTCGTTGATCGCCCCCTCCCCGCCATTCGTTGTATGCAGCCACACCTTTTTCTCTAGGCCGACACCACCCCCCCCCCCCCCCCCAAAAAAAAACTAACTCAAGATCCGTCTCCAGACCCACAAGCTCCATCTCCACAGGCTTTGAATACCACACTGATGTTGCTGGCGGTGGCACCCTTACCGAGGCCACTCACGGTGACCACTCAAATGAGAAATTTGAGAGAGAGAGATAAAGGAGAGAGACTCAGGCAGAGGAAATGAAGAGAAAGAAAATAGAGAGATGAGAGAGAAGAAATCTAAGGTTTTTTAATTTTTGTTTTTACTTTTTTTTAAATTAAATTTATTGTTATATTACTAAAATATCATTTCAAATTGGATCACATGTATTGTACATGACTTTTTCTGTTAGAAACTTAACGGAATTGGACGGAAAGGACTAATAATGCCAACATTTAGAGAGTTTTGGGTCATTTCGGCCAAAATTAAAAAAAATAGGGACCAAACCATCACATTCGTAAGAGTTTAGGGACTATTTAGGCCAGTTACTCTTTTATCTATTTTAAAAAGTTAATAATTATTAGGTAATTATACAATATTATATAATTAAATAGGATAAATGTGGTAGTTTGATATAAATATTAAAGATCATTAGGTACTTTGACACAAATATTAAAAATCATTGGATATTTTGACACAAAAGTAAAGTTCATGGGGTATATTGACATTAAAGATAACGAAAAAACTAACAAAAACTAACAGAGGGGACAAAATGACATACTTGTCAAAGTTTATGGGGCACAACAAGTACTTTTCAAAGTTTAGATGGCAACTTGACACTAGTGACAAAGTTTAAGGGACATTTTTAGAAAATTAGGTTAAGTAACCTTTTTTAATCACCTAATCTAATAGATGACCCAACTTTTTTTATTTAGGAAAATGTCCATTTGTCATTTTTTAAATTTGGTCAATCAGTAATTGATTATGAAAATTAGTGATTGAATAATGATCAATCAGTGATTGACTTTCAAATTTAGTGATTTACGTTATGGTTTATCAGTGATTGACCGTATGTCAATCACTGATTGACTATTACCATTTGATAGTGATTTACGTTATGATTAATCAGTGATTGACCATATGTCAATCAGTGATTGGCCATTTAAAAAAAATTGATTAACAATTTCAAAAAAAAAGTACTTTTAACTAATTTTTAAAAAATATTAGCCATTCATTAAAAAACTTTTGAAGTTTTTTAGCTCTAAATATATATATATATATATATTTATAGGAATAAGCATAAGAAAAAAAAATATTTTTATATGAATAACCGGAAATTTACACTTACATGCACTGTGTATTAACTTGACGTTGAAACATTTGTATATTTAAATGATTTTATTTTTTATAATAATTTAAATCAAATTTAAATTTTACTTTTTAATCCGTATCACATTTTTTAATCTTATAAACATTCAAATATAATATTTAATAAAATTATTCGAACATATATTTAATGTAAATACATAATTTAGATTCAGCACTAAAATTTGTCCATTGAATTTGATAATAATATTTTTAAAAAATTTAAATTTAATCTATGATCGGAATAAACCTTAAATTGTCACATTTATCATCTCCTTTGTACAACGTTGTATCAATGATTATGCTCGCATTCAATACCATTTTTGCTGATGAATCAATTGTCTTTAAATATGCTCACATTTATTATGAAGCATTTAATATGCTCGCATTCAATCACATTCAATACAATCGTTGTATCAATGATTATGCTCGCATTCAATACAAATGATCTCTCTCTCTCTCTTTCTTTTTCTTTTTTTGTTTTTTTTTTGTTTTTTTTTGTTTTTTTTGTATTTTTGTTATTTCGTTATTTTTGTATAATTGAGGTGTAAATTTGTTAAGGACCTTTATACCAAATAATTAATACAACTTTTTGCAAGTAAAACAAGATAATGCAAACTTTGGGTGGAGTCGGTGGTGGGAGCCAAGGTCCACGAGATTCGTTGTGGATAATACATTTCTCAAAAATTTAAATCCTTAATCTCCTTGCAAATTGTACACTAATAATATATAAAAACAGATAGAATGTCTATCTTGATGATGTAATCATCAATTATCCTAATAAAATATCATCATATTCCAAGTTGTTTAAATTACGCGACCATGCGGCTCTTTTTCTTTAATTTCTATATAAATATAATTATTGTCAAAAGTCAACATCTATCAGATATCTATAGATGGCCAAGATTTGTTAAAAGTACTTTCTCATTTAAAAAAAAATTTTTTGTTTAAAGTACAACAAATATTTAACTTTCTTACCCGCACAGAAGTATATGGGTTGATAAAGATGTGTGTTTTATTAAGCTTTTCTTTTTTATTTATCTGAGTTTATTTTTATTACATTCTCTTAAGTCTCGTTTTAATTTTGGCTGTTAAAACATTATTTGATGATGAAAGGATAGATCATGGATGACCGATTAAGAGAAACTAATATAAAAAACATGTATCTCTGTCATATCTAGATAAAGTAATTCTTACATGTGGGATTGAAAACCTGAAAATGATAAAATTACCCTTAGATACTTTATTTAAAAAAAAAAAAAAAGATATTTAACTTTCATAAGGCAAAAAGAAGGAGACAAAGTATAGATAATGCTTCGTACTATGCGAATTATGGGTACAACTTTTTAGAAACTGATTTATTGAATCCGAAAATTACTTATCAAATTGTTTTGACACATATTTGTTATTTAAAAGTATTGTCTGTTTTTATAGTTGTTTTAATAGATAGTCCTCAGAAAATTGAGAAAAAAACGATTTTATTCACTCAAATCTATATATTCGTGCATCAAGTTAAAAAATCCAATTTGTCTCAACGAAAAATTTAGCAAAATCATGACCCTTGTTAGAAGAGCTTTAGTTCTCTAAAAAAAACTTTTAGTTAATGGCTTCTATTAAAAAAAATGTTACTCTGAATAAATTTCAAAATTTATATTAGATTTTATGCATGACATTAAGAAATTCATTCCAATATTTTTATTATTTATTAGAAAATTTTAAAAATATTTTAACTTATTAAGCTCATTCAAAAATGTATTTTTAAACAATTAATAAAAAGTTACATTTTTTATTTTCATTCTTCTAACGATAAAAAACAAAAATTATGTCAAACATGTTGTACAACTTGGAGTCAGTGAAATCTATGATCAATTTATATTTAAAAACAATGACCAGACTGATGTCTCTTGAATAGAGCTTGCAAGTGAATAATAAAGTAAAATGAAAAGGATAAATAATAATATACACAAAATTTATAGAGATTTGCCTTCGAGAGAGTAGCATGCGTTTGGTGCTAAGGTTTGGATTGTAGAATTTGAGTTTGAATTGATTGTGTGTTTATCGAGGCGCTTGAATTGCTGAAGTTAAAAAGTATAAAAACTTGAAATGTGTTCCGAAAAAAAAATCAATATAAAGCTTGTTTCGTTCATTTCGAAATTCTATGCAATTAAAAAAAATCATCTCATTTGGACTTGTTTATGTAAAGTTATGGACTTTTAAAATTTAGATTACAAAACTGTGTAAATAATAAAAATAAAGAAAAAGATAAAAATTATATTATAATTTTAAGGTTTAGATTGTGATACCAATCAAATCTTATATTGTGCTAAAGTGTCTTCAACCAGCCACCTTTACAATTTTGGATATCTTTTAGCATGTAGAGATTAAAGAGTTTAGAAAGTTAGAGTAGGGATTTTCAAAAGGAAACAAAAAAAGGTCGTTTGGTATATAGGATATTAAAAACGAATGAAGTTATTAATAAATGGATCCCATCATTTTTTAGTCATTTCGATTTTGGAAAGAAAAGATGAGGGAAAATTTTCACAAAAATTATATGTAAAATAATTATTTTAACTTCAATCTCTATTTATCTCTTAATTTATATATTAGGATATTATTAGAAAAATGTATTAGATTAAACATTTTCTTAATGTTCTACCAAACTACATGAAATAATTTTTTTCATTCTTTCTTATTTTTTCACCTAAGTATTTTATTTCCCTTCCATTTCTATTTTTTATCCCCTTCACAAACAAGTCATTATTATCTAGGAAAATTGCCATTTTACTCGTTTTATTTCTAAATATACGTTACTGACAACACGAAGAAAAGAAAAAAGTCCCCCATTCTAAAAGTATTATCGTCCAAACACACTTAAAATGTGATGTTTTGATGGGACCGATGTATTAATACTTATATGGTTGTATCATAACATTTTTCTCGATTAAGGGAATTTACATTATTAGATTTGGCGTTTGATATTGTTTTTGGTTGTTTTTGAAAATGTTCTCGCACTCCTTTTGAAACACGAAAAGGAAAACGTTCTCTTAATCGTATTTGATTAACAAATGTTTCGGAAACGAAAACAAAAAAAAAAATAGTGAAAACAATTTTTCTTGAAGAGTGAAAAAAGATTAAAAGTTATTTTTTATTTTCGTTTTCATTTTTAAGACTAAATAACTTAACACATGTAGTCAGAAAATCCAAACATAATCTCATGCCGGAATCAATTTATCTAAAAACACAATTTAAAAAGCGATATTAGGATCATTCTTAAAAAAATTTATCATTTTCATTTTTATACCAAAAATAAAAATAATTTCCTAAACAAATTTCCTCTCCATTTTAAAGAAGGCAGAGCCTAGAAGAGCACCCAAATCAGCGCATTTTTTGCTAAAAGAAATCACGACCCGAACCAGGGGTGGAGGTAGAGGGATGCAAGCCCCATTTAAATTTTTTGTTCTTTTAATTTTATTTCAAAAATTTTATAATTTTTATAATTTATCCTCACAAAAAATAAAAAAATTTTATACAGTTTTTACTTTATCCCTCTTAAAAATAAAAAATTATCTTATAATCCTCCCTATATTAATTCTATATATATAATTTATACTTTTATTGATTTATCTTAATAAAATTAAAAATTCTTAGGAAATCCCAATTAAAATTTATTTTATTTTAAAAAAAAATTTAATGTACAAAAAGTATTTCTGGCTTTGTCTCGGACCGAACACTGTCAGAGTTCTTCCAGCAAGAAAAAGAAATCATTACCCTCTCTAAAGTTTTTCTTTTCTTTTCTTTTTAAATCCGACAAGTATTTTCTTTAAAAGCTTAGGTGGCCGTTAAAACAAAACAACACACAACAGACTCTGCAACAACAAAGAAAATAAAACAAAAAACAAAAATAAAATAAGAAATAAAAAAGTCCAGCTCTTTTTCTTTTTCCTTTTTCCTTTTTTTTTTTTTTTTCTGTTTGAGAAATAATACGTCTCTTCGGCTCATGACAGCATCTCTTCCCGTCCTTCCCTCCCTCCTTTTACAGCATCTTCCTATCTCCTTCTCTGTGTGTGTGTGTGTGTGTGTGTCTATATATATATATGTAAAAGCGCTTAAGCTTACCATTTCCAACTCATTCATTCAGAGTCATTCCACCGCCTCTTCCAGAAACTTCTCTCTCTCTCTCTCTCTCTCCCCTTTGCAAGGACGCTTTGCTAAGAACTCTACTGCATTCAATTCACCTCTCTTTCTCTCTCTATAATTCGCTTCGCCGTACTCTCTCTCTCTCTATATATCTCTACCTGTGTAGCTATTGGTTCGTGCTTGCTTCGAAATGGCGATTTCACAATCTCCGGAGAGCGGAGGCACCACGGTGACGACTCGCACCGAATCGGATCTTCGCGGCGCGATTCGGAAGAGGCCGACAGCCGCCGGAGCCGACTCGGAGTCGACTTCGAGGAAGAACTCTCCCGAGGCCGAGAACTCACGGAAGGATTTCGTCGGCGGCTCGGTCCGAGGTGATGATCGCAATCGGACCGGTGCCGGCGCCGGCGGCAGTCCGGTGGAGTCGGCTACTGCGGCGGACGAGAAGAAGGACAGCCTTGAGAAGTCTGGAAACGGTGAGGATCGACGACTTGATTTCGCCGCGTTGAAACAAGCTTATCGGCCGTCGTCTCCTGCTCATCGGAAAGTGAGAGAGAGTCCTCTGAGTTCCGACGCAATCTTCAAGCAGGTAACAGCATCGCATTTCGACGCGTTTTTTGCTTTTGAATTATTCTTTAAGCAGACGTTGCGTCAAATTATGTGAATGAGAAGTCTAGGAACTTCTTCTCTAAGTTTTAAATTTGGAGAAGTCTAGGAACTGTTAATTTTCTGCTTAATTCTAGTTAGATTGTTAGGTTTATTTTGTTGATTAGCCAAGGTTCGACAGATTTGGAGTAAATCAGTTGTGCTTCTAAATTTCTAATGGCGGTGCTATTAAAGGATGCTCTAGGTAGTTGCTAGAACCGTGTACTGGTTTACGTACAAACAATCTTTACATGAATTTTGCTGTTGACAAGTAAAGGAAGCAAGCACTAAGTTCAATTAGTTATGGAAATGGAGTTCTTAGGCACTAGCTATTCGCATTTAGTTGGATTTGGATACTTCACTACTTAGTGCTAACCATCAGATCACATTTTCTTGCAGAGTCATGCAGGACTGTTCAACCTCTGTATAGTTGTACTTGTTGCTGTTAACAGCAGGCTCATAATTGAGAATTTGATGAAGGTTTGTTTACTATTTTCGTTTTCATAGTCGGATGGTGTCTGGAATTATGTAAACATGCTTGCCAGTAATGTGTGTGGGTGTGCATCTGGACTTCTGTGCATGCTTTTATTAACCTCGTTGGTTTTGGGCTTGATTTCTTCGGAGAATCGTAGATTCAGGCCTAACTAAAGTATGATCGCATGTCTTCTGGTTGTTGTTGTTGCAGTACGGTTGGTTAATCAAATCTGGTTTTTGGTTTAGTTCAACAGCATTGCGAGATTGGCCCCTTTTTATGTGTTGGTATGTTTCCTTGAATTTTTCCTTGTGCTATTTGGTTGTGAATGATTTAATTAATTGTTAATGTGTTTGGATCTTGTTTAGTTCATATTGTTTGACATAATATACGTTCTGCATTGTGCTGTTACTGTGCAGTCTTACACTCCCAATATTTCCACTTGCGGCTTTTGCAGTTGAGAAGCTCGTACAGAATAAGTACATATCTGAACCTGTATGTGTTCTAAATCTATCTACAAGACTACTTCGACTAAAATATATTTTCTGTCACCAAACAGCTTTTCTTGCCACCTGCACTTAAAATTATGTATTTTAATATTGCAGGTTGCTGTTTCTCTTCATGTGATTCTTACCACTACAACAATTCTGTATCCCGTTTTTGTGATTCTTAGGTCAGTTCATGCTTCTATGTTTTGTTAGGATTTTTCACCTTCCATTGCCTAGTGTTCGTTAGTCTGTTCAATAGTATTCCTGGGATTTTTTAGAATATGACTGAAAATTTAGGTTAATGCATTTGAATATGACATGTTTTGCACACTAGTTTGCTAACATCGGGAGACTAGTGAAGATATTGGATTGATGACTTTATATGCAGGTGTGATTCTGCAGTTCTATCGGGTGTTGCATTGATGCTTTTTGCATGTATTGTGTGGTTAAAACTGGTCTCTTATGCACATTCAAACTATGATTTGAGAGCACTTGCCAGAGCAACTGATAAGGTAAAAATCCCATAAAGTGTTTGTTTTGACAATGAGGAATGTTTTTCCTGTTTACAACAAATGAAAGATTACTGAAGAGGAAACTATTGTTCGTACAGGGAGAAGCAACATGTTCCCTTAATGTATACTGCGATTACAAAGTTAGCCTCAAAAGTTTGGCTTATTTCATGGTTGCTCCAACACTTTGTTACCAGGTATTGAACTTTAATCTCTTTACATGAGATAAATCCTTGTATATACAATTGCCATCACTTCTGCCAAACCACACGTGTTTTCACACAGTGAAAAATACAAGCAAATTACATTTGCAGTCAAACCCATATGCATGCTCTTAATTCGCTCTCTCCAACTGATTTTTCTTAATATTATCATCCTCTTTATAGCCGAGCTATCCTCGTTCTGCATATGTTCGGAAAGGTTGGGTGTTCCGTCAACTCGTCAAGTTGATAATTTTCACCGGAGTTATGGGATTTATCATAGAACAGGTAAGTTAGGATTAGCAATATTTTGTTTGTTTCCAATTACAGTGTTTATATTCTAATGTTTGTATGTTTCACCAGTACATGAATCCTACTGTCAAGAACTCACAACATCCTTTGAAAGGAAACTTGTTGTATGCCTTGGAGAGGGTTTTGAAGCTTTCAGTTCCGAACTTATATGTGTGGCTCTGCATGTTCTACTGTTTTTTTCACTTGTGGTATGCCTACGCATCTTGCTTCAACAGGCCCTTGCTTCTTTCCTCCTCTCCCACTTCCGTGTGTGTGTGTGTGTGTGTAAGGTTACTGGTGTATAAGCTAATGATTTTCTAACCCAGGTCTTTCTTCAAATTCTTAAATTACATAACAATGTCGCAAATGTAGGTTAAACATACTTGCTGAGCTTCTCCGCTTTGGTGATCGAGAGTTTTATAAGGATTGGTGGAATGCAAGGACAGTGGAGGAGGTAGATTCTATGCCTATGGATTCTGCTTTTTGTTATGTTTTTCCAACAACCAATGCTGGAGAGAACCATTAACTGTTTGTGTTCCTTGCATGTCTCCTTTGGTTCTTTCATCATCCCTGGCGGACATCAGTATTGGAGACTGTGGAACATGGTATGTTATCTTGATCAGGTTCAATTTTTTTTTCATAACCTTTATGACTGCTACTTCCGGTACTTTTTGCCAACCGGATGGGCACCATGATAGACTCTGACTTTGTATTTATGCTATAGTACAATTATTTCAGCTCAAGTATGCTCAGATTGCCAGATTATGCGATTTCCTATATGCATGCTTTCAGATACAAACATGTTGTACAATTATCAATTGTGGTTGATATGGACAGAACGAATAACCAGACAATAGCATTTTTGGTTCTAGTGTTTCTTGTCCTGATGACATATTGCATTACTTACTGGGTATGTTTTTTCACAGCCTGTTCATAATTGGATGATTCGCCACATCTATTTTCCATGCTTACGAAATGGAATACCAAAGGTAATTCATATTTTCATTTGCCGGGGATCTAAGTGTATTTGATGAATCACTTTTGTATTGACAAAGAACTTTTTCTTTGTAGCTTTCTATTCTAGATGTATGCTATCATCTTTGTTATAAACATTTACCTGTTGCTTTAAAGGTCACATGTCAGTCTAAGCTTAATAGGTGCCCTGCTGTGAGTAAATTAGCATCTTAGCACTTATTATTTAATTAGATTCCTGTCTTCAAACGTCATCCTATGATTTAGATATTATGAGCAGAGTGAAGCATTGAAATTGCCAATGAAATATGTCATGGAGCACCGAGTTAATTTTAACACTTTGTTTGATTCAGGAAGCTTCCATTGTAATTGCGTTCCTAGTTTCTGCTGTTTTCCATGAGGTAAACCACTTCACTTTTGTTTTTCTTTTGTAGCTAAACAAGGTTCCTTCTTTCACTAGTTTTTCAACGCCGTAATGGTAACTGTTTATCTGCATTGATCGAAGAAAAGAACATTAGTTGCTTGCTGAGTGGATTCTTGAAAATGATTATGCACTTGTATAAACAATCTTTGTCCCTGCACGTATGGGTGTGTAGTCATCTTGTAAACAATCGTCAAACCATTTAAGACTGCTCAAGGTTTTTGTCTTTCCATTGTGCTTCTGGGAAAGAGAGGAGAGTGCTGTAATAGGACAGAAACTGAAATAAAAATTGGAAATTGCAACAAAATATAGATATCTTGTTTGCTCTTTTGATTACTTGTAAGAATGTCCTTTGTTTCTTCAATGTCATTGATTTGCTAATACTGGCATGTGATACCATTGTCATTCGTCTTCAGCTGTGTATTGCTGTTCCTTGCCACATATTCAAGTTATGGGCGTTTATTGGAATTATGTTCCAGGTAAATAAACTTCCTACTTCTACGGGCTTGTTTTAATCACACACTATTGTCATCCTATATGTGTACTCTCTTTAAAAGACTACGTTCAAATCCTCCCCAATAAATAAGATTTAATGTTTTTTTTTAATTAAATTTTTAACTCAGGTACCCTTGGTCTTGATCACAAATTACCTGCAAAGGAAGTTAAAAAGCTCAATGGTATGTTTGTCTTGTCACATGTCAATCCCTGTTTTCTGATTGATACCGTTAATTTACCAATAGCCTTAAATATCTTGATGTGGGGGTGAAATGATTTCACGTCGTTTTGGCTACTTGAAAGCTCAGTCTCTTAAATTGCTTCCGAGCAATAATCTATAGTCTTTGGTAAGACTACAGCATCTGTACGATGGTGTCATCCTCGGTGATGTCTAGTTTTAGGACAAAAGATGCAAACCATTACCGATCTATAGTTGGTCTATCGAAGATTAGAATAGTTCATTCCCTTTCTGACTCTACTTATTTATCGATTTAATTTTCTTGATGAGTTGGTTTAACTTTTTGTCTCCAGGTGGGGAATATGATATTCTGGTTCATTTTCTGCATTTTGGGTCAACCTATGTGCGTGCTCTTATATTACCATGACTTGATGAACCAAAAAGGGAGAACCGAATAGATTACAGAGAACTAAAATAGATTACAAGTGCCTGTTCTGCTTCACCACAGATTACATCCTTCTCGAACCAAAGTCGCCATTGACGTTCCAAACTTTGGAGCTACTGTTGAGCGGCAGGGTGCTACTTCTGATGGAACTTTACTACCACATCATGCCGCTTCCCTGTGCATATTTTTTTGTCGTCGTGTCCATTGTCCACTTAAAGAATATCTACTTGAGTGGATTCCTTGTTAATCCACTTAAAAACTTGACATACATTTCCGAGGTACGATCGCTTTGACAGTGACTAAGCATCACTACCGCAGCACTGTTCTAGAGAAAACCTGTAAATGTTTCGGGATTAATAGGCCGCTAATGGAATTCCTTACTCCATTGTCTCCATGGAACTGTAAAGTCTACTTGAATCATAATCGAGTAATTTTTGACGTACCTATGAAAGCTTTTTGTGCCTATTATTTTGTCAGTGCATTCTTTTTGAGTTATGGTGCACCGGATTGTATGGCTTGATTGTCGTTGTAGTCGACATTAGAAAGAAATCGTACATCGTGTTTTTAGAAAATACTCATAATCCTTCAAAAGGTTGATTCCTCCCTTCCGAACCCCCACCCGCCTAATGGATTGTTGTATCAGACTAATTTAGAGTAAAACTTGATCCCGTCTTTTGAGTAAAATTGAATTGACCCCATCTTTTGAGTAAAATTGACTTGGATACTTTCTGTTTTGGTTGTTGGTCTACCAATCTCTTCAAACATAATCCATTTTTGGTTTGGATAGTTGTCATTGTGTTCCTTACCCCGCACACAAAATTCAAATTGACGAACGTCGCATTCGAAGGTCTCGCCATCGGAGCCTAAGTAGGGACAAATTGTCGACCAATATAAGAGTCACATGGATCTTTGTCAACTAATTTGCCAAAGTTCTTTTTTTTTTTTTTCTTTTTTTTTTTTTCAACTATCTCGTCATTTCACATGGAATGAGGGCCTCACTCTGAAAGGTTACCCCACATATCACGTGATTCAATCCGGCAACACTAAAAAAGAGTCCAATCATAAAATATTTTCCTTTGTTTGTCATGAGATTTTGTGCAATCCTGAGTAGCAACCTGGAAACAATTCCGTGTCTGCCTAATTAGATATAAAAAACAATTGGGTTTCCTCATAAATTGAACTTTGTGTCACATAATTCTCTAACTGATCAAATCAAATGCACCATTACTCAAATACCATCAACTTAGCAAGGAGATTTCTACGGCAATACCTAAAAACAAATTACTGTCACTAAAGATACGTTTAGTGTACTGATTAAGAATGAAATTTTTAAATTAGAGTTGATTGATTTTTTCAAAATTAGGTTAAAATTTTTGTTAATTTTTCAGAAAAAAACAAAAATTGTAATGAAATTTTTGGGTCCGGAATAAAGAGTTAAACAAAGGTTAAGGTTTTGTTCTTCAACCTCAAATTTATATTTATAAAAAAATAAAAAATAAAAAAATAAAAACCCTTAGATGTTTCTACGTACTTTTCATATCGATGTGATTTGGATTTTGGACTATTAAACGTGCTTAGAAAAATACAACATTGGTATGTGGTTGTGATTTTAATCATATTCCATTAAGTGTACATATATACACATCTGACCCATTAAATACCATTAAAAATGTACACCATGAGCATGTTTCATGTGATTTTGACCATGTTCAATGACAAAAAATTTATATTATTGGTATTAGTTCCTCCCGTGAAAAAACCCCAATTACATCGAGTATTCACACTTTTTATAATGAAACAATGTGATTATATATATATATATATTCTAACTTGAAAATTAGGAGTTTCGAACTATTGAAACGATGATATTACAGTTAGGCTACTATTGCAATTACTATTTTGTCAATATCGATATACTTGTGCACCCAGGGGCGGAGTTAGGGGTGCCTGAAAATTTTTTTCTTTTAAATTTTTCCTAAAAATTTTACAATTTATTCAATTTGCTCCTACTAAAAATAAAAATTATCATATAGTCTATATTTTGTCCTTATTAAAAATAAATAATTCTCAGATAATTCTTATTAAAATTAATTATATTTTAACAATTTTACTATTTTACTCTCACTAAAATTAAAAATTCTCACATAAACTCACCAAAATTAAAAATTCTCACATAACCTATACTAAAATTTATTTTATCTTAAAAAAAAAATTTAATATACGCTCTCATTAAAATATGTTTTTAGCTCCGCTTCTGTGTGCAGCTGAGGTTCTCTTTTCAAGAGAGGGAAGAAAACAATTCTTTCTAGGTTCTTCAAAATCTTCTGAGTTAAAATATTTGTTCCCACAAATAAAAGAGTAAAATATGGTAATTGTAAATTCTTTCGTGGTTGATCACGTGTTTTTTGACGAGCGTTGTACATTTTAATTAATCAATCCTGTTATCTAATGCAGAGTCAGGTGACCATTAAAAAAAAAAAACCCCAATATTCAATAAGCATTTTAATTTAATGACAATAAATTTTTTAGGAGTTTAAAATCCGAGATTAATGTCTATAATAAAGAGCTGCTTTTTTGGTTAATAGCACCACCGACGCAAACGTCATGCTAATCAGCGAATATCCAATTGTTGATTATTTTTTTTCTTTTTTTATTCTTAAAAAATATTTTAATCTTTAATTTTTAAATTTATTTTTGCCGAAGTCTATCTGTCTTAATTAAAGTAAAGAATGTTAAAATTCAACTGCAGCTTTTTATTTTTCTTTAAAAAAAAAAAAAGAAAAAGATGACAATAAAAATCATGCAATTGTGAAAATGTCAAACCACCTCCACACCAACGCCGCTTTATTAATCACTCACACAAGCTCCACCACACTACATAACAGAAAAACCAGAGAGAGAGAGAAACCGACGCTTTTCTAGAGAGAGAAACCCATTTTCTGCTTTGCTTTTCTCAGCGGCAGCCATGGAAGACTTCAGATCCAAATCACTGGGTCACGGAAAAATGCAGATAGAGAGCTACTACGGGGCGGGACGCACTTCATCATCATCACCAGGCGGAGTCGTCGTCGTCAGCGGTATGCAAGATCTACGGTGTTACAGCGCGTCGTACGCGACCTCCGTGCACCCGACGCACACCCAAGCCCAGCCCCAAAACGACGCCAAGTTGAAGAAGGGCAAGTCGACAAACGGGTCGGTCTCCAAATCATGGACCTTCAACGACCCGGAGTTGCAGAGGAAGAAGAGGGTGGCTAGCTATAAGGTCTACGCCATGGAAGGCAAGGTCAAGGGCTCACTCAGGAAGAGCTTCCGGTGGTTCAAGGAAAGGTGCACCAGAGTTGTTTATGGTTGGTAGTACTCAATAATATCTCCTTTCTTCCTTTTTCTTTTTTTAAACATATTTTGGGTTGTTTAGTTTGAGCAAAAAATGTCCCAAATATAGTGCTTTTGGTTAATTTGGGTGTTGATTTTCTAGAACCTTTTATGTGATGTGTGAATTGGTGAATAAAAAAATAATAATAATAGTAATAATGATAATAGTATCTGTCAATTTGTAATGTGGAAGCTCTTTTTATTTTGGTTTATATAAAGATATTTGGGCCTAGAAATTATACTTCTGATTTTTTTTTTCCGCCTTTGATAACTCAAAGATAGAGACTTTTTGGCACAATACCTTGAAACACAATTGGGAATTTGATTGGTTGAATGATTTTTTTTTTTTTTTGGTGTCATCTGATAATTCAGTTTCAACAATTTTTATTTTTTGGTTGACCTTTTCAATTAGTTTTTGTAAGAGATGACCTTTTCAATTTCAAGCTCACTTGTTGAGGTTGTGTGTCTCTTTGTGTCATCTTGGGGTGTCTCCAAGATAGTTTTACTTGTTTGGGAAGAACAGAGGATATTTTGTATAGATAGAAGTATAGAACTGATCGCATTTCCATTGCCCAATGAAAAAAGAACATTTTTTCCGGAGAAAATGGCTTCTGTTAGAAGTTGAAATTTGTCATCGTCAAGTTACTAGGTTGTTCTAGTGTTCTATATGTTGATTAGACACCCTCTTCCCTTGAGTTAGCTTTTGGGACGAGTTCTATTGAAGCCTATTTAACATGTTATAAGAGCTAGATTTTTGTGATGATGGAAGGGATGGTGTTAGAAGTTCAATTTACTAAGCTGTTATGGTGTTTGTACGTCGATTAGACACCCTTTCTCCTTAAGGTAGCTCTTGGAGGTAAGTTCTATTCATGTCCATTTAATAGCTTCCTCCTTTGAAGAAGCTTCTCGGAGAAATGGATAATGGATAATGGATTCGCCTACCTGTGATCAAAGCTAGATTTTTGCATATGATGATGGGTTGGAAGAGATGGTGTTAGAAGTTAAATTTGTCACGCATTGTTATTACTGATCTGTTATGGTGTTTATACGTTGATTAGACACCCTTTCTTCGGGCTAGTTTGGTAGTGCTTTTGGAGTTTCCAAAAATCCTTTACACAAACTACAATGCAAATATTGTGTTTGGTAAAAATATTCAAAAGTCATTTGCACAAACACTAATGTATTTTAATAGTTATTTGGAGAAGTTAGAATTTCGAACTTTTACTTTTAGCTTCTACTTCTCCTTTTGCTAGAAGTAAAGTAGAAATTATGATAAAAGCACAACAATCTCAAACTCATCCTTCTTGAGGTAGCTTTTGTAGGTAAGTTCTGTTCAAGTCCATTTAATAGCTTTCTCCATTGAAGAAGCTTCTTGGAGAAAAGGATAAATGGATTTGCCTTTTCTTATCCTTTTCTTGTAATTAACTGGGAGATAACGGAATAAGAGAGTGATTCTGAAGAAGAATCAGGACAAATTCTTTCACACCTCAAGATGGGATTTTGAAGGTGCTGCAGAGAATTTTTATTTGTTACGTTGTTTCACTTGAGAGGTGCAAAACCTTAACTTTCTGTGCTATTTCCCATCTGGTGCCAAAAAGTGATGCTTCTTTAACAAAAAGGTCGGCTTTAAGTTTCATCTTTTTAAGCTTGAGGAGCTTTCCTAGATGTTTCCCATTTCAGTGGTGATGTCTTTAGGACCACATTGCTCAAGTCTAGAATATCTCTAGTCCCCATGTATTGAAAAACTCTTATGACGAAAGTTTTATCTTTTTTTTTTTTTTTTAACTTTATTTTAGTTGTAACACGAAACTGTGAGTGTGTTTGAATCATAGGTTGCATTTGAATTTTAATTCAAACTGAATACTTATATTCATATGTAGTTTTGAACTATGTATTAAAATTAAATGTGTTTAGATAGTTTTTGTTAAATATAACATATAAATAGTGTAAAGGTAAAAAAATGAGAGAGGTAAGGATTTTTAATAAGTGAAAAGTGAAATTTTGGATTTGGATTTGAATTTAAGTTGAATTGTTATGAAATAACGGGACGCGCATTGTATTAGAAAACAATAGCTATTGAAAATGATGATCCAAACAGACTCTAATGGACTTGGTGAAAGTTCCCGGTCAATAGGGTCCCTCAACTTGGTCGATTTGATTAAACATTATTATCTGCAGTAGCTTGCTTAAAAGTCCGTCTTTTTTTGCTAAAAAGTCGGTCTTGAATGCTACAATACCTGTATGGGCAAATCATAATCTTTAATGAAAGTTGGAAGGCATAAATAAAAGGGATATCGGGTTTGAATTTTTCCAAATCTATGTATTTTTACTCCTGTTTCAGTTACGCGGGTCGATGATTTATATTTATTAAAGAAAAATTAAAAACGCTTCCAAATTTTAAACTCGATAACTCCTATCCAAACCCCCTAAGGTCAGGGGATTCGGTTCTGATGTAGTTAGTAGGGCATTTTTTTTGTTATTCACTTCTTTTAACAATGCTAGTTTTATCTCCATTGTTCTATTCGACACCATGGGTGGGTAAATATAACCAGTTTTGGATTCTTGCTGTTCTTTTTGAAACACAGCCATGCAGATAACCTTTCCACCTCAAACATCCTTTTCTCAAAATCCCCTTTTATCCAGAGTGAGAAAATCATTATCACCAGCTTTACTCTTTTTAGATTTGCACCTGGTGCCTGATTTTCCCCACCATCTTATGCTTTTCTCTCTCTTTAAGTTTGCGGGGTACAAATATTAAATATTTACGGATTGCTGGCTGTTAAAATGAAAGTAGGAAACTTTTACGGTCAGTCAATGTTCATATATGCAGTGGACGTTATAAAAATAACTCCCGCTCATAAATATATAAATTAAACCGTTAAAAATTTACCAATAGTAAAATGGACAATCCCCTAGAAATCTATGATGAAAGCAGAGTCCTGTGATTTTTGGCAATGCTAAACGGTACTGGCAATGGCAGATACCAAAAACATGTACTAACTTGCAATCAAATCGGGTAAAAGATGATTTATCTATCCCAAAAAAAAAAAAAAAAAAAAAAAAAAAAACAGTTAAAGGTAATTGCAAAAGACCAATGGCATTTGACATCAAAGAAAATCATTTTTTTTTAGGACAATAAAGAAAGGACAAATTTAGCAACAAATCAAGGGGGAAAAAACGATTGCATTATTAGCATACAATAGTTCTGACTCAGCCAGTAAACAGCCAAACACCTAAGCACAGCACAGGGGGAATATCTAACTGGAATACACTTTTTAATTTTAATTTTCATACTACAATCTTTTAAATTTTTTTTTTTTTTTTTTTAAATCAAAAGTGTTGAATATAGCCGACCCTTGTGTAATTAGTTAGAGAATTATTTGCTTTCCTAGAATAGATTATTTCTGTTTTATGTATTTTTCCTTTATTAGGTAGTTTCCTGTTTTCGTGGGATTCCTATTTTGCAGGAATCAATGTATTCTGTGGACTGGTATACTGGCCACAAGGTCAATATATATATTAGGTTGTATATTGTTTTTGGTTAATAAGAATAACAAGTATTCTTCTCATATATTTCTACATGGTATCAGAGCAAGGCTCTAAACCCTAAATCCTTCCCTTCCCTTGCCGTGTTCTTCCTATGACAAAATACGGCATGGCTTCAAAATCCTCCTCCTCGGAAGTCACTTCCAGACCCGAGTCTGATTCTTCTCCAACCCTTATCACTTCCGATTCTTCTCCCAACCTTGTCACAAGTCATAAACTTCAGGGCCATAATTTTCTCCAATGGTCTCAGTCCGTCTTCATGTTCATCTGTGGCAGAGGAAAGGATGGACATCTCACCGGCGAAATCACTGCTCCAGAATCGGCAGATCCGAAGTTTCGAGCCTGGAAAACCGACGATCATTTGGTCATGTCATGGCTCATAAATTCCATGACCACAGAAGTTGGAGAAAATTTCCTGCTCTTTAGAACAGCCAAGGAGATATGGGAGGCAGCCCGTGACACATACTCTAGCACTGAGAACTCCTCGGAGTTATTTGAAATTGAAACCAGATTATATGATCTGCGACAGGAAGATTTAAGTGTTACTCAGTATTTCAACACTCTCACACGCTGTTGGCTGCAGTTGGACATGTATGAGATTTACTCTTGGAAATGCCCAGATGACTCTGCCTTGTACAGGAAGATAGTTGAACAAAAAAGGACCATTCGGTTTCTTCTTGGTCTCAATAAGGAATTGGACGAAGTCAGGGGAAGAATCATGGGGATTAAACCCCTTCCAACCATTCGGGAGGCTTTCTCAGAAGTTCGCCGAGAGGAGAGCCGAAAGAAACTGATGATGGCAGATAAGGGTACCACACCAAATGTTGAAGGATCTGCCCTATACACTCATTCTTCTTTTCAGAATAATAAGCCTCAGAAAAGTCGACCATGGTGCGATCATTGCAAGAAGCTCGGTCATGTGAAGGAGAATTGCTGGAAAATTTATGGCAAGCCTGCAGATTGGAAGCCTTCTAGCCGAAGACAGGACAGAGAAAACCGTGCAAATGTTGCTGCCACAACCGACAACAGTGCAGATTGTAGCCCGTTCAGCAGAGAGCAAATTGAGGCACTGCAGAAAATGTTTAGCAACATTTCCAGTTCAGGACAAGCACCTCAAAACCCAGCCGAAAAACCCACCAGCCTTCTAGCCCACCAAGGTACCCTATCCTATGCTCATATTGTCCAAAATGCTTCTAAACCGTGGATTGTAGATTCAGGAGCCTCGGATCATATGACTGGAGATATCAACATGTTTCGAAATTACAGCCCATGTCAGAATCACTCTGCAATCCGAATAGCCAATGGTTCTTTTTCACCAGTTGCAGGAACCGGATCAGTCCAATTAACAAAGGATCTTCATCTTTACTCTGTCCTTTATGTTCCTGAATTAGACTGCAATCTACTTTCAATCAGCAAGCTTACCCGTGACTTAAATTGTGTCACTAAATTCAAATCCAATTGTTGTGTTTTTCAGGCGGTGGATTCGGGGAAGGTGATTGGCAGTGCTGAGATGCATGGTGGACTCTATTTACTCAACGGAAGTAATCTCCTTGGTAGACAAGTTCACCAGTCAAGTTGTGTTTCTGAGTCTAGTTCAAACTCTGTTAATCTTGTTTCCAATTCTGTTTCGAGTCAAGTTATGTTATGGCATTATCGCCTTGGTCATCCAAACTTTGCGTATATTGAAAAACTGTTTCCACAATTGTTTATCAATAAAAATTCTAAGTTTTATCAATGTGAAATTTGCCAACTTGCCAAGCATACTAGACATGTGTACTCTAGTTTACAATACAAGCCTTCTCATCCATTTTCTGTTATCCACAGTGATATTTGGGGACCCTCAAGAGTAAAAAACCTAAATGGGACTCGATGGTTTGTGTCATTCATAGATGATCATACAAGAACAACTTGGACTTTCCTTATGAAAGAAAAATCAGAAACAGCCACCATCTTTCAATCCTTTCATTCCATGATTACTACTCAATTTCAATGCCCAATCCAGGTTCTTAAGACTGATAATGCCAAGGATTATTTTAATTCTATTCTTGGCTCTTATCTTTCCAATCATGGAATTATTCACATAAGTTCTTGTGTTGACACTCCTCACCAAAATGGGGTTGCTGAGAGGAAAAATAGACACTTACTTGAGGTAGCCCGTGCTATTATGTTCTCAAATAATGTGCCTAAATATTTGTGGGGGGAAGCCATACTCACTGCAACTTATCTCATTAATAGGATGCCTAGTCGAATCCTAAAATTCCAAACTCCTCGTCACATTCTCATGCAAACATTCCCACACATTCGTTCTTTCTCGTCTGATCTACCACTAAAAATCTTTGGGTGCACGGCTTTTGTTCACATTCACCAACAGCACCGCACCAAGCTTGATCCCAAATCCCATAAATGCATCTTCCTCGGTTATTCATCTAATCAAAAAGGTTACAAATGTTACTCTCCGATCACTAGGAAAGTTTACAACTCCATGGACGTCACCTTTTTTGAGACTCAACCTTATTTTCCCAAATCCGAAATTCAGGGGGAGAACTTGAGGGAATATCAGATTTGGGATCTTCCACTTGAAGGTCAAAATCCTGCTACCCAACCGGTCTCCACTGAAAATGTTCCAACCGAAACTGCCACTGAAACCATTCCAACCGAACCTGCTCCTACCATTCCTGCCACTGAAACCGTCCCTAATCCACATCAACTTGACGCCACTAATCATGAACTTCGTGTCTATACCAGAAGGAGAAAACCAAGTGAGCACATAGAGAACATCATACAGACCAGTGACTGTCAAGAGCCAGAACCGGATTCCCCTGCATTTGATAATCATAATGGTATGGATTCTTTATCCCATGACACTATTGTACCTCTAGTTGATGATTCTAATCAGCCAATTGCTCACAGAAAAGGTGTTCGAGGGTGCACTAGTCATCCAATTGAAAGATATGTTGCCTATGGAAAGTTGCTCCCATCTTACAAGGCGTTTGTGTCCAATCTTGATAGTGTGCAGGTGCCTAATTCCATACACGATGCTCTAAAGGTTCCAGCATGGAAACGAGCAGTTGAGGAAGAAATCCGGGCTCTAGAAATCAATGACACGTGGACGCTTACCGAATTACCTCATGGCAAAAATCCTGTAGGTTGCAAGTGGATATTCACCGTTAAGTACAAAGCAGATGGAAGTATTGAGAGATTCAAGGCTAGACTTGTGGCAAAGGGCTTCACTCAATCATATGGAGTAGACTATCAAGAAACTTTTGCGCCCGTTGCAAAGCTCAATACAGTTCGGGTTCTGTTGTCTCTGGCAGTGAATCTTAATTGGCCTCTATTCCAACTTGATGTCAAAAATGCCTTCTTGAATGGGAATCTTGAAGAAGAAGTCTACATGACAATACCTCCGGGCTTTGAAAACGGTTCAAACAGCAGGTTGGTGTGTAAGCTGAAGAAATCCTTATACGGGTTGAAACAGTCTCCTCGTGCTTGGTTTGACAGGTTTGCAAAGACTGTGATTGCAAATGGATACCATCAATGTCAAGCTGATCATACACTATTTATTAAATCCAATTCTGGAGGTAAGGTGGCTATCCTCATAGTGTATGTAGATGATATCATCTTAACAGGTGATGACTCAGACGAAATTGTCAGACTCAAGAAGATGCTTGCAACAGAATTTGAGATCAAGGATCTCGGGACACTTAGATACTTTCTGGGAATGGAGGTAGCTCGGTCAAAGGAGGGAATTGTATTATCCCAGAGAAGGTACATTCTAGACTTGCTAAGTGAAACCGGCTTTCTTGGATGTAAACCAGCTGAAACTCCTATGGATCCTAACAAAAAGCCAAACAGAAGTGAAGAAAGTAATCCTACAGACAAGGGAAGATATCAGAGACTTGTGGGAAAACTAATCTATCTATCTCATACGAGACCTGACATCGCCTATTCAGTCAGTATAGTGAGCCAGCACATGAATAATCCAAATGAGGAGAATTTGGAAGCAGTTCACAGAATCTTGAGATATTTGAAGATGACTCCTGGACTTGGTTTGTTCTTCAAAAAATCTGAAACTCGTGAGGTAGAGATATACACAGATGCTAGCTGGGCAGGAGAACTAACTGACAGAAGATCAACCACAGGTTACTGTTCATATGTCTGGGGAAATCTTGTCACATGGAGAAGCAAAAAGCAAGCAGTTGTCTCTCGAAGCAGTGCAGAATCTGAATATCGCGCTCTTGCTCTCGGAATCTGCGAAGGAATGTGGCTTCAAAGGCTGTTAAGGGAACTTAAGGTTGAAACACGAGACACAGTTAAAATGTTTAGTGACAGTCAGGCAGCTATTAGCATAGCCAAAAATCCTGTGCATCATGACAGAACAAAACACATTGAGATTGATCGACACTTCATCTCAGAGAAGGTCAACAACGGGATTGTGCAGCTGAGCCATGTTTCAACAAAACTCCAAATTGCTGACATTCTCACCAAAGCACTTCCAAGGGTCAGCTTTGATGAATTGAACTGCAAGCTTGGTTTGTATAATATATACAATCCAGCTTGAGGGGGAGTGTTGAATATAGCCGACCCTTGTGTAATTAGTTAGAGAATTATTTGCTTTCCTAGAATAGATTATTTCTGTTTTATGTATTTTTCCTTTATTAGGTAGTTTCCTGTTTTCGTGGGATTCCTATTTTGCAGGAATCAATGTATTCTGTGGACTGGTATACTGGCCACAAGGTCAATATATATATTAGGTTGTATATTGTTTTTGGTTAATAAGAATAACAAGTATTCTTCTCATATATTTCTACAAAAAGTAAAATGAACATTGTTAAGAATTAAAAGATATGAATACAATGGCCAATTTTTATGGCGCCAACAAGTTGTAATCCTGTAAGTGCAAAGAAACATCAATGTAAAAAAAGGCATATCTTAGAAATCAAGGACAAGAGAAAGAGTGAGTAAACACACAACTAGAGGATGGAAGAAAAAGAGTTGCAGCCAACAGAACCATTTTAATCGTTCCCGTTGTTCGTTCTTTCGAATGCCAACCGAAGACCGACTTCCCTTTTGTCCAAGTCAAAATGAACTCGGCTTTCAAGACTTGGTTCAACTATGACTCGGCTACAACTGCACAAATTCAAACACAGAATTCCAGCAGTCAAGTCATAACCGCATTCCACTGCAAAGCTTAATAGCAGCACACCCAACTGAAAATGACCCAAAACAATTTGCTTAGCCCGAGTCTCTCTTAGTAATGGCCCTTCTCTTCGTTGTCCAGTTGCAGACTCTCTATGCCTTTGAGAGCTCCGTCGAAGTTCCTTATGTGAGACATATGTCTCCCTGATGACGTGCGCTTGGTCTCCGAAGATCCACCTACAGGTGAACTTCTCTGCCCACTTGAGATTCTGTATGCAGCTCCAGGGCTTGCTTCGGCTGTACGAGATCGAAGGAGATCAGACTCACTTCCAACAAGTGCATCACGGCTGCTGGAAACAGCAGCTCGCCTTGACGATCCACTCGAGCGAGCCAATATATTGGAGTTTGACAACTGCAATGGCCAAGCAGCATACAATTAGTGAATGGGAAACACAACACAAGCATAAAAACCGTGGAACAAGAGAACGGGGATCAAGAAGTAGACTCTGCCTCATTTTCTTGGCCAAAAAAATTGGAAAAATTAAAATCACAAACATACAAACCAAAAAAAAAAATTATAGCCCAACAACGAAAAACGAGGATTAAAATCTGCATATAAAAAAAATTTTAAATGTTGACAAAAATAAATACACACCAAAGCCTCTTTACTAAATGCAGATTCTTGTGCAACTGGACTCTTCTGTTTTGAGAAGTTTGCAGAACTCAAGATCGGTCCTGATATTCTTCGCCGGGAATCCATGGAAGACAAACCAGCCAGTCGCCCTTCTTCCTCACCTGTGGGGATGTCAAGAGAAACAACTTTATCAATAAAGAACTGATGCAATTTACAGACCAAAAGCACCCAAAAAAGGATGCAGATGGTATATCGGACAATTAAGTTACTAAGGAAACCAAAGAAAGAGATGAGAAACCTTCAAAAACAAGTTGACATCAGACTATTTATAATTTCCCAACACTATATTGTACATATTATATATAGTATATATAAGGCGCATTTGCCACAAATCTGAGGGCAATGTCTGCGGACAAGTACCTGTCTGCCTGTCAGCGGTGGCAGTGGCAATGGGCAACCCAGAACTAGTTCCGGCACCGGGACCCTAAAAAAATAATCATCATAAAATTGCACCTGAACATTAACGAGAAAAAAAGTAAGACGAAAACCAAAAACACTCACAATAGCACGGTTAGGTGGAGTTGCAAGCTGTGATTGCTGATACTTCAAAATTGTCCAATCAAAGACATAATCGAACTGGAAACCTAAAGTCGATACCAACAAGAAAAGTTAATCCTAACCCCATTTAGTTTCAGGAAAGGCTAAAACATGAAACCAGAAAAATATAAGCCTATATATGTATATAAATGTATAGCTTCTGTCAGAAATTCTAAACAAAAGAAACAAAAACTAAAAACCTTCACGAATAAAGAGGTCACGGAATATCCTTTTCAGATATGCATAGTCTGGTTTATCATCAAAGCGTAGTGACCGACAGTAATGGAAATATGAAGCAAATTCGGATGGATATCCACGGCATAAGGCCTGCAAAGATAATCAAAATCTTCACTTCCAACTCCAAGAGACCAGACACAGAAAAATCAGTTATGCAGTTAACTTCATACCTCAATCGAAGTGGAAACTTTCTTTTCACTAATTTTTTCATATTTTTGCTTTTTAGTTCCTGCTTTTAATCCCTGCCAAGGAAGACTGTAACAGTAAAGATTTATTAGCAAACAATTTTCAAATATTCCTGCAACAATAGAACAGATAGCACAGGACACGATATTCACCTTCCCCTTAAAAAGTACATAAGGACATATCCAAGAGATTCTAAATCATCCCTCCGGCTTTGCTCTACAAGGTTCGGGAGGTCGGACAAAACACAAAAAGTTATAAACAATGAGATGGCACTAAACTGACGAGGAAAATTTATTTTTAAATGCCAAAAGAAACAAGAAGACGTGGCATACCAATGCCAAGATGCGTGTTCATGCTAGCATATCTTGCCGTTCCAGTCAAATTCTTATTTTCTCTGCAGTGCTCACGATCATGTATCATATGACATTCAGCTTAAATTGTTTAACGACTAGCTAATCACATGTGTGTCAAAATCAAGTCAGGAAAAAAAAAAAAAAAAAAAAGGAAAGCTCAGACTCTCACCTATACGGAATATGTTGATGGGTGGAAGTGTCTCGATATTTCTTAGCTAGGCCAAAGTCAATAATGTAGACCTGCATGGAAGTGGAAAGGCAAATACCATATTGGAACAGACACCCTGATAAAAAAAATGCTACATAAGTACAGAACTAGTTTAGATATGTTCATATTATTTATAAATTAGCAAAAACCTGATTGGCACGCCGGCCCAGGCCCATAAGAAAATTGTCTGGCTTAATATCTCGATGAAGAAATGACTTCGAATGAACAAACTCCACTCGGTTGATCTGAAATAGAAGTAAAAAATTAATAGAAATTGGATTAATAATCAACAGTCCATAACTAAGAAAACAAAAGGCCATATAATCAATAATACCTACCATTTGATCTGCAAGCATAAGAACCGACTTCAAAGAAAGTTTCCTGCTGCAGAAGTTGAAAAGATCTTCAAGGCTAGGACCAAGCAAATCCATCACTAAAACATTATATTCCCCCTCAACTCCGAACCATCTCACATTTGGAATCCCCGCTGCAATTATAAAATAGGAACATGAGTTAATTCAACAAAAAGGAAAGTCCAAAACAAAAAAACCGAGTAAAACTTGGAAAAAACAATGAAAGTCCTACTCTTACAAGGCCTACTATAATATTTATAAACAAGAATCAATTATCTAATAAAGAAAGAAAATCCATTACTTCCTCCTTGTAGGATCCTGTATAACTTTGATTCGTACAGCAACTGAGGATGCTTTGTCTTGGCATTTTCCTACACAAGGAACAAGCCGAGAATGAGTATTTTCAGGGACTGAGGAATTCAATACCAGCATCACTGGTAAGTTAACGGTTAACCACGGTGCAAGCCACAAAGTTGAATGATATTACTGCATACTAATGACACATACAAATATCAGCACTCACTGACTTTATCATCTTTGGTTCTTTTTCTCCGTACCAAACGACCCACTCCACCATTCTAAACCGTCAATCACATAAGAATCATATTCACCAAAAAAACAAAGCAGACAATCTAACAAAACTTGATGAAAATCTGACGGTTCAAAATTGTATTGGTAGGTTCCACCCCTCCCTCTAATTCTCGTCCTACCAAAAAATTCTTCTATAAAATTAAAGGCGAAATGAACTATTTATACATGATATCATTTATCTCTTAGATGTGATTAGAGCTACGACTCTCAATTGCAATGTTACTCTTCAGCAATCAGTATCTATGCTCTTCTAAACCAATGCTAATTGAAAACTGTTAGGTGAGTCAAATAACATTGAAAAAAGAAAACCCAGAACCCATTATTTATAAAATAAAATTTTTTTTAAAAAAAAGGCAAAAATATTTTAGGTTCCTAAGTGAGTTGCTCTACAAAACACACTGCCCCATATGGATAAACCACAAATTAAGAGCAACAATTCAACAGAAATCGCAAATTTTCTCGAGCGAAATTAAGAGAACGAGAAACTCACAAGCTTAATCGCAACCTCTTCATTAGTCTGGATATTAGTCCCTGCAAAAAAAACAAAAAAAAAATTCACCAACATTGAAAATGAACTCCCATTTCTCAAATTCAAGAAAAACAAAAAGAGAGAGAAATAGAAGCAAACAAACCTAAATAGATCTCCCCAAACGAGCCGCTACCGATCTTCCGACCAAGCCGAAACTTACCTCCAACACGAGGCTCCATTCCCGCGACAGCCAAAAATTGAAGCCCTAGCTACAATATCAAACCCTAACGCGAAGAAAACTATAATCCCAATTATAAAAAAAAAAAAAAAAAAAAAAAAACCCCAACAAAAACTACCGAAAATCAAACGCCGAAACAGGAAAAAAAACAACAACAACAACAAAAATTCGGCCAAGAAAAACGCAGAGAAGTCGAGTTTCTGAAGACCAATCAAAACCCCCAAATCAAAGAAACAAGGGGGAAAAAAAATTGAACAGAAATGAAAAATTCTTGTTGCAGGTAAAGATCTAGGGTTTGGGAATTAGATTACAGAGAAAGGAAAAGGGAAAAGCAAGAAGAAGCAGCTCCACGACCATGACTCTCTTTCTTTCTTCTTCTCTCTCTCATAGTTTTGATTGAAATCAGACACAGCATAAAAAGCTACACGAAAAAAACTATAACGGTGTTATTCAATTGTTTCTTTCAGTGTGGAAAAATAAATAAAAATAAAAAACGGTGTTATTATTGCTTTTTTTTTTTTTTTTTGCCTTTTTCTTTTTTTCTCTTTTTTTATTATTTGTTGTTTTTGGAAATGGGAAAGCAAAAAGGGAATATGCTCGTGTACGCGTGTAGGCCACGCGTGAGGAAAGCTGTCAGGTCGGGTCAAGGTTGGATGAGAGTTAGATCTTTAGATGACGATTTTACCCCCAATGTCACGTGACTACTTTTTCAAGTAATATGGGGATGTGTTGTTAAGTTTGGATATTTTGTAACGACGAGGATAGGAATGTAATTGTGTTGGTAATTTCTTTTATTAAACTAAGGATTTGTTTGTTGTTTAAGTTTAACTCTAACTAAACTGTACTTTTTTATCTCAGTTTTTATCTTTTTTTGAAAAGGTAAAAAAATTTATAATTAGTTTTTTAAAAGTCAACCAATTTCAACTTAAAAATTTCATCTCCAACTAACTGACCAAACGGAAGCTTATCCTCATTGCTCGTGTAGATATATATATATATATTTTAGGGTAAAGCCTATTTAACAAAGTTTTTGCTTTTGTTTTTAATTAGTAGAGAAGAGTAAAAGTAATAATTATGATTTTTTAATAAATGTTTGGAAATCACATTTTTAAAAAAACTTTTGAAATCAAGTTGACTTTAAGGGAGTGTTTGGTGCTAAGGTTTGAATCATAAATTACAACTTAATTTTAGTTTTTTTTCTAAAAAGTCAACCTAAGTTTAACTATTCACACAGTTTTAGAACTCAAACTTTAAAAGTTCATAACTTTGCATATACAAGTCCAAATGAGATGAAATATTTTTAAAATTGCATATAATTTCAAGACGAATAAAACAAGCTCTATATTAATTTTTTTCCAAACACATTTCAAGTTTTTACACTTTTTAACTCCGACAGTTCAAACGACATACCAAACGCATAATTCAATTCAAACAAAAATTCTACAATCCAAATCTTAACACCAAACGTATGCGAAAGTTTTTAATAAGTAATAAAAGTTTTAAAATAAAATTTGTAATCTCTAGTTTAAACTTTTATATAAGTTTTGAAGTATACTTATAAGTGTTTTTTCCAGAAGTAATATATTTTTTTAAAACTTTTATGGGAAGCTCTTTTAGAGACCATAAGCACTCTGACAAATCATTCAAACCCTTCAAAAACCAAAGTTTGGACTCAAGAAGTCAAAAATATCTTATAAGAAGCTATGTCAAATATACCAATAAAATGATTATTCGGTGTTTAATTTTGTGTTCAATTATTTTTAAAAATGCTTCTGTACGTTTTTTGGGACTTGAAATTGAAATTTTTTTTTAAATCACGATCGGTTTTTAAAATGTTTTGAAAATAACAATGAAAATAAAAAGTGGTGGGTTATTTGTACTTTTTTTAAAAGAAATGGAAATGGCTTAAAGTTGTTTTCTCATTGTTGTTTTCACTTTCTAAAGCTATATAATTTAACGTATGTTTTTAGAAACATAAACAAACATAAATCAATATCTCTAAAAATATAAGCATACACAATTTGAAAATTTTACTGTGTCACTCTTAAAAAATTATCATTTATCCAAAAGAAATTTCTTTTCAAAACGTTATCAAACACAAGTTCTCTTTATTTTCGGAGACCAAGTCATTTTTTGAAAAGTGACGATGCTAATTTCTGGCTATCATAACTAGAAAATTGTTATTTTTTCAAGAAGTTTTTTTTTTTATGGCATGTATTTATATTTTTAGTGTATGTTTCTTACCTTTATATTTGATTTAAATCATACCAAAATAATAATTAAATAAATAAAACATCTGACTATCGAAAACAAAATGCTATTTGTAAAATATTTTTGTTAATATCCACTAGTAAAGTTCTCCTTTTTTTAATCAAACTAATACATCATTATTTTTTTTTTTCACCAAAGAATTTTGTAATGTTTGAAACATGAATTTTAACATTATTGTTATAATTTTTCTTTTACGTGTGAAAATTAATTACATCATTTAATATTAAAAGATATTGGTGGATGTGAACTCATTATTCTTTGAGAATTACATTTTAAAAATTTATTTAAGAGAAAGTCATTGGGTACCGACATACCGTATTAGGTTCAACCACTCGTCTTTTATACGTTTTATTTTGGAAGTGATCAATCAAATTCAAAGCAATGTCAACCGAAAAATTTATTCAAGCATATCGCATTGCACTAGATTTTTTTAATAATAATAGTAATAATAATAATAATAATAATAAAGTGGAAACCATTTTATAATGTTATTTTATCAATCAAATAAGAAAATTTGTTATCTCAATTGTATGAGTTTCCAAATCAGCACTTGTCACGAAAGTTCCTAACATACGTCCTTGGCACCATCCAGATAAGATTCCTTTAATGATACCAATTTTCCCCCCGTTTTTTTTTAAGGTTGTGAGACCTATAACTCCATCTAACCCTATTATAAGGTGTAAAATTCGATCTCCCAATCCTAAATTCGTAAAGAAAAATTATTTAAATATAATTGTAGTTTAACAAATATTTTTGATAAATAACCGTCCAAACAGGGTTTTTTTTTTTTTTTTTTTTTTGTTTCTTCCTTAATATAGTGCAAGAGCAGGACAAAACAAGGTATCTACTTTACAAAAGCAAAAGCCAAAACTGGGGATCAAATCCCATGGTATCAGCAAATTCAGCATATCTCTTGACTTTTCAAGTATGACTTGCATAAATTTGCTTGCATTATCTTATGGTGGTTTTGTTTGCGCACTATAACTCGCTGGTTAAGCTATTTTTGTAAGTAATGCTTATCAACGAAAAAAAAAAAAAAAAAAAGCTATTTCTGTAAGACCTTAAAAAAAAAAAAAAAAAAAAAGATGTGACAGTAAGACAGTGACCAGACACTATACAATTAGCATTTAATAGTGTCAAGCACAAGTATTACTCTATTAGTATTACAACAAAATTATAAAAAAAAAATAATACTAATAATAATAAAGAGGGGGAAAGATCATGCACCAAATTAAAAACAGAAGTGTTTGTTTTAATTCAATGCAGCCCACAATGAATGATTCATTTTCTGCAAAATCAGCAACGGCCAAATGATAATTATAACACATTTCCTCAAAATAAATAATAATAATAATAATAATAATAATAAAACACTTGACATCCTTTTCTAATTAGGAATCTCCCATAATTAGCATTAAAGACAGATATACACAAAAATTAAAAAGAGAGCCAACAAAAGTTTCAAGGCAATTACCACTTTGCCTACCCCTTTTTTTTTTTTTTTTTTTGTAGGTGTTAAAACTCACAAAACTACAAAAGGGTCCTATTATCTTGGCATCAATCAAAAGGGTATTTGAGATTATACATGAAATTTATATATATATATATATATAGATATAGATATAGTAATATATGGTGAGAAATGTTATAAGTTAGTTAGGGATTGAAGAAGGAATTTCCACACTTGCATTTCCATCCTTCAGGCTCGTAATTAGCAAGCTGGACCCGAATCCGGTCAGTGGCAGCTGGTATCTGGACAGGCTCACAAGGATAACATCCTTCACATTTATGAGCACAGTTTGGTGGTCTTGACCCAACCCTACTGAGCCCTTTGTACTCTTCCTCTTTCCCTCCATATGATGATCTTCCTTCTTCATTGCTCTCTTTCATTCCCTTTTGCCAAACACCACAAATTCATATACACATTCACATACATATATACATACACATATATTTATACTATATATATACATATATAGAGAGAGAGAGAGAGAGAGATGTAATTACCTCCTTTGAGCCAAAGGTGTCTTGTGGGAAATGAGGAATTTTGTGGTCTGTTTTGATCAATCAAATATTGATTATCAGAAGAGAGAAAATTTTGAAATAAGTGGTTTTTTTTTTTTTTTTTTTTTGGTAAGTGGCTAAAATAAGTTTTTGCATAAAAGCAGATTTTACCTTGATGGGGTGAGAAGTCATCATCATGAGATGCAAAAGGCCTGCTTGTTGCAGAAACCAAACTCATAAAAGCCAGTAGAATGCAGCACAAGGCCCTTCTCTTCATTTTTTTGTTTTTGTTTTTTTTTGGTTTTTTACCACTTTCCCAGATGATGGTGATAGTGGTAAAACTCGGTTGGGAAGGATGAGAGAGAAAGAGAGGAGAGAGAGAGAGAGAGAGAGAGGTGGAATTGAGGACCTCAGGTCAAGAGACCAAACAAATATGACTGTTTTTGTGGTAATAAAAACACTGGAGAAATAGTAGACAAAATAAATATCAGAAGAGAAACAAAAACAAAAAACAGAAGTAGAGAAATGGCAGAGAAAAACCAGTCAGTCACAACCGCAAATCCCTCAAACAATCCCTTTGGAAATCTTTTATGTCTTGTTTGGGAGATCTTGCTTTTCAGAAGACTTTTTGATGTTGATTCTTCTCACCTTCTTGTCAAGTAGAAGAATGAAGTGGAAGTGGAAGTGGAACACACACTTCTATATACTTCCCTTCCATGTGCGATAATAATTAATTATAAAAAAATGTAATAATTATAATTTTAGAGAGATACTGTTACTTTAATTATTAACGTAACTTCGAATAATTTAATTTATAAATATTAATATTAAAAATTTAGAACACGAAACATAAAATTACTTTTGGTTCTAAATCTGACGGTTGAAAAATTAAATCAACGATAAGAGTACATATAAGTAAAAGCACAACTACAATTCCATTTGGCACCTCCTTTTTCATCCATTTCTTAAAATTTTTTCTTTTAAATATAAATAAAAATTTACTGTCTATATTATGAGTTAAGGCGGTTTTTTTTTTTTTTTTTTTGGTTAAAAGACAGATGATAAACTCTATGGCTCTCTCTCTCTCTCTCTCTATAAATGTATCAATATATCTGTCTGTGTGAGATGCACATAAAGCCAAAAACTGGCACACAACCTTTAAAGAAAGAAAACGATATGAAGTGTACGAATTTATGTGTGGTCAAGCAGTCTGGGAAGAGAAGAGAGGAGTTTCTCACAGTTTGCCAGTTCAAAAGCTGCCTCAGCAGCTCATTAGTCATTTCTAACACCTATCTATATATGTACATACAAATGGTTTTAAATCTAATAGTGGATGGTATCTGGTATTGTAAAATTTTCTGTTATTATAAATTTAAAATTTAATTATTAAGAAGGTTAAATCATTAAGAATAAAATATAAAATAAAGGAAACTTACCTATTTATTTTAATTATATTTTTTTTATATGAATTTATATTTTACGTAATTGAAGTTTATATTAATATAAATTAAAATTTATATTATTGGATATCATCAGATATTATATTTAAGACTTTATGTATATATATACACATTCGTAAATGGTAAAATCTTCTTTGACATATGAGTTATTTACTCCATTAAACCTTTGATCCCCAGCAATGAAAGAAAGAAACACAAAACCAGTGAATTGGCAGTGATGATAGTAGTACTGAAAACCAATGGCCGTTTAGGGGAGATTTTAGAGATATTTAAATTGGAGTTTTAAAATTATGTGTTTGGTTGAAAATTTTGTTTGGAGTAAAAAAAATGTACAAATAATATGTTCGAAAAAAATCAATATGAATCTTATTTGGTTTACCTTAAAATCCTATGTAATTTAAAAAAATATATCTCAAATAGACTTGAAATAATAAAGTTATAAATTTTTAAAATTTGAGTTTATCATAAACATTTAAAACTGTAAAAGGTAAAAAGTATTTTTGAATTGAGAAAAAGACAAAATAAAAAAATAAAAAAAAATAAAACCCCCACCTTAATGACAAAAACCTCTCATGTTTTTTTTTTTTTTAAAGAAAAATCTGTGATAAAGTTTTTTTAAGGGGCACTACCAGTAGTTACTCATTCAAAGGCTATTATTGAATTGCTTTTAAAATCTACGGCTATAGTTTTGTGTAAATTTGAGATTGAATACACCAGATTTCCTTTTTCTTTTTCCTTAAAAAAAAAAAAAACTCTATCTCCCCCCCCTCCCCTTCTCCTGCCACTCCCCATCCTCGTGAAGGTCGCCTTCGCTGGTGGTTGGAAGGTTGCCGAGGGTAGGCGATTTCACCGTTATCGAACTGCGGAAGCTCGTCGAAGGGAGGGCCCTCATCGAGGGTGGGGGGCCCAGATTTGACGGGGTCAGTCGGGAGGGGGCAAATTGGGTCGCGGTGGAGGCTAGTCACTGACTGGGGGGGCATGCTTGGGTCTCGTGGGGGCTCGTCAACTAACGAGATGAGGGCCTATCACTGGCGCAAGGTTCGCGGGTCCGATTGGGGGCAGGGGTTAGTTCACCGTTGACAGATGCGGGGGGGGGGGGGGGAAGGGGGGAGGTCTCGGGGGGGCGCTTGGGCTTGTCGGCGTCGCGGGGGGGGGGGGGGGGGGGGGGAGGGCCTGGGTCGACGCCGATGTAGGGGGGAGGTGGGGCAGATCTAGCTTGGGGGGAGGGGGGTCCGTCCCTGGTGTCGGTGGGGAAGTCATTGGCATCGGGAAAGGGGTGGACTTTTTAAAATTTTTTATTTATTGATATATACTAATATGAAATAAGGTATATTATAATTAATATACACAAATAACATTTTAGCTGTTCGATTATATATTAACGGTTTAAAAATAAAGTTTATCGATAAGGTATATAAAAAGGGCTTTATTACAGTTTTATCTTTTATATATATATATATATATATATGTATAATATAAAGCAAAATCCATATTTTGCATACTGTATTTTGATGAACTCGACATCTGTCACTTATATTATATTTTATATAACGTGTTAGAACTTATCTCAAAAGTCGTGTTAATATGACATATTAAAACATCTGTAGCATTTCCATAAAACAAATTGGAAGATTCTCTCGTAATCTTTTGAACATTTTAGGTTGGTCTAAAGATCAAACAGATTAGCTCAGGGGACCGTTTAGTGACTACACGTAATTGATAACGGAACTTTCGTCAATGAAACATCTCAATCAGTGCTTACTGACTCGCATCATTTTCTCATCACCATTTTCAATTATGATTGCAATAAATGTGCTTCCATCATTTACCATTCCCGAAATTCGCAACTATTATAAATAAAAAATAAAAAAAATGTACCAGTTGTCATATGACAAAAAATGGAAATAAAAAAAAAAAAATCGACATATTCTTGCTAGAAAGATTAGTAGAATGAAGTGAGCGTAGTTGTGTTGTATGTTGTGGTAAAAAAGAGAGGACCAAAAAAAGTGATTCATTTTGTTTTTGCATTTCATTTGTATAGTGCAAGTAGAGCCATTTCATGATCCAGTTTTTGATTAAACTCGTTGCGAGAATACACTGTTATCGAGCTGTGGTCGTTGTATCTTAAAGAGAAAAACATTTTTCATATCAAATACGAATATCGTTTGAGAGGGGCAAAACTTTTTTTCATAGAGATAATTCGTCACACCTCAACCGTCGATTTCTTTCACAGCTTCCATAACAACATTATTTTTACTAACAAGTTGGACTAGCGAGAGAAATTTGGCCATATGCCCATGTGCAGCACATAGAAAGACATACATTAACACAAAGAAAACAGGAAGTGCCCCCACAACTCAAATCACCTTTGGGATTTTTGCAATCCTTAAGGGAAAAAAAAAAAGGGTAAATTTTTAGGCCTCGTTTTAGAACCATTTTTTTGAATGCTTTTCACAGTTATTGAGAGAATTATTTTTAGACCAGTTTTGAAACCGTGTTTGATTACATCACAAAATGAAAACAAAAATTGAAAAGGAAAAAAATTCTTGTCATCTTTTGTTAAAGAAATGAAGAATGCTTTGGTGCTGTTTTCCCTTTTTTTTTTTTTTTTTTTTACGGGTTATAACAAATATAAATTCTTAGAATATTTCCAAACATAATTTCACTTCTTCTTATACTCAAATATTTTTTTTTTTAAAACACAACCAAACATAATTTTATCTTTAATCTCACCATTATTTAAAAAAATATTTTATTTCATATCCAAAATAAAATAATTTTCAAAATTAATATATTGAACCTACATTGGTCATTTATTTAGGTTTATTTATTTAGGCTCCGTTTGGTGAAATAATTTGAGTTGAAATTTTTTAAATTTGAGTTGATTAATTTTTTAAAAATTAATTATAATTTTTATTAATTTTAAAAAAAAAGATAAAAACTGAAACGAAAAATTTGAATTTAAAATATTTCACTAAACGAAACATTATTCTTTTTTTATTTTTTGCTCTGGATTTGGGTGTTATTTATTTGAGTGCTCACAATGGCAGTCATTCTGGATAAGAGAGCTTTTAATTACCAACTGGCTACAGCTAGAGAGCCTATGAGCCAGTTCATGCCCTTTCTAGCTTTTGGGGTGGTCTCCCTCTCCATGAGAATTTCAGAAGAGTCCAAAGATATTTAATTTAAAAAAAAAAAAGCAATTTTCTAGTTAGGCCATTGTTACTTACCAAAAAAAAAAAAACCCCATTATTGGAAATTAGTAAAAGATTATTTGGCAATAAGAATGTTTTCTTCGGCCTCCTCAAACACTCATGGTAGTAGGAATTGATATGATTTGATTTGATTAGAAACCAGAAAAACTCTGATCTGCTGAAGAAAAAAGAGTCCTTTTCAATGCCTGTATGTTGGAAATGCCTGGTAAGATGAATGATTGAGTGATTTGATCTTTCACTGTTGAGTGCTGTGTTGTCTTCTTTTGTTTCTTTTTCTTTTTTTTTTTTTTTTTTTTAGAACACCAATATTGTTTCTTAGAGTTTGTTTGGTTTACAAGCTCAAATCAACATTTTCAAATTTTTTTTTGTTTTTTTTCTACAAAATTTTTGTCTTTTTTTCAAAAAAATTTTTGTCTTTTCTGAAAATTTAAAAAAATTTACTATTGAAACTTAAAAATTTCAACTCAAACTCATTCACCAAACAAACCCTTAATTATTAGGTCCCAACTCCCAAATTCTTAGGGTTTATCTGGAACACAAGTTTCACTCTAACTAAACTGTATTTTTTTATCTTAATTTTTATCTTTTTCTGAAAGGTCAACAAAATTTATAATTACTTTTTAAAAAATTAATACTATTCAAACTTAAAAATTTCAACTCAAATCAAACTCAACTCATTCACCAAATGCCCCCTTAAAAATGTGCAATTTGATCTTTTTATTTTTAGCTTGCGTTTAAAAATGTGTATATTATATTTGCATGTTAGTAAATTATTCTATTTAAAAGCTGATGAAAAGGACATATTTGTTAGAGTTTAGAACCAACTAATTAAGAGGGAAAAAAAAATACAACAGATTGTTATATAACTTGGGGACCAATGGTGCAATTTAGAAAGAAAGAAAAAAAAAAGATAGATAGTTTTTTGAAGGGTAGGAAAAAATATATATATAATTTTTTGAAGGGTAACTTGTGACACAACTTTTATGATGTGTTTGATAAGGGAGATGAAAATAAGAAGGAACGAGAAGTAAAATGTTAAGGCGGGAAAAATAAAAGGGAATGAGAAAGATTTTTCTATTAAGAGACAAGTCAAACGCATTTGATACATAGATTAATAAGAAAATCATCTTAACAAAGCAAAATCAGAAACACATCAATAATAAACAATACATACATATCGTCTTTGTTATAAATAAATAATCATCGGAAAAAGATACTAACTCTAATAATATATTTACACCATCGACATAGATCCAACTAGCGTGATAAAAGGAACTCAAAGAAGCAAAACCACAGTAAAACAGAACCACCACCATGAATATGCCACCTCGTTAGCATTGAAGAACACCCTCCGTTACTGGCAAACACTGAACGAGATGAGCATCCCTCTCATCGCACCACCACCCCTAATCCACTAGACCCCCACCAAATAATTTTAACTTAAATCTTTTTTTTTAATATTAACTTAAATCTTAGATCAAAATATAAGCTAGTTTAATGTTTTTATTTACGTTTAATTTTAAATTTCAAAATTATTTGGTTTTTCGATTTTATCTATAGTTCCTCTTTTTTATTTGAGATAGTTTAATGAAAAATTATAACAATCCCATAACATATATAAATGTAGAATTTCGTTTGACTAAAATTAGAGTATTTACTATTCCTATTCTCAAATTTGTATCATCATGTTTCCTTCATATATGTTTTCTTGTTTTTGAATTATTTGCACCAATATCACTTGAACTTCTCGTTTTACTCTTTCATCTTAAAAAATTCACCTTATTTCACTAAACTTTGAGTTAACTCTTAGCATGTATTTGGTGCTAAGGTTTGTATTGTAGAATTTGAGTTTGAATTGATTGTGCGTTTATCGAGATGTTTGAATTACTGGAGTTAAAAAGTATAAAAACTTGAAATGTGTTTGAAAAAAAAATCAATATGGAGCTTGTTTCGTTCGTTTCGTTTTGAAATTCTATTAATCGTCTCATTTGAACTTGTTTATGCAAAGTTATGGATTTTTAAAATTTGAATTACAAAACCGTGTGAATAATGAAGCTGAGAGAAAAAGTCAAAAATTGGATTGTGATTCTAAGGTTTGGATTGAGTGTCCAAATAAACCATATTTTGCCCCCTCTGTTTCATTTCCCATCAAAATCATAAGAAAATTACTCACGTGTTGGGTTGTTGAAAATATTTTCCTTTAATTAATGTCATTATTGTCGCTTTATATGAGAGAAACTTTAGATTTTAAATTCCCAATATTTTTATGTCACTTGTTTTGGGATTAGGCGTTCCAATCACTCCCTGGAGTTTGTTGAAGTTGTGGATTTGAAGAGGATGGTTTGCAATAAATGCAGAAGCACAAACTCATTCAGAATTCCATTTGTTTTTGACGGAAATGAGACAAGTGGGTCATTTGGGAGTAATCAAAATTTTAATGCAATAAAATAAAAAAATTTTAAAATTCAGAGAATAAAATGAGAATAACCATAAAATTTAAGAACACTGACCTAAGTACTTGTATATATATTTTTATTGTTACTCTGTCAACATAAAAATTAAAATTTTCATGTTACATTAAAAAGACTGATACATGATACCCAACCCAAAAAATGATGAGCAAAAAATTGGGTACAAAAGAACAAATCTATGCAGCTGATTCCAGCTATTAACAAAGAAAAATAAAATAACTTGAATTGAAAGAACAAATTTGAAAGAATCAAGGAAAGGGGGAAAAAAAAAATCAGGTTAGGTCCCTTCTTATTTTTGTCAGAAAAAACCCACCACTTATGGGCTTTCTAAAACCGCAACCATTTGTGGCCCAAATCACATGGGCCGAGAAACACTGGCCTAATTAGATGCAATTGGGGTTCTTGGACTAGGGAGGCCCATGTAGGTGAGCGTTGGAGACAACCGGACCTTTGGACTGGGCCGTGGAGAAGGAATTGGGCCGAAACTGAAAAGTGGCCCAGCATCTGGCCTAGGAGAGAGGTTGACTTGTTCCAGAGCTCTTGATTGTAGCTCTGTTGGGTAGTCCCGGACGCAGCCAATACGTGGCCCGACCCCAGTGGTCCACTTCCAGGAGAGGCGTTTGCCGAAGTCAAAGACAGGTGGCCTCTCGTGGGTAGGGTCAACCTTCTTGTTTTCTGCATGATCAACGGTTGTGATCGCGGTCTCCTTGGCGACTTCAGCCACATCAGTTTTACTAACACCGTCCGATTGCTTAGCAGATTTATTCGACTCTGATTTCTCTACCACGTTACTGACCGCGAATGAAGGATCGTCGTCATCAATTGCACACCGCTGCATAGAAGAGATAACCATAAATCAGAAAATTGCTACGTGTCATATCTATTTAGAGAAAAAAAAAAAGAATAATTAGAGACACTTTTTCTTTTTTAAAAGATAAGATCTTTTTTTTTTTATAGAAGTTTGTTGGGACCATCGGCACAATGATACGGATCATGACCCGGAGCCGTCGTCAGTCAACCGGCTAAGAGACACAAAATTTATCAAGCATATAATCTATACAAAAGCAAACTCTAACATGCAATATATGATTCGAAATTTAATATCATAAAAATAAATATCCATATAAGTCGTATGACCTCCTGATCATCATATCATCATTATTCGTGTCTGTCTACTAATTAAATAGTAATACACTTATTTACATGCTTTGTATTTTAACTAGTTTTTATGGGGTGCGTGAATTTTCCTTATTTTTACCTTGACATTGGAGAGATCCACGTCATTCTCCTCAAGGAAGCTAATGAATTCCCGAAAGTTCTCTTCTGTTGGGTGATAATGACCACTATATGGCCAAATAGCCTGCAACAATATAAGTTCATTTATAAGTAATTATGACAATGCTCTTTAGAGAAATGATAACAAGTTTAGATAAATTTGACTAAAATCTTTACATAGCAATAACATAGGGGGGAAAAAAAATTTAATTTGCAATTTTATGATAAGAACTGTGAAATTTTTATTAAATAAATATAATATGATATGATTCTGATGTGATTTAACATGATAATTTATAATTGTTACCTATAAATAGGGCTACGCAAGTCTCATTATGAAGACGTTTAAAATAATTACCTCGAGAATGCCATCACGGGTGACTAATCTACCGGCGGCAGTGGTGGCACCACCGGCGAGGAAGCTGGAGTGCTGAAATGTGCCTTTCTTCTTCTGACCCACATAGAGAGCCCTGGTTGTGCTTAGGACGAATATCCACTTGGAACCCTCCTTGGTGTTCACTGCCAACCCACTTTGCCAATACACTAGCTTCCCATCTATCACTTTCACTTCATATGCTTCTCTCTCCTTCTGTATAGATATATAACACACCACAACCACACCCATTACAATTGCATGTCATGAACATTTATTATTATTTATTTATTGTAAATATTATTTTTATTATTATTGTTTTTGCTAATGTCATAATAATTTTATTTGCTTAATTTTCAAACGAAGCATTATAGTTGAACTTACTGGTCCGAGATATGTGATGCATTGGCGTTGGAGAACTGTTCTTGGGCATTTCTCAAGATTTATCTCTTTCCCATCTCCAATGTCAAGCCTGCATTTTTTTAAAAATTTAAATTTAGTAGTTAGTCACAACCCACGTGTTATTCTGTTTGGTATTTGAGAAAATGAACAGGAAAATTCAATTTCATACACGTGCATCTCATATATGTAAATATATACCATTTATCAAATATAAATATATATATATATATATATATAGCATTGTCATTCAATCATCATTCACTACTACTTCAATCACGAAAGTTGGTGGAAACAATAAAGAATATTAATATATAGGAAATTGTTACTTACCAATAGAAGAAAGGTTGAGCACTCTCACTTTCAAACCAGATGTCATAGTACAAGTGCAAATTGTGTCCATAACGGTGCCTTGGATCAATCTGTAGAAAAGATAAAGAAAAAAAAAAAAAAAACCAGCTGAATTTTAGTCCTCCTTTCTCAAAAAAAAAAAAAAATAAATAAATAAAAATGATATAGCATTAAAATGAGCCGGCAATATGATAATAACTTACAGCTTCAAGCCAATGTTGTAGGGCTAGTTTTTGGGCTTTCTCATCCTTGGACAAGCCCTTTCCCACCTGCAAAACCACACATCCGTTTTCAGTTTTCCAATAATTCTTCAATAAGAGATCACAAAATAAAATAAAATAAAATAAAAAACTGACAATTTTTTTGGTAAGGTATGGAAAAAAAAAAAAGCTACTGTCTTATTTTGAATCGTCTATTATCATAATCCGTCAATTTTGAATATTGTGTCAATTTGACGTGATTTCAATCAGATGTCACGTTCAAAAACACGCAGTAGGGTATCGTTAGAATTAAGGCATCGTTTGTTGATCCATTTTAAACTGTATTTTTTCATATCAGTTTTTATCTTTTCTGAAAAAGTTTTTATCTTTTTTAAAAAATTAATTAAAATTTTCAACTCAAATTGTACTTTTTAAACTCAAACTCATTCACCAAACGGACCCTAAAATATCTGAAAAGGCTTTATTGAAAATTCAAAACGGTGCTATATAAGGAAAAACTACCTTTGCTGCTCTAGTCCTGGCCCTTGCCCATCTTTGAGCCACGGTTTCTTGCTTCTCAACATTAAAAAACGACACCGAACTTCTCTTTAGAGACGCAAAGTCTAATGCCTTCCACCTGAGTCACAAATGACAAATCAAATTAATTAAGACAAAATAAAAAAATAAAAAAATAAAAAATTTTGTTTAAGAGAGGATTTTCGAGAGACTAATTACCAGAGCTCCTCGATAACGACCGCGCAATCCGCGAGGTTCCTTCGAGTCCTGTAACTTTTGTACACTTTTTGAAGCTTGATCGCCGCGGCATCGAGCTCGGTGACCGGTCGCGGAGAGAACATGATTGCGGGCTCAGGCAAAGAAAGCGCCGGAATCGGTTTGTGCTTGATCTGGTTCTTGCCGACAAAAACATCGTCCGAGGTTAAATTGTGTGTGTCTTGGACAAGGCTCTTGAAAGAAAGATTGTTCTCAAGAAGTATCGCTTTCTGTGGCTTGTGATGTTGCAATCTGGAGCAACTATTCGTGTTTGTGTTATTATCCGAACAGTTCGGGACGGTCATCTTTTCCGATAACTCTGTTTTCTTATTATATATATATATATATATATGTCTTGTTTCCAAGTCTCAAAATTGGAGGATTTTTGTGGAAGTTTGACCTGCACAATTATGATAAAAAAAAGTTAATTAAAAAAAAATATGAAACAAGCAAAATTTAAGAGGACAAGGCAGAAGAGAGGCTTAGAAATCATACCTGGGATTTGGTTTTTTGAAAGTCCTTTTTGTTTATGTCTGTTTCAAAAAAAAAAAAAAAAAGTTCCTTTTTTAAGGTGAAAAGAATCGGAAGTACCCAACAATGTACAAGATGCAGTGGCTATCTGTCGCTTATATATAGAGACATATATATAGATATTTTAATATATACGTGTGTTATGTATTTTATATTATATCAAGTGTGGAAACAAATTCTTTTATGGACCTTGCAATACGTGTTAAAATGGAAAAAAAGTGAGATCTGGGAAGTCTTTGTATGAATTCTTTTAGGACGATTGGATTGGGAAAAGTATACAGAGGATTCAACGTCCACTTTTTTTTTAGGTTTTTGGTTTTGTTTTTGTGTTTTTGTGTGTGTGTGTGTGTGTATGTGTTTTATTTTTATTTTTATTTTTTATTTTTTGGGGGCCTTGGTTCAAAGACACGAGATGTTTGATGGATTCAAAGACAGAGACTTTGAATTGCCTTTGGAATTGAGTGCAAATCCCCTTGTAAAGGTTTTCTTCTTTCATTTTCCTGTTTTCCACAATATAGAAAAATAGAAAAATAATAATAATAATAATAAAGAAGAGAGAGAGACAGAGACAGAGATGGGTCAGGCGGTCAAAGAAAGTAAGCCAAACGCCATGTTTCCATGAATTTATCAAAAGGAAAAACACAAATTGCTTTAACTTTTAGCAAACTGGGAATTTTTTCTTTTTGGGTGCGTGGGTGTGATTTAATTCTGTATCTCAACAATCAACAACTTTTTGGTCATGGCTTTAGTCATGCAAATGCAAATAGAAAGTGAATTGTTCTAATAACGACCTTTTTGTGTGTTTGTTGCTTACTGTAGATGTTACTGCGTGTGATTTCTTTTCTCATCTCTTTTAACTCTTTTCATGGGATGGGTCTCTCTTTTCATATGCTTGTTGTCCGAAATTACTATAATGCCCCTCCACATCTTACGGGCAGTTTAATCCCCCCACTTTTTTTTTATTTATTTATAATTATTATTAATTTTATATAATAACTCAGATCGACGATGACTGTTTAGCTTTTGACAGTAACACACTTGTTTATGTGATCATACGGCATTGTGTTTACTGAATCCGTGAATCCACTAAATCTTTTAATCCAATCAAATCTAATTTATTGGATTGGACTGAAATGAGAGACTAATAAATTGAGATTTTTCCAATATGAATAATTTAGGTTGGATTGGGATTTGATGGTTTTACCTATGAAATTAACGAATATGGACTATACATATATATAAATATACAAAATTTATATAGAGTAAGATTGATGAGTGATGGACAATTTATTTTGAGTTTATAATTATGTTGGTTTGTTATATACTAGATTGGAATGGTATAATTTGGGTTATAATCGAAAATATATCTAATTTATGGGTTAGCTTTTGACAGTAACACACTTGTTTATGTGATCATACGGCATTGTGTTTACTGAATCCGTGAATCCACTAAATCCTTTAATCCAATCAAATCTAATTTATTGGATTGGACTGAAATGAAAGACTAATAAATTGAGATTTTTCCAATAGGAATAATTTAGGTTGGATTGGGATTTGATGGTTTTACCTATGAAATTAACGAATATGGACTATACATATATATAATATACAAAATTTATATAGAGTAAGATTGATGAGTATGGACAATTTATTTTGAGTTTATAATTATGTTGGTTTGTTATATACTAGATTGGAATGGTATAATTTGGGTTATAATCGAAAATATATCTGATTGTATTGTGATAAATTATTCTTTACGAAATTTTTTATGATCAAATCGCGAAATCCGAAGTTTATGAATTGGATTGGGTTCTAACGAATAGAGATTTCCCCAATCTGAAAGTTACGAATTAAGATCGAATTTGTGTAATTCGATCTGTGAACACCCTTAATTGTCGTCTTCACTTCTCCACCGTAATATGAAATTTTAATATTTTCCCTTCAAACGAGCTTACTTATTGGGTAATCCTTAGACTTTGGGATCAGCATTGTTTTATAAAGTTTGGGAGATCATTTATTAAAATTAAAAGTTTTAGAGATAACTAGTCAAAATCAAGAAAAAATTTGGTGACAAAAGCATTAAAAAACCCTTTTTTAAGGGTAGATATGTTTGACTTGCAAAAGTGTACGGCAGCAACGTTCAATGTTTTTTGTAACTGTTGGGCTTTTTTTGTTTTTCTTTTTCCTTTCTTTCTTTCTTTAATGCAAGAAATTCAATATTAGGTTGTGGAAACTTGGGTGTGAGAAAAATGGTCTTTATCAAGTATTGCCCACTTTTTGCTCTTTCCATGAATTACTTGTAACAAGGAGAAGTGTTTCATTGATACAATAATACCGTTCAGAATGGACCAAGAGATTAGTCTAAAAGTCAAGATCTTCAAGTATGTGTCCCCCGTTGCATTAATTTACTTTTCAAAAATGAATGATAAATGTGTTCTTTCTAACTATAATTTCTAAGCAACAACCTATATATATATATATATATATATATTCTACCAAAAAAACCTATACATATACCTACCAAAAAATATATACAAAATATAGGTTTCTTGAAATGTGAAATGTGAAAGGCATTGCATGTGCGTTAATTGTACTTTCTCTTTACTAGTTCAAGCATTCATGACAAAAAGGAATTAATTAAATAAATAACTAAACTAACGCCTAGAGATACAAATTTTAGTCATAGTCAAGTTTGATAAGTCTGGTCACAAATCGGATTGATCAAACTTGAACGATTTTACTTTAATTTACATTTTATTTCCCACGTTTCTATCAAGTTTAATTCATCAACAATATACATATATATTATTTATGTTGTAGGCTATGAACAAAAAAAAAAAAAAAAAAAAAAAAAAAAAGCTACCAGTCAAGTTATATTCTAAATTGTCACATACATATCACACATTATAGTTTTTTTGAACTTTTTTAATTTTAATATGATTTCAAATCAGATATAAGTTTTACATAAAATATCTCTAAACTCCTAAATAAAAACATGAAAACCTTTTGTTTTTTGTGAGGCGGCTAGATGGAGATGGGATTGTGTCATATTAATAAAGACGAGAGGTAAAAAGCTGATTAGGATTGTTCTTCGAAAAAAGAGTAAGGGGTATTTGTGTAAAACTCTAATAATTTCTTATTGAATTAACTGTCACCATCCCACTTTCTCGCCATGGCTGTTTAGGCAGTTGACCGCCCAGTGTGATGACGTGTACCACGCACGGTCTTGTTATTTGTCAACATCTTTTCTCTACGCGCTTTGTATTATCTACTCGCTAAAAAAAAAATAAATAAATACCCTTTGATAATACTTTATTCCTTTAAAATGATATAATATGATTTTCTTTGGATAATCATTCTAACGTGATGGTTACGACTGACTTGTCGTTTTCGTAATCAGAGACGGAATATAATAAAATAAAGTGCTTGACAAATACCTAAAAAAAAAGAAAAGAAAAACCGCTAGACCAAGAGACAATTAGGGTTAGTTTGGAGCATTAGTTTAAATTCATTATCATTAACTCAATTTTTATCTTTTTTTTTAAAGGTTTTTTATCTTTTCTAAAAAAATCAATCAAAATTACTATTGAAACTTACAAATCTTAACTCAAACTCATACACCAAACACCCCCTTAAACAATAATAAGATGTTTAATCATTGAAAAGACCACGACAAGATGAGCCAAGGAGTCTGGTTTCGCAGCCGGGAGCCCGACAATGCACCCGGGAACGGGCCTTAAACTCCGGCCAGTGTTCCTCCTCATTTATTTTTATTTTTTTTAGAGGAGAGTGCACAAACATTAATGATTTGTTTCACATTGAAGTTTAATTTTAACTGAACTATATTTTTTTATCTTAATTTTTATATTTTTTTAAAAAGTCAATAAAATCTATAATAAATTTTTGAAAAGTCTATTAATTTCAACTTAAAAATTTTATCTCCGACCGATGAACTAAATATAAACTAAGATTTTTTTAATAATATTTTTAAAAAATGTCAAAAATAATATTTTTGATATTCAGACAATGCGTCAATCAACTTATGTCAGGTAAAAAAAATTGGTGTAAAATTCAACCTTTAGAAAAGTGCATTCTTGACAATTATACTTAATTCTCACCATCCAAAGTCTTTTATCCAACGTCAAATCTTAGACGTATAATCATCAGACTACATGATTATTCAGTTCTTACATTAACAAATGAATATGGACTACTGTCCTCCCTAATCAATTCTAGTTCATGACATGCTTTATTTTCAGTAGTGGCCCATATTATTGGCTGAACTCGCACTCTGCTCATTTGGTGGCATTTATATATATACATATATATATATATATATTTTGTAATATTAGCCAGTAAATGGACCCATTTTTCGCTCCTTTCAGAGACTTCCAACTCCATTCATACCACTCTAAAAAATAATAATAATAAATAAATCTCTTCACATGCCAACTAAAACTCATAAACATATATTAAAAATGAGATTGGACAACAACTAATCTTATATGGACCCATTTTGGCTCCTTTGAGCTCTAATTTTCTAGATTGGACAACAATTAAGAGAAAGAGAGAGAGAGAGAGAGAGAGAGAGAGAGAGTATTAACATTAAAAGAAAAAAAGAAAAAAAAATTAATTGATGAGATAGTGATGATGCCAAAGTGCATAATAAAAGTGAAAAAATAACAATGGACATATTTTCTAAAGGACATATTTGCTTTAGAAAATATAGAAACTACCTCGAAATGCGAAATTGAAAATTTTGGTTGATTAGTAAGAATAATTTTCTTGTCGTACACGTATATTTAAAATTAAACAGATACTGTAATTGCAGACATAAATTAATAATTATTTCATATATGACTTCATCGTTAAATGTTAAGTTTAAATCCTTTATCTTTATGTTCAAAAGACAAATAAATAAATAGGTGCACAAAAATGCCAAATTACTAAATTTATATTCATAAATAAATAAAAGAAATTATATATAGAGGAAGAAGTTTTGAATTGTTAGATTTATATCAAATTTTGTAATTTGTGATATTTTTCTTAATCTATATGATTTTAATATGATTCAGTTTTATGTGACTGTGTCTTATCGATTTGGCCGTATTCTTTTATACTCTATCACAAACTGTTTCAATTTAATTTTTTAAAATTTAAACTAGTCTATGGCAGCTGGCTAAGGTGCAAACTAAATAAAGGAAAATAAAGAAATAAATGTACCTAAGGGGCCCAAAAAAAAAAAAAAAAAAAAAACCAGAGAGGAGGAAAAAAGGAAGATAATATAATTTGGTTGACAAGGTCCCATGAATTAGCCGCCTTGAACAATAGATTTCAAAGAATGCCGAACATTAAATTTGCAACCAGGAAATACCACATCTGATAATATATGATCAACTGATATTCAAGAAAAAAATAAATAAATAAATATATATACATAGAGAGAGAGAGAGAGAGAGAGAGAGAGAGAGAGAGCTATATATATAGCTATCAAAATAATATATTGATTGTGAAGCAAATAGCACATACAAGATACACCTTATGCAACATTCACTCTCCAAAACATGCTTCTTCTTTTTTTTTTTTTTTAGAAACTTTCAAAAACCTGCTTTGACCTCAAACTTTCACATTTTTTTTGTGCTTGAAAAGAAGGAAAAATTAAAGACAAAACTTGTGTATGATGAATTTTGATATCTAGATCGATTAGTAGTCGATATACATATATATATATATATATGTATATTACATGAAAGTCGTTCATTATTGGCTGCGAAAGATTTACGCATTAAATGTGGTCTACATACAGTTTGTGTGTATAAACACACACACACACACACACACACACACACGTGTATACCCAACTCTAAAGTCATTGGAAAAGGTCCAATTTAGTTTTCCTCACAATAGGCTGGTCCCTTTGATAGCTACAAGTGGAGTTAGTGGCCCAGTTAGTCTCTACACCAAGACCACCCCTTAACAAAGAGCGATACCCTCAGCTGATAAATTGTTTAGAGAAAATGCATCAGCATTGTTATTTCTACAACGTTATTTTACTATTTTTCGTTTTCTAGTTCTCTCTCTCTCTCTCTCTCTCTCTTTCTCTTTTATTTTTTATTTTTAATTTTTTTTTATTTTAAGTTTAGAATATGCTTCGAAGAACTTTGACGGAGGAAGCTTCTTGGAAATTTGAAAGTTAAATGGAATTGATTTAGTCACACTTTGATCTTTGGGCATTTAATTTTGGTTCTCACTTCAGAGCCCCCTTTTTTTTTTGGGGGGTTCCTCTATTACAACTATTATTACTGTTATCCTTTTTATTTTTTCATGTTTGCATCGGCTGCAAGTAGCTATCAACTTATTCAACCGTAATTTATTACTCAAACAAGAAGCTTGTAACAAGTTGTAACCGCATTTACCTTCGTGATCATAAAGCCATCAACAATTATTACATTTCTTCACACCCCCCGGCTGCCGAAAATACAGTTATTACGGCTTTGTTTGGTAACAAAGTTTAACTCCAACTAAACTGTACTTTTTTATCTCAATTTTTATCTTTTTTTGAAAAATCAATAAAGTTTATAATTACTTTTTAAAAAGTTAACTCAACTCAAACTTAAAAATTTTCATCTCAACTCAAACTCAACTCATTTACCAAACGGACCCGTACATTTCAATTTTGCCCTTTTAAACTAAAATTTGGATTTTAATTGCCTTTCAAATCTAGTGCTTTAACATGGTTTTTTTCTCCCCTTCTTTTTAGTGAAAAGGAGACGAGTGTGTTAAAACTCTCCCCCCTCCCCCCCCCCCCTTTTGGGAAGAAACATTTCGTTTAGTCTAGAAAGTTAAAAACGCAAAACATTTTTTTTAAAGTATCAAACCTATGTTGAATGAATGAAATTTAACCAAGAAAAAAAAATATATATTAGCGTAACGTGAAAAAAAAAAAACATTGTATCGTCTTTTTTATTTAGAATGAGAACCAGCGTAACGTTAAAAAAAAAAAAACTTTTTATTGTCCTTTTTAAAAAAAAAAAAAAAAAAAGAATGAGAACCACATGTAGTTGATTAGTTTTTTTCCCCCTCTCTTTTTAAAGAAGTTCATGCAAGAAGACGACTTGTCATTTTCTTGGACACCCAATGAACTGCATGTCGTTTACATACGGACACGAAACTACTTGGAAGGTAAACGACATGTCGTCGAAATCTTTCGACATTCCCAAGAAACAACACTTTTGTGCCACGTCGTTACCGTGTCAGATCATTACCGCCGCCAAGCAGCTCCTACGTAGGACCCAATCAGATGCGTATGTCCAATCTGGCATCTTCGATAGATACATACATATATATATATATATATGAAACGAATATATGTATGTGTGTGTGTGTGTGTGTGTATATATATCGCATCTCCTTTGGAAACTTCGATGTCTTATATTGTTTCCCAGATCTCTGCGCACACCAACTGCTCGACCTTTTTATTTTCCAGAATACAAATCTCAATCTCTGATCTGATCTGATCACCACAAAATCGACTCAAAATCCGAACTCCATTTCATAAGACTCTCATTGATCAATGTCCAAGTTCTCATCAGGTAACGGAATTTCTCTTCCCCAAATCAATGCCCGAGTTATATTTGTTCTCCAAATTAAATGAAATTTTGAATCAATTTCTGGGATTTTTAATGCTAAATTTTATTTTATTTTTCCTTTTATCCATAATTTATAACAGATGTAAAAGAAGTAAAAGCGCCTAACTTGTTCGAGAGAGCAAAGGAAGAGATCGAAGCAATAATGCACGAGGAAAAATCACCAGAAAATCACAAGGAAACCCATGGAATGCGTGAAGATATCGATGAGGAAACGCCATTGGATGATGTTAAAGCCCCGAATGTGTTTGAGCGAGCCAAAGAGGAGGTTGAGGCTCTAATCCAAACAATCCGTCCCAAGAACGAGTCTCCAACTCATGGAAGAATACGGTCTGTAAATAAAATCTGAATTTTATGTCTATAATTTTTTTCCTAATTACTTTCTTATCCCTCATGTAAATAACGAGGACATAGAACATAGTTATAACCCATCCGATCTTTATCAAGTTTCGTTAAATTGTTTATTTATAAAATAATCCTAATACCATTGATGTTTAAAGAGTGTGTTCTATGTGTAGAATATTTTTTTCATATCTTATCATAAAATTCTCAAAATAATGATATCCGATGATGTGCGAGACTCATTGACATAGGACAAGACGGGAATTAGATAGATGATTTTTGTTCTCGGAGAGTACTTGTTTCTCGTTTGAGGATAAAAGAGTAAGTGCTTAACTTCAGGTTTTGATGCTCTTGCATTTAAGATCTTGGTGTTTTGTGGTATAGCAGAGAGGAGGGAAGAAAGAAGGAGCACAAACGGGAGAAGCCGAATTCTGGATCAGGTATAACTTTTTATTTATTTTTTGGAATTTTTGTTTATACTTTTTCATGGTCTTGTAGAGTGAGAATTCGGAAATAATTGGGTAGTGGTGTTCATGTTTTGTTCGAAAATAGGAGGGAATGAAAAAAATTTCATCCTACTCTTTCCTGTCATCTGTTTTCACATGCTTTGGAGTTTGATGAATAGTAACTTAGATGATGAGATGGATATGGTTTTTTAACTGTGCTTTATCACGTTCATATTCGATATCCGTTGATTCGTATTTGAAAAGATTTTAACACTCGGGGAATGTTTGGTTGCGGAGAAAAGAAAGGAAGGGAAAGAATTTGTTTGGTTCGTTTTAGTGCAAAGAATAGCCATTCCCTTTGGAACATTCCTTTAAATAAGACAAGAAGAATGACAGTTCCTTTGGACAATCTTTCTTTGTGTTACTGGATTCCTGCTTGTTTTTGATTACCTTAACCTGTTTCATGTGTGATGCGATGCAATAACTATTAAGACTTTGTTTCGTATGTTGTGGTTGTGTTTCTCAAGTTTCCACGTCGTGTTTTGTTTCTTCAGATTCTGATGTCAGAGCACCCAATTTTGTTGAGAAAGCCAAGGAAACCATTGAAAAAATCATACACCATGACAAGTCTCCACACCATCATCACAAAGAAACACATGGGATGAGCGATGACATTGACGAGAGTACCCCGATCGATGAGGTTAAGGGGCCAAGTATTTTCGAAAGAGCAAAAGAAGAATTTGAGGCCGTTTTTCAGGCGATTCATCCTAAGAAAGAGAATTAAAAAAAAAAAAAAAAAAAAACAAACAAACAAAAAAACAAAAGAATTCTTTTTCTTCACCATGGAAGGAAGGTGGATTTGGAAGCTCTCCTAAGTCCGAAGAAGAACGAGATGAAACTGATACGTCGCAAATTGATATTTGCTTTTCATTGCTTGATGTGTTTAGTTCTGGTTTTCAAAAAGGCCTTAAGTTTTTTCCTGGGTTTTTGTTTGTAAATTTGTGAGAAGAAAACATATTACTTTAGCTAGACAGAGTGTGGACCTCATAGTTGAGCATGTACAAGCTATGTGAAGCTTGAGACGTTTGTTTGTTTGTTTGTTTGTTGTTGTTGTTGTTGTTGTTTTTTTTTTTTGGGCTAAACAAGACGATTGTTTGTACTTTAAAGCTACCGTTTACGACATTACACTTGAAAAGTTCTGTGTATTGTACTTCTCTAGAATGATCGGAGCTTATTATTACTATTAGTTTGTTGGAATAGATAAACAAAGCAGACCAAAAAAAGAAAGAAAGCAAAAACAAAAAAAAATCACATGATAAGTGATTGGATTGTCACGTAACAATCCAGAAATAAGGATGAAAGCACTATTTATAATTCGTTTTGTAGATATAGAGACAGATAGCATGCATTATCATTTTTTTTTTCTTGGAAAATCCATTTTATGCTTTCGGATTCCATTAAGAACAAGGCAACAAAAGTTAAGGTACGGCAGTGGAAGAAGGGTTTAAATGACAACTTTTTCCTACCCCAAAACATTTAATTAGAATGTCTATAGCTATGAAGCAGGGTACAGAAGGAAGAAACGGTGGTCATGACGTTACACTCAAAGACAACCGCCCCACCAATAAATACCAAAAAAGCCTATGACGATACACCAACACCATAGATAATTAGAATTTAGGCATACGCAATTTAGAGCAAAATTTTTTTTTTTTTAAATAATGTAGGTACCATAGAAACAAGCACTTCTCCCCAGTATACCTAGTGATATGGGAAACAAATACTCCATAAAATCTAAGTTGATAGGAGATAGTGATCACGATATACAAAACTTCTATCCTAATGATTAAAAGTCGATAAAAAATGTGATTATAGATATAGACTAACAGTAATTTCATATCCGATTTGACCAATAAATTTCCCTTCCTCGAAATAAAATTAAAAAGAAAAGATAAATGAAGACAAAGGGAGAGAAAATTCCACGTCATATGAGGCGATTCAAGCAAGCAAAACGAGCCAACTTCTACTCACGTCTTAGAAAAATTGTAATAAATAGTATTTTTATGAAATTAATTGAAATAAATAGCATTGTTCTAAATATTTAAAGTAAATAATAAATTTACTAAGTAAATGAAAGATAAATAACAAATTTACTGAATAGATATATTTTTTACAAGACATAATTAAATCGTTTATTTGATAAATTAATTATTAACTATCATTTAATGTTTATGCAAAGCATTAAATCCGGTTTCTGATGGTATTCGATAATATGAACTTCAGTTACTGTCAATATGAACTTTCGTTTCTAGAAAAATGAATTTATACATAAAGAAATATTGTAGTTAGAGTGAATATGAATTCCTCTTATTTTATATTTCCTTTTATGTGAATTTATATTTTTAGTAACTGAAATTCATGTTGCTACATTAGATATTGGATATTAAGACCATTCCTCAATGTTTATTCAAATTTTTGAAAACTTGTTATTTAGTTCTTTTTTGTTATAAAAATTGCTATATACTTTTTTTTTTGTGGAGCTAGAAAAGAGAGTTTATTAACAGAAAACTTGTTATTTAATTCTTTTTTGTTATAAAAATTGCTATATACTTTTTTTTTTTTTTGGAGCTAGAAAAGAGATTTTATTAACAAACCTCATAAAGAATGAAAATCCAAACAAGGGACTAAGCCCTTAAGATTCAAATGATTAAACCCACAACGACAAATACCGAAAAGTCATTAAATGACTAGGAATTCTTCGGATGGTACAACGATCACTAAGAACAAATTGCGCATAGTGGTTAAGGGTTGAAGTGAGACATCATATCTCATCACCAATAACGAAGACTACTGTAGTTATACAGTTGATCAATCATTACCGTTGATCTCTGGTTGATCGACGGTCCTCTGTTGAGTGAGAATCAAAACAAAAGAAAATCAGAATCCGTTGGATTCACTAGATTCCCAAAAGGAAATCAGAGTTTCGGCTGTAATTGTCAATGATGGATTCTGATCCACGGAAAAGAAAATTAAAAAAAAACTAAAAAATAAAAAACTAAAAATTAGACCTTTGAGCTTTTTTGTTCTCACACGTCGTCAGCCATGTTCTCTGCTCATCTGAGCTCACTTTCTCTCTCTCCTACCTTCTCTCTCCTCTGACCTCCGAATCCAAGCCGGCCATGGAAGCTCGCTCCGATATATAACAATGGCGATCACTGCGGATTAGGAAAGGTCAAAGAAGCTCCTCCCATGGAAGACAAAACCGGATTTTCCGATTCGAACGAGATCCTGAGCAACAGCAGCAGCGGCATATGCTCCGTGGAGAACAATCCTCCTCCGCCATCGGATGTCTCGTCCCTAAACCGCCTCTCGGAGAATCTCCGCTCCGTCTTCGAGTCACCGGAGTTCGACTTCTTCGCCGACGCGAGGATCGTGGTGAGCGGCGGCCGGGAGGTCCCCGTCCACCGGTGCATTCTGGCGGCGAGGAGCGGATTCTTCAGGAGCATGTTCCGCGGATCGGGAGAGAAGCGTTCCAGGTTCGAATTGAAGGAGCTGGCGAAGGATTACGAGGTCGGGTTCGATTCCGTGGCGGCGGTTTTGGGGTACTTGTACAGCGGCCAGGTTGGGGCGTTGCCGAAGGGGGTTTGCGTCTGCGTCGACGAGGATTGCTCGCACACGGCGTGTCGCCCGACGGTCGATTTCATGGTTGAGGTGCTCTATGCTTCTTTCACGTTTCAGGTCTCTGAATTGGTGGCGCTTTATCAGGTATTGGCTTGTATCTTATTAAAGCCTCCATTTTTAGTTTTCTTGAGCTGTTGACAACTGATTAGACACCATAATCCCTTATTAACTAGGATAATTATACGGTTTTGGGAAAATATATATATATATATATATATAAATTAATAAGATAAGAAAGCACATAAAAGATTTATAATAGTTCATTTACGTTCACTTTCAATTGTTGAAGATATGATATTACTCATTGTATTTGTTAGATTTTGAATTTATCACACATCAATGAGTTACTAAGCTGTTGTGATTTTTATATGGGCATCTTTTTTTCCTTGAGCTAGCTTTTAGAAATGAGTTATATCCAAATTCATTTAACAGTATTGACAATTATTAGGCCTGACATACTCAGTACAGTTTGAATTGGAAAGTTTTGTTTTCCATAAAAAGATTTGGACTTTTTGAACTCCAAATTTAATTTGGAATTGGTTTTTGTGGCATTGCTTAGTTATTATATTTGGTATTGGTGGTGATTTGTATAGCCACGATTTTGGACCCTAAAAATGTCCCAATTTTTTTTTCTTTTCGATTTATGTGTACTTTCCATAATATCATCAAATTCACCCTAGTAGATCAATATTTTATCCGTTACAAGACTGTTAATAAAATTAGGCAAACTATCCATTCACATACATTTTCTGGAAAGAACGGGCCAAAACGAGGACACATTGTATACTGCTACTGATTCCTGCAAATTTTATAGGACTTGAAAGGCAATTAGATCGCAACATGTTGTTCTGCTTCTTAGCATACTGTCTATAGGGATTACTTGCACTTTCAGCTTTCTTGAGCTTACACACAATATTTGGACTCTGCTACTCAGATCTGGTTGAATCTGTTTTGTGGGCATTGTTGCACTTAACACCTGGTGTTGAGTTGTTAAATTTTATTTCTTATATAACATGAAAGAGAATTACATCTTTAGATGCCGAGCTACTGTTTGCAGGGAAGACTTGCTCTTTAAGTTTCTTTTTCTTCTTCGTACAAAAATTACATATGTATATATGTTGAATTACGTTAGTTATTGGCTTTGATTTCAGAGGCATCTTTTAGATATTCTTGACAAGATTGCAATTGACGACGTCTTGGTGGTTCTTTCTGTTGCAAATACATGCGGTAAAGCATGTGCGAGCTTGCTGGAGAGGTGCATTGAGATTATTGTTAAATCCGATGTTGATTTTGTTACTCTTGATAAGGCCTTGCCCCAACACACTGTTAAACAGATAATGGATTCACGGTTGGGGCTTGGCTTTGAAAATTCTGACGGCCACATCTTTCCGGACAAACATGTCAAGAGAATCCATAGGGCTCTAGATTCAGACGATGTTGAATTAGTCAGGATGCTATTAAAAGAAGGGCATACGAACCTTGATGATGCCCATGCACTCCATTACGCTGTTGCATACTGTGATGCAAAGACCACGACAGAGCTGCTCGATCTTGGACTCGCTGATGTTAATTGCAGGAATGCTAGGGGATACAGTGTTCTGCATGTCGCTGCTATGCGCAGAGAACCTAAGGTTATAGTATCTCTTTTGACAAAGGGAGCACGACCATCAGATCTCACATTGGACGGTAGAAAAGCACTTCAGATAACAAAACGGCTAACGAGGTTTTCAGACTACTTTAAGTCCTCCGAGGAAGGCAAAGCTTCTCCTGGGGATCGGTTGTGCATAGAGATATTGGAGCAAGCAGAAAGAAGGGATCCTTTGTTGGGAGAAGCTTCCGTGTCTCTTGCTATGGCAGGTGATGATCTGCGGATGAAATTGTTGTACCTCGAGAACAGAGGTAATCTTCTACCGATCTGTTATGTCTCTGAACTACTCATACAAATTGCAGCTTTGTGAAGAGTCTTTTGGTACTCTTTAGCTTCAGAGTGTTTTCTCAAATGTATTTGCATTTCCATCGGAAGAGGTTCGTTGCATCTCTCTGGCTAGGTGTATCTCTTTTTCTTCGTAGTAGACTCCGCTTTCTAATATGGAGGTTCTCTAAGGACAAAGAACTTGCCTCCTACGTAATTTCTTCTCACCAGTTTTTCTTCCTGTTTTCGATGCCTCAGGAGAATTAGATTTTTCTTTCTGCCAATTCTCTTTCTATTGGGATTGAGTAAAGATGCATATGGAACTCCCTGTTACATAGAAGCTTGGAGTCTTATTCCTATAGATTGTCTTCTCCTTTTTGTGGTTGATTATGTTGATGAAAATTCCTTATTTATTGTCAGTTGGACTGGCGAAACTTCTATTTCCCATGGAAGCCAAGGTCGTAATGGATATTTCTCAAGTTGACGGCACTTCTGAGTTCCTAGACGGGCTAAGTTCAAAGAATTTAGCCGATGCCAAGAGAACAACAGTAGACTTAAATGAGGCTCCATTCAAGATTCAGGAGGAGCATCTTATCAGACTGAAAGCACTCTCTAGAACCGGTAATGATTTCATACATGCACCAAGTTTCTAAGAGCTCATCTGTGTTTATCCTTGCATTACTAAAATCTTGTTTTCAATTAATATCTACTCGGTTACACTTGTCTTACTTATTTTTGTTAGGAAAAAAAAAAACACTCTTGTTGGTCCACCTCCAAATAGCTCAAGTTTATGAGAAAGATTGATAATCTACTAGGGTATTAGAGTAGGAGGTCCTAGTTTGAATCTCTGCAATATTGGGCATTTGCATTCTCTCCTTTTTATTGGCTCATTTTAGGCATTTGCATTCATCTAGACCCACACATAAAGGGGAAGCGTGAGAAAATAATAATATTATTGGCCCACATGCTAACAACTTAAGCTTTTGGGATGGATTGATTATCCAACACTAATTTCATTTGTTCTTAAACTCGCATAATTTGGAGCCAACGGATGAAAAACAGAATTGAACTTTCTCAATTACTAGGTTGTTCTGTGAATACATGACTGTTTAGTGGAAGGAAATTTATGAACCAACTCAAAGGAAATTTGAGAATTAAAATTCCATTCTGATTGCTGAAACAAAAAACTAATGAAGTCATCCAAAAATATTACCTGATGGTGTCTTCTCCGCGGGCAGTGGAACTCGGGAAACGATTCTTCCCTCGCTGCTCGGAAGTACTGAACAAGATCATGGATGCTCATGACTTGTCACAGCTGGCATACCTGGGACATGACACTCCTGCGGAACGGCTGGTAAAGAAACGGAGGTACATGGAACTGCAAGAAGTTCTCAGTAAAGCATTCAACGAGGATAAGGAAGAAATCGGTTAGTCTGCCATATCATCGTCTTCATCTTCCACTTCAATGGTAAGGCCAAGTGGTAAGCTCAGCATCAAGAAATAAAAAACTTGAGCAAAGTATAAGATTCAGCCATTTGTTTTTGTACCATATTCTATTTTTTCTTGTTGGTTTTAACTCTTTCATTCTAGTTTTTTTCCTTTTTGTATCATACATAGTTCAAAAGTGTAAATAAAATGGGTTGTCAATAGAATTTACAATAGCGTTAAAACATCATTCTTGTGAAATTGTGTTGTTACCATCATTCGATTTTTTATCATACTACTTTTAAACTAAAAAGACAGTTTCTTTCTTTCTTTTTTTTTTTTTAAATGACCATGTGGAATTTGACACTGTAGATTATGCTTGGGTGGGTCAGTTTGATTATCTCCTATCTGTTTTAAGATTGCGTATTGCTTTCTTAAGTTGAGTTCTTCTTTTTTTTCTTTTAATAAACATTATAATTCTCCAAAACTTGCATCTCTTTTGCAAGTTTGTTTTAATAATAATTTAAGTTTTTAAATATTTTCTAAACAGTCCCAATTATTTCTTTTTATCATCTAATAACTGGAATTTAGAGTATAAATGCTATTTATTTTCAAATATTACAGTTCCAATTATTTCTTTTTATCGTCTAATAACTGGAATTTAGAATATAACTGCCTCCGGAAAACACGTTCTCACTCGTGTGTTTTATTTCCAGTCTCTTTTTATGTCTTCCTCTATTAATATCATAATATGTCAATTAAAATATTATATTAATTAAAAAAATTTATATCACAATTAAAAAGATTTTATCTAACATGTCATGGCATTATTAAAAGAATATAAAAGAATTTTCAAAGAGAGAGGTATATAAGCTGAATGATTAAACATGTATTGTAATTCTATCGATAATTCATATATTATCTTTACATTTTATGATAAGTAGTAATTGGGATCATGAGAGCTCTGACATATTAAAAACGAAAGTTCCATATAGGACCTCTTTTATTCCCGTATCACCACCATTGATATTCTTATCTTTAAATTTGTAACCTGTTTAAATATTTCTTTTTGGCTTAAAGTGACTAATCTTTCGCATCACACACGTGGCTAGCAGGATTTGCTTAAACATTCTAGTGGAGAAGGAGAATACTAACCAATTTCAACTTCCCAACCAAAGCTTTTCCCCATACTCCAAAAGGATAGGTACACATTAAAATCGTCCACTTTTTCAGACGTTAGAAGCCATGGAAAAAGTATTTTCCCAAACCAAAAAAAAAAAAAAAAAAAAGAAGGGAAACCATAGAAAAAGTGAAATGGATAATACCAAATTCCCTATCCACGATTACGAACACAACATCAATTTTGATTGTCATCATCTCGCTATTCTTTATATAAGAATTTAGATTAACAATTTTCGACTAGATTAGGTATTGTTTTCAATCTTGGGATTTTGCTATTATTCTATTATTTTTACTTGTCCTTTTTTTTTTCTTTTTTTTTTTTTTTTTGATAAACAACGTCCTTTTTCATTTTGAGCAATTCTAATACTTACAAATGTGCACCATCCATAATCTTAACTATTTATCAGATTTCATTATGCTTATGAACAACTTTCTCTAGTAAAGGTATCAAATATATACCTTATCTAGGTTAACAGGTTTATATTAAAATAAATAAAAATATCATTCATATTAATTATTAACGACTTATACATATCACATATCAATTTTTTAACCTTAGTGTTCCCTAAAATTTTTTTTCAAAGAAAATGAATTTATATGGCCTAATAACAAAACTTGTTCGAACTCTCCAAACAAAGACGAGCCATTCTAAATCCCCATGTTCATCTCTTCTTTGTTTCTTTGCTCAATTATCTGCTATTCAGGTGAGAAATCGACTTCTTGGTGAGGTAACAGAAGAGTTTTTATTGGTAAATTTTCAGTCACAATCCGTCTTGCCGTCCAAAAGTAGAAAATGAGATACAACATTCAACTCCTTTTGATCTTAATTCATTTTGAAACGACACTACTATGGATTAAGATCCGTTTGACATAGTTTTTACTTTTGCTTCTAACCAGTAGAAGAAGAGAAGCAAAATCTGTGACTTCTTAATAAGTATTTGGAACCAAAGAACTTTTGAAATCAAAATGAACTTTAAATATTCTAATAAACACTAAAAATGTTAAATGAAGTTTATAATGTTTAATTTAAATTTTATTACAAGTTTTAAAGTCTACTCAGATAAGTTTTTACCAAAAATCACATTTTTTGAATCTGATAGGAAGCACTTTTAGAAACTGAAAGCTCTTCTAACAGATCATCTAAACACTTCTAGAAGCTGCTTTTGAACCTGGGCCAAAAGCAACTTCTAGACTGTTAGTTTAGTGATGTTTTTAGAGTATCCAAAAATCCTTTTAACATAAATTATGATGTAAGTATTGTACTTCATAAAAATACTCAAAAGTCATTTATGCAAGCACCACTATATTTTAAAAGTTATTTGAAAAAACTAGAATTTCTAACTTTTCCTTTCAACTTTTACTTCTTCTTTCACTAGAAGTAAAAAGTACTTAAATTACTGCAAAAAAAACACGGCAATCTCAAATTAACCCTGTAGGTGGTGCTCTTCATGAGTTAAATTCAAAGTTCAAAATGTAATTAAAAAAAAAAAAACCATGAACATAAAAAAATAATCTCCAAACCAAGAATCACAAAAACTGATTAAGTCGTTATATATTAAAACCAAAACCAACGAAATGGAATTTCACTCAAAAAGCTGAAATCACCATTACCATGAAGAGAAACGATGATATTAAACGTGTGTGGTGTATATACATATTCACAACCCAGGATGCTTAATTCTTGATATGCATGCTCATGCTGTGGAGTTCCTATACACAAGAGAGAAGAAAACTTGCAAGACTCTAATGACCTAAAAGAGCGGCAAATAAAATAAAAGAAAAAGAGGACCAACCTAAGCATGATTAACATCTCCAACACTACGAAAGTATATAGCATTAACCAATATGGATTTTGGCCCCCAAAAAAAAAAAAAAAAAAAAAAAAGGACCCTTGTCATTTCATCCTCAGCTCAAAAGGGGAGTTCTTGAATTCTTATTCCAACCTGCAAATATTATTTTAACGTGTCACAAAAATGATAACTACAATTTAAAGAAAAATGTTTGAGAGGACGAAAGTGCAAACAAAAGATACCTTTGAGCTCAAAGCATAGTTCCAATACAGCCAGTTTGCTCAACCAGACTGGTCAAATATCCGCCCCAATCCCGTGGCTTCTCAATCAAATCCTCCAATTCATGGTAAAAGTTGAAGTCATTCAGAGACAACTCTTCATCAAGAATTGAATTGTCATCTAGGATAACGTCCGACATGACATTATAAACCGGGAACACGTCGGAACCAATACTCGCTCCGCGCATCTCCTTGACCTCCTCATGATCATGAATTGAGCTACATAGTTCATTGCTGGCAGTGGTTGGAAATGGAGGTTGTTTGGGCTGTGTGTTCTTACAAGTGTCTGTCATGTTTTGATTGAGAAAAGATTGCATTGTGAGCTGTTCGGGATCCGGGGTGGAGAGAATTCTTTTCCTCTTGCCTATTTCAGCCCCATCAAGCTCTCTCTTTTGCCTTCTCTTCTGGATCAGTTGCTGGGCAAATGTCGGGTTTATGACGGTTTTTGTGAGGAACACCAGCATCTGGTGTTGCCTGCACTCCGCGCACCGAATCCGCTCTTCGGCTGCGGTGAGCTTGTTTTGTGAGTCCTTTTGTTGTTGTCTCAGATTCAGAATTTCCACTTTTAAGCAGTTTTGGTCATTCTTCAGCGTGTCGATTTCTAATTCCAACCCGGCTTTCACCGAATCGGAACAGGCTTGTGTTCCCTGTGGCTGCTTGTTGTATTTGCCCCTCCTCTTGATGTTCTTCAGCAAATGCCTTTTCCCTCCTTGAAATCCTTCATTTGCAAACTCCCACCTATCCGGGTCTACTTTCTTAAATCCCTGAGACATTGAAATGGCAAAGATTTAAGCCCAAAAATAAATAAATAATAATAATAGAGCACAGTGATAGCTTGGTTCATAAAGAACTACAAGGCATTCCAATGAAACGGAAAATTATCTGGAAAAGAAAGTAAATAGAAATTGTTATACAGAAATTGCAAGTATGAGATAGAAAAAATAAGCTCCAAATACCCAATAATTTCCATGCCATAACCATGTCCTAAAAAAAGTAACGTCTCTAGAAAAGTCCAAGAAAAACACTAAATTAAGTAAAAGGGAATAGTAAAAGGGAATGAATTTACTTGCTAATTATTTGAAAAAATATACACACACACACACAAATATATTTTGCTAATTTTACACAAATACAAATATTTTACAAGCTGAAACCATGAACAAAATTAGCATAGCAAAAACACATTAAAACAGGAAAAATAATGTAATTAGAGGATAAAAACAAATTGGAAAAGTGAATAATACTCACATAAGTGTTAAGCTGGCGGATGAAGCTAGAGAAATTACTGTGCTTGAAAGACTTGGGAAGAAGATTCTTAGAAAACTCATGAGAATCCCAAACGACAAAACTATCCCTTGCTTGACTCCAAGAAACGACAGAGTCCGTCTCAGGGTCGTCCACCATTTGGAACGTCTTGTTCAGGAACGGCGGCGGACCCGCCTCGTGCAACCCCTCCATCGGCTTCGGAACCCCCGCCGCCGGCGACGAAACCGACGAACACCCACAACCGCCATTAACGAAATCTCCACCTTCGACACCATCGTCGAAGAGCTCCACACTCTCTTCCTTGATCTTCACCACCTTCGTCGCCTCTTCAACTTCCTCTTCCGGCGCCGCCGTCGCCGGAGGAGGAGGGCTCGGACTCTCTGGTGGATCCGCCGTCGGAGAAGACGACGACGACGACCCGTCGCCGGCGAAGCCGCAGGACAGTACGTCGGCGGTTTGCTCTTCTTTGACCGGAAGAAGCTCCGGCTCGTGAGGCTCCCAGTTCTCGGCTTCGACGGCGTCGTTTGGTCCGTTCCACATTCTGGGCAACTGGGTGTTCCAGAGTGGGGAGAAGCACCCGACGGAAGTACTCCCGCCACCACAACCGTCGGCCACCGCCACCATTTTTCTGCTGCTGTTTTTTTTTTTTTAACTTTTTTTTTCTGGTTAAAAATTAAATAAATGATTTGGCGTTTGGTCGTACAGAAAACAGAGGAAATGATACTAAGTGGGAAAGCAGGGGATTCTTTGTTGGACTCTTTTTTGTATTGTTCACTGTTCCTATTTATATAGAAACAGAGAAATATATATATATATATATATATATATATGCGGAATGGTTCTTGGGCCACCTGTTGGGAAAAGGGAGAGTATACGTGTGCTCGAATGAGGCAAAGAAGGTGACCAGCCACGTTTCTCTGAATTTCAAACACATTTTTCTATCTCTCATTTTTTTTTTTTTTTTGGAATTTGATTTATTGATTTTGTTTATGCCGTTTGTGTCAATTACGTGGACCCACAAGCTATTTTGTCGTCTTCCAAATTTCACCTCCCCCAACTCTTTGGAAACTTACAAATCACAGCTCTTTTGATTTTTTTTTTGAGTAATTGGTTAAAATGATTTTTAAATATTAAAATTATTTAAAAGATAATGATTTGATTTTTTATTTTTTTAATTTTAATTGAGATAATTTTAAATTTTTTATTTTCTTAATAATTTTCGTCTTTTTGATCTGATTTCCTTAAAAAACTTATGATTGATCACGTAAGAAATACATTACATGTTTTTTGAATATCAAATAGTTAATTTCCTTTCCCGAATAAGATTTTAGGGGAATTTGCACATTCATCCATGCCCTAATCAAAAACATTCATCCTTTGAACATCATCATCATCATCATACCCAGATCACTTGTTCATCCCCCAACCAAAATTAACAGCTAATATGCCAAAAAAAGAAAGAAAAAAAACTCAAAGTCTTGCATCCTCTACTACAAAAACCCAGAAATTGAAACTTCGTCTTACATCAAAGTTTTGACACCCAATGAACCAACACCCAAATTGTCATTCATCCATGACATGAAAAATCTTAAACCACCACTCAGTAGAAAACAAGGTTTTCTAGCTGCGAAATTGCGCTCCAAAACCCACCAATTTCTCCCAAAACTTTTTCCCCCAATTTCTTCCCACAAATCCCAAACTCCATAGCTTCCCACGTCTTATTTTCCCTCCATTTTACTCATTTACCCTTTCAATACAGCACATGGATTGGTCGTCGACGAGCGGATCTCCTCAAGCTCCGACAAATGCTGTCGCCATCGTCGTCGGAGGAGGACAAAAGCTCGAAGGGGCCGCCATCGCGAGATCTGGTGTCGCCGTCGTCGGAGGCCGTCGCGAGTTCGTCGTCAGCTTCCTGCGCCGGAGATGGACGCCGTCGTCGGAGTCTGCAAAGGAGAGAGAGAGGGAGAGAGAGAGAGAGAACTGAGGGAGATATTTTTTTTTTTTTTAATCTGAGGGAGTGTTGAAGGAAATTTTAGTTTTTTTATTATAAAAATAATCATTTAAAGATTTTATTAAAAATTTAATAGATTTAAATAGAGATTATTATAATTATCAATATTTTAAAAATTCAGATGTTCTTGATTATAATTAAAAAATATATAAATTAAATTATTATTTTTTAAAGAATTTAGTAAATGTAAGTCAATTACTCTTTCCTTTTTTTTTTCCTTTTTTTTTTTTTTTTTTCATTTCTTCAGCTCAAGATTTTCCACTTTTTTAAAATCCCTGTACATGGAATTTGGGATAAAATGCCAAAAGGCCTTTGTGGGTTCAGGGAATGTGGCATTGGCATGTGAGGACGTTTTGAGTAGTTGGTTAATTACTTTGTCATGTAATAAGTGATTATAGGAATGAATATTTAGAGTGACGAATTATTTATTTTTATTCACATTTCGTTTTGAAATCTACTTTCTAATTTTTGTATTTTTCTTAATAATTTAAATTTAACACTTCATTATGTTCATCCACGGCAATTTAGCTTCCACGTGGCACAACTTTGGAGTCTGATGTTCTACAAAGCTCAATATCTATATGGTTTGGAATTAGACTCCATTACCATAAAAATTAAAAATTATTTCTCAACCTAAAGTTTTGAGAGCAGTTTTATTTATGTAATTACAAAAATTAAAGTCATATTCTTTTAAGGAGAATTGCATCATCTCAATCTTATTAAATATGTCAAAATTTAAATGTTAGATGAAATATTAAATTAACCGAATAAGTTTTCATATTTAACCTCCTAAAAAATCATTAATTCGAACTTTAAACTACAAATCCAATAATAATAAATTTTTTTTTATCATTTTTATATTCAGATGATAAATAAATTTTAAGCGCTATTTAGCACCAGACATATTAATCTATCTTTACATATGCTTTGTACACGTAACTCATTGATATTGTCTTTCCATAAAAATAATTTCCTCTAATTTTTTAAAGATATTTGAGTACCACAACAATGAAAATGCCATTAGCAAAAGAAGTGAAGTGTATTATTATAAATAATAATAATAATAATAATAATAATAATTATTATTATTATTATTATTATTGTTATATCATTGTCCTTCTATTTTTTAGGGGTATTTGGTGTGTAAGTTTGAGTTGAAATTGATAAGTTTAAATAGTAATTTTTGTTGACTTTTTCAGAAAAGACAAAAAAAATTTTTAGAAAAAGATAAAAATTGAGTTGATGAGTGTAAGTTTAAACTTACACCCCAAACAAGCTCTTTATTTTTTTTTTTTTTGGGTAGGATCCTATTTTCTTTGAATAATAAGTGCCAAGTGTAGGACAGTAAGAGATTCCCAGGGAACGAAAAACTGGCTTTTGCTCTTGGTACAAAGGACTGTACGTACACAGAGCGAAACAGCGGCGACGTCTCGGACTGAAAAACGGTTCCCAAAGGACAAAGAGTTTTATGTTTTGTTTGATAACAAAATTTAACTCTAATTAAATTTTATTTTTACATCTTAATTTTTATTTTTTTTTAAATGATCAACAAAATTTATAATTACTTTTTAAAAAGTTAACTCAACTCAAACTTAAAAATTTCATCTCAACTCAAACTCAATTCATTCACCAAACGGAAGTTTTATCTAAGATTAACACAAGATCACCGTTAGATCTCATCGTGCCAATGTCAACGCTCGAGATCTAGCGGTTGCCATGTAGGCCGGTGGGCCGTTTTTCTATTGTCGGTCCACTCACTGAATGCTCACCACGTGGCCTTAGCGGGGGCCCTTTATCTTTACACTTTTTGTTAACGCCTGTGCTGCATTTGCCGCGTTGGATTTCCCGCTAAAAACCCACCTTGTCTCTCTTGATCACTGCAATTTTTAGTGACATCCAAATCTTATATTTACTTGAGAAAATACTATAGACAATAAGTGTAATCCTAATTTTTAAGTGCTGATCGATGTAGCATATAAGTTATCATTTTTTTTATATATTAATAAATATTTTAAGTATTATCACGTCAATTAAGTGTATTTATCTACTAATAAAAAATGATACATAAGTTAGTATTCAAAATATTAAAATTCGGTATAACATATCCTTAATTGGATATAAAAGTTAACGATTAAGAGACAATTTTGAACGACATTTTCAAACAAAACTTTGCAATTAACTTTAAAATACTTAAATTTATATATCACTTTTTCCCTTTTATATTTTCAGAAAAACTCAAAGGTGTCTTTAGCATATCTCTTATTTAAAATGCTTGTAAAAGTTAACCATATCCTTGATTGGATAATCGATTTAGAGCTCATGTTGAACAACGTTATTTTAGATAGAACTTCGCACAATTCCAAATACTCCTAAATTTATATATTATTTACTTTTTTATATTTTCAAAAACTAAACTTCAAAAATTTATAATTTTTTTTATTTCGAATTGAAATTATATTATTTTCTTAAATCACATAAAATGGTAAGATAAACAAAATAAAACCTATATTATATATTTATAACCGAATTCATTTTAGAATTTTTATACTATTTTTTATATTATAGTTCATTTTCAACTTACACTTTAATCAAACATACATTTACATTCCAATATTTAAAACTGCAACTCCAGCTATGGTTCAATGTCCTTAGATGATTTCATGAAACATTTAAAACTACTTTTCATTTCAACTAAAAAAAAAAAAGTCCTTGGATAATTTCATGAAACTTTTTGTAGCCAAATCCTTGCCTATTTGGAGGATTGAGGCAAAAATTAATTTATTTAAACAAGTAGAAGGTTATAGAACATCAAAACGGGTCCCGGTGGAACATGAAGTTGAACTGAAAAGACGTTTGTATATTTTATACACGTATCTTTGGCTTCCCTTGTGTAATCTTGACGTTCACACACACACACACACACACACATATATATATATATATATATATATGGGAAGAGAAAAATACCTAGTACGCGTACAGAAGCGTCTTTAACGATTATAGATTTGATTCACAATTTATACTATTTTAGGATTCGTTAAAGATGGACTCACGATACTATGAACATGATTTTTACGCTCCAAGTCACGATCCTTCATGAATACGATCATCATGTCCTTGATTGCTCACGGTGTTTGTGATTATTACAAAGACGAAAGACTCGAATAACCATGAAAATCCATAACTCAAGAATCCTGTGGAAGACTGTAGGAGAGAGAGAAAGAGAGAGAAGAGAGAGAGATTTTCTCATGTGAAAAATGATATCAGTCAATATTTGTCTTGTCTCTAGATATATATAGCAACTTCTATGAAAAAGGGAGGACGTATCTAGACAGACACAATATATGAAAAATATCACCTTCATTAGTTGGTAGAGAGTAAATTCCCCGGTTAACTCAATCAGCAATATTAAGAATATTACCATAATATTCCAATTGATATTTTTCGTACCAAATAAAATCCAATCATATTTGACTATGGGTCATGCATAACATGATTCATACGTTTGTGTATTTTATACATATCTTTGACTTCCTTTTGTATTCTTGACGTTCACATATATGTGTATAACATAATTTATATATATTCTATTTTTTTAACTTAAAAATAGTGATTCAAACTCTTTATTTTATGAGGGACTCAGATGTAAAATTATCAGTTTACCAATTATTAATGCCTACAACCACTCTTAACCTTCATATTAAGGCCACTTTAAAATCAATTATTAAAAAAAAAAGGCAAAATATAGAGATCATTTTTCTCACATGTACAGTTGTACAAGTTATTATTGGACTATTCGATTATTAAGTGATCTTTGTTTTCTTTTTCTTTTTCTTATTTCTTTTCTCTCTCTTGGTTTTTTTTTTTTTTTTTTTTAATGATTTATTGTTGATCAAGTAGCATCGACTATTCTAGTTGTTCTGCTCTTTTGTCAAGTATGCCGAGAATTTTGCTCTCCCATTATCTGCCAGAGCCTAAGGCGAAACTTGTGTTCAGCCATATCTTATTGTGCTTTTCTTTCAAGCTAAGATGTAGACATAGTGATGTACTGATGTTATCTGATAACCATAATGGGAATATGGTAACAAAATCAAGAATTAAACCATAAAAATGCTTGGTGGATGACCGGCGCAAGACACCACTATTTATACCAAGTGATCCCATCTGTGACCTCATATAATGAGACCCGCGTTCTATTGGTGAATCATACTCAGCATCACCGTGTCCATTAACATTGTTCATTTAAGGACCCTCAACTCTAGTTTCTAACATCATCACAACAGAGGAGCAGAACTCAATTCAACCAGAAACTGCAAACAGCAAGGGAGAGGAACAGCCAGGGTCTTTTTACTCCCTGATAAAGCACAAAGACTCGGACCACAAAGACTCGGACTTTTTCCCTATGTTACAGACAAAAGAAACTGCAAACAGTACAAACAAATGAAAAGGTTAAATTATAATTTACATTCATGAATTACACAGATGAAGAGAGAGAAGAAGCTCAATGGTTCGCGGTAAGTACATCAGTGATCCAGTTAGACACAGATGTTTGAACTTCGGATTGAAGAGTTGGCGATAATGAAATAGGAGTTATTGAAACCTGTTGATGCCAAAAGAACACATCTAATCAGCATTTGGAAAGAAAAGGGTTAAAGCATGGAAATAGAAAATAGATTATCTGACTCACAAATCCATCTTCAAGTGCTTTGATATCTAGATCATCATCCGCATTGTGTAGATCCTTATCCAAGAACTGCATATGAAACGCGGGATGCTTCAGCTTTAGAAATAAAAAAGCACGTATAAGAAAATTTTTCAGCCAATTTTTTGAGTCATGTTATCTACCTCTAAGCAGAAGTACTTTTTGACTGTTTGTTGGGAATTTGGCTTTCCGGCAACCCCAACAGATTCGATCTCTACATTCCTTCGTTGCGAGTTCAACCGTCTAGCCGCACCCTGCAAACTCAAGGGGCAAGTCAATCATCAATAACCATCACTCGCGTCTTTAAAGAATAGTTGCCGAAATTATATTTTTTCTAAGCTCAACTCACAGCTGCAGAAGCGTCTCGGCCCAGCTGTGCCAGCATAACACCAAGGCTTTGTTGATTTGACATGAAATTGCCAGCAGAAGGATGTTTATTTGCTGAGACAGCTTGCCAGCTCAAAGAGGATCTCCACAGACTCTGCCTGGTTAGTTTGAATCCCTGTTGAAGACAAGGTTGACAAATTTAAGAACAATCTCGCAACTGTTAAACCAAAATAATCAAACTTAATTTCCTCATCGTTCGAGATTTTAGCCAATCAGTCAAAACTTTTATGCCTAAAATGAATGTATTGTGATTGATTCGTGATACAGGCACAAACAATGGACAACACCACTACAACATGGAATGTCTACTTTCAAACTCTTGCAAGTTGCAAAATAGACCATCTCAAACAACCTGTGAAAGACCTCAATGAGGGATGGCCGATCGTCTTCAATTTCGTTTAGCACATCTTTTCTCAAGAAGTTTTTTTTTTTTTTTTTTTTTTAATTATCTTTTTAGCAATCACATATAACATACTATGAAAAACATACCTTATTTTGGAGGGGACAACTAGGAATCTCGACATTAAGTAGGCAGCTTTTGGGGAAAACACCCTTCTGAACACTTTTAAGAGATGCATGTATCAATGGTAAACAAACACCCACTGCTTCCCTCATGTTACTTTCACAGCTTACATCCTTCTTCCTATCATTAAAACAAAGAAAACACATTAAAAATTTCACGCATGCAGCATAGAACTGCTCCAATTATCGATTAGATTGTTACAAGTTTAATCCAATTGTTAAAAAACAGTTCTTATCTGTCAAATGGAAAGTCCTACCAATTTAAACTAATTATTGAAAAGAGAGAGAGATAAAACGTTGACCAATTGGAATGAAAAGTCGAATCACCATTTAAGTGATATGCACAGAGACGGTACACCACAAATCAATGCCTCCCTAGCTGCAGCCACTGCACCTGAGTGAATCCTACATCAAATCATGATTGTTCAGCGTTAAGACCAAGCGTAAAATGATAAAATGAAAGATAAACTTGTTAAAAGTAATAAACAAAAAAGATAAATAGAAAATTACGACATTAATAAAGAGAGGAATTTGTGAGCGTTTTAACGTTGTATGTTTGTCACCCTTTATGAACACATAGGGTATGTTTGGAAACCAAGCTCAAACTTGATTTTCAACACTCAAGTTTTGTTTTTTTCCTCAAAAGTCTTTGTCTTTTTCTCAAAAAAATTTTTGTCTTTTCTGAAAAGTCAACAAAATTTACTATTTAAACTTCAAAAACTCAACTCAAACTCACGAACCAAATAAACTCATATACTGTATAGATTAGTATATTTGGGGCGACTTGGGGGATTGATGAGTGACCTCCTGTCCAAGTTCCAGTCGTGGGTCGTTGTTTCATAAATACGACAAACGAAAAATAATTTCCGAGGACAATAAGGATCTTTCTTTCGTTTTTTTATTAGTCTTAATTCTTTTTACAGAGGATGACTGTGAGACAGCTGTTGCTTTACACGAGGAAGGAGAACGAGAATAGTTACAAAGGTGTCGTTATTGTGAAATCCAGAGAGTATATAGAGGCACTCAGAGAATCATGCAGACAGTGAAACAGCTGTAAAGCGAAACAGCAGTGAAAAATCGTGGGAACGACAGTAACATGAAAGAGTTGAGCTTCACACCACAGCAAATAAAATGGTTCTGATCTTCTTTTTTTATTTTTTTTTTAATGTGGGTTCTGTATCTAGTTCAGAATTTTCAGGAAATAAATAAATAAATAAATAAAAGTGATCCACTTCACTGAACGACAGTGATAATTTTGTCTTTCTAAACAAGAATAAAACACCAAGATTTTTTTTATTTGATTTCCCAAATGATGAATTTCAAACCGTTCTGGTCATTAAAATATTTTTTTAAAATTATATTATTAAACCTAGGGACCTCATTTACGTACATAAACAGACATTAACAGAAAAAAGTAAGTTGAACGCTACGAAATTCACATATTAAAATCTATTTTTGATTAGTATTGTTTCCAAACAGTTTTTTTAAATAACCTTATTTATATTCAGAATCTACTCTTTTTTTAAAGTTAATATTGGTCTTTCAAATTTGAAAAAAAAAAATATTTATATATATTTTTGGATGTGTTACTAAAAAAAATTTAACCGCTTGACTTAAAATCTCCTCACATTAACCAGATATAGGCCCATTTGGTATTATTTTTGAAAGCTGCTTTTAGATTATTAAAGAATCTATAATACATATTTTAAAAGTTATTACAATGCAGTACAATTTGAAAAGCATGTTAGGAGTTACTTTTACACAGCTGCTTCTGTTATCATTTTATAACTTTACTACACTATCATTAACAATAAATAATAATTTCAATATATCTATTTTATTTAGCTATATATCAAATGATAAAACTATTTATTCTAAATTCATATATTACTTTCCTCCTAAAAATAATTTTAAATCGTAAATTATAAGATATACCTTTATTTTGTAGTATATTTTTGTACAAAAAAAAATATTATAATTTATATTCAAATTTTATATTGATGTATAATTTATTGTCTTAAATAAATGTAATTTTAAACACATTTTTTATTATAAAATAAAAATTGTATAAGTCTATAATTTGGTGTAAAATTTTTAAATGTTAGACAATAAATATCTATATTAGAGTATTTATTAAACAAAAATATGACATGTCTTTTTCGGTCGTTATATGTTTACACAATAATTTTATTTATAGTTTATTAAACACCTATAATTTTACTTCTGGTATTCACAACCTCTACCTGCTTTTGATCATAGTAACTTTAGACTCACAATATAACTACGGCAAAAAATTTTCACAGCACAGCAATACCAAACTGACTCATAAATAGATGATAAATAAGCCTCTGTTTAGTAAGTTAGTTGAAGATGAAATTTTTAAGTTGGAGTTTGTTGACTTTTTAAAAACTAATTATAATTTTTATTGATTTTTCAGAAAAAAAAAAAGTAAAAACTGAGATGAAAAATTTAAGTTTAAAATGAAACACCAATCGTAGCATAAATAAATAAAATAATCTGGTCAGTTGATGCTCCACAGTTTTAATTGGGTGAGTGAAAAAAATAAACAAATAATAAAAATGCTAGTTTTAGGACACAGTCCATTACTCACATGTTGTGTCCGGAACTAGATCCTCTGTTTATTCCACTAATTACCTGAACATTACATTTTTCAGAAACTTATTAGTACCCAAAAAAAAAAAAAAACAACCAAACTTTCTTCTTCTTTTTTTTTTTTTTTTGTTTTTTCCCCCTTTATGAAAATTTTGAAAAGAACCAAAGATGATCATGAGAAAATTTCCTCACCAATGCAGGCGTCGACCAAGAGAACAATGCGCCTGACAAAGCTAGAGAGACACAATCCGCTGGAGTTCCTGATCAACAATAAATTGTTTTCTTAATTACGAAGTAGATCAAAATTTTAATCGTTAATCCGGTGATAATTTCCAATTAAGTGATTAAGATTAAGAGGTAAAATCATCACCGGAAACTTCATAAGCAACGGCGCCGCCGATTTCAGCGGAACACACCGAGATTGTCTCTAGAACCGTCACGGCGTGACCTGAAAGCGATTTATCCCTGCAAGTTGCAAAACACGAATAATTTTCTTTTTCTCGAGAACCAAACAGAAAAAATAAAGGAGGTGGAGGTTTAGAACGAACACTCGAGGAGCGCAAACGCAGACATCGAGGCGAGAATCGAGACGGAGAGCTTCGACGAGGAGTGCGAGGCCAGGAGAGTCGCTTCCACCGGCGTTGGTCACGAGAACCACCGGCTTCTGGCGGTCGCCGTTCTTCTGGCTCTCCGAGAGCGGAGACGACGGCGTTTTGCCGGAATTGGTGCCGGCATTGTGAGATCGCTGCTCGGGAGCGTCGTTTCTGGTGGAGAGGACTTGTTGGAGATTGGAGATCAAGCTCGGAGGCAGGAAATTGGTCTTCACAGAGGTCGTCATCCTAGAGAGAGAAAGAATGAGAAAGAGAGAGAGAGAGAGAGAGAGAGTTGGTTATAAGAATTGGAATGGAAACGATGTTTGGGAGTTTTGTTTTCTTCAGGAGGTCGTTGTTATGACGAAGAAGACGAGCTTGTCATTTTTCATAGTGGCAGAGTGGTACTGTCGTGATAACGTGCACTCCTCCTTAGTGGATCGTGATCTCTACTGCCAATATTAGAACGCCACGTTGCATAGGACTCATGAATTTCTTATAATTTTTTTAAAAAAAATAATTTTAGCTCCATTTTTATCTTTCCAAAAGAGGAACGTTGATACATTGTAATGTTTGGTAGAGTGTAATGTTTGGATGATAAAATTGCTATATTCTGCTTATCTAGAAAGGGCAAAAAAGTTTACTGTTTTCGTCCAAAACGCTCGTTTTGGACGAAACGTGCGTTTTGAACGTTTTTTGGACTTGTCTGACTGACACATGGAGAGGGGAGGGAGAGTGGACGGTGACAGATGATACATGGAGAGAGAGAGAGAGAGAGAGAGGAGTGGAGTGGACGTGTGGGTGTGGAAAATAATAGAAAGGAGACATGTGGGGTCCCTGGAAGTGAATCGCGAGAGAGGGAGAGAGAAAAGAAAAGAGTGTGTAAACAAAAAATAAAAATATAAAAAGAGATGGGAAAAAATAAAAAGAAAAAGAAAAATAAAGGATTGGAATGCGGAGAGAGAAAATGATATCATGTCATGAGAGAGAAAAAGATAAATATTCTTATTTATTTATCTTTTTTCTTTTTTAAGATCTCTCTTTTTTTTTCTTTTCTTTCTTTCAAATATCATTTGAATGTTTTTGTACCATCACTTTACATTTTTTAAGAATATTAAGATTTATTCTTAGTATAAATTTTTATTTTACATTATTTTTTCAAAAAATATATAAATTTTATATTTTGTAAACTTTTGTATTTTTTTTAATGTTCTTTTAGACATTTCGTAATAAATAAATCATATTGATTTGAGAAATACTTCTTAATAAAGTATTAAAATATTGTCTTCAAAACAATATATTTATTTTTTCATTTTAATCCTTTATTTTTATTGGTGTATTTTTAATATTTTAATATTTTTAATTTTTTTTTGATCTTTTTCATACCTTCTTTGTTTATTTTCGGGTATTTTATTGGTGTTTTTTTCTGTCTACTTTTTATTTATATATTTTTTTCTATTTAGATAAATTTTTTCAAATATGTTTAATCATGTGCATCGCATATGCTTTTAAACTAGTATATGTAAAAACATGACTTGAGCACGTTTGCATTCGCAACATTCTTGAAAGAAAAATATTAGGGATACCAACTTGAATCCTAATTTTTGAAGATGTGACATGTGAGTTGTCTTTTTTTACAATAAGTGTTTAAAATATTATCATATTAATTGATTGTATCAATTAATGAAAACTTGACACATAAATTGATACTCAAAAAATTAGGATTAAAATTAGTAGAAACATGACTTAAGCACATTTGCGTTTGCAACATTCTTGTAAGAAAAAGTTATGGATACCAACTCGAATCTTAATTTTTGAGCATGTGACATGTGAGCTGTCTTTTTTTTTTTTTTTTTTTTACGATAAGTGTTTAAAGTATTGTCACATTAATTGATTCTTTCAATTAATGAAAACAAAACACATGAATTAGTACTCAAAAAGTTATATTAGAGTTAGTGTTTCTAACACTACTGTCTTAAAACTATAAGATAAAATATTTCGCTTATATATTTGATATTTTTGGTTTTAATAATATTATATCGTTCTTGAAAACTTAAGATAGCCAGAATGCAGCACATAGGGAGTTTTTGATATTATCTCTTCATGATACTAGCACAATTCTAATTATGATGACAACTCCTCATTCTCACTATTATAGTCACTTTTATTATCAAAAAGAAAAGAGTTAAAAAAAAAAAAAAAAAGAGGGATCATTTTAGAAATCATGCAGCCACGTTTTAGAAAAATCAGTCAATATTTATAGCTTTGTTGATGAATAATCGTTTGACTACAAGATTTTGCTTCGACAAAGAAATTTATTTATGTTACAGAAAATATAATAAGGAAACTCGAACAGGAAAAGTGGTTTCTTTTTCCTCCTCCAGTTCACATGAACTTGTTAAAAGTTGTAGTAACTTGAAAAAAAAAAAAAAAAAAAAAAAATTTTAAAACCATGAATTTGTTCCAAAGAGGAAGCCAACAAGGCAACATGGTTGGTCTTTGACTATTGCTAAATCATGCTGTCATGTAATCATGACTTGGGTTCTTAGTTGCTTGTCCCTATGATTACATGTCACATGAGTCCTCCACTCCTCTATTTTCATGTAGGAAAGGGAATTTCTAGCTTTCTACTGTGGATGATGCAGCTTATATAGTTATATATATATATATATATGTATATTTTAATATATAAAAATAAAGAACATATAAATAATCCTCAATCATATTCATTATAAGTTCTTTAAAATAAGATAATACAATGATTCATAAATGAACCTGATTAAGTGATCATATCCAAAACAATTATCGAGTAAAAAGGGAATATACGACCAGCCTCAATGGTTAATTTTTTATTTTATTTTTTATAACGTATAAAAACAAAAAACATACATAATTTATAAACATGTCAATTACGAGGTCTTCAGAAGGAAGTAACACCATGATTGGCTTATAAAGTTACTAATTCCACTTTGTAAGTATTATTGGTTTTAAATGCATGATTTAAGTAAGATAGCTGTATACAAGAATTGGCTTTTGAAGTTACTAATTCCAGCTTATAAGTAACATTGGTTTTAAATGCACGACTTAAGTAAGACAAATGTATACAATGGAGAATTCTAAACAAGTTAAATGGTAGATCATGGCTCCATAAATCATAAATGGGGTGGTTCCCTCTTTTGTTTTGTTAAAGTACGGTGATCCAAATTATGTTTTGGCCCGACTCGAAAAACTCGTGATGTAACATATATGATGGAACTTTAATTATGAGAATTTATTAGCTTTAATTATGTGGTGGTAGTGGAGGGATCGGACCGATAGACCTATTTTACGTTTTAGGGTTTGAGTTTATATATATAATGTAATTTTAAGATTTTATTATTATGCTATTTTTTGCTGTAGTCGCTCTTGTACCTATTTTTAACTTAGTAAACTTTCTTCTCCTCTACTCATGATTTTTTTCCATATATAATTTTTCACATAAATCTGTGTATTCTTGTTTTCGTTTATCCGTTGCCTATTGTTGTTAATTTTTAGTAACATGTTGTATAATCTCTCTATCGGTGAAAACGATTCAATATTAAGCATGGTGCGATGATAATTCAAATTGATTGCAACCTTCTTTTTCAGATGAGTCTCTTGTTGTGGGTCCAAGGCCAATTATCCCTGCCCACCTGTAACTTTGTAAAGATTTGGTAACATCTATTACTGCGAGAATCAAGGAGAGGTTAGGTTTCTGACCACCAGATACAATGGCACTGACTAGCATATGCATTTTTGTTTGGTTTTTTTTTTTTTTTTTAAGGCAATCCAGAATCGGTTTTCTAAAAAAAAAAAAAAAAAAGTTGTTGGATGTAAATGAGGAAAAAAATAGTATAATTAATTTATTTGCATGTGAGTTAATAAAGGGGAGCTTATTCTATTAGAAAAAAAAAAAAAAAAAAGGTCCTTTCAAAAAAGAAAATAACGATAAAGAGGAACTCTAGACTGCTTAGTTCAAATGGAATCCCTCCAAATTACTTTTTAAGTTTTGGCCAAAAAAAAAAAAAGGGGGGAAGAAAAAAGAAAGACAATTTTGAAAAAATGTTAGATGCCCTGGCATTATTATGCCTGACTAAAAAGATAAAATTTTCATTAGCAAAAGAAGAAAAAGGAAGATTTGAGTTGATTTTTTCATTTCTTTTTCCTTTTTTCTTTTTTAAATGTATTGAAACTTAAGAGATATAAGGCTCAAAATACATAAAGGTGAAAAAAAAAAAAAAAAGAAAGGCCTACCATCAGAGATCTAACACATTTTTAGAATGACCATCACTCTCTTTCCTGAAAACAACAGGGCCTCTTGTGAGCCCTTCTCCAGATGCCTGGCACATTAACAAAATGCCCCACAATAACCAGACGACAAACTCAATTTAATACTTTTCTCCTCATATTCAGAGCAAATGTACTCCACCTCAGTGTATTCGGTAAATATATACATATATACCCACACATATACATACATATATAGATATATATCTGTACTTGTCCTTCACATGGGGTGCGCATATGTAATTGAATTCAGTACTGCAGACCATACCCATAAAAGTCGAGTACAGTTTTGGCAAAGATCGTTAAGGACAATAACATAGAGACCATTCTTTCCAACGCTACTTGGCTTATAAAAGAGAGAGAGGACATTGATATGAAGACATCCTAAGAAAGTTAATGCACGTACACTAGTTGTCTGAGGCTTTTGACAGAATTGGTCTGTCCTGTGTACATTTGATGGCTTTCGAGGTAAAGAGTTGTTGTGAAAGGTAACGCGTGTGATCCAAAAAACCCGATTAGTGTCTGCTTTTACTGCAAATGAAGAGTTTCCAATCAAGCACGGATAACAAACGGAGAATTTTAATGGTAGGGTTTGAAAATATACCCTACTGGTAGAGCACAATTTAGAACAGTTAGATTTAGATCAAGTTCCGTTAAATTATCAATTCTTTTCTTCTTTTGATGTGATTCTGATGTGATCTAACCGGTATGGTATTTTTTTCATACCCTGCCACAGAATTCTCCTCAATAAAATTTTCTTGTTTTTTTCAGTAGGTTGAAAAGGAGACTTGAAAATAGAGTAGAACCGTCATATCCAATTATGGGCTGTCATGTATTTTGATCTAGTAGCATAATAAAAATTCACCTTTGAGTTGAATAAGGTTGTTATTGGACCTTTTTTACTCCGATCTGGGAAAGAATGTTTTGTCGGCAAAACGTTGAACCAATCCTTTCCGAGGATCAAAGTCAGAAGAGTGAATTCAAAATTCACCTGCAATGGAAAATGTAGAGTACCAGTCACATTTACAGTACCACTGGCTAACAATCAATGACATTTAGGTAGGTATATAGCAATTGTGTCACGTATTGCAACATTGAGAAATTGATGGTTGGTTTTCGATTTTAGAAAATATCGACAGTGATTAATATCTTATTTCCCTTTAATTGCAGCATGATGTTAGGTTAGCAGAACATATCACAAAAGCTTCACGAGGAAGAAGAAAAATATAAAGACTACCAAGTCTCTACTCAACCTTTAGCTTCTTTCCGTCTTAAAACATCGGCAGCTGAACCTTTAAATCATAAGAGAAAGAGAGAGTAGAATAAAAGCTTCAATTTTAGGGAAGCAAATAGTACCCGAGTGACAGCTACTCAAACTAGTAGAAAGAATCGTCTTCTGCGCCATATGAGGGGGAAAAAACACTAGACTCCTTGAATTCCCGCCGCTGTGTTCCCAAAGCAAAGAGAGAAACAAAACAGGATTTGCCACCTGAGCCTTTTGTCATCACACCCGGAACTCAATTCACCGTCAATGATCAAGCAACGTGCATTACTGCTTACTCTTACTACCAATACTGGACAGGAACTCCAAAATATTTGAGGCTTTTGCCAAGTCATCCTTTGAACCTCCCATTACGCCTTTATTCCTTGCTTCCTTATCAGTCTCGATAGCAACTGACGAATCGCAACTTGACTGATTTAATTTCATTCGAGATTCACACTTGGCAGCAAATGCAAGTGTTGACATGAGTGCCTTCTGAGCTGACTGTGGAGTGTCTTTATAGATCCTGGATACTGAACTGTTTGAGGATTGAACTAGCGAAATTGGAGGACATTGCCGAGGCGATGAGGTTGTGCTTGATCGTAGCAGTAAATCTAATTGACTTTGTTTCCCTTTAACACAACTATCAGTACCGTTATCCGAACTGGGTGGCAACTTAGACTTGCCTTCACTGCAGGAATCATCTGTTGAAACCTTTCCAAAAGACAAAAAGCTTATTCCTTTTGGCGTCACTGCAGGTTGAATCCCCTTTAGCATCGGATTTGAGTATGGAGCTGAGCTAGTTTGATTAGGTGTATTAGAATTGTCCAAAGGTGACAGTTTCACACCATTATCCCCACTTGATGACGTGCTAGCTAATTTTCTACTACTCAAATCATCCCGTTGAACTCCAAATGCGAGAAAATTTATCCCTTTTGGTGCTACCACTGGTGGAGTTCTGTTTGAAAGCTCACTTGAATTCTCAACCGCACCTAATCCACGTTGCTTGTTATGATTCTGATTATTTGGAGACAGCATTTGTTGTTTTAGCTTACTGGAATCAACCAATGATGAAGTCCCAATAGAAAGAAAACTAGTTCCCTTAGCTACCACTTCAGATTGTTTCGAAACAGTCTCCTGCACATTCTTTTCAGGATTCTTATGAGAATGCATCTGTTTGGTGTAGGATAATACACTGGAAGTATGCTGGGATGCCCCATCACTTTTCTTTTCCTTCTTATATGTCAAGTTACCCATCACGGATGCTAGTTTCATTTCAGTTTCCGTAGCCTTTGAAACAGTGATGCCATCTTCCTTAGGTACTATCTGGAACGGGAAGCGATGACATAATTAGCAAAATCAATCTGTGAAAAGGGTTAAAATCGATCATCTTACACAGTTGAGAATCTACCTTGTGCGAAAACAAGCAATTGTCACCTTTACTGCAGAAACCTCTTGACACAAAGTTGCTACAGGGATACTTAGAGAGCTGATGATCAAATGGACAGTCATCCCCTTTCATGCACTGGTGACGTGCAAAATAACAGCAAGGCTGCAACACCGAAATTCATATGAAAGGAAACTGTGAGTTCTACATTCAGCTGCGGCCAAATGTATATAAGGTAGCATTGGGCCTAGAAACAATGGGCAGAAATTCACGTTTTTCTTGAAAGTATTGAAAGCACACATTCAGGCTTTGCTAATGGTGCAAATATAAAGCCCAACGTAATTAGCAGCAAGCCAGCAAAAGCAACAACAGATTAGCAAGCAAACTAAATCCTAAATTTATGAAGCTAAATACAGATTCTGAACCGAAACAAATTTATAAAAAGATCAAATGATAGAAGAAAGTAATGACCACACCTTGGATTTTGTCAAAGGTACTATATCATGAGAAAATTTGCAGTTTTCACCCTGTGAAACAGAAAAGAAATGTGATCATGTTAAAAGATTGCTAAATGGGAAAACAGAGGCAACCAGTTATATTCAGATCAACAATTTAAACCAGTTATATGTTTGAGAACAGCGTACAACCTCATGGCACCTTCCATTTAGGTAATGACGGCAATAGCTAACAGTTTTCGGTTTTGATATTGGAGGCAGTTTCAACCTTTTAACACCAAGCTGTCTGTTCTTCTCCGCTCGTTTTTTCCGATCCTTTTGCTGCAAAATGAGGTTTCACAATATCAGCTTATTCACTTAAAAAAAAATGTATAGATTATAGAAGACTATAAACTTCTTGCCACACTAGTATTATATTTATACAATTCAATCAACTTTCAGATACAGGCATACGATTACCATTCAGATTCCATTAAAAGTTCTTCAGAAGAACTCATAAATACATAATCGAAAAGCTTTATAAACAAACATATATCTACATGCAGGCATATAATTCAGCATAGAAAATACAAGAGATATGACAATACCTTTTTCTTCGCTTTCTTTTCCTTCGTAGAAGGACCCCGCTTTTTCTTGCGTTTGACTTCAGAGTCCTCCTGCAATAATCAATGACAAACATATTTTCAGACCAAAAGCATCACTATATTCTTCGTAGCTTGTAGAAATACATCCCAACCACCATATTTCAAGATTCTCAGCATCTAGTTAAAAAAGTTGTGTAGGGTAAGGTACCAAAAAAACAGTGCGTGTATGCACGACATAGACAGAAATATACATGCGCACACAAACGTACAGCTATGTAGGGAGAGACGGTTATGTTATTTTTCTTTTTTTTTTCGATGAATTAACACAAACATTCACTGTTGCACATAATCCACAACAATTGGTCCAACGGAACTTATAATGGTTAGTCTGGAACAACAATGAATAACTATAATACCATACCCATAACGATGCATAAATTGTGCAGATGAACATTAAATGCCCAGAAAATGTCATTACCCATAATGATGTATAAAATTTGTGCAGAAGAACATTAAATGCCCAGAAAATGTCATAATACATCCTCCAGTTTGCTCTAATACCATATCTAAAATACTTAAGGAACAATTTTATAAACTCTAAATCAACAAGTCTGTGAAAGGACAACAAGAAAGACAAACAACTATAGCAATGAAAATTTCTGGAGGCATCGTCTACCAGAAAATACTGCTTATTGACACGGTATTAGGAAACACAAAAAATGTAAGTAAAGTTAAACCTGCCAGTGAAAAAACTATACCTTTTCTGTAGATATGCTATTACGTCTAGTCGTATCCTTCTCTAAGATTTGCTCATGCAATACCATATTGTTCCCACTGGTACCTTTCTTTTCAATTTTTCGAGCCTCCAACATAGAATCATCTGCATCCAACTTCTCGGCTCCCAGAGTCTCTTTGGGAACAACAATATCAGGTGCATAAGCTGATTTATTTCTATCGTTTCCTCCAAGTCCCACTGCACCAGTATTGTTGTTATCAACTGTGTAACGAGTAAAAAATGTGGACCCAGGATCTCTTTCATTTGGTTCATCACAAGAGAACTCTCTTTTATCATCTATGCACCTATTTAGAGGCTCCTCACTTACCCTCTTGTCCTCCAACATCTCGGCATCTTGCAGTAGTGTGTCCATTGAAATGTCATCAATGCTGTAATCACCATAAATTTCTCCGTCTTCCATTTCTACATCGTCTGTCATTTGATCAGCAGACTCCACTATATCACCACTACAAACTGGTTTCTCTAATTCCTTATCCTTGACTGATATTTCATTATCTACCTCCAAAGCATCAGGTTTAGCTGATATCTGATCATCATTATCATCACGGGAATCCAAAGCGTCGCTAACTGTATATTTTTCTAACGACAAATTAGAATCTTCAGAACCCTTTTGAGCATGGTTTTTTCCTTTCTCAGTCTCTCCAAATTTGTTAACGGGGATAGAAGAGTTACTTGAATCAGCGACAGAAACAGAGTTTAGTTCCATAACTTCAGTACTCAACAACAAACGTTTTTCCTCGTCATTCTCTCCAGGACTGCCGGCACTTCCGCCAATTCCAATATCATCCAAACACGAAAGCTTTGGACTCGCACTTAAAGAGTTTTTTACACCAATTTCTTGAATCTTCACATGTTCTTCCTTGTTCTCCAATAATTCAACTTCACTTATGTCACTTTGCTTTCCAACCAACGGAATCTGTGGGGGGTTCAAATTATTTTCATGAACAATGTCTTTATTTCCTTTCACAATATGCTCCAACTCATCTATTAGCATCTGCTCGGGACCAGTCCCTGGGTTTCGGAAACCAATCACATCCTTTTGATTCAACAAATCCTCATTTTCTTCCAATCTCATCAACTGCTCAATCTGATTTATTGTCAAGTGTTCATTCACATTCAAATTCTTGGCCTCTGTGCTATCATTTCCAACCAATTCTACATGCCGAGCCACTTGATTTTCGGTTATTCGCCCTAAAAATTCATTGCCGCCATTTTCTTCACCAATTGGAAACAAAACCAATCATCAAAAACAAGAAAAAAGAACACAAATGGAACTAAAATTAGAGAATTAAAGACTTGCGATAAGATTCAAATCAGACAAGAATCTGGAAATGAAAGATAACAGAAATTCACACTAATTATCAAAAGTTTTTAAATATCAAAAGTTTTGATTTTGGAAGATTTTCAAAGAACCTCAACTTTCCTTCGTCACAAATTCAGAATCAAACCGAAAAGAATTCAAAAACTGCGAATTTTCGATCAACATTGGAGGCGACAAGATTTTCTACCTGTATTAAGCTCGCGATCGATAGAGAAATCCGAATCGTCGTAGCACTGGGAAAAAATCCGAACCAGAGTTCGGTAAGTTTCGCTCTTGAGAGGTCTCCGACGGTGAGGAGGGAAAAACACCAGCTCGTCGGAGGAGGTTTTCACGGCTTCAATCTGCGTTTCCTCCATTGATAAACCTCTCAAAAATCTGGCTTGTTTCTGTAAAACCCCTGTGAGGGAGAGGTTTTGACAGCAATACGAGTACTGACACAGCCTTTTGGCGTGAACATAAAACGCGCCGTCTAGTCAGACCCAATCAAAAGAAATCGGGTCGACCCGATTTGAAAATTCGGGTCCCGAGACATTTAACCAAAAACCCAGAACCCTACGTGGTAATCTGTACTGTATTGCTCCGCTGAGTTCGTCTTCTTCGTCGATTTACAGCGGTTAGGGCTCAGAAAAAATGGTGGTGAGGATCCGATTGGCCAGGTTCGGATGCAAAAACAAGCCGTTCTATCGGATCATGGCGGCGGATAGCCGGTCTCCTAGAGATGGCAAACACCTCGAGGTCCTCGGGTACTACAATCCCTTGCCAGGTTTGCTTCTTCTCGCATTTCGGAAATTCGATTCCTTTGTACATGCATATATAATATACATATATATATATGATTGTCTTGTTTTTCGCATGCGTATCTGTGTCGACAATCGGTCGACAGTCATTTGTGTATTTCCTTGTGGTAGTGATTGGTTCCTGGGAAAATGGTTGGAAAAAATTGTTTCTTTTTCCTCTCTGTTTCACTGGCTCGCTTTTTTCCTTTTTTTTTTTTTGTATGTGTTGATTGTTTGCTGGTTCGAATTTGGGTTTGTGTGGGCTCTTCTGAATATTCGATAAAGTTCTGAACAAAAAAAAAAAGCCAATTGTTTATATCTTTGAAATCTTTTTCATTACTGATTATTACCGGGAATTATGCTATAGAGAGGGCTTTTGTTATGTGTAATTTGTGCTTGTTTTTCAGCTTTTTATTATTCTTTTTTCCATTGTATCTTCACTAGGAGAGACTGAGAAATGATTGGTCTTGGCAATTTTTCACTTCCTGTTCATTGGATTAAGCACCTTGTGCCGGAGCCGTTGCGTTTTAGCTCATCGGTTTTCTTGCTCGTTTGCGTTTTCTTTTTCGATAAGGACGCTTATCATAGGCTTTACTAATTGCTTGCCAAGGATTTTCCCCAGCCTAGGTTGGGGTTTCCATTGATTTTTAGGAGTAACATGTATTGTTAATAAGAAAGTAAATCATTCGTGTCTCTGTTGCAACACGGAGAAACTAAATGGTTCGAATGAAATCCAATTATGAAAGAGTTTTTAGGATGTACGTCTTAATTGGCCAAAGCACCACCCTGTCAAGGCAGACGCTGCGGATTCGAACCTCGTCAATCTGATGATTTTAGCTTTCTCATTTGGTACTACAGCCAAACACAGAAATTTTGTTTTCTTGGTGTCCTACTAGCTTGTATCACTTTCCCATTAATCCTATGACACAGGAGAATATTGAAGATCTATATGCAAAACAGTCCCCGAGTAAATTTTTTTTTTTTTTTTTTTTTTTTTCCGCTTGTAGTTGTAGACGGGTATTGATTCCTTAAGACCCCAAAAAAGCAGAAGTGAAATTTTGATCCTTTTACATTCTTTCAATTTTGTTATTTGATTAACCGATGGAAGGATCAATAATTAGTGAGTTTCTGGTTTGTTTAGGCCAAGATGGTGGTAAACGAATGGGTCTTAACTTCGAGAGGGTGAAGTAAGTGTTTCCTTTTCTTCTCTTTCTTCCCTAAAGATTTTTTTATGATGCATTTTCTGGTATTCTTATTCGAAATCGAATCTCGGATAGCAGAAGTCTTTTTTTTTTTTTTTCTTTTTCTATTATTGTGCTTATTTGACATTCTTGAAGTATACAACTTCAGAAAATTAGCATTCCAACATCCTTTACCTTTATAATTACGTTATCTGCTTTACTTTACAGTTCCAACATTCGGATATATATTGCTTGTGCTATCGATGGAGGATTAATAAACATCGGTTTCACCTTTATAAGTCATGAATATGCTAGAACTTGAAGATTGCACGAGCCATATATGTCTGGATACTCGATATGGCCATGGAGTGTTTCTAGAGCTAAAACTCTACTGAAAATGTTGCTAGACACTCTGAATTTTGAAAATTTGGAATGGAGTTTGCGATTGCTGTTTGCTTTAATCTTGTCCCACCATTTTCTTGTGACTTCTGCAGGTATTGGCTCTCTGTTGGTGCTCAACCTTCAGAGCCTGTGCAGTGCATTCTTTTCAGAGCAGGGGTACTACCCCCACCACCGATGGTGGCAATGGGACGTAAAGGAGGGCCGCGCGACACACGTCCTGTGGATCCTTTGTCGGGTCGCATCTTGACTCCGAAGGCTCCAGCTAACCCTGATCAAGAAAATAAATCTGAAATCAATGATGGTAAAGATGGTGCACCCACATCATGAACTCTTCATTAGAGTTTCATGGACTGTTCTCTTGTCTTGGACTACAGAAACAAAAGACTTGTTTTTTGGTAGACAAGCCCCGCCTTTACTTCGGGAAATTAGTTGTGATCTTGTAGCTACTGTTTCGATTTGTTTTTTCTTCTTCTTCTCGGAGAATCACTCATGTTTAATGTCGAATTTTCTCGGTGTCAAAAAATATGGCTTCACTTTACTGAATCTTAAACATCATGTTTAGTTAGGAGCTTCGTGATTTCGAGAGCAAAATGAGATGCATGATCATTGTCTGGTTTGCAATTGTCCATGCTTCCACCGAATCTCCGATGAAATCAAGGGAATTGTTGTATCCAATTAACGAGTATTTTTTTTTCCCAACCTTAAATCTATTAAAAAAGAAGAAAAACTTGACTGAATGAAAGTTTTTGCTGCTTATAATATTAGATGACGAGTGAAGTAGCAAATTGAGAAGCAAATAAGGTAGATGACAAGACATCAAAATAAATTTAGCCTCTGTTTGGTAGAGTGGAAAAGAGGAAGGAATGAAATTATAGGAGGGAATTTGGAGAGAAAAAGGGAATTTTAGGTTGTTTGGTAGAGAAGAAATTGATAAGGAAAGAAAATACAAATCTATAGGGTCCACCAAATTTTAATCCCTCCAACTTTGGAGAGAAAAGTAGAGTGAAAACTTTGCCAATATGAAGGATTAGATATTTTCTTATCTATTTTATTTCTCTTCTACCAAACAATATGAATTTTCTTTCTTTTACCAAGGTATTTTGCACTTCCCTCCATTCAATTTTCCATCCCTCATATCAGGCATAACATTAGGGCCCGTTTGATAAAGTTGTTGCTCTAGTTTTTTGCTAACTGAAGAAGAGAAGTAAAATTATTGTGATAGTGTTTGAAATCAAAGATCTTATGTTAAAATGATATTTAAATTTTTCTGATAAATAAAAAAATTATTAAAATGAAGTTTAAAATGTGTAATTTAAACTTTATTACTAATTTTAAAGTCTGTTCGAAATAACTTTTATTATGAAGGAAAGTATTTTTCTTTCCTTTACCAAGGTATTTTGCACTTCCCTCCATTCAATTTTCCATCCCTCATACCAAGGATAGCATTAGGGCCTGTTTGATAAAGTTGTTGCTCTTGCTTTTACCTAACTGAAGAAAAGAAGCAAAATTATTGTGATAGTGTTTGGAAGCAAAGAGATTATGTTAATATGATTTTTAAATTTTTTTGATAAGTAAAAAAAATATTAAAATAAAGTTTAAAATGTGTAATTTAAATTTTATTATTAATTTTAAAATCTATTCGAAAGAGCTTTTATTAGAAATCATATTTTTTAACTTTGACATAATTTACTTTTAGACCTAGAAAGCTAAAAGCAATTTCTATAAAACTCTGCCAATTAGGTCCTCAGGCTAACGAACAACTTTTTGATTTTGCAGTTTGGCCACAGTGTTATGATAACAACTTACAAAATTATCATGCAATTGACATTTTTACGCCAAATTCGTCATGGTAAAGTTTCATAATGTCCCGCGAAGTTTGGTCATCTATAGAAAGTGATAAACACATCCTCCGAATGATAAAATTGTTACAATCCCCTTTATGTCAAGTTTTGGCTGGTCCAAATCTCCTGAATTCTGATCATCTGTTGCATAGATTTTTTTTTTAAGTGAATTATATTCAACTAAACAAAACATATAAACATCAATGTAAAATGATCTCGTGATACATGAGATAAAACCTTCAGTTAAGACTGGGTCTAATCAGATGAAGTTTAAAGATAAGGATATAGATCAGGATCCAATAACCGAAAAGTTTTTCGACACACCAGTAATAGAATAAGCATAAAATCTCAACTATATGCATAAGTGATATAGGGATAGTTTCGTTCAACAATTAGTTGGATCTTAAAATAAATAAATAAAAGTAGTTTATATCAAAATATCAGAGATCATGTAGAGCGTCACTTTTCATGATTAAGGGGAATAACAGGGCAATCATTTTGAGGGTCACAAGACCATGACTAAAATTTAAGGGGAATTTTTGAAATTTATTTGTCCATGTCACCCCTTCCGTGCAAGAATTTAGACGAAACTAAAAGAAAAGGTGTTATTTTCATAATTTTATAGGTCATAATCATAAAATAAAAGTGCCCACGTCTTAACGCTTATCCAGCTGTACAATGAATATCCAAATGAAGGATGACAACTTTAAAGTTTTAGTAATTACATCTAAATTCCATAAATCGATATTCCACAAATTCCAGCATTTTTACATGCAATTTAACTTATTGGTTGGTTTTGATTGATATACCCTTAAAATGAAGGGAAAAAATTTGATGAGTAATTCCCAAAATTCTTTTCTCCCTCTAGAATTAGTACTCGTAGTTAATTTTGTCTTAAATACATAGTCCCTAATTGAAAAAGCTTTTATGAATGGTCCCTCTAGGCGGTTGGGTTTTTTTTTTTTTTTAACTTGGAAGTGGTTGGATTTGAACTCTGCACTTTTAGATAAAGTCAATGTGGTACTACCTCTAAGCCGTTTAGTTTATATGTTTGGTTAAAAAAAAAAACTGTTTAAAAACTTATTTAAGGAAAAAAAATCAATATAGATCTTATTACATTTCTTTCAAAATTCTACATAATTAAAAAAAAAATTTCATTTCGAATTTAAATAATAAAGTTATAAACTTTTAAAGTTTTAAATTTATTATAGACATCTGCAAACGTTTTATTGGAAACCAAAAACACACCCAAACAGATGTTTAGAAACCATATAGTAAAATACCGTCTCCAAACATCCTTTTAGATTTTTGAATGAAAACTGCTAATTATATGATAATTAGGTATTGGTTTTTTTTATTAAATAAAACATTAAAGGTCATAAGCTTTCTTCTCCATAATTTATATTTCTTAAAAATTGTATCAAAATTAGTGCCCCAGTAAAACATGTTCCGAAATTAGTCTTTTGTTGTGCATATATTCACACACTGCACACATACATACGAAGTTCTACAAAATCTAGTCTTTAAACTAAATAAAAAAAAAAGGGTGTCAAAGTTGGTCTCTTTTTAGAAGATTTATATATAAACATGATTACTGATTTTGTTTTTGTTTTTGTTTTTCTCTCTCTTTCTTTTAAATTATTGTTTAAATATAGAGGGTAGATCGAGGTCAAAGATTTTAGATCATGAGTTAGGTTAGGGGAGCATGATTAAAATAGAGAGTAATACTGAGATCAACGTAATTCTTAACTCTTATTGTACCCATTCATCAGTCCTCTCCCCAACTTTGGCCATAATTCCAACCTCATTCTCAATCCCAATTGAGAAGGACGAGTTCCTGTCCCAAAATCGGGCATGTTCAGTCCTTGCCCTAGTCTACATATTTAAGAAAAAAGCTATACATATAATTATTTTTAACATATATTTTAGTATTATTCTTAACCCCAAATGTTCTTCTCTATATTTATTGATTTATTTTGTAAGATCATTAAACTTAAAATTGAATATTAGATGAATTTTAACTTTTTTTTTTTGAACTTACTAAAAATGTTGTTAATATTGAATTTTATGACGGGGATTGTGGAAGTTACAAGGAATGCACCTTTAGAGGATTTTCCAACCCCGTCCCAGCCTCTCCTTAAATAGGGATAGGGATTGTTTTAAAGGATAGTGATGGGGAAAGGGAAGCATTTCCCAACCCCCACCCCATTGTCATCTTTAGTCCAATTCATCGGTTTCCATCAATACTCTAACAAAGGAAATTCATCGGTTTCCATCAATACTCTAACAAAGGAAATTCATCTGTTTCCATCAATACTCTAACAAAGGAATCATCCATAAGACACATTTTCAGTTTAAAACCTATTATATGACAAAATTATTCAGAAACTATTCGTGGATTGGTTCATCGTATAAATAATACGAGTTTGCAAAAGATTCTCTCTTTTTTTAGCATTTTTTGAACGATTAGTTGAATTTGAATACATATCTTAATAAATGATAGGTTTCAAAACAAATATTTATAAGTAAACTAAATAAATTATTTTCTTTTTTGGTCTATAAAATAAATATAATTAATATTTTTTCACTTAATAAATCATAAGTATTCAAGTAACAAATCGGTTAATCCCGAATTAGTACTTACTTCATTTACATAACAAATCAGTTAATTGTAAATCAGTACTCATTTTATTTACATAACAAATCGGTTGAATTTGAATTGATACTTATTCTGTTTAGGTAAAAATCAAGTAATCTCGAATCAGTACTTTTTCATGCAAAACCGTTACATCTTGTTTTATGTTATAGTAACAATCTGTCTACCCATGAAAGAAGTACAAAAACGTCGGTCTAACTTCCTTATATACTCTTTAAGATTTAATTATTTAAAAAACATAAATTAAGAAGAACACCATGTCAAAAGAGAAAAACCTAGGAACCAAAAAAGAACAAGAGGAAGGAAAAAGGAATAAAAGAAGGAATATTCCAAAATCTTAATGGGCCCTCGAAGCCCAGTAAGAATAGGGCTTCAACGCCTGTCCCAGCAAGGAAAATAAAAATTTAAAAAAGGCAAAAAACTAAAATTAAAATAAAAAAAAGGAAAATGAAAATGAAAATGAAAAATTCAGGTAGCCCCCTAATAAAGAGAACAGCTATTAGTAGGTTTTTTTAAAAGAGAGAGAGGATTTAAGCCAGGCCACGTTTTGTAAGCCTCTTCACCACTTTCTCTCTCTCTCTCTCTCTCTCACCGCTTCTAGGGTTTTAGCTTTTCTTTCCCTCTTCTCTCTTTCTCTTTCTCTAGCCCTTTCTCTCTCTTCTGCAAATCTCCCCGACAATGAGCAACGACAAGGAAAGCTTCTCCATGTCCGATCTCGGGACCGGTAACTCTTTCTCTCTCTAGATTTCCACTTCAAATCCTTATCTCTCAGCTCAAAAAATCTGATTTTTTTTTTTTTTTTTTTTTTTTGTGTAGCTCTTAACGAAGAGGATCGAGCGGGCCTTGTCAACGCTCTCAAGGTGAGTAATTTCTTCTTTTTATCTCGTTTTGATGACTGAGATTTAAGCGTTTTTTTTTTCTGTTTGTTTCTCTGGAAAATTGAACCGGGTTTTTGTTTGGTGTTTCATGCAGAATAAGATACAGAGTTTGGCTGGGCAGCACTCTGATGTGTTGGAGAGCCTGTCGCCGAATGTCAGAAAGAGAGTCGAGGTTCTCAGGGATATCCAGGCATGTTCTTTCTTATTTTCTTTGCTCGGTTGTTAATTATTTACTGTTTTCAACGGTGTATTTTTTGATTTTCTAATCGTAATTTGAGTCTGAGTTTAGATTTGCTTAATTTCTTGCCATATAACATTAGGAATGAGAAATCTTGTATTATTTGAATGGAATGATGTTTAACGGTGACTTTGAAACGTTGTGGGTGCTACTGTTCTTTGCTATTTTAAAATTTTTTTTTTGGGTTTGTGCTGTTATTTGATTTGCTTGTTGTGGTGGGGATTTTTGATGAAGAGTTTTTGGGGCTTGTGTTATTGCAAATCTTGGAATGTGTAAATTCTCAAGCTTTATTCGACTTGCAGAGCCAACATGATGAATTGGAGGCGAAGTTTTTTGAGGAGAGAGCAGCTCTTGAAGCTAAATATCAGTTGTTGTATCAGCCTCTGTACAACAAGGTATCCCACTCGACTTACATAAGTTTTTCCCATTGTTTTTGTCACCGTGCTTGCTATAGTTTGTTGAATGCTTTGTGAACGTTAGGAGGGATTTCTTGGTTTTTGTCTCTCTTTTCTAAAATTTGAATGGTGGCGGTCTCTTGCAGCGTTATGATATAGTGAATGGTGTTTCTGAAGTTGAAGGAGTTACTACTGAGGCAGCAACAGAGAAAGAAGAGGATAAAGAGGCTAATGGTACAGTTTCGATATCTGTCGGGAACTTTAATGACTTGGGTGGTAGTAGTTTTCTTACATTGAAAATTTGCTATGTGTTTTTGCAGAAAAGGGTGTGCCTGATTTCTGGCTAAATGCGATGAAAAATAATGAAGTGCTAGCTGAAGAGGTAGTCATTTGTTTGCCATAGGTTAATTTCTTTCATTGGTACTTGAATTATTTTCTGGGAGTTTTGGTTTACCAAATCGTGTGTTTGTCTGAAATCAGATTTCTGAGCGTGATGAAGGAGCTCTCAAATATCTCAAGGACATCAAGTGGTGTAGGATAGACAACCCTAAGGGATTCAAACTCGAGTTCTTTTTTGAAACCAATCCTTTCTTCAAGAACACTGTCTTGACAAAAACTTATCACATGATTGATGAAGATGAGCCTATTCTGGAGAAGGCAATTGGGTAAGATTTTTCCCCCCTTATGTTGCTTTTGTGCTGATTAGTTAAGGCTCGTTTTATTTTGGTTGTCCAAGCATTAAATTTTTTGGTGCCTGGTATTTCTTAGGACGGAGATTGAATGGCTTCCAGGAAAATGCTTGACACAGAAGCTTCTTAAAAAGAAGCCCAAGAAGGGATCAAAGAATGCCAAGCCAATTACTAAAACTGAAAACTGTGAAAGTTTCTTTAACTTTTTCAATCCTCCTCAAGTTCCCGAGGAAGATGAGGATATTGATGAAGATGCGGTATGTCCGACTTCATTTTCATTATTTGAGGAATGCTTTGTTTGCTTGTTTTTTTTTTGGTGTGCGCGCTCTTTAGTTTAGTGTTTGTTACTTGTATATTTTTCTTTTACAGGCTGAGGAGCTTCAAAACCAGATGGAACAAGATTATGACATTGGGTAATTTTGTGGCTAATCAATTAACTGTAGCACACGGCATTCTTGATTCTCATTGCATTATTCTTCACTGCTATCCTATCAAAAAGGTCAAGCATTTTCTAGTTCAGTGCTTGATTTTCTTAAATCCTCGGCTAATATTTTTCTTTTCATTGTGGATAGTTCAACCATTCGTGATAAGATCATCCCCCATGCTGTTTCCTGGTATACCGGAGAGGCTATCCAAGGAGACGAGTTTGGAGACTTGGAAGATGATGACGATGAGGACATCGATGGGGACGAAGACGATGAGGATGATGAGGACGAAGAAGAGGACGAGGATGACGAGGACGATGATGAAGACGAGGATGAAGGCAAGACCAAAAAGAAGGTCCAGTATCATAAAAATTTATAACCCTTTATCTATTTTCTGAAGTTTCTAGTATTATGTCTCTGAGCTTGAAGTGATGATGCTAACCATGTTTCGTTTGCAATTGGCCTGGGAGTTCCTGCAGTCCTCAGCCGGGCAGAAGGTAATGCAACCTTGCTTTTCTCATCAGTGAACCATGTCGATTAATTTATCGATTTTGGTTTATGTTTCACCTTTTCATGTATCGTAATTAAATCTTATACAATGCAGAAAGCGGGAAGAGCACAAGGTGTGGATGGTCAGGCGGGCGAGAGGCCTCCCGAGTGCAAACAGCAGTAGAGTTTGATCAGTTGCATGAGCAAGGGTGACTCAGTGGCCTTGAGGGGCTTCTACACATTTTCGCAGAGAAGGGTTTCTCGGACAGTTTTGGATGCTTCATCATCACTTCCCTATATATAATTTTTTCTTCTTCTTTTCCATTTCACCATATGTTAATGAATGATTTGGGGAGTCATCTTTTTTCTTTTCTTTTTCTTTTTATTTTTCTTTATTCTTCTTCTTTTTTATTTTTATTTATTTTTATATATTTTTTATCATGCGATTGTTCCGGAGTAATGTGGTAAAAAATAGTTGCTGTGCCCTTTTCGTTGTGGTTTAAATCCTTGTTCGGGTTCGTTGAGGTCTGAAAGTGGATGTCTTTAGAGATTATTTCGAGTATATTTATATGATTTTTCTGCCCCCGCTGTTCTGAATCTGTTTTTCATTTTCTTTGCTTTTATATGGAGTTAGTTTTGTGGCTTGTTTAGTGCGCCAGTACAATCCAGTTACTATAATATTTTTGTCTTTTTTTTTTAAGTTAACAAACTTTCATTATTCATAGTTAATATTATATGACTTTGTAAAGTTACTATTATGATTTTGTAATTTAGATTTTAAAAGTCTAATTTTATATATTTATGTTTAAATGAGATGATTTTTTTTATAAATTGTATAAAATTTTGATACGAACGAAATAAGTTTTACAGTGATTTTTTTTTTTTCTTGAATGCATTTCAAGTTTTATTCTGTTTAACTTTAGCAATTCAAACATATCATTAAATGCATAATTTAATTTAACTCAATTTCAATCCATGCACTAAACTAAACTCATGCTTAGTTGGAAGACCAGTCTGAGTGGTTCTGGGGATTCAAGTTAAAGAAGGTAAACATCGTAACAAAGCAATGGCATAAATTTCTTCGTCTACTGGACCCCTTTTAAAGAATATATGGTTGAACTTGGCTTGTATTCATCAAGTCTAAAAGGATAGTTCAAAGGCTGCTTGTGAATTGATCAAGAAGAGTGTTCAAATTCACTACACCATCAGCCATAGAATTTTCACGAAATAATTGACGTTAATAGTTATTTATTTATTTATTTTTTTACAAATTATATAATTGAAGTTAATAGTAAGTTTTAAAAATATTTAAAGTATAAGAGTAAACAACAAATTATGACGTAAATGATTTACTCACTTTTTGTAAATATGTTATATACCTAGTAAATTTACAATAAATTTGTTATTTATTTTTAAATATTTTAAAATTTATTTTAAATTATTTTCAGGAAAATACTATTTGTTGCAATTTCTCAAATTTAAAATTGTGAAAAATATAACTCATTTGAAGTGATGACTCACGTAAATCTTTGTGTCAATTTTAAGGGGAACTCCGAACTCTCCTAAAGTTAGATAAAAAATTTCTTCTATTCACCAAAAAAAAAAAAAAAAAAACATTTCTTTTCTTTTGTTTGTTTTTAACTTTTTCATCAAATATCGTTAATCTTATTAAAATTGATATAGTTTAACGGTTATGTTATGTAATGTTTTTTTCTTTATTAACTCACCACCATATATCTTTTTAAAATTTATTACATTTTTTTATATTGTTGTAGGGCCACTTCAACATGTTAAATTGATATAGTTTGCCGGTTATGCTGGGTAATGTGTGTTTTTTTTTTTAATTAACTTACCACCATATATCTTTTTAAAATTTTTATTACAGTTTTTTATATCGTTGTAGGGCCACTTCAACATTTTAAAAAATTACATGGAGAAAAAAAATATAGATTCTATTATTCTTAAATAGTATCGGGAATGAGAGTGAACTTTTTTTAAGTGAAAAAAGTAGCTCAATAACGAACGTGAATGCAGTAAAAAAAAAAAAAAAATGAAAAGAAAATGGAAGAGTGTCGGTGTAGATGTCTTTTGAGTTTTGAAGCAAATGCGAATCTATGAAAATGAAAGAATCTTCTAATAATAAAGATTTAAAAAAAAAAAAGAAGAATCTTCTTCCATAATCATTGACCGCATTTTTTTTTTGGGAATTTTCTTTTTTCTGTCGATATAATATATCAAGTAATAAAAATATTGTTTAAAAAAAAAAGTAAAAAGAATATTAAAAATCATTAAAAAAAATTAAGAAAAAATGTTAGGGTATCTAGGACAAGATTGAGAAAAAACCGCGTTTTTGGGCCAAATCTAACATGTCCAAATTCTGACTGAGCCCAATCAGCCCAGTAGTTTTGTCGCTTTCTGTCCCCCACTCCCTCTTTCTTGTGCTTCAGAACTTCCGAAGACCAGAAAGGAGGGAAAAACCCAAAACCCTAAACTGAACTCGGTTTTTGTGAGTGAACTCTGAGCACCACACACTCTCTCTCCTCTGTTTCTCTCTCCTTATATTCATTTCATTTTCATGGTGGATTTCACCTTTTCCTCTGTTTTTCCCCTTCCGTTTCCATAGTTTTACTCTTTACAGCTTCGACAACCGGCGAAGACGACGGAGCTTTGAGCAGCTTGTCCATGGCGAGGATTCTTCGCGACTCTTCTCTTATTAAACGAGCTTTGTTATCCTCAGAGGTCGTTATGCTTGTTTTTTATTTATCATCGCAAGTTATTTGTGTTTTGGAGCCACTCTGTTTGGTTCCTGAGAAAGTTTCGTTTCGAGAAATACTTGCATTTTGGCCATCAAAATTTTTCTTTTTCCCTTTTCGTTTCTTCTCTTATTTTGCAAAGTTTATTGCTTGTTGCATGTTTTTGTTCTCTCGCTCAAAATGTTACTCTTTTTTTTTTTAATACTTTTTATTTATTCCGCAGGTATTTAAAAGAGGGATATTGGGGAGTTCTTCTCAGTTTCGCTATTTTTCTTCTAAAGGTACTTCAAGTGATTTTATTCTCAATTTTTATGCTATAAATTTTAGGAAACGTGTATATTTTTTCTTTTCGAAAAAATGTACTGTGTGTATATTGAAGTATAACCACATGCATATATAATAATATATCAAGGTGCTATCTTTCAGGTATTGAAGATGTAAGTTAAAGAAAAAAAGTGTCTTGTTAATGGAAAATCTTGTGAATAAGACGTTTTTTTACCATCCATTTTGACAAAAAAATGTGAATTTTTCCTATTGGTGTGATGAAATGCGAAATTTAAAATAATTGTTCTTGTTATTTTTTTTGGTTTCTCTTGGACTTACTGTTGCAGAAAATAGGTTAAGTTTGAAAAAAAAAAAAAAAGATTTGGTTTTGGATTTGATTTTGATTTGAAAATTTTTAAAATTTATTGGTCTTAAGGAAGAAGAAAATCCAAGTCGGATGGAAGCGACTCCGGCGAAGAAAACTTGTCAAAGAAAGAGATAGCCCTAAGGCAAGCTCTGGATCAGATTACTTCCTCATTTGGAAAGGGATCTATCATGTGGCTTGGTCGGTCTGAGTCTCCTAAAAATGTTCCAGTTGTTTCCACTGGTTCTTTTTCGCTGGATGTCGCATTGGGAACTGGTGGACTTCCTAAGGTATTCTTTAAATTCTTCTCTAGTAAGCATCGTCTATTGTTGCAAATGGTCGGTTTTTTCAATTTTTAAAAAGAAATTGTTTTCAATTCGAAAATAGGCAATGTTGTTAACCATGTATGTTTTTAGTTTTTTACCATTTTGGTATCTACTGCTTTCACAACCTCTATCTTTGGCATTTATGCTAACCGGTCGGTTGTGTATTACTATTTAGTACAAGTGTGTACTAAACTATTAGATTGATGGTTTGACTTCGGAGTTACACTACTCATGCCGTTATAAGAAACTGGAAACTTCTTTTCAGGAACTAAAAATTTGCATTAATTTGATGTTGTGCCAGATTGCTCTCCAATAACAACTCATGACCTCGATTATATGTAAAATACGTTGATGAAAAGGACATGAAGGAAAGAAATGAGTTTATTTTTTCTTTTTTTACTTATTTCTTCTCCTTTTCCTTTTTGGTTTATTATAGGGCTTAATTGGACTTTTGTAGGGACGTGTTGTGGAGATATATGGCCCGGAGGCTTCTGGTAAAACAACTCTTGCTCTACACGTAATAGCTGAGGCACAAAAGCAAGGAGGTGATAATTTTTAACCTTTAAGCTGCACACGTGAAAAATTGTTTTGATAAAGTAACATCTTGTTTTGAACATGTTACACTGCCACAAAATTTACTGAATATAAGTTTGCTAGAATTTGATGACGTTCTGGGGAATTCCAATCATTAACTTGTTCTGTAATTTTATGTGACCAAACTTCTTCTACACCTAGTTCTTGTCTTGTCCACTCAAATTGTCATTTTGATGGTAAAAGAGACTGTGAGCTTTAGGAACAAAGAAATGATTGTAGCAGTATTTAGATTTATTGTTATTACTTTGTAGGGATTTTTTTTAGATAAGATTTCTGCTAACTCCTTCGTGGTTTTTTGTTGTCTGGTCATTGTCACTTTGATGTAGGATACTGTGTTTTTGTCGATGCTGAGCATGCTCTTGATCCTTCACTTGCTCGGGCTATTGGTGTAAATACTCAGAATCTTCTTCTCTCGCAACCTGATTGTGGTGAACAAGCGCTCAGCCTTGTGGACACTTTAATCCGAAGTGGTTCAGTCGACGTTGTTGTTGTTGACAGTGTAAGTGAGGTGCTATTGATCTCCAACATTTCTTTCTTGTCCACCAGATTGATTGTTGCTGGTGGTAGATGCCTGGATGTGTTCTTTTCAGTTGTTCTTGTATTGCTGATTCTAAAATGTTTTCCTTTGTAATGTCATTGTCATTGGAACGTTTTAATTTTTTTTCGACCATCAAGCTGCCGCTTCGTGAAATGTATAAGTTTTGACTTGTTTTAGTCAGGTAGACCGAGTTTTCCCCCCCCTTTTTTTTCCCCCAATGTTTTATTGAACGCAATTTCTTTTAATATCTATTCTCTGGTAATTGTTGGGTGACAGGTAGCTGCACTTGTGCCTAAAGGTGAACTTGATGGTGAAATGGGTGATGCTCATGTAGCAATGCAGGCTAGACTGATGAGTCAAGCACTTCGCAAACTGAGCCACTCTTTATCTCAATCACAAACACTATTGATATTTATAAATCAGGTATTGGCGTTTGTCTGGGTAACTTAATTGAATAGGTTAAAGTATCGTCTATGAATTCTCTTGGCCTTATCCTACTTGTCTAGGTTTATTAAGGAGTTGCTGAATTTTGAATGGCTTTCATGGTGCAGTCTATTAATTTTTTTTGGTCTAAAGTTACACCTAATATTAAAAAATAGAGAGTTTAAAAATATAGTTTTAGGGCATTATACTCGAACACTTTCAAATTTTTTGTCTTCCACCAGTTGCTGTTATCACTATCACTGACTTCTGTTCTAATCAGGAAATCACCGATTTCGATATTCGGCTGAGGTTGATTTCAGATTTCATGTGTTTCTCTCTCTCTTTTTTTTTGGGTCTTGTGGCTTGAGAATCAAGTTTTGTAGCATAAAAGAATATATTGATTGTTTTGTCAATTTCATGATAACCAAGCTTTTCACCTTTTTCTCCAGGTGAGGTCAAAAATTAGTACTTTCGGATTTGGTGGGCCCACTGAAGTCACTTGTGGTGGTAATGCTTTAAAGTTCTATGCTTCAGTGCGACTAAATATAAGAAGAATTGGGTTTGTCAAGAAGGGTGAGGAGGTACAAATTTCATTTGTAATTAGTTATTATTGTTGTTTTCTGAATTTGTACTCTCCCTATGGTTTTCAAAATTTTTTTTAATGAATTCCGTGTGATGTTGGAAATGTGAGTCCAATAACCCTTTTAGTTTGGATTCAGTTCTGTCTTCTTCTTCTTCTCTCCTCCTCCGCTCACGATGTTCGTAGTATGGATAACCCCAGTCCGATATCCGTTGGCCTTGGAATTCTGTGCGTTTGAGCTATGCAAGCTAGCCTGTTTGTCAACTTGGACCTCTTTTGAATATCAACAATGTTAAATTTCTCTCGCGTTTATTTGTTTGTTTGTTTGTTTCTGTGGTTCAGGATGATTGGTATTATACTTGACTTTCGTCTATTGTTACCAACTATATCTCTGTAATGAATCTGATAATGTTATTTAATGTTTCCTTTGCCAGCCACATGTATGTGTTTGGGGAAATTTTGAAAACTTGGTCACCGACATCGTTTTATTAAAGTCTTTTCTGGTTTTTTCTTTTGTAACACTGCTAAAGCAATGTTTTGCTATTGTTTTGTTCTGCAGACTTTGGGGAGTCAAGTTCAAGTGAAGATTGTGAAGAACAAGCTCGCTCCTCCGTTTAAAACCGCTCAGTTCGAGCTGGAGTTTGGCAAGGGAATAAGTCGAGAATCGGAGATCATAGAATTGGGGCTAAAGTACAAATTCATTTCCAAGGCTGGTTCACATTATAACTTAAATAACCAGAATTTCCATGGCAAGGATGCTTTAAAAAGGTTTCTGTCATCTAATGATGGTGCTCGGGAAGAACTGACCACGAAGCTTAGGAAGAAATTTCTTGATGCTGAGACAGAGAAGGAAGCTGAAGCAGAGTCTACGGATGAAGACTCTAAAGCGGATATTGTTTCAGGTGATTCTACCGAGGAAGAAACTGTCGCAGCAGTTGAAGCATAAGTTCGCTGGTAATTTCTAAATGTAAAATTTCTCTGTTTTCACTGTTGGGGTTAATTGCTTTTATGGTTCTTACCGTTGCGTCAACCCATCAAACTGTTAAGTCGGTAAATTTGCGTATATAGATCAAAGTGTAGAGGAGGTTTTCAATTCGTCTTTGGGTTCGGAACAACTTGGCCCCATTCTTCTGGTCAAATTTTTTCAAAAGGTTTCCAAGTGGCCATGTGATGTTAGATCGGATCACTTTTGGTAAGATTCATCATTTCATGTAGTGTATCAACGTTTTGGGGGTCTGAAATAGCCAGATTGGAAGAATATGGGGTTATTGTGGGGTCATCATAGGTGCTTCTAATTCAATTTTCAGCTACACTTTTATGTTTAACGAGGTTATTGTTAATTATTTGTAACTTAAAATTAAAAAAAAAAAAAAACCCATAAAAGTTTACTTATTAGTTACCTCCAATTCCTTCCTATTTTTTTTTTTTTTAATTATGGTGTCGTGACTATATAATTTGAATATTTGACTTTGGAACTTGTGAATTTTGAACTTTAGAGTAGTATAAAATATGATAAAATTGTATTACAATAGACTTGTAAATTTTGAAGAGAATGCATAATTGTGAATTTGAATTTATGACATATTTGTAAATATTTGTCGATGTCATGAAGGCATTATGAAAGACCCTGAAACTTTCCACTACTTGTATAAGCTATTTCAATTTTTGAAGCTCTTTTTTTTTTTTTTTTTTAAATAGTTTTCTTTCTAGATAATTTCAGTTGGTAGTTGTCTATCATTAGCTAATGAATTTTTAATAATTCAAGGATTATTTGCTCCTCTCTCGTTTTTTTTTTTTTGGTTTGAAAGAGATTTTTGGTATGTTTAGTTTAAGTTTTCCTATTCGACAATTCTATGTTTCTAGATGCGAGGTCCGCTAGCATTCCAAGTAATATTCAGAACATGCAAAGGGAACAAACACGGGTTTGGGTGTGAACACATATATATATATATATATATATATGGTTATTCTTTTATTGTAATCATGGTTATAGATAAAATTATAAAAAGAAGTGTATTCTTTAATTACATTTGATGATGTGTCATTTTATGTAACTTGCTATTACAGGTTAAGCAATCCGTTAATATTTTAAATATAATTAAATAAAATTTATTTTTTAAATAGGAGTAATCTACATCTGAAATGTATATTAGGGATTTTCTAAAAAAAAGAAAAGAAAAGAAATGTATATTAGGGAAGGACTTAAGAATTCTTTAGTCAAGATCTGAGATTTACCATAAATTATTAGGTAAGATGTTGATTGATCCCTAAACTTTTAAAGTTTAGTTTTATGTGGTTTTTTTGGGTAAATTGCGCTTATGGTCCTGAACTTTTAGGTAAGGTGTCAATTGGTTTAATTTTTTTTTTTTTGATCAAAAGGTCCCCAAACTTTAAAAAAAAGTGCAAAAAAGGGGTAAAACCCTAACGGCAGTCGAAATATGGAGGGAAAACTGCACGTGCCTCACGTGAGGCGTCAAGTTTGTTGAATTTACTAAAATAGCCCTTGAAAATACAAAGAAAAAAAAAGTCCACTGTTCATCTCCTTCCTCCATCCCCAGAAAGAGTACAATGGTTCTGAAGTGAACTCTTCAAAGTTAAAATCATACCTACCATCATAATTCACAAGATTCCATGCCATCTAAATAATCTACAATACTAAAATCAAAATCCAAACCAAAAAGAAAAGATACATAAAATAATTTTTAAGCTTGGCCAGAAAAAAAAAAAAAAAAAGTATTAGAAATCTACACCCATCGCGAGCAGATCTTCGTTGCGAGCCTGGCCTTCCCATTGCAAAACCACCCTAGTTGCGAACCTAGCCTCGCTGTCCTTTCGTGAACCCCCGCCACCCCTCCCAAACCCGCGCCCCGTTGCACGCCACCGCGAACACGGAGGTTGCCGCAAACCCATTTGCAACCCTCCCAAAGAAATTTTAGCGTCATGGCCTCCCTCCCTCCTCCACTGCGAGCCCAACCTCCAGCCGTCGCACCACCACGCGAGCCCAAGCCGTCGCGCGAGGTCGCGAACCATCACCGCCTCACGAGCACCCAAGACTAGTCTCAGTGGCTTGCGAAACATCACCGTCACCCCCACCCCTTACGGCGCACTCACCGTCGACGAGCTCACCTCCCTCCTCGGATCCCGGCGAAACCTCAGTGGCTCTCCGACAAGCATATCTCCAAAGAGAATTTTTTTTTAAACTGATTTTAATTTTAATTATTGTTTTATTTAAAAAAAATGTTCTTTTACTAAAATACCCCGCAATTTAAGGCATGTGCAACTCATGTGAGTCCAAACCGTCTGTTAGGGTTTTACCCTTTTTTGCACATTTTTAAAAAGTTTTAGGATCTTTTGATTAAAAAAAATTTAGGTACCAATCGACACATTACCTAAAAGTTCAAGGACCACGACATCAATTTACCCTTTTTTTTTTTTTTTTTTTTTTTTATTCCTTGTAATGGCTTTCGTTTTGTTAGACCAGTTGTTCTTTCCTTGTTAGACGTAAACATTAACTATAGAGCGAGTTTTTTCTTAATTTATATTTTATTTACATGAAAATGAAATTAGAAATTAAAAAAAAAATATCAGTAAGTTACCAACAAATTTCTTATCCAAATAACATTTAATGAGCCCTCTAAATCACATTTAATGAGTCCTCTAAGTTTCATCTTCATTAATTATCATTAAATATTTTTGATCAACTATTCAATTTTGTTACAACTTTTCGATCAATATCATGTGGCTAAAACAACGATAATCATGGATGGATATATATTAGAGTAAATATTGAAAACCCTTATATATATGTGTGTGTGTATATATATATATATATATGTGTGTGTGTGTGTGTAAAAGCGAATGTTGTGTAGTACTGTTGCTACATGCAGTGCCCCCAAATGAGGTCCCTACTTATTCATTAGAAAAAAAAAAAAAAAAAAAAAGGTCCCCGATAAAATAAAGTTGAATGTCTCAAAGGTGTGTATTTCACGACTAAAAAAAAAAAAAATGCTTACAAGGTTTCAACCCAAAAAAAAGAAGCTTAAAAGGTCATGCTTTGGAGTAGTTAATACTTTGTACCCACACAAAAAAAGTAAAAAAATAAGATGCCGAAAACTTTGATTAATATACTCCAATACCAAACAAAAAAGGTGGACATATATATTTCAACAACAGGAGGACTTGTCAACTGACTATCATAACCTTAGTAGTTTCCTCGTCCCTTCCTTTTCTCATCCATACAAACCAAAAATAGTTCAATTCTCAACTGTGTAAATCTACCCATAAAAAATAAGCATATATAAATATATATAATATAGGGGGTTCGGTATGTAACACCCTCTTTATACGACATTTATAATATGACTTGTGTTGTGTTATATTAATCAGGTGATTTAAATGTAACATTTTTAAGTTTTACTTGTCATTTACAATAATATCTAAATAGTATCACATGATAATGTCTAAATTAAAAGTTATATGTAAATCAATTAGTTGTTATAAGTTTTTAAATAGAAAATTGCAAGTGTTGCAAGGTATGCGTAATTGCAAAGGAGACATTTTCTATCTTTTTATTTGATACTTTTATAAAAACGACACTATTAATTATTATTTTTATATATTATTGTAATAATCAATTGATTTAATACAATATTTTTCAATGATAGTTATCTTTTGACTTAGTGCATAAATAATAACATGTTGCAAGCGTCTAAATATAAATTTATATGTAAATCAACTAGTAGTTATAAGATTTCAAATAAAATATTATAATTACAGCACTTGAGACATTTCCTCTTATATATCTAATACTTTTGTAAAACGACACTTGTAACTTTTTTTTACAATATCGTAACAATCAATTGATTATAATATAACATGTTTTAATAATAGTTGTCATTTACACTAATAGTTCTACATATTACAATGTTACAAGGTTTTAAATAAAAAAGTTATATGTAAATCTACTAGTTATAAGTTTCTGAGTAAAATGTCATAGTTGTTGTTCGGTTATCAGATTTAAAACATTATGTATATTAGTCTAAAGCACGTGCTATTCACATGTTAGACACATTTGAGAAAATTTATCTTCATAGAAAAAGTTTAAAATACTAAGTTAAAAAATAGACCCACAAAAAAAAAAAAAAAAAAGACTTGAAAATAAAAAAGAAAGGCACGAAAAATAAAAAAGAGAAAAGAACTAAAATAAAAAAAATTAATCAATACAAAAAAACTAAATTGTAAAAAAAAAAAAAAAAAAAGCCGAAAACGAAAGCAAAAAAGAAAATTGAAGGACAAAAAATTAAATACAAAATACTTCGTTTTGAACAAAAAAACGGTAGAACAGTAAAGAGTTTTATGCTTTCTATATATATATATATATATATATATATAGTAATAGATACATGTACATGTACGTATTAGATACATATAAAAGAAAACCCCACCCAAAACATTAGTCTTGATCTGGCATTATTAGTACAGAATGAGATTGACGGTCAAAACCGCCGTCTCAAAGGATATTTTCAATGTAGAAAAATTATTGACCAGCCTTGAAATTTCCATCCACGCAAACATTAGCCAGCAATGGCTTTAAAAAAAAAGGCAGATAAACAAAGTCCAAATCTTAGAAATTATTGAATTGAATCCCCGACAAGAAGCAAAACCCGACCTCTCAGCCACTTGAGATGTCTTTTTAGTCCGTACGTGCACCAATTGAAAATTGCCAAATTGGTGGGTCCCGGTTTGGCGGATGATAGAGAGAAATGTCACCCTTGCAACATTTCCCTTTTTGATTTCCTTTTTTCCTTTCTTGTATGTTATAGATTCATGTCATCTGTTTAATTTCAACATACTCAAATAATAACTAACAAACCATTATCCCGTTTTTCTCTGAACTTAGATTAAAATAAATAAACTAAATAACAAGATTTTCAAATATAATAACATTTTATTTAATACTATTTATTTTAAATATTTAAAAAATACGTTATTTGTTTAAATAACTACGGCTCCGGTGGGTTCCCTTAATCAAGCCACTGCCTATGAGTCGCCGGCTCATTCTTCAACAGGCACGCGGTCAGAGCCCCGGGCTTCTCCCACTGCTTGGGAGCTTACGGTTTCATGTTCTATTTCACTCCCCGATGGGGGTTCTTTTCACCATTCCCTCACGGTACTACTTCACTATCGGTCACCCAAGAGTATTTAGCCTTGCAAGGTGGTCCTTGCTGATTCACAGGGATTCCACATGTCCCATACTACTCGGGTCAGAGCGTAAGCTAGTGATACTTTCGGTTACTGGACTCTCACCATCTAGGGTGCAGCACTCCACCACTTCGCCTAGCAGCACGACGCTTGTATTGCTCTCCCATTGATAGGAGATTTGAGTCTACATCTCACAATGCGGGACCCACTTGAAAAAAAAGGCTCATTTTCATCTAGAGATTGAGTTAAAGATTAACATCCGTTTGATATTTAAGTTTAACTTCAACTAAATTATATTTTTTCATCTCAATTTTTATTTTTTTTTCTGAAAAATCAATAAAATTTATAACTAATTTTTAAAAAATTAATAAATTCAAACTAACTTAGCCTAAATTAAATACAGTTCAAAGTTATGGAAAATCTTTGTAAGTAATTTAGATCGGATCACCAGACAGTATTTGGATGCATATATATATATATATATATATATGTAGAGCCATGTCACGTGAGTAGTGACGTACGTATGATATATCATAATTTTGTTTGGAACTTGTCTTCTACGGAAGGTTGATTTGGCAGTCTTGTTCTCTTAAAATTTCTTGCAGTCAATTTGGGCTACACATTAATAAATAAAAACGTATAAGAAACTTACTTTATGATCTAGAAACCCACGAAAATAGAATAAAATAAAGAATCACATCAATAAGGCTTCTTTATTTATTTATAAATCTTAAAAAAAAAAGAAGAAGAATATATTTCTTCTCTAGTCAATGAATCTTCTTCTACCGATATTTCGTTTTAATAAAACATGAGTGACGCTATCAAAAACGTGCAAAATTTTTTAGTACTAAGCTTAGAAATTAAATTTACTAATTTAAAAAAAATTAAATTTTACTAGAGAAGATTATTGAGCTCAAAATCGACGGCTGAGAATCATCGACAACGATGGGCCGCCAGTGAAGAATAATCATATTATACAGTAGTGATTGACCGGTAACCTAGAATGACAAGTGTCAAGCATCGATTGGTTGGGTTTTCATTGTGCCAAGTCAGCAACCACCCTTCTAACTGCTTCCTGGAAGGCAGACTCGTCCCAGTCGCTCCCCTACAATAAACCATTAAGAATTACTTTAATTACACTAATTGTGACTTACTCAGTAATTACACTTTTTTTAAAATATTGATAATGACCCTCTAATTAGGACTTAGCTTCCTTCTTCTTTCCTATGCCTTTTGATCATATGTGGAAAATTCTATGATAAAGGCAAGTTGTTTTGTTTTATTAAAGCATACGTTTATTAGTTGTTTGATTTATTTTTCCACGGTCTATTTTATGAATGTTCGTATTAAAATTTACACTACATGATATAGAAGTATTCATGCTCATAAATCAGACCGTTAAAATTTTATATTTTATCTAACACTCTACTAGTAGAGAAAAACAATATGCCCTCCGGTAAAAATTTTATGTGAAAAAGACTATACTACCAAAAAGTTAACCTAACTTTAAAAAAGGGATTGATTCATTAATACAATCAAAATGGGATTTTGATTTCTCAAGTCTTCCTTTTTTATTTTTTATTTATTATTTTTTTTGGTATATCTTATGTTTTTGTTCCATTATTTAGCATGCATTTGCTTTTCAGGTGTGAATCTAAGTTTTTCATCTAATTTTTTTTTCTTTTTTTGAAAAGTCAATAAAAATTATAACTAATTTTTGAAAAATCAATTAACTTTAACCTAAAAAGTTCACCTCAAACTCGTGTTCCAAACTGAGCATTACTATATATGCATGCATGTCTATGTTCGTCTATCTATAAGCATGTGTTCATGAGGACTAGCTATTGGAAATAAAAAAAAGTTCTTAACCATTCATAATTATTAATTTTCCAACTTATAGTAACTTAATCCTTAATTAATTATGAACTGAATTATCATACCTCAACTCTTAATCTCAACGTGATGCGATTGATAGACGAGCTCGATTCGGTCAAATGGGTATTGGCCTCCATGGAAACCAAGCTGACATTCGGGTCCTGCTTCAAGAATTCCAATATTCGAAGAACCAGATCCTCGGCGGGAATGGCCGCCCTTAGAGCAACTTGCAAGTCAACAATTTGCACTTGTTCGGAGGTCGATTCGGACACGTGTCTGAGCCGAACATCGAGTACTCTTTGATGATCATCAGTAGTGCTTGATGAGCTTTCAATGACTTGAATATCTTCTTTATTGGCTGCTTCATTTGATGGAACAAGTACCTGAGCCTCCAATTGCTTGTTTCTTAGACTAAGTTCTTCAATTTCAGCTTTCAATTTGGTCAAGTATTCCCTTGTTGTATTTAGTAGAGAAGCTTTGTCTTTCTGCTCAAATCCAAAACCCCGAATTACTAATTTTAATTAATCTCATACAATTAAATCTGTGAAAAATCTACATTTTATGCATGAAATTTGAAAGTTATAACATAGCAAAAAAATAAAAAATAACAAAGGAAGAATGAGGTAAATAGTATTTTTACATTAATAATTGAAGTAAATAGCAGCAAATTAAACAACAAATTTACCAGCTAAATGATTCATTTACTTATTGTTTATATGTTATGTAACATATATACATTTTCTGCTATCGAAATTTGATTGAAATTAATTGTCAAGTCATTCATAACTATTTAATCAAAACAAGCATTCATTTTGATCAAATCACTTAGTTTCGTTTGTTTGTTGCGGTATTTAGTTTTCAAATATTGTAAAACCTTGTTGTTTACTTCAAATTATCTTCGTAAAAAAATGTTACCTTGGTTCCCGGAGGTAGCAGTGACCTAAGTGCATGAAAACTTTCATTGAGTTTCTCACGTCGCTTCCTCTCAGATATCATATGGTGCAATTGGGTAGTACTGGGGCGTGTCACTTGTAGACGCTGACGATTCCTCAGGAAATTATTCAGGCTCCGAAAGAACGTAACCGATCGCTTGAACATACTTTTCTTGGACCCCAAATCACTCGAACTCGCTAATCGCGGGGCTAGCGATGACGGTGTGTAGCTCTTGAAAGCACTGGATTTAGGGTTTAACAAGTGATGGTCATGGCTATAAGTAGAACTCTGCGAAGCTTGATGTGAGGAGGAGGAGGAGGAAGGAGGTGGATGAGAAGTTAGTACGGCGATAATCGCTTTCGTCATGGCTGCTTCTTCGATCTCCAGGTTCGGGAGCCGAGTGCTTCCTAGCCGAGCAAAGACTTGCATTGCTTGTTGGTGGGGCATTATTGGTGGTTGTAAGCTAGGAGGAGGATTTATGTTGATTAGTTCTTGTTGGGATAATATTTCAGGAACATTGGCAGTAGTAGTAGTAGTACTTGTGGTTGGAATGTTGAAGAGAAGAGATGAGTATTCAGGGCTGTCTATGGAGAATGATCTCAACGACGACGACGACGACGAATGCGGGTTTTGCTCGGTTATTACTACCGGTATCGGATTAAGCTCGACGAGTTTTGACTGTGGAGTCGTCTGAAATTCTTCTGGAAACCTACTTCTTAGCTCCATTTTCATGTTGAACTGAACAATAAAATTAACCTGTTTATTGAACTTTAAAAGCAAAAACTTATGTAGGTTAATTAAGAAATAATGCAATGCAAGTTTCACTAGTTATTACCTGAGGCACATTTGCTAGACCGAATTCTATCTCTCCAATCTTGCACGCCATGAAAACTACAGTCTGTATACACACACACACACACACACACACACACATATATATAAATTAAGAGGAGAAAAAACTAGCCAAGTATAATGCGACCTTTTATTTTTATTTTTATAGTCCAACAAACAATTTATGTATTTACCTTAATCCGTGCTTCCTGTGACAAACAAAAACAAAACAAAGAAAAACAAAAATTCTCAATTATATAGAGATTGTAATGTATGTTATTATTCAATTAGTAAAATGAATTATAGTTGTTATTACCTGATAGAATTGCCTCTGTGTCTCGTTTGAAATCAATCTCTGGAGGTTCGGTTCTTGAAGCTCCAAATAGGGAAAGCTATTCTTAAATGCAAACCCTGGAACATGGCTGATCATCATATATGCAGACAAAAATCCCGTTACCCAAAAAACAAAAAAAAACAAAAAAACCCATTAAGATCAAATATAGTCTGCTAATGTCGGTCGCCCCCTTCTGGACTTAAAAAAAAAAAAAAAAAAAAAAGGGCTAGAAACCAACACCATAAGATAAGATCATCTTACTCGTCTTCGGCAACACCGAACGTCAATTGGCGGTACTCATCGAAAAGCCGCCGAGCATGACTTCCCGAGGAGGAGCTAGGTAATTGGGTATCGATCATTTCTTCGTGAAACAAACCGTCCAGGAATTTCAAACAGCTGCTGAAACTAATATATGAGCGGCTGCATATACATCCATACAGGCACAAAATATACATATATATGTATATTTATAAGACAGGAACGAATCCATAGAGATAAAAGTAAAGGGCAAACTGATTAATATTGAAATATTGCTTACTTTGCTTGATTGGGAATGTATATCCAGACACAAACGTAACTGCAACCAAGAGACTGCATCAGACCCCGGAGAAAATTTGATCGGCCGCTTTGGTCCAGTTCGAGAAACGCACCGACGTTCATGACGGCGGTGCGGTTATATCTATATCTAAAGATTTTTGTTTTTGTAGAAATAGTACTAATTATTGGACGTGTTAGTCAAGAAAAGAAATCTTATAGTTGGGAGACATATTGCCTCCATTTGGACAATTTATATATATATATATATATATGTGTGATCGATTATATATGGATTGGAGAGAAGAATACAAAGATTTCATGGAAGGATTAAGCAAGTTGAGATAGTCTTAAGGCTTTGGGGACATCATGTTTTTGCTTTCACATTGATGGGGTTGGTGCATATGACAAGACTATGTTAAGAAGTATGTCAGGCTGAAAATTAAAATGCAAGAAAAATATAGAGCGAGAGAGAGTGTTTGAGGGGGAAGAGAGAGAGAGAGAGAATTGAAAAGTATTTGTGGGGCAGATTTATAGAGGGAATTTCAAGGGGAAGAGAAAAAAGAAATTAATTTAACTGGCTAGAGAGAGAGAAGATTAGTATGCGGAGTATGAAATTGAAATTTTCAGCACCAAAAATAAAGAAAAGAAAAGAAAAGAACAGAAGAAAGGTTAAAGATTGAAAAGTATAATAAAGTAGTATTAAGGGGGAGAGAAATAGGTGGAGAGAGAGAGAGAGAGAGAGAGAGGAGAGAGAAAGAAGCAGCCAGGGGGGAAAGGAAAGTTTGGAAAAGTATGCGGGTCAAAGTCAACCGATATGCATGGATTTTGAAAAGAGTCAAGGGAGGATGGCACAACGTCTCTCTCCACTCCTTTTTTGCCCCTAATTAATGATATTTTTCTTTTCCCGCCCCTTTGTCATTAATTTGGCCCTTTGTTATTAAAATACTTAGTTATTATTTTATTTGTTATATATATAAGAACACTACTTAGTTAATTGTTTTTTATTTTTGATTTTTTTACAATCAGTTTTTTTTATTTTTTTTATTTTGATTACGCACACAGGTTGCATACTTTTGTTCTTTCGTCTAAAATATCAACGGCACTCTCTCTCTCTCTCTCCATTCTTTTTTCTCTAGAAGGTTTATTTTACAATATAAAAAGATTAATTTCTATTTTAATCTCCAAAATCATATATTGTCTCACTTTACCTCCTAAAACTTGAATTATTAGTTGTTACACTATTGGTATTCGAGCTTATTGAATGTTTCACTATTGTTAGCTATGTGATAGAAAAAGTTAGAAAAGTGATGGAATGATGAAACACCCATGCATGGAGGGTAATTTCATAAAATAAATGTTGGGTGGATGAATATTTGAACCGGATCTATATTACCCTATTGATCTAACATATGAAGTCATAATTTTTGAATCAGTCAGGTAACATAGTTATGGTTCAATTTACAAGTTCAATCAACCATCTAATATTTCATTTTGCACATTACCCTCTACCCAACCATCACGTGATTCATTTCATCTTTTTTTTTTTTTAAACAATTTTGTAATAAAGGGACCAAAGAGTGAAGCATTTGATAAGCTCAAGTGTCAATAATATGATGTTTTAAGTTCTGGGGTAAAATGAGAAAATATATTTCTGAGGGGTTAAACTTGAAATCCAAATATAAAAGAAAAATAACCAAAACACCCCCTATGTTTAGCCTAAGCGCCACTTTTATCCTTCTTATTATATAAATGTCTAAAACACCTCTTGTGTTTGTAAAATTAGTCATAACATTCCCCTAAAGCAATTAAATTTATGTAAATGTCAAGATTACCCTTTCCAATCTATATTATATGTTACTCTAAATATGAATTCTAAAAGAAATTAAATAAAAATTTTTAAAATGATAAAAAAAAATTTCAATTAAGATTTACTTTATATAATTGTTTAATTTAATATTGCTTTAAATTGTATCTGATATAGGTTGCGAATGGTAAACTTGGTATTTACAAAAATGCAAATGCTTCAGGGGGTATTTTGTGACTGGTTTTTACAAACACATGTGTGTTTTGAGCATTTGTATAATAAAAGAGACAAACTTGATATTTAAACTAAACACATAGGAGTTTTGGGTATTTTCCCAAATAGAAAACTAGACTACTACTGTCAGCATTTATGGTTGTCTAACTCCATTACTTAGGGTGATCAAGTTAATATTTTAAGCCAAGTTAAGCAACGCCCTTCTAATATAATCAATAAAGTCTACGAGTCGCGTACGTGAAGTTACATTCACACTGCTTTCCTTAATCTAATCGCCCAATTTTTATTTTATATTCTCTCTCTTTTTATTTATTTATTATTTTTTTGAAAAAAACAAGGTCCATACGACAAGTTCAACGACCTAGCTAGCTTGCTTCAATAGAGGACACACAAACGGGACAAAGTTGTTGCTCGCGTACTTCGACTAGTCATGAACTCCGAGTAGGCCGTATACATGCCTTTTGTTTCAATTATTTTGTTTCAATTTCTCGAAGGTGTAGAAACACGTTTATATATATATATATATATATATATATATCTGTTTGGCATTATCTTCTAAAAGTTTCTTTTCACTTCTTGAACCCAAAATGTATTTCTGATAATATTTTGGACGATCTTTCCTAAAAATTCGACTCTTAGAAGAGATTTCATAAGTTAAAATCACGAAATACAACTTAATTTAAAAAGTTCTTTCGAAAACGGTTCAGAAATAGCATGTGATTATACTTATATCAGAGTTTAAATTAAACTTTATAAACATCTTTAAAATAAATTTGATGCGTAACAGAAAATTTAAATATTATTACCATCCTGTTAAACTTTTGAAAATTAAACTAAAGATTCCGAATACTTCACCTCTACCAAGTAACAACAAATTACAAAAGCAATGGGAAACAGAAACCATAGGTCTACTTGATAAGTGATGTATAATTTTATTCCAATCATTTCATTCTCAGTACTTCTGGAGTCTTTTGGCTCGGGTGGAACAAGGCCTTTAATTTGCCTAAGTTTCTAGGGCAGCCATGAAACGTGACGAGCCACAAAAAAACACAGTTGCCAGACATATATTTACATACACGCTATACACACGTTTTCCAAATCATTGATATCAATGAGTAGAGTACGACACTGCCGTAAGATATCGAGCAATATTGCTGAAAACGATGTAGATTGTGTTAAACATCATTTATTAATAAAAGATGAATCTCATGATATGAAATCTGTAATTAAGAGCGTTTTCTAATAATTATGGTGTTTAGTAATAGTGGTGCCCCGTAAGCATTTTTCTGTATATATCAACTCTGCACCTGCAGTGTTGCAACTTGGAATGCATGTAAATTGATGAGTAGTGTACTGCCAAGACTGTCGCAATATCGGTAGTGTTAAACATTACTTACGTACTAATCAAATATGGATCTCATGATATAAAATCTATGAAATGTTGGTGTTTATAAACATCAATGATGACCCTAAGCATTTTTCTATATCAACCACTCAATTGCGGAGTCGCAACTTTGGAGGCCCGTGGTCATTTTGTTAGCAAGTGAAATTCATTAGAAGGCCTAAAAAGTCTTTCTTCGCTTAAGAATATTAGTGAAGTTGTTGTGTGGACAAATCATAGTGGTTGAGTTCATAAGAAAAAAAGAACAATTATACCTAATTTTCTTTGCGGAGCATGTGGAGAGGAAGAAAAAAAGGTGAAAATAAAATAGTTGTATAAGTACTACGACTATTTGGATCAGTACTTAGGGCCTACAATTATGCTGTTCATTAATTATTTTGTTCCTTGGGTTTTCATAAAAAAAAACTCTAGAAATAGGAGCGATAGAATATTTGAATTTTCTCATGCATATGTAACTTGACTTTCTTTTTTCTTCTGTTTCCCCCAAAAAAAAAAAAAATGTAAGGTTGAAAATATTGATTTTAAATTTTTTTGAAACTTGACCTCATATCCATGAATATCTTGAATATGTCGTTTACCATTTTGACTTCTGGTAATGTTACAGTCATAGATTTTATTACCATGTTAACAAAGTGGCAACTCTGACTCATCAAACAAAGAACAATGGTAAGATGATTAAATCAGCCTCTTCTTATTGTCGTTTAATTGGTGATTTCTAGTTAGTAAGAGAAGTGTATATAGTGGTTTGCGAACATAGTTTTAGTACTAATTTCATAACTGATTTCACCATTGAGTAGATAGTTCGTATCCCTCCATCACACATTAAAAAAATAAAAAAGTGTGTATAGATGTGTGTATGTATGTATGTATATATATATATATATATACATATTCATATATCAATTTCACACACACACAAACAAAGGGGATTTGAAAAAACTAGTTTCCCGATATAGAATCATGCTAAAATCTACCAATAGAAAGCTTGCAATATTCATTGCTAATTTTGGATTCTCATACATATATTTTTAATGTCTAGTCTTTGTAGGTAAATTAATAAAAGATCAATATATATGTACTTTTTGGTTGGGTAAAACTGCGATAGAGCTTCTTTTATATATCTTATTAATATAACTCATTTTTAAACCGTTAAGATTACATCAAAGGGCTGATATGTTACTTGTGTATGATAGTTAGATTCTTTTATATATCTTATTAATATAACTCATTTTTAAACCGTTAAGATTACATCAAAGGGCTGATATGTTACTTATGTATGATAGTTATAATAGACCTTATCTCATATTAGTATAAACTAAAAAATAAAAAAATAAACCCCAAGTTAAAAAAAAAACTAATAGGGGTACGACGTGAGGGGGGCGTCGCCGGTTTCTGCATTTGGCATGGGTGCGGCGCTTTGTCTGCGTTTTGGGAGGGCGGCGGGGCTTCGTTGGCGTTGTGGGGGGCATATCTGGTCCAGTACGTAGGAGGGGAGGTGGGCCTTTGTTGGCATCGGGCCGGGGGGGGGGGGGAGTGAGGGGGGGAGAGACTGGGTCGCCGGCGTTGTGGGGGTAGATCTAGTCACCGGGGGTAGAAAAAGATATCCAAATGTTTGTTAGTCAATAAAACCCTTCAATATTGGATGAGCATAAGAGTAACCAAAGCGTTTTATCATCAGAAAAATTACAAAAAAAAAAAAAAAAGGACAATTAATAAGACACAAGTCAAACGTTGACTGACAACCGATAGTGGTCAGTGATCTTGAAACACAAAAAGAGAAGAAAAGAAAAAGGGATGGATTGAGAAAGTGATCCAAAAAACAAAGATTGCAAAGTATTTTGTGTGGATATATATATATATATATTTGTATGTGTTTAGTATTAAGATTTGGATTGTAAAATTTAAATTTAAATTGATTGTTCATTTATTAAGGAGTTTGAATTGTTGTAGTTAAAAAATGTAAAAACTTGAAATGCGTTCGGAAAAAAAATCAATATGGAGCTTGTTTCGTTTGTCTTGAAATTTTATACAATTAAAAAAAAAATCTCATTTGAACCTATCTATGTAAAGTTATGGACTTTAAAATTTGAGTTACAAAACTATATAAATAGTAAAACTAAAAGAAATAGATAAAAATTAAATTATAATTTTAAGGTTTGGATTATGTATCTAAACACTCGTAAAGACTTTGAGAAATCATCAAAGGACAAATTGACAACCTTTCGTCAACTGGAGCTAGTCTAGTCATTATTAAGGATCATTATTGTGATAGGCTAACCGAGAAATCCCAAACTCAAATTCTGTGAACGGTTAGAAATATATATTAAAAGTAAAACAAAATCAATAACAAGTTTTTTACTGGATGAAGATAGCAAATTTCAATTTGAGGGACGAAAGATCGTATATGAGAAATGGACTTAGAAATGGAGAGGAAAATAATAAACCGTGCGTTTATTGGACATAAAGTAAACCACTTGTTTACTACAGATCAAAACGCCGAAGAGATAAGTTGTAGGTTGTTGAGAGAGAGAAAAGAGAGAGAGAGAGAGTTATCTTGTGATTTATTTACTCATCATAAAATTAAACAACTAGGGTGGTTTTATTTTAATTAATTAATTAATTTATTTTTAAGGGAGACTTGAATTTCATTAAATCAACCCAAACTACATAGGAGACATATATATAGGCAAAACATCTGTGCCTATAAAATCCAACTGAATGCATGACAAGTAAGCAGGTGGTCTGCAGACTCTGCCTCGTTCCCACTAAAGAACATATGACGACAGTGGTGGAGCCAGGATGTTTTTGGAGAATTATAATAATAATAATTTTAGAAGGGAAAACAAGTGGAAGAAATGTAAAATTCATCGGAAGTACTTTATGGTTTCCCGATCAAGCTCATGGTTTTTTTTTTTTGGCAGCAGTACCTTGGGTTGGTCCTGCTCACACAACGGACAAACCTGAAAGCATTTGACCCTCTTTTGGGTAACGAAGACACAATATTAAGGCTCAGTTTCGGCACGTCTTTTGGAAATCATGTTTTCAAAAGTTTTGTCATTTTCTTCCAATTTTACTATTTATTTTTTCAAACATTTTAAAAAAAATTTAAACTTTAAAAGTTTATAAATTTATTATTTTAAGTCGAAATAAGATGAATTTTTTTTTTCAAATTATATAGAATTTTGAAAGGAACAAAACAAGATCTATATTGCTAATTTTTTCCGAACACATTTTAAGTTTTTACATCTTTCATTTAAAACAGTTTATTTTCAGCAAATGCACATTTCCAAAACTCAAACCATCTTTAACCTCCAAAACACTGTCTCCAAATGTGTCCCCAAATGGGGCCTAAAAAAAGAACCATCAAGGAAATTCGTTAAATTTAGCTTGTGTTTGGTGTACGGGTTTGGAATGAAATTTTTTTATTGAAGTTGATTGACTTTTTAAAAACTATATATAATTCTTGTTGATTTTTCAGAAAAAGACAAAAACTGAAATGAAAATTTTAGATTTGAACCTTAAAACCAAATACAAGCTTAATGGGATTCTTAAAGCTCCAAAGACCACCCAGTTTGTTTTTGTCCCATTTAGTTTAAGAAGTGAGTCTTATCACTTTGTTATATTTTTTCAAAGCTACAAGATGGATCTTATATATGTTCGGCCTTGTATGTTGATGATGTACTTATCGCTTTGATATAGAACATACGTTTGAGAAATTGTGGTAATTTTTGTTTACTATAACACTGTGCAAACACTAATTAATATAATCTAAGGTATCATCCATTATGTAACAAAATTGGGTAAATGTGTATCACATATATATGACTCAAATTATTTTTCAGTTAAGTTTCTATTTTGTGAGATTAAGAAAGTGATATATTGTGCTCTATTTAAATTTTATAAATAAGTTTATTGTGTTTAGAGTTATGTGTGGTTCGAAGAATAGAGAAAGAGTATTTTCTGTTGAGCAAAAGTGAGAAGAGAGATAGTCAAAGGGTATAAGGGGCTTTAGATAGAGGGTGTTTTCCCCAACAAGTGATAAGATCTTGAAAAAAATATCAAGATGTTGTCTGGTGTAATGTTTGATCAAGTTAAATGCTTTGATATAAAGAGTAATTTCAGCATACGGCAGAGTACGGCGAAGGATGTTCTAGTATAGTAAGGACTTCTAAAAGTATTACAAAGTCAGAAAGATGAAAGATAAAGATTGAGAAAAATTAGAAGCAAGAGCAGTAAGCACTAGTCGTTTGAGCTTGATTCTTGAATTGAAATATAGTTTTATGAATAAAACATCTCCTTCTAAGTTATGGAAAAAAAAAAAAAAAGATAAAGGAAGTCCCTAACAAATAGATTATAAATGAAAAAACAGTTGTACGAGTTACAGATGGATGAGGAAATTGATATTAGGGATTATATAAATAATTTTAATAAGTGTTTAACTTAGTTTTTATGTGAGGTCAAAATTGATGAGGAAAATAAAGCGGTAGATTTTTTGGCCTCCCTAACCAAATCATATAAACTTTAGTAACTACATTGTTGGTTGGAAAAATTATGTTGACCATGGATGAGATGTCGACTGCTTTGTTTAAGACTGCAAATATGAAATAACCTAATAGTTCATCTCATACTAAACAAGTTCTTCTGGTAAAGTCGAATTCAAATAAAGGTAAGAGTAAGACATGATGGAGATATTATATGATAAGAGAGCTGTCCATTTACATTCGCATTTATGGAAGGAATTTGAGTGCTTTTATTGTCATGAGAAGAGATACAGAAGAAATTGTGAACTGAAAAGCACATTAAAGAAAAGAGAAATCAAAAGACTCAAAATACAAAATATGCAAATGTTAATAGTGACATGTTTGGTAGCAAAGATAATATTTATTCTGTTACTACTAATAAAAATAGTCTGACATTTGGATTTTAGATTCTAGATGTTATTCTCATATGTGTCCACATAAGTACTGTTTTTATTCTTGTGAACCTTGTGATGCTGGTATGTTTCTAATGACTAATGATATTAGTGTTAAAGCCAATGGAATAGGAACTATGAAGGTAAAGATGTTTGATGAAGTTGCGAGAACATTGAAAAATGTTCGATATTCCTTGGTTAATGAGAAGTTTAATTTATTTGAAAGCTCATTTAGGTTGTGATTATCCTGCAACTGATGGCTTTAGGGAAGATAGGAGATGTGCTTTGGTAGCTATGAAGGGGAAAAAAATGAAGCATTTGTATAAATTGATTGGGAAGATAGTTGTAGGTAGAGCTATAAAGGTTAATCCATGTCACGAAGGTGGAGCTATGAAATAAGTTGCAAGATTGAAAGGCGTAACAAGATGGTGGTGACAACTGAAGACAAAACATGGAAGAAGAAGAAGAAATCGAGTTCCTCACTCAAGTTCGATGAGAGTATGAACTTGATAATTTCTTATTCGTGGCAAGCATGTATGTGATTTGAGGGAATTTGAGTCAAGGTAGAAAACTTTTACATGTACATGACTCAAAAAATTTTTTGATAAGTTTTTATTTTGTGAGTTTAGTAAAATGTTAATATTATGTCCTATTTAAAGTTTATAAATAGGTTTATTATGTTTAAAGCTATATATGGTTATAAGAATAAGAATAGAGAAAGAGTGTCTTCTTTTAAGTAAAAGTGCAAAGAGGGATTAAAAAATGTGTAAGGAACTTTATATAGAGGGGTGTTTTACCAACAATCTGTGGTCAATTTATTGTAGAACTGAATCAAAGTTACGTAATTAGATAGAAAATAGTAGCAGTATAAGAAGATAAATAAGATTGGGCGAGTGATTCAAGATGAAGTATAATACGTACATGTATCCTTTGTTTAGAACATCATTCTAAACTAAACATTTTCAACTTATTTTTATCTTTTTTTGAAATGTCAAAAAAAAAAAAAAATTTTAAGTTGTTTTTGAAAAGCTAAACAATTTCAATCCAAATAATTTAGTTCAAACAGGTAAACTAAAAGCAAATTAATGTAATGTGAGATCGAACAAGTTTTTTTTTTTTTTTTCCAGTTTAAAAAAAAGAGTTTTTACCAGTAAAATATGATGCCATGATGCCATTAGAAGCCGACGTGGGCAACATGAAATGCAAACAGAGAGAGTTAAAAGAAAAGCAAACTATTGGAGAATGTTAATAATTGTAATTTTGTATTTTATATATTTCTTGTAATTATATATTTAGTTACTTTACCAGTTTAGATTTCGGATTTTATTTGATTTATAAAATTCTTACTTTTAGGAAAGTTGGAATTTAATAATTTGTGTATAAATATTTGATCTCATCAATGAAAAGACTATTTTTTAATTTTTCAAATTCTAGGAGAAAGTATCTGAATGACAGAAATTTTAAGACCACTGCACTAACATGACACAAAAAAGAAACATTCGACCAATATAACACAAAATTAAACTAAAGTAAACTAAAATTTATATCATGTTAGTCTAAATTGGAGAGTTTGTGTTGTATTGGTCAATATATGAAAAAAAAAAAAGTGGCTATGTGGGTAATTTTCTCATTTTTTTTTTTCATTTTTTTCCTTTATATGAGTTATTTTGGTAATTTTCTCATTTTTTTTTATTTTTCTCTATATAAGTTATTTCAGTAATTTTCTCAATTTTTCTCTATATGATATCAGAGCCCTACAGCTCAAACGAGCGAGTCAATTGATCCAATACAAAATTGTTGACTCCAAATAAAGCATCATCTTGCAGGGGCAAGTTAAGGGTAACAAAGAAATTCGAGTCCTACATCGTAAAAATACAACATCAAATATCAATAATAAATGTATGAGTAATGAGGGTATATATAAGCATATTGGACGATCACACTTAATAGGTTGACCTTTTATCATCTCAGTCCCTTAACAACAATCTCATAGTTCACTGATTCTCCTAATCTTCATACTATGTATGTCTAATGAGTATAAAGAATGAAAGAAGCGAGTCAAATAAACTCTTTATAAACATTTCATAGGAAAGAATTATATGTATGAAAAGAATTATATAGAGATATAGAGAAAGGAGAAGGGGTGAAAAGAATTATATAGAGATATAGAGAAAGATGAAGGGGTGAGACAAAGAGAACGTAACTCGCGTACTCATGTTGTTTTCACAAAATGACAAGGGTGGATAACAACCTAAGATCGGTGGAGAACAACCTAAGATCGCTGGAGAACTTGCCGTGGTTGGCAGGCAAAAAGCTCGTGACCATGTTTCTCCACGTGAAATGTTCACTTTGTTACCGTACTATTTCTCCCTGCAATGGCAATGGAGTTCAAGATTCTTTTGTGGACAACCAGCAACGTCAGACTTCTACCAGTGACAATGGGACAGACAGACGACCAAAAAACTCACACTGTTTTAAATAGGCTAAAATAAACCCAAATCTAAATTCAAAATCAAATATAAACTAATAATTAATCCTAATCTTAATTCAATTATATATATTTAATTCTCAACACAAATATAATATATATATATATATATATACATGTCTCTTTAGCTTTTATTGTGTATATATTCTCTAGCTCATACAATTTGCAGTAGCTGCGTTCGCCATATGGCTGAATCGGAGATCAAATTATTTCATTCTCCATTACGGGAGAGGAGAAGATCAGTACTACCAGAAAGCGCAGCCTCCACTTCCATTAAGGATATTGCTACAGACGATTTATTAGCAGAGATATTTCTTCGATTACCTGATTCCAAATCCGCAATCTTATATAGCTAGCTTTGTCTGCAAGCGCTGGTTTTCGATCATCTCCAACCCTCAATTTATTCACAATTTCCTCGCCCACTGCCGCCGCCGCTGAAATCAGTGCTTTCAGAGCCAACCTCTTCTGTTCCAGAGCTCCGATTTACTCGGAACCGGTCGTCTCTTTGTCGATGACACAATCCATCCGTCAAATATTTCCGATATCCGTAGATTGCTATTGAAGCGATTCATCAATGACTTGGTGCTTGTGCTTTCGGGCACAACGTACTCGATCATCAATCTAACTACCAAAACGGCGGTGGAGCTCCCGGCGGCGCCGCAGGGAAGTTATAAAATGTTTGCCTTGGTTCGCAATCCGCACCGCCGCCCCGAGGAGGAGGACGACGGATATGGCTCGGATGCAAGCACGTTCCCCTGCAGCACTCCTTGCAAGCTCGCCTTGTGCACCAAACTCCACGACTTTTCATCTTCGCTAAGCTCCCAAATCTTGACCGCAAACCTGCCCTCCTTATGCTTAAACACCCGCTACAGCGCAGCCTCCCGCGGCACGCTCCCAGGCACAGGTTGTTCCTGAAAGACCGCCACGATATCCCTAAATCCGTAGGCAGAAAAATGTGACGGAAATTCTTCGCGTGTCCAAACGGATCAAACGTGACAATGCTCCACACCGGCCGCTCCCAACTCGTCCCGTTCAGCCAGTAGAGCACTCCGCCGCGGGCCACGGCTCGGTCAGACGAATTCCATAGCCATAGGGACATTGACTGTGGCGACGACGCTAACATTTCACAGTTTCCAAACAACAGATCGCAGCCACAATCTTTATATGAGATAACGGGGACTCGAACTTGATCATCACCACACGGTATCCGCGCCACGATCCGTCGTCATCGGCATAGCAGCAGCGCGGATCGCGGACTAAGGAAAATCTGTGTAAAGCTCTCCGCCGCGGTAGCGGCGGCATTGGAGCTCGACTGTTTTCTTCTTAGTTTGATTGGAAAGGTAGAGTCTTTCGCCGTAAAGCAGAAGCGCTAAGTTGTTGTACGTCGCCTTTATGCTGAGAGGCTTCGGCGCATCAATGGCTGAAAGCGTTGATTGATGGATTCGGCTTCCGACATAGAGATGACCTAATCCTGGGAATCTTATGTATAGGAACAAAATAGATTCGCTGCCACGGTACTGATTTCGGCGGCGGTGGCGGTGGCTGTAGCTGCGAATAAATTTAGGGTTGGAGATGAGCGAATACCAACGTTTGGAGACGGAGCTACATTGGATTGCGGATTCGGAATCGGGTAATCGAAGAAATATGTCGAGTAACAAAAATCATTAGGAAGCAATTTTGTTCATGAATTTGGATGCTGCGCGTTCTGATGTTACTAATGTTCTCTTCTTTGGTGATGGAGAAACGGATATAATTGGAATCGGCCATGGCGGTGGCTTCCTACGAACTTAAGAGATCAACATATTAATGATCTCAAATTCTAGTATAGTATTATTTTCTAAAAGTATCAAAAGATGGTGATTTGATTTCTTTTCCCCTCCGCTAGGGTTTTGTAACCAAAAATAATCTGCAATACAAAAACAAGTTTAACCCCTTGAAAACTACAATTTTTAGTATTTTAGAATGACGCTGACAGGATAATTCAATTCCTGCCTTTCCTCGAATTTGCTGTTAACTCTGTTGATTAATTTTATTTCCATCTTTTTTTTTTTTGGAAAAATTAAATTAAGTGATCTTTTTTAGTAACTTAATATAATAATTAGCCTAATTTTTTTTTATTTAGTAAAATGATCGTTTGTTATTTTTTCAGATTTGGTCAATTAGTAATTGATTATGAAATTTAGTAATTGACTATAAAATTTAATGAATTACGTTATGATTAATCAGTAATTGACCGGTCAATCAGTGATTGATTAGTGACCCTTCTAATTAATTTTATTTACGTGATCAATTATTGTTTGATCATTTAAGAAAGTTGATCAATCGTTTTAGGAAAAAAAGCCTCTAAATTTAATTAATTTATAAAAAAATTCAGCCATATATATATATATATATATATAACTTCTTAAAAAAAGTTATTTAGCTATAAATCCTTAAAAAAGAAAAATTTATGAAGCTATAAATCCTTTAAAAAAAAAAAAAAAAAACTTCTTAGATAATTGTTATGTTAGTTACTCATTACTTTTTTGCTTTGTAATTCAGATATTTGGGACTCTTTACGCGTCTTTCAATTTACTTGATTGGAATTTCAAAAAATAAATACTTCATAATGGTGGTGATGATATGTTGTTATCACGATATCTTTTTTTTTTTTTTTTTTGTGGATAATATTTCCTATCTATTTAAAATACTATTTTTTGAACTTATTTAAAATACTATTTATGACATTAAAATAACTAAAAAAGAGCTTAATCAAAATTATTTTTTTCTGTGTGTTTGTATTTATATTTTTGTTTAAAGTTTTCGAATTTTTAGTTTGAAAATAAGTTTCTATATAATGAATGTTTAAAACAATAAATGATATATATTATCATGTGTGGTTTCTGTAGTATTCTGTCAATTATAGCGTAAGGGGTTATTTTTAGACCATTTTTTTTAAGAATACAACGGATAAACGTAATATTAGAAATCGTTTTAGATATTTGTATAATTAAAATTAAAAAAAAAAAAACCAAAGCAAAAGTGATATTTCAATTAGATTCTTTCCCTTAAAATTTACATACAGAACTTCAACACCAAGAAGATAAAAGTTTCTCGAGAAAGGATCAAAGATTAAAAGAAAAAAGAAAGTGTTGAAGATAAGAAACTTAGGGTTGAAAGAGACCAATAGCTATGATACCAAATTGAACTAGTAAATTTCTATTGGGGTTTGAAAGATAGTGATTATGTTGTATATTTTCCCATCCGCTAGCTAGAAAAAGATACTATCTAATTAAAAAAATCATATAAATTATAAAAACAATGTTAATCCCCTCCGGGAATTTTGTATATTCATTCTAGGATGAAGCTAACATATCAAATTAATTCAAGCCTTTCCTTTTTTTTTTTTTTAAATCCCTTTTCCTCTTTTAAAAGTCTCATTTTTTGTTTTTGTTTTTGTTTTTTCGAAAAAATGTGGCATGAAAAGGTTTACTTTCATTTGAGACATAAGCTAAAAAGATAACTCCTTTAGAACAATTCACATTTAAGTTGAGAATATTTTTTTAATTGAGATTTAGAAGAGAAAAATATAATGTGAATTTTGAAAAAGAAAAAAAAAATTATTTGAATTATAATTTTTCAAAAACACATTTTAACCTAATTCCAAACAAGAACTTATACACAAATCACTTATATTTCCCTATTTTGGAAGGATTCAAGGATTCAAAATAGTGGATTTGAAAGGGATGTAGTGCAACCAAACAATAGAATTGTCCTCTCTCTGCCCACCTCTCAAACCAACAAACGCACTCTCTAGAGAAATCATACTTGCACGACGGTTTTCGGAGACCGCTTTCCGCTCCGTATTTTTGCCTCACTTTCCATGACGGTTTTTACAAAACGGTCGTGAAAGCTCCGTCGTGGAATCTGAATTCTGTACTAGTGATGGCTTGTTTGGTGTTTGAGTTAAACTCCAACTGAACTGTATTTTTTTAACTGAATTTTTGTCTTTTTATGAAAAGTCAACACAAATTATAACTAGTTTTTAAAAAATCAACCAACTTCAACTTAAAAATTTTAATTCCAACTAACGGTCCAAACGGAAGCTTAGTGTTGCTTGCTACGCAGCCAGTCAGCCACCCCCATGGGCAATTGGATAGCTAAGTTATTTGTTTCTCCACCACCAGAAAGCGCAGCATCCAAATTCATAAACAATATTGCTACTGATGATTTGTTACTCGAGATATTTCTTCGATTACCGGATTCCAAATCCGCAATCCAATGCAGCTCCGTCTCTATTATCGACAACCCTCGATTTATTCGCAGCTTCTCCGCCCACCACCGCCGCAGTAATGATCAGTCCGATCAGGACCCAGCTTTTCTGTTCCAGATCAGACGTTCATAAGTAACAGATTTTCTCTTTGTTCAACACAAAATCCATCCATCAAATGCTCTTCCAACCAATGTTGTTATCTCTAGAGACAAACGGGATAAGCATCTCAGCGCAAAGGCCTCCTTCAACGACTTGGCGCTGGTGCTTTTCGGCGAAAAATATCTTATAGTCAATGCAACTACGAAAAAGGCGATCGAGCTACCGGCGCCGCCACGGGGGAGATTCAAAGGGTTTGCCTTGGTTCACGATCAGCGCCACCGCGACGAGGACAACCCCGGGTCAAGATGCCTCGGATGCAGGGTGGTGATGATCAGCTCCGACCGCGATATAGTTGAAATCGATGACGATGACCACATTGAGCTCGGCGGATATAAATTTAGGGCTGCGATATTCAGATTGGAGACCGGTGAATGGAGCGTATCGGAGGTGACCTCAAAGAGGAAGCTGCAGTTTGTGAATGAAAATATCGTCAACTGCGGCGGAGTCCTCTACTGGCTGAATGGGGCGAGGTGGTGGGCGCCGGAGCACGGCGTTGTCGCCTTCGATCCGTTTGGGGACACGAAGCAATGCTGCCACATAGACGTGCCGGCGGGGTTAACGGACAAATAGTTTGCTGGAATTCCACCACAATGACGGCGACGTTCTCTTCTGGCTCCACGAAAAACGCGTCGTTCGCCGCTACAATTGGTTGGTAGACAAGTCGATTGATATAGGCAACTTCCAAGACAACGTAGACATATTGGAGCTGATGGCTTTGCAATTTGTGTTTCCACCATGGCCAACCTCACTTCTTGCAAAATATCCTTCCTTCTCCGTAGAGAAATTTGTTGAAGTTTAAATTTGATGTTTAAAAAAAGCATGATCTTCATGTTTTAATATTCTTGCTAGTGTTTTTTTTTTTTTTCTTTTCTTTTCTTTTTTCTTTTCTTTTCTTTTCTTTGAACATTTGTAAGACACTACAACTCAAAGTGTATCATACATTATGGTGGTTACAACTTACAACACTGTTGCGTATCTATTTTCGTACGTGCTCGTAAGTGAACGAATCACCACAAGTAATAAAGTGACAAAATATCGAGTATCATTCCACAGAGATTGAAATTAAGAAACTAGCTAAGTACCGCAATTAAAATGACTCAATTTTATCTAAGCTATCAAAATTAAAAGAAAAAGAAATAAGCAACTAAATTAAGCAATTAAATTAAATTAAGGTTAAGCAAAATAAAAGCAATCGAAAATATGGATTGAAGGGAACTCGATGGTGTGTAAGGCTAGGGGGTTCTGATTTCACTTTACTTAAATTTGCTTATCCAATTCAAGGCTTGTTAATCGAATTCATTCAAATCATAAATCGTAAGTGACTAATTTTAATTTCACTCCCTCTCCCGAGTGTTGAGTAAAATAATATGTAAAATTAATCAAATTAATATCCCTATTAACTCAACCAATTAAGCACCCATTACGTAACCCTATTCTAGTGATTACCTAGGTCATATTAGCCTCCTGAACTTAGTATTGCTATGGATTATGTTTCCCAAGTCCTAACATATGAAATTAACTCTCCCGAGCCCAATTTCATACATCTAATAACTCTAATTTAAAGGTAAATAAAATTAGGAAAAAGCATAGAGAAACACAAATAATTCAAAATGGGATTCAATCAACAAGCATTAAATTCATCAAAATATAGTCATCATCAAGCTACATCATATCCCCTAGCTTAAAAAGTTTAGCTAGACATCAAAGTTTTCAAACCCATAACCAAATTTAAAACAAACATCAAACCCATATTCAAACAAGAAATCAAAGAGTAAATGCAAGTTCAAGAGCTACAAAGATAGAGAGGAAAGTAGAAAGAAAAAGAACTAGTTGAAGAACAAGCTCCCAAGTCTTCAATCTCCTTGAATCTCCAAGAAAAGCCCTTCAAAACCTAGAAGTTTTCTCTCTTTTTTCATATGAGGTTTGGGTCTCCAAAAGCTCCCTTTCTTTTTCGCACCATTCCCTTTTATATCCCCCAAAAATCAGTCCATTTTCACCTTAAAATCAGTTATCCACATGTGCGGGCACTGCAGCGGATGAAATGGGGGCTGTAGCACGTATCTGGTGGTTAGGGTTTCAAGAGGTGCACTGCAGCTGGCTTTTTGTGCACTGCAGCGCGCCTGAAAACTGGAGAGGGGCGGGTTGCAATGGGCTTTTTGTGCACTGCAGCCTGGAAAGTCCAACTCTCGGCCTTTTTAGCGCGCTGCAGCAGATGTTTAGTGTGCTGCAGCCTGTTTCATGTTTCTTTGATTCCTCTTTTGGTGCCTTTTTACTTATTCTTGAAATTTACTTTCAAAACAACATGAACATAATAAAACACACTAATAAAAGTGCTCAAAAACTAACAAAATGCATAAGAATAAAGATCGATAAAATCACTATATCAAACACATTGTTGATTTCTTTTATTATTACTATTATTATTAGCTTCTGTTTGACTTTCAGATTTAAACTTAAAGTTTTCATCTCAATTTTTGACTTGTTATAAAAAATTATCAAAATTTTAACTAGTTTTTGAAAAGCCAACTAATTTCAACCTAAAAATTTCATTCCAAACCCGTATACCAAACGCAAACTTAGTGTTACTATTATTATTAGTCTTACTATTGTTATTATGATTATTGTAGCTTTCTATTTTTCCTTATATTAGTTTTACCCTCTGTTTGATTCGTTGGTTGAAGAAAAAATTTTTAGGTTATAGTTAGTTGATTATTTAAAAACTAATTATAAATTTTGTTAAAAAAAAACAAAAATTGGTAAAGAAATTTTGAGTTGGAGATAACAAACCAAACGCACGCTTATTAATCATATGTTCATAACTGTGATTTCACTCGTATAGCATGTTGAGTTCAAGATATAAATACAAGCAAGAAATACTCGGAGGTTTGGGAAAAGTTTATTTGTATACGAATACGCTGAGTAATTAAAAATGATAAAAGATGAAACTTTTCATTCCAAGCTAAAAAAATGAAGTTTTCTCCGATGCTTTGATGCTTTGGACTTGAAGAATGAAGATCAATATGTAACTCAAAATAATAATAATAATAATAATAATAAGAAGGAAGTGTAGAGGGATGTTGGGTAAGAATAGTCACTAAAGACTCTATAATCGGGTCTTACGTTGGGGCGTTACGACATAATACCATGAGTAATATACTACAGTTGGGCACTACCGCAGAAGGTTTTTATTTATTTATTTATTTTTTTCTTCGGGATGTCAAGAGAAATAGAAGAGGTTCTACTGAAATATTTAAATGTTTTTTCCTCCTTTTTTTTTAATGTTTTCCTTTTCTTTTTCCTTAATTTTTTTTAAAATTTTTTCTCCATCTTAATTGTTATAGTTTTGTGATATAGCAATAATTTAACATTTGAATTCACCAAATGTAGAGTTTGAATCTCTTATCCTCAAATTTAAAAAATAAAATGAGTTTTTTTAATTGTAAATTATTTTTTTAACACAGTTTTGAGTTTGTGATCATTTTGATATATGTTTTTTTCCCCCTAAATAAATTCGTATCGAAATCATTTTAGATATTTTTCCAAATAAGTTCGAGTACTCGATCACAAATCCACAATCCGATGCAGCTGCGTCCCGAAGCGCTTGCATTCTCTTATCGCCAGCCCTCGATTTATTCGCAGCTGCTTCATCCACCGCCGCGGCCTCCGCAATCAGTACTTTCGGTATCAAACTATGCAGTTTCAAAGCAGAGATTCAATAATAGTTTCGCTCTTTCAATCCATATTCGATTAGTTCTCTCAACCGGAATTAGGAGTTAATCAAACCTTTCACAGGAATCTTTCACAAAATTATCAACTGATCAGAACGGTTCGTTATTAGACCGTGGTATTGGATTCGCCAAATACAACATTATTGTATACTCTTTCATATGTATAGCGCGACCCAATCTTTGTTTTTCATGTTTCTAATCTCTTACCCCTTATTTTTTGAATCGAAATATCTAAGAAATTCGCCTTTGACAGTAATATATGTTGTATATGTAAATCCTAGATGGAAAAATATGCGGAATTCGTCCATGAAAAGATGAAAAGAAAGTAAGGGGTATAGATTAAAAAAAAAAAAAAAAGATAATAGCTTAGGCCTAAATCAATATGTTGAACAATTGATATTGACACAAATCCACGGAATCCTCGCAAGCTAAAGGCGGTGTCCAACGACTTGGCGCTGGTGCTTCACCGCCAAAGATTAGTCATAGTTAATCAAACTATTTGAAAAAAGGTCGTGCTTCCTGCGGCACCATACCAGGGATTTTTTTTTCAGAGGTTCGCCTTGGTTTGTGATCCGAAACGCTGCGCCGAGGATGTCGATAGATTGTGGCTCGGATATCGCGTGGTGATCGTCAACTACTCCTCCCGTAAAGAAAGCGGCGAGGATCAGTTCGTGGCTGCGATCTTCTGTCTGGAGAGAGGAAGATGGAGCAGAACGGTGGTGACATCGCCCAGCAGGAGGCTGTCCAAATGGGAAGGCAGTGACCGAGTCGTGGCCTGCGGCGGAGTCCTTTAGGTGGTCAACACATTAGATGAACGTGGTGGCATTCGGACCCCAACGACGGCAACGTTCTCTTCTTGCTCTGCGGAGACCGCGTCGTTTCCCGCTGCAAACCTCACTTCCCAAAGAACTTCCTAATTCTATGTAGATTTATTTATATTTAAAATGTGTTTGGATTGCATGTTTAAATATAAATTTTTCATCTTAGTTTTTATTTTTTTTATTTTTTTATTTTTGAAAAGTCAACTAACTAGTTTTTGAAAAGTTAATCAATTTTTTTTTGTTGATTAAAAAGTTAATTAACTTAATAAAAATTTTATCTCAAATCCATGTTCCAAATGACTCTTTAGAAAAATGCAAGCTCTTCATCATGTTATTATATCTTGGAAAATGGTTTTTATTAAAATATTTGTCCGCCAGTAACAGAAACTTACAGAACTCAAAGTGAACCATACACTACAGGTGAGAGTTTTTTTTTTTTTAATTATTATTTTTTTATTTTTTAAGGAAAGTTAAAATATGAGAATTATGGTGGTGGCCTTTTTGGAGAAATTATAAAAAAGTGGGTACATTCATACACTTGTTTCTGGGGTGTTGTAGAATATTAATTTATAATCGTATGCAATTTAATTCTTAAATTCTTAGTTGGCATTTTGGTGTAGGAGACGAATAAGATGGAAAAGAAAAAACTTTAGTATGTTTGTTTGAGCGGTTTTTTTTGGAGCTATTGAACTTTGTATTTTTGTCGATTGTGTTTCAGCTATTTGGGTTGTCGTTTTGTTTAGAGAACTTGCTAATCATTTTGACTTTTGTATTTGAGCAGGTCATGATCATAAAACGCAGCGTTTAGGGATGCTGATATTACAAAAAAAAAAAAAAAAAAAAAGAGTTCTGTTACATAGATGCACCTAACTTCTTTATTTTCAGCCATGAATTTGGCTTGAGGTCTGATTCAGTAAAATAGTGAAATATTTAAATGCTTGCACTCTAATAATTGTGTAATTAAACATATATTGAAAAAAACATTACATTTAGATCAAATATCAAATTCAGTAAATGAAGCATCAAAGAAGCATCATCAATTATCAATCTTGCATTTTTCCACTATAAATGTCCAAAAATTATCATCTGATTTAATTTTTCAGTTTTTAAACACTTATTTTAAAAAAGAAAATAGCTGAATCTTTGGTCTCCGTAAAAACATATATATTAATATTCTTTATAATTTACCATTCACCACGTAGTTTCTTTTTTCCTCCCTCCGATCCATTCACCAAATAGTTAATACCGATCAACCATCTTTAAGAAAAACAATCATTTTTCTAATTTAACGGAAAAAAAAAAGTTTAAATGACTGATATAACAAGATTTAAAACAATTTTTGAATTTTTTTTAAAACAATCATTTTCCCACATATATAAGTAAAAAATTAAGGGCCAATAGATAAATAAACAGGACATCCACTTGCGATAGGCTGCTTGCCACTGTAGAATCCAGAATTTGACAAAATTCTCCTTTTCTTTCATTAAAAAGCCCACTCCAAGTAAAAGCCCACCCAATGCCTAAGAAATGGAAACCAAAGTGCATAGTTATTCCTTGTTTTCCCCTCCATTGATTTCCAAAAGGTTCCCTTCTTCACCTGGATTCCCTCCTCACCAGGTGCACTTTTTCTCATCATCCAAACAAAGTCCCAGAAAATCCTTGAGAATGTCCCAGGCTGCACAAAACCCAGGTAAGAAAAGATGTATGAATATCTGATTAAGTAGGTAATGGAGTGTCCGGGAATCCTGAAAATCTTATATCTGAGCCTGATACAAGCTTCTATAACTGTAATCTGATCTGGGTTTGTTTGGTTTTAGTTGCAGATACTTATATCCGATTCTACTGGATATCTGTCTAAGATTTAATTATTTATTTATTTGTGAATTGCTCTCTTTGTAGTGGTTCAGCAGCAGAAAGTGGTGATTCCAAATAAATATGGCGAAAAACTTGTGGGCTTATTGCACAACACTGGATCAGTGGAGATTGTGATCTTATGCCATGGTTTTAAAGCGGTTAAGGTTTGTGATTTCTTATGTATGAGCGGTTATTTATCCTATTTGGCTTCATTTTAATTTTAATTTTTTTTTTTTCAATCTGTCAAAAAAAAAAAAGAAAAGAATTGCTTAATTCAATTCATTGTGGAGGAGTTTCATATATATATATATATATATATAGACATATACACACACGCATATGTATATCTATATGTTATATTTTCACCTACAGGAACATATAATAATGACTAACGTGGCTGGTGTATTGGATAAAGAAGGAATCAGTGCCTTTCGTTTTGACTTTGCTGGAAATGGGTAAGGTTCTGGTTTTAACAAGATGTGTAAATAATCTTGGTTTTAGCATATTATGTATTTGCAAATTCTGAAAGATTGACAGTTGCTATAAGCAAGTAGTTGCCATCTCACTATTACTGACATGGGAGTCGAGAAAATTCCGAATCTATTCATAGTTTTCGAATGATGATTAGCTTTTGAAGTAGAACGTTAATGTTTATTAAGGATAGTTTGTTTAAATGACAGTTGTATATTCAAAAATGCTATATTGAAAACTAGAATTACCTTAAACATGGCACCTTATCACAAGTACTTATAAGTAAATGGCGTTCAACAGACTAACACTCGAAACCGTACAGCATTACAACTATAAATGGAACTTATATATATACATATATATATCAATGATGAAACATGGGATATATTGATTCCCGACATGTATACACTTTGAGTCAAGGTAGAAGGGAGGTGTGTCAATTAATTTATTTCAGAATGTAAGGAAACCGATATTGAAGAATAACAAGAAGCCTTTTCCTTGCCTGGTTTTGTGTTGCTTAAATCACTGTTCTTTTGGTTGTGCCATCTTTACCTTGCAAATGCAGGGAAAGTGAAGGTACGTTTGAGTATGGGAACTATAAGAAAGAGGCTGATGATATCCATGCCGTAATCGAGCACTTCAACGGAGAAAATCGCATAATAAGTGCTATTCTTGGACATAGTAAAGGTTTGCTTTCAAATCTCAAATATGAAGAACTTCTCCCGCATATTAAACGTATGAAAACTTATTGTTTAACACAAAATAGAAAAGCAAATTAAGACAATCTTAGCTTGCATTTGGTGCACCTGTTGGAGTTGAGTTTTTTTGGGGTCGGAGTTGTTTGACTTTTCAAAAACTAGTTAAAATTTTTGTTCTTTTCAGAAAGAGACAAAAATTAGTTGAAATGCTTTAGTTTGAACAGGTGAACCAAACAGGACATTAGACTAGCTTTCTAAAAATTAATCATTTTGTTGGGCGCTAGTATCTACAAATTACGTTCAGGAAAATGCCCGATCAGCCTAACAGAAGCCTACTTTTTGTTGGCTAATAATCCTTTGGTTGCTTCAATTTGTCTGCTCAGATTGAAAGATCTCTTGCAATAACTGCACAGATTTTATGTCTTAAAAGGGCATGTCACCAAAATCTCCTATTGCAGGAGGCAATGTGGTTCTCCTCTATGCTTCTAGATATCATGATGTCCGAACGGTTATTAATGTTTCTGGGCGCTATGATCTGAAGAGAGGCATTGCTGAACGCATGGGAGAAGATTTCATGGAAAGACTCGAGGAAAAAGGTTATTTGGACGTCAAAGATAAGAAAGGTAACTTTGCTAATTTCTTCAATACCGTACTTTTCTTTTTCTGGATACTTGTTTCCCCATCCTTTCTGAACATGACGTTTACTGTAGAGAATTCAAGTTATCGTGTGACCGAGGAAAGTATGATGGAACGGCTAAGTACTGATATGCATGCTGCTTGTCTCAAGATCGACAAAGAATGCAGGTTATTTGCTGCTAGCATGACAATATTTCCTTCTTCATATCATCTGTGAATGTGACTGCATTTGACGGCTATTGTACCACCCAGGAAAAGCACGGTCACATTTAAAACTAAATACTGACCGTTGAAATATCTGTCTTTCTCATGAACATAACATTCCACGTCTTCTACCGCAAAATGCAGGGTATTAACAATCCATGGTTCAGCAGATGAGATCATTCCCGTTGAGGATGCGTTAGAGTTCGCCAAGATAATACCAAATCACAAATTGTGCATCGTTGAAGGAGCGAATCATCGTTACACTTCACATCAAGCTGAGTTAGCTTCAATCGTTGTGGAGTTCATAAAGGCAGCCTTGGAGCAGGACAAGGCTGCTTCTAGTTAGGTACCTACTTCCAGTCTCTGTCCCAACGACGTTGGATCGATTGAGCTGAGAATAATAAAGGGCATGATGAACATTATAATTGGTTTCATGTGTATTCCCAAACCCGACCCCGACCCCGACCCCGACCCCGACCCCACTCATTATGCGATGGCTGATGAGATCCATCAGATTTGAATGGTGGTTTTCAGAACTAGGCAATTCAAATCTATTTGTATAATGAACTGTTGCTAAAAGAGTTTGGTTCAGTGTGTCGGCTCTCTTCAGATACTTGAACTTGATATTACCAACGTAAATAGATTATTTGCCTTGTAAATTTCTATTTACTGAATTTTTAAAACCTATTATTTACTTTAATTATTTACTGTTCTTAAATAAACCAATCGAACTTTTATATATTACTAATACATTACCTATTCTACTCCGATAATCTTTCAATAAATATATATTATTCACTAAATTTTCATAATTACACAGATATTATTGCTCAATCCATCGCTATCGGATTTTCTTAGCACATGCTAATCTATCATTTTAATACATATGTACTGTAGAACGCCTTCGAAAAACGACATGCCGTGCACTTTTTCAATATGTTCATTCCCGGATAAACGACAAACATGTTAAACGACAAAATTCCGTTACATTCGTCTTCGGATTCATTACTCTCCGATTCTCTCCTTTTTTTTTTTTTTTTTTTTTTTTGGAACTTATTATTCTCGTATTCTTTGCCATTACTTTCTCAAACAAAAAAAAAAACAAAAAAAAAAATCAAATTTGTACTTACGTTCATACCCTAAATTATATGTACTTTATTTTTTACCCAAAAATATATATATGTACTTTATTTTTTACCCAAAAATATATATATATATATATGTACTTTATGTTATGTGAAAGTACAACTACACCCTTACAAGACTGCAAATTTGCAATAGCACCCATTAGAAAATATTCAATTCATAGAAAAATTCTTACAGTGTCATGAAATACATCACGTATTTATACTATCTTTTAAAATGACAAAAATACTATTCATAATGCATTCGTTCTTACTTTTAGACTGTTATTTGATAATTCAGTCACTCATCACGTGATGGTCCAATCATATGTCACGTGAATTTTTTTTCTTTGATTTGTTTTAATTAGTTTGATGTAAAAGCATGTGCTCGCCAAGTAGTATGATATAAAATTAGATTCGATGTCGACTCATCACATCCTAGGGTTAAAGAATGTCCCAAGGGTTTGGTTGTTCGCCGATTCAAGTGTTGTGCAAGTTGGATTTAGAACAAAGCGAGACAATTCGGTTCCCATCTTCCTCAAAAAGCGACACAAAACATGTGAGGAACCGGTCCCTCAAAAAATAGCTGGGGGACTAAAGAAAACTCCTTAAAAAAAAGTTTATTTTTTACAGCGCTTTTTAGTTTTATTGGCCAGTGAATATGGAAACCCAAGTGTGTGGTTGTCATTAATTGTTTTCGTCTTCATTGATTTCCGAAAAGTTCCCCACTTTCACTGAGATTTCCTCTTCAACAGGTGCGCACTTTTTCTCACCAGCCAAACACGGTTCCGGAAAATTCTGGAGGATGGCCCAGGCTGCACAAAACCCGGGTAAGAAAAGACGAATGCAATCATGAAGTTTCCGGAAATCAATAATCTTCTATCCGAGCTTGATACAAGCTTCCATAACTCTAGTCTGATCTGGGTTCTCAAAATAACAATGCAAATGTTTAACTTTAGTTGCAGATACTTCCAAAATGTTATAATTTGACAGATGGGCATTCTTGACCCATTGAATATATATGTCATGTATATTGCTTGATTCTCTATGAAATTTGTCTGAGTTGTTACTGTTTTTTGAATTGCTCTCTCTCTGTAGTGGTTCAGCGGCAGACAGTGGTTGTACCAAACAAATATGGTGAAAAACTTGTGGGATTATTGCACGACACTGGATCAGCGGAAATTGTAATCTTATGCCATTGTTTTCGATCCAATAAGGTTTGTGTGTCTGATTTCTGAAGGAAAAAAAAAAAAAAACTATTCTCTTTACTTGTTCCTGCTTGCTAAGAACGAAATTAATGTAGTGTTTATTGACTAGTAAGTAAGTTTTATGACTAAGTAGACATTCATTATTTGGAATAGTTCCCATATCAAAAAAAAAAAATGCTTTGCTGTATTTTATCATGGAAAAGTTTCAGAACAAATATCTGTTTCCTACAGGAACATACAGCAATGGTTAACTTGGCTGTTGCATTGGAAAAGGAGGGAATCAGTGCCTTCCGTTTCGACTCTGCTGGAAATGGGTAAGGATTTGCTGGTTTAATAGCATGTAATAACCTTGATCCTAACATTGTAAATTTAATTGTCAAATTGAGTGTCAGATTTTTTCAATCCGAACACAGTCCGAACTTTTTGTTCTAAGCACAGATTCGGATGCGGGCCTAATTCAAACAACTAAACATGCACAGCTAAGGAAGTTCTATTTAAAAGTACAGTAGAGTTACCTTAGACATGGTACCTTATCGGAAGTATTTTTAGAAAATGGCTTTCAACTGATTTTATAGGACTTAACTGGATATAATTTGCCATAAAACAATACAATTATGGATGAAGCTTGAGATGTATTTATCCGATATATATGGATATTCTGAATCAAAACTGGGAGCTAACAATGAAGAAGTATCAGAAAGCTTTTCCTACACTTAGTTTCATGATATTTACGTCATGTTCATTTGGTTGTGCTATCTTTGCCCCGCAGGGAAAGTGAAGGTACATTTGAGTTTGGGAACCATAAGAAAGAGGCTGATGACATACGTGCTGTAATCGAACACTTCTCCGGCGCAAACCGCAAAATCGGTGGAATCCTTGGACATAGTAAAGGTTTGCTTTCAAATCTCAAACAAATAGCACTTCTCCTACATATTGAACATATGAAGTTTTACACTGTTTTTCAATACGTTTGGTTGGATTGAAATTTCTATTACTATTGGCATAATATCACGCTTTTTATGTTTTAAAAGAGCACGATTTCATGATCTCCAATTGTAGGAGGTGGTGTGGTTCTCCTGTATGCTTCTAAATATCATGATGTTCGTACCGTCGTCAATGTTTCTGGGCGTTACGATCTAAAGAAAGGCATGGTGGAACGCTTTGGAGAAGAATTCATGGAAAAACTCAAGGAGAAAGGTTATGCTGACGTCAAAGATGAGAATGGTAAATTTGCTAATTTCTTCAACAGTGTTCTTTTTCTGAGTACTCAGGATTTTCCGTCCTTTCTGAACAAATTGTCTGTAGGAAATGTCAGTTATCGTGTGACCTACGAAAGTATGATGAATCTTCTGAATACTGATATGCACGCGGCTTGTCTTGAGATAGACAAGGAGTGCAGGTGATTGAAAGTGTTCTTCCCGTGCATTTCTTGTATGAACAAGTTATTTAAGCAAGGAACTGAGTTGAAATATCTGTGTTTCTAATCAACTACAATTCCATGCCTTCTACCACAAAATGCATGGTCTTAACAATCCACGGATCGGCAGACGAGATCATTCCTGTTGAGGATGCATTAGAATTCGCCAAGATAATACCGAATCACAAATTGCACATCGTCGAAGGAGTGGGTCATTGTTACACTTCACATCAAGCTGAGTTAGCTTCAACCGTTGTGGATTTCATAATGGCAGCCTTGGAGCAGGACAAGGCTGCTTCTAGTTAGGTACCTACTTCCCGTCTCTGCCTGCGCTATGAGATCGAATTGAGCTGAGAATATTCAGAGGCATGATGAACGGAATGATTGGTTTCATTTTCCTGAACCTGATCGTTCTGGGACGAGATCCATCGGGTTTGAATGGAAGTATTCAGAACTGCACAATGCAAATCTATTAGTATAATAAACTGTTGCTAAATAAGTTTGGCTCTGTGTAAACACTCTTCACATGCCTTATATGAACTCTGAGTTATGAATTTTCAGATGCAGCAGCAGCAGCTTCAACTAACTGACCAAGAATAAAACACTGGATAATGCTGAAATTAATTTATATACTCATCACTTGCAGAGAACAGCAAGCAGTCACCAGCAAGCAATTTTCTATTATTTATACTCCAATTTAAATGTACTACAAAACTAACACCGGATAACGCTCATAAAAACATCGTCGCTCAGGGTAGCGGTGATTCCTCCACCATGTTACCATTCATGGTAGTCAGTTAACCGTAGATTAGTGATCTCCGTCAAAAGAACTGATTGAAAATTTTCTATTCACTAAAACTCACTTTGCTGATGATGACGCCGCATTGGCTTGGCAGCAAAGAACCATAGCTGTTGTTGCAAAGCCTATCTGCAATGTTTAATTTGATCTTTTAAAACAGTCGGGCTGGTGGAATTACTGAACTTGTTTGAGCTACTCATGTGCATTGCCCTCATCCCCACTGTCAAACATCGCAAGAGATTCCTCTTCGCTGTCATTCTAGATTACAAAATAAAAATAATGAAAAACCAAAACTTGCATTGCATTGTCCATTCAATCTTACAAAAACTTACTTTGGTATTTTTATGTGCTCTGTATGGTTATAATTTGTCATCTGGACATGACAAAACACTTTGTATTAATTATGGGTGGAACATAAGCATCTATGGATTATTCACCTCAGTTGCCTCATCATCAGAAAAAGAATTCTCCGCTGTCAGGGGCGGCGTCCCTTCATTATCAACCGTCTTCCCATTTCTTGATTCCTCCTGGAATTTAAGAACAGAAAGTATAATTACCGAACGAAAATTGGACTCAGAGAACTGATCTGATATTGTAACCTCATCATTAGATTATTTTGAAGAAATAGAATATCATACCAGTTCAGACTTTAGCAACCCAATTCTCTCCTGTAAGTCCGAGATATGATGCCGCAATGCCTGGTAAGATAGGTAAGCCATTGGATCGATATTATGAACAAAAAGATTTAACTTTTAATATATAAGAGTCATGGTTTAGTTATATTGTCACCTCACGTCTCTGCAGTTCAATCGACCGTGCCAATGCCTGCCTTCTTGTCAATAAATTCTGAGGTCTTATTTTGAGTGGGCTTTGGTAGTTCTTCCCGCGATACACAATTATTGCATAGCCCTTGAGAGTTTTGTCTATAGATACTAGCACCCCACCGCTCTCTGCTTCCAAAGAAATTGCAATCTGCTTTACATGCTCGAAACTCTTTCCTTTGACAATGATTTTTACCAATTCTCGAAATTTCCAGTGTAAGTGCATGTTCTCGATGGTACCACTGCAAAGTCCTCGCCTTCCTGAAACAAAATCACCCAACTGTTTGAGAAATTCCCTGAAAACAATTTGAGTTCCAAATCATAGTGGTTAATCTTACCCAGAAGCAAAAACGGTTCCATTCTCAGACCCATCTTACGAAACAAGAATCTCTCTTCGTCAGTTATGGTTTCCAAGTCATTTGGGAGATCTGATGGATCCAAGTTTTGCTGCACTTTTGCTATAGCTTTCTCAGCCTTTTTGAGGTTTCCTTTTGCCTAAGACCATCCAGGATTAGATATATGCCAAAAAAAAAATATGATATTAATAAAGGGAATCGTTTGGATGTTCTCGAAATTTCTTATAATAGTTGATAGTGATTACGACTTACGAGAGCTAGTTTTCTCCCCAGATTTCTGCTTATGGACACATGCCTTGCCAAAGTTGAATCTTTCATCATCTTCTCAACATCTACGGTGCTCGGTTGGTTTCCCCAGCGAGCAGTTGCTGCCATGGTTTCAGCAAGAGTTCCAGCAACCAATTGATCAATACAAGCTTGGCTTTTTGAGTGAATGAAAGCTGAGGCCATCTGTCGAACTCTTTCTTCCTCATCTTGTTGGTGATCTCTTAATTTTTTCCTCTCTTTCAAAGGCTTGACAACAACAGGTGGCAAGAAGTCATTACCCCTGTAAAAGATGATAAAATCCTTGTTTCTGGAAAGCAGTGTCCCCCCAGTTAACCTCTGAAACAAACAAGAACATTATTAGCAGAAAGAGCCGCAGATTTGAGTATTCATGGTCCAATTGTCATCTAAATCATGACCCATTGTTACAAGTCTTCAAATTAATAGAGACGGTTATTAGCAGTGTGAAGAAATTAGACAGAAGCGGCAGCTTCCACGATTGAGTTTTGTCTCGTGTAAATTAAAATAGTAACACTGAAAAACATTGCCCGAGTATTTGTTTGAAATTTCTACTGTAGCAGTAATAGTTCCATCCTCACCCTGAGTTCCTCCGCCATCCTCTCATTACACGTGTTCTGTACTCCACGTTTAATGGCTATCTTTGCAATGGCACTCTTTTCCCACAGCTTCACCATAGCCTTAGCCAGACCTTGCAGTTCTCGGTTTTTCCCTATGACAAATTAGAATATTTAGAATACTTAATAAGATATGATTAGGAACTTTACTATAATCGCATGCAATAAGTTTTTTGTACCAAGAGCAAAATGCGGAGGCATCATTCTGGCAACTTGACGAAGTTTTGTCATCACCTTGTTTCCGACACAATGTCTAACCCCATAAGGCAAAATTCTGAATGGAGTTCTATAGTCGGGAACCACTGCAGGCAGCAAGTCCACATCAACAGGCAATGGCTCGCGGCCTAACCAATCAGTAAAGCGTGGACCTAGCTCATCTAATAATTTGTTGAGATTATTCTAAGTGCACAGGTTCTCTTTCAGGTAGATCCTTCACCTTCTTTACAGAAATAAGAGTTGAGGACTCCCTAATTCTAATTGAATCCTTCACTTGTTTATCATGCGTGATGTCGTTTTTCCTGTCTTCTGAGACTTGCAACTTCGTTGAATCAGTCTGCTTTTGCTCGGTATATGATTGGACACATGGAAGATTGTATGTCATTCCCCTGTATAAGACCACCGAACTGCCTGATCTCCATATAACTAAACCTCCAGTTTTACTCTGACACACAACAAATAATAACCAACATAAGTTCCTATTCTTTCATACAAATGCAACACCACACACAATATTTCAAATACAGGTCCTTTTCATTCTCTAATTTGGTTTTTCAATTTCAATCCTTTAAGCATTAGTTGATAACCAAATTCATTAGACGCTCAAAATAAATAACAAATATATCGCGCAAATTGATCGAATTTGTGATCACTTCTCAAAGAAAAACACATTTCTAGTTTCTACCATTAAACTAACCTCCAAAATCTCATGTGTCCTTTTCATGTTGAGAGAAAGCGGTTCTTCGAACTTCAACTTCACCACCTCATCCAACTTCCACTTCTCATGAATGTTATCCACCAATGCCTGCGTTATACCTCTCGCTCCGACCTTTATCCTCTCCAGCATCCTCAGAGACGCATTCCTCAGCCTCCTCAGCTCGTGCTCGGGCAGTGTCTTCTCCGCCATTGCCGTGTTGCTCCTCTTCCACACCGTCTTTTCTCCTCCCCCGGCTTCCGCTCTCCCCACCTTCTTCCATTGCAAATCACTGGACTGATAATCAGAACTTTCATCCAAAGAAAAACCATTCACGACTTCATTCGAAACCTCTCTTTCTTCCTCTGAAACTTCATCACTTTCAGCAAAAAACTCCCTCTGGAATCCATTACTGGGTTTGGCAACATCATGAAAATCACCATTTTCACCATTTTCTGGGGTTTCAGGTTCGGAAACGTTCTGGGGTTTCAAGGGTTTAACTGGTTTTGTGCCGTGAGCCCAAGGAGCAGAAACGACACTACTTTTCCAACCGAAACTCACTTGGTCACTTAACGATTCTTTCACTTCAATCTCTGTTTCTGTCTCTGTCTCTGTCACTGTCTCTTCTTCTTTATCCCCTTCTTGTTCGAGCTGAGAATATTCCTCTTGCCAGGGAATTTATCTCTCCTATTCTCTCCTTTTTTTTTATTTTTTATTTTTTATTTTTTGGAACTTATTACTCTCGTATTCTTTGCCATTACTTTCTCCAAAAAAAAAAAATCACATTTGTTATTACGTTCATACCCTAAATTATATGTACTTTATTTTTTACCCAAAAAATATATATATATTTACTTTATGACATGTGAAAGTACAACTACACCCTTACAAGACTGCAAATTTGCAATATCACCCATTAGAAAATATTCAATACATAGAAAAATTCTTACAGTGTCATGAAATACATCACGTATTTATACGTTCTTTTAAAATAACAAAAATGCTGTTCATAATGCATTCGTCCTTACTTTTAGATTGTCACTTGGTAGTCCAATCACTCATCACGTGATGATCCAATCATATATCACGTGAATTTTTTTCTTTATTTTGCTCTAAATAGTTTGATGGAAAAGCACGTACTCACAAAGTAGTATGATATAAAACTAGATTTAATGTCGACTCATCACATCCTAGGGTTAAAGAATGTCCCAAGGGTTCGGTTGTTTGCGGATTCAAGTGATATGTAAGTTGGGTTTAGAACATCACGAGACAATTCGGTTTCCATCTTCCTCAAAAAGCGACAAAAAACATGTGAGGAACCAGTCCCTCAAAAAATAGCTGGGGGACTAGAGAAAACGCCTTAAAAAACTTTTTTGCAGCGCTTTTTAGTTTTATTGGCCAGTGAATATGGAAACCTAAGTGTATGGTTGTCATTTATTGTTTTCTTCTTCATTGATTTCCGAAAAGTTCCCGTCTTTCACTGAGATTTCCTCTTCAACAGGCGCGCACTTTTTCTCACCAGCCAAACACTGTTCCGGAAAATTCTGGAGGATGGCCCAGGCTGCACAAAACCCGGGTAAGAAAAGACGAATGCAATCTGATTATGTAGATAATGAAGTTTCCGGGAATCACTAATCTTCTATCTGAGCTTGATACAAGCTTCCATAACTCTAATCTGATCTGGGTTCTCAAAATAACAATGCAAATGTTTATCTTTAGTTGCAGATACTTCCAAAATGTTATAATTTGACAGATGGGCATTCTTGACCCATTGAATATATATGTCATGTATATATTGCCTGATTCTCTATGAAATTTGTCTGAGTCGTTACTGTTTTTTGAATTGCTCTCTCTCTGTAGTGGTTCAGCAGCAGAAAGTGGTTGTACCAAACAAATATGGTGAAAAACTTGTGGGATTATTGCACGACACTGGATCAGCGGAAATTGTAATCTTATGCCATGGTTTTCGATCCAATAAGGTTTGTGTCTGATTTCTGAAGGAAAAAAAAAAAAACTATTCTCTTTACTTGTTCCTGCTTGCTAAGAACGTAATTAATGTAGTGTTTATTGACTAGTAAGTAAGTTTTATGACTAAGTAGACATTCATTATTTGGAATAGTTCTCATATATTAAAAAAAAAAAATGCTTTGCTGTATTTTATCATGGAAAGTTTCAGAACAAATATCTGTTTACTACAGGAAGATACAACAATGGTTAACTTGGCTGTTGCATTGGAAAAGGAAGGAATCAGTGCCTTCCGTTTCGACTTTGCTGGAAATGGGTAAGGATTTGCTGGTTTAATAGCATGTAATAACCTTGATCCTAACATTGTAAATTTAATCGTCAAATTGAGTGTCGGATTTTTTCAATCCGAACACAGTCCGAACTTTTTGTTCTACGCACAGATTTGGATGGGGGGCTAATTCAAACAATCAAACATGCACAGCTAAGGAAGTTCAATTTAAAAGTACAGTAGAATTACCTTAGACATGGTACCTTATCGGAAGTAATTTTAGAAAATGGCTTTCAACTGATTTTATAGGACTTAACTGGATATAATTTGCCATAAAACAATACAATTATGGATGAAGCTTGAGATGTATTTATCCGATATATGCGGATATTCTGAATCAAAACTGGAAGCTAACAATGACAAAGTATCAGAAAGCTTTTCCTACACTTAGTTTCGTGATATTTACGTCTTGTTCATTTGGTTGTGTTATCTTTGCCCCGCAGGGAAAGTGAAGGTACATTTGAGTATGGGAACTATAAGAAAGAGGCTGATGACACACGTGCTGTAATCGAACACTTCTCCGGCACAAACCGCAAAATCGGTGGAATCCTTGGACATAGCAAAGGTTTGCTTTCAAATCTCAAACAAATAGCACTTCTCCTACATATTGAACATATGAAGTTTTACACTTTTTCAATACGTTTGGTTGGATTGAAATTTCTATTACTATTGGCATAATATCACGCTTTTTATGTTTTAAAAGAGCACGATTTCATGATCTCCAATTGTAGGAGGTGGTGTGGTTCTCCTGTATGCTTCTAAATATCATGATGTTCGTACCGTCGTCAATGTTTCTGGGCGTTACGATCTGAAGAAAGGCATTGTGGAACGCTTTGGAGAAGAATTCATGGACAAACTCAAGGAGAAAGGTTATGTTGACGTCAAAGATGAGAATGGTAAATTTGCTAATTTCTTCAACACTGTTCTTTTAACGAGTACTTGGGATTTTCCGTCCTTTTTGAACACATTGTCTGTAGGAAATGTCAGTTATCGCGTGACCTATGAAAGTATGATGGATCGTCTGAATACTGATATGCACGCTGCTTGTCTTGAGATCGACAAGGAGTGCAGGTGATTGAAAGTGTTCTTCCCTTGCATTTCTTGTATGAACAAGTCATTTAAGCAAGGAACTGAGTTGAAATATCTGTGTTTCTAATCAACTACAATTCCATGCCTTCTACCACAAAACGCAGGGTCTTAACAATCCACGGATCGGCAGACGAGATCATTCCTGTTGAGGATGCATTAGAATTCGCCAAGATAATACCAAATCACAAATTGCACATCATCGAAGGAGCGGATCATTGTTACACTTCACATCAAGCTGAGTTAGCTTCAACCGTTGTGGATTTCATAAAGGCAGCCTTGGAGCAGGACAAGGCTGCTTCTAGTTAGGTACCTACTTCCCGTCTCTGCCTACACTATGAGATCGAATGGAGCTGAGAATATTCAGAGGCATGATGAACGGAATGATTGGTTTCATTTTCCTTAACCCGATCGTTCTGGGACGAGATCCATCGGGTTTGAATGGAAGTGTTCAGAACTGCACAATGCAAATCTATTTGTATAATAAACTGTTGCTAAATAAGTTTGGCTCTGTGTAAACTCTCTTCACATGCCTTGTATGAACTCTGAGTTATGAATTTTCAGATGCAGCAGCAGCAGCTTCAACTAACTGACCAAGAATAAAACACTGGATAATGCTGAAATTAATTTATATACTCATCACTTGCAGAGAACAGCAAGCAGTCACCAGCAAGCAATTTTCTATTATTTATACTCCAATTTACATGTACTACAAAACTAACACCGGATAACGCTCATAAAAACATCGTCGCTCAGGGTACCCGTGATTCCTCCACCATGTTACCATTCATGGTAGTCAGTTAACTGTAGATTAATGATCTCTGTCAAAAGAACTGATTGAAAATTTTCTTTTCACTAAAGCTCGCTTTTCCGATGATGACGCCTCATTGGCTTGGCAGCAAAGAACCATAGCTGTTGTTGCAAAGCCTATGTGCAATGTTTAATTTGATCTTTTAAAACAGTCGGGCTGGTGGAATTACTGAACTTGTTTGAGCTCCTCATGTGCATTGCCCTCATCCCCACTGTCATACATCGCAAGATATTCCTCTTCGCTGTCATCCTAGTTTACAAAATAGAAATAATGAACAACCAAAACTTGCATTGCATTGTCTATTCAATCTTTCAAAAACTTACTTTGGTCTTTTATGTGCTCTGTATGGTTATTATTTGTCATCTGGACATGACAAACACTTTGTATTAATTAAGGGTGGAACACAAGCATCTATGGATTATTCACCTCTGTTGCCTCATCATCAGAAAAAGAATTCTCCGCTGTCAGGGGCAGCATCCCTTCGTTATCGACCGTCTTCCCATTTCTTGATTCCTCCTGGAATTTAAGAACAGAAAGTATAATTACCGAAAGAAAATTCAACTCAGAGAATTGATCCGATATTATAACCTCATCATTAGATTCTTTTGAAGAAATAGAACATCATACCAGTTCAGACTTTAGCAACCCAATTCTCTCCTGTAAGTCTGAGATATGATGCCGCAATGCCTGGTAAGATAGGTAAGGCATTGGATCGATAGTATGAACAAAAAGATTAACTTTTAATATATAAGGGTCATGGTTCAGTTATATTGTCACCTCACGTCTCTGCAGTTCAATCGACCGTGCCAATGCCTGCCTTCTTGTCAATAAATTCCGAGGTCTTATTTTGAGTGGGCTTTGATAATTCTTCCCGCGATACACAATTATTGCATAGCCCTTGAGAGTTTTGTCTATAGATACTAGCACCCCACCGCTCTCTGCTTCCAAAGAAATTGCAATCTGCTTTACATGCTCGAAACTCTTTCCTTTGACGATGATTTTTACCAATTCTCGAAATTTCCAGTGTAAGTGCATGTTCTCTATGGTACCACTGTAAAGTCCTCGCCTTCCTGAGACAAAATCACCCAACTGTTTGAGAAATTCCCTGAAAACAATTTGAGTTCCAAATCATAGTGGTAAATCTTACCCAGAAGCAAAAACGGTTCCATTCTCAGACCCATCTTACGAAACAAGAATCTCTCTTCGTCAGTTATGGTTTCCAAGTCATTTGGGAGATCTGATGGATCCAAGTTTTGCTGCACCTTTGCTATAGCTTTCTCAGCCTTTTTGAGGTTTCCTTTTGCCTAAGACCATCCAGGATTAGATATATGCCAAAAAAAAATATGATATTAATGAAGGGAATCGTTTGGATGTTCTCGAATTTTCTTATAATAGTTGACAGTGATTACGACTTACAAGAGCTAGTTTCCTCTCCAGATTTCTGCTTATGGACGCATGCCTTGCCAAAGTTGAATCTTTCATCATCTTCTCAACATCTACGGTGCTCGGTTGGTTTCCCCAGCGAGCAGTTGCTGCCATGGTTTCAGCAAGAGTTCCAGCAACCAATTGATCAATACAAGCTTGGCTTTTTGAGTGAATGAAAGCTGAGGCCATCTGTCGAACTCTTTCTTCCTCATCTTGTTGGTGATCTCTTAATTTTTTCCTCTCTTTCAAAGACTCGACAACAACAGGTGGCAAGAAGTCATTACCCCTGTAAAAGACGATAAAATCCTTGTTTCTGGAAAGCAGTGTCCCCCCAGTTAACCTCTGAAACAAACAAGAACAATATTAGCAGAAACAGCCGCAGATTTGAGTATTCATAGTCCAATTGTCAATTAAATCATGACCCATTGTTACAAGTCTTCAAATTAATAGAGACTATTATTAGCAGTGTGAAGAGATTAGACAGAAGTGGCAGCTTCCACGATTGAGTTTTGTCTCGTGTAAATTAAAATAGTCGCACTGAAAAAAATTGCCCGAGCATTTGTTTGAAATTTCTACTCTAGTAGTGATAGTTGCATCCTCACCTTGAGTTCCTCCGCCATCCTATCATTACACGTGTTCTGTACTCCACGTTTAATGGCTATCTTTGCAATGGCACTCTTTTCCCACAGCTTCACCATAGCCTTAGCCAGACCTTGCAGTTCTCGGTTTTTCCCTATGAAAAGTTAGAATATTTAGAATACTTAATAAGATATGATTAGGAACTTTACTATAATCGCACGCAATAAGTTTTTTGTACCAAGAGCAAAATGCGGAGGCATCATTCTGGCAGCTCGACGAAGTTTGGTCATCACCTTGTTTCCGACACAATGTCTAACCCCATAAGGCAAAATTCTGAATGGAGTTCTATAGTCGGGAACCACTGCAGGCAGCAAGTCCGCATCAACAGGCAATGGCTCGCGGCCTAACCAATCAGTAAAGCGTGGACCTAGCTCATCTAATAATTTGTTGAGATTATTCAAGTGCACGGGTTCTCTTTCAGGTACATCCGTCACCTTCTTTACAGAAATTAGAGTTGAGGACTCCCTAATTCTTACTGAATCCTTCACTTGTTTATCATGCGTGATATCGAATTTCCTGTCTTCTGAGACTCGCAACTTCGTTGAATCAGTCCGCTTTTGCTCGGTGTATGATTGGACACAAGGAAGATTGTATGTCATTCCCCTGTATAAGACCACCGAACTGCCTGATCTCCATATAACTAAACCCCCAGTTTTACTCTGACACACAACAAATAATAACCAACATAAGTTCCTATTCTTTCGTACAAATGCATAACCACACACAACATTTCAAATACAGGTCCTTTTCATTCTATAATTTGGTTTTTCAATTTCAATCCTTTAAGCATTAGTTGATAACCAAATTCATTTGACGCTCAAAATAAATAACAAATATATCGTGCAAATTGATCGAATTTGTGATCACTTCTCAAAGAAAAACACATTTCTAGTTTCTACCATTAAACTAACCTCCAAAATCTCATGTGTCCTTTTCATGTTCTGAGAAAGCGGTTCTTCGAATTTCAACTTCACCACTTCATCCAACTTCCACTTCTCATGAATGTTATCCACCAATGCCTGCGTTATACCTCTCGCTCCGACCTTTATCCTCTCCAGCATCCTCAGAGACACATTCCTCAGCCTCCTCAGCTCGTGCTCGGGCAGTGTCTTCTCCGCCATTGCCGTGTTACTCCTCTTCCACACCGCCTTTTCTCCTCCCCCGGCTTCCGCTCTCCCCACCTTCTTCCGTTGCAAATCACTGGACTGATAATCAGAACTTTCATCCAAAGAAAAACCATTCACGACTTCATTCGAAACCTCTCTTTCTTCCTCTGAAACTTCATCACTGTCCGCAACAATCTCCCTCTGGAATCCATTACTGGGTTTGGCAACATCATGAAAATCACCATTTTCACCATTTTCTGGGGTTTCAGTTTCGGAAACGATCTGGGGTTTAAAGGGTTTAACTGGTTTTGTCCCGTGAGCCCAAGGAGCAGAAACGACACTACTTTTCCAACCGAAACTCACTGGGTCACTCAACGATTCTTTCACTTCAATCTCTGTTGCTGTCTCTGTCTCTGTCACTGTCTCTTCTTCTTTATCACCTTCTTGTTCGAGCTGAGAAGATTCCTCTTGCCAGGGGAATTTATCTCTATCGGAGCCGATTTTGGCAGACCATTTGTCCTGAATTTGCTCGAGAAAGCTCGGCCTGGGCTTCCTCTTCTTCCTCTGCTCGGTGTCAGCTTGGACGACCCTCTGAGAGCAAGAGATTCTGAATTTCGGAGCTCTGGAAGTGACTGAGAAGTGGGTTTTGGGATAGAGAAGAAGAAGAAAGTGGAGTGAATGAGAGGAAGTGTATTTGCATGAACAAGAAGTAGAAGAAGAAGAAGGAATCAGTGATAACGGTGAGAGCGCCATGGAAATGGTGTCTAGAAATCCTTTTGCCTTTGGTTAAGGCTGGTAATATTATTGGGCTAAGGAATGTGGAACTAGAGTAGAAGCCCAGGCCACTGGCCAGAGTCCGATCTGAACTTGTCTCTTAGATGATGGGCTTGAGCCTAATTTCAAGATAACAACTAATTTCATTAAAAAAGAATAGTTATTTATAGAAAGTGCCACTAAAAGTGGATTGATTTTTCATCCTCTCAAAATATATATATATAAATTTTTTTTTTACAGTTAATTTTGCATTTTCAAAAAAAAAAAAAAAAAAAAACCACAGTGTAATGTGTAACTGGGTATCTCATATATTTTATTTCAATGTAAATATATTTGATCAATATACCCACTCATTATACTATTTGTCTATTTACTTTTTTTTTTACTTTTACCAATTACATCATATACACACACTCTCTATCTCACTAATACACATTAGAATAACTATTAAATATTAACATCTCAAACATAAATTACATTTAAATACAATATATAAAATGGACATCCAAACGCATATTATATTTAATAAATTCATTTGAATACAATACAAAATAAAGATGCCTTTCAAACATACCCTTAGTCCTTGAATTTTTTGAATTAGATTTGACACTAATCTTTCTCCCACCTTCTTCCTCATATCGGCGACATTCGCAACGCCCTATACCCTTCTGCTATGCAGTCAGGTACATCGACCTAGATGGCGCTTGTGGTCCATCGGCGAACCACCTCAAATTAATTATCAATCAAGATGTGAATTCGGTGTTGCGGATTCTCCCATTCATGTAAGTCTCTCCCCCGCCACCAATGAGTTGGTGGAGTAGTAAGGATCGTTTTCACTCTTCTACTTTGAAGTTGTTGACAGGTTTGATCCTTGACAACTCCAATATTCAAAGTCTTGTCCAGTCAATTTGTTATATTGCATTCGACAAATGGTGGTTTGTATGAAACCAAATCATCTTTTTAAGTATAATTATATTAGGCTCTTTTTGTTCCCTTTGTTGCCCAGAACTTTCTTCTATAGATGATGGAAATGAGGAGCACACCAATGATTCTTTTTCTTTAGTAGAAACTAAAAACTAAAAACCAAAAAAAGTCCCTCCCCATGTTGTTTCTATAGATTATATGTAGTAGTTACACTTTTTTCCCTCTTTGGTATGACGGTACACAACTGCCAGTAACACGGTAGACTACCACCAACAATACGAAAAGCAGCAGATAATCTGGTAACACGGCGGATTACTTTTAATATCATAACAGATTACTCTTGGTAACGCCCGTAGACTACCACCATTATGGAGGTCGGCGGTAGGTTACCGATTTTCGGCATGATAATCTAGTATGTATTTCATTAATATTTTCAGTTTCATAGATTTGTTACTGTTATATATATGTGTGTGTGTGTGTGTATGTGTGTGTGTATATAAATATACAAATTTGCCAAAGTATCTTTCCCATGGCAATTGCAGGAAGCTGGTAAGGGTGTAGGTCAATCCGACTTTTGGGCTAAGCCGAAATAACGTACAAGTTAGGTTGCACCCAGCAAACCCATCCTTTGCCCAAGATCGGCCAAATCAGCTGATTTATGGTGAACATATTTTCTTGAGAGGTTTTTTTTTTTTTTTTTGGAAATTTACATACTCGTTTGTGAATTTTGTAATTAAGGAAAAGATTCGTGAGAACTGAGAAATATATTTGTATGAGTAATAATTCAATAAATACCCTTTATACATAAAAAAAAAAAAAAAAGTGCTAATACGGTAAAGACTGACATAAAATTATATATTTATGTTCGAGCTTTTGCCGAATGGGAATTTCAAATAATTCCATGTTGATTTTGCATAGATACATACACATCTAAATTTCTCTATTCAATAATATCATATTTTGCAAAGATACATTGCATACACATGCATGTATATATTGATATTAGATATCATTTTCTATACACACGTTATTTATAAAATAAATTTGCTGTTTATTTTTAAATTATTTTATTAAAATCCACTATTTACTTTAATTGTTTAATGTATAACCGAAATTGACTTCTTTCTCCCTAAATTTTTCAGGGCAACTTCGGTCTTTGTCGGGTCAACGGTCCGGTCCGAGCCACAGTTTAGATTATCTTGCGGTCTAGCCAGGATCATAGCCTTAGTCCGAGACAACCAACCTGTGTATGGTGCGGTTGGGGGTGGGTATAAGCAACCAATATGTCCGAGCCCATTTTTACACCTCTAGAACTTGGTTAACATCTATAATGATATTAAATAGACAAAATTTAGACATGGTTCCATATTTTTATTAAAGGTAGTTTGAGCTTTTCTTCGGAGGATGACCATGGTAGCCTTTTAGCGCCATAGCACATGAAAATTGGCTCGAGTACTCCTCTTCTTGCCTCAATTAGAAGTTTGGGTTCAAACCTCAGTGACTATTAGCAACGAGGCTTACTGAAAAGAGAAACTTTTAGAAATGCCACAAAAAAGTTCTCATTTTTAGATTTCAGTTATAGATTTTAACACTCAAAAATTTCTATTACATAAATAGAATTGGTCAACGTAACAAAAATATGAATTATAAATAAGTTGTGACATGAACCTGGAAATGATCATGCTATCACCAGAGCTTTTTTTTTTTTTTCCTCGAATAAAAAAAATTATGATATGTAGCCTACTCTTCTTGAAAATAATCCGTATAATACAACACGTACATTTAATCCGATCATTGGCCATATGGACTGAAGTCCATTTAAGATCTCGTTGAGCAAAATCCAACTGCAATGTGTGTGTGTGGTTTTTTTTTTTTTTTTTTTTTCCTTCTTTTGAAGAAAAATATTATAAGAAGAGAAATTACAGTCATTAGATAATCACGAAATCTGTGATTTCGCATTATATATGTTACATATTTTCTTAATATATGTACTCGTAATAAAGTGGTGTGCTGTTAATTTAATGCGCTGTTAATTTAACTCTTGTGGTGCATTCCATTTTTATTTTTATTTTTTTAACTTGATGTGTAGCTTTGTCCACATTGTGGCAGAAAAGAAAATAAAAGAAAAGAAAAGAAAAGAAAAGGAAGAAGCATGGCAGATGATGAGTACTACTGCCGTCCTGAGCCGTGTCTGTCTCTCATTTTAAGAACAAAGTATTTCAACATGTCAGTACATTGTCTCTTATCCTGTTTACCTGCTCTCATCTCTTCTCTCTGCAGTGTGTGAATATTCGGATCCTGTCCAAACACAAAATCTCATTTAAAAATTAAAAAAATAATAAAATTTTTTTTTACACACATAGACATTTATTACTAGTAATTAAAAGCATGGAAAGACGCACAACATTTCATGATGATGATGAAAACGCCAAAAAGTCTCCCGGGTGGGGCTCACACCAACTTTCATGTCTCCTAGTTGCCCGCAATCTCCAATTATATGATATCTTGCACACACTTGATCATCAAACGTGCATCTTATAAAGTTTTTCTTTTTCATTTACCCCCCTTCGTGAGGCCGCAAAGCATATTCTGTTTCTCTTTACATCTCATATTATATACATATATACATATATATATATATCTTTATTTTTATATCGAGTGAGAGAATCTCTACTACATTGTTCAGTTTATGTGCCAAAACCAAATTTTTGTGTATAAAATCCCTCCCTAATATAATGCTATTTTGTTGAATTTGATAATTACTGTACTTGGTTATGAATTTGTCACCAAGTATATAACAAATGTCAAATTTTTTTGACGTTTAATTTATATTCGTAGATAGATTGATCTTTTCATTTAATCACTATGATATGTTGTCATTTTTAAATTTTTTAAATACTAAGTTTTTTTTTTTTAAAACTGATTTTGAAGCTTAATAATGATGATAAGGATAGATATAGTACTAAAAACAATATGATATATTGGAGCACAAAATAGAAAACATATAAATTAATATGCTCTATTTTTCATACTTTTTGTGACAAATATAACATTAGCCTCAGCATATGCATTGGAGATGGGTGAATGGATTATAGTAGTTGGTCTGTAGTGAAAATTTCAAAGGTCTTAATGCCAGTCTAGTAAATGTTTGGGATTGTGATCGATCCTATATATCTTTATAATTATAATTCGATTATACTGATGTGATATACTGATATACTCCTCATCAAAAGATCTTTGAAGAGCCCTTTTGATAATGTCTAAAGATATAGATATTGATGTCGGTTGTCTATGGACTTTTCAATAATAAAATAATAATATAATCAATTATTGTGTATATGGATAGCACAATGTTATAATTACACTTGCAATTATAGTATGTCCCCTAATTTATGAAGAAAACTAGATAGTGGTTATCTATCTATCTATTTAAAAAAAAAAAAAACATTAATAAAACCCTAGCTAGGTTCTGTTGGCTTCTTTTTTGGTTACTGTAATCATGGCATGCCAACGAAGAAAGCTCAAGCTAAAGGGTGAGCTTTTCTTCTCTTCTTTATCCCCACCTAGACTTTAAACACCTATATATATATATATATATGTGTGTATGTATGGGTATTTTATTGAGCTAACACAGGCATGATAATGGTTAGCTAGATATATAGATTCTAGGAACCAGACTTAAGAAAGAATTGAGGAAAAAGGAAAGAGGAAAAAGATGGAGGAAAAAAAGGGGCTATGTAGAAATTAGTGGCTACATAAAGCCGAAGATTTTCTTTATGTTTGGGAGATGATCGCCCACGTGCAATGTGCATTAATAAAGAGGAAATAATTGAAAAGAATATTTGAGGCAATCATTCCTAATTCTCATATGATTTGCTTTAATGTTTAATATATATGTTTGCTTATCTTCTGTCAAGATTTTGTAGAATTTTCACTACAAGATAATTAAGTGGTATATTCATTATATATATATATATATATATATATTTTTAAATTTTCTTGTCTAAGGAAAATTAGAAAACCCCAGCAGCCATGCGAAAGTCAAAAATTATGATGGTGGCTGCTACTTTTGTGTCTCCTCGTTGCCTGGAGGCTGCAATAAGATTTCCAAACATTCTGTTTGCCATTATCAATACTTCTATATTAGGCCTGTCTCTTTTCGGCCAATCTTGAGGAAGCAAAGCTAATTAATTGCTTTGGTTTTATAGCTTTATTAGTGGATTGTCACTTTTGATATAATATATATATATAGTAGTTTAATTTATTTATCTTTACTATACATACAAGTTAATAATATATAGGCTTAAATATCTCATCCATATAATTAGACTATCTTACCTAACTATTGTTCACATTTTAAAAAAAATATATGCTTAATTAAAAGTCTTGATTTGTTTAGGTGTAAACACATGATGCCCCCATCCTACCAACAAATTTGACAAAAAGCGTTTCATTATTTATATATATTTCAAAATGGAGCGAATAATAAAATCTTATAAAAAGCAGACATTAAGAGTTTGGTAAAGAGAGAAAAGTGGAAGGAAGGAGAAAGATATAGGGATTAGTGGAAGGATTTTGATATCCATGGTTGTTTGGTAAACTAGAAAAGAGGACGGAAGGAGTTAGGTAAGGGACTCCAAATCTTTTAAAACATCCTAATTTTGGTCTCCCCTAAATTGAAGAGATTATTGAAAGAATTACGTATCAAACAACATAAGAAAAAGGACACCACCTTTCTTTCTCATTAATTCCCTCACCTAAGTGATCTATCACTCCTTCCATATTTCTTTGTTCAAGGAATAAGAAGTTTTATTTTTTATTTTTTATATTATTTTTTAGAAATGTGCAAAAGCACAATCTATTACAGGTAATCATGCTAATTATAGTATTGTCTTCATGTGAAATAATATATAAAACTACTTCCACAATAATCACTAGTAGTTAGAACAGCACATAAACAGTTAATTCTTATTTGTTGTTATATATTAGTTGTAAAGCAGGAAATAAAGGTGAATAACATGTATGGACCATTTTGTAGCAAGAAACCGTGTCCACTTTCATTTTCTATACAATTCATGTTGCATGTTCTCATCACTGGCGGAGCCAATATATATATATATATATATATATTTATATATTTTGTACATATAAGAGCATGAGTTTTATTTTTATTTTTTACTTCAAATGAACTAATGTTTTGTAACAAAGTTTTAAGCTTTTTAAGTTAAGAGTCCAAAAAATTATGACTTTATGTAATAGTATAATAGATATTGATCTATATCATGAAATTTTATGTTTGAAAGATAAGCATACTTAAAAATGGGGATTTTCCCAAAAAAAAAAATCTATATATACGTATATTATAGTTAGAAAATTTTAGAAGGGGAAGATATGTTTTCTTACAAAAATCTACGTCGATATTGCAATTAGAAAATTTTAAAAGGGAAAAATTAGGAGAAAATTTGTAAAAGTAGGTATATATATATATATATATATATATACATATATGTGTGTGTGTGTGTTAGGGTACAAAAAATGAGTTAGACCAAAATTAGCTCCCTGATTCATCTGTGTGTCTACACACACACACACACACACACACACACACACACACACACACACACACACACAATGTTATTCTAAAGAATTAGAAATGTTTTTCTTTCTTTAAATTTTTTTGCCAGAATTTTATCTATAGTATATGGTACAAAAAAATAAATTTTAGGTATTATATAGTTTTAGTGTTATCTTTCATTAGGTTCCATTAGGCCTCTTTTTTTTTTTTTTTTTTTTTTTTTTCGTTTTTTGCATGTATTTTTTTATATGTACTTCGAGAGAGAGAGATATATATATATCTATACATTATATAGAAAAGAGAATAATTTTTACCGCGTTTTGGACGAAACTTGCTTTTGTAAACTTTTTGGGGGTTTTTTTTTGGTTGCCGTGCAGCTAACACGGGGGAGAGGGAAGGTGTGGGGGGGTGTTTTTGGTTTTGGGTTCTTTTTTCAGCTAACACACTCGGACGAGAGGGGGAGAGAGAGAGAGAGAGAGAGGTGAGTGGGATGGAGGATTTTTTTTTTTTCTTTTGCTCGAGGGGGAGGGAGGGAGGGAGAGAGAGAGATAGAGAGAGAAGAAGAGATCATGAAGTGTGAGAGAGGAGAGAAAAAAAAAAGATTTTTTGTATAAATATTTGTTTTATATAATTTTTTAAATATATATATATTTCATAACATTTTAGTTCTTTTATTTTTTTTGTATTAATCTATTCTTTTAACATTTTAGTCTTTTGATCTTTTTACTCTTTTTCATGCTTTCCTTTTTCATTTTCAGATATTTTATTGATTTTTTTCCTTATTTACTTTTCACTTATATATTTTTTTAATTTAAATAAAATTTTTTAAATAGATCCAATCCTTTTAAACTAATATATATATATATAAACTAATCTATATATATATATATATATAAGAAAGCTTAAAATGAGCTACTATTCATCCATTTTGTCTAAAACGCACAATGGGCTACTATTCATCCATTTCGTCCAAAACTTGCGTTTTGCGAGGAGAGAGAGAGAGAGTGAGAGTGAGAGTAAGAGTGAGAGAGAATTTGTTTTGGGGTTTCTTTTCTTTCTGACACACGTGAGGGGAGGGGAGAGAGAGAGAGTACTTTTTTGGCTTTTGATTTGTTTTTGTTTTTTGTTCACTGACACACAGGAGCTAGGGAGGGAGAGAGAGAGAGAGAGAGGTGCGAGAGAGTGAGTGGGGTGGAATTTTTAGTCCTTCAATTTTATTTTATTTTTCTCTTTTGGCTTACTTATTTTTTATTTTTCATTTCAGTCCTTTTCTATATTGATCTATTTTTAACATTTTAGTCGTTTTATTTATTTTTTATTTTTTTATACCTCTTTTTTTTAATTTTATTTTCAGATACTTTATTGATTTTTTTTTGTATATTTTTTACTTAAATATTTTTTTCTTATTTAAATAAAATTTTTTAAATATGTCTAATAATGTATGTCACACATGTTTTTTAAACTAATATATATATATATATATATATGCCAATACTAATATACGGATGATCATTACTGTGTTGTACCTCTCTATAAACTTTTGAACCTTTGACATTGTGACAAAGTGACAACACAACTAACCATCACGGATCATATCTACTCTACAAATTCTCTGATTTTTTTTTTCCCCGTTTCCGACCTAGCTTTGCAATGACACGGCTGTTTCAGAAGTGCTTTTTGTTAGAGGTAATTTGGGATCTCACAATTGTAAAATTTATTGTCTTATTAATTAATTATTTACTAACTTAGTTTTTGAGTACAAATTAGAACGGTTAGAGTAAAAAAATACAAAGAAACTAAAGATGTGTGATTTTCTCTTGTTACGCTTTTTAATAAGATCATAATGAATTATTACGACTGTTAAAAGTAATTGTAGCTTTGTTATTGAAGGTGAAGCGATGCAAATCTTGCGTGTTTTAATTTATTTATGTCTTCTATGATTTAATTTTTCTTTGTAATATATAACTGGAATAAACACTGTAGGAAATTAATGTGCAACGTTGTTATACCATACTGCATGAACACAAACTGCAGATCATGTATGCAAAATTTACTCAAGACATAAAAATTAACTACAAAATTAATATTAAACATCTATTTCCATTCAATTTCCCCTTTGTACATGTGGAAATTTTAAACCAGCTAAAAGCTCAAGCTCAGGCTAAATTATAACAACTTTTCACAAAATATTAGGAGAATAAAAAGTAAAAAAAAAAAAACAAAAAGGAATCCACCTACTATATATATATATATATAAATATATATTATATTTAAACCCTAATCAAGATAATAGTAAGATTTAGATTTGCATTTCATGATCTAACTGAAAATTCTTTGTCCTGGAGATAGAATTTTCTTTGGATCAAACATAGCTTTTCTTTCGTTGAAAGTTCTCCATTTTGAGCCAAAGTGCTTCATCCAATCTTCCTGTGTTTTATAGTGGGGAAGATACTGCTTAACCTCAATGCCAGCATCTTCACAAAATTTCAATATCTCCATGTTCTGCTGATCAAACGATTCCCAATCATCGAACCCGCTTGAATGCAAAAATCCGACGGTGTAAAACACATCTTCATCTGGTATAACCGCAGACATTCTATTGTCCCATCTGCACGAATTTTCAGTCACAAAAATTACTTAATTTTGGTTCATATATATATACACCAACAAAATTCCAAATAGATCTACTAGAATATTGTTGATTGTTGGATTAGGTCAAAATTGTACTAATCACGTGTCATGACCAAAATTGATTTTTAGTGACAAATAATTTTTAGTAATACTAGGAAAAGACAAAAAAAAAAAAAAATTCGGTGGAAATTAGACTTACTTGTTCCGGTTCATGGGGTAGAGAAGGACAGGCCCTGTGGTAATGTTTCGTTTTAGGACAATTTCCCTGAAGACGCCGTCGTTAAAATCGGAAACCTGACTCTTCGGGATGAAGAGATTAAGCCATGGATGAGGAACTTCCCAAAGCCCTTGTGATTGAAGCTTCAGCTCTCCCCCACGGACTCTATCTAGAAAGTCCACATACGACACATCTTTTTCGAACATAAATCCGGGTTCAAAACTCAACCCTTTACGCAAATGTTGAAGTACCTAAACAAAATAATGTAAAATATCTTTAACCATTTGTTTACTACAAAGAAATATATATGTATATGCGTATAAATAAACAAATATATATATATATATATATATATATATACCTTGTCCACAGACGTTTTTGAGCGGTCATCATATAATTTGGCCACTTCTAGGCAGTAGATAATTTTGTGCTCCGTGACTTTAGAGATGATTCTGGAGTGATCTGACGGTGGGAAAAAGGAGGATCTCCAATTATTAGGATCGCCCTGGTTCATCAGAAGTGAACCTTCTAGATAATCAAGTGCGTTCTTGTCTTTCCGGCCGTTGATTGTGATTAATCGTTCTTGGTCTCTGGAAAATGCAGAGAAGTCACTGTACAGCATCCGTACCCATTTGACCTGCAGATCAGTGCAAGACAATTATATAATCACATAAAATAAATAAATAAAAAAAATCAAAAGTAATGTGTTCAAATATTAATAAACGTGCATAAAAATGAAAAAAGTAAAATAGATCAAAAATATTATCACAACATGAAAATAGCAATTTACATTTGGAACATTATTATTTATTTCTATTGGTAATGCATATATCACGGGTCTTAGTGTTCTATCTAGGGAGAGCCACCCATGTCCAGTGAACTTTTATTTTATTTTACTTTTTAATTTTATATTTAAAAACTTTATATTTTTCTCATTTTTTTAAACCTCTTAAAAATTTTATTCTTTAACATATGTCTTCACTGAAACAATAAGCTAGCTCTACCAATGGTTTCATCCCAAAAAAACAACGTATTAGGAGTAACGTAAGACCCTTTTAAATACATTTCCAATTTTATATCTAGTTAATGTGTGACTTTTATTCCCACACTCACAATAAGAATTTTCACGAAAAAACTGAGAATTTTTCATTAGCAAAATTTTGAGTATAATATGCATACCCTCGTTGGTGCTGGCTCTAGTGCAATTCTTGCTCTGACTATGATTCCAAACTGGCCAAGACCACCAAGAACTGCGTAAAAGAGCTCAGAGTTTTTGTCGACAGAGCAAGTCACAAATTCTCCTTTCCCTGAAAAAAAATAAAAATAAAAATGAAAAAGACCCAAATTAGAAAGTAAACCCTAAAAATAACTGCATGCATGCAAAGGTCCATTTTTCTAGGAAAATAATAGATATATATATATATATATAATAAATTGTAGAAACATGTAACGACTTTGTACAGTAGACAACATAATTATATATATAATTAGCTGGAGGGAACATATGCAATCAATAAAAAAAGTGTCCACACAGCAGAAGCACCTGGTGTGAACTTGTCCTGGGATTTCCAAACGCGTAGGACCCATTGGAACAGAGTAACATTCCTACATTACTAATTAAAAAGGATGTCGATAATGACTTTTGTTTAAATTTTTTTTTTTTAACAGATACTATATATCCTCGTATCAACTTGGTCATTTTCCCACTTGTAAAAAATGTTAAAAATATTAAACTAGTGACATATATAAAAAGACCTCCCACAAAAAAAAAAAAAAGAAAGAAAAAAAGAAAAAAAAAAAAAAGTGATAGCTAGCTAGCTAGGCTGCTAAAGTTATAGACTAGTCAAAAACCACACATGTAACATATAGAAATTGTGTTTTTTTTTTTTTTTTGTACTTATAACAATATTGATCACTGTAGACCCGTTAGGGCTATTTCAGGGATTTTTGGACTGAAACTTTCAGATTTAAAATAGAAGTTATAGACCTCATTTCGTTAAATAATAATAACAATAACAATGATAATGATATATATATCATCGGTACTTAAAATTTGACTTACCGTTGACAACATCAAGTTCGTACACATTGCTGATCTGAGGGCCGTACCGGAAGGTCTGGCCGCCAATGCCGGCATTAGATAGCGTCCCGCCGACGGTGAGGTACAGGTAGTCGGTCCACGACACCGGTGCAAGTCCATGTTCCAGCGTGGCATGCAAGACGTCAACCCAAAGCTGCTCGCCCCCAACGTCGGCGTAGTAGTAGCCCGAAGAAGGGTCGCCGGAGACGAGGATCTCGGTCCCGTTCCGGTGGTGTTTGAGGGCGGTCATGCTCACCACAACGCCGTTTTGTGCCATGGCCTGACCTCGGACCGAATGACCTTGTCCCCTAGCAGCAATCTGGAAGGGAACGGAGAGATTGTAAGATGATTTAATTAAGCCGACAATGTCGTTTGTGGAAGATGGGTCTAAAACCGCCGATGGGATTTCTCTAACGATGTGGCCGTAATCGGTTGATGCTAGTTTTAAGGCCTCGGGATCGTCACGGAGTTTGTATCCGACATCTTTGGTTAAGAGAATTGGTGGGATTACACTACTAATCCGTGGCTTTGATTTTCCCAAGGTGATTATCAAACGGCTTATGAAAAAGATGAGCATGAAGTATGTTTGGATTAAATTATTCTCAGCCATTTTCTTGGAGAGAGAGAGAGAGAGAGAAGAGAGGAGAGAAAAAGTGGTTGTAGAATGTAGTGTTTTTTTTTTTTTTTTATGGTATTGATTGGTTGGTGTGAAGGAGAGGAAGAGGAGGAGGGGTTTATATAAAGCATGTTGAGGGAAAGTGGTTTGTAATTGCATGGGAGAAATAATTGTAGAAGAGAGAAGAAAATCTATGGGAGTGGAGATATTTAGTAAAGCAAGCAATCAAACACATCCCATGAGGCAGATCGATCAAGAAGGAGTTGAGTATATCCCATTAAATTATAATTTTTAGAAAATTGTTAACTGAAAATATTATATATATTTATATGCATGTATCTATATCTATTAATTAATTAGCTTGGCCTAACAAAATAGTGTGTGTGTGTGTGTATATATGTATGAATCTATACATATGTTTATCTTTGTCAAAGATATGCAAGGACAACATATCGGATTCATGTCTTTCCATCTTTTTTCTTAGTTGTTTTTTCTTTTGTTTTTTAACTTACTCATGAATTACTCGTGCCAAGGGAAATAAAAAATTTTTAACTTGTTGCGCGTCTTGTTTGGGTTTCTGAGAGCATCATCATGACCATTGAGATTCCATAGGTACCCACAGATTTAATTTCGACCCCACTCTAAATTCCAATCACTCGTGGGCCAATTTTGAGAGCTAATATTTCCTAATTTGTGGGGGCCACGAGCTGTACCAAACCCAATGAATCACGACCGTCGGATCGAGATCTTGTGGTCAAGATGCGTCAAGTTTGGTCAAGTTGCATTTTACCCAATTTTCTTAATCAGGGACACTAAATATTTTATTGAGGAGAGAAAGAGAGAGGGAGGGAGGGAGGGAGAGAGAGAGTGAGTCTTTGGGGTTTCTCTTTCAAGGATGGACGGTGGTCAAATTTAGGTAACAATCAAAAGGGTGTGTGAGATTTTTCTATTTGGGTTTTTGCAGGAATTCTCATGAAGCAACCTATTGTGTTCAATTTTGAGTTTTTATGGATTTGGAGCTAGCTAGGGGACATTGATTACATTTTTTCTTCAATGTAAGATTTTGTTTTTGTGTGCATGTCTATATATAAGTCTACATGTGATTGGTAAAAGTCTAATTGGAGACTGGTGACATATATATGTGTGTGTGTGTGTGTGTGTGTGCAGCCCATATGTTGTCGCAAGATTGGGTCGTATTGATTAACCTTGATTTTCTTTCTTTCTTTCTTTCTTTCTTTCTTTCTTTTTTTAATTAATTAGATATGTTTACCACTAAATTAAACAGAGAAGTAAAGTTTTCTTAATCAATTGCTTTCTAATTATTTTACTATCTTTAGGAAGAGCGTATGTTTGTACAAGAATGGTCTTGTGCAAACTCGAGATATATATATATATATATATATAATATTTTTAGGGTTTGTCTATCAAGAATAATTATTCTTTTCTTAAGAGATTACTTAAGAGGTATTCGTCATGCATATATAAAAACATAGCTAGAAAACAATGTAATACTATGCATACACAAGAATCTTGTGTGGATTAAATCGCAAGAATTTTGGCTCTGCAGCCTAAATAATTGGGGTGTTGCTACAAATATTTGTAGTATTCAAGTTCTTTGGTAGTGGTGCTTCAACAAATACATATTATAATTTCTAAGAGAATGAACCATATTGTAAATAATAAATAGTACACACATATTATATGAATAGTCATGAACTTCCAGAAAATTTCTAGTCATATTGGTTTTTTTTTTTTTTTTTTTTCTAATTTTCTATTTCTGATACAGACAAAGATATCTTCAGGTTTGAAGCAAAGATTTTGACTTGGAAATGCCTGTTAGACTAACAAATATACTCATTCAAAAGATAATCTTTGACCTAAGATCTCACAGGTAGGAGGACCTATCGGATAGCAAGAGACCTTCCACCATATCAATGGGTAGCTAGCCACCAATGACCGAGTGAAGATTGTGGAATTTGTATTTGTATTTTTTAATTTTACCTTTAAAAACTTTACATTTTTCTCATTTTCACCCACTAAAAATTAATGATTCTTATACAATAAAAATTTAATTCTTTAATATTATATGTCTTACGGAACAATAAGCTGACTCTATCACTGACTATATGTAACATATAATACACATTTACAATATCTATACACACACGTCTCATCAAAAAGAAATATTACATTCATGAGAAATATGTATATGTCTATATATATATATATAGATACAAATTATATTTATAGTTTAGAATGTAATCTTTGGCATTCATGTGCAACATGCACATATTATTCTATGTATAAATAAATGTTTTTGGTGAAGCTAAATGCTAACTAGTATATCATAACAGCTCGCTATATTACTTATAATTGATAGCTATAGGTTCGTGATCTAGTAAGCTTATTGTCGTGAGAACAACTAAGCATTCCTTTCCACATGTCTAAACAGTCATAGTTAGGTATTCTACCTAACGAAAAGAGAATGGGAAATAATTTAGCAAATAATTAAGTTACAAGAAATGGGTTGGATTTTCTTTCAATTATCATTTATGTAGTATATATATAAATATATATATATATATATGACCTAAAGTTACTTATTATAAATTTGGAAAATTGGTTCATTGAATTTCCTTACGTGCCATTTCTAACTTCTTTTGCTACGCTTAAAATTGTTACATACACGGAAGGCATAATAAATGATATTTTATTGGAAAATTTTTTAAAAATAAAAAAAAACGCTTAATTAACTAAATATGTGCATGTGAATCTGGACAGGTTTTGTCAAAAAAGTGGACTTTGATGGTGTAGTGAGAAATCTCACAATTTTTTCCCCTTCAACTTTTTACAGTGGGGGAAAAGGGGGGTTTATGGAAATGCACGACATAGAGCTTTTGAGGACAAATATGACACAAAGTTGCTTAAGTAAACATAGAAAGAGAAAAGAGAAAGAGAAAAGACAGAGAGAGCCAAAAGAGGTGTTGCAGAAGGATAACAATTTGTGTATATATGTAAACATATATATATAGATAGAGAGAGAGAGAGAGAGAGAGAGAGAGAGAGAAGAAACGTAGAGATTAGAGAGCTCGTGGGTGGGGACTAATTTTAAGATATTGGAAATCTTTTTGGGGATCCAAGCCGATCAGCTCAGTACAACTAGATCACGTGGTCCGAAGAAAAATTTAAGAGACACATATATACATATATACACACACATATGTAAATATGTAACACGTGTTCAAATACCATTCGCCCAAAATCTATGTGTGTGTATATATTATAGCTGTGTTTTCACATTTCACGTACTCAATCTTAATGTGCATAATCTTGTATTGGTCCTCATTAACTTGTACGAGTCTTTCGCACAGGCCGGAAGTGAGGAGGAATATATCACCTTTAATTTGTCCTTTTATATTAGATTCAAGATATAATAATTAGTGAAAAGAAAATTGAAAATTAATTAATAATTAGACAAGGACATTGTGATCAAGCTTAGTTGTCAGCTATTGCAAAGTTGTTAGCATTAACTTACTTGCATATATAGTGGAACATAAAAAAACTTTTTTTTTTCTTTTCTTTTCCTTTTTTTTTTTTGGCTAGTTTGCAATAGTACGAGATACTTCATTTCATTTGCTAAGAGATACTTTATTCATTTGCTATTACTTCATTTCATCTGGGAGTAGTGTTTTTTTTTTTTTTTTTAAGAGCAAATCAGAAAATGATCTTTCTAATAGGTAATCGTGCAGGTTCTGAACGTTAGATTTATTCAATAATCATATTAAAACAATAACTAAAACTTACATTTTTCATATATATATATCTGACGATTATATTGATCATAGAATTCTCTAAATTTATTTATAAAATATATAAGTGATGAAAATGAGATTTTGTCTTGTAATAAGAGAGAAGGTTAACACAAGTATGAGTGCTTAGTGGATAACAGATATATATCCTCGTGATTTGATTATCAATATATTTTATCTTTCTTTTGTCTAACAAATAATGATATATATATAGTATAAATAACTTTCAACCTTTAATGTTAGGCTCACTTATACACATGTATGTTAAATATGCACCACAAAAATTAGATGCCACAAAAAAGGGAAAAAGACAAAATCATCTTTCCATTTATGGCCCTAAACTGAAAAGTACGTACGTGCATATATCATGCGTAGGATTATGTGAGATATGCACAGAGAGGGCTCAGATTTTGAGGTTGTCGCGGGCAGACAAAGGCTTAGTCATGAAGGTGTGTTTCCCACATTTTACGTGAGCAAACAGTTCCTTTTTTCTCTGTTCTTTTTTTCTCTCATCTTAAAGCTATAATATATATATATATATATATATTAGTAACATTTGGCTTGTATCAATACCACAATTCCCATGCGATCTATATATCAGCAGTACGCGTAAGTGCTGCCTTAACATGACAGAGATTGACCAGACAATATATGGAAGATATATACATATATATATATATATCTATATATATTGATCAGTTGAGTAAAATGAAACCACTCAGATTTTCTCTCCATTGATAATGATGTGATGGAAATATATATATAATGGAGAAGATCTCTTTAATAGGCTATAACATTAATCAAAGAAGACAATTTGCCTGCATAATGTTGATGTATATAGTGGTGATGAAGTCAAAAATTATAGTGAGAATGAGCCAATAATTACTAACTTTTAATTTTTGGAGAACCAAAATAAAGTTTTTGATCAAATACATAAAAAAACACAATTAATGAAAAGTTGAAGTGCCTTCGTCATTGGGTGTTATTGCTTTTCTTCGCACCCCAAGTTTTATTTTCGCAATTTCAATTTTCCCCAACAACTTTTAATGTTACCCTTAAAAATGAAAGTAAAATCCCATTCCTCAATTAAAACAGTTTCTTTTCCTCTCCTTAAAAATGAGATTAATTTGGTCTTTTTCTTTTTAAGTGGAATGCATTTTGGGTTCAGTTTGGGTTCTTATTATCATAAAGTATAATGGTAATTTGGTCGAACGTTGTTCCAAGAGATCACTTTTTCCTTGTATTTCTGCTCACTCGAATCATGCACACTAGTTTTAAATTGCTAAACCTTTTTAGGACTTTATAACCCCATTCCACGTGAGGACTAAATATTTTGAGACAGGAAGCTATGTTATAGTGTCTCCTCTTAATTAAAATTAAGTTCCTCTTAACAAATGTTGGTTATAATTTGCAGTCTCAAGACTTACTTAATGGTTTATGGCACCTCTGTTTTTCTTTAATTATAGACGTGAGAAATATATATATATATATATATATATATATATAAATGAAGAGATATGGACACTAAGAAGTTCAAATAAACTATCATGCATCAAGAACTCCACCCTAGATTTGCTAAAGAGAAAAAAAAAAAAAAAGTAATAGAAGTCTCTGAACTATTAACATCATGTCACTTTGGTTTTTGAACTTTTAATTTTGACAAATTACAATATGAACCTTTGTATTTTGATAGTTTTGGTTTCTTACACTAAAATTTACGAAATATTTTTGAAATTTAACAGAGATAGTCACATCCATGTTGCATAATAATTTAAAAATTTTAAGAAATTACTAAATGAAGTGCAATATATTCTAGTTTTCAAGGGTTTTTACAGTGGTAATTAAAAATGACATTTTACACTTAGTGTAACTATTTATGTGAAATTTCATTTTATCACGCAATTTATAACTTAAGATTATCTCCGTTAAAGTTAAAAAATCTTTCCTCAATTTTTTAGTATCAGGGATCAAAATTATTAAAAAAACACAAATTTAGGGAGTAATTTATCAAAGTCAAAAGTCAAAAGTTCAAAGATTAAAGTAATGTTACTAATTTAAGGACTAAATGGGCTAATTACCTTAAAAATAAAATTATCCCAAAGGCAACTAGGTTCAACAGATCCCAAACAAACAAAACTCCCCAAAATAACTAAGAGAACAGTAAGAAAACCCCTAATTAAGCCACACTTTAAGGATCTAATCCAAATGAAGCGTCATTAAAACTTGTGAGGAAAAAAAATCTAAAGGAAATCCATACAAGGGAAAAGAGCATGTGACCTGACTGTAGCAAGAACTTAAAAACCCAAAATATTTTCCTAGCAAAATTGGAAATAAACTTGACTTGTAAGATCTCAGTAGACAAGAGGGAGAACGACATCCAGAGTAGTGAACCATCAAGAAGAACGATGGTTGAGCCTGATCATGCTGATTTATTTGCCACTTGATTGCTTTCGAGATAAATGTAAGAGATCCGAACAATCTTATATTATGAGCTTTGAGTTTATTTTAGATGTACATGAAATTATAATTTGGATGCATCTTTTGAAGGTTATTACTTTAGAAATGATTTCTTTTATCTTAAACACTTTCGTAGAGTTTCTAGTTTTTCTTTCGATCGAGGTGCTTGATGTACTTTTTTCTATAATTCTTTAATAAATTTTGCTCTTGAAGCTTTGTTACAAATGATTCCCTCACACACACACACACACATTTATGTATACAAACGATTCCCTATCAATTTTGGTGCCAACACAAAGTAATTCTCCAGCAGTAGATGGCATCAACTTTCATTATAGCTCACCCCACACAAACTGTAGTATTCGAGACTTACCACAGAGAAAAGTGACGGGGGGGAAAAAAAATCTATACAAATCCAAAGTGGACGAGTATTGTTTCATGTATTTATGGAACGACGATCCATGCAATTAATGTACATATACATATACATACACTTATATGTTTATATATGAATATATATATATATATATAAGCTAAACATATAGAGTCTAAAAGGTCAAACTCGTGCTAAGAGGGTTTCAGTCCTTTGTAGTGGAATTACTCGACAACGTCAATCAGTCAATATGGACATCAGATAAGCCTCTTCATGGGCGTATCAATGGAGAAGATCACAATGGGATCCACCAATCACAGAAAAGAGGACAGAGATAAAAAAAAAAAAATTAAAAATTTAAATTAAAAAAAAAAGAGAGAGAAAAGATTCGATTCTATCGAGAGTTAGATGATGTACTTGGGATTCTGTCATCATACTTTGACATTTATTTTAAAATTCATTTTTATTTTTATTTTTATTTTTCTCTGTCTTTCTTTCTCATTTACCATGACTTTGCCCTTGTGATCTAACATATTTTAGACCAATCCTACATGTATGCTGTACTTGATGCCCTTATTTTTCGGTGAAAATTTGGATCATTAGTTTTTTATTTTTATGATTTTTATTTTTTCAGTTTTAACTAGTCCTTTGAGGACCTATAACTATATAGTAGGTGCGCTCTAGCTAAAGCTAGTGAAGTTGAGTGATTTAGACCTACTAACTCATGACAAAAGCTATTGGGCAATGTATTACAACAGTGTATATATCCGATACCACAACACCACAAGGAATAGAGTGCGTATCATTGCGTCTAGACTAAGCTTGCGTTTAGTTCACCGGTTGGAGATAAAATTTTTAAATTGAAGTTGGTATTTTTAAAAACTAGTTATAAATTTTGTTAGCTTTTTAAAAAAAAAAGATAAAAATTGAGATGAAAAAATATAATTTAGTTGAAATTAAACGGAAATGCCAAACGAAACCTAAGTATAGGAACTAATCCACTCGTTAAGTTCCGCTTGTGACACTGGTCTCCCTACGAGATCATTATGTGGTGCAACTCTCACGAGTTAGATGTTTCAAACAATGCTAAACAACACATTAACATAAAGTAGGTGATTGTGGGATCCACTTATATGAACTATTCTTTATTAGTTGTGATATTCAAACACTCTCAATGTATTTTTCTTTTTGTCCAAGATCATATAACAAGTTTTTTTTTTTTTTTTTGATATACAAAGAAAGTACAACATGCAAACTCACTAACAATTCGACCACAAAAAGACATTTATGAAGAAGAATTAAGTGGATCCCATTAAATTATAACTTTCAGGTAATTACTAATCATATAGGTGGATCTTGACAAACCCTACCCCTCATGCTCTGGATCTCCAACGCCCACTCCTCGAATCATCATCATTCTCGCTTCACTGCGAGCAATATCTCCCTCATCGCCACCCAAGGACAAGTTTTTCCAAAATTTATAGATTTGCCCATTTTTATTTCTGCTTTAAACTCAGATTAGACTATACTTCAATTTTGGCTTCTGAATAATTTTATCTGGTTATTACGAGGGTAAAATCATCATTTCTTAATATTCTCCATGTCAGATGTGACGATTTCCGTCCACAAACTAAAAGACTGAATTTGGAAGACTATTATAATTTTTGGAAAACAAATGTTACACATTAAAACTCAAGGATATTTTGTGAGAGTATCTACAGTTAGAGAAGGATAAATATGAAACTTTTCCCTATTGTTTATATATATATATATATAGCGGGCGAGCTCGATTATAAACAAGAATGAAAGGAGTTATATATATTGAGACCCGTATTATTTTTTGTTTGTGGGATGCATCAATGTATCTCAATTTTAGACATTAAATGAAGAAAAAAAAGGAACAGTTATTCGGCTTTATATGGTGCGAAATCCATGTGGCTTTAAGTCTGCTCTTATACGAAGCTGGCTTTGCATGGAGACGAGGAGTATTTTGGGGAGAAATTGATAAATTGCTCATTTAGTCTTTAAACTTTTAAGTTTGTCTAACTTTGATTTGCGTTCTTTTTATTGTAGTTTGAATAAAACCAAAACTATCAAAATGTTAATATAGTAATTCTTTCCGTTAATTTTTGAATGGAATCTGTCATTAATTTTGATTAAAAAAATTAATACTCGCTTATGTATTCCATCCAAAAATTAACAGAAAATACTACTGTAATAACGTTTATAATAATTTAGGTAACTCAAGTTACAAAAAAAAAAAAAAAAAAGGGATCAAAGTTGCACAAATTAAAAAATTTAGAGACCAATCTAGCAATTTAATTAACAAACGAAAATGGTTGATTTTTGGGTTATTTACATAAATGTCTAATTTGATATTTATAAAGACCACATTACCCTTTCATCAAGATTGAATATAACCAAGTAAAGAATTGATAAAAAAAAAAAGGAAAGAAAAAATATCTATTTAATTTCTTTATGATTTCCACATTCAAAAAAATATCATAATGATATGGTAATTACAATTAAAAAATAAACAATTTCTTATGACATTTAAACTTTAAAAACTAAACTATTAAAACAATTCCAATAATAATAAATAAAATAAATTATCATAATACTGTTACAATTATTATAAAGAACCTAAATCATACTAAAAAATTAGATTTTTTAAGAAACCTTAATCATACTTAAAAAATAAGTTTATAAAAAACCTAAATCTTACTAACAAGCAATCACTATAATAAATAACTAATTATTAACATAAAGATATAACAATGATGAACAAATAAAGGAAAAAAAATAAGAATTATGATGAGAGAAAATGATATTAAATATAGTAAAAGGGAAAAATAAGTACTATGAATAGTTGTTTTTATAAAAATGAATATTTATGTAATATTATCAAAAAAAATGGACATATTTTAATTATTTCTTGATGTTTTCAGCTAAACATTGACGACTTTTTTTTTTTTTTTTTCAATTAAGATATTTTTTGTGTCATTTAATAGTTGAAATTTAGATTGCATTTTATACATACAAGGATGCAGATTTAACGTTGATGAAGCAAAAACGTGATATATGGTAGGGTAACAAAACAAGTGGCCCTGTTGGAGCTGTTCCTCAAACGTTTTAAGTACGGAGTGTGCGGGTTCATGTTGGCTTGCGAATTTTGCACATGTCGTGTCTCATAGATTTGGTTATATCCTCTCTATTGACAACAAGTCAATAGTCATATTTTTATTGTCTCTTTCTTGGGAAGCTTCTGCGAAGACTAGTCATTATTCAAGATTGCAATCAAATCCACCAAAGATTATATTTAGACACAATTTTGAATACTATTTGAGCAGACTTTGACACTAACAAAATCTTGGTCAACTTGAGCTTGGAGAGAAATATAAATAAAAATATCTTGTATCTAATTTAACCCAAAGTTCCATGGTGAATTTTCTCGTTCAATTAGGTCTTTTTCTCGTCCAATTTTCTTTCTTTCTTTCTCGTCCAATTAGGCCTTTGATTCTATTTGATCTCTCATATTATATATCCTCCATTTTAACAGCTGGGCCTAGCTAGAAATTTCTTGGAAACTCACCTCAATATACAATATACTCATCCTATTCAAGAGGTGTATCTCGGGGAAATTTCACATGTTAACCCTTTATTGTCCCTTTATTAGCCGTCTCTTTTTAAAATATTTTAATTAATATGATATTTTAATTGATATCGTATTTTAATTGATATGATATGATCTGGTATTAATTATTACAGGATATAAAAAGGGACAGGAATATAAGAGAAGGAACAGAGTTAAAGCATAATACTAGAGTTTTTTTTTTTTTTCTTTTTACCTCAAAGCATGACCGGACAATTTAGTACATATGATATTGAGATATTCTGCCTCCAATGTTTGGATATGGACAACAATGATATACACTACTTGACAACAAAAAGATCATAGAAATGATTTACCCTTTCAATAATGCATGCTACAAAACAATGTATAGCAACATGTATATAGTACTGCATGCATTACATGATAACTACTAATGCTACCAACAAAGGATTTTTTTTTCTTTTTTTGATTTCTCTTTTATTTTTTTGTTAAAACCCCAAAATTCTTGTTGCTATACACAATATTAATGCAATATGGAAATCCAAAAGGCTCATTACAAATCAAAGATATAGTCATAATTATTGATATTCCCCCGTTTACACGATTCCCCAAGACATGTAGAACCAAAGAAAGCGTGCATGGAACATGCCAAGACATAAATATAAATAAATAAATATATATATATATAAGAGTTTTCTCTTTTATTTTTTTTTTTTTGTTAAAAACCCAAAATTCTTGTTAATATACACAATACTGATGCAACATGGAAATCCAATAGGCTCATTACAAATCAAAGATATAGTCAAATAATTATTGATATTCCCCCATTGACACGATTCCCCATGACATATAGAACCAAAGAAAGCGTGCATGGAACATGCCAAGACATATAAATATATAAATAAATAAATATATATATATATATATAAGAATTTTTAATAATTACTCTTTTTTTATAATCATTCATGGTTACAGCAAAAATAATAGAGAGTAGTGTATGCTTTAATTATATTTGATGATGTGTCATTTTTATGATTTCTTTTAATATATTAATAAAAAAAACTGGTTTACCCTAAGAATTACTTTAAAAAAAATTTAACTAAACATTAGGCGCAAACAAAAAAAGTGGACAAATCAATTCTGGAATCAAAATCCAGATTTGATGATGGAATGCAGTGCTTTCCTTTTTAATTTTAATTTCCTTTTTTATTTTGTTACAATTTTTTTTTTCTCTCTTTTCATAAATTTCCTAATAAAAAAAATTTCATTGTTGGCCAAAATACATCCTTCATTAACGCATATGAAAATTTCATACAACCATCGAATTCATATGTTCGATTTTTTTATTTCTTCCCATATACAAATGCCTAAGTTTTTTGAGTTCTATAAAATGAAATGACCTCATACTTAAATACTGGTTATTAAAAAATAATATTTATAGTCAATAGGTGGTTGGATATTCATATATGCTTAATAGGTGGTTAGGTCGAAGGCCTTTGGTGATTATATCTTCTGTTGATTTGTCCCTTTGTTGTTTTCGTTGTTGTCTAGTTGCCTCTAATATTTTCCTCCACAATGGATTTTTTCTTACACGGAGTTTTTTTAGAACAGAGACTGCAATATATGAAGCAACAAAAAAACAATAAAGTGAAAAACAAATGGAATGAAAATAATTAAGAACGAGATTTAAAAATTAGGGAACAGATCTTAGTTTTAATTTAAATAAAAAAATATTTTAAAAAAAAACCTATATAGCAGGTCAAGAACAAGTTACCTATCTACAACATATTTAATGAGCTTTATATGTTCAATGCTTATTAATTGCCATAAATGTTTTTTAGTCAATTATCCAATTCATCACAGCCATCTAATTTTTATCGAACGGCTCAAATAACGATAATCACTGATGGGTAAATATTAAAGTAACTATTGAAACTACATTCATATATATATATATATATATATATTGTGTTTCTATCATCTGATCTGTTGGACAAAGCCATTTTAACTGCCTTTTATTCGTGATCAATATATAATCAATTATATATAGATTCTTGAGAAATTTCTTAACTAAGACCAGTTTGAAGTTATATCCATATTTTCCTTGATGAATCTTTGGAGCTGATCTTGTGAAAAGCACCTTTGTGTGAGATATGAACGTACGTCAGCTGAATCGGGCAAAAACGTGTCCCCAAAATCTTGAATTGAATCATTCCAACTTTGAAAGATAAAAGATATGATGATCAAGAAAAAAACGATCGATATGAAAAATATCAAAAGAAAATCTTGTATGAGATTTTTTCTTTTGGGAAACAATAATAGAGGGGTGTGTAGTAGTGCTAGGGCTGGACCACTGTTAATTATTTCGACTAGTTGTGTTAATATTATTGTTGAAAATGAAACCATATATATTACTATATATATATATATACACATATATATTATATATATACACACACATATATATTGGTGGGTGACAGAATGTGACAGGGAAAAAATTTTACTTGCAGGAGACGACGATATCGAGCTGGGCCTTGATTGATGCGACCACTTTGACTTTAGGAATAGCAACAAAAACAATATTTGCTTTGTTAGATTTATGTTTTCGTAGAATCAACTTCACAATCAACACTTGTACATCATAACATGCAATAGGTTTTTGTACATTTTCACATGCATGTCATATATGTATATGTGTATTGTATTTCGTTGTAGTGTGAACAAATTATTAGTACACATTTACTACACTATATGACATAACTATGCAAAACCATATTTATATATGTGTGGAGGAATATGCTCCGTCCAACAACCCTTCACCGGATCAAAATACAATCAATATTGATCAAGTTGAAAATATGCATAGCATTCATGCCATTCCGTTATAAAATTCTAAAATTCCAAGTTCTTAGTTGCATCTTCAGTCCCTTAGAAAAAAATTAACAGCAAGAGTGCTGCCATAGCACCCTGTCCAATAAGGAGCTCTCAATCTCCTATGTTCATGGATCTTCAATCTCTAGGCAGTTGCATATCAAAGAAAATAAAAAATCAATGGCGTCATCTTCACTGACATCTTACGAGAAGAATACGCATAGAGACTCATATCAAAACACTAATATTTAAGGAATGGACTCAGGAATCAACAAAAACATTATAGATCAACCAAGTACCATTTCAATCACGCCCGTTAAATCTAAAAAATAATATAATAACAAGCACCAAAATAATTCTCGCGTCCTCTTTGAATAGGGACAAAGATATTATATTGATGAGGTTCCAAGCACCACGACCAACTAGTCAGGAGAAAAACTTGATAATTATACACTTGCTCACAAAAAAATATTGATTGTGGTTTCGAGATCTTAAGATAAATTGAAAGAACTCAGTAACATGCAAAGAGACATAATCATTTATTTGAAAAAGAAAAGTACCTATAAATTTTGTGTTCAAAGGGAAAGGGTTTCAAGATTTATAAATGAATTGAATTTTATTTTGGATTCATTTACCTACTATGAAGGATTGCTTTTTTTTTTTTTTTTGTGCTTGGTTTGCCATTGAGGTTAGATTCTTTTTTTTTTTTTTTCCTTTTAATAAATTTGAGAAGATGTTGTATTTTTTCTTTTTATTTATTTAAATATATATATTGAATTTGAAGTGGAAAATTCAAAACTCTACATCTTTTAGTAAAGTTTTATATAAAATTATTGTGACTATACTTACAACTATATATATGTAAATATATTCAAAATCTTATTGATCTATATATATTCATGTAAAATTCAAAGAGTTTCCCACCTCCCAACGTGTTTAGGCCAGAATCAAGATAGTGACAAATAACTACTTCCCAAATATATATGTCTAATTGTTTGCTTCCACTTGCAGAAATACAACAAGTCTTGCTCGTTAATTTCAAAGTGATAATTACTCGATTGATAAAAGTAAAAAGAAAATTAGGAGGAGCAAAAGAAAAAAAAAAAAAAAAGATATCTTCGGAAAGTGTTCCGAGAAACACATGGAAAACAATATACCTGTAGTCTTTCTTTGATTTCAAACCAAATAATTTGATTTTTATAAATTAAGGAGAAAATAATTAAGAAGAGAGATCATAGTAAAATATATATATATATATATAACTATTCTTGGTGTCAACAAACATATATATGTACAGACTGGCCAGCAGTTGGCAGCCATTATATTATGCATGAGTGAAAAGCAAAGAGAATCTTTGTAAGATCGGCTGATCCAGAAAACGAAATCTAGTGTGGATTTCACATAAATCGTGCAAAATATTTTTCCTATTTCTAGGAATCTAGAAGGAAAGCAAGGTATGAACGTCTATGGGGTCCAGGTGTTCGCCATGCTATATATATAGGATAATTATTATGTTTTCTCTAATCCACAAACATATATATATATATGCATGTATATATATATATATGTGTGTGTGTGTATATGAGCTAGCGCCAAGAATATAAAGATCCGGCACTAGCTAGATACCCTTATAATGAGTTCGGTTGGGCCGACACATGGCATCACAACCAAGTTTACCTTATGCCTTGCATTAAAAAACAAACAGATACGGTTCTCTTCCCCCCCCCCCCCCCCACAAAAAAAAAAAAAAAAAAAAAACCCTCATTAGCCTGCTCTAAAAAAAAGATAACAAAAATCTGGTGTGTAGTGTGGCTCAACGTTAGAAGTAAATCTTACAAGAGAGAGGTCTTGAGTTCACACACACACACACACACACACATATATATATATATATATATATATAATATAGCACTATTTATGATATGTATGTGAGAGTTTTTCACGTAGCAACGTGAGACTCATATAAACAAATTCCTTGTTGCGCATTTTTTTTACACATGACTATATATATTTTTCTACTAGTGATTACTTAGCATTGCTCATCCAAAAAACGACCAAGACTATTGTATTTTTGTATATTTAGAATAAAAAATATTATCCCTATGAAATCCAACACACACTTCTATATATGAGTGTATTTATATATATGCCTTAAATATTTAATTGCAACGTTAATTTGTCTTTTACAAATGAAGTGTCAAAGATCATAAATATTTAAGAGGAGATATAATGAAAAGGAAAGTCATGGATAAGTGATCAATACTGTGGAACTGGTTGAGCTAGCTAGTGGTGGAATGGGCAGCTTTTGACTTGAAGAGATAATATAAATGCATTAACATGAATATGGCTATGCACCAAGCAAGCAGAAAATGATGTTTAATTCCACTCTGTAACATTAGGGCGTATTATTCACGGGATTCAGCTCACATATCTTTTTCTTCTTATTTTATTTCATATCCTTTCAATAGTATTATAATTTTTTTTCATGTTAGTCAATTATTTAATTGACTAATTATTTTAACTAATAAATTATTATGATATTTATAATTATTACAGGCTTTTAATTTACGTCAAAAGCTAGTAATTTATTAGAGCGACATGTAAAGGGTCGAAAAATGAATATTCATTATAGTCCATTTTTTTGTACGTGTTTGATAAGATGATATGGGAGGGCATCTAGCTAATATTACTTCATTATTTACTAGGTGATCAGGTACTACATATGTGTGTATATATATATATATATATCACATTAAGTGTGGTACTTATATTGTTTCCCTTTAACAGCATCAATCCCTGTACTTCAAGAAGTTGCTGGTCTGCTTAAAATTTTCCTAAAGAACAAAAGAATGACAAAAGGTTGGCAGCTTATCAAGTTGTATACGGAATTTCCAACCATTATTAAGACACTCATAAATATTAGCGTTGAAGGGTTGTATATAAATGGTTTTTTTTTTTAATAAATGATGAGAGAAAATAACTGATATTAAAAATAAATAGTCAATATATTTTAATTTGATTGATACACATTAATCATCAATTCTTCATCAATATAAACATTTTGTATATAGATATAGGCACCGATTTTAATTGCAAATAATTCCAAAAAATGACATGTATTTCCTACCAAATTTATGACCTTATAAATTATGTTCACATCTAGAAAGATCGTCAAAGAGAATATAAGCTTAATGTCAACTCTTGCTAGTAAGAGTTTGTTAAGTTATGCAATCTAATTAATATATCTTACAAAGAAATACGTATTTTGAAGATTTTACATTTGAAATTTCAATAATCCTAGTTTTTTTTTTTAATAAATAGAGAACGTCATTATTATGGTTATTTAGAGAGGTGTTAGAGAAAGAACCACAAAGAGTTTAAAGAATATTCAATATTTCTTGTAAATATCTTGATCATCATAGTGAACTACTATCGTGGCGGTTGAAACAGTATGTAGTTTCATATTAAAATGAACATGTATAAAAATTTGTGTGTTTTATAATTGTTTATTTTCTTTTATGAATTTTATAATTACTTTAGGTGACTTAGAATTAGGACGCTAATTATTAACATAGTGAGGTGGATTTATAAAGATATCCCAATCGAGAAGAAGTTAACAATGTAATAATATATATAAATATAAATGTAAATTTTACACATATAAAACTAGATATATCAATCAGAAATGTAACTACCATTTTATTATTTTAACTTGTTTGTAGGAAGAACATGCGTAACATAAGGATATATATCTATAAATATACTAATAACAAAAATAATAACACTAAAAAGACTAAGCCTTTATTTAAAGGAAAAGTGAAGGATTTTTGTTCCTTTTCTTATTCTTCAAAATTAATATGCCCTACAAAGTATTGAATATTTTCTGTCCGGGGGACAGTATTTTCTTGGGATCGAACTGAGTTTTCATCTGCTGAAAATGTTCCCACTTTGTTCCAAAGTGATCTTTCCAATCTTGTTGGGTTTCATAATGGGGAAAATACTGCTTAATCTTTATACCATTGTCATGGCAAAACTGCAATATTTGCCTATTTACTTCATCAAATGCCTTCCATTCACTATAAGAACTTGAATGCAAAAGACCTATGGTGTAGAAAACATCTTCATCGGGAATCACCGCGGACGTTTTTACATCCCATCTGCACATTAAAAAAATAATTATAAAAAAAAAATGTTACACATAAATTTGTTAATTTACAAAAAATTTTAGTTCAAAAGAATACATTAACTCACTTATTTCGGTTCATTGGGTAAACGATAATAAGTCCCGCGGGCACTTTTTGTTCAAGAAGGATGCCCCTAAAAACACCGGAATCAAAATCTGACATTCTTGACTCTGGGACAAAGAGGTTTAGCCATGGATGAGAAATTTCCCAAAGCCCTAGTCCCTGAGGCGTTGTCTCTTCGCTTTCCACTCGATTTAGAAAATCGAAATACGTTACATCTTTCTTGAATGCAAATCCAGGAACAAAGTTTAACTGATAGAGCAGAACTTGTAGGCCCTACAAATTTACATTGATTAAGTACGACGATAACTCGCTAGGGATAATTTAATATCAATTAGAAAACAAAAGCAGGCCAATAGATTCATACTTGGCGACAAACTTAAGTCACAATTTTCTTTTTTTAAGCGACCAAGTCAATGAAATACTCTTCTATTCACACTACATTGTATATGGTGATAGATTTGTTTTGTTTTTTTTTTTTTTTTTTAGTGACTAAATTGCTTTTCAATTAAAAAAAAATGTTTTGTGACTAAAACCTTTGGTCAAACATATACTTTTTCCTATCAATTTTTTTTTAATGTATAGTCAAGGATTCTGTGACGTTAACAGGTTGTTAGTTATTTTGTTGGTAATAAACACGCCTAAACAAATAAAAATTAAATATGATAATCTTGATGATATCATAAGAGATTTTTTTTTAATCAACTTTAGGGACAGGGGATTCTTACTAACACTGTTAGGCATGAAATTACCGTTAGACTATGTCTGGAACCATGCGAGAAAAATTGAAAAACAGAATAATGAGAAAAGACGGAGATTATGACTTAAGGGAGGTACCTTGTCCTCATAATTCTGGGTGCTTTGGTCATAATATTTGGCTAGTTCCATAACGTACACGATGCCGGATTGAGTAACAAGTGCAGTAATTCTCAACTGGTCAGGATTTGGGTAAAAGGAAAGATCTAAAGGACCCTGTCGCATTAGAAGAAATCCTTCTAGGTAATTCACTCCATTTTTTCCCATTATTCCACTCATTGAGATCAACTTTTCTTGGTCTCTCTTAAAGGCTGAGAAGTCATTGTACAGCAGTCTTAGCCACTTAACCTAAGGGAAAAAAAAAGGCATAATTAAGAGAGTAATTAACATGGATCGATGAAATTAGAGACTGCAAAATTGTAGATCTATACATTTATATATATATATATATATATATATATTAGATAGGATGTACAAGTAAACTTCGATATCTGATCTCGCCCTCGCAATTCATTAAAAAAAAAAAGTGCATATACATATATATATATGTATATATATATTTGTACATACCCTAGTTGGTGCTGGAGCTAAGGCAATTCTTGCTCTAGTTATAATTCCAAATTGGCCTAAACCTCCAAGAACTGCATGAAATAGCTCAGATGCATTGTTTCTTGAACAAGTCACAAGGTCACCTTTTCCTGTACATGAGGATAATGAAAATCATGTATAACTAATTAAACAACCTTAATTAACTAACTAATTAGTGACTAATAAATTACTATTACGGCATGTTTAAGAATTTGTTTATATATAATTTTTTTTTTAACAATTTGACTCGTCATTTAAAACCGGCAGCCATGGTATGAATATATCGAGTTTGCCGTAAGATAATATTTCAAATCTAGATTAATCCAATAACAATCTTCCACACAGCGATAGATGTGACATGTATAGTTCCAATATTTATATATATATATATATATATATTATTATATATGTTTGACCAAAAGCTATATGAGGGGAGAAAACTGCTGCTATCATATAGTTTTTTTGACCTTTGATTTGTTTGATTCCTTGTCTCCGTTGATGATAATGAATTAAAAAGATTTATCACACATGACATCAAACGTCATAGTAATAATATTTCAAATCTTTTGTAATTAAAATTAGATTGAGCATGATTTCACACGTAATTAGTAGAGGAAATTAAATAATCGTCAACTAACTTAGTTTATATCATTGATATCATCTTCTTCTTTTTTTTTTTCCCTATGTTAATCTTTTGCTTCCATAAATAAGCTATACACAAAATCCAAGAAAACGGTGTCATAGAGATCATAGACTCAAATTCAATACCTTACATATATGTGTGTGTGTGTGTGTGTGTGTGTGTGTGTGTGTGTGTGTGTGTGTGTGTGTGTGTGTGTGTGTGTATAAAGACATGACCTATGCAGTTATTGACTCAAATTCAACATTTTTTGAATAAAATAATATCAGTTGGTGTTGTGCGCGTGTGTATACATGAGAGTTAGATATCATTTTTAGTAGTTGAAGATTTTTCCGGTATAAATATTAATTAAGTTTAATGATTTGTGAAACATATGCACAACAATTATAATATTCGAAGACTCAAGAACAATTCTTAATTTAAAAAGCAGTCTGAAGAATTTATTCATGGTTAGATATCGTACCTAATAATTTTGTTGTGTCAAAATAAATTATTATATATATTTTTGTTTGTCTTGAATAAATAATATTGTGGTATGATGCAAACTTTAACATTTTAGCCAATAAGTTTTAAGAATGGAACTAGGACATAAATTGAGTTATTTGATCATTTTCCAGTCCCTTATAACAGAGAAATAATAAGTATTTAACATGAACATTGATAGATCATATTATTTTAAAAAAAATTAATCAAAAAATTTAAAAATAATTCCTATCAATAATATAAAATGAAAAGAGCCTATCGTAAAACCTCTCCATGTTGAGAAGTGAAAAACATATATAGTCACATGCAAAACATATGTGATTATCCAGAATCCGTACTGAGCCCCACCCTTGACAACAAAGAGCCAAAAAGTTTGCCCATGACTGACATACATGTGATCTCTTACAAAATTACGCCTTGCAACCAGATATAGCACATGGTCCTTGGAAAGGGTTGATATCGTGTGAGTGTGTGTGTGTGTGTGGGCAAATATACATATATATACATATGTGGATGTATATATATTTAGGCTTATTACACCACTCTAATATCCTACAAAGAAAAAAACAAACCCAAAGAGCTGACAAAGTGGGGAAATTATGAACTGATCAATCAGAACTGTTTCATTTTTTAGGTTTTTCAGCATAACAAAAGCATATTGGAGTTTCTATCCTTGGAATTGGAGGCCAACCAAAGCAGAGGACAAAAAGGCAAGCAATCATTTCATAAACGGGAAATTTTATCCTCTTACGAAAACTACATATATAGAACATGTGACATTATTTGATTATGGGGGATGAAAAAGATAGACAAAGAAATTTCACTTAATGATGTCCACCCAACTTTGTATATGAAATTAGGTTTAATTTATCCTTAATTGAACTAGTTTATATATATATATATATATATATATATTTTGGCTAATGGGGTTTTTCTTGAGGTGGTTTTCTTTCGTTGAAGTCTAGGTTCTCAATTTTGTCTTCCTCTAAAGTATCCATATATTATATTATATTATACTATATTATATTGCATTGCGTTGTATTATTTTTGATTTTTTTTTCTTTATGAGATTCCATTCTATCCCCTAAACAAATTTAAGGATTATTTTAATCCATCGCCCATGAATTTTTAGGTCACTCACACTTTACTACTAGAACTTTAAAAACTCTCATTTTACCCTTTAAATTTTGAATTTAATCTCACTTTATCTCTTCTATCGGAATTTCAGTTAAAAACGAGCAAAAAAAAAAAAAAAAATTAGTCTTACTAAGTTTATTCTGTTAGGATTTTGTTAAAAACAAACGAAAAAAGACTACATAACTGCACCATATGACTGCACTTAATTACTTCCGTCTCTAATTCTGATATAATAAGTAGTAAAGCGGGGTTAAATTCAAAATTCAATGGATAAAGTAGAAGTTTTTAAAGTTCAGAAATAAAGTGGGATTGACCCAAAAATTCAGTAGACATAAATAAGAATAATCGTAATTAAAAAAATAAAAATAAAAATAAAAACTAGATAGAAGTCAATTACCTGTGATAACATCCAACTCGTAGATATTGCTAATTTGAGGACCAAATTTGAAAGTTTGGCCACTGATCCCAGCATTGGAAAGCGTGCCGCCAACACTTAGATACAAGTAATCAGTCCAAGAGACTGGTGACAAACCATGCTTTAGGGTTTCACGCAAGACATCAACCCAAATCTGCCCACCTCCAACATCAACGTAAGGCCCCGAATTATTATTATTCGAATTCTCCGAAACAACAACGTTAATCCCAATTCCATGACTGTCCAAGGACGTCATATTCACCACAATACCACTCAGAGCCATGGCCTGTCCACGCACTGAATGGCCTTGTCCTCTTGGAGCGATGGCACTAAGAGGACTATCGGTACCGGAGTTTGCGTCGTCGTTCACGATTTTTATTAAGGTTTTGATGTCGTCTGGGGAAGTTGGCTGGAAAACTGCATCTGGGATTTCTTTAAATATGTGGCCGTAGTCGGTTGAGGCCATTTTGATCGACTCGGTGTCGTTTCGGAACTTGTCCAAGATTGAATCCGGTGATTGGGACATGGTCGTGGTGGAAAGAAGGAGGGCACTAACTACAAGGATGAAATTAGCCATGTAGTTGAAGGGTAATGGAATTGAGAAGTCGTGATATTTTTGTGACATTTTTCCTTGGGGAAAAAGAGCAAAAAGAATGGTCTTAGGGGGGCTAGAGTTAGGGAAAGGAAAGAGGAAACTAGTGGTTTTTGTATAGAGAGTATTGGAAACGGGAAGGTAAGGAAATCCTTAGTAAATGTTGTGTAGACAGGGCAATATAAACGTTGTATTTATAGAGGTTGGATACACGTAATTAGGAAAGATTAATAATTTGGCATCTCTTATTTATCCATATATACATATACAGTGTATGTATATAATTCTTTTTACGTTTTTTTTTTTTTTTTGAAATTGAACTATTTTTATGTATTACAAACGTGTACGTTTTTCCAAATTCACACACGATTAGTACCTTGTACTCTCAAATATGCATAAGATCCGGTATAAAATGTAACATTTTCTAAATGAATTATGAACTTGTAATAAATTGGATATGGACTGAACTTATATAAAAGAATGGATCAGATTCTAATACTGTTTCAGTTGTGAATTTATTAGATTTCTTCACAAACGATAGACAAAGATATGAAAACACCACCGTCCCATTTTTAATAAGAAAAAAACTGTATAATATGCATTGTGCATGCTTTCTCACATATATACGCAACCCGCGGTCCCTTTGGAAGTAATGACTTTTTTCGTTCAAACAAAAAGTCAAACATTAAAAATTAAAAGAAAAATAAAAAAGAAAAGATTGACTATATATAGTAGAGTCAAAGATGGATCATACGTAGAGTTACTAGCACAAATCCTAACGCATTTGCAACATATGTAAGAGACATAATTACTCTTAAGAAAACAAACTAATGTTTTGTTTGGTAATAAAGTTTAACTCCAACTAAATTATATTTTTTCATCTCAATTTTTATCTTTTTCTGAACAGTCAACAAAATTTATAACTACTTTTTAAAAAATCAACTCAACTCAAACTTAAAAATTTTATCTCGACTCAAACTCAACTCATTCACCAAACGAACCCTAAATGAAGATTTAATTTACGTTTTTTTTTTCCCTTCTTGTGGTATTGAAAATATATTTGCTGATGACAATAATGTATACAATTAAAGAAGAAGGGAAAAATAAATAAATAAAAAACAAATAAAAAATCGCGTTGATGAGACTCAGTCGAAAATGTCAGTGATTCGATGATGTATGCATGGATATTCCACTTAGTAATTTTTTAAAAATGCATTATAAGATTTAATGAAGTGTGACTGACCCAAGAAGATCAATACAATATATTTATACCCAAGTGCTTTAAATTTATTTTTAATTTATTTTTAACTCATGTTCGAAAAAGTCAACCTTTTTTTTTTTTTTTTGCTTGACCTTGCCACTACATAATTTTCCCTTTACATTAATTTTCTTTAATTTCTTAAATTACTTGATGCTTAGTTGGCTTTCCAATTAATTCACGTAATCCTTCCAATAAATGTTGCTAATCAATTCCTTCGTCAGAGTTTTTCGGGATATTCAGCCGCCCATATCACTATTGGAAAATGACCATTAACTAATTATAACCTTAGCACTAATCAATGTTTATTTACCATTATAATCAAACTTATATATATAATTCCTTGTGATTTTTGCCGCTTACAAATTTACGATTCTCTTTTGTTGTTGTTTCCTTATTTTGCTTGCTAATAAACAGTTCTTTCTATAATTGATATCGCTTCTAATTGAGGCTAAACGCCTAATTCTTTGATTTAGGGTTTAAGGTTTAGCCTTAATTTGTCTGTTGTTTAGAGAGAGAGAAATTTAAAAAAATTAAATAAAATCTATAACGCTTAACGCACCTTTTTTTTTTTTTTTTTTTCCCGTGTCCTTTTCTTAGAATTCTGTCTCATTTAGTCCATATATATAGTGAAAGAAAATGAGGACCAAAATCTTATAACATTTAAGAAAGCACATATTAAATCATTATGCAAGGGCAATATTTCTCGAGATTTCTCAAGAAGTAAAAGAAGAACAGAGGCTCAAAACTACGAAGCCTTTACTGTAGGGTTTTCTTATTTTGTATTTATCAGTATAAACTATTTTTTAATCATTGTATTTATTTTAAATTTTTTTTTCTTTAAATATTTTATTTTAAAAATTTATAACGCGCGACATAAAACTGTTATGATACAATCACACATAATGTAAAATAGAAAGTCCTAACCATAAAAATTTTATGGTAAAAATAGAGAACTTTATGCATACTCTTAACCAATTTCCTTTCGGTGGCATGTAATAGTCAAACCTTATTAAATAACAACATATCTCAACACAAGCCACCGCCAAGTACATGTGTATATATATATTTATATGTATGTATGTATACATGTATACTTGGTCTATATATTTATAGATATAGGCCAAGTAATCTAACTAAACCACTTGAATTCCCAGAGGAATATGATTATTTTCACTTCTATTTTAAAACACCGGCCACGACCAATCTTCTTTGATTACTCTTTAAGAACACTCTATGTTGGAAAGCATTTTTTTCGAGCAGTGTTTTCTGATTTCACAAAAAACCTGTGCAAGTTTGGTGGTTTTTCATTAATAATAAAAGTTTTTTTTTTTTCCCTGGCCGACAAAATCTTATTTTGGGTGTTTTAGTTTCTTGCAAAATGCTCATGTCCACACCTCCGTTGAAATTGAATTCATGCATTTTTATCCACCAATTCAAGTGCAATACTACAGCAAACCCCACGTGCGGAAACATGCCTTGAAGCACATTCATTTTAGAGTACTATTAAAGTATAAGAATGACATCATTTTGATCACCCATAGAAATTTGCATATTTAACTACCTTCTCTTGGTCAACTCCACACATAAAATTAAAAAAAAAAAAAAAAAAAAAGAGGCAAAGGTAAAGTCAATGACTTGAATCCTCCATAGAGTTGTAGATATAAATCAGACTAAATAGACCGGTCGATTCCCTACTTTCTTGACTCACAGTCTGTCCCGTCCTAAACCAGGCTGCCCATGGTGGGCGGATTGGACCCAAGTTCATGCCCCATAATATTTTTTTTTTTTTTTTTTTTTTACATTTTTAGGGTGATAGCTGTAAACAACAGCTTTTACAAAATAATTAAAGTAAATAACATGTTTTTAAATATTTAGAGTAAAGAATAGTAAATAACAAATTTATCAGGTAAATATTTTATTTTCATCTTGTAAATATATTATTTACCTAATTAATTTTTCATTTACCTAAAACAATTTACTATTTACTTCAAATATTTTTAAATCTTGCAATTTACTTCAATTACTTTCATAAAATATTATTTATTACAACTTCCCACATTTTGTGTAGTTGGTTTCCATAAAATTAAAATTTAAAAAAAAAAAAAAAAAAAAAAAAAAAAAAGCAAACTAACCTCAACCTGCTGAACTATAGAACCGGACTAGACCGACCATTTGAGAAAATTGTGAAAATAGGATCTTAAATAGAGATGTATATGATTTGTAGGCCAAAACTAAAGCTTTGTTTAGCATTTAAATTTAACTTAAACTAAATTATACTTTTTCATCTCAATTTTTCTCTTTTTCAAAAAAATTAACAAAATTTATAACTATTTTTTGAAAAGTTAACTAACTTCAACTTAAAAATTCAATCTCCAACAGGCGAACCCGCAACCTTACAAAGAGTACTTTTTGAGGAGCAATCCACATTTTGTTTCTAGTGGACAAACCCGGCCCGGCTTGAACAAACCCAGCCTGACCCAGACAGCCTATTTTTTCACCATTGATCCTTCACGAAGGACCAATTTGGTCTTACATGTAAGATATAGAAGCAACAATATTACGACATTTCTATTTTTTGTAACAATTTTGTTAAAATAAAATATGAAAATATTTATATGTTATGCATTTTAAAATTATTGTCACACAAAATAAGTATCATATACACTACTTCCTACTGTAAACAAACCCAAAGATATGATGACATGGGGAAATCTTCCTGCTTTAAAATTCATTTAGTTGGACATGAACCACCCAAAAAAAAAAAAAAAATCTACAGAGATCTCCCATACACATATAACAATAGAACATCAATTATTCAAACACAGTATTCAACTGCAAAACCATAATAACATTTCTTGCAAGAAGAAAAGAGCTTGTAAAAATTGTGAAGAGAAAATAATAATAATAATAATAATAATAATTCTCCTTGGCCTTTTTGGTTTGCCAACTCCAACGGCTCTATACTTTGAGAGAACAGTGAATCTGGTTAAGGGTCATGCCAATAGGAGGAAGATAGTAAATTTCGCTCTGTTTTATCTCCCCAACTACAACGTTAAGCAGCGGGGACCTTTTTCCCGTCTTCTATAAAGAAAATTGCAGTTTCTGGGACCTGTTTAAAACAGAGAGTAGAAGTGTTTAGCTAAAGTAAAACACAAATTCATCTCAATTTTACCTGGAAAAAGTATATCTAGTACTAAGGTGAAGAAAAGATGGACGAAAGATGCACTTTGGCGTAATAGCGTAAATGTAAAACTATGGCAGGCTTCAGAAGAGGTGATATAAACTGGACAAATCCACTACCAAAACAATCTGACAGAGAACCAAATAAGAAACGTCTCCGCTATCAATTTAGACATGTATGCAACAACTAATTATGTGAAAATCCCTTCCTTGTACTCAAAATGCATGATAACTTTGCCTCCAAAGCAAGAATGCTACCACTTTCATGTATTTCTTAGTCCTATGTTCACAATAAAGAATGTGCGTTGATAAGACAAGTGCGGTCTAAAATGTTTGGTCTATGAAGTTATATACAAAGTCTATCTCCACCGTGCTAACACTCTTCGGCACACAAACTCTACTTTGGGCTCAAGTTATAAATATGAATAGAAAGTTCCCAATGGTTATAGCTAAAATGGTATGTTATTGTCTAAATAACGAACGAGAAAAAGACAAGCGCAGGTACAAGTGTGTACAAAACACAATACGTTAAAGAGTTGATAACAGTATGAATGTCTTACATCTGGCCACGTATCTGTAATGAACTCTACAATGTCATAGGCTATGTCCCCTTGAACATCAATTTGTTCCTTTTCAGTTGGCCCCTGTAAACCAATTATTTGAAATAACATTGTAAGATATTGTAACAACAAAAAGCAGATTAGACGAAACACAGCTGCCAAAGTGTAATAAAACCTTAACGACAGAGGCTCCTGTAGCAAACTTTTTCCCAAGCTTCTTTGAAGCATCACTAAGTTTAACGCCTGAAATGTAATGACGGAAACAAGTTACCATGCCAGCAACTATATTAAAACTTTACAATGGAAGAAAAGAAAATTCAAAATCCAAAGCAGTATTTTTGCTCACCGAAAAGGTCCAGCCCTTTGACAGTAGTGATGCATTTACGCTTGTTACGTGTAACCTTTTCAATAACAACTTCTGGCTTCTCCTGCAGAATAACCCGGGAAGAAACTCACCTATATGAATCCTGATTCCTTTCCAAAAACTTGAATGCCATATCATTGATTTCAAATGTCATACCAAAGAGGATGTTTGTGCACGATTGTATTTAATAGTTCAAAACTTACCTTCTTCTTTATCTTTCCACCAGGAAGCCGTTTGACTTCCTCTGGCTTTGATGCTGATGTATCACCAGAAAGTAAAAGAGTGTCACTAAAGTTTAAATGGAAAAGCAAACTTTTTGAAAGCTACAGAACATACTAACATTGTAAACACCTATATTTCAAAAAATGATCTTTCAATAGCCATCAAACCAAATATTTCAATTACAAGAAACTGTCAGGGCGAGATCTCAAAATGCAGGCATATATGATAAACTCAAAGCCTTTAAACGGGAATTTATACGCATCAAAATGCTCTGTACCCTTTTTTAGCAGCGACATTAGTACATTAGTTAGGCTCGTACGAAACCTAGCCAAAATCAAATGACACATACTATTTGTCTCATATTCTGCATATATGATATATAGGAAAACTGAAAATGAACTGATAAAAGAGGCTAATGTCCAGATATATAGGAAAACTTCAAGTATGTTGTATTACTAAAAACTTCAAAATTCACTCGCGCCAATTTTGTGTTGAAGGTTTGAGAAATATTATTTTGAAACGATAAAAGGACGATTTCAGCTTTCGTTATGCCGCTCAAAAACTAGAAATTGAATTTAAAAAAAAAAAAAAAAAGGGGGGACATTTTCATCTTTTTTGTTCCTCACAAGGGTGTTTCTCAAGTCTCCCACAAAAGCAAAAGGTCCCAAGAACTAACTGATCATTCATCAATTTACAACCGTGATCCACATTTGTCACAATTCAAACTCGAATATATATATATATATATATATATACACACACACAAATATGTGATATAAAAGAATAAATTTGAAAAAAAAAATGTAAATGTAAAAAGAAATTCACCGGAAGAAGCAGCTCCACCGGCAGCTCCCGAAGAAATACCAGTGGATTGCAACTGCTCGGCCACTTTATCAGCTTCTTTCGCGTTCGAATCTACACAATTCGAAAACAAAAACTTCAAATAAATCAAATCAAACTAAGAGTAATAAAAATTAATCAAAAAATGGAAGTGCGTTTGAGAATGGTGGAGAGTGAGAGTAGGGTTTAGGGAAGGAGGTACCTTTGACGAGATCGGGGTAGAGGTCGGGGGCGTTCTGGACGAGCCAGGGCTTGCACTTCTCGAAATCGGGGCCGAACTCGCAGTACTCGGCTGGCAAACTGCACACCGCACAGTAAAGTACGCGAACCGGTTGGGGTTTTTCCGCCATGGGAGGATCAAGATGAAGAAAACGAAGAATTAGGGCTCGCTTTGCTTTGTGTCGTTTTCTCTTTGGCTCGGTCTCGTTGGCGGCAGTGACTCAAAACGCTGCGTTTTGGCAACGCAGGAGGAGGACGAGGAGGAGAAAAAGGATCCTTTTTGTTTTCTGGGCGGTGTAGTTTTGTTGATGATGATGGACGGACGTCGTACGGTGCTGGATGATTCTGATTCTCTTGCGTTTTGGGAAAACGCTGAAATGACGTCGTTTTGCTAGATCCTAGGTTGGTTGATTGATGATACTGCTGGGCTCTGGATATTTTGAAGGCCCAAAAGTGAAACTTAGCTGTTGGGCTTCTGAGGTAGCCGCCCCTAGCTTTTTTTTTTTTTTTTTTTATTGTGGTAAATAACTATTTATAAAAATAATTAAAGTAAATAATAAGATTTTAAAATATTTGAAGTAAATAGAAATTTTAAAGGTAAATAGCATATTTACTAAGCAAATAACATATTTACAAGACGTAAAAAAATAATTTACCTCATAAATTTGTTATTTACTGTTATTTATTCCGAATATTTTTGAAACATGATATTTATCTCAATTATTCACGTAAAAATGCTATTCACTTCTTTTTGTAGAAAAATTCTATTTTACTCTTGACTCTTGCAAGAACGGACTAACATTGTCAGTTATTTAACGGAAGAGATTGGCGATTGATCTTTTCTAAAATTCTGATAATTTCAGCAATCACCTTTTCCCACAAGAAAATGCCCAAGGCGACTTCTACATGCTTTGTTCTACCTCTGCCTTTCATGCTCAAACTCTTGTCGGAGTCCGAGCTCAGAAAAGGAAGCCCGTTTCTTTAAATTCCACTACAGTAATGCCAATTTTTTTATAAAAAAAATGAGAGACCTAAAGTAACGAGAAAAATGACTTGGTAACTGGGAAAATATAAGGGATCTTACTCTAAATATTATAATTAAAATAACAAAAAAGTAAAACTAACCAAGATGCAAGGGAATGGGTGAAGGGTTTTTTAGAACTATTAGTTTTATTTCTAGCTGAATTTGAAGACCATATTCATATGACCAGAAAATCCTGGAATTTTTTATTTTTTTTTCTTTTTTGAGAGCAGAAAATCCTGGAAACTTGGTCTAATGTATCTGGTTTTATTACTTGGCTGACTACATGGTGACCAAAGTATCCCCCGTGGTTACTGTATAATATCCTACCCTTTTTCTTTAGTAATGTATGATAATAGCTGTAATTTTTTTGGTCAATATTTAAACACCAAAATACAATTCATAACTTTTTTTTTTAATTTATATTCATCAATATCAGATTACCATAGGTTATAGCGAATTAACCATGTGATGCACAAGTTGCTACATGGTTGCCAAAAATAGCACAAACATTTGCAGCAAAATTGTAGGGGAAAAAAAAAATTATGCAAATTGAAGAGTGAGATAATATAAATAGAACAATGCAAGACTATAATTAACCTTTTTGAAGTCAATCAGATCTATTCTTCTGCAAAAATGTGAGGTTTATTCGAAGCTAATAAAGAAGACTACGGATTCATGTTCTACAGTTGCATTTATAATTAAGACGAATTTGGGGATTTTAGATTTTGATATGGTTACCGTCTAGCCTAAGTCTATTATCAGATATATAGTGATTATTGAAAAATTATCTGTAGGTATTCTTATTTACTTTTTTTTTTTTTTTTTTTTGAGAAAGTTCGTTTTTATTCATTTCCAAGGATAATTCAATTTCCTCAACAGTCGGATAATAAGTTATTTATTAAGCTTAGTGGTTGAAATTCATAGTGCCTTTCATATCTAAATATGCATCCATATTGTTCATGAAATATGGTCGTGAATTAGTTTGGTGAGAAAGTAGAACATAAATGAAGTATATATTTGGATTGCAGGTTCACACCTAAGTTGAAACTTAGTTTTTGTCTTTTTTGAAAAGTCAAAAAAAATTATAATTAGTTTTTGAAAAAGTAACCAACTTCAATAAAAAAATTTCATCTCGAACCCCAGTTCCAAATGGAGGCGAAATTTTATGTAACTTAAGTTTTTTTTTTCGTTTTAATTAATTAAATCTTAACCAGGAATTGATTCGTGCAAGTTTGAAATTCTTTCTACAAATTAGATTTTTTTTTTTAAATGAGAAATTAGTTATATTAATCATAGTATTTTTCAGATTAGAATATAGTGGTCATTACTTTGTAAAATAAATTATATGGCACTATACGTGTTTTGTCATAATAGCGTGTTGAGTCATAATATTAAGAAAATGAAGAAATTATGTGAATAGCGTACATCTTTAGGATTTTTGTTTCATGATTCGGATTTTTATTCTAAAATAACTTTTTTTTTTTTTTTTGCATTGTATATAATAGGGTAAAAATCCAAACCATGAGACAATATTTCAAAAATGAATTGTTTTTAGGGCATTCTTATTAATACACATATATACAATATTTCAGAAATAGTCGTGGAATGGTCATCTATCACGATTGTTTTTTTTTTCTAAAACAGTCGTGGAAAAATAATTTTTCACGACGGTTTTTTTGAAAAAACCGTCGTGAAAAATTACTATCTACCCCATATTTGACACCAGTTTTGTCTATTTTACGACGGTTAAAAAACCGTCGTAGAATCCAAATAGATTCCATCCCTAGATACTAGGACGGTTAGAAAACCATAATGAAAAATATACCACGACAATTAAAAATAGTCGTAGTATCCTCTTTTTGTATTAGTGTCTAAAAGTTGGAGAAGATGGAGGCACAACTAGGTTTTGATCGTATTATCAAGCGCCTAATCGGTCGAGCATGATGTAGTTAATTTAAATTCAGGACTCAACGTTGGAATATATGCATGGCTGCTCTCTTATGTCATTCTTCCTTTTTTTTTTTTCCTTCTTTTTTTTTTTTTTTAATACGAGAAAGTTTCCTTTTATTCATCTCTAAGGATTATTCAATTTCTTCAACAGTCAGATTATGAGTTATATATTTTAAGCTTAATGGTTGAATCTCACTCTTCCTTCTTATCTTGTCGATCGTGAATTTCTAGTTTAGTGAGAGAGTGTTACATAAATGAAACTCTAGCTACTTAACTTTAATCAACTTTTCTTTTTTTTCTTTTTTTTTTTTTGGTCGTACGTTTTAATTAATTAACCAAGCCGTAACCATGAATTGATCCGTTCAATTTCGAAATTCTTTCTACAAATTGAAGTAAATTAAACATAGTACTATTCGTTAGATTATAATATAGAGGTAATGATGATACTAATATAATATATATGTACATATATATTACTATACATTGTGTGTATATATATATATATATATGAGATCGTAAATAGTTATATTGTTTATGTAATTATCTAATTTAGGTTTGAATTTATTACAATTTTGAATTTATTTGATTACAAAGCTAGATTAGGATTTAGATTTTGCAATGTGTACGTATTTTTAAATTTATTAATGGAAATCACAATTTCATAATTTCCAAAATTCTATACGGCATTACAAAATGTAAGCTCTTAGATCTCTTCTCTCTTTTTCTCTTCAAATTCTCACAGTGTAGTCCGTCGGTACAATCCGTCCATTCCGTACAATCTGTACATTTCGCATAATGTGTACAATTTAGTACAGCTTTGCCTTCCTTTTGTAAGCAGTCCGCCATCCTCCTCCAGCCACGCAACAACATGGATTGGCGCTCATCGCTCCGACAACCACAATTCTATATAAAAGATATAAGACAAACACTCCCACACATAGACATACATATATATATATGTATATATTTATTTACGTAAACTCTCTTGTTTGACATCCCAATTTTTTTGAGACCGTTGGATCAAAAAATAAACGATGTTGATAAAAAACAAGATTTATTAAGATACAACTTCTCTCTCTTTCTTCCTCGTAGATAATAATTAAAATAATTTTATGAAAGACAAGAACCTGGACGCTTTTAATTGAATATTAGGTTTTGTTTGGTATTTAAGTTTAACTCTAACTAAACTATACTTTTTTTATCTCAATTTTTATATTTTTCTGAAAAGACAATAAATTTTATAACTAATTTTTAAAAAGTTAACCAACTCCAACTTAAAAATTTTATCTCTAACTAACGAACCAAATAGAAGTTTAAACTCGTTTCTTTTAAAGAGACATGAATAATAAAGTGTCGTCATACAAATCTGTATATATATATATATATATATATATTAAGAAAATTATGTTCAAGGAAGGTTACAAACTAAATCAGGGCATTTATGCGAGACATTTAACTTTTTTTTTTGCCGAATAGGACAAAATCAGAAAATTGTTCCGAACTATAAATTAAAATATACAGGAATACTTCCAACAAAAACTAAAGGAAATATTTTATAATGATAGAACTATATTTCGAAATCATGTGATTAGTACATCTGACTCCATCTAAAAGTGCAGAGTTAAAATCGTTTCAATCTCAAATTTAAAAATAATAATAATAATAATAAAGACAGTATTTCGAAAATGATGACTATAATGTTTGAAAGGAACCAGGGGGAATGACTGAGCAAATGCACATTCCACATTTACATAGTGAATATGAAATATGAATTTTCTTCCTCATTTGTATATGAAGAAATTAAAATAATGTTTATGCAAGGACAAAGGAGGGTCAAACCAGGACATTTATGAAATGAATATTAACAATTGTTACGTTACTTTTTTTTTTTCTTGTTTGAATTAATAGAATGAATCATTTCTCTTGCAAATTAATTGTCCCTACACTCGAACCATAACTTGTAGTATATATATGTATACATATCAGAATATTTATAACCATAACAAGATTAAATTCTTAACCAGCCATGTTATACTATATTTATTTAATCGATCATAATAGGAAAAACTGTTTTGTCTTATCTGTTTTTTTTTTTCCTGGGAACTTTTTAAATTACGTTATTTCATTTTTTTTTTATAATTCGGTTTATTAAATTTCTCTTTCACGATGTCTTCACTAAATGCACCTTTGCCGCCGCAAGATTGAATGGAAAACATGCTTGTCCGAAAGCAACAAGAATTAACTTCTTTTTTCTCAGAAAAGAACAAAAATAAAGATAATGATAAAAAAAAATCAGGACAATTATTGGATAAATTTAACTTCTTTTTTAATTTTTTTGGTGAATAGGATAAAATCAGAAAATTGTGCCGAACTATAGAGCAGAATATTTTCAACCAAAACTAGTGATTACTAACACTCTATGTAGTGATAAAACTATATTTCTAAATATGGTTGCACGTATGTGTAAATTAACGATCATGTTATCTTTAACTCTATTTAAAAGTACAAAGTTAGAATCTCTCCACTCTAAGTGAAAATTAAAACAAAAAAACCTATATTTTGAAATTGGTGACTAAAATATTAGGAAGGAACCAGGGTAAATGAAAGAGCCTATACATATTCTACATTTATATAGTGAATATGAAATGTTAATTTTCTTCCTCATTTGTATATGAATAAATTAAAAAATATATTTAAGGACTAAGGAGGGTCAAAACCAGGACACTTATGAAATGAATATTAAAAATAGTTACGTTACTCTTTTTTTTCTTTGTTCGAATAGAATTCATTTCTCTTGCAAATGGATTGTCCCGAACCATAAATGGTAGTGTATTTATGTATATAAACCAGAATATTTATAACCATAACAACATAAAATTCTTAACCATATTTAATCGATCATAATAGAAAAAATTGTTTGGTCTTATCTGTTTTTTTGTTTTGTTTTTTTTTTTTTTTGGAGCTCTCTAATTACGTTATTTCCTTTTTACATAATCCATTTTAAAAACGCTTTCACGATGTCGTTAATAAATTCACCTTTGTCGCCACAATATTGAATGGAAAACATGCATGTCCGAAAGCAACAAAAATTAACTCCTTTACACGTTGTCCAAAACAAAAAATATATATATAATAATAAAGAACACAGACGATATTGAACACCATTTAAAGACGGATTCCACGATATGAAACCTGAAGAAATAAAACAATGGTAAAAAACGCCGATACTAAAAATAATAATAAAAAAAAAAAAAAAAAAACCAATAATGTTGAGCATCACTAAAAGATGGGTCCCGCAAGGTTATCCAACACACATCTATCAAAGAACTTTAACCCTACCTACTTCTCTACATAAGCCCCCCTCATTTCCTTTACTCTATTTCACTCATTTTCATCCCCCAAAATTCATACACGAATATATACATACACACACACACACACACACTTGCACGCTCTCAACCCAAAAAGAACAATGCCTAATGCCGGGGAAGGAGAGAATGAAGCGGGGATCGATTACCGACCCTGTGCTTTCTGCAAAAGCCAAAAAAAAAGATGCAGCCAGGCCTGCAAAATGGCTCCATTTTTCCCTAGATCCAAAATGAACGAATTCAGATGCGCAAACCGGCTTTTCGGCTCGAGCAACATCCGGACAATGATCGGCTCGGTCAAGCCAAGCGAGATGCAAACATGTGCCGATTCCATAATCATCGAGGGCCGCGCCAGGATGCTGGAACCGGTGCGCGGCTGCTACGGTCTCGTCCGCCTTTTCAAGGCGGAGGTCGACGCCGCCGAGCGAGAACTCGCCGCCATCAAACGCCTCCTCGCTCTTTGCAAGATGAGGAACAATGATCAGGCTACTGCTGCTGCTGCTGCGATGGCTCAGCAGATGATCTTGCGCCGCGGCGGTTTGAATATCCCGGCCCCGCCGGTGCCGGAGTCTCCGGCGACGTCGATGCCCGGTGGTCCGGCGGAAGTTGATCATCAGCTGCAGCAAAATCACCAAGGTGTTCACCAGATGCTTGCTGGGCTTAGGTTTCCTAGGGCTGTTGAGATGGTGAGAATTTTATTTTGTTCACAGATAATTCTATGATTTATCTTATTATATTTATTTTTTGATACTATGATAGGGAGTACTTGTTGATATTGATAGTTTATCGATCCATCCAAACAAGTTAAGCCTCTAATATTTTTCTCTTTGCGGGTGGTCATAGATAAATATACAAATTAATGTCTAATAAAAATATTCAAAAAAAATGAGAGAATTAAAATCCTCAAGGGTTCAAACTATATCATATTAGTTTATCAATTAGTCTAAAAGCTTAAACTAATTATTAGAAAATGAGTTAACAATAATATTATATTTAAATAGATAAAATGTTTTAATTTATAAATGATAGATTGTTGAAATCATTAGTAGATGGTTTGAATTTTGTCAAATTTTATCGATTTATTAGAAATATAGGTAGCATTTGGTTTCATTGGTTTGTACAGAAAGTTTTGATTTAAATTTAAATTTTTGTGAGGGAAAATACTACAGAAAAAAGTTATAATTGTGGTAATGACACCTATGTCATTTAACACACTTCCCCCACATTCTACTACAGAATTTCTTTGACATATATATATATATATATATATATTTATCCCCTCTTACAGAAAAATCTTGTGCTTATATTCAAGTACTATTAACAAATACTTTGTTGTTCGGGTACAATCCTGAATTATTATATTTTCATCAGGTCATCGGATCTTTTTAAGCTGTTTTACTTTTTTTTTTAATCACATGATCTAATGGCTAAACCTATATATATGTTGCATGAGCAGTGTGTAGAAATTCTCAAGGGTTCAAACATATATAGGGATTGCTGTGATATATATGTCATCTTAGTTTATCAATTTAGTCTAAAAGCTTAAACTACTAGAAAATGAGTTAACACTCATATTATATTCTAATAGATACTATAGATGTCTTAATTTATGAATGATAGATTATTCAAATCATTAACAGATGATTGAATATTGTCAAAATTTATGGTTTATTAGAAATATAGGTAACATTTACAAAGTTTTGATTTAAATTTAAATTTTGGTGAGAGAAAACACTCAAGAAAAAAATTTGAATTGTAACTCAAACCCATGAAACAAATAGCTCCTATGTCCTTAAACATATATTTTTCCCCACATTCTACCACAAAATTTCTTTGATTTATTCCCCATTACAGAAAATTGTTGTACTTAGTAGTGTACTAGTAACAAATACCTTATCGTTCGAGTACAATCCTTAACTGTTAGATTTTCATCAAGACCTCATATCTTTTTAAATTATTGTATATTTTTTAATCATCTGACCCAATAGTTGAAATTGTACGTGTTGTATGAGTAAGAACACTAAAAATTGTCTATATGGTACTCTTAATCATGTGAACTCTATATTGTACTTTTTTTTTTTTTTTTGGCTTGTTATGATTTCATACAATGAAAATCAACTGATTGATGTGTATAAAATGGTTGGTCTTGTAGTTGATGAATAGGAACACTGAAGGCCAGGATGGATATGTTTACCAGACTAAGAAAGAAGGTGCTGGTTATTTGAACACCTATGATCTCCAGATGCTTGACCAAATGGTGGAGTCCTCTTCTCAGCCAGGGTACATTCTTTTTCTTGGAAGCTCTCATGTAATTGCAGATCAATCCAGGTTATAACATAAAGATCTAAACTCTCTCTCTCTCTATATATATATATATACACACACACACACACATATATAGACCCACACACACACAAATAGGTTTCATGTGATAACTGGAAGAAACATGTAGGATAATGTATGAGGGTATAACGTTATGTCTATATATTCTGATTTGCATATGTATATTACTATTAAGCGTACGTTGATCTCATGAAATATAGTGTCGGAATAGATTTAGATGCGCATTAGTGTAACTGTATACTGAAGTTGTGGTAATCTAATAGTTTTGGATATTCGATTTTTAACGGTCATGTTTTATAGGTGTCCGACAGTCTAATTTTATTTATTATTTGTTGCAAATGATCGAGGGTTATTTGTATACTCGTGCATCATGTTTTAAAGGAATCCGACAATCTAATCCGATGATTAATTGGAAATGATTTTAGGTTTATTCATATGCTATACGTGGGGCACGGCATAAACATTTATTATTAGTTTTAAGTCTAATAATAATTAGGTCTAGATAGTTAGTGAGTGTCTCATTTTCTGATTTTTTTTTTCTTTTCTGTATATTGAAAACAAAGTAGAGATTACTTTTAATCTTTAATCTTATGATTTCGGACATATGGTTATTCTTAATGATCTTGTTTTGAGGTGTCCGATAAATTAACTATGCCATTAACTTCAAATGATTAGAGTTTATTCGACCTTTAAGGGCCATGTTTTAAAGGTAACTAACTCTATTTATTTTTAGTTGCAAATGACCAAGGGTTATTTATATGCTTGTTAACCACGTTTTCAAGGTATCTAATAATCTAATCTGATCTTTAATTGGAAATGATTTGAGTTTTTTATATGCTATACGCGGTGCATAACATGATTACTTATTGCTAATTTTTTTCTAATTAGGTCTAGATAGCTAGTGAATGTCTCATTTCTGATCTTTTTTTTTTTTTTTTCCTGTATAGTGGAGATAAAGGAGAGATTACTTTTTGTTGTAAATCTTATAATTTGGTTAATCTTAATGGTCATGTTTCGAGGTGTCCGACAATCTGTTACAAATGATCGAGGGTGGTTATTTATATGCAAGTGGGTCATTTTTTAAAGGTATCCGACAATCTAATCCGATCATTAATTGCAAATGATTTGAGAGTTATTTACATGCTAAGCATGGCGCACGGCATGGTTAGTTATTATAATCTTTTGTCTACCTAGGTCTTAGATAGCTAGTGAGCATCACATTTTCTGAAATTTTTTTCATCTATTTTCGAAATAAAGTCAATAGTTTACTTTTAGTTTGCAATCATATAATTTTAGTCATGGGACTATTCTTAATGGTCATGTTTCGAGGTGTTGGACAAATTAACTATGTCATTAGTTGCAAATGATTAGGATTCATTTACGTGCAAACACGTGCCATGACGATAGGAATTAGTGCATTTGCTTAGCTTTTTAATGTTAATTTTTGCCTAATTAAGGTTGACTTGGTTAATTAGTCATATGGTGTCATCTTTAATATTGAATATTGCTTGTAAAAGCTTCATTTCCTGGGGACATTGCAGTGGAAGCATCAAGGTGAATGGAAATCGGATTGTGGTTGATCAAAATGTAGGAGGAGGAGGAGGAGGACGACACCGTGGATCGTCATCGAAAGGGAAGGAAGTGATTGAAATTGATGATGATGATGATGATGATGATGAAGTTGAAGAAGTGGTTAACGTTGAAGATGAAGATTGATCATTTGGGTTCATCTTGTCATTTGGTATTTGATCATGGAATTTGCCTATTTGGTGGTACTTTTATGTTTTTATTAGAGACGCCTTTTATAGACCTATAATTTCAGAGGCGCATATTATGTATGCTAGTTATATTTTCTTCTTGCTCTAGAACTTCATGTCATTAAGCTTATATACCCTTCTTTGGAGAAACCAAAGTTTTTACAATTCTATTCTTGCTTTTTGTGCTTTGAATGCCCAAATCCTTTATGAATAATGTTGTTTGGAAAAAATTCAAATCCTGGTTTAGATATTATAGTGACCGGCATTACTGTTTCATAGTTCATACTATTGCATCACCACACACGAGTCGTGATGACAACTTATACAATTATGAAAGAATTAGATGAGAGTTAGGTCCCAATAATATTCTTATGTGGTAGTTGGGATGAGCCCCCATTTTAATAGGCGGGTTAATTTTTTTTTTTTTTTTTTTTTATGGTAGAGAAGGCTCAACTTTTTCTTTCTTTCTTTTTTGTTTTTCATTACAAGTCGTGGAACTATTACTTCTCTTTTAGTTATTGGATTAGTTTTTCAACGGTTTAATCTATAAGTGGGAGGATATTTATATTATAGGATGCAGATTTTTAATGTGAATATGTATAGAATAAATCGTTGAAAAATTAACATTATTTAAAAAGCCTTCACGACTGATGATAAAAAAGAGCCTTCTTTTGTAATTTTCTATTTATAGTGATTGCATCACTATTGTCCACGGTTAACATTTTGTTTTAAAATATCATGTTTCTTTTCTGTTCTTTTTTTTGTTTTTGCTCTAAGCATACATAATAACTATATGAAACTCCCTAGCCATGCCTTTTTCTTTTCCTTTTTTTTTTTTTTTTGTTTATTTTTTTCTCTTTGTTGTTTCTGCCTTCAGATATTAAAATAGAACCACACTGATGTGGCAGATTTTAAATAAGTGATATGACCCCCTATTATTTTCAGTGTCTGATCAATTATATCACCCATGTATAATATGCTATAACGTGATATCCCTCTTGTTATTATTACGTCATTCCAAGTACGAATAATTGTCAATTCACATGCAATTGAAGTTAAGCTTAATATATTTTTAGCATATATATACTCCACAATTATGTTTAATTTAATTACGTATTTATGTAAGCAAGTAATTTTCAGTAATATAATACTACAAAAACTTGTGTCTTAAATAATCATTTGCATTATTTATATATATATATGTATTTAATTAATGTTATAAAATATTAGTACATATACAAATTTATAATTCAAAGGTAACGTCATATCCTTTGCAACCATCCAGCATGGATCAAATTCATGCACTTCCTTTCTTTTGATCTGTCCCTTGTTAGCAAAGGCTTACTTTTTATTGTATCTGAACATAATATGTGTTTTGATTGTTTATATTATAACATTATATTTAAATAATTATTTTAATATATTTGAATAACACATTATATCATATTAGAATATAATATATATATAACGAATATGCGTCTTCAAATAGCACTATTAATCCGTATAATTGTTACAGTTTTATATATTTCATGTGTCACAAATTCATCAGCATGCATGATGAGTATGTGGCATCTTATCTCTGGAATTTTCTAATTGAAATCGAACCAGATTATTAACCAATTTCGATGCTCTTAAGTGGATAATATCGTTGACCTCTCTCTCTCTCTCTTTTTCTTCTTGGCTTATCTGAGACAGACTTTTTTTTTTCAGCTATTAATATAATTTAAAGATTACATTATAGTTTAGCTGGCTAACGACTACCTAACTGACCTTTTCCTCCATGATTTTTTTTTTTTTTTTTTTTAGCATTCGGACTTTGCATAACATAAAAAGGTCATCAAATTATGTTTTGAGCACTTCTATATTTTATTTTCATGTAGTTCTATTCTGATATGTCACACTCTGATGGGTCAAAAATACACTTGTTTTTTTTTTTTTTTGGAAATAGAACTCGTAAATATATGTCAAGAGTAAGTTTTGAGTAGGAACGAAGTTATTTAGTATTCTCCAACTTTGGTTTTGTTGGATGCTCAGCTGTTTGAGTTATATATACATGTATGTAAAAGGTGATGGCATAATGATAAGATGATGACTTTTCAATATTTTCTTGCTAAACATCTAGGGTTGAATCCCATTATCCATTGTGAGCTTGTAATCATGCCGCTCCAATGACCTCTCAAACTGGACTGGACCTTTTTGACTTTGGATTCCCTAGATATTAGGTGAGGAAGTATGGACCAAGTCCGTCTTTCATTTCACATGTGGTACCAGTAGATTCTCATAATCTAAAAACACTACAGGTTCTTTTCTTCAAAGCAGAAAAAAATATACATCTACATATATATATATATATATATATATATATATATTACCTATGAGCTGCCATATCCTTGAGATTGAAACTCAATAGCTGTGGACTGATCTGAAAACAAATACGAAGTCTATATATATGTTTTAAGTTAGACATTTTCAGGCACTAGTAATTGCATTTTTTTTTCTCTGGTAGCAATTGCATATATAGTTTAAAAGAATTAGCACATGACATATAATTAAACTGTATTTTTTCATCTCAATTTTTATCTTTTTCTAAAAAATTAATAATATAAATAACTAATTTTTAAAAAATCAGTCAACTCCAACATAAAAATTTTATCTCTTACTAATGAAACAAACGTGAACTAACTTTTCTAATTTCTCCTAACTTTACAACTGTTTTTTGCTGGCAAAAGAATATGGCCCAACTTTCACTTTTTAAGTTCTCCAATTGTTGTTAAGTAACAGTAGAAAATTTATTTTGGGTTATCGAGAAAAATTATTATTTTAATTCTTAAATTAATTTTTTGATAATCTAATATATATTTAGAGCAATTCATATTCACTGAATCACCCGTAGATCGTACCGTTAAAAATTAACAAGTAAAAAATAATTCTTGTAAAATAAATTAAGAGATCGTACCAGAAAAACTAGTACATAGATATATTATACTATTTAAAGTTATACATCCCTCATTCTTAAAATAAAAAAATAAAAAATAAAAAGCTTTACTCCTCTTTGTTTGTTTTTTCTTAGATAATTCATTAGTCTTTTTTTTTTTAAGAAGGTCGGATATGAAAATAAACGGTAATAATAAAAAAGAAGATCGTAACATCTCTATTTGCTAAATAAACGGTAATAATAAACGGTAACAATAAAAAAGAAGATTGTAACATCTCTATCTCTTCTTTCTCTCTTGTCATACCTGCCGGACAAGAGAGTTACTCACAAAAAGGCCAAAACAAAAAATATATATATATATATATCCATCCATGTCCCTAAAAAAAAGTCCACCGTTAGCATAGTCCACAACCATCCAACGTGTAAATGGCAAAAAGCTACGAAAATCAAAAATCCAACTAAATTACAGAATTTTCCCCGATTCCCATTGGATTCTTTTTTTTTTTTTTTTTTTTTTTGGTAACCTAACGCTCTAGCAAACTGAAACCAAATGACAGAAACACCCATTTCTCTAGACTAAAAAAACACACACCAAACTCACCAAACACTATGACCATCTTAGTCATTTCACTCACCTCCTCCTGCAATTCTCCGGTCACCCAGAGCCCATTGGCCGGTGCAGACTGGCCAGATCGTTGAGATTGGAATTACCAAACTACCTACATCTCTCCCTTAAAATTACGTGCACACACTAATTAAGATTAATAAAATAAACAAGAACAAAAATTAAAGCCTAAGCTTGGGGTTAAGTTTCTCTAATCACTACTTTCCCTTCCACATTTCGCTGAACCGCTTCAGCGACTCCAGCCTCTGCAACTTCAGCTGCTGCTTAAACCTGTTTATGAAGTCATCGGCTTTCGCGTCCACGCCGTCATCCTCCCCAAACGACGCCGTTTGCGACTCCTTAACGCTCTTCTCCACCTTCGCCGTCGCCGGCTTCCTCCGCTCCAGGACGGTGATCTCCTCTTCTTCCTCCTCGTCGTCGCCGCCGCCGACTTCTTGTCCCAACTTCTCGCTAGCCGACTTCGTCATCTTCTCCGCCGGAGGACTCCTCGCTACGATTGTCTCCGATTTGCTCCGCTTCACGCCGTGATCGTGGACCTCCAGGATCGGATCCCCGCGGTCAACCTCCGGCTCCGGCTGGTCGGATCTGTTGTAGATGGTCGAGAGGTTGATGGACTTCAAGCGCTCCAGCAGAGACGGAGTCCTTTCGATTCGGGGCGGGTGGTTCGAGTACTCGGTGACATGGTCCGGGTCCGGGTGGTGATGGAGCTCCGGTTGGGAGGAGGGATGTTCGAATTTGTAGAGAGAGAAGTTGACGGACCTGACTCGGTCGAGGAGCGAGGAGGATCGGGCGGGTCGGGGCGGGTCGTGGGGTGGTCCGAGTTGAGGGTTGTTTGGGGTTCCGAAGCGGGTCATGAGGAAGATGGTTCCGATGGTGAGGTTGAGCAGGAGGAAGAGAGATGTGGGAGTGAGCCAGCTCGCCATGAACGAAGCCCACACAGAAACCACCATGGCTGGCCTGTGAAAAAGCTTCTTCTTTCTTTAACTTTTCTGGGTTTGTTTGTTTCTGTGTTGCGGATAGAAAGAGAGTAACAGAGAGAGAGAAAAGAAGAAGAAGAAAGGTGAGAATGGAGTAAACTAGAAAAGATGTGCGTATTTAAACAGGTGCAGCGGGGCCATTGTCCTTTTTTTTTTTTTTGTTTGTTTGCTAGTCATGGCTGCGCGGTGCTTTTCTGCGAAAGAACATTAACGGAGAAAACAAAAAATTAATTTAAAAAATTGAGAGAGAGACCAATGAGCACGTGGCACGTGGCACGCATGTATGTTTTTTTATTTTCGTAGTTCGAGGAAAGCAGTTTAAATATGATTAGGTAAGTGCGGCTTCGTTTAGCATCCGGATTTAACTTTAACTAAATTATACTTTTTCATCTAAATTGTATTTTTTCATACTTTTTCATAGTTTTTAAAAAGTCAACTCAACTCAAACTTAAAAATTTTATTTCAACTCAAACTCAACTCATTTACCAAACGGACCATACGTTTTCAAATCCGTCGTGATTTCGCACTTTACAACTCAAGAAAGTGAGGCTATTCTTATAGGTACGGTGACGGTAAAAGAATAATCTATCTTAGTTTTTTTTTTCCCCCTCACCGATAGATAAAAAGAAATATATATATATATTTGTTTAGTTTGTCAACTTAACTCTAACTAAATTATATTTATTTATTTCAGTTTTTGTCTATTTTTAAAAAATCAACAAAAATCATAATTAGTTTATAAAAAGTCAATCAATTCTAACTTAAAAATTTCATCTCCAACTGACAAACCAAACGCATGCTAAGGTTTTGTTTGGCGTTTGAGTATAACTCCAACTGACAAACTAAAAGTAAACTGTATTTTTTTATCTCAGTTTTTGTCTTTTTTCTTAAAAATGAATAAAATTTATAACTAGTTTTTAAAAAGTCAACCAACTCCAACTTAAAAATTTCATCTCCAACCGACGTACTAAATACAAGGTAAGACTTTTTTACCTCAATACATATATTTTTTTTTAAGCTTTTACTGGATGGATATTGAATTTGTTTTACAATTATAATTTACATTGTTTTAAGTGAATTTATAACTATGTAGTAATCTACCCCTATAACTACTAATGTTAATCTTTTGAAGAAAATTAAAATATAATTTTGTAGAGAAAATTATTCAAAATAATTACATTTTTTTTATTTATTAACCAGTATGATAGTAATTCTCTCATCTTGACCAATATGATAAAAACTTTAGTTTTTTTAATTTAACTTTATGTCATATTAGTCTAGTGTCAATTTTTTATATCATGCTAATGCAATGGTCTTCAAATGTGTATCTCTCAAGTGCTTTCCCCCAACTTGTATATGAATAGTCTATTAATGATACGAATGATATTTTTGATCTATTTTATTTTAAATTTATTAATGTTAAGCTTTTATATATATTTAATATATATAAACTTGTAGTGAGGGGATTCAAATTTTGCACCTATAAAATGGAATTAGGTGTGATAATACCATTGAGTAATGCTTACAACCACACTATTAAGCTCTTTAATTAAGTATTAGCAAAATAAAAAATTTTGAATTAATTTTGTTTTAAAGATAAATTAGGATTAATATTGAACAAAAAAAGACCTTTTATTCTCTTAATTAACGACTTACATGCAAGTCAAGTACCACACCAGCTTTCATATAATTAGTATCAATGTTTTTATCAATGGAGGCTAGATTGTTACAAACTTGTAAGTTCATAATGCAAATTATCAAAATCAAAGTTTCGAGTCTGAATTGTAATTGAGTGAAAAATTCAAGGTGCACTGATAAAAGAAATATCTTTTCTTAATGATCTTATATGTTAGTGTCTAGTTTAAAAATTTTCAATAATTGAAAATTTAGTCTAAGAATTAAAACTATAGTTTTTTGTAAACATTAAAACTATAGTTTTTATTAGTATTTAAAAAAGGACATTTTCTACAATAAAAAACTCTCTTTTTATTAATTAGATAATTGGTATTTTAAGGATTGTAGGACAAAATATGAAAAATATACAATCCATAAGGTATTGTTAAATATTTATCGTATTTTATTAGTTGGATTTTTTTATATATGATTTTGATTAGAGTTAATATTTCTTTTTTTGCTAAATAATTAGAGTTAATATTTAAAAATATACTTTTTGAACCTCGATTGAATTAGAAAGCTGTCCAATAAAATTTATATATATATATATATATATTTTTGGCTGAATAATTAGAGTTAACATTTAAAAACATACTTTTTTAACTTCCATTGAATTAGAAAGTTGTCCAATAAACTTCTAATTACAAATAGTACATTTATTAGTATGTCGAAAAGAAGAATGACGAAAATTTAAAAATAAAAATCCTTATACATGTAGTATGACGTGCTGAAATCGATCGTTGTAAACAATTTCAATCTCTTTCTTTAATAAAATCACAAACTATGTACAAATATTTTTTTTATCTAAGATTTAACAATCGTGGTCAGTTCAAAGTATTCTATAATATTTTATTAAGCATGCGTTTGGTTTTAAGGTTTGGATTGTAAAATTTGGGTTTAAATTAATTATGCGTTTATTGAGGCATTTGAATTGCTGGAGTTAAAAAATATAAAAATTTAAAATGTGTTTGGAAAAACAAAATATCAATATGATATCAAATACTGTAAACATACGTTAGAATTTGATATCAAATATTCTTAAAGCTTGTTTGACATAGTTTTTTAAAAGTTATTTTTTGCTTCATAGATCCAAAAGCTGCTTTTAGATGTGTTTGGATGATTTATCACAAGAATTTCTAGTTTTTAGAAGAGCTTCTTATCAAAATCATAAAATATAACTTCCGATAAAAGCTCTTCTAAAACAAAGCTAAATTAGATATATATAAACTTCACTTTAACATTTTCATGACTTAATAGAATACTTATAAGTTATTTGGTTCACATTTATTATAAAATGGTACAACATTTATTTTTCTTATTCCTAGAAGCAAAAGCAAGAACATTATTAAATAGGCTTCAAATTAAAGTCTAAACTAATAGAGAAAGTATCTAAGCCCAAAAAGAGGGTCAAGATAGCAAGAGAGTTTTTTAAACCAAAAGCCACCTTGAACGTGTGCTAAATATATATATATATATATATATATATATGTATATATATTTTCACGACACTGCACTCAGAAACTTTACTGCTCTCGGTCTTATAAAAATAATATTTGGATATCCACTACCTTTTCTTCATTTTTTGTAGTACTCACAAGTTAGGTAAAATGGGATACACTTAAAATAGTAATCTTTGGTTAAGGTCATAAGAGTATTTGATTGGTTTTGAACTTTCATGTACACTACGAATGTCTTATTTTGGATGTTTATCATGTACCTATCACTTTTTTTCTTTTTCCTGAATCGTATATTCCACTTGGAAGAGCATATTATAAAAATATTTAGTTTTTGTATATTTTATAAATTATGTAGTTGGTTGTCTATGTCGTCACTTAATCTCTGTTTGATATATTAATTTTAACTTAAATTTTTCATATCAGTTTTTATTTTTTTTTGAAAAGTTAATTAAAATTATAACTAATTTTTAAAAAATCAATCAACTCCAACTTAAAAATTTCAATTCCAAATATCGAACTAAACGGGACAAAAGTATCATACACCAGCATCTCCAGGTACTTTTAAGTTAGTTGATTTGCTTTTCTTTTTTCTTTTTTTTCCTGAAAACTCCACATTGAGAATTGAATATTCAAAAAGTCTCCAGGCATTTCGTCCTTATCCTTTTGTTTATAATAAAAATTTAAAGACTTACTAGTAAAACAAATATATATATATATATATATCTAACACTATATCATTTTTTATATCATTTTATTTAGATGATGAGTTCAGTTTCACTCATATGATCATCACAAACCGAACACCGTATTATTTATTAACCAAATAAAGACCTTAGAGGCGAAAGAGTCTGTCTTTGAGACCCACCAAATTTATTCTTCCACTAAGAGAAGTATACAATCTCTACTTCATATTTATGTCTAAAGAAACTATTGTAACCCATAAAATTTGTTAGCAAAATTTTAAAAGATAGAGAATATAATAAATAGACAATTAACTATTATTCATATGTTTACATCTCCTTTTTTTTTTTTTTTCATTATCAAACAACACGAATGATCCATATAATTCTCTCTATCATTTACATTCTTTATCCCTCTAATTCTCTTCATATCCATCCCTCGAATCAAACAAAGCTTAATATTATACTGATTGAATTCTAAACTCTTCATGTGAAGAGGAAAATGAAAGGTATCATAACCGCTGCACCAACTCTTGCCAATGGCAAAGTCATCATTTTTCTTACTCTTACACGTATCTATGGCATTAGTATATATAGTAGAATGACACTGGCGCATCTTCTTGGTGGTCCATGAACAAATTAATTTGTTGGTTAACCTTTTCGAATAATAATAACAACATAATAAAAAAGTATGTCACGGCAAATTTAGTAAAAAGCATGTATAATAATAAAAAAGTTTGTCTTGGTAAAATCCAAAACGGCAAATTTAGTAAAATGCATACTCATATCACATGCATTGTTCGAATATAATTAGTTGTTTTCTTCATTCAAAATATGCGCCATCCAGTTTGACTGCAAAAACTCTTGAAAGCTACACTGCGTGCGTGTGTGTATCCATATATATATATATATATATATATATATAGGGTTGAATATCGACAAGTCTTTCTTAAAATTGTATTATCACTTTTTAAGAGACTGTTTGAAGCGTTGGAACGTAATTAAGTTGACTAGTCCACATTCTTGCGAAGCTAATTAAACAAATATTTCCGCGCCAAATATGCAATCAACTAACCTAAAGATTTTTGGGTTTGGTTAAAAGTTGACCGGAAATAACTTCACACTCTGCAGTATTGTGGACCCCAGACAGTAGAAATATATGAGACGTGACAAAATTCATTCCAGATTCTTAGTCTTATGCAATATACTTCATTAATGAAAAAAGACAGTCACAAAATATTGATGGCAATTAAGACTAGAAACAGTACTGGCTGTTATGTCACTACAGGGATGTATTGCTGTCTACATCACTGTTATCTACTTTTACCCTTTTTTTTTTTCTAGGATATTAAAATGGTTAAGTGATTCTAATAGTATATTTTTCAATAATATACTTATCATTTAGACCTTTATTTAAATAATATCATATTATAAAATTTTATAAATAAAATTATATAGAAATTAATTAATTATTATATGTTTCTAAATAAAAAAGTTATAATTGTTAGATGTATTCACCCATCAGATAAAATACCTTTCCCACCACTATAAATTCTTACATAATTAGTACCATTTAATGACAACTAATACTTATCTTGGTGATGAACAATAATTTTCTTTGGAGAGTTCAATTATTCTTTGTTTTTAAGCTTCAGGTCTTTGGAAAATAGTTTGTTTGAGAGTGCTTTTCCACCTAAGTTTGACAAAATTATCGAAGTTTAAGTTAGAGACTGAACGCTGTCGACCTGCTCAATTACATTATTATTATTAACAATATCATACTGATACTATGTATGCTTTTCTTATACGTTTAATATTTCGTATTTATATCTTTTCATCTTATATATATTTAAGATTTATACGTTTAATGTTTCGTATTTAGCCTATATTACGTATAACATGCATTGGAAATAGAAGGTGCAACACTTTTTTTTTAATCAATAAATATGAAAATATGTAATACTGTTTTGTAATAAGTAAATATCTTATTCAGACTTTAAATCATCTTGAATTAATTGCGTCCTTATCTTTTTCTCTTTAATCTTATCCTTCTGTTTTGCTAATTACATTCCTATCTCATTAATTAATCCTCCTCCGGCCGTTGATTTTAATTTTTTACGCACAAAATTATTATTATTATTAAACAACTACATTCATAATTTATTAGTGATAATTTTGCATCTTTTGATAGATAGAATTACCCATACCAAATTCAAAATATATATACAAAATTGTCGTTTACTATGAATGGGCTAAATTTTGAGAAATTAATTCACATTTATTGTCCCTATTTACATATTTATCGTTGTGGCCCCCATAAGAAAAACCACGTGATTCTCGCTCTCGAACTCGTACTAGTATTGTTTCAGATATAACATTTGGCACTTATATGCATACACATAAAATATATATATATATGTACTGTATACATCCAATATATGTTTACGTATTAATAGATGTGCAGATAGAGACTTGGTCTTGTCCCGTCCAAGGAAAATGGCGCCATTTCGCACCTGCTCAAGTGGTCCACAATGTTTAATTCATCACATATTTTGGTAGCAGTAAGTTACATTTTGTTTTAAATATTCTTTGATGAAAATGGATTTAAAACTTTTTTTTTTCCTTCCCCAACCAACATGTGTAGGACAAATTTGAGAACAATATATTTTTATACACATTTTAATATATATATATATATACACAACTAGTAATATAGATTTATTCATTTGATCCATGTATAGTTTATCAATACATGATTAATAAGAGAACGAGATAAGCTTTATTAATAATATTAATTATAAGATTGGATCAATTATATATTAATTGATGTTAATATATCATATTAAAAACTTTATATTGAATTTATTTATTAATTGACTAATAAAGGGTAAAAGAAAAAAAAATTGACAACAATATATATGCTACCAAATCAAGCATTTGGTAGCTGAAAATCAACATTCAACTACCAAATAAACATTTTGTCTCCAAATCCGACTTCCCGCTAGCAGAAATATTGAATCTACTACCAAAAGCATATTTTGGTAACAGAGAGTTATATTTTATTTTTTTAAATATTTTGATGAAAATAGATTTAAAACTGTTTTTTCTTTCCCCGACCAACATGTGAAAGACAAATTTGGGATACATACTTTATATTCGAAATTAATACGTTTAATATTTCGTATTTAGCCTATATTACTGATAACATGCATTGGAAATAGAAGGTGCAACATTTTTTTTTATCAATAACTATGACAATATGTAACACTGTTTTGTAATAACTAAATTTCTTATTCAGAGCAAAAAATAACAATGATAATAATAAATATCTTATTATATCACATTGAACTGTAAATTCCTTTATATACACATGTTGCAGTTTTTCCCTTCTTTCTCCTTTGTCTGGAGAATAATTTCAACCATGAAGGATTGATCTTACGTTGTAATATGTTTAACGTGATTTTTTTTTAATTGAAAAGGTGTAATTATTAATGGAAATATGTAAACTTGTTATATATATATATATATATGTTATATACAAGCAGTTTACCGGGTTTGAACTATTTGCATATATGATTGAATTTGAACCCTACTATTAAAATATGTCCATAAATTAACTTATTATAATAATAAACAAAACCTATAATTATTTTTAAAATAAAATAAACATTTATTTAGAAAATTAATACTATAAAAAAAAACGTCCATCCTTAAAAAAGAAAAAAAATGATGAAATAATTGACTATATCAATTTTGAAATTTAAAAGTAATTGTATGAATAAAGGAGGATTGTTTTTGCATAAAATAAAGAGGATTCATATGCAAACATAGATTGTGGAGGGGCAATTGTGGGAAGAAAAATTATTGAAATTCAAAATTTATTCAAATTTACAAATAAATTGATCCGTAGATATATTTTAAAAGGGTGGGCCAAAAATGACCATTTTATGTAAATACTTCCCTTTTTTTTAATAGATAATGAACTCGAGCATGACATGCATTAGTATTTCACATGCACGATTTTCAAACCTTAAATCATCTTGAATTAATTGCGTCCTTATCTTTTTCTCTTTAATCTTATCTATCTATATATTTTGCTAATTACATACCTCTCTCATTTATTAATCCTCCTCCGGCCGTTGATTTTATTTTTTTTACGCACAAAATTATTCTTATTATTATTAAATAACTACATGCATAATTTATTAGTGATAATTTTATAGATAATTCTATATTGCATCTTTTGATAGGTCGAATTACCCATCCCAAATCCAAGATATATGTACAAAATTGTCGTTTAATGTGAATGGGCTAAAATTTGAGAAATTAATTCACATATATTGTCCCTATTGCATATAATATATATGTCTAAGGGCTTGATTGGTAATCGGGTTTAACTCCAACTAAATTGTATTTTTTTATCTCAATTTTTATTTTTTTTTCTGAAAAGTCAATAAAATTTATAATTACTTTTTAAAAAATCAACTCAACTCAAACTCAACTTATTCACCATATACCATCTAAATGTACACATCCAATATATATTTAAATATCTATATATGTGCAGATAGCGACTTGGTCTTGTCCCGTCAAGGAAAATGGCACCATTTCACACCTGGACCACAATGTTTAATTCATCATATTGACAAATAATTAATAGCACTTAAACATTAATTAATTGAACGATTAAAAGAGATTAGGCTACTAGTGCACTTTTGTTATTAGAAATGGGAAAAGGCATGTGACAGGGACGATGACAAGGTTTCCTATGGTTTATTTAAAGGGGTAAAAAAAAAAAAAAACCAAGTTTCACATAAGTCTCAAAGTTTAACAGAGCGTCAGAGATTAAAAAAAAACTCAGACGAGCTATCAAATTCATCTAATATAGATTGATGACTTTAAATAAAATACTAAGAATGTGTTAAAAATACAAAGAAACTCTTATCCCACATTGTAAAAATATAGCAATAAAAGTATTAAATCACTCAACAAAACTAATTGACCCTTTTTTTTTTTAAATAAAAGATCAATTCTTTAAAAAACTCAAATTTATCAATGTTTGGAGAAAAATGCTTGGTAACATCATTGGTGTTAAATACCGCTATTAACAAGAAATCGATCCCCTCGATGAGATCTATATATCATATATAAAACTTACTTTTTATTAATAGATGGTGTTTCATATCACCGGTGTTCTAGAACATTCTTGATAGATGAATTGTATAATGTTTATAATAAGAATCCCTTTTCGAAAATTCATTTTTGATATAACGTTGTGTACTGAGTAGACCAAGACTTCCCTTCAAAAATAAAAAATAAAAAAAAGTAGACCAACAAGTCTTCGCAAGGAATAAAAACACGTGCCGATTTTTACTTGGGTAACGTACGAATTAATTAGTAGACTAAAGGACATTGCGTTACAATGATTAAAGTAGACCTTTATGGGTTTAGTATATAAAATAAAATTACGTGGTCAAAATGTACACCTCCACATTTGGATCTTCTGCTACCTTTTTTTGCTCAGATCACTTCCAATCGAAGTAAAAATTATTCAAAGTTTTGTGTCTTTCAACATAAGTTGCCCATGATGATGGGATTGACCAGAAACTCTATGTTAATCTTGCTTTCATTCAGGGAAAAAAAATGCTGATAATTCATAGAATAAAGTTAATTCATAGATTAAAGTTTGAACTTTCGTTTGAAAATAATGCAAGTTCATAGTCTAATTTTACGACTCTTGTCCGGTCAATAATTTGTGCAACATTGAAATATATGATTACAAGAGTGAAAACTATATATATTCTTCCAGTATTGAGTCAAATCCTATTCATTTTCATTCTTAAACCATGAAGTGTTAGCACCTTCTTAAGTTACATTTATGTTTTCTTTTCCAAAATAACAGTTAAAAAAACTTTTTTTGGTGCACCATTTTCAACTTAAAATTTTTATCTCAGTTTTTTTTTTTCCTGAAAAGTCAACAAAAATTATAATTAATTTTTAAAAAATTAACAAATTCCAACTTAAAAATTTCATCTACAACCAGTGAACCAAACAGAGACTTTTAGCCTTTCAACGGCATTTGCTCTTTGGGAGACAAATCTTGGGGAGGACCAAGTTGTATGAACTACTGACAAATGAAATGCTTATTAAGTTTTTTTTTTTTTTTAGCAAAATGACTTACTAAGAGCAATGCTCAAAGATCTCGCTTAGGAGTTCTTATTTCAACCCAACTTTACTAGATCGCTTAGGATGCGAAAATTTTGGATTTTTTAAATAAAAACATAGAAGTTGCATATACCTCATAGAACAAACAACTTGAAACAATAAACAATAGCAAATAAAATAATTCAAGGGTACTAATATCAAAAGCGACACAAGTTTTCATTGTCTATTACATGTTTTTTTGAAAATGTATCGGACTCTTTTTTATCTTTTTATGTGATATATGGATTTTTTCATATACCCTGATAAATATGACGGGGACACAAACCCGAACATTTAACAAGGATGACCTTCCAACTAACCCACGATAATGCGGTTGGCTTGTCGTGCTTTATTTATTATTGTTTTTCGACTGTTGCGTTTTCAAAACCGTCCTGTTTGTAAGCTGTTAGTCGTTTTAAAATGCTTTTGTCGTTTTTTTGTCGTTGTTGTTTTCCACTTCCTATGATCATATTTTCCCACTTTTGGTTTTGTCCTTTATTTTTGTTGCTGTTTTTCAGATTCTCTAGGTATGATATTTGTTGTCGTTCTAGAATGTCTCTGTCGTTTTAATTTTTTCTAAGTTCGTCCTTTGATATTGGCGGTTCGTTGAATAATTTCTCTTCCTTTTCTCGTTTTATTTTTATTTCTATTTTTATTTTCTTCTCTTCCTTTTCTCGTTGTTTTACAGTTATTTCGCTTCAGATATTGCTGTGTCTTAAAATGTTTTAACGTTTTTTTTTTTCGTGTCCTTTGTTAGCTCTTGTCGTTCTTAAGGTCGTTGACACGTTGTTGGAATTTTTCTTGTCGTTTTTTTGGTTATTGCTGCTATATGTTTTGTTGTCGTCTTTGCGTTTTTATTGTATATCTGTTGTGGTTTATGTTTTGTTGTAGTTTTTAAGGTTTATTATTGAAATTTTTTATTTGCTGTCGCCTTTTGAAAGTCTTTTTCACATTATTGCCGATTTTTGTTTCAGTCCTTTTTTTTTTTTTTTTTTTCTTCTTCTTCTGTTAGCAGTGTTTCGTTAATTCATCTTGTCCGCGGTTGTTGGATGGTTTGTCGTTATTCAGTTAATGTCGTTCATAACTTCTTGTCGTTTTTCCTGTTGTTGTCTTTTTTGTTCCTTGTCGTTTCTTTTATTGATATCGTTTTTCAGTCTTGTAATTTTTAGTTATTGTTATTTTTCTGTTGTTTTCCTTTTTCTAATAAGTAATAGTGATACCAATTGGGAAGAAAGAAATAGATAACATTTTATATTAAATAGCAGGTCTAAAAAATATTTCAACTAAATAGCAGTAAATTACCATGTAAAGTTTACCTCTTTTTAAATATATTATTTATGTGTAAATAAGTTTACCTCTTTGTAAATAAATTATTTATATGTAAATTTACTGTTTATCTAATAAATTTTTTATTTATTTAACAAATAAAATATTTACTTTAAATATTTTAAAACCATACAATTTTAAATATTCTATTTATTTCAAGAAAAATTATTCACATCATAAAAGAAAAGTTTCATGATGTATCATGAAACTAAAAAGTAACTTATTAGGGACAAAAAAATAGGGACAAATAGTCATTCCAATTTTATAAAATCAACAGAAGTTGAATATTTGACAATTCATAATATTCATGATAAAACTTTTCATGATGCAAGTTAAAATCACATACTTCGTATATGTGAAATGCATTCATACTAAAATTATTGAATGTCTATTTTATAAACATAAATGTCAAAGTTTTCATTGATATTTTATGATAAAAATATAGAATAAAAAAAGACATTTAAACAAGTCATTAAAGAAAAAGAAAAAAAAAAGAGTAATCAAGAAAAAGTTGAAAAAAAAAAAAGAAAAGACATTATCACAAAAAAAACAAAATAACTTAACCAAGTTTTTAAATAGTATTTTTAGGGAACTTCTCACTTTTAATATAGTTATAGAGATAGATATAGTCGTAGATATAGATAGATGTATCATTCCTCTTTAATACAATTTTGCTTCTTTGAATTTCCGTTACTGGGCCTTGTTTTGGGCTTAGGGCCGGAATTCCCCATGAATATGGGACAGAGATCATCACCTGAAGAGCAATTGGGCCGAGGTCCAAACACCCGTCGTCCTCCATAGGCCACAGTTCCGTTCCATTCCATTCCTCCGCCATTTTCGACCTTCGAGCTGTCCGCTTTCCCTCCCATGGCTCCTCCGCGAATTCTCCTCTGCGGCGACGTTTTTGGCCGCCTCAACCAGCTCTTCAAACGAGTCGCTTCGGTATCTCTCTCTCTCTCTCTCTCGGTTTTGCGCTCCCATTTCCATTTCTTCAACCTTGACTGAGTTAACTCGTTCCAGGTCAACAAATCGGCCGGCCCATTCGATGCCCTACTGTGCGTGGGACAGTTCTTCCCGGACTCGCCGGACCGCCTCGCCGAGGTCGCGGACTACCTCGAAGGCCGGTCCGAAATCCCTCTCCCGACTTACTTCGTCGGCGACTACGGCGTTGGCGCCGCCAAGTTCCTTTTAGCCGCTTCGAAGGACCCTGCGAACCAGGGATTCAAGATGGACGGCTTGAAGATTCGCGAGAATCTCTACTGGTTGAAAGGCAGTGGCAAGTTTACACTCCACGGTATGCTGTTTATTAGTTGTTTGGTTACTGAGAAAATTTAGTTCGTAGTGAAAACTCAATACTGAATGCTACATTTTGGTTAATGGTAGTTATTGGTTGAGAAATTTATGTTTATAGGTATAGAATAAGCCTGGTTAAAGGAATTTATAGTGGCATTGTTGCTTGTAAATCATGTTATAGTCTTTTTAAGCTATGAACATGCGCAAATTAATTGGATATGCTGAATTAGTATTGAAATTTTGTATAGGATTAAGTGTGGCGTATTTATCCGGTAGGCAATCCTCGGATGGTCAACAGTTCGGGACGTATAGTCAGGATGACGTTGATGCACTGCGTGCGATTGCGGAGGAACCAGGAGTTATTGATTTGTTTCTGACATATCCTTCGATTTTTTCGACAAAACTACTCTTTAGTAATCTGTTTCATGTTCAATTCTTTATGTTGCTTTGTAGATATTTTGGTATGTGTTTAGCTTTCATGACTTCCTTAATTGATTATCACTAATGAGTGGCCAAGCGGGATCACAAATTGGGCGTCAACTTCTGGTGTTCCCCCTGGGATATCAGAATCCTTTGGGAGTGACTCCGCAGTAGCAGAGTTAGTTGCAGAGATCAAGCCGCGGTATGAGACTTTTCAAGATCACTGCATGGAAATTTTGTGTGCATGAATGTTCATCTTGTTTTGATTCTTCTTATGTACTTATCATCGCGTTTTATTTTTTACTAAGTTCAATTTTTACTAACTGTTATTGGGCTTGTATGGTCCAGCCTAACTTTGCACTTTATGCAATTATGGGTTAAGATTTATAAGTTATTTATTATGATCAAAGTTTGGCTGGTGTTCTAGTTATCATATTGCAGGCACCAAAGGTGTGTTCTATGACCGTGAACCTTATGCCAATGTCGACGCTGTGCATGTGACCCGCTTCTTGGGTCTTGCTCCTGTTGGGAATAAGGATAAACAGGTTGTTCATTCATCAAATTCTGCCCCTTCATCTATCTAGTGAACTTAGCTATGACTTTTTTAATTAACAGCTCTCTTACTCCTTTACAGAAATTTATTCATGCAATTTCTCCTACTCCAGCATCAATGATGACTGCTTCCGAGATTTGTGCAAAGCCAACAGGCACTACCCTATCTCCTTATGCAGTACAGGAAGTTGTTGATGGAAAAGATGCTTCAAAGAGATCTAACGATAGCTTTTCTGATTCACAATACTGGAGATATGATGTCTCACAAAAACGACAGAAATATGGGGCTGGAGACGGTGATAAGCTTTGTTTTAAATTTGTATCCTCTGGCTCTTGTCCACGAGGGGAAAAATGTCACTTTCAACATGATATGGCTGCAAGGGAACAATCAATGAGGGGCGTTTGTTTTGATTTTCTTAACAAGGGAAAATGTGAAAGGGGTCCTGATTGCAACTTCAAGCATGACATACAGGATGAAGGTGAGAGCTATTCTCACAGGAGGCGTGGATCAGATAATGCTTCAAATAACAGGTTGATTTTATTATCAACATGCTATTTTTTTTTTAATAGATTTTTACTATTGATTAGTTTGGTTTGCGAACTATAAACTACATTCACTTTCTTGATAATCTAATGTACGTTTGTATGAATCCGCACTACTATGCTAACTCTCTATCGTGTAATGGACTTTCAGATCAAAAGAGTGCTGGTTTTGTCTCTCAAGCCCCAACGTAGAGTCGCATTTGATCATCAGCATAGGAGAAAATTTCTACTGTGCATTGCCTAAAGGCCCACTTGTACAAGACCACGTGTTGGTAATTCCTGTGGAGCATTTGCCTAATACGCTCTCTCTACCGCAAAACTCTGAAGTTGAGCTTGATAGATTCCAAAATGGCCTCAAGAAGTATTATAAGAACCAAGGGAAGGAAGTTGTTTTCTTCGAGTGGGTGTCTAAAAGAAGTAGTCATGCTAATCTCCAGGTAAAAAAAATCTGCAAAGTTGGAAGCATATCTATTAGATTTGGTGAATTTCAATTGATATTTGTATAACAAGCGTGCATGAAGTATGTGTTGACTGTGTAGCAACATACACGCATACACACAAGAAGTGATGTTTCTGATACTAAGTTTATCAGAATTTAATTCAAATTGAATCGTCTTTAAGCATCCTGTGTTGTTATAAGCTTTTTACCTTTTGTGTATTATCTATTTCTCAACGGGTCCATAGGATGTCCACTTCGTCTTTCATTCAATATACAACAGTGAGTAGTGAATGCTATATATATATATATATATATATATTTTTTTTTTTGCTTTTCTTTGAAAATAAAACTACTTGAGCCAAGATTTGAGCTGTGATTAATGAGAAATCTTACACACACGTCTATTTTCACGTGCATGCCTACACACACACGTGCACATCAAATAATGGTTTGTAAAATCTTCAGATTTTTTCTCCAGTTATTTACTTAATTCCTGTTAACTCTGTAGGCTATTCCTGTTCCATCATCCAGGGCAGCTGCTCTACAAACTATATTTAATTTAGCTGCTGACAAGCTCGGCTTCAAATTTGTGATCAAGAACTGTAAGTGAATGGTGCCTAGTTGTTGTTCTCATTGGTAAATAGCCTAGCAGATTCCTCATATCCCTAGGTTTTTGCATAACCTTGTCTTTCCTTTCCCAAATATGTGAAAAATTTACATACCTTTATTTGCGTCTGTGGCTTTCTCAAGGAAGTGTTATTTCAATTCTAGGTTGGCTTCCTGTTATGTATCTTATCCAGTATCCAAGTTTATAGCTATGCGCATTTAAACCGTTCGTACTTAGCATCCTCCTGTGAAATAAGTCCCAAAGGAAAGTGGTTTTTGCTGGTATTGGTTTTGTGTAAGACCGGAAATTCAACAGTTCCTCTCAATTTATTCTAATTCATCTCCTGATTGCAGTCAATAACAATTCTGATGGAAGAAATTATTTGAAGACTCAGTTTGACCGGAATTTTAGTTTCTTCTACGTTGAACTCCCTGAGGGTACTATTTTATCACATGTAGTTGATGAAAATGAGAGATTCCCTGCTCAATTTGGGCGTGAGGTAAGCTGATATAAACCCTATTTGATTGATTGGTATTTGTACTTAAATTGTACCTGGCATCTATAGTTAATCGTCTCTCTCCCTTTCTCCTGTAACTTTATAAAATTACATCGTGATAAGGGGTAGAACATGGAAAAAAGACAACCTCACCCTCTCATAGACAAGAAATGAATGGTCTGGTTGTGAGCTACCACAAGGATCCACCAGAAAAGTTGTAGATTTTTCTGTATTCATGCATAAACAGATTGGAAGAAATACATGCGCCCGTTTTCTCACATGTTACCATTTGATTCATGGTTGATCACGTGTGTGATGACAAAAGGAGGAGGTTTGTCCTTTTTTAAATTACAAAATCATTCGCACCAAGAACAGTGAACCATTTGTTTTCCTGTCTGTTAAGTAGATGCGTCAGGTGAAATATTTAGGTGGGTCCTGGTGAGATTCTTATGTCTCAGAAGCTGTACTACACCAAAGTGTTTTGAAGTAATTCCAGCCATGTAATCAGATGATATGACCAACAACCCAGTTCTGGGTGGTCACTATTTGTCTTGTTCTTATCTTCACAAGCACCATAGTTCTTGCCCAAGTTTTGTGGACTTTTGTGGTGACAAAAGAGTGATATCATAATTATGTCTCTTTCTCTCTCTCTCTCTCTCTTTTTTTTTTTTTTTTTCCTAGTTTCTTTTTTTTAGTAAAGTTCCTTTCTATTCAACTGTGAACTCGAATGTTATCATCCCTAGAAGTAATGATTGTAAACAATACGTTATAGTTTAATAATAATTCGGTTGAAATGTCATGCACATGAAAACCGTTGCAGGTTCTGGCAGGCTTGCTGAAGATGGCAGATAGAGCTGATTGGAGGAATTGTACTTATAGCAAAGAAGAAGAAACGAAGATGGCCAGTGACTTCAAGAGTCAATTTCAAGAATTTGATCCGAACGAGTGATTCTTGTTTTGGTCCATATCATGCTTTTGCTTGATAGTTTGATCTTTATCGTTCTACATGCACGTAACTTCTTGGTACACATTGCTAGTTTTTACAGTGTTCTGCCATTTGAAAATGCTGGGATGTTGGGTAATCTAGATGAGACACTCTTTATTCAGATGACAACCACCCTCGGTTGGTCTCAGTCTCCAATGCCCCTACACAAACTCAAAGCGGTCTCTTTATAACCAAAGAGGTCGCTCTTCGCCTGTGCTGACGTGGATCCCTTTTTGCAAATTACAACTTTTCCTTGCAGCGGTACGCGTAAAGCTAATGATGATACCAGTAGACTGTTAAACTCAAAGTCCTGATTATTCCAAGTTGGTATTAAAAAATTTTGCATTTAGAATTCGGTAATTTACTATAGATCTGTATAGCAGGCCTTGTGTTATGCCAACTAAAAAATCAGGCGAGAACTTTATTGTGTCTTGCAGATAGCGACTTTTATTATATTGGTTGATGCTAGGAGACAGCTTGCACTAACTTAACTAGAACGTGCTTGTTGCAGGTGGCTTTTGCTCTCTTCTTTGGTTTTGTTGTAGTTAGATTTCAATAATTTAGTTGGACTATACATCTAGAAATTATTTGTGTACTTTTTTTTGTTGGCAATTCGAGAAATGAAGAAGTGATTCAGTGGGGTAGAGCTGTAGATCTGACCTGCATTCATCTGAAGGATGCCACTTCACTCTTTGGAACAACCACTATAGAGACCTCAGGCCTGGGAAATTATAATAAGGAGAAAGCACGTTAATGACACAAATTTAAAGACAATTGCAATAACATGACACAAAAAATTAACACTAGACCAATATAACGCAAAATTAAACTAAAGTTGGTCAAGAGAAGAGAAATCGTGTCATGTTGATCAATACATGTAGAAAAGGTGGCTATTTGGGCAATACATAATTGTTTATTTTACAAAAGTAGAGAGTAGGATAAAAAAATATACCATTAGTGGCGCTCCATTTTAACTCTCAAATCTGTATAAGATACTGTCAATTTTGAATATTTTTTTATTTTTATGTGATTTTGATTAGAGCTGACGTTTATGAACATACACTATAGGTAAGAGTATCCTACCATAAAAAGCTCTTTATAATTATATCCTATTAAACCGTTTCTTGAGAGTAAGGTCAAGGTAAGAGCCAACCAAACTCATGTGAGAGAAAATCCAATTAAAGGGTTTCACTTTTCAGCCTTAATAAAAGGAAACAAAGCAACAGAAGGGACTAGACAAGTGAACCAAAATTAAGGTGGGACTGAGATTGTGGGGGTTAGGTGTGGTTGCAAAATAATGCACATGGTTGATGAAAAGAGAAAGTGCTTGAAATCAGTGATCCTTTTGAAATGGTCCCAACTTCCAACCTCTCTAGCTTTACTTGTTGCTTCAATGGGGGGGTTTTTGTTGAAAAAGGTTTCCATTCCAAAAAAAAAAAAAGCTCATATTTTAAGATGCTAATAGATGAGAAATCTATCAATTATATATTGAAGCTTTCTACAACCATTAATATCTATTTCTTAATGATAGATCTACTTAAAAAGGTACGCAAAACTACTAAAATTTGATAAAGATTTGTAACCTATTTGCCAAATGGGTTTGAATATACGATTCAGATTTTTTATTTTTCTACAACATTTTTCTCATAATATATGAATTTTCTGTTCAAAGTTCCTGTAGAAAATCTATGAACCAAACGTCAATTCGATGCCTTAAAACAGTGTCAACTGTTAGGGCATTATCAATCAAAGAATTTTTCCTTATTTTTTCTTTTTCCAATTAAAATAATAATAATTAAAAAATCCCATTAGTAATAGTGCTAGGAAGCAAAGAGGAAGTGAGGAGTGGTTGACAAGAATCCCATGGATCACATGGGTTCCTATGAGCCTTTGGAATACTTTATGACAAAAAATTTTTTTCTCATAATGTGGTGCTTGTTCACTTATAATGTTTGCAAAGGGAAACAAAAAATATACATATATATATATATATATATTGTGACAAATGGTGGGTACTCTCTACTCTCTTTTCTCTAGATTTCAAGTGGTCCCCTAAAAATCCTTAATATATGGTGGGAATTTCAATGACTAGTCTACATCTGAAAAATGTTGTATTCGTCTGATAAAAAGGCGGTGGTTTGATGTAGTAGGATTATCTATATAAAGAAGTTCATGGTAATCATTCTTTAGAAATAAACAGAACTAAAGTCTTGTTTGGTCCACGAGAAAATGACATGTTTTTTTTCTTTCCCTCTCTATTATAAGAACTATGTTTATAATTAGTTGGTGATCACGAAGGAAATAGTGTGAATTTATCATAAAATGCAAACGCGTTAGGTGCATAAAGATTTTTTGTCTTGGGGTTGGGATTGTCGTCACGTGGGAAATGCTTGCTTTTGGTCTTATTAGGTAAGATTTGTCTACGGAATGTTTGTTATATTCAACCAAGCTACAAATGAAACGAACATGCTTAACAGCTTAAAAATATACCTATATATATACACACACTCACACATATATTTAGAAAGAGAGAGGTGATTATAAAAGCGCCTATGAGTCCTCCATTTTAGGTAAGGCTAGTCTGCCTTTGACTTCAAATACTTTTCTTTACACTAATTTTCCTCATTATCATTCTTTTTTTTTTTTTAAACTTGAAGTTGAGGATTCAAATTTTACATCTTTTAGTTAAATAAGATGTAGAATTATTCTTAGATTAAGTTTAACCAAACAGCATTTTGTGTTTGATATAGTAAGAGAAAGCTTTCCAAAAAAAATAATAATAATAATACTTATATATAATGTCACATATGTGGTATCGCATACCATGCGACACTTATAATTTTATATTTAAAAACGTGTAATAACAATTAGTTGATTTATATATAATTTCCTATTTAGAATCTTGTTATATAACACTATTCAAATATTGATGTAAATGATAAATATTATTAAAAATATTATATTTAAATTATATAATTAATATAATATAACACAAGTAATATTATAAATGAGGTATAAAGGGGTGTCATATAAGAGCTCTTCCTTTTGTTATATATATATATATATATATATCATCTTGTGAAGCATCACGACAAGGCAGCACCAAGTTGTGTTGTCGGACAGTTTGATTCCAATTAATGTTTTTGAAATTACATGGTTGGGTTGCATGATTAAACGCACTTCATGACAAAATGCCATCCTTTAGTCCCTCTGCAGAGTTTGGGTTTGCTAGAGGCAGGGGTTGGTAACCCCATTAATCTTTGTCTGCTTTTCTGCTATTCTGAAAACTAACAAAACTGCCATTCCATCAACGTGTTAAAAATAAAAAAAATAAAATACATGACATGATACTTTAATGATGGCGAGAATTCGATGCTTGAATAAAATATCTTATTAGTAAGATATGATTTTAAACCATTGGATCATGGTATAATTGTACCAGATTAAGAAATATACGATGTTTTAACATAATTTGATGATAATTAATCTAATTATTCAAAACAGTATTTTATTGATAGAAGGAAGGAGAAAGTTAAATTTAAAGACCAGTACACTAATATGATACAAAAAAGTAATATTAGACCAATATAACATAAAATTAGACTAAAGTAAACTAAAATTTGTGTCATATTGGTCAAGATGAGGGAGTTTGTGTTGATCAATAGATGAAAAAAATGTGACTATTTAAATAATTTTCTCTAGAAAGAATTCTCTTGTTTTCATTTTATATACGGTGTAATTTTGATATAATTTAACATTTGGAGTATGCATACATTCATTTTTTTTTTCTCACTGCAAGTGTCTTACCTAAATTTAGGTTTTAGGGTTAGAGCAACGTTAGTTAGGCACAAGACAACTAAATCTAAAATAAGATTCGAGAGCAGAACCCACTTAAAATTATAATAATAAACTTCATTTTTACATATGGAACTATATTTTTTTTTGTTTTCAAAATCTATAACTATATTATAAGTATGAAGATCCCTAAAAACATGATTCAAAAACTTGGTTAAGTTATTTTGTCTTTTTATAATGATCATAGACATTCAATAATTTTAGTATGTATACGCTTTACAAGTGCGAAACACATGATTTTAACTACTTTTAAAAAATGACATTTTACCACACTACAAAAGTTATAGAGTGCAAATCTCTTATCCTAAATTCTTCTCTTATCCTAAATTCAAAAATAACCCAGAAAAGAAAAAAGTGCATTCCACTAAAAAGGGAACAGCTTAATTGTGTTTTAACATTTTTACACTATAGGGTGAAATCTTTTTCTCTCCCCCAACTACTCAGGTGTGAACATGGGAATAAAAATGGGAAAACAATTTAGGGAAATTATTTTTGCTTTTTTTTTTTTTTTGTCGGTGAAAATTATTGTTTTTTTAATTTTTAAGGAAGTCGGTGAACTGTTAACAAAACGTAATCAATAATGGTTATTTGGAGTGTAGTTGTAGCTATCAAATAACATTTTGAAGAGTGAAGTTTAATTCATAATGCAAATGAAAGAGATTGCAAAATGCATGTATATGTATACACTTCAACTATACATAACTTAATATAGAACGGCTCTTTTTAAGTCAGAAACGAGAGAAAAATCAGTAAGCAAAAATAAAAAGAGACACGATTAGTCTAAAAATCAAATTTAATTTGAAAAGTAAAAGATGTATAAAATATAAATATAGCTTGGAAAGTCCACTTCATTAAAGGCATGGACCCCCTAATAAAATCCTCTAATTACCTATGGAAGCATAGTGTTTGTTGGCTTATAATTGCAGTTATCTATTTATTTAATAATTTAATTATTTCTTTATTAACAATAGATGTGAAATTATTAACTAAAAAAGTGAACCCATCAATTCCCTTTTATGAATCTAATTGAAAAGGGGTCCTCTAAAATTTAGTTGTGGGTCTCTCTAAGATTTTTGTTTAATCCCAAAAACGTCCAAACTACTCATTAGTTTTTCTTTTCCAATCAAATGATTTTTTTTTCTCCCTATTTTTCTTCTTTTTTTTTAAAAAATATTTTAATAAATAAGTTAAGTCTAACTTTGAGTTGAATCTATGAAATGTAAGCAACTCCCCCACATTAGGATGCTGATTGCCAAACTCTCTCCATTAGAAATATATAGAATATACCTTTGGATCACCACAGATTTTGTTTTGTTTTGTTTTGTTTTTTTTTTTTGTAATTTGTATTATTTATTTGTCCTAAACTAGATAATGAAAGTAACAAAGAGTGATGTGGCAAACCGAGAAATAGACACCACCTACCAACTTGTGGTGGTCGCCATCTCAATGACTAATCAACCCCAAAAAAAAAAAAAAAAATTGAGTTTAAACAAAAATAGAAATAAATAAATTAATAAGTAAAAATTCTTTAATAAGAATAAGAAAAGGAGTTTTTCATATTGGAAAATTCTGTCTAGTGGCATCCATTGACAGTTGTATAAGAGGGTGTTTGCTGTATAAGTTGAGTTTGAGTTAAGTTGAGATTTTTAAGTTTGAATAGTAATTTTTGTTGACTTTTTCAGAAAAGACAAAAAACTTTTTCAGAAAAAACAAAAAACATGATGAAAAAAGTACAGTTTAGTTTGAGATGAGTGTTAATACCAAACGGGCACTAAATGATTAGAATTTGTTTTTCAATTGGAAGTGGTGCATATTGTGGTTGTTTTCAGTACTTCTGTAAGCCTTGCATCTCTATTGAGTAATGTCTAAGCCGCACCATCAAGGTCTGACCCAAATTGAACAAAGGAGGCCATTTCACGATATTGTGTCAATTCAAGTTTTAAACATCCATAGACTTGTTTCATAGTTTTCAACTGAGCGGTAGACCCGTCGCGACCATAAGTAGAATTAATTCTAAGCGTGAACTTTTTGAGTGCTAGGATTGTCTCTTAAAAATTATATTGTTGAATTATTATCTTAGTTATAATGATTTTTTTAATCTCTAATTAAATAAATACAGAGGATTAAAAATTTAAATAAATATTAAATAAGACAAAACAACACAAAAATGTTTTAATTTAAATTATTATTTTTCATACTCTTCTCTTAATTTTTGACCAAGTTCTCTTAAATTGTTATTATTTATATTAATGATTCCTTTTTTATATTGTATTGTTATATAATTTGATGACAATATAATCTATAATTTAGAACTAGCTATTTGATAGTGCTGTTTTCATGTTTCATATTGATATTTAATTTTTAATGTCTTAAATAATATATAATTAATTATATTATTCGATGTTAAAGTATAATAAAATATTTTAGTTAACTTAATATGATTCGATTGGTTAGTTATTGATCCAAATTAGACAGATGATCTAAATCCTACTTAATTCTCTTAAAGGAGGAGGTAAAAAAAAAAAAAAACCATGAAAACCAGGAAGGAAATGAGTCAACCAAACTTCAATTAAACAATGCTCAACAGGTTCAACTTCCAAGTAAAAAGTTTAGTTACACATCACTCAAATTCAACTCTCCCATTAAAATAATTTTCAAGAATCTCTCTCTTTCTCTCTCTACCCTTCCTGGCCACCCAACTACAACTCTCTCTCTCTCTCTCTCTCTCTCTCTCTCGCTTGGTGCTGTGAGTCTGCTGTGTATATAAAAAATTTTGTTCTTTTTCTTTTTCTTTTTCTTTTTCTTTTTTGGTTTTAGTTTGGTCGTGTCCAATTCCTCATGTCAGTGAAGAAAACAGTTCTTCCTTCCATGGAGATCTCAAGGCTCTGCACCATATCCCAGAGCTCAACTTCTCAAAAAGTGTTTCCTTTCTCATTTGTTTTTGGTTTTCTCACCAAACCCAGTTCTAGGATTTCCCATAAACTCCCTTTCAATTACTTTTCTCTCACTTCTATTAGTGGTCCTTGTTTAATCTAACGTCCCTTTTGTTCTTGCTTCAAGTCATCCTCTTTCTGGATCAATAATAATTTATTCTTTTTGGTTGTTCTCATTTATTGATTTATTTTTCGTTTATTTCTTATTGTTTAATTAATTTTCTTCTCCATAAGAGATTGTTGAGATTTGGTGTTGTATGGGATGGGGATGGTGCTAATTCAGCTGGTTTATCTCTCTGTCATTTGCTTTGGTTTGCCTCTCCAAGGATCTACAGGTAAAATCTCTGCATTTCTTCGTTTCTTTTTCAGCTCAATTCTCAGTTTGATATGTTTTATAACTGTTGGATTAGTTTGTCAAATTTCATTGGGATTTGAGAAAAAAAAAAAAAAGTTTTCTGATTTAGCAACATTGTGATCTGGGTCCGTGAAATTTTGTTCTGCCGATATTATCTATGTGACCAAGACTTTTTAGTTTTAATTGGAATATGGGGTATGGTGGAGGTTCAAACAAATGCAAACATATACATATATATGTGTGTATATATATTTATGCATGTATATTATGTCTGTGTATCTTTCTGGATCTGAACATTTTAGAATGGTGTAAAGAAATTTGTATTTATAGCTTTGTAATCCGGTCTGGAGTCTGTAGAAATAGTTGATATTGAATTAACTACTTTCTGGGCAAGCTTATAATCTAAAGTACTGTCATTAGCAATGTCTGTCCTGGCTCAACTTTGTAGTAACTTTGCGTTAAATTCGCGTTGGAATATGACTAGTTATTCTACAAGGTTATGGAAATATCATGTTGTGAATGGCTTGTTTGAGCATTTTTTTAAGATTTAAAATCTATCATCTTCTTTCAGGGCTTCCTACATCCCCATCACCAGCAACGTCTACTGACATTCCTCCCACACAAGCAACATTAGGTCCTGTTCAAAATGGGAAGTCATTTAGCAACAACGCACCGAGCTCGGTGTCCCAGCCAATTGGTAACTCTCGTAATTCTTGGACTTTGAAATTGTGAGAATCGAAACTTGTATTGTCTTATCGATAACTTGGTATGATGATGCAGGGTCATTTTCACCCCCGGAACTTGCATTGCCTCCTCTTTTGTCCCCGCCAGAACCTCAAACACATGAGACACTTGTACCGTCCTTGCCACCAAGTGTTTCAGAAGTTTTGCCCCCATCGTCTAATACAGCTCCTCCACCCATAACTGATCATGTACCAGCAATTCCACCGGCTGATCCTCGAGGAAAGGAACCGGTTGTGAAAGCTCCCATCTCCTTGCCAGTTGCTCCAGGTAGATGACCTGCTCGGATTTCTTCCATTATTTCTCTTTGTTTTCCACACCAAATATTATACAGTGCTGTGATCATTATTGTACAGCCCCTCCACCCATCACTGTTCATATACCCACTGTACCACCAACTGATTCTCAAAGAAAGGAACCAGTTATTGAACCTCCTGTCTCAATGCCAGTTTCTCCAGGTATGTCACCCGCTTGGATTTTATGGGTAGATGACCCACGTGGATTTTTTTTTCAAGTGAAATTTTCAGCTGAAATTGGTTTTGGACGGCTTTTATGTTCTGCTGTGATTTACAGTTCCAGTTGAAACGCCTTCAAGGAACATGCCACAGGTTTCCCCAGCTCCAAGTACACCTGAAATTCCACCAACAAGTTCTCCCCCAAGAAATTCTGCAGCTAATGAAGGTCCCATCCCCGAGCCAATTACCCCAGGTACATGATTGAAGGCTGTTATGGCATACTAGAATCTCCGTTAGGTTCATTTCGGGATGACATCTTCTGTTTTTTACAGTATCCGTTGCTTCACCACCGAGGAAATTGGGACCAAATCCACCTGGTACACCTTACTTCATCTATTTTCTAATCCTTTTTTTTTTTTTTTGGAAAAAAGTAAAACTCCTTATTACTGCCATGCAGTTACGGTTGTATCACCACCAAGTGAATCGCCAAAAAGTTCACCATTCATCCATCCAACTGCACCGAGGGGGTCTCCGTTAATTCCTGGTACTTTTTTTCCCCAGAGAAGAAATGTTGTTTTAAGTTCATATCCCACTAGCCAATTGAACTGTGTCATCGCCTTAACCTTTAGTTTGGCAGTGTTTTTCGGATACGTAGTTCATCAACATGGATTAATGCTTTAAAATTAATTTTTTTTTTTAAATCCTTGATGAAAACACCGTAGGAAACTGTGCTGGTTTGTTCTTTAGCATTTTCTTCTCCTAATTAGAATTTAATTTTAAAAAAAATGGTCTCCAAACTCATACCAACAGCTCAGTTTCTGCATTGTCATGCAAGTTATATCGAATTGAACACACAGTATCTCCATTTTGGTTATTAAGGGCATAAAACTAAGTTATCAAATGACTTTATATACCAACCATTATTTTATACGATTGTCTCCATATGAGTTGCAGACCATGAAATATCTCCTGTGTCCTCTCCTCCACCAATCAGTGACCAGAGAAGGGAGGGAATTCCCGTTGCTGCACCATCATACGCAAAACCCCATCCCTCCCCACCTGTGGGCCAAATCCCACCAAATGGTATACTGAAAAATACAATTTTCAGTTGGTTCTTAATATGCAGACTATGTTGCAAGAATAATTTAATTTGTGTATGTTATTTTCGCAGGTTCTTCTGCTGGTGCTCCTTCAGAACACGAACCTCCCAATCATTCTTATACTGCTCCTCCGCCATTTTCGCTTCCCGTTCCTCATAATAATGGACATAACCCTCCTGCATCCTCACCTTCAACCTCATTTTATAAGCATCATCATGCGAGAAACAAAACCACCAATCCTGCTCCTGCACCAACGTATCCAATTTATCCTCCCCCTTCTATAGAGCAAGGTACGCTTCCTACTTCACCCGAATTGCTCTTCCCCACTTCCTCCTTAACAAAAATGAAACAAAATGTTATTTATTGGAATTTTTTCCTCAAAATTCTATGTAGGTCCCGCTGTCCCACCAGCAGCGCTTCAAACACACAGTCAAAGACATTATGCCCCTCCCCCCTCAAAGCCAGGTACTTTTATGTTTGTTATTATTCAGTTTTGTAACCATGTGAGTTTCAGCAATGGCCTAAAGTTGGGGTCCCAAATTCTTATTCGTTCTGGATGGTAGGTTCTTCGGTTTCACCACCACGTAGCCCTTTTTCTCGACCACTGAGACATGTTTCACCTGCACCTACTCCATCTCAAGAAGCTGCATCAGGCAACACAAAAAGTAAGAAGACATATGCTGCCTTATTTTCTTTGCCCCCCTAGTATATTCGTTCGGTTATTGGGTTTGCTCATGTATTTTGTCGTAACTAGAGAGTGTACCATAAGATTATATTTTCACTTTATTTGATCTTTCTCTTCCCCAGAAGTTTTACCTCCATTAAAAAGCCCAAAGGCACCTCTCCCGCCACCACTTCCAGCATTTCCTCCCCCGCCTCCTAATGAAGGTATAGAAAAGCTACAGCTTCTCATATCTGTATTTTTTCGATCTTGGCTGAGCTTAAGTATTTCTCATCATACTAAGTTTTGACCTGTAGACTTTTCCTTATTGCAGATTGTTCTGCAACAATTTGCACGGAGCCCTATACAAACACTCCTCCAGGATCACCTTGTGGCTGTGTTTTGCCCATCCAAGTTGGATTACGCATTAGCGTTGCTTTATATACATTCTTCCCACTGGTCTCAGAGCTTGCCCAGGAAATTGCTGCCGGTGTTTTCGTTAAACAAAGTCAGGTCCGCATTATTGGAGCTAATGCAGCTAACCAGCAACCAGAGAAGACAGTTGTCCTTGTTGATTTAGTGCCTCTGGGGGAAAGGTTCGATAACACCACGGCTTTTTTGACTTATCAAAGATTCTGGAATAAGCAAGTTACGATCCAAGAGTCCTACTTCGGCGACTATGAAGTGCTATATGTGCGGTATCCAGGTGCAAATTTGGCACTCTAATTTCTTCTATTCTGTCCTCGATTCCTCTCCTTTGTAAATAATTTGTCTTACATTAATCCTATTTCACTTGTAGGTTTGCCCCCATCTCCACCTTCTGCTGGTGGTACAATAGATGATGGACCGTATCCTGGTACTGGCGGTAATACGAGGACGATAAAGCCCCTTGGGGTTGATCTGCCAAAAAAGCAACATAAAAAGGGGCTCAGTGGTGGGATAATTGCTGTTATTGTTCTATCATCCTCTCTAGCAGTTATTTTGTGCTCCGCAGCAGCTTGGATTTTTCTTTTTAAATGTAGGGACAACGTTTCTCAACCAGGACTGACTCCAAAGGTTTTGCAACCTTCCCTTGCCAAACCATCAGGTAATTCAATTGAACAACTTAGCCAATCAACTAATGAATTGAAAATACAGTTTTGGAAGCTAGTTATCAAATGTGTGCACGTCGTAATTGAGTTTTAATGATAGAACTATGGACGTCTGGCCCCCGCCGCGCCCCCCCCCCCCCCCCCCTCTCTCATGTTGAGAAATATAAAAAGGAGTGCATATGTTTTGCAGGAGCTCCTGGATCACTGATAGGAAGTAAGGACAGTTCTGCATCTTTGTCATTTGGATCTAGCATTGCAACTTATACAGGATCGGCCAAGACTTTCAGCGCAAGTGACATAGAGAGAGCAACCGATCATTTCAATGCTTCTAAAGTACTTGGGGAAGGGGGCTTTGGGCGTGTTTACAGCGGTGTTCTTGAAGATGGCACCAAAGTTGCTGTCAAAGTTTTGAAGAGAGATGATCATCAGGGTGGTCGTGAATTCTTGGCTGAAGTTGAGATGCTTAGCCGGCTTCATCACCGGAATTTGGTCAAGTTGATTGGTATATGTATAGAGGAGCGCTCCCGCTGCTTGGTTTATGAGTTGATCCCAAATGGCAGTGTGGAATCTCATTTGCATGGTACTTCGTCTGCTTCTAAGTTCTTTGTTTTCTATTTTGCCTATTAAGTTTGCTCACTGTCATTCTTTTGGGGCTATTTTGTTTCCGGTTAGGTGTGGACAAGGAAACTGCTCCACTAAATTGGGGTGCTCGAATGAAGATTGCACTCGGTGCTGCGCGAGGACTGGCATATCTACATGAGGATTCTAGTCCACGTGTCATACATAGGGATTTCAAGTCGAGCAATATCTTGTTGGAAGATGATTTCACACCAAAGGTTTCCGACTTTGGTTTAGCTCGGACTGCTTTGGATGAAGAAAACCGACATATATCAACAAGAGTTATGGGAACATTTGGGTAAGGAATTCTGTTTCGGCATTCTGTTTTTCTACTGCCACTTTGATTGCCTTGCATACGTATTAACATATATTTATTTTCTCATCATTCCAGATATGTCGCTCCTGAATATGCAATGACCGGGCATCTTCTTGTAAAGAGCGATGTTTATAGTTACGGGGTTGTCCTCCTTGAACTTTTGACAGGAAGGAAACCAGTAGACATGTCACAACCACCTGGTCAAGAAAATCTAGTTGCGTGGGCCCGTCCACTCCTCACAAGTAAAGAAGGCTTGGAAGTGATTGTAGATCCTTCTCTGGGGTCTGATGTTCCGTTTGATAATGTGGCCAAAGTGGCAGCGATCGCATCGATGTGTGTACAACCGGAGGTATCAAACCGCCCTTTCATGGGCGAGGTTGTTCAGGCCTTAAAGTTGGTGTGTAATGAGATTGAGGAGGCTAAGGAACTTGGTTCAAGGACCTCAAGTAGAGAGGACTTGTCCATCGATTTGGATGCCTCGGGACAGTTGCCAGATCATTTGCAAAGCCAATACTCGGTCCACAGCTACGAGTCTGAGCTCGATTTTGGGAGGGGAATGTCCACCTCAGAGTTGTTTGCTACATCTGCGAGGTTGGGCACGGAACAATCCGAATCGTTTAGGAGGCACTCTAGTTCTGGTCCTTTGGGAAGCAGGAAGAGCAAACATTTCTGGCAAAGAGTAAGGGGGTTATCTGGGGGCAGTGTGAGTGAACATGGGTTCACATTCAGATTATGGCCAGGTTCCCATTAAAATACTCGGTGAGACTGGATTGATTTCTTTTTCAATTTTTCGGTTCACAACATTCCGAGCACGAGCATGAGAACTTAAAAGAAGGCTTTCTGAGGCTTGAAACTGGAAGCTGATTAAAGTACTGAATAGGGGGCGTGAATTTTCTGCTGTCATCAGGTTCTTTAATCATGATGGTTAATGGGACAGAATTGGAGTCAAAATTTGGATCAGCCATAATAAATCTCATATGATCAACAGGAGCTAGTCTCGGCCGTCTACTTCACACGATGATTGAAATCTTCGGTGTATAGTGAATAATTTCGGACCGAGGCTGCTAGAAAAATTATGAATGTAAAAATCCAATTGAATGTGATGTAGAGAGAAAATTTGTACAGAAGATTTTGTTGCCCCCACTTTTTAAAGCAGTAAAAGTCATAGTGATAATGTTGTTTTGATATATGATAAGGTATAACTATTTGTTCTCCTTATTGCCTTTGAATTTTTTCCTAGCCTAATAAATCCATTATTTTGAGTTCACCAAAAAAGGGGGGAAAATTTTAACTCACTCAATTCAACAAAGAACGGTGATTCCAAGTATAATGGTTATTCTACACCTGACTCGACCTCAAATCCCCCACCCGTTAGGATTAAAAAAAAAAAGAAAGAAAAAAAAAAGATGTCGTTTGACAAGAAAGGTAAATTTTGGCGTTTTTTCTTATGGTTCGTCGTCCTTTCGGGAATATTTGGCGTGTTCAAAATTTTGTCGTTTTAGAATGCTCTCGCTTTTCTTCTATTGTCGTTTTCCTTATCATTGTCGTTTTTAGTCTATTTTCGTTGATAAAAATCTTTTGTTCTTTCATGCAATTGCCGTTTTCCAGCGTTTTTGTCGTAAAGAAATTGTCGTTTTAGGTACTTCTATTTTGCCGTCGTCTTTTGTTTTGTTGTTGGTTCCCTGTCGTTTCTGGATTGGATTGTTGTCGTTTATGTCCACGTGTGAAATTGAACTGCATTTTTCTCCAGTTTAAGAATTGCTTTATAATATCCCTTTTAAAAATAATGATACTAATAAATGCTTTATTATAACTTGAGTTATTTACTATTTTTTATATTTTTACTTGAATTTCTAAAAAAAATTAAATAAAATGTCTATCTTATACATTCCTCTCACAAGATTAAAATTGTTCGTTTTCCAAAATAATATTTATGTTATTATTGTATCTGTAAATTTTTATTTTTTATTTTCAAGGTAGTATCTGTAAAATTTCTAAAGTACTTAAAATGTATGAATAATCTTTTTTCAAGAACAAATAATGAAAAAACATAATGAAAATAATATATATATATATATTTTTAACATATAATCAAAGTAAAAACAACGATATTCTTAAAAAATATATATTAACTATAATAAAAAGGCGTTGACTGATAATGCCGTTTATCCGTTGGATCCAATCTCGCTATTGTTCAACTGATCCAACGGTTGAAGTTCAACGTTAGACATTCAATGGACACCCAAGCCTAAAAACCACACTTCCGAGTTCCGAGTCAAATTCACTCGATCTCACAGATCAAACACCCAAAAAGAGAACCGAAAAAAAAAAAAAAAATCGAAATCGATTCTTCTCCACTTCGTCGCCTCCTGTAATGGTACGCAATCGGAAAATTCCGTTAGGGTTTCTGTGAAAATTTTTTCCTTGTTTCTCAATTTCTCTGATTGATTATTTATTTATTTATTTATTTGGAAGGCTCCGAAACCAATTGCGAGTCCAGTGCCAGAAGCATGGTACCCAACTCTCTCGGTCGTCATGCTCGCGATCGGCCTCATCGTCACCGCCTCTTTCTTCATGTAAGCCAGATCCTTCCGATCATATATATACATATATACACACACACACACACACACACACACACACACACACACACACATATATATATATATTTATATATTGACGAATCATGGTAGATCTAATTTGATAAAAGAAAATTGGGGACTTTTTTAATTTGAATTTAATTTGAGGTGAACTTGAGTTGTCCATTATAGACGTAATAGCTAGATTGATTTAAGCTTCAGCTAGATTCAAATGCCAGGGAAAATAAATTATGTTTCTTTTTGTTTTTGGATGGATGAAAATGGGTTTGGGGTTTTACATATGGAAAATGTGGCTTCTTTCGCAATTTTTATATTGTAATTTGTGGAAATTGAAATCAGAAAGAGAAGTATAACAGGTCTTGAGGAAGATTATATGTGCGGAAAATAGTTTAGTCTCAAATAGGAAAAGAAATTTGTTTTGACAAAGCAGTAGTAGTGTGAAATGACTGTCTAAATCCTTGCTGAAAACTTTTCGAACAACTTTCTGTTTCGATTTTCAGTGATTTCTTAAAGTGTTCAGATTATTTTTAACTGATGTAGTTTCAGTTGAGTGGAATCCTTGGAGGCTTTTGGATACTTTTTGTGTTTTAGCATCACATTGTTTTTGTGAAAAGTGTATGAAGGGCATTAGTTTTTCGTGGTCACTTGTGTTCAGTTTTGTATCTTCTGTGGAGAAATTAAGGGTATGCTGTAGGGAGTTTTAAAATTTTTCAAAAATTGTAAGTAATTTTTTTTATTTATTTTTAATAAAAGATTGTTTCGGCATACAATTCATGTTCGACATAAAGATTTCTAGAATCAAGACCATCTCATATAATATCTAAACTAATTACATACTAGAAATTGGTACCTTGTTAATTTTTGAAACGACATTCATGCCAGATCTTGTTTGACTGCACTAGGCAGGTGATGTTCAATTAGAAATTTGAACCTTGAAGTAAACAATTGAAGAAATAGTGTTTTGTAGGTTTTAAAATTGCTAATCAATTCTTTTTGTAGTGCAAAAGGTGTCTGCCCACCTAGTGCAGGCGAACTTGAAAATAGTTAAGAAAATGTGTTGACAGGAATGCAATGAAATCTTATGTGAATGTCATTTCCCAAATCAATAAGTTACTATCTCTAGTTTGTAATGATTTGACAGTATATGAGACGGTCGTCATCATGAGAATCGTCTGTTTATAGATCATATGATGAAATAATTTTTAGTATAGAAAGTTCAGAATTTCATCATACAAATTTTGAAATGATATAGATATATCCCCTACATATGTTTTGTACAAGTTGCTTTTATTCTGTTTTAAAAAATGGCAGTTGGCTAATGGCAAATCGCTATGGATTTTTAGTTTTACTAAGAAGGAATAAAGAATGATGTCGGTGAGCAAATCATCAACAGACTTCTATACCAATTAATAGTAGTAAAAGGCAAGTAAGAACTTCCCCAAGGGATAGGAAGATGGATGGAAAATCGCAGGACGAAAAACTTGAGAGGAGTTAGCCCTTTCTAGAAAGTGATGAACTAACAACTCTCTCTCTCTCTCTCTCTCTCTCGTTTATATTTTCTTTCTGGCTGGTAGAATTAGTCCTACTTGAAGGAACATAGAATAATCAATCCTGCTAAATTTGTTATTCTGTTGTCTTCTGCCCCTTCCCGCATGCTTGATATAGCAAAGGTGCAGGCATACACATGTAAACGTACCTTTCAGCTGGATTTGAAATATCGGTTCTTGTTTAGACAATTAAGAATTCCTATGGAGGACTTTTCTGAAACAAAAGTACTCGGCAAAGACTTTTGAGAACTTTGTATCACTTGCGTTCGACTCTGATCATTTTCCTAGTGTCGTTTTTTATGCATACAATATCTGAGGTGCAACTGATGGTGGACCTAACATTAGTGCATTTCGTTTACAGCTATGAAGCAACTTCTTCCAGGCGAAACCGCAGTCTTGGCAAGGAGTTGTTGACAGGAGCAGTGGCATCTGTATTCTTGGTATGCCTACAATTTGTTTTCGTCTAGAGAATTATTGATGCTGCCCCCGATGCTTATGTCTCTTTTTACTGTTATGCAGGGTTTCGGCTCGTTGTTTTTGCTACTCTCTAGTGGTGTTTATGTCTGACTTATAGACTTGCAAAACTCGTGAAATTTTGTTGAGCCATGTGAGGTTTACATAGATTATAATACTCTTCGACTTTAATTGTAGCTGAACTTATGATTCGGCTTTCTTAAATGAGAACTATTTTCTTAATGAACAGCAAAATGATGCGTTCTAGCATATAGCGGATGGAGATTATTATGATTTGCTACAATGAATTTTACGTTTCGTTTAGCTCTTTATAATGAGTCTGCAGTGTTGTTCTTAGCCTGTGCTTAATTCTTATACTAGAAAATTTATAACTTGAAAAGTGGATCTTGTTGTGTTCTTGGTTGCAAAATATTTCATTCGACAAGGATTAGGATTTGCGACAGCGTTAATGAACTTCTATTTGACCAGAGTTTCTTTTTGGTTTCTTGAATCCTTGTGTTCGTGTTTGCTTGTAACTATCATTATGTCGGACGGTAACCTCTAGTGCTTGCTATGATACCGATCGGTGTTGCTTAGTAGTCTCTACCGATATCGGACGGTTACTGTTGGTATCTGTCTTGATATTGGTTGGTAAATGTCAATTTTCTCACTCATAGAAGGGGGAAAAAAAAAGTCACAAAATCATAAAACACCACAAAAGAACTCCATTTCTCTTCCCCACGTTGCTCTCTCTGCCAGGCCTCCGTCGCCTGCCATCGCAACCGACCACCGCTACAAGGATGCTAACATGCTGAAAACGAAGATCAGCAAAGTTTGATACACTTCATGAGCAAGGAGATTCAATATCTCTTGTCATATGATTTATGCACGAGTAATTAATTAATGGTAAGAATGGTTTTTTTTTATTATTATTTATTCTAATTAAAATTTATTGAGATTAAGATCTTTAATTAGTTTTAACCAAATAGAAAATTTTAAATTAACTTTTGAAATACAAATTTGGGTTATTTAAACACGACTTCAACTTTGCATTATTTTGGACTTCACACTCGTTACCATGATCAACTTCTGCATTACTCTCACAACAAGTAATAGATTAATGTTTCGGATTTTATAATTACGTTACTGACCTCAATTATGCAAATTTTAGCTATTGCAAATTATAAATAATGAATTATGTCATTATAATAATTGAGCAAAATTACCATAAACCACTGATTGTACTTGCTTATACTGCACATGATCCATTCGAAAGCGTTTACGGTGAGAATGTGATTGATATTAAAATCTTTTACGAAATCAATGTGGAACCGATCTCCAAAAAGATTATAACTGTGTTATTAGCTTATGACCACAAAAAGATTGTATGATAGAGTAATAAAATAAAGCATCTTTGAATTTGCATCTACTTCGAACTTCATTACTCCTTAAAAACTAAGTAACAAAACAAATGCATAATTTAATTCATTATGTATATATGGACATGCTTAGAATCTCGATGTATGATCTATTTTCAGCAATGTGCCTATATAAACAAAAAACCAAAAACAAATATTAGTTAAATTAAAGATCAATAAATAAATATGTTTACGGGGATTTCTATCGCTTTTAGTGTTTTTTATTTTTTATTTTTCTTTTGCAAGTTTAACATACTCTTTGCGAGTTCGATACAAGCAGTCATCTATAAGAATTGGGTTGGGGTAAATTAAGGGTGGCAATACGGGTAGCGACACGACGACACGATTCGAAAACGACACGAATTTCATGGGTTCGGGTTGGGAAAAATAGGGGGCGGGTCAAATTCGGGTCATCCGAAATTGACACGGGAAAAAACGGGTCGTGTTCGGGTTGGACCTGTAGAACCCGAACACGACACGTTTTTTTTCGTGTCAATTTCGTGTTAAATTCGTGTCAATTCGTGCCAATTCGGGTCAATTTTGGATCCAACCTGAATATGACTCGGTTCCAATCCAAATTTCGTGTCAATTTCGTGTTGCGGGTCAAGTTCGGTTCGTGTCATGTCAACCCGTTACGGGTTCGTGTCGTGTTCGTGTCGCGATTTCGAGTCGTTTTTGTGTCACGGGTCGTGTTCAGGTTGGAGAAGAAAAAATTTGACACGGCTCTAACACGACACGAATCCGACACGTGACACGAATTGCTACCCCTAGGGTAAATACATTGAGTATTTCTTGATATGATAGTTTTGCATACTTTTTTCCCATCTTTCACGATTTTATTTTTATTTTATTTTTTATTGAAAAGTCTTCTTTCACGATGGTGAGGTTACATTTTTTGAATATTAGATTGTTTTCCAAAGTCCCACATTGACTGTAAATGGGTTGCAAATGGTTATCCCCTATTGTAATACGGTCTAATTTCTCTTAATTTTTGCATTCTAAAGATCTCCATTTTTTAGTTTTATTTTATATTATAAATGTATTAAATTTTCTTTTATTAGATATTCTAATTAAGATGCTTACCAGATTTATATCGTTACGAGATTCTTTACTTTCATAAATTTAGAATATTATTATCTAGTAATTACATAGTTTTTGTAAAGTATAATACAATGCTTTCTTGAATTTATAACCCAAGTCAGTTTTAAATAAAATTATACCAACTGAAAGTTGTAATTTTTCATTTAAGATTAGTGAAGTTATCTCGTATTGGGATGGTAAGAAGTACATTATTCTCATAATGACAACTGCTATAATCAATGAGAATACCCAAACTGATTCCCTCGGCTCCCCAGTCCCTTTAGGTGACCTACTTCTAAATGACTAGGGAAACTAATAGCCTCTTTAAATTGTTGAAAAGGCTTTCTTCATACTTGTTTAGAAATTCCTCATTATACTCTCTCTATCTCGAACGTTCCCCTCACTTTCAATTTCTCTTAGTTTGTTACATATTTTATCTTTTATCTCTCAAAGTGAAATCGAATTAGGGTTGCATGAAGTGAATCTTTGAAACATGAAAAACTCGTACATTAAAAACGATGGGATCAAACTCAGATGTAGGTTTAGATCTAACTAAATAGATATAAAATTTGGAGTAATTGGGAAAATTCCTCATTTTACATCCTAAAAAATGAGATTTCTCAAACATCTATATACCAAAGTGAACAAAGATTTAAAAATAGCGTATCAGGACTTTCCCTACTTTTTGACGTTGAAAAATTCATATAATTTAGGGCCCGTTTGGAGTAACATCAGAATATTGTATTTTGGAGGTTGAGTTAGAAATGTGTGTTTGGAGGGAAAACTTTTGAAAAAGTTTTGTGATATAGAAAATAATGAAAAAAAATTTGAAATGTGTTTGGAAAAAAAATATGTAAAATGGATATTATTTTGTTCTTCTCGTTGTTACGAGCATTTTGAGATAAAAATAATCTCATTCTGATTTGAAATGAGAATGTTGTGGATTTTTAAAGTTTGAGTTTTTGAAAATGGAAGAGAGAGAAAGTTTGATGTAGAGTTAAAAATTTGAAATCCATATAGCAAAATGGCATTTGGAAATGGTTTCCCAAACATGGTCTTACTCTAATTGGCTTAAATAATCCCTGAACTCTTATGAAGGTGATGGTTTCGTCCCTATTTTTTTAATTTTGGTTGAGATGACCATAAACTCTCTAAATGTTGGCAATCTTAGTCTTTTCTGTCCAATTCCGTTAAGTTTCTAACAGAAGAGGTCATGTGCAGTACATGTGATCTAATTTTAAAAGGGTATTTTAGTAATATAACAATAAATTTAATCTTAACAAAAATTAAAAATCCTAGATTTCTTCTCTCTCCTCTCTCTATTTTCTCTGCCCGAGTCTCTCTCCTATCTCTCTCTCGAATTTCTCCTCTGAGTGGTTGCCGTGAGTAGCCTCAGCAAGGGTGTCACCGCTAGCAGCATCAGTGTCGTCCTCAATGTTTGTGGAGAGGGAGCTCGTGGGTTTAGGGGCGGATCTTGAGTTCTTTTTTTTTTTTTGGGGGGGGGGGGGGGGGGGAGGGGGGGCGATTGACGACGGCGAAGAGGGTGTGGTTGTGTTCGGTGAACGGCGGGGAGGGGGCCCAATCAGCGAGGAGAAGAAGGTTGGGCTGGGTTTTGGGGTTGCATTTGGCAAACGGAGAAGAAAGGGGTGGGCGTGAGTTCGGGGGTGTGGGTGGGAGGCTGCGTTAGGCGACCGGTGGGGGACCCTCCGGGCTTGAGTTTGTTTACTGGGGGGTGCCTGGGTTTCTCAGCTCTCTATCTCCGTCACCTGAAATCGACGACGGAGAAGGCGCCTAAGATCGCCGGGGGCCTCTCCGTCATCTGAGATCGGTGACTTGGGGGGAAGAGGGGGAGTTTGGGTTTCTCAGCTCTCTTTTTTTTAAAATTTTTTTTAATAAAATTTTTTAAATGTTATTAGTGTGAGGTGTTATTAAGGTATTTTTATCTTTTGATTGTTAATTGAGATCACATGAGAAGTCATGTGACCTCTTTCGTTAGAAAATTAACAATTTTAGACGGAAATGACTGATATTGTCAATATTTAAAGAGTTTAGGGTCATTTCGGTTAAAATTAAAAAAACAGGAACTAAAATGTTACCTTAGAAAAAGTTCATAGATTATTGAGGCTAATTACTCTCATATAAAATTTAAGAAGAACATATATTTAATATTAAAATTCAGGAAGCATTTTGTCTAAAAAATACATAATTTAAGCTAAAAATTAAATTATTTCTTTTTCTAAAAACAAGTTTTACTTCCAAGAATCGGGATTTTTTTATAAAAGGAAAATCTCATTCACTTCAAAATAGAAATTACAAACATAAAAGATTGACTCCGTATTATATAGATAAAACCATCAATAAAAAATGGTACCATCAGTATAATCTGATAATGCACAAAGGGAAAACGAATGTCTGAGACCCAAAAATAGGATTGTAGCTTGATATACCACTATCGAGCACGCATAACGTTTTTTTCAACAATTCCTCTACAATCGATGAAAATTCCGGATTGATTGAGAGGCTAACAACTATAGCACTGAGACCACTACTAAATCCGTCTATATTCATATCTAACGGAATTAAAATATTGTACATATTCAGATCTGGCATGTAACAAACCAATTCAGAAGATTGGAAAACTACCACGGTTATTACAAACCATAATATAAAACAAAACACCAAAATATTAAACCTCAAAGGTGAAGACAAAGACACCATTATTTACAATAAACTAGGAAAATCTCATCACCACAGATGTAATCATCGGCAATAACTCAACCACTGCACCCGTCAGGACTAAACCAAACAAAGCTATGGAGAAGAAATTATCACTGAAAGACCAAGCACCCAATAATTCATCGTCTTCTATATGCCATATACATCCTAAAATGACTTTGAATAACCACGTCGTAACTTAGATATTTTCTCTAGTGATGAGATCTCCTCCATACGGATTAAGAATTCGGAGGCCAACTTGGAAGTGCTACCGAACTCCGGCCCCAAAAAAGGAGAGGCAGGATTGCAAAACCTTAAGGCATAGAGAAAAGTTTAGAGAGAGAGAAAAAAAAAAGTTATTAAGCTTTATTTCAAGAATCAAGAAAATTCACCTTTTATGAAAAAATGAAATTTTGGCACATTTTTAAAACAGAGCGATTAAAAAATTTTAAAAAAATTTGTCATTCATTTTTTTAATAATCTTTTAGGAATCTTTTATTTTAAATTTAGTTCATCTGTATGCATACACTTAAAAAAAATGCTTGAATAAATACATTTGTTGAGTCCTTATTGTGACAGTTCAGTCGTTCTTTTTAAGTTTATATTTTGTTCACTGGTTAGAAATAAAATTTTTAAGTTGGAATTAGTTAAATTTTTAAAAATTAATTATAAATTTTATTAAATTAAAAAAAAATAAAAACTGAAATAAAAAAATATAATTTAATTAGAATTAAACTTAAATGTCAAATAAAACAAAGATTGTATTTGAAAATTATAGTTTATTACACGGTAAAAGTTGACCAAACGAAGTCCACACACGAAAAGTGGGACCGGCCATGGCCCGCCAACCATTCATTTTCCCTTTGACACAACACAACAACCCAACGCTCTCAGCTATTTTAGAGAGAGACAGAGAGTCCGGTTCAGTGCAGTGAGTCCAGTATCGGAGAACAACCGAGGAAGCCAAAATCCCTTTGCCGAAACGCCGACAGACGAGCACAGCTTCCGAGATCGCCATGGACGCTCAATCGCAGCAAGCTCCGGTGAAGAAGAAGGAGACTCGGGGCCGGAAGCCGAAGCCCAAGGATGAGAAGAAGGACGAGCAGCAGCAGCAGCAGCAGCAGCAGCAGCAGCAGCAGCAGCAGCAAGGGAAGGTGAAGAAGGCTCAGCAACAGCCCTCCGTCGACGACAAGTACTCCCAGTGGAAGTCCGTTGTCCCCGTCCTCTACGACTGGCTCTCCAACCACAACCTCGTCTGGCCGTCCCTCTCTTGCCGGTACTGAACCCACGCACCGCCTCTGGTCTTTCTCTAGGGTTTCGTGTCGTCGTTCTGGTTCTCGTTCTGCGACATTGTCGCTTCGTGGTTCTTCTTGTGGTTTTTAGTGTTTTATTTGTCGGAATTTTAGGGTTTTAGACTTTGTCTGGTTAGGGTTGAAATCACAGTCAGAGTCTTTCGATTTTCCCTTTTTTTTTTTCTTCTTTGAAATAGAATATCTTATGAGATTTGGTATTGAGTTTCTTAGATGGGGACCTCAGCTCGAGCAAGCCACTTACAAGAATCGTCAGCGTCTTTACCTCTCTGAACAGGTAAAATTGCTCGCCGCCATTGACGTTCACACGTTGTTCTTGGTTCTTTATACTCTTTTTTGGATTGAATATTTGAATTTCTTGTTCTTGCACAGCTTCGAAAAGAAGTAACTATTGTGTCTGAATCCAATTCATCAAACTGATTTCTTGTTTAGAGATTTTGAGTTTGTTTGTTTGTTTTTTTTTTTTTTTTTTTTGGGTAATAAATACAAGGAACAAACGAAAGTTCTTTGATAGAAAATAATTGGATTTGATAATTCTCACATTTGTCTGACAAAGAAAATTGATTTTTTTTTTTCTCTCAGACTGATGGCAGTGTTCCAAATACTCTGGTAATAGCGAACTGTGAAGTTGTCAAACCAAGAGTTGCAGCAGCGGAGCACATATCACAGGTAATGTATTATTCCGTAATATGGTGAATTTGTTTTGGCTGATTATTGCTTTAAATTATTCTTTAGTTTTTATCATTTGGGTTTTCTTAATTTTATTTATTGCTCTTATTTTTTCAGTTCAATGAAGAAGCGCGTTCGCCATTTGTAAAGAAGTACAAAACCATCATACACCCCGGGGAGGTATTAATTATTCACTTTATTTTTTTATTTATTTATTTTTTGCACTTTAATATTTGGTTACTTTTGATGACGAAATGCGAAGTGACTTTTAATTGGCTTTTATGTGAATTGTGTGGTTTAGCATTTTTTTTTTTTTTTTCATGAGTTAGAATTATGAGTGTACTTTTGATCCAAAAAGTTGGGAAATAAATATTTTCATTTGAATTTTTCTCAAGCTTAATGGAATTTGTCTTTTTCTTTTTCTGTTAACTGTTATTTGGCATTTAGTTTGTGAAATGGTTATTAATCATTCTAATAACCAGAATGACTATTTCTGACAGGTGAACAGAATTAGGGAACTTCCGCAGAATACTAAGATAGTAGCTACACATACTGACAGTCCTGATGTGAGACTCTTTACTTATCTTTCCCGTGTTTAATATTGGACTGATTATGTATTTGTTCTGGTTGATTTTAACCTTTTCTGTAACAAAAACTCAGGTTTTGATTTGGGATGTCGAAGCTCAACCTAACCGCCATGCTGTGTTCGGAGCTACAAACTCTCGTCCAGATTTGGTATGTCTGTTCTAAACATTTTTCTTGTTATTAATGTCTTTTTATTCTTCCGTTATTCTTCTGCTATATCACCTTTTCTGCAATTTTCATGTACTGCTTAATTATTATAGGTAGGTTCATATAGAAAGAATAGTGCTGCATAATATCACGGTTGGGAATGTAATATGAATCAGATTTAGAAAGGTCCTTGATCACATTTTGAGCAAGTGTGGTTAGCACCATAAATGTTCTTTTACATTTTGGAAAAGTGTACACAGGAGTGGCTTGTTGGTCTTGTTTCGAACATTGTTTTATGTAATTACTCAAAAAAAAAAATTTTTTTTTTTTCATTCGTTTAAGATTCAATACCTGTTTATTTAAGTAGTCTTCTTGTTGCAGATTTTGACTGGACATCAAGATAATGCAGAATTTGCTCTTGCAATGTGCCCAACTGAACCCTTTGTGCTCTCTGGAGGTTTGCTGTCTCTGTTGGTTGTTTTTTTCTTTCGATTTTGTTATTGCGAAAAATTGTGGCTCTTTTTCATATATGACAAAACAAAAATATTGAGTTTTACTTGTCTAGTTCAGGAAGTGGGCAGTTTGTTGGCCTGAAATCATATTGGCATTTAATGAGTTTTTAGAGATTTAAATATTTGAAGCTTTGTTTAGAGTATTTGAGCAACTTTATGCATAAACACCAATTTTAGTTCATGCCCAACATCCTAAGCTAAATTGACTTGTTATCGAGTCTTACTCCACCTAAAAGTTAAAGATTGTTGTTGCAGGGAAAGACAAATCTGTGGTTTTGTGGAGTATTCAAGACCATATATCAGCAGCAGCCAAGTCTTCAGGAGCTGGTGGATCAATCATTAAGAGCACCAAACCCGGGGATGGTAATGACAAAGCTGCTAATGGCCCTACTGTTGCACCCCGAGGAATTTACTACGGGCATGAAGATACAGTTGAGGACGTGACATTTTGTCCATCTAGGTAACTTGGAAGTGGGTGATAAGAACCAAGAACACTAAAGAAAATATTTGGATTCTAACAAGCTAATTTAGAAGAATAATGGAGGATTTTCTTATTGAAAACAAGAGCAATACAAGATAGATTCGCAGACATTCGAGAGGTCTGCTAGCTCTCCCCAGGGTTTCCCCAATTTCCCACTAATCATTTCCCCCTTTACTCTCCACCCATATCCCCCTTTTATACTAAACTGACTACTAACAAACTCACTAATTGGTTATGCTACTAACAAACTAACTAATATTCAAATCCTATCAGTGGGTTTATAAATTTTTCCATGTGGATTTTGATTTTCAAAAAGAATTTGTTATTCTGTCCTCTTGTTTCATGTCTAGTAGTGGCTATATTGTCTATTATCTGTTTTTAAGCTTCGTTTGATTTGTAAACTAATTTTTGAGGTTGATGTGGTCTTTTATTTCTGATGATATTTTGCCTTCACTGAAGCTCGCAGGAATTCTGTAGTGTTGGTGATGATTCTTGCCTCATATTCTGGGATGCACGAGTTGGCTCTAGCCCTGTGATTAAGGTTGGGCCTCAAGATCCTTTTCGTAGTTGTGTCTAATTGTTTGTTATGGAACCCAATTTACATGCACAAGGCATCGAATGTCCAGGGGTGGCTTCCAAGCAAATTACAAAATTGAGCTCAGTTTTAGTTTACTGTCTCGTTGATTTTCCATTCTGCATCAATTATTGTATCTTACAATATTGACGATACTAGATATACTTTATTGTGGGAGAAAGTTATATCTGCCAATGGGATTAATATCTTCCCACTAATTGATGGAGATTTAGGTGTAAGTTAAACCAGCTATTTCTATTGTGTCAATCATATTTTTTGGTCATTATTCATTTTCCTTTTCTTTTCATTTTGTAAAATTCATGATTCTTCTTCTTGAGTTTTCCCGTGTTTCTTTCTAATTTTCAGGTTGAAAAAGCGCATGATGCTGATCTTCACTGTGTTGATTGGAGTCCCCATGATGATAATCTTATTCTAACCGGGTACATTCTGATGTGGTTTCTCTCCTTTCTTCTGTTTTTTTGACCTTTCGGTTCTTCTTCTTAATAGTTTGCTGTAATAGAAGTATTTGTTATTATTCCTCTCCAGGTCAGCAGATAATTCTGTTCGCATGTTTGATCGGCGGAATCTAACCTCCGATGGAGTTGGGGCACCCATTCATAAATTTGAAGGTCACAAAGCTGCTGTTCTTTGCGTACAGGTAGTAATTTTACATTTAAAAAGTAAAAACAAAATTCTTATTTCCTATACCCCTGGGAGGGGGTAGTATTTAGTGTACTAAAAACTTCGTATTCCAGTGGTCTCCGGATAGATCATCTGTTTTTGGAAGTTCTGCAGAAGACGGTCTCTTGAATATATGGGATTATGAGAAGGTAGCGTGTCTGATTTCATCTCTCTCTTTGTAACTTCTATAATACGTCCGTTAGCCGTACACGATTTTTCATAAATGATAATTATTGCAGGTTGGGAAGAAGGTTGAGCGAGCAAATCCAAATTCACCTCCAGGCTTGTTTTTTCAGCACGCTGGGCACAGGTTCGGGTTTCTAATTTTTCGCAGACCACTAATGAATTAAGAAATAGTTTAATGCATGCCGTTTGCTTGTTATTTATGTTCTTGACACACAGTTTGTTTAGCCATTTAATTAGTTATGTACCTTGAAGTGGATTTCTTTTCCTGTGTTACGCCTTGTTGGTCTACTTATCTTTTTTGTTACACATTACGAGATTTAACATTGTTTTTATTTCATAATCATGCCTTAATAATCTTGGTGAATTTTAGTTTTACCTTCTTTGCTTTTTTGTATTCTTGATCGCCCTCTATATTTATTCATTTGATCCAGGGACAAAATTGTTGATTTTCATTGGAATGCATCTGATCCTTGGACTATTGTTAGCGTGTCTGATGACTGTGATACTACTGGTGGAGGAGGGACATTGCAGGTACTGGAATTGCTTTAATCTCGTAATTTTTACTTAATTTAAGGCTTTTGTTTGTCCGACCGTTTTAGACTTTAGTTGTTAAACGTTACTTGGACTTGCAAGAATTAAATTTCAGACGAGCATAATGGGGAATAAAAAAAAAGTACGAGTGAACGTTACTGGAAACCATTTGCCTAAGGCAATGTGAAACAACAGAAAACACGAGAATAAAAAGTACTCTAGTTTTGAAAAGGAGACTTTTAAAACGCTATATTTTTCCTTGCAAAGCTTAGACGTGGTTTGGCCCTGCAGATATGGCGGATGAGCGATTTAATCTACAGGCCCGAGGAGGAAGTTTTGGCAGAGCTCGAGAAGTTCAAGTCGCATGTCGTGGCATGCACTTCCAAGGCTTGAGATTGAGAGAGTTGAAACTTATGAGCTTGCCGAGAGCGGATCTTTAACAACGTATGTCTGTAAGCATTTAGGTATTACGTTTTAGAAAGGCGGGATGCTTGATTTAGTGCAATGTTATAGATTTAAATGGTTAGGTTTTGAAATTGGGGAGATGAATTTTTCCATCTTTTAAGAGTTTGAGAGGGTCTCATTCCAAACCTTTTTGCCCTACTGAAATCCTTGCTTTTTTATCTTGGGCGACGTGGGTTGGTTGGAGCTAGCTAGATCTTTTCATTTGGTATTTTGGAGCTTTAATCGAAAAGAGAGTTTTCATCAGTTGAACTACTTTTTTTTTTTTTTTCCAATTATCTTTATTCGTCTCTTGAATTGTAAGATCATTTCTATTTTGCCTCCGGAAGATTAAAAACTCTCTACCTCGTGAACTTTGAATTAGTCTCATTTAACCTATTTCTTTAGAGTTTCAGTTAAATACGTACAAAAAATTAGTTTAATTTCTCAATTTTTTGGTCTGTTTTTAACCAAAGTTCTAGTAAAAATGATGAAGTGTAACAAATTCAAAGTTCATGTACAGGGGGAAAAAAAATTCAAAGTTCATGGATAAAATGAGAGCTTTTAAATTCATGGGATAAAATGAAATGATCTTAAAATTTAAAAATATAGAGGAGAATAATCTTTTTCTTAGGATGTCGTTTGAAGTTATCTGCATTTATCAAGGATGGCTTTCTTGGTGTCGTTAAAAGCCTTGAGGCTTAAATGAAACCCAAAAAAAAAAAATCTGGTGATTTTATTTATTTATTTATTTTGATAAATGAAAAAAACATATGGTAGTGGTTTTATCATGTTCAAGTTTTTTAAATTGGAATATTTTTTTAAGATGTGATAAAATTGAGTATTTTATATTAGTTTTATTCAGTTATCTATTCAAGATTTATTATGTCATTACCCATTGAAGTTTCAATAATCAAAACTAAACGAAAAAAAAAGACAATAAAACTCGAATTTAGGGTATGTTTGATGCATGAGTTTGAGTTGAAATTTTTAAGTTTTAATAGTAAATTTTTTTGAATTTTTAAAAAATTCAAAAAATTTTTTAAAAAAAAAACAAAAAATTTTTAAAAAAAAGATAAAAAAAATTTAGAAATGATAAATTTAAATCTACCAACCAAATAAAATCTTAAATGTATAAGATATCAAGATTTTTTCTCATCCACTTTGATGGAACAGTCAAGTGACTCTTATCGTTCAGGTCATTTCACCGATCTAGCCGAAAGCGTACGACAAATTTCAATGGACGAAATCTCAAATGGCATGACAAGTTTCAATCAATAAATATTTTGTTTTGTCGTTATTACAGTGAGAAGGCACGGGTCTCTTTACTTCCTTCTTTTTTGTTTTGTTTTTTTGTTTTTTTTTTGGGGTTTTAAATTGAAGCACGAGTTTTATTGCTGTTGATGGAGAAACATTTCCTTTTTGTCCCTATTCCCCGCATAATCGAAAGGTGCCGTTTTATAAAAGAAAATCTTGATGTTGACCCTACACTGTCAGTCACAATGGTACTTCTTACAGTAAAAAGGGCGAAATTGTTGGCCCTTTCACTGTGCCTGAACAAAAATCAAAGAGAACAATTTTGTGCTGATAAATTTGAAAAATAATAATTAAAAAAAAAAAAAAAACAGACTGGCAAGATAAACTTCATACCATTAAAAATCATTTTAAACTCGTATGATTTTTAAAAAATGGACAATCTTTGGACACAAACTTTTTTTAAAAAGTACGATTTTATATAATTGTAAGTATAATCCAACAACTGTTTTTAAAAATATATATATATATAATTTAATATTAATATTATATTTGATTTTATTTAAAAATATGAAATTTGAATCTTTTCATCAGAAGTTAAAAAAAGTAAAATTTTTAAGGAAAATATCAACAGTGATTAACGGGTAAAAATTGATACGAATATTTAACAAAATTCAAGATTTTAATTTTAAAAAGTGATTGAAAAATCAAAATTTTCATAAATCTTAAAAAACAAAAACACTTTAAAGAAATTTGATGACAATCAAAAGTTTCAACATCGTGTTTATTGGTTTCTTTTTTTAAAAAAAAAAAAAATCTAATCAGAAGAGTTTCAATGCAATAATATTAATAATAATAATAATTCTTATTTCGTGAAACGCATAATGAAACCGTAGAAGATGAGCATAAGAAATGACTAGAAAAGTCCATGGACGAACGAATAAGTGAGTCACCTCACGGCCATGGAGAAATTTTTGGTCAAAGTCAAACCAAGGATGGTTTAGTGAAAGATATATACACCACGATCATATTATAACACAAGCACACCCCAGTATTATCCTATCATCTGACTTAAAAGTATTCTTCAATAATTATTACATAAAGACTACTTATGTAAAGAAAAATCTTAACATCCTAACGTGTCAGATTACTAATAATGTAGGAGCGATACAAACTTTTTTTTTTAATTGTAATTAATAAGATAAGTGTAATCAAATCCTCGTAGACGATCAAAATCGTACTCAAAAATTCAGTCTAAGGTCCTGTTTGGTAAAATAATTTAACTTAAGTTAAATTGTATTTTTTTTATTTTTTTTTATTTTTTTTTATCTTTTCTGAAAAGTCAACACAAATTATTATTAAAATTTAAAAATTTTAATTCAAACTCATTCACTAAATACTCCATAAATATTACTTTTTGACTATTAATTTCGAGAAATCCCTTATAAACATGTAAATGTATCGATGAATGAATGAGTTTAGATACTTTTTGGATATCTTAGTTTTCCATCAAATCTTACTACAAGAAATTGCAAGATAGACAACTCAGGTATTACCGATATATATTATATGTAGCCTAATAATCGTTTTCTCCACAATGTAAGGTGAGTTAATTAACTTTAAAAAAAAATTATTCATCGTTCTTATTTAAATTTTTAAAAATTTATAACTTTTTTATTTCAAATCGAAATAAGATGAATTTTATGTCAAAATACTCATAACGACGAAACGAACAAAACAAGATCTATTTTATTTTTTTTAAAACATATTTAAATTTTTACAATATTTTTTAAATCATAGTACATATTTTTAACTCAACCTCTAAAATTCCGTATTCAACTATCCTCAAACGGATCCTTAGAAATATAAATAGTGAAAAATAATTTTGAGAAAAAAAAAAAAGACAAAAAAAAAAAGAAAAAAAAGTTTTCTTAAGATGGTTTCCCAAAAAGGTCCCCTAATGACCCCTTTGTGTGTGGGAGAGAAAAACATGAGTTTTTTTAACTTGGAGATTTTCAAACGGGCCCACAAGGAGTTGCCATCGACCATGGTGCGGTGGGGGGGTTTGTATGAACCGCCGACCTAGCGCGGTCGCAGCCCACTTCTCACCCCCCCCCCCACACACACTCTCTCTCTGTCTTTACCCACGCGCCCCATCTGCACGCGCTCTGTACGAACGTCCTCACCCATTTATTACTAGCGTCAACGTCAATCTGCCTGTATTCGTGGGGCTTTTCAGCATCAGACTGTAGTTTCCTCTTTTTCATAATGACATTTCTACCCTTTCTCCATACATTGTTATTCTCGTGTATTTTCTTTTTCTCCACAACTATTTCATCTTTTTCTTCACGTCTCGTTGGAGATAATATTTTATTCTTTTTCATGTTTTCAATTTTTTTTTTTTTTATTTTTTTTTGGCATTAGGGAGACAAGTAATTAGAGAATAAAATGACCTATAGTTAGTGTCGAAATTCTCAATGAGAGAAAGATAAAAGTATGCAAATTTTCTTTTCTTTTTTCTTTTTTCTTTTTTAAAAGTAATGTAAACAAATTTCAACACAAGGCAATATGAAAGTTGCATCACGTGTACTATGAGGATTGTATTCGTAAGTCAACATTTTCTATTTTAAAACACAATTTAACTTTAAAACGTGACATGAGTGAAAGAAAAAGAAAGTATTTACAAGGAGAATTTCATTTTTCGGTAAAGTGTAGTCTTTTGTTTTTGGCAATAGGGAGACAATAATTAAAAGAAAAAAGAAGAAATGTTTGTTTGTTTCACCTTGTGAGTAAATGGCCTATTTTAAAGCGTTTTGCTATAAATGTCTCAAAATTTTGATAAAGTAAAAATTACATTTATTTCTTTAAATGATCAATTATTGATTCACTAAATAAGTCAATCAACATATTAATGATCATTGTCTATTTTTCTAAATAAAAAGTTCTATATCTTTTAAAAATAAGTGTAAAATAACAAACTACCTAATTTCTCCCACTGCAATACAGGAGACCAAGCAAAATTTTGTTTCTTATTTTCACAATTTAAGAGTATTGTTTAATATTTTAAAACATACACACTTCTAACCTGTTTTGTTTAATCTTTTAATAGTCAACGTACTTTCCTTTCTCAATAAATTCAATAAAAAAATATATATAAAAAAATTATCATTTATACAACTCTTGTAAAAGACGCCAAATCCAGATGACACAACCTCCTTAAATGCTTCATTCACCAACACTCTTCCCATTTATTTTGTTACATTAAACAAAATTTTTGGTTCAAAATAATTAATTTTTTCCCTTATATTTCATTCGGGGGTATAATAGGAAATTCAACGAAGAAATACGACTATTTTCCGCGTACGGACACTCGCGTGCCTGGATTAAGGAACCTCGCTGGCATTTTTGTCTTTTTCCTTGTCCTGTCCACGATTTCCCGCCATCTATTCCTTTCCCGACACGTCACAGGATCTCCCACGTGGCATACTTTTTCTTGCCTCGTTGGCACCAACCCCCTCACCCCCACCGTCCGATTCCGGAGAGAGCACTGATTTCCCAATCCAACGGCTCAGATTCGAAATGGTGATGATACCTGTAGGAACCCGGCTCCAGATCCTTCTTTTCCTCAGGATTCCCTCAGAACCTAACAAACTGTACGTATCGGTCAAGTACAATAAATATATATATATAACGCACACTTGAAAATGCCAACATTCTGAAAATACTCTCCTTCTCTCTCTTTTCTCTTTCTCTCTCTAACTCTCAACTGAAATGGAGGTCGTACGAAAGAGGTCTTCGGAAACCGGCGAAGAGGAGGAGAGAGAGTGGTTGCCGGCGGCCAAGAGGCCGAAAGAGGACGAAGCCGCAGCCGCCGCCGTCGCTGACGAGGACATCATGGCGTGGCTGTCGCTGGACGAGGACGACGAGGAAGATGATCGGCTGATACTGGAACTTCTGGAGGCGGAGAAGAGCTGCGCGGCGGAGGCGGCGAACAAGGTGAGGTTCTCGGAGGATCCGTACCACCGCTCGTCGCCGGCGAGCGTCTTCCAGACGACGCCGTCCTCGTACGTCACCATCAACGGCAACGAGGAGAGCTGCGGCTCGTCGTTCTCGGACTGGAACTCCTCCGTCATGGCCAGCGTCGACATGGCCGGTTTCGCCGCCGGATCGGAGCTCTTTGGGATCGGTTTTGGAGCTGTTGGGAGGAGCGGCGCGTGGGGCGCAAATGCGGAGGAGGGGTGCGGTGGCGAGTGGGATGACGAGTTGGGCCTGGACTTAAACGACGATTCGCTGGCCGGGTTCTTGGGTGAGATCGTTTCTTCTGAGCAGTCACTAGCTTAGTAGGGGTATTTTGGACATTTGGACAGTTTTTTTTTTTTTGGTGAGAAAAGAGGTATTTTGAAACGTGATTAGGTGACACAAATTAGTGATAAGTGTGGGAGTGTCAACTGACTAGTGATTGGATTTTGTTTTGTTTTGACATGTGAATAGAAAAAGGTCAAAAAGGAAAAGGAAATATATAGTTGGGTAAAAGTGGTAGATATTTGAGGACCAGCCTTTTGAGTTTTGTCTTTCTTTGGTAATAGCGCATGCATATCAAGAAAAAAAAAATTGAAAAATTTTCCCATTTTTATTTAAAAAGAAAAAAAGAAGAAAAATACAATATATTTGTCTTTATTCTTTGTTTAGTTTGTGTCCATTTTTCTTTCCATTTCTCATTTCACTGCAAAAAGGCAAACATAACACAGGGCATGCACCAACCATGCTGGAAATTTTCCACATTTTGATAGCCCATACAGCTTTTCAATTTTAACCCATTAACCAAACTTTTTTTTTAAATTTTTTTCGGGAAAAACATTTTGTTGAAAAAAAATTATTGTTACTATTATTATTGCAAAAGTTGGCATGCAAAAAGAGGGCAGTTGGGGTTTGGGGCCGAATGGCCAAATGGGTTAAAGAGATAAAACGTGGATTTGATGGAATAGTTTTTTTTTTTTTTTTTTTTCCTTTTTCTTTTTTTAATTTAATACAGATTTGGTCTTTGGGTTGCTCTTGGAATCTTCTCAGGACCTCCCTCGAAAACACGTGTGAAACCTTTTTTTTTTTTTTTGGAAATTAAATAAAAAGTGCAAGCAAACAGTTTATTGGAGTTGGAAGAGGGGAAGAGACCAAGCAGGCAGGGGCCAGTGGCAGTGTCCAGTGCCGACTGCTACTGGCTTATGGGAAAGAGGGAAATTTCCTGTTTGGTTAATGGGAAAAAAAAAGGGGGAGGTTGTCAAACCAAGAATGTCCTGTACTCTCCAAAATTTTCAGAGCAATCAGCAAATGCATGGAATGGAAATCCATCATCAATGCCCTTACTCCACCTTTCAATGCGTTGTTTCACTTTTCAGGGCATGCATGCAATTGCTAGCCCACCAAGAGTTCATTAACTTAGAATTGGGGTTGCTTTGGGAACGCAGAGGAAGTCTTCTATCCGAAAGAAAGGAAAGACAAGATATTTAGTACCCATACTCCCTAAATTTATTACCTTTTAGCAACTAATCTTCAAAATTTTTAATTTTGATAATGTTCTCTTAACTTATTTAATTCTTGCAATGTACCTACATGTCTTAATTTTCGTTAAATTAGTCATGAATAACCCATATGCACCTCATGTGAAGACGTATTTTCGATTAAAATTTTCCAAGTTTAATATAGACTCTAATGCAAATCTTCCAAATTTGAATCTTCAATTTAATTTTAATTTAACTGAATGGGGTCCATTGCAACAGTTTAGAAAGTTTATGGAGTAAATTGTGAAATTAAAAGTTTGTAAGGTAAATTATCAGAGTGTGACAAGTTTGAGGGCGTTAGTGTTAAATACCTCAAAGAAGTGATCATGTTTGTACATCATGTACGAGGGATGACAACTGGACGGAGAGAGAGATAGAAGGAGTGTTCCTCCTTTTATGTCCTAAACCCCATCAATAATCCTTTATTACTGCCTTATCATGAGCTAGACGCCCCTACAGAAAAAAAACAAAAAAACAAAAAAAAATGTCACCCCTATCGATACATATATGATCCTAGTGTAATGAAGGATGTATAAATTTAACAACTTAGAAATGCAGATTTATTTTATGTCAAGGATATATAGATTTACGTTTACCCTTGCTGCATGTTGTCGGTGACATCCAATAATGACATTCAATCCATAGGCTGTTTTATTCATCTTTGAGTCTTTCAATGAAATCCTATTATTATTAACTCATTTAAACCCAACTTGGTCCGTGTAGTTGTGGTTATCCACGGTCAAAATAAAAAAGGAGTTAATTACAGATAACAATTACACCGCGAAATGAGTGCCCTTGATCATCGTCTTTGAGAATCACAATTCAATTAGCAAAGTTAGAATCGTGAAAGAAAGGGAAAATAACAAAAAAAAAAAAAATCAAAGACACCAGAATGTATAGAGGTTTGCTGGAACGGGACTACGTTGGACTACGTTCTCTGTGTCTGGAGTTTCTTCACTATGCTTGGAAATGGAATGACGTTTACAAATGGCTGAATTCATACTCAAGTTAATCTAAAGAGCTTTAGGTAGGGCCCCTTCCTAGAGTTGCGGACACGTAACCATGGTCATGGGCACGCTCTTATGAAAATGGACGTAATTCCGCGCTCAACTACGACGTGCCCCAAGCGATGTTTGACTGCTCCTATGTCGGGCGTCGGGTGTTCATGATCACGAGCTCGGAGAGCGAGCCCTAGACTTGGCTTATATTAAGTCACCCGTCCGTCCTCGGGCAAGTATCCGTCAAATATTGACCGTTCGATGTTCGATAGTCTAAATATGACCTTGGATAGTAGGGAGACGAAATCTGACCTCAACAGTACAGACCAATCTAGCATCTTTCTAGGAATATCAACCAACCCCACAAAGAAAGAAGGGTTCAGTGTAGGATAGTAGGATCATAGTTTAGTAGACTACTTGAAAATCATGGACCTGGAAATGGGCTCATTAAACGTTCTTTTAGCTGAAAAGGCCCATTTTGAAAACCCATTTGAAAGTTATTGGCCCATTAATCGTCCCACTGCATGCTTTCTTACTCTCAGTGTATGAAATATGAATCAAATTACAAAGGCTTTAATTATTATTATTAAATGCTCTGCATTTTAGGATAATTCCGAAGTCTACTAACCATCAAATTATAACAAATAGGAAAACATATATCTTTTCTTGATTAATCATCAATTTTGAGTTACGAAATTAACTCAAATATCCCTAAAAAGAAAATAAATTGTTAAAAGAAAAAAAAAATTTGGGAAAAAACAAATCATTGTCTATCCCCAGCCGTCCTTGCCGAGATCGAGACAACCCTTACCCCATGTCGAGATGTACCACAACCACCCCCCCTTCCCCCATTCCCGACCTTGAGGCCTCCCCCAAAATATCCTAAAAATGTAGTAATTAAAATAAATAGCAAATTTTAAAAATAATTGTAAACAGAAAATTTAATTGATTATTTAATTAGTAAATTTGCTATTTTTAGTTATTTATTTTTAAATTTTAAAAATCATGTTATTCATTTTCATTTAGTTTTGTTTAAAAAAAAAAGGGCTATTTATTATAATTTCCGAGAAAAGATATTGTTTCTTACATTTTTTTGATCTTTTTTCCTTATGTTCTCTCTTGTCTTTTACTCTTGGGGATATTTGGGTCATTTCCAGTCAAATTGACTGTCAAGAGAAGAATATAATTACTTACCAAAAAAGAGAAGAATAAAAATTGCTTACTGAATGCAACTTGATGGGATACATTTAAAACAATGAAAACATAGAATATACTTTGTAGATGACTTTATAATGTATATAAAAAAAAAAAAAAAAAAAGAAAGAAAGAAAGAAAGAAAACACCAAATACAAATAATAGGAGCTCAAACCCTCTGATCTTTAGTTATTAAAGGCTTCCTTCTGCAGCATTTCATTATTTCTATCTCTCTCATTTTCTTTAGAAACAATCAATTGTTACCCTTCAATGATACAGGTGTGTGTGTATATATATATATATATATTTCAACAAAAAGAAAAAAAAAGATGTATGTATATATTCGACAGTACATAATATAAAATAGCGGAGGATTATTATTATATTATTATTTTTATCTCTGCTTTTGAATTTTATGATCACTTTTATTTTGTTTCTTGAATTTTAAAAATACTCGTTTAATTCCCTAAAATTTGAACTTAACCCTACTTTACCTCTTATATTAGAATTTTAGTTAAAAGCAAATGGAAAAAAGTGAATTAAGTATAGTCATATAGTTTTTTATGTTTATTTTTAATAGAAATCCTAACAAAATAGGCTTAGTAAGACTAATTCTTATATATTTTTTTCCTTATATTTTTAACTGAAATTCTGATAGAAGAAATAAAATGAGATTAAATTCAAAGTTTAGGAAGGCAAAACGTCAGTTTTTTCAGGTTCAGAATGTAAAATAGGAGTGATATTAAAGTTTAAGGAGTATAGATAAAACTAATAATCTTTTTTTCTTTTTTTTGTTTTTTACTTTTACCATGGAAAAATTATCTTTTACTAACACAATCATCTAGGATAATAAATAGTAGGGCTCATAAAATTAAAAAAAATAAAAAAAAAAGGTCCTTGCAAGGATTCATTCTAAATGTGAAAAATTAAGGACAATTTGTGGCTCAAGAACCCTAATCTTTTGGCTAATGTTTTGACACCAGTGAAGCAGCCAAAAAATAATAATAATAATAATAATAATAATAATAATAAAATTAGATTTGGCTTTTTCTTTGTAAGAGGTAAGTAATCCTACCCATTTGCCATTGGAACCAGTCAAATCACAAAAGCAAAAAAAGGAAGAAAGCCAGACACTCAAACGTTACGTGATGTAAATGTATCGATCTTCACAACCATATGCAAAGTTTAAAATTACAAAAAATATATATATAATAATAATAAAATAAAATGGTGATCAGAAAAGAAAAAGTGAAAGCCAACAAACAATTAGGCAATGATGTAAAATCCATGGCCACTTTTGTACCCCATTCCAATCCCATCATTCTCCCATCAATTCCTTCCTCCCCTCTCAACAAAAAGAGTAGTTTGGGGACTCAATCATCAATGTCAGGCTCACCAAAGAGTAAAATTACAAAACGTTAACCTTACGATATGGTTCCATTTTAAACCGTTATATCAATATCAGTATCAAAAACTGTTTGTTTTAATAGTTATTTTATTTTGATGTAATTTTAAATAAATTTGATAATCAAAAATGTAACGTATGATAAAAAAGTATGATAAAAAAATATCTATCGTAAAAAGATCCCGATATAGGTCATTGGAGCGTCTCTAGAGGTTGCAGGGTAGTCCTCCAAATGCACGTGATCCTACTCAGACACCTTGGATCCAAATCCAAGCTTCAGTGCTCAAGAAAATTAACTTTTTGTCACGAGAGACGATGTGGAGTAATCTTTGGTACTCAAGGCTTTGACTTGGCTTTGATTAATTAAGCTTTGATAATGATGCATCAACTTATTAAGTTATAATTATTAATCTCTTATCATGATAATTGCCTAGTTAATGATGTTTTTAGGTGAACGAATTTTACTCAAACCCTTGCTTTCAACTCATCAAAGCTAGCTAAGCTACAAGTCAATTTAATATGCTTCTAAATGTCTAATTAATAGACGTTGCTAAACGTTAATAAAGTATTATTCTTATCTAATCGATGTGAATAGTGTCATTCGATCCGTTCCGATGATTTTACTTCATGAAACGATTATTTGTCGCATGCTGATTGGAGATTAAGACAACAATCGTGATTTGCTTTCCATCTCAAGTAAAACATATATAGTACTTTCAATCTTTGAGGGAGTAAAAAAACGAAAGAAAAAAAAAAGAAGAAGAAAAAAAAGAAAGTAAAACTAGTAGAACAATTGATTGTCAATCAAAAGCGTTGTAAAGAAGACATCTAGTCAACTTTTTTTCCCACCTTAAAGTTTCTTAAAGGAAAAATCCCAACTCCTTTTATTCCCCATATCCTTTTGTGCTTTATTTGTTTATTTGTTTGGTTTTTTTGGGTGAATCTTTTGTGCTTTAAATTTACCTCCAAGGCTACTTTCATATCCGCACTGCCTTTGATGAAGATTTCAGTGAAAGTTTGCATATCCTAAAGAATTGAATGATAATCTTTGTTAAAGGGTCTTATTGAAAAAATAATACCAATAATACTAGTAATGATGGGTCACGGTAATAAATGCTTTCTTAGTGCTTATGCCCGCCTAGATCCATAAAAATATATATATATATATATTTTTTTTTTCTTTTTATTTTTTATTTTTATAAATAAGATCAAAAGTTTTAAGTTGACCACTATGTGAAAATGGCCAATAAGCAAAAAGTCTTGGGGGGAGAAGTAACAACAATCTTATGAAAATGTAATAAATGTTCACACTTAAGGCCAGAGTACATGACACTTTGTGAGCTCCACAAAAACTTTATGATAATTACGTTTTGCCATATGAGTGTTGGATCTCCTTATGTTGCATTTCAAAAATGCAGTGTGGTAATGTTGATGGATGGGAACTTACCAACTTAACTTGTTCTAACATTGTTGAGCAATGTAGAGTATAATCTTCTAAATGACAAAACTGTCTTCTTCTTCTTCTTTTTCCTTTTTAAATTGTGATTTGTCTCCAACACATTAGCTCGAGATATCGCTACACATGCTCCATACTTGATATTGCCACAAATGATTAAGTTAATCATTTTGCCCTCAAGTCAACCTGCTTTAAGTGGGTTGATTCAGCGTTTATTCAACTTGCAAGCAATCCTGAATTTGAGTTGTCTCTCACCGTATTGGTCCAAAAATGACATGTGAATGTATGAGAGCTTCAACCTTTCTACCTATTCCATTTTTCTCTTTACACGTGCGCGTGTGTGTGTATATATATAACATTTTTCTCTCAAGATCAACCCTAGATCTTCCTTCATTGGTGTTACTCTTTATTCCCATTAAAAGTAATCGCCACCTGAAGTACCCTTCAAGCCGCACCTAGTGCATCACTCCAAAAACAAAGGGGGGCAAATTTAAAAAAAAAAAAAAAAGAGATAACAAAGTGAAAGGAAAAATGTCCACATTAACTAAAGAAAAAGAAAATGAGGGGGCAAAAAAAAAAACTTGTAGCACTTGGGGTTCTGTTCTTATATGTTCCAAACACCCACGGTCATGTTAATGACCTCACACATAGACTGTCGACCAAGTGGTTAAAAAGATTGTTGGAGAACAAGACCACCACGTGTCAAGCATTGTGTCCCCACCCAATGACGGCCCATCAACTGATCAGGACCATTGAATTGCTCAGTTGGTGGGGCGTCCCCTACCCAATTTTTAATATAATATAATATAATATCTATGTACATATGCATATGTTTTAAGTTTGGTGAAAAGCACTATCAAAACTCTTAAATCCTTCTTCCAAAAATTCAAGAGAAAACAACTCTAATACAAATATAATATATGAGTTGTTAGTCTTTTATAGTGATGAAATCTATTAAAAATACATTTATCTTAAAAAAAAAAAAATAACAGCTCACTGTAGTATAAATTTGAAAATTTTGAACCAGAACTGTGGTCCTATTAATTACTCCCTGACCCTGTTTTGGCCTTTGCTCAATTAGCTTCAACACTACACTTGTTCAACACTACACTTCTCATCTCAATTGGAAATTGTGACATTAACATGAAGAGAAGGAGAAGGGGAAAAAGAAAAAGAAAAAAGAAAAAAGAAAAGTGTTTTGGGATTTGGGTGTGTGAGCCATATAAAAGTAGACCCCTGTCTTTATTAGACAAATTATTTTAATAATAATAATATTATTATTATTTACATTTTCTATTATAAGCCTTAAAAAAAATCAAAATCCAAAAGATAATTAATAACACATAGGCCCTCTTATAAATTCCTCAGTCGTTACTCAAAAATCTCACCCTCATAAGTCTACTCTCTCTCTCTCTCTTTACTACTACTACTACTGCTCTCACTTCTACTACTACCACTACTACTCTGTTTTCTTTCTCTTTTCTTTTCTTCTCTCTCTCTCTCAATAATAATGGTGGCGAAGAAGCCGAGAATCGTGATCATCGGAGCCGGAATGGCCGGTCTCACTGCGGCAAGCAAGCTCCACACCTGCCGTTCTCCGGCGGCGGCGACGGCGCCGTTCGAGGTCGTGGTGGTGGAGGGCGGGACGCGGGTCGGGGGGAGGATAAACACGTCGGAGTTTGGCGGCGACAGGATCGAGATGGGCGCCACGTGGATCCACGGCATTGGCGGGAGCCCGGTGCACGAAATCGCCACCGAAATCCACGCGCTCAGCTCCGACCAGCCGTGGGAGTGCATGGACGGCTCGTCGGAGGAGCCGACCCGGTTCAGCACCGTCGCCGAGGGCGGCTTCGAGCTCGACCGGTCCTCCCTCGTCGAACCGGTCTCGACCCTCTTCAAATCCCTCATGGATTACGCCCAGAAGAAACCAGCGGTCGACAACAACAATGACTTCCACAACATTGCGCAGAAGTCCTTCAAATCTCTATCTTCCTCCTCCTCCAATGGCGGTCTCAGCGTCGGCTCTTTTCTGAGAAAAGGTATCGACCTGTATTGGGCTTCTAAAGAAAAAGAACAAGAAGAGGTTTTTGGGTATGGAAATTGGAAGAAGAAGTCTTTAGAAGAAGGGGTTTTTCAGGTGTACGAGAATACCCAGAGGACTTACACTTCCGCCGGCGATTTGTCGACTCTGGACTACGTCGCCGAGAGCGAGTACCGGATGTGCTCCGGCGAAGAGATCACCATAGCAAAAGGGTATATGAGCATAATTCAGTACCTGGCTTCTGCTCTACCACCTGGCGTGATTCAGCTCGGGAAAAGAGTCAAGCAAATCGAGTGGCAGATTCAAATGGTCGATATGGAAAACGGCTATGGAAGTAACGAAACTTCTGATTATAACCGGCCGGTGAAGATACACTTCTGTGACGGGTCTACGATGGTGGCTGATCATGTTATTGTGACGGTCTCATTGGGTGTGCTTAAAGCCGGGGTGGTCGAAGAAGACGGCTCGTCGGCTTTGTTCAGCCCTCCGCTGCCTAGTTTCAAGACGGAGGCGATTCGGAGGCTCGGTTTCGGGGTTGTGAACAAGCTGTTTGTGCAGCTAAACAGCAACAACAATTTCCCGTTTCTACAAATGGTGTTTCACAAGGCGGATTCGGAGCTTAGGAGGGAAGAAGTGCCGTGGTGGATGAGGAAGACCGCCTCAATGTTCCCAATCTACGAGAATTCTAATGTGCTATTGTCATGGTTCGCCGGGAAAGAGGCTCTTGAGCTGGAGCAATTGAGTGACGAGGAGATAAAAAGCGGGGTTTCGGCTACGATTTCGAGCTTCCTGTCGAAACCGAAACCGATACCGAAACCGGAACCGGAGGAGAAATTGAAATTGTGCAATGGGAATGGGAGTTATGAAGAGGAGATGGCCAAGTGTAAAGTAAAAGTGAAGAGGGTGTTGAAGAGCCAATGGGGGAATGACCCACTGTTCTTGGGGTCATATAGTTATGTAGCGGTGGGATCAAGTGGAGATGATTTGGACAGAATGGCTGAGCCATTACCCAGAATTGGAAGCCATGAATCCGCAAATTCAACTCCTCCTCCACTTCAGCTTCTGTTTGCAGGGGAAGCTACACACAGAACCCACTATTCCACCACTCATGGAGCTTACTTCAGTGGCCTTAGAGAAGCCAACAGGCTTCTCCAACATTATCACTGTCTTGGGGTTTAGACAATATTTTAGGCCTCCTTATTTTTATATATATTTTTTTTGGGAAAATTAATTGCTATGATATTATAATTTCTCATTTCCATCTACATTATGTCTCTCTCTCTGTGAAAGCTGGTGAGAGTGAGAAGGGGAAAAAGAAAGAACGAAGAGAAATATTAGCAAGGACGAGACACAGACTTGGGGACATTTTTAGATGTATTGCCATGATGAACTAAAACAAGTTTCTTTTCTTTTCTCTTTTTTTTTTTTTTTTTTTTAATTTTAAATTTTTAATTTCCTTAAATTATTCCTATTGCCCTTGTAGTTTTCTTTCCTGATTGATCTCTTAATATTAATCATCAACCCAAAAACAAACATATAAAAAAGATTGTGTTTTGACATTGAACCAATTTCAAGGTTTAGGCAAGTACAAAGCAAAAGCTTTGGATACCCAAGTTCCCTCGTTCCACTTTAAACCAGATGTTCATGTTCTTGTTCTTGATTTGGTTTTGCCCAAAAGGACAGGATCCGCCAAACCCGGGTCTTTCCAGCTAGGAGTCTCCTCACCAGTTCCTTTCCAGGCCATGGCAATTTGTGCTATTGTATCCAAACAAATCCCCTACCCTAAAAGCTCTCTCCCAAGTCCCAACACGGAATTCCCAAGGCACCCTTTCGATGGAGATTGGAGAGCCTAGGCCTTGAGACAGATTGGGACATTCAATGAGCTGGGATGGCCACCCTATTCTTTTGGGTCCCACCCTTTTTCTGCTTTTATTTTGGCCAAAAGAAAGGGGGATAAAGCTAGGTAAATCCTTTTTCATATACTTTATTCGTAGAGTTCATTTTTAAACTATTAAGATATAATCAAATAGTTGAGGTATTGCTTATACATGATAGTTATAATGCACCTTATTTCATATTAGTATAGACTAAAAATATTAAAAAAATAATATATAAAAAATAAATTAAAAAAAATCTAAAACAACCTAGTCCCCACCAACGCCTGCGCACCCCCCCCCCTCCCCCCGGACGCCCCCCACACCAGATCTACCCACCACGACGCCGGCAATCCAGTCCCCCGACCCTGGCGACCCAGTCTCCCCCCCCCCTCGGATGCCAACAAAGCCATGCCCCCCCCCCCCCCGGCATCGAGCTTCCTCCGGCAAGCTGCCCCCAGATCCTGTCCCTCTGCAACTCGCCCCCGCCCCGCGCCCCCCTCGGTGTTGACCTTCCCCTGGCAAGCCGCCCCTAAGATCCGATTCCTCTGCTACTCGGCGCCCCACCCAGCGACCTTCTCCGGTCCTTCTGCAACTCAGGCCCCCAATCAGCGACCTTCGCCCCCCCCTCCCTCCCAACGACGGAAACCCTCCCTCCCCCCCAACCTTCCACTGGTGAAGGTGGATTTTTTTAAAATTCTTTTATTATTATTATTATTTTATAGTCAAATATTACTGTAAGGTAAAGTGTATGATAATAATCGTACACAATCAACATCTCAGCCGTTTAATTTACATCTGAACGATTTAAAAATGAGCTCTATTAATATAGTATATAAAAATGATTTTACCGTAATTTTACCCTTTATTTTGGCCTAAAGAAAGGGGGTCATTCACAACACTAAAAACAGTCACCAATTTGTCATCAACTCTCAATGCCTATCTTATTTGCTTTGGTACACATTTTTGTATTATATACAGGTATGTGTGTGTATGTTTAAAACCATACCCCCAATCAACTTGCATATTATTTGGCAGTCTAACTACAGGACTCAATTATGGTTGTACCACCAGTCAATTAGTCGTACTATGCAATACTTTTTCAAGCATAGTAGTCAAAAGATCCGGACCTTGATCGTCTGGTCCCACTGAATAAAAAACTGTTCAGATTTCAATGGTCCAGATTGGTTTTCAAATGATAAAATTGATTTGCATAGTATGATCCAACGAAAAACTCGAGTTTGTGCAATAGTAGTTCTGGCGATCGGATAGATGTCATGTGCCAGACACATACCCAAGAGGGAATTGAGTTTGATCTCTCTCGCACTATAGTGCAAAAAACCATACACTCTAGTAGAGACAGAAAATGATTGTCCACAATCAACACTAACAACCTAGGTGTATAACAGATACTTCTGTCCAAACATGTTTATCTACCACATTAGTGTTCAGTCCCAGCCGTCAGATCATAGATCATGGGACTGATCAGCGGCTTAAGATTGACCTTCAAGAGGATCCACGACTCTTAATAATTAACTCTGGCCTAGACCTTCCATGAAACATGACCCTTAGAATTGGTGAGATCAGTGTAAATTATCAAACAGAAAGATCTCACCACACTTTAATAATGTCATTCTTCCACATCTTTAAGAACGTCATGTGGCGCTTTTAATACTTATCGCGTCGTTTTTTTTTTTTTTTTTTTTTGGTGGGATTTCCAGGCTATATACTTTGCAAACATTGTATGGTCGAATCAGGAGATATTCATAGAGACTCTATTATTGTAAGCAATTCCCAGTCTCTCCCCCTAAAAAAAGAACACACTAGAGAGAGAGAGAGAGAGAGAGAGAGGAGAGAGAAGGAGCTAGAATGGCCCACTTGCTGTCTCTTTTGCCTCTTGGGGGCTTCAATCACGACCCCTTTGATGATATTGCATATCACAGAACGATCTGTCAACAAGTCATTGTCTCAATTCATAAACAAACAAATGAGAATCTCCTATTTCCCTAACACCAAACCCCTTCTTCCCCACACCCACTTCCTAATCCCAAAACATGTTAATTACTCACCTTGACCATCTTTTGCCTCTAATCATCATTACTTATACACACCCTTTTAATTAACAATATCTAATTATCATTAAATTAATTAATTCCGATTGTAATCGTTAAACTAGCCCAAATCTAAGCTTGAAGTCTAAGCTTCGAGACTTAATAACTTTCTGTTTATTCGGTTTTAATTGAACTCTTAATCACTTTCCCTTTTTCTTCCAAATGTGAATCTCGTTGTCTTCCACCTTTGAATAACACTTCTTTATCTTTACTTTACACAAGTCTAGCTTTATTATGCTTTGCTTTTTTTATTCTTTATCATTTGCAAATCTTGGATTAGGAGTCTTAATGACGTTTTAGCAGCTGTCTTCTCTGCTTTATTTCCTTTCTAAATGGTAGCAACTTTTTCTATCCCTAGAGAACCAATAGTGTCCAAAGAGAAGATAGGTGATTTAAGAAAGATATCTTGTTGGTATCTAACACTTTGCTTTAGGGACATAATTTATAGGATATTTTCTTTGTATAGGCTTTAACTAAAATAACAGATTTATAAGATATCAAAATGATTTTTTTAGGGGTGAGGGAATCTAGAGGTCTAGATCGAGGGATGTATAGCGTCTTTGGAGACTTCACTTTTGGTCGAGAAACAGATTCAAGGGTATTTTATTAATGATGCACGTTTTTAAACGTCAGATCAGATCAACACCATACAAATTTGACAGTCTAAAAGGCGAATCGAGTAGAGTTAAAGTAAAAATTGTCGAATTTACTACTTAATGCCCCAACGGAAATACAATCTTATGTCCACGTCGAACAATGACATTTTACAATAAATAATGCAAAGCAACAACCAAATAAGTCTTGGACCCGTCCGTCTTAGACAGCAAATATCGAACAAAAAAAAAAAAAAAACATCTTCTTTGGATTTGTCCTGCCGGTACAAATGGTCCACCAGCAGCACTGAACCAAAGTCAGGAAAACTACCAGTAGAAAACAAAAATTAATTACCTGAAGTCACATTGGTTTTTTTGTGTAGTTTCATGTAATTGAAAAAAAAAAATTGAAAAATTAAAAAAAAAAAGAAAAGAAAAGAAAAAAAGATGCAGGTAATAACTAACAATAAGCTTTGGGGAGTGGCAAGTAACTTGGGGAAACGCACCAGACAAGGGTATTGGATGATTGGTCTATTAGTCGTACCATGTACCCTCCTTTTGTGTTTCCCTTCTTGGAAAACACCTATTCCTTTTGCACTTCTCTTGCTTGTTTTTTTTGTTTTTCCATTTTACCACCCCTTCCCCCTTTCAGAAAAAAAAAAAATATATATTTAACTAAATATGGCTACAATAATAGAGATTGACAGACTCAGATAATCCTATAGGTAGATATTTATCTGAGTGATAAATGAATCCCTTATAAAGTGAATTGTTCATATATTCCGACCAATATGGTGGTGGCGACTTGAACCCAAATATTTAATAAAGAGTACGAATGTTCTACCAACCTATCAAAAGGATGTTGGTCCTTTCATTAGTACTCTCTCTCTCTCCTTTTTTTTTTTCTCCTTTCCTTTTTAGTTTCATTTTGTTTTTGGAAAATTCTACACTAGGACCTCTCTCACTCCCCTTGTTTACCTTTCAGTTTCATTTTGTTTTTAAGAAATTCAACACTAGGACCTTTTTATTTTTACTTCTATTTTACATTATCGGTGGGCAAGAATAGGGTTGGTTTATGACTATAAGTAATTTTATATTACACATTATAGATTTTTATGTAAACATTCAAAAATCAAACTATTAAAAATTTAAGTTGACAATTATAAAGCAATTACTTACAGATTGTATAAAATAAAAGATCCTACCAGATAATTAGAGAAAATAATTTTAGCACGTAAAATGATCATAACAGAAGTTCCTAATTCGTTTTTTCACTAGTTTTTTTTTTTTTTTTTTTAAGATAAAGAAGAAAATTGTATTTTTATATAAATAAGTAAAATAAATAACAAGTTTATAAATATTTGAAATAAATAATAAATTTATCAGATAAATATTTTATTTACCTAATAAATTTTTCATATACTTACTAAATTTATTATTTATGTTAAACATTTTAAAATCTTACTATTTATTTCAATTATCCTCGTAAACTACATATTTACTACCCTTTCAATTTACTACAATTTCTCCTTTTTTGCTTTTCTGATAAACGGGTACTATCAACTCAACAACTCAAAGAATTATCAAAAAAGAAAAGAAAAGAAAAAAAACACAACAACTCAATGAGTTGGTACAACATGGGTTTGGTGAATTAGCTTTTTTTGCCCATGAGTATTAACACACATAACTAACAAATATGATTTTAACATGAACACAAACATGTTATAAGTGTGAAATCTATAAATCTAAAATTACTATTTTTACCCCTAACAATTATATTTTAATTTCGTAATGTGTCACGCAACTAGTTTTTCATGTAATTTTCCTTTAGATTTAGGTTTAGTCCTAGTGCAAATGAACTTCCTATCAAAATTTTTTTTTTTAATCCATTTAGTTTCCAACAAAATTTGAAAGGGACGATATTAAAAAAATAATAATAATAAAACAAAAAATCATGGTTTTGTTTTTCTAATTGGGTTTTAAAAAATGAAGATTAGATTGATATAGTAACATTTGCTACAATCAAGTATAAGCACTGCCGTCCTTAAGAACTACCCTTTCTTTATTCACTGTCTCCGTCTTTTTCCTTGGCACATTGCAAAGATACCTGAAAATTCTTAAGATATTTTTTTTAAAAATTATTTTCTTTTGTTTTCTTTCAAGACTCCTGAAATTGGCCTTTGAAGTTCGTCTTATCATACATCGCTGTGTACACAACATTTTAAAATCATATCATATGAGTTTACAGAATTAACAGATTCTAATACAAATGTAACGATTTAAAAAATAAAGCCTACAAATTAAGTATTTGTTTTACACCTACTGTAGAAATTATATATGCACGGGCGGACATGTTTGAATTGGTGGTTTTATTTATGACATACATGACGTGATTATCATATAAGTTAAATGTATTTCTAGATTAAAAAGAGAGAGAGAGAGAGAGAGAGAGAGAGAGAGAGTTAATTGTTAGGATATAAAAATCACAAGTAAATCCGTATGGTTTGGCCGGAAAATGGAGAGGAAGGAAGTTGAATGAGCGATTTTAGAGAGGAAAGTAAAATATCAGTGGAAAATAAGAATGAAGGAAATTAAAAATCCATGAGACTCACAATAATTTAATCCCTCCAATTTTGTAAAGAAAATGAGAGGGAAAATTTTGACAAAAAAAATAGTATACAAAATAACTATTTTGATCTTAATTCCTTATTATCTTCTAATTTATATGAGGACATAATTGTAAAATGTGTTAAATTTAACTTTCTTTTTCTCTTTTCTTTCTCTTCTACCAAATAGCACAAAGGAAAACCTCGCTTTCTTCTTTTTATTTCCGTCACTTAGGTGTTTTATTTTTCTTTCATTCTTATCAAACATAGCAATAGTTAGCTTAATTTTTTTAAGACAACTGTTTTTTAATGTACAATCACCAATTATATTGCGACATGGGGATCTGCCCAAATTTGTTTAGACAAGAACAAGACATTTGGATGGGACTCTCCAAAGCCTCTCTCTCTAAACAGAATCCAGCCCCCATTTGCAGGACTCTTGTAGGACAGTACTTGGATACTCTACACTGAAACTAGTGGTTCTTGGCCTAGTTCTTACACAAATATCACTTTCTACACAAATAAAAAAAATTTATTTATTTTTTCTTTTTTTAATAATTTTGATTTTACCAATCTACTAGTAACTCTTCTCAAATTTTACTCACTTTCTTTTGGACTTGATTTCTTATGATGCATGCATTAAAGAACGGAGAATTCAACAGTAGAGTTCTATTTTGATCCGTCATACCAATATCAGATTCTGTCAGTTTTGCATATTTTTTTCATTTTGATATGATTTTAATCAGATTTAGTATTCGGAAACGTGCACAACCAATAGGGTATCCCTTTGGTAGAAAGGTCCTACAGAGAAAACAAGTTTTAGTTGTCCCTGAAATGAAAAGTTGCAAGAATAATTTTAGTCCAACAAACACAAGGGAAGGTGAAAGTTTTTTACAATTAAAAACTAGAATGATTGTGTCTATAAATTGATTGTAATGGCAGACATTTCTTATTTGCTTTTTTTTTTTCCCTCTCTTTTTTCTTAGTAGTTCTTATTATAACAGCGCGACGAAAGATGGAACCATTTCCTTCTACCCAGTGTCCCCATCAACTTTCTAAAAAGATCGAAACCTTTAGCAATCATCCATGCATGTTTGTCCCTCAGCTTATGCTGTGGTCAAAAAATGTGTGCCACAGCCACTGAGATATTTTACACTCAATAATCATCACAAAATCCTTTTTTTTTTTTTTTTTTTTTTTCCAGACCAAAATTCATCACTTGTTTTGTATTGTCCTTCTCACAAGAGAAATCCCAGTTGGATCGCCACCTTGTTCTTCGAACACGACCAACAGGTTTCCTTTTGGCTGCAGCCATGAGCGGGGGACATGGTACCTGATATTACTAGGCTCGTTAAACTTGTTACATGTAACATTTTTTTTTTGTCACATTGTAATCAATTGGTGATTTGAGTATAACAAGATGAAAGATGTGTGATTTTTACCATTTTTGAGTGGCCTCTCCGCAACCACTTAGGCATTTGTTTTCATGGAAGGTTCCGGTGTAACTGCATCTACTGCAGCCTCCGGATGCTTTGCGTGCAGGCCAGTGCCGTCCGATGCTTTGACCATTTATCCATATTTGACCTTTTCCCATGCTGCTCATATCTAGAGCCAGTGGATCTTTCCCTTCTGGTGCATCAAATGTGGTCTAGAAACATGACATTTGTGAATTAAAAGGTTCCTATTAGGGAAATCTCGAATTCTCGAGTAATGAAAGAGGCGCTAATTAGATCGGTGTGGGGATGGCTTTCACCTTGTACCATGTTAAGGCCTGCTTTTTAGGCAATGCTGATCCTTTAGCCCACTTGACAGAGGAGCTTCCCGTGAAGGAATATAGGCTCAACATCTCGCCTTCTACACCCGTCTGTTCAGATGTCAGAGCCGAAAGAAAGTGGTTAACTTGCAAACGTTGTTCTTCAAATTCTTTAGTAATGCTAGATAATCTAGTACACACACAAACATTATACGTATGTACTAAATGTACTGCCAATAACATTTGTATTAGCTCGCACGGTACAGAATGCTTTATGTAAATTTTTCCAATTCTCTGCCACGAATTGATCAAAAGGAAAATCCACATTTCTTTTAAGGCTCTAACAGAACAGTTATCGGCAGAAAATGTTAATGTGACACAAACCTTATAGGACCACTTCCATCGCGAGAGGTCCCACGTATTCGCGCTTAGACCCTCCAATGTCACTGGCCCGAGAACGCCAGTATTCGATTTCTCGAAATGCAGGCCAACATTCTGAAATTGATCAATTATGAGAAAGAACAAGAGAAGACTAAAACATGATGTAAAAAGTAACATTGTAGTCCAATATAATGGCACATCTATAATGTGGAAACCGACCGGGAGACCAACAGCAACACTCAACAAGGAGATCTTGTTGATACCGGCTTTCAGAGTCACCTTTCCACTAAAGGTTAACTTTGGATTTGCAAGACTTCCATAAGCAGTCCCTGCAAAGAAAATAGAAACCGATAAGTAACACGCCAAATTCCTCATTGATGTAATCTTAAAGCTTTTATCATTGAAAATCGAAAGCGCACACTGTACAAACCAGATAATTGACCGTTGGTGAAAACTTGCAAAGCATGGCCTGCTGATGAAACTTTAAGGATTGGAAACTTTCCGTTCTTTAAAAATTCCTCATCTGCCCGTATATTAACTCTGTTTCAGCAACAGAGATTTCTCTTAATTGATCAGCATAGAAATAAAATAATGGCAAAAAATCTACTCTTAAAGGTTCATGTGATTTATTATTATGATTACTATTCCAATTTGTGCCCCGAAACATTACACTCATTCCCACTTTGCTCACCAATATTTAAAATCTCCCACTTCACTATTCTAAACTTTGAATTAGCCTTATTTACGCCCCCGTCTATTACAATTCCTGTTAAAAACAAATTGAAAAAAAGAAAAAGAAAAAGAAAAAGAAAACACCGATCCTTCAATTTCGCGTTAAATTCAAGTGTTATCTTTGCTAAGTAGTTGATTAAGGATTGTTTATTGTGGGATTGCTATTAATCTATGTTTAGCCTTGCCTCTTTGTTTGAATATATTCCATTTATTTTTAGTACAAATTCTAACATATTGGGACTAATTCAAAGTTCTAAATAGTGAAACGAGAATTTTTAAAGATCGAGAGGCAAAGTGAGAATCGGTGTAAAGTTCGGGAGCACAAATAACAATAATCATATTTATTTATGAGAATGTTCGAAGAAAGCTTATGCGGCTGCTAAATTGCTTACTCTGTTGTGTACCACAGATAATCCGAGATGTCTCTGGTGACATTTAGTTGCTCCAACAATCCGTGAGCAACAAATGAATTCTTGTCATGTGTGGAGGGAACTCCTTCAGTGTATGATTGCCAAGAGAATTTATTTACAGTCTCCATCTTCACATTTAAGCTTGCAGCCCAAACCTGCACATGTATTCGACCGAAAGTCAAGGTCCAATTATTCCAATTCTTCACTGATAAAAATCTCACATCATATGCTATGCTTTTCACATTCTAGCCAGAGATTTCATTACATGTTTATTCGGCAAAACTCGTCTTAACATAAGCAATTGTTTTCCGAAAGAAAATAGTTTCCTTACCTTCGCGGTGTTGAAAGTTTCTTCCTGGCAATGAGGAAGAATGCTTATGGACCAAGGAGGAAGGCCATACCGCCTTTTCCTGAACGTCACGTTTGCAAAATATTGATGGTCATAGTTTGCCAGGAATGCAGCACAAGCCCCAGATTTTGTCTCGAAAACATGAGCCTTGCAATTGTAGGAAACGTAAAAGGAAAGGGAATTCGATTGAGCATAACAAGTTAAGTAATTGTCTGTAAAGTGCAATTTTACTATTTGGTCATTCTTAAGTTGGGAAGCCGGATAGTTAGCTAGAATACCTCTTGGTTTTTTCCGAGGGACGTTCTCACGGGGTTTGCAGAGACTAAGGCTGGTTCTGATAGCCTAATTGCTGCGTGCAAGTCTCTCAAGTGACTATACTTTGGTTCCCTTGTTAGTCCTGACATTGAATTAAAGTTATAAACACTTCATGATCGTTACGAAATAGTCATTACAAGAGATGTCGAAATATATTCATGAGTAAGCCAATTGTCATGTTCAGAGATAAAGTATGGCACTCAAAATTAGCAGAAATGGTATCCGCTAACGCTAGTTTGCAACATTCAATATGGTAAAAAAAAAAAAAAAAATTGCATGCCTATCCTAGAGCCAAGGGACACCACATGTACTTATGTTCATTAAAGAGAGAGAATTTGTACTTATGTGCCTTGAATTCCTCGTGCAACTTGAAACAAAAATGCATAACCATGTGCTCGGATTAATCCTATCTGCAGACCTGATGTTTTGGGACCCACTTTCTATTTGTATATGATGTCCACACTATCAGTGCCCCCTAGCAAATGCCAGATATGGTGACAAGTTTTTTAACTAGTTATTGATTGACATTTAAAACTGTGTGGGACCTTCTGTCGTAATCAGTGAGTAGTAAAGTTGACATGTGAATTTGTGATTGTTTTAAAACATACAGTAATATTTAGCGTCGCTGTTAAATGATATCTATGTGCAACCAGGTCAACTATGGCATGAAATAACCTACATTTTCCATCAGATCTAGTTGGAATACTGTCCCTTAGGCAAAAATAGCAAGTACTGATATAGATTTACTATTAATCAGTACCTACCATATTCATCAACTGGTGCATCATAGTCATAGCTAGTGGCAATGAATGGACCACCAGCTGTCCTACCAAAGTTGGTTCCTCCATGAAACTGAAAAAGAGAGAGAGATTAATAAGATGAAAACTTACATATACATTGCAACAAATATCTATTCAATAAGGTCCTGCTTGGAACACCGGTTCCAACGCGAATTTTGCCTATCCAACTCCAAAACTCTCAAGTCTACATCTCACTCTCTCTCTTAAACTTTCATGAATTTCAAACTTCAAAAGCTTATAACTTTCTCACTTCAAGTCAAAATGAGATGATTCTTGTATCTAAATGATCATAGCGATAAGAGGAACAAAAAAAGATCTGAATTGCCTTTCTTCCCCCCCCCCCCCCCCCCCAAGCACATTACAAATTTTTATACTATTCTCTACATGATAGTTTATTTCCAATTCATACTTCAATCAGACAAATATTTCAATTCCAACCTACAAAACTCCAACTCCAACCATTGTTCTAAACGAGCCCTAGTTTTTTTCCCCTTAGAAACCAGAAGGATCAGCTTCAGCTTACCATATAATAGTTTATATATGAACCCTTGTTCTGTATGAACCTTGTTACTGCAAATGCCAAGTCTTCTACAGGTCTATAAGGTGCGGGACCACCAAACTTCAATAGCCTGGATGTATAAATTGAAATTTGAAAGCTTTTAAATGCAAAATCAATACGTATACATATACATATATATTATTTATAGTATAGAGAGAGAGAAGTTGTTGATCTGTACTAGTTTTAAAAAACCCATGTCTCATTACCAGCCAGACCATGCTTCTGTCCACATTTTTGGTTTATTGTTCCGGTTAGGTAAGAAGTTCTCACAATAGAAACCATTGCAGGAATTTATCTGCGTACCAATTATGATAATTAACTCATGAGCTTTAATGTGGCAGCTACTTTTTACGGTCGCAGTAAATTAGACCAGACTGTCTTGGAAAGAAACCAAAGAAAACAACAAAGTAAAATATTTTTTTTTTTTTTTTTTTTTTTTTTTGGGGAGAGTTAAGACAAAAAGAGTGTATTACAATTGGATCAAGGGCATCTCTTTGCTTGCACATGACCCATGGTACTTCAGTTTTAAGGCCCACAGCCATGCTTGCAGACCACTTTGCATAAGCTTTGCCTGCATTTCCAAGTCCGTATTCCACCAATTCATATTCGTTCTCTATCTGTCAAAAAAATTGAAAACCATAATTTTGGACAAAATTTGGTGGTGAGAAATTGAGAATCATAAGATATATATATATATATATATATATACAAAAGAAAAATCATATATGCACATATTTTTGGTACCTGAGCCAGAATTATGGGACCTCCTTGAGGTTCAAACAGGTTTTCTGCCTTGATCATGTTTACAATCTTTTCTGTAAACTTTTGCATTGCAGCCTTCAACATAGTTATATGGGACTTAAGATTTAAAACATTCTTAACAAAATGAGCAAAAAAATGAATGGACAAAAAAACGGCTAAAAGTAATCTACCTTAAAAGGCTCATTGTCTGTTCTAAACTCGATACCAGGAACATACTTCAGCCATATTGGAAAACCCCTGATTGCAAAATTGGATATATATCAGCTAAAATACAATATATATATATATACGTATATGTATATATGTATATGTATATATATATGTATATGTATAATCATCAAAGCCTAAAACTTTTGAATATTACAGGCTTTACCCAAAATTCCACTCAGCACATACATAAGGCCCAATGCGAAGATGAACATAAAGACCTGCTTTTTGTACCAATTTGATGAACTTAACTAGATCATATCTTCCCTCAAAATAAAACTGAAGACAAACAAAAAAAAAAATGACAATATTTTCAGAGGCATTGTTAAAAAGGAAAATTATTAGTAAGTGAACTTAAATCACAAGAAATTAGGGGGGGGGGGGGGGGGGGGGGAAAAAGAGCAATGTGAATTACTTTTCCTGGAGAAGGCTCGTGTCCATTCCAAAACACATAGGTTTGTATCGCATCCAACCCTCCATTTTTGGCCTTCTGGATAAGGTCAGGCCACATCTATGAACATTTTGAACGACATTATCAGAAAAAGAAAGGAACCCATTATTTGGAATTTGTATATATACATACACATATACATATACACACACACACACACACACATATACCTCAGGAGTGCTTCTTGGGTAGTGAATGGAACCAGAGATAAGGATTCTCCTTTTGCCATTGATGAGAATGGCTTTGTTGTCATAAGACACAGTGGCTGCTACTTCTAAAATCCATGAAAAACAGAGTATTTTTACCAACAAAAACATGATATTCATCTTCTTTCTTACTGTGTTTGAAGCTGCAAAAGCTGAAGAAGCCATATCTTGGAAAGAAAAATCTTCTGACTGATTTTTTTTTTTTTCCCTCCTTCTTTTCCTTCAGTTTTCTTTTCTTTATTAGACTCTGCTGAACCCTCAACGGCTTTTTATACAAATTAAAAGAAGCCGCCAAATATCTTTAATTCTTTCTTTTGGCCCATAAACTTAAGAGAGAGAAAAAAAAAAAAAAAAAGAAAAATGTGTTTAACTAAAGTTGGTAAGAAATAAGCTAAGACGCTTTTCTTTTTTCCTCGTATAATTAATGATTTGAGACTTTTACCCGCTTATTATATTTTTGTCGTTTTAACTCTGTTAAGGAAGCTTTCAAGCGACATATAATATGCGAAAATAGAAAAATTTGTAGTGAAAAAATAAATCCCAGATACTTAACTATCAATATATTAATTAGTTCTTTTCGACCTTCCTAAAGTTGATCGAGAGAATATGAGACAAGAGACAGTTGAACAAGATTTGTACTTATAACGTGCTTCTCGAGAAATATATTTCTTATCCCTTCACGAGGGAAAAAAAAATGATGGTTAACTTTTTTTTTTTTTTTTGGTGAATTAACTTTATTGTTTTTTTGCAACTTGGACAATAAAACTTCATGAAAAGAATAATAACATATTAGAATGGTTAATTACATAATTATACTTTTAGTTTTAATTATTTCTCAATTTATTCTTTTATTTTCAGAAATTACAAAAGGAAAAAATACTTATCTTAATTTCATCCCTATATTTTGTAAATTAAAAAAAAGTGAGAAAGCCCAAGATAATCTTAATTAGACCAAATTTATTTCTAATTAATTTTTTTCTTCTTGAAAAAAGAATATATAAGTATTTTAAACATTAAAAAAAACATAAAAATTATTTTGAATCGTGATTATAGAATAGTCAAATAATCATTTCACATCTGATGTCATAAATATAGAATTTGCATCCTTTTATCTTAAGGTTTTTTTTTTTAGTTGAACACATTGGGGGTTTTTTTTTTGAACAAAAAATGATTTATGGTGTCTTTTTGCCATCCAGACCATCGTCATAATAGAAATTTAGTAATATAAATTAAATGGTCACAGATATAGTCAAATGGTTTACGTGTCACTAAGTGGAGGCTCAAAGTTTACTACCAAATACATAATGGATGTCAAACACTCGATAAATCGAATCAAAATTAAAAGCATGAAAAAGTTCAAGTAGACATCCTTTAACTACTATGCCATAACCACCAGTGGTTGAACCACATTATTTGTATTAACTATCGTTCGGGAGCACATTTTATATCTGATTTTTAAATGTTTTTATTGTCTTTTTCTTTAATTCAAAACTAATTTTTACTATTTATATATCCAAATTTTTATAATAAATTCAAACTTTAAAAGTCTATAATTTTATTATATCAAATTCAAAGTAGATGATTTTAAATATTAAAAAAAAAATTGTATAGAATTTGAAAGAAAAGAAGTAAGATCCATATTGATATTTTTTTTTTCCGAACATATTTTAAGATTTTATACTTTTTAACTCCAAACAGTTTTTTTCTCCCTCCAAATGCACATTTTCAAAACATTTAATTTACAATCCAAAACTGCATCTCCAAAACCTCCCCCAAACATGTCCTTAGTATTTGACAATTGACATATCATTTCTTGCTAAAAGAAAAGGAATCTATACCTAATAATAAAGAGCCAACCCATATGAATAGTGTTTTTTGATCCTCCCCTCCATAATTGTCATGTGATAGTCATGTCATCAGTTATTTGGTGATTCAGTCACTACCACATTCATATGGCCTTTTTTTCGTTCATCTTCACATGTGCAATACTAGGCCTGGCAATTCGTGTTCGCGGGCCGTGTTCGGGCCGGCCCGATTACGGCACGACACGATTAGCCTCAACCCGAACACGACACGATTAATAAACGGGCCAGGAACCTAAACACGAACACGACACGATTATTAAACGGGTAGCACGACACGACACGCGAACACGATTATTAAACGGGTCACGACGGGTTGGCACGAAAACAAACACGTTTATGACCCATTTAACACGAAAAACACGTTTATGACCCATTTAACACGAAAAACCCGTTTACGACCCATTTAACACGAAAAACCCGTTTACGACCCTTTAACACGAAAAACCCGTTTACGGCCCATTTAACACGAAACGGCTTCCTAACCCATTTAACATAAATTATGGATAAAAATCACTTAAAATTCTAAATTCACTAACACAATAAACTAATCATATTCATATAAAATATAAAACTAACAACTAGAATTATCAAATATGCATATTGATTAAGACAAACATTTCTTAGAATAAAACATAAGTCTAAGTTATAGTTGGTGTCCATATACAAAGCACCACCCAAATAAGTCTCAAATTGTCACATAATAAAGATCCAAAATATTAAAGCAAAAGGAAACGCTTTCTTACTTGAGAATGATAGCAGCATTGGTTCCAACTCCACAAAGAATGAAACGCTTTCTTACTTGAGAATGAAACGCTTTCTTACTATTTTATATTATTAACTAGTTAACTATAACTATAATTCGTTTACTATTTTATATTATTAACTAGTTAATTATAAGATTATTATTTTATATCAGAAGCAACATCTTCGTAACTTCTAATTTATGTTATTTCAGTAATGAAAATTCTTCAATAGTTGTTTTATGATCTTGTATCAAACATATAAATGGGCCTATACTTGTTATAAAAGAGTTTTAGAATAGTTTGAAAATTCTAACATAAACGTGTTAAACGTGTTAATCGTGTTAGCCCGTTTCCGGCCCGTTTATTTTCGTGTTAAACGTGTCGACCCAATTTCAACCCAATTATTAAACGTGCGGGCCAAACCCATTTATTACGTGTCGTTCTCGTGTCGTGTCACCGTGTCGTGTCCGAAATTGCCGGCCCTATGCAATACAACTAGTATTATATAGAGGGAAAAAAAGAATGTTGTTCATGGTTCAACGACAGAAAATTGAAAAAGAAAAAAACAATGGTTGTTTAACAATCTAAAGCTTTGTTTAGCATATTAGTTTAACTCCAACTAAACTGTATTTTTTTTTATTGGATTTTGTCTTTTTTTAAAAAGTCAATAAAAATTATAATTAGTTTTTAAAAAATTCAATCAACTCCAACTTAAAAATTTTAACTCCAATCAATAATCCAAGTGAACGCTAAATGAGACTGCGTCGTTTGTTCTGAACTACAATTGTTTCTTTGAACGACATTTAATCAACTAACAGGAACCACATGTCGTTTTGTACCCACGTTTGGATCGAGGCCCGCGAGGGCGGGCTATTCCTATTAACGACAAGAAAAATGACAGCCGAGTTTAGCTGAAAACGACATAGTTTTTAGATACAAAGTAAAACTTATGAAAGTTAAGGATTGTACAAAACGACTTCATGATGTTGCGAGAAAACAACATTATTTCCTCCGTTCATTCAACGACATGAGTTGCAACAGGTCGTTTTTTCCGTCAAACGACATCAATTTGCGCAAGTAGAATTAAAATAAATTGTGCAAGTGGAATAACATCTCGTTTTATACATAAAACAATTTACATTTACGCAAGTAAACAACATCAGTCTAGCAAACTTAAACCGTAGTAGACTAATTCAAAAAACGCATGCTAATCTGTCTAACAAATGATATGTCCTTTTTTTTTTTTTTTTTTTTTTACTAGCATGGATGGCCACAAAATTTTAAACACAGACAACATGAAGCTTTTCCAGGGGGGGAAAAAAAACATGAAGCTTAATTACCAAAAAAAAAAAAAAAGCATGTTTTTTTAGTTTTACGTATGTGATCGCGAAAACCAGGTGTTGTTTGGCTTGTTTAATAGAGCTTTTTAGATGTTTTGTTTTGAAATTTGACTTTCCACGTCTAAAAGTTGTTTCTGGAAGTATTTGATTGATATATTAGATGAGCGTATAGTTTTTAGAAAAGTTTCCTGTTAAAGTCGCAAAATATAATTTTTGTAAAAGATTCTTCTAAGTAGACTTTAAATCTTATATCATAACTTAAATTAGACATTATAATTTTATTTTAACATTTTATTACTTATAGAAAACTTTGAATTCATCTTCATTTTAAAAACTCTATGTAATTTACAATTACTTACTAAAAATCATAATTTTTACTTCTATTTTTTTATTAATTAAAAACAAAAATTCTGCGAAAAAGTTATAAAACAATAACAAGAAACTTTCACTCAAAGGACTTATCGTTTTGTCAAAGTATGCATTGACTTTTTTTTTTTCTTCCGTTTAAGCTCTTTTTTTTTTTAACCAAAAATTTGGTCAAAAAATATCTTATTGTGATTGTTTATGCTTTACTCGTTATCTTTCATCAAATTTACATAAAATCTCTACTATTGAAAATTGTCTTAAAAAATGTCTTTTTTTTTTAAAAGCTTATGTACTATTGAAAATTGTGAGAAAAAACATTTATTTTCTTTTTTTTATAGAAAAAAAAATATTGCTTTTCTATTTTCACTAATAACCTATTATTCATTTTCTTTTTTCTTTTTTGTGATTCCCTAATATACACTACATTAAATTTAATGAAAATAATTATTTTAAAAAAACAATTGAAAGGAGGATGATTACCATAAAGGTCCCAAACCTTAGGTTTAGGCTTTAGCTTAAAACGTTTCAACATTTTGGCGCGAAAATCCTCCGAGCATCGCCGTCTCCGATTCTCCCTCCGTCGCAAAGTTGCCGGACAATGGCCTCTGTACCAGACCTAGCCGACCTCTTCGCGAGGCTCGCTTCCCACCTCGACGGCGCATCGTCTTCTCGCCGCAATCTCGCAGAAGAAGAAGACGACGACGACGACCGAGCTCTGCAACTCTCCGTTTCGAATCTCAACCGCTCTCTGAACCTCGACGACGACTCTGGGGTTAGGGTTCTGGACACGGCCCTGTCGTTGATGTGCTTCAAAGCTCCGCAGGTTCGTCTCCTCCTTCAAGTCTGGACATTTTTGAGAAATGCTCTTCTGTTTCTGTCGTAATGTCGTTCTGTGTTTTTTCTAGGTTTTCGATTCGGTGGTGAAAGTCTCGGCCGAAACAATCGGAAGTGTCTTGTCGTCTTCGATTGGCTGCAGGGTCTTGCGGTTTCAGAAAGACGAGGTCTTGCTGATCGGCTGCTCGATTTCTGGTCGCGATTGTGGGGATTTGATCGGGGCTTGCTCTGATGTTCTTGGAAAACTTGAAGGACACCGTAGGCTCTCCTCCCCCCCCCCCCCCCCCCCCCCCCCCCTAATTTTTAAGAGTTTTTAAATTTACCAGCCTTGACAAAACTGGATTTTGCAACCGCATTTTGATGTTCCCGGATTTTCAGTTCCAGAATTTATGCTAATCGAAAGGAAATTTTGGGAAATCATTTATTTAGCAATCTCTAATCGGAAGTTTATGAACAGACTGAGGATGTAGCTGTGAAAATATCCGTTCAAAAGACTTGATTTCACCCTGAGATTTTTTTTTTTTTCCAATCAATAAACGTTTATTCTGTTCAATAGCGTATGTCTGGAATTTGGATCATCTTAATTCTTATAAGCATAATGTGGGTATGTTGTAGGTGAGCACTACGAAGATCTACTATATGCTGGTCTAAGAGTTGCAATTTCATCATCTTCGTATCGATATCTGTACCCATCACGGCCTATGCTTGATTTAAGATCAACTGATGCTAGACGAAAGACGGTTTTGGAGTTTCTCAGTAAATTGCCCAAGGGGCTTTCAATTGATAACAACAGAATCCCATTTAGGTCTGGTCTAGTTTGCTTTTGTTTTTACCTGTTTGAAAATAATTCCCTTTGTATTCTTCATAGGATCTCATCTAGTGTTCTTGAAGCTCCAACGTTTTACTTTTATCTCTGCAGATTGGCGTCTTGGTTTCTTGACCCGCCAACTTTAAAGCATGACATTGAAAACCTTTTGCATGAGTCAATGGAGAGACCTTTCCTTTGTCTGTATAAGGAGTTTCATGAGAGGATGGATTGGCGCTCTACCATCAAATGCTTGGTACTTTCTCCCATTATGTTTATTGAGACAAGGGCTTTGTTGCACAGATGGTTCCTACTGACGTGAGTTCTTTTCTTGATCCATTCTTATTCAACCGTATATTTGTATAGTCAAACTGATCATACTGGATTGAACAAGCATATCTTATGTAATATATACTTGCTCAACAGGGGTCTGGCTTCTGTGATAGAGTTTCTAATTACGTTATGCTCAGTGGTACTAGACGTAGTTTCCAGACCAACCTGGTGGGACATCTCATCGGAATTGGGAGCAAAGCTGCCATTCTCTAATGCTTATTTTCCCTACCACCACCACTTGTTGCGAACTTTTGCTGGACCTCTCTCTCACGCTAGTCTTCTACGTTTAGTTCGAGTTACCAGTGAATTATTCTCTTGCACTGGCAAACAATTTGATCAAATTATAAAGACACCTGGAATGAAGGCTGAACAAATAGACCACAAATCTAGCTGGTAAAAATCCTTACTTATGCCCTCATGAAAACAAATGGCATGAACACAGCAATCCTTCCTCCGAACACTTATTTTCACGTGCATAGCAGGTCTCTGGCAATCAACTTCCCAAAGTGGTTCTACTTTGCTTCGGCTTTGCTCTTCTCGGAGAATAGTTTTCTGGACAACATTTATTCAAATTGTATATCGGAGGCCTATGGAATTGGAAAGACACGTTATGGAGAATCACCTTCTTCTGCTGCAGCAAGGTACATTGCCTGGATTCTAGACCCTGTTAGTAAATCTAACCAGGACTTACTGGCCGAATATTTGGTTAAGATATCAAAAGCTTTAGCTTCTAAACAATTTGGATCAGGTATACGCAAGAAGAAGCCAGCTTATGACAGGAAGATGCTCAAGAAACCCAAAGTCTGTAACAAGGAGTATAACACTCATCCAGAATGGTATCATTGTCAAACTATAGCACTCTGGCTTAAGGAATTCAAAAGTGTGTACACGGTGTACCGGAACAAAACTGCCAAAAGTTCTGAGTCATGTGACACCAAATCATCCTGTGATCATACCATGCAGCAAAATGCATTATTCAGGAGAATAACATTCGGCATATTGCTAGGACACCTCAATTATATAGAAGAAGATGCATGTGATTTGCTGTTGCATTATGCCACTACTGATCGAGTATTTCAGTCGAGAGAAATCAAGGCTTCAAGTTTGAAAAAACTGAAATGTAATCATGCAGGGAAGAAAGATATTTTTTTGTGGATTGATGAATATAATAAGGAGGAGGCTGTAGCAGGTGCCTGTCTTGTCTTTAGTTTAACTGATATTGTTGAAAGTATGTCTGCTTCATTATTTGAGACGGAAGAGGCTGGATTAAACTTTATTTGCCAGGTGAAGATGATGGTCGGAAAATACTTGATAAAATGCACGCAGAGGCAAATTCAACTAAAAATTGACGAAGATGGAAATCTGTTAGTAATGGATCTTTGCCAAAGATTGAAGCAGTGGAGGCACCAAGGACAGGGAGTACTAGAGATTCACAAAGAACTAGATGATCTTATTAATGTTCTTAGCCAGAAATTATCTTCTATTTGAGGAGACTTTGTAAAGATCTTTCCCCTCACTAGTTGGTCCAAATGTTGTCACGCCAACATAGAATGAGATAATGAGAGAGAAGTCTGTGAACATGTTTTCTGTTTCTTTTGTGAATATTTACCGAAAACGTGAGACATAGAAATGACTTAGTTTGTTCTTTTATGTACGTTACAAAGATTGGGAATAGAACTGCACCCTTTTTGACAATATATAAATTGACACGACGATATGTCTGCAAGTTAATGAATGAGATTATTTTTTTTCTTCAATTTATTATTGCAATGAAAAAGCAATTAATTGCTTCTTCCCAAAATGTTACAACTTACTGTCATTGAGACCCAGCAAGATAGAGGCTCGAACAATGAGCTCTAACTTTGCTGGTATTGAGCCCTTGGTATACTTATGAAGCCCACATTTTACATACAACATATTGTCTATGTACAAATGCAAACGTCTTCACTATCTACATTTTGTATCCGCCAATCATATTAGGTATGTGTGTGAATTCTGTATGCTTCATTTTTTATGAAGAGACTGCTATGTATGACTATGAAATTATGTGCTGCGCGATGAACTAACTGGGCTTCATTTATTTGGTACACAGAAGTTGCTGGATCCTAGCTGCATACAGCCTCAAGTGAGAGCTTCTTCGCAACGCCAGGACATGGATCTCCTCCAAAAAATTGAGATGCAACAATTACTGAACAGGATTGTTGTCCTATACAATTCTGCAATGGTAAATTAACTTTCAAGTTCCGAAGTAGAATCTAAACAAGAAGTCAAACCATTAAGTAACTGAATAGAAAAGGTCAAAACCATGGAACAATTCTTTCATATAGTATCTAATTCAATGGCTAATATGAAGGAAATAAAAGTTCGCATAATTTGTAAGAATACCTGTTGTGGTACATCGTATGACTTGAGGGCATGGCAACTTCCTTCTCGGAAGTTTCCACAGGTCCCTTGTGGTACTCCATAGCTGGCAAACTTTATTTGAGAGATCTTGTGCCCAGGTGCACACCATAAATGGGCTTTTGCTGAACTTACTCTGCCAGAGTTTATTCCTGCCCAGTTGTCCATTGCGGGTTGCCCTTCATATATATCAGCACAGACGGTTCCTGCTGTTCTCTGGACCAAAGATATCCAATCTGGATCTCCACCCCATTCTTCAAACACAACCATTACATTCCCAGCTGGCTTCAGCCATGAGCGTGGAACGTGGTACCTTAAAAATAACATGTTCTCATCAGATTTGTTTCGAAACGTAGAACCAAAAGTATAATAGCCTAAATATAAGTTCTTCTCACTGACCATCTCTGAGAGGGCTGCCCACAACCGGTTTGGCATTTCTTGTCGGTGAAAAATCCAGCATAGTTACAAGGTCCACATCCACCCCGTGCTTTGTATGCTGGCCAGTAACGTCCAATGCTCCGACCGTTTATCCATACTTCTCCCTTTCCCATGCTGTTCATATCCAATGCTAATGGACCATCACCTCCTGGTGCATTGAAAGTTGTCTGGAAAAAAAAAAAACACAGCTATTAAGTGAGTTGCTCATCTCTAAAGAAACTCTAGAAAAGAGGGATTCACTATTTTTCCGGGTTCGGGATTATTCTTACCGTGTACCATGTAAGTGGTTGTTGTTTAGTGAAGAAGGATCCTTGTGCCCATTGAACTGAAGAACTTCCACTCTGGAGACTTAAATCTTCTCCTTCCAGACCAATCTGCTCAGAAACAAGACAATAAGGTTAGTGTCTAACTTTTTGTGATTGTCATGGCAAGGTTTTCATTGGTTTGCAGATGATCTTCCAAACCCGAATTTTCATTTTGATGTTAGGAGCTAAACAGGAAAAAAAAAAAAATAATAATAATAATAATAAATAAAAAATAAAAAAATGAAAGCCAACTAACCTTGTAGGACCATTTCCACTTTGACATGTCCCAGGTTCCTGAGTTGAGACCCTTCAGTGTTACTGGACCAAGAACCCCAGCATTCCATGTCTCGAAATGCAGACCAACATTCTGATATTCACAAAACAGGGACAAGAAGGTTAAATGTTATCCGACATTGATAACAATGTACCAAATGGCATATCCATGCTTAAGAGTTAGAGAACTAACCGGCAGACCGACAGCAACACTTAGTAAAGCAAGCTTGTTGACGCCAGCTCTAAGCTTTATATTCTGAGTAAACGTCAATTTAGGAGAATCCAATGACCCATATGCTTTTCCTGCAAGGAAGACAGGTATTCATTGAAACTTTCCATTTAGAGTTACTACTAGAAATTTCAAGTAATAAGTGGTGCTATTTCATCTACCTGTTAGTTGGCCATTGACGAAAACAAGCAAGGCATGCCCGGCTGAGTAAACAGTGAGAAGAGGATAATTTCCGGTCTTCAAAAATCCTTCATCAGAACCTATTGTGATACTGCATAACGGTAAATTAAAAAAAAAAAAGTGTCAAAAAAAATTTTTTTTTTAATGCATGCATTTCTGGATTAACTGTATTGACAAGAAAGAGAGAGGGTTCATATTCTGCCATTACTTACTCTGTCAAGTACCATAAATAATCTGTTTTATCCCATGTGACAGATAGTTGCTCACTTAGCCCATCTGATGCAAATGTGCCACCACTAAAAGCAGAAGCAATTTCTTCATTGTGCGACTGCCAAGTGAATCCTTTATAGACGGGGTTCATCCACTTTACTGAGCTTTGAGCACCAACCTGTACAGAAATTACAATCTCACGTCAACATTTTCTCACACACACACATATACATATATCTATAAGTCATCTCCTTACCCTTGCAGTGTTGTAAACGGCAGTTTTGCAGTCAGGGAGAACGCTGATGGACCAAGGTGGCAGATCATATTGCTCGTTCCCAAAGCTCACTCTTGCGGCATTATTAGTGTCCAAATTTGAGAGGAAAGCGGCACAAGCGCCAGTATTTGACCTGAAGACATGAGCCTAGAAACACAACAGTAGCGACAATGAGACTAAGCACAACAATAAAGCATACAAAATTGGGGGAAAAAGAAATTATCAATGTTTCTCTTCAAGGTAACGAACAAAACCTTACCTCTTGATTATTTCCGAGTTTTGTCACTGTGGGGTCACTAGACACTAAAGCTGACTCAGCTAACTTGATGGCTCTATGTAAATCTCTAAGATGTCCCCATTTTGGTTCCCTTGGTAGGCCTAGCATGGAATAGGCAACCTCAATGAGATCCACATGAAAAATATTTTTTGTTTTGCACGTGTTAAAAAGAATGTCTCTGAAGTTAGGTGCAGCCAAAGACACAAGGATGGTAAACTTTCTCCAATATGGTGTTTAGGTGTCAGTCCACAGGAGCTAAAAGCGAAAATAAAATATTTTAACAGGGAAACAACTTTGACATAAAGCCTAATCTAATTTTTGCATTACCATATTCATCTAATGGAGCATCATAATCATAGCTTGTTGCAATGAAGGGACCACCCGATGTATGGCCGAAATTCGTTCCTCCATGATACTGGTACAAAAGGGGTAAAAAAAAAAAAAAAGTAGGTAAAAAATACAATCTAGGTGACAAAAGACGGAACGTAAACAAGATTTATTTTAGATTAGAATAGAGATTTTGAGTTACCATGTAATAGTTAAAGAAAGCACCACCATTCTGTATAAACCTTGCAACTGCAAAGGCCAAGTCTTCAGCAGGTCTAGTAGGAACTGGCCCACCAAACTCTGTATACCTGTGAGACAAGTTACAAAGTAGTTTTTATAGTAGAGTTTTGTTTTTTTTAGAATATAATGAAAACTTAAAAATTAAAGATAATTGAAGAAGTTTGAAAGAGAGGACAGAGAAAGTCTACGTCTGTACAGCCAAATTGTGTGACTTACCAGCCTGTCCATACTTCTGTCCACATTTTGGGTTTGTATACTTGGTTTGGTTTGTAGTTTTCGCAGTAGAAACCATTGCATGTATCAATCTGTCACACAATACCCCCATTAAAATTAAATATTCTCACATCAACCCACTAAAATTGAAAAATTCTCACATAACTCCCTTTCAAATTTATTTTAGATCTTTTGCAACTACATATATATTTGCAATTAATATCATAACTATTCTAAGAGGGAATATATATATATATATATATATATATATGGGATGAGCTACTATCCACTATCTTAACAGACAACACTGATAACTTTTTTTTTTCTTTTTGTCTGGTAGTATAATAACCACGTAATTTCAACGTAGTATTTTTTAATAATATTTATTATTTACATCAATATTTAAATAATAATATGTTACAAGATTCTATATAAAAAATTTTATGTAAATCAGCTATAAACAAAGCGAGCCTCTTACAATTTTTTTTCAAGAAGATGTCGTCATTTCCTAATAATTTCTACCCTTTAACACCACTCCTCAATAGTCAATTTCGTTGCACAAAAACGAATTTCACAAGAAATGAAAGAAAGAGACAAATCTCCAAACCAAGTAGGACCCTGAATAATCATAAGGAAATGGGAAGCAAGCATTGGCATGCCCCATAATGGCATGAATTGAATTGGGAATGTACAATTTGAAAAGACCAACTAAGCAAACAATAAGAAGGTTTTTTTTTTTTTTTTTTTTTGAAAAGCCCCACCAAACAAACAGAAGGAGAGAGGCGCACTAAATGACTATACATATGGCAGTGTCAGATTGAGAATGACAGTATTAAAAGTCAAAAAAAAAAAAAAAGAGAGAGAGAGAGCTTTTGAGGGAAAATAATGGAAAAAAGTATACATATACATATACATACATACATATATATATATATATATATATATGGCTTACAATTGGGTCAGGGGCATCATCTTGCTTGCACATAACCCATGGGACTCCTGTGTCAAGACCTACTGCCATTTGAGCTGCCCATTTGGTGTAAGCTTTGCCTGGTGCACCAATTTCCCATTCCACTGGTCCATATTCATTTTCTATCTGTTGAAATCCATGTGGAAAGTTTGAAGTATAAGCAACTTTATCTTGACTAACCCAAAAAAGAAAATTGAAATTAAAAATTAACAAAATATATATTTAAGACTAAAACTCAATTAAATTACGTAATTTATTGCTTCTAGAAAGTATATTACAATACCTGTGAGAGAATTATGGGACCCCCTTGAGTTTCAAACAGTCCTTCTGCTTTCATCATGTTGACAATCTTTGTTGTGAACTTTTGCATTTCATTCTTCACAAACGAGTAATTTAGAAATAAAATTAGCAGTTAGAAATACTAATAATTAATTAAAATATATATATATATATATATATATATATATGTGTGTTAGTAATTCTGAGACCTAAAGGAAAGAATTTTGAGAAAAGGGTGTGCCAGATTATTTAAGTATTATAGCTTCCTAACCTTGAAAGGTCCGTTGTCCGTTCTAAAAGCGATTCCTGGAACGTATTTCAGCCAAACTGGGAATCCTCTGTTACATAAAACAGAGCCCAAAAAAAAAAAAAAAATAAAATAAAACAGAGTACATGAATTTCTGTGATGAACCAATAAAAAATCCCTTAAATTTCTCTCTCGTCTTTTTTATTTTATTTTATTTTATAATTTATGAATTGATGTTCTTACCCAAAGTTCCATTCACCACAGATATAAGGACCGATTCGGAGATGAACATATAAGCCAGCTTGTTGAACCAGCTTGATGAACTTCACCAGGTCATATCTATCCTCAAAATAATACTGCAAATTGAAAAAAAAAAAAAAATTTGAAACTTTGATGTTAGTATATTTCAAAAGTTAATTGAAAAAACAAAAGAAAGAAAAATCAAAGAGCATTTTGCATTACTTGTCCTCGAGTAGGCTCATGCCCATTCCAGAACACATAGGTCTGTATAACATCAAGGCCTCCATCTTTTGCCTTCTGTATAAGATCAGGCCACATCTGCAATTTGAACCCAAAAAAAAATATTAAAAAAAAAAAAACACCCCACAAAAAGAAAAATTAAAAAATAGAAACTTTAAGGTCACATCAAGTACTTAATTAAAAAAAAAAAAAAGAACAATTAGAACCCGTGAACCGCATTGGCATTATTTTGTATGATTTAAAAAAAAAAAAAAAAAAAAAGGTACCTCAGGAGTGCTTCTGGGATAATGAATCGACCCAGAAATGAGAATCCTTCTGTTGCCATTAATGATTATAGCTCTGTGGTCATAAGTCACAGAAGCTGTAGCAGAAGAACAGAGCCATGAAAACAACACCAACAAAATGAACATGAACAACATGTTCATGTTCTTGTTCTTGCCTCTCAACATGTCCCACGTTTCAACTCTCAACCCCATTTTTTAAAACACACCCCTTTTATTCTAAAATCTTTTCTTTTGAGTCCTTGTTTCTTTTTTATCTCATTTGTATCAAAATATGGATAGATATATATATATAGATATAGAGAGATAATTGAGGCTTTTGTATATTGAGATGGCAGAGAGAGTTTTGTTGTGGAAAGCTTGGGGAGTTTCTCCCTCCAACTGCTTTTATAAACATTTTTTGAGAATGGATTGGAGACTTTGGAGTTGGAGTTGGATGGGGGGAAGTTAGAGGGGGAGTTGTGGGTCCCACTTTCTTGCCCTTTTTTATTTTTAGTATTTTTTAAAAATTTTTTTTCTTTATGTGGGGCCTATCTGTATAATACACGAAACTTGGATCTTTTTAATGCTTTTGGCTTAGGTATTTACTTACGCGGTATTACGCCTCTTGAGTAGAAGCATTAACAAGACATCAAAAATGTATGCTTTGGACCCGTGGGCAAAAAAGTCACCAAATTAATGCTCTTTTTTAACTGCACATGTCTTACCTTGTTAGCTTGTTTTTCCTTAAGACAAAATATTCTCCCACAATCCCATAAATTTGTATGTAACAAGGGAATCTTTTTTAACTTCACTCAATTATTGTTTTTTCACTTAACAAGGATGCTTGTCATCTTAGAGAAGAGTTTCGTGTTCTCTCGTATCTGTGTTAAGTAATTTAGCGTTTGAAAATATGCACTATTTATATGTATATTTTGTCATAAAAGTAGTGTTGAGAATCTCAAAGATTGCAATACTCTTAGGGTGTTTTTGGTATTTTGATTAAATTTGAAATGTAATTGAATTTTTAGGTTGAAATTGGTTGATTTTTCAAAAACTAATTATAATTTTTTTTTAAGTTTAATGATTTTTTCAGAAAAAATATAAAAAACCAACCATAAAATATAGTTGAGTTCAAAATGAGTTCAAACATCAAATAAAAGCTTATTCTTGAAGAGTGGTTAAAATCTTACTTAAAGAGAAAAGGGATTGTTGGAATTTTACCTTTGAATCATTTTGTACGTAATATAAGATTTTTGATTTGTTGGCACTCAAAAAAAAAAATCAATTTTAAGTGTTGACACCATTTAAGACGAGGATCTTCATTTTCTTTTCTTTAAGGAATAGATCTTCGAAAAACAAAAAGGAGATTCTAGAATTTATTTCCACGATTATTACGTGGCCACAAAATAATTATGCAACTTTACTCTTGTCTCACTTTTCCTTCTACAATTGTTATACTAATGGTGTGTTTGATAAAATTATTTAAGTTAAAATTTTTAAATTTGAGTTGGTTGACTTTTTAAAAATTAGTTATAAATTTTATTGACTTTTTAGAAAAAAATAAAAATTAAAATGAAAAAGTATAGTTTAATTAAAGTTAAACTAACGAGTCAAATACCCCCTAAACTTTTTTTAGTTGAAATGTTGGAATGCCATATATTTTCTATAAAAAAAAAACAAATAATTCGTAATTTCCAAATCAGAAAGAAAGTTATCCATTTGTCTAATGCACTGACAGTTTTGGCCACGTGAAAAAGATTTAATTAAAGGGTATTAAAGCTAAAATTTGTATTTGGATTGTGAAATTTCCATTAAAGAAAAGAAAAAGAAAAACGAAACTTTTATGCTTGTGTAAGCTTTTTTTTTTTTTTTTTTTTTTTTTTTAACAGACCAAAATCTTCGGACAGTTTTAGATAAATGATAATTATTTCGTCATAATCTTTCAACAAAGAAAAAAAAAAAAGAAAATTTAAATAGCAAGTTGCCGCGTCTGTGACGCAGATCCTTTTGACTAAATCTTCCCATTTAATACCTACCCTATCCTATTCACCACCAATCAAAGATTGCCACGTGGACGCACGTTTACCATTGACGTTGTCTTTTGACGTCTCAGTTCACGAGGTCCTTTAAAAAAATAAAATAAATTTAAAATTAAATCTAAAAAAGTTGCTTTTTGTACGTCCTTTTTTTTTTTTTTTTTGGAGGGAAGAGCTGTTTTTGTGAGTCTTTTTTATTACAAAACTGTTCAGATCGCAAAATTCACTGTCCAAAAGCTTGACTTTAAATGGTCTTGTACACGTGGCAAGCGGTGATTCGACATACCTATGATCCTGAAAATTGGTCAAAACTTGGGTAAATGCGAGTCACAGATCGCGTTATGTGCCGTTAGTTGAGGGTGTTTAACTACTAATAATCCAGTTTTTTTTTAATTAATAAAATCCAGTTTTTTTTTTTTTTTTTTTCCTTTTTGGATAATAGATAACTAATCCAGTTGGATCAGTAAATTTTTTTTTTTTTAAATACCTGGATACAAAACAGTTGTAAAAGTTTGGGAAAAAATATTTTTTGAACAAAAAATTAGAAAATATTTTGTAGGATTAGACAATTAAATATTTAAGGAATACATAAGAGAAATTTTTCTTTGAGAGGTTTCAAGATGGAAAAAAAAAAAAAAAAAACTTAAGTAGTACTTCAAAAGAAAAAAAACTTGAGTAGGGAAAAAATATTTTAGCAGGTCAATGACGAAAAACTATTTATTAAACCATGCATTTGAATAAAATTTATTTTAAAGGAATATAAGAAAAAAAATTTAATCTTTGACTCATCCGATAAAAATTATTCTAACGGGCACAAAACAAAAAAAAAATTTAACGGGTGCAAAACAGAAAAATATTAAGACACGTTTAAAAATATAATATTTCGTAAATAATTTTTGAGTACGGGCATATTAGAGAAAGGTGTCCTAAATAGTCTATATTAGAGGTAAAAAATACTTTCACAAGGCAAAGATTTCACCCCCAAAACAGTATCAAAATGCAGGTCGCAATCAAAAAATGTGTTTCGGTCTTTACATGTATGTATATGTTAAATAAGGCATGTTTATTAAAATATTTAAAATCAAATAGAAATCGAGTTAGGAGTACATAAGAAAGGGAAAATGATATCTAAATAGGCGCCTATTTGAGAAAGAGCACCATAAATAGTACAATAAATGTCACATTGGATAACATTAATTTTTATAACATTAGACAACTAGTTCATTGAGGTCATGTTGAAGAAAAAAAAATTTTAATATGTATAAATCAAAAGAAAATGGAATTTTAATGAAACACGTTTACATATATATATATATATATATATATATATATATAAGTAAGAGTTTAAGGACAAAAAAGTAAATTAAAATTAAAATTAAATTAAGTAAGGAACAGTGTTAAAAAGCTACAAAGATAAAACAACTTGACCATTTTTTTTAAAGCAACTCGCATTTGCACAAGAGTAAACTTGAGAAAAAAGTAATGAAAAAAAATATATCTACAAAGGTCACATTTGACTTTTTTTTTCAGAATTAGGAAAAAAATATAAATAGGACATGTTGGATAAAAATTATTTCAGTATGTACGAGTTAGAAGGAAAAATAATTCAATATAACACATTTAGAACTGTAAGATTTTTTCTCAGATTTTATGGATAAAAAACTTATAAAAAAAAGTATTTTAATAAAACAGCTCTCGTTTTACATGAATAATAAGATAATATATATAGCAAAAACCTATATATATATATATATATATATATATATATATATAACTAGATACGTGCAGCTTATCAAAGTACCCACGGATCTGGAGCAATTAATTTAGACAAGCTCATTAAATGTTTTCTTTTCATCAATACTAAAGTAAAATGGCATTACAAAGAAAAGAGATATTAAATTACATTATTGATGGCAGACTATTCACTAACAACAATAATTTGATAATACCTATAAGTCTATGTATTTAATAAAATGGCATTACAAAGAACATTATATATTTTATAATTTTTTTGTGATGGCAGACTATCGTTACCAACAATAATTTGATAACAACAAAAACCCATAAAATTTTAATGGCTAATGACAAAAAAATAAAATAAAATAAAACTTAGGTTCAAATCTTTGGAGTTTGAAGTAAAAAGAAATCCAAATTAGCGTTCTAATTTGAGTGGAAATATCGTATAATCTTATGAACTAAGAAAAACATTTAACGTAATTATTTAATTATTAACATTCAAAGCCAAAAGTGTGTTCCAATTTTTTTTTCATATATTATTGAATTCGATTAAGTCCTATACTATTGTGTATGTAACATAGGACTTTATTTGTTTCAACTGCGTTTTTAATCATGATGTATCAAAATTATATATACGTTTTGAATAAGAACAAGGTATAGAACATTGGCACATTTTTTTTAAAATTTTTTTCTTTTCTTTTCTTCACTTTTTTTCGCACGAACCTTGTGGCAAGGAAATATTTTCTCCTTGTAAGTTAGTTAAACTATTCCGCCGAAAAGTCCACCTGACCCAACCAAAAGCAATATCAAGACGAAAAAAAAAAATCCTCATTGTAGGCCTTTATAGCAAGTAAAAAAAAAAAAAAAAAAATTGGCAACTACAAGTCTCTTATCAAATATATCATTTTCTCGTACTGTAAGTTTTTATCATAAACACTGATAAAAACTTATAAATTAGACCATAGAAATTAATCTAACTATTAAAATACAGTTAGGAAAAAAAAAAAAAAAGGAAATTTCCTACAACATTTTCCCAATATAACATGATACTATTTGATTGAAAATCAGAGGTGCTAACCTAACAAAAATGGTGATGACTTGAGCTACTCATATCATAGCTTGAAATTCAAGGAAATTATTCCTAACTAAAATCAATACTGCATTTGGGTTTTTTTTTTTTTTGGTCGGTTTTCTCCCTCAATGGCTGGCTTCAATATTTAGCATCCAGGAAGGAGTCAAGTCCAAGCAAAAAGAATTGCAGGTAAAAATAATTATAGTAGCAATATTGCTATATACATAAATATAGGACAGTGTTTAGGTGGCTTTATGGCCCACATCTGCCTAAGATTAAGAAAATTATGATTACTAAATTTAATTTCAGAATAGAGGTTTCCATATTTATTGATTATTATTAGAGAAAATCATCCACAAACTCCAAACTCAAAGTTTCACATAATTTTGACAAAAATAAAAGGTTTTTTTTTTTTGCATTGGCACCCCATACACTTATCGTAAAGTTACAATTTGTACTCTGAATTTTTAATTTAAATAATTTACACCATGAACTTATAAATATGTAACAAATTACACCATATTGATAATACTATTAATTTTTTGAATGAAATTGATTTGCGATTTGTACATGAGTTGTTAATTCATGACATAAATAATTATTTTTATATTTGTTAATTAACAATCAATATGCAAGTGAAGTATTAATTTTCATTAAAAAATCAACATTGTTTATCAATGGAGTGTAAATTTCTACAAATTTATAAATTTAGGTGTATATTGTAACTCTATAATAAGTTTAAGGTGGAAGCCAAAATAAAATATGATTACATGCAGATGAAATTGATTTAAACCCACGAACTCCATATATGCATGATTGATTCGACCTAACTTTTTAATTTATAGTATTTTTTTAGCACCTTATCAAATCCAATTCCCATATCAAAAGAGCATATTTATTTATATAAATTATTATAATTATATATTTGTATAAAAAAGTTCTTTAATTAACGAGGAAGACTTTTAAGTCAAACAAACAAAGCCATGAGAGAGCTTTACGGAAATCAATTATATATTTGCATGATTCCGATAGTACCAAATCTCTCCAAATTTCAATTGGACGTGGAGTCAGGATTTTATTATTCATTATGTCTAATTTGTTTATAATTTCTCTCTCAGTATATATAAATATAATATTATATTGGCAGAGAATATTGAGATTATTTTATGGTAAATTTATATAATCCACAATGCAATTGAACACAATACAATCATAATATGGGATTGTTGTCTTGTTTTTATTAATTTATTAATAAATTTTTTGGTGGTCACTTTGTTTCCCATTTCCTTGCTTGTATGGGGATAAAGGAATCAATTGGCAAATTAAAGAAGGAAAAGCTTAAGAATTCAAATTCAGTTTTGATATATATATATATATATATATATATATATGTTTGTATGTATGTATGTATTTAAGTGTTTTAAGGATAAATCTAAATCAAAATAAAATAAAAAAAGGAAGAAGGATCAATAAATTGATATATACTTACACTTATTGATTGAGTTCAAACTTTTTCATAATTTATATTATCGATAATAGTTTTTCTTTAATTATCATCTTCAAGTCTCAACCAAGTGGAATATAAGCATCCTATCCCTGTCCCACCCAATATTTTTGCTTCATTTTTTGTTTGTTAGAAATTAAACGTAGGATAAGATCATATATCAATGTCATATGAAAACATTATTCACACGGAGTATTAAAAAAAAAAAAGTAATTTAAAGATCATTTAGTAGAATAACTCTTTGATCACTTTACAAAAATTAAAAGGGGCAATTACTTTTATTTTTTTTAGTTGTGTGATGAAAACGCCTGATTAAGCATGTTTAACGTTTTCATGTTTTCGTTCTGTTTGTTCAAGTGACAATAAAATTAAAGTTAAAATTTCAGTTAGTTTGCTTTTTTCTTGCTTGTTATACCTAACTTTGAACAGCAAAGCACTAACTATATGTCATCAAGAAAATGAATGTTGACAGAAATTAGTGCTCCGAAGCAAGGGCAGAGTCAGGAATTTTTTTCAAAAGGGGTGTACATTAATTTTTTTTTTAAGATAAAATAAATTTTAGGAAGGATTATGTGAGAATTTTTTATTTTAGTAAGTTTATGTGATGATTTTTAATTTTAGTAGAGGCAAATAGAAAAAGCATAAACTTGTTTTTTTTTATTTGAATTAATATTAGTAAGAATTATATGAAAATTTTTATTTTTAATAAAGATAAAATTAGAATTATATGAGAATATTTTATTTTTAATCTGATAAATTATAAAAATTAAAAGAACGCCCCCTCCCTCAGCGTCTGCTCCAAAGTGATGATAAATGCCTTTACAATATTTGTATACGCAGTCCAATTACGTGGGCCAAAAAAAAAAAAAAAGGGGGGGTGGGGGGGAGGTCCCAAAGCTTCTTTCGGCTTTATCTTATTGGGTTTTCTTGCCCAAAAAAAAAAAGGAAAAAGAAAAGAAAAGAAAAAACAACTAGAATTCTGTTTTGCTTATGAGAACAGAAAGGAGGAAAAAAGAAAAGAAAAGAAAAAGAAGAGTGTTAAAAAAAAAAAAAGAAAAAAAGAAAAAGAAGAGGCTCTTAACAAAAACGGGCTATGATGATCAGAAGCAGTAAATGTAAACCGTACACGTTTTAAGTTTCTCGGCCTTGCATGGGACACAATCACACAAAATTTTTGATAGAAAAACAGATTAGGTATGGATAAAATTATATAGAAATTTCTAAGTTCTAGCTAAAATATATTTATACATATACATATACATATACATATACATATGGCTAAGTCCACTTTTAGAGTAGAATTAAAATAACCAAATTGAATACTTCTCAAATACTATTTTCTTAATTGATGTGAAAGCTTTCTAATCCACTTAGAAAACTTGTACTAATGGCAAGTTGTTGTGTGAATAAATAAATTAGTTTTGATAAATAAATTTAATTAGTGACTATAATTGACTGTATAAATCTCGTATGAATGAAAACTTGCTCACTAAAGACGGCAATTTAAAATCACTCTATTTTATATTTTAATTTATTTCGTTATCGTGTTATAATGGCACAATTAGTTAAGGATCAACTAACCAATCTGTTTTGAAGTATAAATAAATAAAATAAAAAAGAAGATTAAATGAAAAAAAAATGGAAACAGAAATAATCTGCTTCATCGTGGGTGTGATTGGGGGACCGATGCCAATGCTTATTTCTCTTCTAAAGAAGGCTTATGTGCGGATAAAACCCTTTATATATATATATATATATATATATATATATATATATTAATAATGATGTTTATAAGTATTATTGATCTCTTCAAATATTTTATCCTTTTTTATCCTTTTTTTTTATTGGCTTGAAAAGTGAACTACTACCAAGACCAAGAGTTGCATTTTATTTCAATTTATATATATTTTTCATTATGGTGGGGGCCCAAATAATATGAACTAAGGAAAGAGCTTCACGATTCATTGATTCCGCAGCCAAAATAGATACTCGATTTGACTCTTTGATGGATGAATTTCCACTTCAAACGACAACCGAAATGGTCTTTCTATGGTTATCAAGAAATAATCGGATATCGTTTAAAATTCACAAATTAAAACGTTCTATTTTACAATTCTAACATTTCAAGTTTCCATAATTGTATCAAATTTATAAGTAATCTAATCATATTATCAACATCGACGGGTACCGAAAATCTTCTTTCGGCCACCATAATATTAAATTAGAATCTCAAAACAATTTCCTACTTCTAATGGCATAATAATACTTCTTGGTTTGGTGTCATAGGGGATGAAACATGTAAATTAGCGCCAATATATATGTAACAATAAAGTTCCTTTTTTCGTATAATAATAAAACGATTAAATTTCTTATTTGTGTATATATTGGTTTAGTTTAAAACAACATTAGCGATGAATATACGCCAATATATAAGGATAAGTTTTGAGGATAAGGAAACCAAATAAAGCTTGGTCATGCGTATATATTCTTCTTGTTTATGGATGAGATTGCCACGCTACCCATGCATATTCAGTCCCATATCCAATTCCAAACTTGTTGTTTAAGTGAGGTTCGAAACTTACAAATGTTTGGAGTGGGCTCTTGGACCATGAAATAATGTGGGGACATATATAACTCATAATATTAAACTTTCTCAATTGGTCACCCTCACCCACCAGATATGACACAAACCTAGGCCGGCTAAATGTTGCTCTCATGCCTCAACCTCCATCCAAAACTCAAATCAATCACGTTAGCCGCATGAACTCACTAATTGACTACCTCATCCGTCATATTATCGTATTTTTACTTACGTTACCATTTCATTAATTATAAAAATATATCAATTTCAGATTCTACTGTTATTCAAATAAAATATGCTGACAATCCGATTCAGATAAGGACTACCTTTATTTCACATCCTAATTACTCGAGCTACCAATACCTTGATTGTTGTAAAAATAGTAATAATGGAAATTTTCATTATAATAGATTAAGTTCTTGATGAGGGTAATTAATTTACAAGTTAGTTCGAAGAGAAGCATTAGTCATTGTCCATTATTGTTAAGTGATTCATTTAGGTCGAAATTATGATCATTCGCCGATCTTCAAGTATCAATATAATCTTTATTCAATGCTTGGATGAGAATAAAATATGGAAAGATCATTGCAAATATATATATATATATATATGATATTGCTAAATAATAACAATAATATTGTTTGATAATATCATGTTGTCAATTATTTTAGACATCTAATCTGAAATGCAAGAGTCTTAGATGTCATAATCACTTTGAACAAATTTAAAAATTAAAAAAAACTATACTTTCTTATCACTACAAGTCATAGAAAATTATAACATTTATCATTTTCCCACTTCACGTTTCTTTGCATGAGATTCTAGTTTTGAAAACGATCAATCCATATATATATATAATTATATATATATATTTGTGTTATCCCTATCTAATTTGCAATATCTATATGATATTAGAGGCCTTGCCTACGTTCGTATGGTTAAAAGATAGGCCAAAAGCTTATCCATTAATGCGTGGAACCAAATGAGTATGGAATTTGAACACCCCGTTTTTTCCATCATCAAATTTCAAATTCCTCGATGTCCCTTTCCTAGCAGTTGCCTAACTTCGCAACAATAATATTGGTCAATAATAATACGCTTATTGTTGTATTGCCTTTATTAATCCAAAGTTCACACTCACATACATGCATCAAAACAACTATGATTTTTTTTCCCCTCCAATAATACTAAAAAAATATATTGATAACGTATTAGTTTAGATTATATTTCTTTTATCATAAAATCGGTGTAATTATCTACAATCATTATATCGTATGCGTACTAAAGACAGGGTGACAATTATTGGAATACTAGGATGTGAAATTAGTAACGCAACGTGAAGGCGTCGGGGGGGAAGAAAAAAAAAAAAAAGATAAAAACTAGTGATATTAAGTATGAAATACTATTTTAAGTGACATATTAAATATAATTCGTTATTTTCAAGGAATCTGATCAATAATGGGGCTTAGTTCAGCAAAAACAAAAGTATCATGGTGACAATAATGTACTAAAAAAATAGTCCCCAAAGAACTGAATGACAAAATCATTTGACTTCTTTGCTATTAGTAATTGGGATTAGGTTTACTAATTGAAATTCTAACGAACTTTTCTTGTTTTCTTAGGTGAACTTCATATACAGCTAGCTAGTCCAATCTGCATGGTCATTATAATAATTATAATTACAATTATTATTATTATCATTATTTCTTTCTGTTGGTCTGACATAAATATATATATATATATACATATACATATAGATATTTGGCATGCACTTGGCCGGCACAACTAGCTAGCTTTCCTTGACATTGAAACTACTGCAAAATGATGTTTAATTTGTTCAACAACCACCAACAACACAATGTGCTTGTTTTCCACAAGTCCACACCACAACTGGTTTTTTTTTTTTTTTTTTAAATATTGAGAACAAGTTACTCAATTTTATTGCAGTGTACTACCCACCACTGTCATACAACCAAAATGTATAATTTTTCCTTACATTAGAAGCTGGTTGAAATCGAGATCTCCAAATTAGGCCCAAAATGTTCCTTTTGTTAGTTGAGTAGGGACCAGATCCATGTTTGAGTCCAAAGTCTCGTACTTGTTCATCTAACAACTACAGAACTAATGGATTCCGTACACTTCGGCCTTCAGATCAAATTAAGTGGGATGGTTAGCCGGTTTGTTCTCCTCATCGTTAAAGATAGGTATTGCGGTGGTCTGGATTTATAGACAATCTATTACGTAAGGAATTTTGGATTCTTATTTTCATGTAGGAGGCAGAGGGATTTTGGATTCATATTATCATGCGGGAGACAGCAGCCTCTCCTGGAGCTTATCTGGGTACACCACTTTTTACCTTTTATAACTTTAATAAACCTTACCATGCAGGGATTCGGTTTTTATTTATTTATTTGTTTATTTATTAGCCAAAGGAGAGAGGGCCATCTCTGATGACCATATGTGCTTTTGTTGCGTAAAGAAGTCAGGCAGGTTAAAATTGCTGAATCCTAGTAACTAGTAACTTACAGTTTTGTTTTGTTTTTTTTTTGTTTTTTTTTTTTTGTTTTTGTTTTTGTTTTTTGCTAATAGTAACTTTTACAGTTTACATTACTGTCGAGTAGAAGCCAATTGTCATGGGTTCCATCACGATTGCAGTTACATGGGTCACATGACTCGTATCTCAAACGTGTTCTCCTTTAATTTGTAGCTTCTTTTTCCCCCTCAAAATCTTGCCAAGTTAACCATTATATTGGCTGATTTTTTAACGGTTTAAGCTTTGAGAGAGTGACTAATTTTTTTTTAATAACACTAATAAAAAAGTATTTTTATAACTAATATATTGGTTTTGATTATTTTCTTTTACTTCACTTCACGTCACTAATTGCTAGTATTCATGACCAAGTTATTAATAAAATTACCACATGTCATTACGTATAGATATGATTGTTAGTAAAACAAAATACATATAAAGCTCATATAAAAGAAAATAAGCAAATTCAGTACTATATATTTGATTTTGAGCTACCTTTTTTATTGGTGTTATTGAAAAAATTCACCCTTTAGATGAAAATAACTTCTTGGATTAATTGTACGAATGCCTCCTGAATTATGTACCCCATTTTATTTTACCTTAATACATATAAAGTGGATGGAAGGAGCAGTTTGAATGATTTTGTATAATTCAAGGAGTATAATGACCGGTTTTAATAATTCAGGGGGCAAAATAAAATAGGGTACATAATTCAGGAGGCATTCGTAAAATTTATCCTATCTTCTTTTGAGTTAAAATTTCTACAGTGGTACTCAATGGAAAGTTATATAATGTCTCTATGTAATTTTTGTATAAATGTAGCAGTTCAATTTTGGCAAGAATTAACATATTTCCAAATTCTTATTGTAGAGGGTAAAATCTACAATCAATTCAGATTGAGTTGAATTAGGACATGCGATTGTACTGTTGAGCTAACTAAACGCATGTTGAGTTGCCCGAACATGTTAGCTGCAAGATAACAGTAAAGTAAAGTAAAAGATACAAAGAATATAAGAAATTTATAGAGGTTCACTCTCAATGTGAGAGCTAGTCCTCTGTGGTAACTCCAGAGGTTTTACTATATTTGATAAAAAAGTACAGTGAATACCGTAGTATTAAGAATGGGAAGAAAAAAAGATGAGGATTGCAAGGAAATAGAGAGAGAGATTGAAAGGAATAGAGAGAATCGGGGAAAGATGCGAGAATTGCGAGAATTCTTGGGTGATGTGAGGTGATGTCGGATGCCTTGGGCGTATGATAATGCCCTCTATTTATAGATGATGATTTTTCCCCTTCTTGATCTAGGTTGACTTTCCTTGTTTGGAGAGCTTTACCGGAACAAGAAAGTAACATTCTAGGTTGATTATTGACTTGATTGTGCCTTATGTTCGTGTGATTCTTGTGCATGAATGCATAAGGAAGGTTTCTTGATATTTCCATGCAATGATTTTGGATAAGTGCTCGGGTCGATTCGTCGAGTCGATTTCTTAGGTCGCTGGTCTTTGGCTTGACCTAACAAGGTCTTGGGTCAATTTGGCTCCTGAATCGCCTTGATGAGTTACTGAATTAAATCTTGAGTTGATCTCCTTAACTTACGTTGCCACATGGACGGTGAGAGATGAGGTACGAAATCTGATCTTAACACTTGTTGTTACAAAAACAATGATAAAAGACATCAGTGGATCCCACATTTTGCGATTCACATATAGGACATACTCTCCAAAATATTTTTCTTTTTACAATTACACTCGAAGCAAATTATATTATTTAAATTCAGATCTTTACAATTGCACTTTTGGAAAATTAATATTTTTCTATGAATTAAATACAAAAATTGTAGCAATTAATTATGAACACAATAAATTTCGATTATATCTATGAAAATCATTGTGTAATCAGTACCTTGGAAGACATGTTATACAACTACAATACTCAAAGGCAAGGATACAAAACAAGATGTTATTGTTACAAGAAAATGAAATCAACAAGTTGGCAGCCGTTATTAGATAAACATAGCTTACTTTAACAGAAACGTTTGGTTATAGCTTTAAAGGATAAGAATTAAGAAGAAAATGACAGCTTCTTTTTCAACATATATATATATATATATATATATATATTTGTTATATGTAAATACATGATAGGTATTGTATCCGATATATCTATCAATTATAATTATTTTATTTAGAAATTTATAAAAATATCTTATTTACATGTAATTTTTTATTTATAATCTCGTTATATGATTTTATTTAGATATTGATGTGAATAATAAATATCGTTAAAAAATATTAAATTAAAATTATCTAAATATTATAATATTTCATAAAAAAAATTATGAACATCATTTTATAAAAGTGTTGGATAATAATTTATTATATATGTATATGTCATTGTAATATTTAAGGTTCCTTATCTTTATGTCTAATAATGATGCGTACAATTCGATTTGACGTGTAATACTCAAGGGCCTTTCATTTGGCTTGAAATCATGTTCATCTCTTCTTTTATATGCTTAGGCTGGCAATAAATAGACCAAACTTTAGTTATATTTATCATAATCCTGTACTACAGTGCCCAAAAATCCTATCTTGTTGGACCAAATTTATCACAAAAGTAGTGGGAACAGCGGCCAAACAGGTCATGAGACTTGCCAAAGTCTGCTGATTACAATTGAAAATTTTTTGTTTGTGGCCACAATTTAAAGTCTGCTGATTACGATTGAAAATTCTTTGTTTGTGGTCACAATTTATTATATCTCTGAATTTTAACACTGAAAAAAAAAAAAAGTGCAGGCTTATTTTTGGTCGCTGAATCTCCAAAGCTTCTGTGACCAAATATTATTTTCGCTGCCAAAACCTTCCGCAATCGACTTATAGTGACCAAATGGCGATCAAATTATTTTGGTCGTCGAATTCCATGATGACCAAAAACAAGGAATTGATAAGGGAAGGTGAAAATTTTAGTAGTTTTTACTTTTACTTTTCTTTTTAATGTATACAGAAAGGGCAAAGAAAAATAAAAATTAAGACAGTGTCTAATATCGGATTTGTTATTTTTTTTTAATATAAAAACTTATAAAAGAGAATATGGTGTACCTGGATAATCTCATAGAGACAAGACATTCCTCATAGTATAGATCTACTATAATCAAGTGAATTGTTGATATAATATACTCTTGATGAAACTAACTCGAACTGAAAATCTTGTCAAGAAAAAGAATGAGTAATTTTACAACAATATCAAATGTTTTTTTTTTTTTTTTTTCACAATGAACAATCTTATTAGATGAACATAATTAATTCAAAAGATTACTGAAGTAAATGAATGATTAATTACTCCTAGTTAGAATAACTGAGTCGTAAGATTTTATGACTTGTTTCATTATTTAAAAATCGAAAAGTGTCTGCTTGCTCATGATTTACGTGCCACTAGTATAACCAGCTTAAAGAAAATTAAACAAAAATAAAAAACTTTGTGGCTCTGCAATTATTTTGTAGAATCATAATTATATTTTAAATATTGATAACATAAATTAGTAAACATACGATCCTGATTGAAAAATGACGACTCGCAATTATTTTGACGCTAATCCTTATTTAACACCCATTTTTAGATGATCTACATAACACATGTATGAATATGAGTAGTGAATATGCATGCCAATTGCATTGTACTTAACAATCCAATCGCTTTTGCCCTGGGAGACAGCTTAGTGAATACCCTATCCAATGACAAGCAAAATTTAAGAATGGAGTCTTCAAAAAAAATTCCAAAAATACTATTTGTAATTCAAAATAATTGCTATGAAAGATTTTGTATATATTCATTTAATCAGCAAAATACCTTTGTATATATATTTGCTCATATATTTAAAATAATTTTGTGAAAATTACATGATTAATAAATGGGTCGTGCTCGAATTGATAATTTTTTGACATGTTAATAGACAATTTATGATTGAAAACACAATTATTAAATGAGTTGACACGAATACAATACGATAACACGAATTGCGACCACAATTATCCAATCAAAAATATATTCATTATCATGAACCCTGATTACATTCCTAACTAAAACCGACATTTGAGAATTGAGACTGGAGAGTCCAAGCTTTGTGACGTTTAGCATAAAAGGAGAGAGGAGATTGTCATCAACCTTTGCCTTCTAGAAACTAGGCACAACAACTGCGAGTCCATGGTGAAAAATGGGCCTTCTAGAACTAGGCCCAATAAATAGAAGCCCATGGTGAAGTATGGGTCTTAGTCATGATAATTTTTTGGGCTAGCCCAACTGAACGACCAACTTAGTAGATGTAGGCCCCATTCATCCCGTCGTTGACTAAGTTCGTCTTTAGCAAAAAAAAGTTCCTCTTTTGCTTCAAGAAAAGTGCGACCATTTTGATCATGTTTTGGGAAAGGAGGAGAATTTTGTTTAAGTTTTTTAGGATTTTCGTTAATTCAACATTTAATTTAATAATTAAAAAAAAACGTACATGGTTATCGATACGGATACAGTGATAATTAGCCTTTTTTAAAGAAGTCTTTTAATAAATGTCAAAATTTTGCAAAATTAAAAAAAAAAGTCATTTTTTAGTAAAATAATTAGTTAGTGATTGATTAATTAATCATGATTAATTAAAGATCACTAATATTAATGTGTAGTTTTTCATTGATTAAATTTAATGCTAATTTAAATTTAAAAAAAGGCCATTTAAATGATTGTCTAAAACTTGCCTATTTATATTTTGTCATTATCATTAAGTTTGAAATTAGGAAAAGTAACATTTTAATATTTAAGTATAATGTAGAAATGACAAAATCATAATGATTAGATAAAAAGTTATGACACCAATTAATAACAATTACATGTCAAATTTGCTATATTTGATGAAAAATTTGTCTATAAATTTAGCACTTATCAAATTTGCAGCCAAATATAACACTCGTTTAAGAGTATTTTTTTCATCCAAATGTTAAAAATTTGATATTAGCACTCTAATATCCGAGACGCTCGTAGTTGATAGGTTAAATTCTATTTTACGTAATCATCCCATTATTGGTATTTCAAATAAAATAATTCAGCACTTAGCTTTTCGAGTTTTAAAGGTCAAAATTTATGAAAAAAATATAGATATAGGCCTCGTTTGGCTCTTGAGTGAATTTTCATATCAGTTTTTGTTTTTTTCTGAAAAATTTTTGTCTTTTTCTGAAAAAGTTTTTGTCTTTTCTGAAAAGTTAACAAAAATTTTCAACTCAAACTTAAAATTTTTAACTCAAACTCATTCACCAAACGGACTCATAATATATAAATAACCAAACGGACCCATAATATATGAATAACATTATGTGTTAGAGAAGTACAAAATAGAAGAAGATACAAATAATTCATTTTTACACTTTATTTAGGATTAACGTTAACATTTATATGTTAAAGATAATCTTACAACGAAAAGGGAAAAAATTCACTTATGTTAGTGTTTGGAAGACATATTCAATCCATATTAAACTTTAATATACAATACAATGTGTATTTAGTTTCGATCAATATAATATATGTATCATTTAAATATAAATATATTTAAATGATAGACTTACTCATTTTACTATAAATCGACCATATACTCATCAATACATAATATAAAAACTACTCAAATATAAACAACTCACACGTATGTTATATTTAAATACAATTAATGTATATAAATTAAGGACATCTAAATACATATCATATTTTATAGATTACTTCCGAATATAATACAAAATGAATCTATATCTAAACCAACTATAAATACTTCAAAAAGGTGTTAAAATTTCAAGCAAAAAGATAAGGATATAATTGATCAAAACGGCATATATATGTATGTATGTATGTATACACAAATATATTACTATCGCAATCGCGGTCATATCCATGAATTATGTACATTAGCCCATACAATATCTTGTCCCTCCCCATCAAAATTTTTGCTATACCCCATAACGTAGAGAGAGAGAGAGAGAGATGGCCATTCAGATTTGCGGGCACCGGGTATGAAAATTGAAAAGTACCTGTGTTTGGACACACGTATATTAAAAAACTGACAAAACCACCTGTACATTTTTTTTTTTTTGGAATTAAATAAAACCATCTGTATTTATAGACAAATGGTCTTCCTCTACGTCCCAATCGATGTCTCTAGCCCCAACCTCAGGAGTGATCATTGATTCCCCTACGTAGCTTGCCTCGTGATCGTAAATATTCTTCTTTTATTTCCTTTTTGCTATTTTTTTTTTTTTTGGAAAACAACATATTTTTTATTCAACAATAGTTCGTAATTTCGTTAAATTATAAGAAAAATGATATATAGTGTTTTTAATGGACATATGAGATCAATATCGATGATCAATATCAATATATATCAATCATTGATTGAGTGAAAAAATTAATAATTATAATTATCAGTCATTTTTTAAATAAAAAATTCCGTCATTTTTTTAACGTTATAAATGTTTTAAAACTATATTCATCTATCTAATTTTTCCTTCAATTTTCCCTAGCAATGATATTATCGTCATTTTCATATATTATATGGTACAAACTTGGTCGTCTGTGGTCTGCATGTCAGGTTTCAAATTTATATGCTTTAAATATCATATATATTTGATTTACCAAAAAAAATACAATCTGTTATTTTATTTCTTCGTCGGTAGGTACTAAGATATTTTTGCTCTTTTGTAGTTTTTTATTTTATTTAATATTTTAAAAAAATTATTACAGGCTAAAATTAGGACATATACGTGAGTAGACTGGTGGTAGTTTTTTGATCACCCATTTAGCTAGTTACAAAACTTATGACAAAGACCCTTTTTTTTGTGTGTATATATATATATATATATATATATATATTTTGTCTTGTTATATATCTCAACAGAAGAAATCTATATATAGTAATTAATCATATACTTGGGAAATTTAAGGGAGAAAAAAAATGAAGCCATAAAAAAATATATGATCTCCAGGCCATATTACGAAGTGTGGATTTTAAAGAATTCTCTATATCTTTCTCAAACTATCTTTTTTTTTGGCTGGGATTTTGTTTCTATGTCTGTTTTTATTATTACTATTATATGTTATCTTATTTTGTTTTTGGTGCTGTAACTGACATAATTAAAGATCCAGCTGGGGAAGACAGTAAACTGTGAGCTTGCGAATTTACTGCATTAATTTCTTACCCAAAACAGGTACGAAAACGAAATATATACCAAAGTCAATTCATACTGTGAAGACAGTTCCAAGTACTCTATATTTATATATATTAGATAATATCTGGTAAATATGAATTTCAGTTACTGAAAATATAAATTCATATTGAGGGAAATTCATATTTATTTTAGTTATATTTTCTTCTGTATAAATTTATATTTTTAATAATTGAAATTCATATTTATAATAATTAAAGTTCACATACCAGATACTATACGGTATCAAATATAAGACTTTATGTGTGTATATATATTCACCCACATTATAAGGTTTCATTTATCACCAAATCATGAGGTATTTATATCACAACTCCATTTTTACTCAGGTCCTTCTATGGTGCCTTTGTGGCACCCGTACCGATCCACAACTCTATTGTAACTTTTATTATTTTATTTTTCGATATTCGCAAGAATATTATCTCTCAAACACACATGCGTTAACATACACCCTTTAGAATTCACGAGTCTATCATAATTTATACAACTTCAACTTTTGAAATTCACTTCTTACCAAAAATTAAAAAAAAAAAAATTTGAAATTCACTAGATTCAGTGTTAAATACATAATTTGTCATAGTCTCTTCATCAATACAGAGAATTCTTCTTTTAGCACCATAAAATAAAAGTTCTCTTTTACTCCTAGGACGAAATCTCTTTCTTTCTATGCATTCCTAAGAACACAAGCGCATGGTTTCCATTTGATATGTTTCATACCAAAGTAGGTCTTATAACTTCCATTTAAAAGTACCGGACTGTGTTCATAAAAAAAAAAAAAAAAAAAAAACCATTTGACTTTGTAATTTTGGTCTGTTTAACAGAACTTACTAAAAATTACTATTAAAAGTGTTTGGATGATTTATTAAAAGAGTTTTTAAAATTATGACTTTTTGATAAGTTTTTCTTAATAGTTAGACTATATAAACTTCATTTTTAGTATTTTTATTACTAAATTATTAGAAAAGTTTAAATTCATTATTTAAACTTCATAAAAAATACTTACTAAAAAAACCAAACCTTATGTTTCTCTTTTTCTATAGATTAAAAAAAAAAACAAAACAAAAACTTTACCGAACGGATCGCTGACCTTCCTAGCTCTAGGCTTCTATTGGGAAATATAACAAGGTGAAAAACGGTAAATAATAGTATAAAATATGATCAAGAGGGACAGTGGTGCAGGGAAGAAGAAAATAAAAACAGTGTGGACCTAAAGTCCACTTGTGAACCCAATACGAAAATGGAACGACAGAAACCTTATCTAAGAGGACAAATCCTATTGAGATTTTGTAGAGATTTTGGGAAAGAAAATCCAATAAAGAGTAAATGAGATTGTCATGGTCTCGTACTTAAAGAAGATCAATACCTTTCAAATAATTTATGCAATGAATGGCTCCATTAATTTAGCTCATTTGGGTACTAAATGAGAAGAAACACACATACTTGTGTATTTTATGATGTATATATTTTATGATAAATATGTAGAGTAGAGAGAATGAGAAGGTAGAGATGCTTGTTTACTCTACCGAGACTACCTCAACGGATGAGAGAGAATCATAGTTTGGATTGGAGTTCTCATATTCGAAACTTGATAGTGTTTTTATTTCTGCCAGCATGTAGTGTTGGAATGCATAAAAGCATGTACTTCTGATTTCTCTTTCTTTCTTCATTTTTCCCCCAAAAAAAAAAAAAAAAAAAAAGAAATGAGAACCCTTCGGTGAATATCACTGTACATATAGCATAGGGAGTAATTTCAACTTCTTCATAACAAAAATGTAACCATGAAGTACGTCAACAAACCGATAGTGCTGCGCTACTTTTGGTAACTTACGAGCAAATTAATGAAACTCATGTTTGTTTCCTTACTACCTTTTCTTTTGGCTAAAGTGTTTCCTTGGGACTTGAACAAAAATGAAATGAAACAAGAATATATATATATATATATATATATATATATATAGTAAGAAATAAATTGTAGATCAAAACTATTTAAGAAGGAAAGAATTGGCTAATCAAAATTTTTTTAATTTATGAGAGGAGGGCTAAAATGGGATAGGTTGATGGCAAAGCGGTGTGGGGAGGGGTTTGGGTGCAAAGTTTGTCTCTTGCCTGCACATGGCATTCAATGCCTTTTGGCAAATACTAAGGGTGAAGAAATCAGTTTGTTCCCATGCAAATATTTCTAAAACCTTACATATATATAAAAATATGTATATATAAATATATGTATGCATATATGATTCATATATTTGAACCCAGTGCTTTCAACATTAATTGAATTATTTCTCCAGCAAATTGAATATAAATCACTAATTTATATGATTGGCTGTTAAAAACATATATGTGATCCTAATTTGTGTGGCTAAGATCCAAGCTTCAAAGTACATGGCGCGTTTCATTTCTTCACTAGGGCATGTGGGGGTGAAGGGCTTTTTTTTTTTTTTTTTTTGTGAGATAGGGGTTTTATCAATGGGGTCTCTGTAGTAGCAATTCCACACATCTCCCTTTGGTTTATCTCTTTTTCTTTTGTCTTTTTAAATTGTTTGTTTGGGTGTCATGAACTCACGTGAACGCCTTACAATTTCATCTTCTCTCTCTCTCCCTCCCTCTCTCTCTCTCTCTCTCTCTCTCTCTCTCTCTGTGTGTTGTCCCTGATCTCGATTCTTTAAAAGAGTTTTACCACTCCACAGCGTAGGCCCTTTTTTGCCATCTCAATTCTCTAGCTATAGTTTCCACCTTTGCTGGACACAACACTATAAGAAAATAAGATTGTTCTTCTCTCTCTCTCTCTCTCTCTCTCCTCCTTTCTCTCTCTTGTTTGCTCAATGGATCCACCTTACCACAATTCACCACCTTTCTCCTTTCTTGACCTGAACGTGGAAGATCATCATGATCAAAACCATCACTTATTCAATCTAAACCCTCAAACTTGTTCATCTAATTTATCTCTCTCATCTCCTTCCAATTTCATGAATATTCCACCTCAAGAACATCAAGGGCAATTTTACTATAGAGAACCACAAAGAATTCATCAACTTCTTCAAGTACAAGATCAGGTACATCCATACATAATATGTATATGTGCGCATATATATATATATATATATGTTTATCATAAACTCAACTTCAGTTTTTCTTATTTTATGTTTTTTTTTTGTCTTTTAATTTTTAGGCTGATAATCATCACAAAATTGTTTCATTCGGCGGATCGTCGTGTGATCATCTGAGAGCTATAGAGAGTCGTGAATCTGATCACCACCATGATTTGAAACTGAGCATTTGGAAAAGTACTACTACTACTGAAGATGAAAATGATGGTGACAAAATTAGTCACGTGACTAGTGATCAGAAAAACGATAATACTATTGACTCAGTTAAGTGGATGCCTTCAAAGATGAGGATGATGAGGAAGATGATCATCATGAACCCGGATCATCATCAATCAAGCACCGACCGTCACGATACGCCGATAAACTTCACTACTCACAAGTTTGATCAAGTCATGAAGAAGCACCCGACATCGCCGTTAGGCGCCGATCACAGCAGCAGTTCTTCCTCAAACAACAACAACAACACAATTAGGGTTTGTTCTGATTGTAACACCACCAAAACCCCTCTTTGGAGGAGTGGACCTAAAGGTCCCAAGGTATAATTTCTTTGAATTTTTTTTTTTTAAAATTGTAATTTCTTCATAATTCATGTTGTTCATATTATAATTAAGCAACTAATTAAGATCATGGTCTCTCATATATAGATATGGTAACAAATTATAAATATTAGTAAAATTAATTATTTTTTTTGGTGCAGTCGCTTTGCAATGCCTGTGGGATTCGACAAAGAAAGGCGAGAAGAGCTATGGCGGCAGCGGCGGCTGCAGCTAACGGAACAATTCATTCCATGGAGGCAACCTCCATGAAGAGTGGTACTAAAGTTCAAAACAAAGAGAAGAAGTCGAAAATTGGCGGCAACGGTGTTGTTCCACAATTCAAGAAGAAATGCAAACTCACCTCTCCATCTAGGGGTCGGAAGAAGCTTTGTTTCGAGGATTTCGCTATAAGCTTGAGCAACAACTCCGCCGTGCAACGAGTTTTCCCTCAAGACGAGAAAGACGCCGCCATCCTGCTAATGGCTCTATCTTATGGACTTGTTCATGGATGAGGGATGTTCATCATCAATAATGTTAATCTCTCCCAAAAGATTTAGAAATTCCCTTTTTTTCCTTTATCAGTTTTCTTCTATATGTAGTTTTAGACCTAAGGCGTATCCAATATGTGTGAAGTGAGTATGTTATGGAAGAGAGAGCAATTAGATCGTGTGTGAGAAAATCGAATTTCAATAAGAAAAGAAGAGAGTGAAGAAAAAAAAAGAAAAAAAAAGAGAGAAATAAATTGTTAGTAGTGCACTTGTGATCTTAGGAGATGCTAGCTATGGCATGTGGACAAGTTGATAACCAAATCATGATGGGTCTCTTGTTCGTTTATGTTATCATACTTAATTAATAAAATCTCAAAGGTTTCTTATTATTTTATTGCTAATTTATTTCCCTTTTCAATATCTCAGAGTCATTCCTATTAATGCTACTAATTTTAGGCTACTTCTTTTTTAATTAGGGACTATCACTTGATTATATTAATTATTTAGAGATCTCAGGTTTAAGTAATGTCGTACTTTAAAAGTTCACATTTCTGACATTTACTTTGTGTTGATAATCTCTATATAAATCTGGACTTGATAACTGATGAAGCTCCACAATCAAGATCTTTTTTAATCATACCTTCAGGTTCTAGTCGATATTATTGCATGAGACTGTTTGGTTCACTGCACAGGAACGCAGGACGTATACCACTGATTCCCAAGTAATGGTAATTAGTTCAAGGATTAAAAGAGAGTGTTAATGTAATTAAGCCGAGCTTAATTAGATGGGTTTGAGATCGAGAAAGCAACAAAGACTGAACAAGAGAGGCGTGTATATATATGATGATGGTGATGATTCAGAATAAAGAAATTCAGCTTTTTTCTCTTGAGCCAAAAAAATAAAAAAAATAAAAAATAAATCAACCTTTTTTTTTGGTTATGTGAAGGATCGCCTAGAGGATTGTACCTTTGTCGCAGACAGTGTCTGTATCAAAAATTGCTGGTCAGAGGGTAGAAAATTCGAAATAGCAGTAGTATAAGAGAGCGACGACACCTTTATATACATTGTGTGCAGCAGACTAAAAAGGCCAATCCCCACCATCAACAGACAAATGTTGATCACGCACACACACACACTATATACACACACACACACACATATATATATACATATATATATGTATAATGGTGATCTGTGAACACGGTACTCTTGGATATATATATATAAAGGGGCTATGTTAAAAGATGATGACAGAGCTGACTTTTTTTAAGCATGGCAGTGTTGGACCTATATACAGTGGATTAAAAATTAGAAACCCTAGCTTGCCAGCTGCGTTGTGTTGGTTTATAGAACATCGAAAACAATGATCTTATAGGTGTGTTTTTAACGAGAGGCGTGATATGATATTTATTTTATTTAATAATATTAAAAGTGGTATAATTAATATTAACATAGATTTTATTTATATATGAGTATTACACATTTTTAATGTCTTTGTTTATATAACATAAATGTTATACTACAACTTTCGACCTTGTTATGACCTTGTTTCGACGTTAATTCGTGAAAGACCTTTTTAAACCGGTATATGATATATATACTTGCACGATATATAATAGGTGAATTGTATACAAATACTTTAACTTAGATTACTTGTAATGCAATTTGTATTTCTTGGCTTACCGAATATGTTCTCTCTCTCACTCTCTGTCCTTATATATATATATATATATATATATATATTATATTCTTATATGTATGAGTGGGTGATGATTAAGATGTGTTGTTCGATTCAGTAAATAATTGCTAGGTTGTAATTATTGTTACTTGTGTAAGAGGAAATAGTAATTGGCGGCCATATAAATGTTAACCCAAGTAGTAGTTCTGGAATTTACTCATCATGGCGGATTTCTTGAAGAGATATATAGTTAACGTACTTGTGTACATATGTGGAGACAGTCACGTGACATGTATGCTAGATAACATATAGGTACCACCTTAGCTGAAATACTCACTTTTATTATACAAGTCATGCAAATTACAATAGTATTTTTACTAGGTCAAAACAACATGATGATTTTGTTTGAAATAACATAGGACTTATGATATCACTTATTAAAAAATAAAAAAATAAAAACACTCCAAAATGTTCGAACCAGAAATTTTTACTCGTTGAGCTAGTCCTAACAAGATAAAAACAACATGATTTTGTGTTGAAAGAAAGAATAGGTCAACACAAGTCTAGTTTTCAAAATTTTGAAAGAATATATGCTCAAGAGAATGTGTAAACCAATATTTGAGACGGGTATATAGACATGTATGTAGATAGAGTCGCTGTTCATCCGAGAAGAAGGGAAAAAAAAAAAAAAAAAAACCAACAACAACAACAAATACTACATGTCGTGTCCAAGAAATTCTAACAATTGGATCTGTCCTTTACACTCGCAATATTTTAAAAGGCGGACTTATCTTTTTCAATATAAACGACAACAAACTTTAAAATAAAATGACATGTCGTTTCATTTACAGACGACAGGTTGCAAAGTTTTAAAATGCGAACTAGACGTTGTTTTCCCGACTAAAACGACAATAAAAGTACAAAATACAACCGACATGTCGTTTTACTCCTAGAACGGTATCAATATATGAGACGAAAAGGGGTGTCGTTTTGAAAATTGACGAGAACAAAACTCAAATCTAAACGGATTTACGCCTCTTTTTCTTCCGAGATCTCATTGTGTCACTCACAAGGACATCAAATTTTCCAAGTATGATTTCAAACGGACAGAAAGCTTTCTTTTTGGATTTTTCTCATTAATATCCCAAATTTGAATTCAAAATTCAGAGAACAAAATAAGAATTTTTAAAACTTGAATAATAAAGTAAGAATAAGGGTGTGTTTGGAACTCAGGTTTCAACTTAAAATTTTCATCTCAGTTTTATATTTTTCTGAAAAGTCAACAAAAATTATAATTAGTTTTTGAAAAGTCAACCAACTCCAACTTAAAAATTTCATCTCCAATTAACTTACCAAACAGAGGCTAACCTTAAGCTTATGTTTAGTAGAATCGAAAAGGGAGTGTGTGCAAAAAGATCCAAATGTGGAAAGGGAAATTGTTTTAGGTGGGTGGTAGAGAAGTGTTGATTAAGGTGGTTGCCCAAGCTACATCCACATATGCTACGAGTGTGTTCAAAGTCCCTACCACTTTATGTGATGAGCTGCAATCTCTTATTGCGTGTTTTTGGTGGGGAGGGAATTGTGACGATAGGAGGACCTACTGGGTTAGTAGAAAGAGGCTGTGTATGGCAAAGCTTGAAGGAGGAATGTGTTTTAAAGACTTGGTTTGCTTTTAATAAAGCGTTGGTAGCCAAACAAGGGTGGAGAATGTAATACCCGAGAATTTTGATGACTCTAGATTTCCTTTGAATGAGGAAAATTTAAGTCTAGATCATGTTTGGAATAGAATATCGGTATAAGTTGAGTTCTCGGTTAATTAGTTACGAGACTCAACGATGGATTACTGAGCCAAGTATAAGGCATTTTAAGGAAAATAGCGTGATGAGATTTCATGATTCCATGTTGGTTAAAATTTGACCAAGAAAGTCAAAGTTGACCAAAAACAGTCAAGGTATGACTGTACAGTAATAGGATAAGCGGTACGAGAAATCTACTGCGAAAATTGTCTTTTTGGACAAGATAGCTAGAATAAGCTATGAAACCACCCTAGAAAAATCAAGCACACTAAGTTGGATATCAAAGTCCTAATGACTTTCAGAAATAAGAAGAAAATTTTTACAGTCCATTTTTACTCAGATAAATTTTGGACTGCAGTCAAGCAAAACAGTACTGAATTGTACTGTATATTAGTGAACACAGTATTAGAAATATCTGTGTTGGATTTAAATTGGACTGCTTTTTCAAAAAAGTAGCCAAACGAGGCCTTAGGATGACATCACCTACCTTTTGATTTATGACATCATCCCATTTTTGAATTATGACATCATAATTCCATGAACCAATCCTTGAATGACAAGTGTCTTGTTCTAGAAACTTCTTGCTTGTTCCACAAGGTGATGGCCGGCCACCTAGCATGCCCTTTTGGCAAAGTTTCAAAAATTTAGGGGTCAAAATGCAATTTTTGAAAGTTTCCATTTGCCTATAAATAGGGGTGAGCATTATTCACAAAAAAAAATGGGAAAAATCAGCCAAACTCTTGCCATTTTCTCTCTCAAAAATCCGGACTTCCAAGGGTGAGCAAGAGCAAAGAAAAAAATTTGAGAAACTTAGGAGTTTTGATGTTTGTAGTCTTCGGTTTCCCCTAGCAAGTTCAAGTAGAAATTTTGGCAGTTTTTGTGCCAAATTTTGGGGCCAACAGCCGGCTGCCAAGGGGGGGTGAGTGAGTGAGAAAATGTGAATTTAAGAGGGCTTATCTTAGGTGCAAGCAGCCACCAAGAATCAGCCAATTTTGGTGCCAATTGGTGCAACAAAACCGGCCTTGGGTGGTGTCCTAGGAGGAAAATTTTTGTGACCAAACCCTAGCCTCAATTTCTTCAATAAATCAAGGTAAACCATTCTAGACCTTAATCTCTTTCAATTAAGCATTCAATTTGAAATTTATATGTATTTCAAGTTGAAATTGTAAGAGCATAAGCTCAATTTAGTTTAATGCCCTAAGTTAGATTTAGGGTTTGTGCTTGATCTAGAATTAGGGGTGGTTTGAGCTTGCATAGTTATATGCTTATGTTTGCATGTTAGGTGTTTGATTAATTGCTAGGGTTTTTGTGCTTAATATGTGATGATGATGAATGTCCCCAATCTGCCCTAGTGTTGGAGAATGATGATCTAATGTATGCTAGGTTGCTAGAATCATGCTAGAATGATTTTTGAATCAATTTGTGCAACCTAAACCATGCAAACCCTAAAGGGTGATTATGTAAATAATGGTTTGCATGGGTTGGTTAGATAATGTATTTAAGGAAAGCTTACGTTAGAAAAACATTGCATGGCTGTTTTTAGGCTCCCGATGCGGTCGGTCGAGGTAGGGTGCTCGTATTAGGCCGAAAATGAATTTTAACCCAAAAACTGTCATTCTCGGGTGGAATCTGCCCTGTTTCGGGAAAATCGAATTTTGAGGCCTTTAGAGGCCGAATTTGTTAAAACTCAAAACACAAAAGTTGTTGGGAAGGGTTTTTCCTAGTGGACAACGCGGGCAGTTTTCCAAATTGAGGCTCCAATGGCCTTCGTTTTTACAGAAAACCGAGACTAGTCTGCCCAGACCTAGTTTACACGACCAGTCAGTTTCAAATTAAAACTGACAAGAATACAAGCAGAACTGGATTTTTCACAAAACATGAAAGTTTTAGGATTTTTCGAGATCTAAAACTTTCATGAAGACAACTTTTTCAAATTCAATTCAGATTTTTATACTGACATGGATTTCTAAAGAGTGTGCAGGAAACAAGAAATTCCTGCACATGATTTTCTAAAACAATACAGGAAAACTGTATTTTTGCACCAAAATCAATGTTTTGACTGTGAGAACTGTCCCAAAGGCAGTTTTCAACAGTTAATAATTTTTACAAACCTTTCTCAAAGAATTACAATTTTTCAAAGTTAAACTAGGGTTTTTGTACAAAAATAAACAAAGAGAACCATGTTTTTCCAAAGTAAAGAGAAAAACAAGTTTTTGAATTCAAAAGTTATCTTTCTTTCGGTAACAAGATAATGATGGACGGTGACCGGGAAGGATACCCGAGTTACTGGACGGGGCCCAAAGCCCAAGGTTGACTTAGGATAATTGAACTAAGTTTGGTTACCTCGAGGGTTACTCAAGATAACCCAACAAGGTGTTAAGATTGGGTTTGGATCTAAAACCCAAAAGATTATGGATAGATAACCAGGCATAGGCCAAGGTTAGGATGATAACCTAACCCTATTCATGTATGATTGAGATTAATACCCAAGGTTACCTTATGTAACCAAGTAAGCTATCATAAGTATAGGGGGGACATATAACTAAAATTATGAATGGATGTTGGTTAGGTCACCAGCATCTTAAGGTTTTAATTATGAAGCCTTATGCTATGTCCTTTGACATAACAGGAGATAGCCCGTTGTTGTGCCTCAGCTTGGAGTCGCATGAAATAGGACACAGCTAACCAAGTAAGTACAACTCCGCCTACAGCATAGGCCCTTTGTTGTTACTTGCCTAATATGTTATAGGTTATGTTATGTTATGGTATGTTATGGTATGTTATATGTTATGTTATGTTATGGTATGATATGTTATGGTATGCATGTTATGAGGAAGTATGTTATGTTATATGTTTTAATAGTGTAACATCATGAAGCATGTTCACTAATATTGAATCGCATGGTAATAACAAGACAAGTAAGGTGTTGTGTCGTACCGACTTGCCACAAATGCGGGTTTAAATGGTATGGTTCATGGTTTGAGTTGGATTGGATGGCTACCTAAACTACTCCATGTTAAACTTTGTGTTTCATGGTTTGAGTTAAAATGGACTGCTGCCTTCAACTATTCCTTGGCTATGTACCACGGTACGAGCACACATGATAAGTAAAGGAATAGAACTAAGCTAAGTTAGGAATCCATATTTGATTCATAAGAGGTCATAATTGATTCATGCATAATAATATGTATTTTGCGTCGCGGATGTACCAGTTGTACTTGCTGAGCGAAAGCTCACGTCTTACGTCTATGCTGTAGGAAAGCAACCTGCCAGCAATCTCTGATGCAATACTGTGGAAGGCTGGTGCTGCGGACTGTGAAATGTGGGATGGACACTGCCACAAATTTTGAAAAATATATACTCTATAAAATATGTTGTAATGAAAAAGGGTTTTCATATTTTCATGATGATTTAAGTGTGAATGACCAAGTTTATGTATGTATGGCAAGCAAGTTGCCTCTTGTGGTACCAATCCGCATTAAGTCGGATTTGGTCTACAATTTGATTATGATGGCATTCAAGAAGGGTTTGAAAGTTTGGTACTCGAGTAAGTACCTATCAGTAAGTATGAGTTTGAGGATGAAGTTCAAGTTGAAAGTTTTAAAATAAAGTTTAAAAAAAAAAAAAAAAATTTCCCCCAAATTTTCCGCAAGTTTAAGTTCAGTATGTAAGTAAGGTGACGACCCGGCGTGGGAAGTCGGGGCGTTACAGTTTGGTATCAGAGCAGAGTTCCTGCCATCCAATTTCACAGTTCTGCTGCCAGCACCACAGTTTTGTAAGTTTGTTTTCTTACTTTGTTTTATAAGATTTTTATAATGGCATGTACCTGGTGTTAAATTTGGGTCGGACTAAAGAGGACCACGAGGCTCCATTGACATTCGGAGGAATGGAGGAGAAGCTTCGCATCTTCAATAAGACTCAAGGAGTGGATGCACGATATGGAGACCCTCCTCAGATTATGTCTTGCAGGGACGTATCTTCAGGATATGCTTGCCAGTTGAGTCGACGTCTAGTCAAGGAAGCTCGTGCAAGGAGCTTTGGCCAAGAGGATCTTGAGAGGAGATTCCTAAATGGATTTCTTGACGACAGCAAGGATCGCCCATGTATTACCGCGATATCAAGATGTACTAGGATATGTACATGAGACGATACGTCAGCTATGTTGCAGCCTGACATGCTTATCCGAACGAGTTTATGGGCTTTTATTGCCAGTAAATCAGAGTCGTACAGTAGAAGCGTGATGGATAAACTAAGCTTATGATATGATGATCGCTAGAATAGCAATAAGAAATGAGTAGGCTCTAAGATTAGATAGCCTATCGCCTCATTTTGGGTATAGTAATCTTTCCATTTAAGGAATTGATTAAGATTATGGAAGTTAAGTTTTCTGATTGTGAAACTTTTACTCCATAAGAGAAACATTGAACATGGGGAAAATTTTGAGGATGCCTTAGTTTGGGGGTAGCAAATAAGCAATATGCTACCAACAACAATTTATTAGGCTATGATTTTTTTTATGATAAGAATGATGATTATGAGATTTGATAATATGAAGTTAACGAGGTTAAGGTCGATGGCACCAACCCTGAAGTCGACATATAATGGATGATTAAGGTCGACTGTAGACAACCATTTAAGTAATGGAAATTATGAGATGATGATTGGGAGTTTTAGATATCCCTTAGAACTATGATTATGCCTTTGAGATTTAAAAAAAAAAAGAAATGCTAAAGGCAAGAAGAACGTTTCTACTAACTAACAAGTAGCTAGTTGATACAAGGATACCTTTCATTGCATCACTTGAACAGTAATATGTTTTCAATAATACTATTTATTATTGATTTTCATGATTGAATTGGAAAAGATTCCAAAAAGTATCTTAAATATAATAACATATTAAGATACATGAAAAGACAAGTAACAGTAAGGTGTCGTACCAACCTCCCGTGATCGTGGAGGCTACATGTTTCAGTTGTGATCTTGACCGTCCGTGATCGTGAAGGGTCAAGACTATAAGACCTTTCGTAAAATCGCAAAGGCTTATAAAATTCCCAGAACTGTTAGGGACCTTGCAAACCTTAACTTTGTCTGGAGGCTGCGCGCATTTGGTACGTACACTATGGGCCCACATGTTAAGACAAGATAATAAGACACAAAATGCTTTTCAAATATGAAAAAGCTATGTGATATGATATGTTTTTAAAGTATGGAAAAGTTATATATATGCTTTTCAAACATGGCAAGTTATATGATATACTTGCTCAGTTTTTCATGTAAATAGTTCTTGTGATGCAGTATGAAAGGAAAGCATGAAAGTATGTCAGTTAGTATGAAAGTATGTATGCAGTATGATCAGTAAGCATGATGTAAGTATGAAAACATGATGTAAGTATGAAAGCATGAGAGTATGAGGACTGAATTATAATGATATAGAAGGAAGATTATGGTTCTATATAAAAGACATGATCCCATTATGGTATTAAAATGGGAACATGAACAAGTTATTCAATCCATAGTAATTTGTTATGGATTGATGGTGGATTTGAAGAAAAGCCACTCAGGATTATTCGAATTTTCGAGGACGAAAATCTTTTAAGGAGGGTAGAATGTAATACCCGAGAATTTTGATGACTCTAGATTTCCTTTGAATGAGGAAAATTTAAGTCTAGATCATGTTTGGAATAGAATATCGGTATAAGTTGAGTTCTCGGTTAATTAGTTACGAGACTCAACGATGGATTACTGAGCCAAGTATAAGGCATTTTAAGGAAAATAGCGTGATGAGATTTCATGATTCCATGTTGGTTAAAATTTGACCAAGAAAGTCAAAGTTGACCAAAAACAGTCAAGGTATGACTGTACAGTAATAGGATAAGCGGTACAAGAAATCTACTGCGAAAATTGTCTTTTTGGACAAGATAGCTAGAATAAGCTATGAAACCACCCTAGAAAAATCAAGCACACTAAGTTGGATATCAAAGTCCTAATGACTTTCAGAAATAAGAAGAAAATTTTTACAGTCCATTTTTACTCAGATAAATTTTGGACTGCAGTCAAGCAAAACAGTACTGAATTGTACTGTATATTAGTGAACACAGTATTAGAAATATCTGTGTTGGATTTAAATTGGACTGCTTTTTCAAAAAAGTAGCCAAACGAGGCCTTAGGATGACATCACCTACCTTTTGATTTATGACATCATCCCATTTTTGAATTATGACATCATAATTCCATGAACCAATCCTTGAATGACAAGTGTCTTGTTCTAGAAACTTCTTGCTTGTTCCACAAGGTGATGGCCGGCCACCTAGCATGCCCTTTTGGCAAAGTTTCAAAAATTTAGGGGTCAAAATGCAATTTTTGAAAGTTTCCATTTGCCTATAAATAGGGGTGAGCATTATTCACAAAAAAAAATGGGAAAAATCAGCCAAACTCTTGCCATTTTCTCTCTCAAAAATCCGGACTTCCAAGGGTGAGCAAGAGCAAAGAAAAAAATTTGAGAAACTTAGGAGTTTTGATGTTTGTAGTCTTCGGTTTCCCCTAGCAAGTTCAAGTAGAAATTTTGGCAGTTTTTGTGCCAAATTTTGGGGCCAACAGCCGGCTGCCAAGGGGGGGTGAGTGAGTGAGAAAATGTGAATTTAAGAGGGCTTATCTTAGGTGCAAGCAGCCACCAAGAATCAGCCAATTTTGGTGCCAATTGGTGCAACAAAACCGGCCTTGGGTGGTGTCCTAGGAGGAAAATTTTTGTGACCAAACCCTAGCCTCAATTTCTTCAATAAATCAAGGTAAACCATTCTAGACCTTAATCTCTTTCAATTAAGCATTCAATTTGAAATTTATATGTATTTCAAGTTGAAATTGTAAGAGCATAAGCTCAATTTAGTTTAATGCCCTAAGTTAGATTTAGGGTTTGTGCTTGATCTAGAATTAGGGGTGGTTTGAGCTTGCATAGTTATATGCTTATGTTTGCATGTTAGGTGTTTGATTAATTGCTAGGGTTTTTGTGCTTAATATGTGATGATGATGAATGTCCCCAATCTGCCCTAGTGTTGGAGAATGATGATCTAATGTATGCTAGGTTGCTAGAATCATGCTAGAATGATTTTTGAATCAATTTGTGCAACCTAAACCATGCAAACCCTAAAGGGTGATTATGTAAATAATGGTTTGCATGGGTTGGTTAGATAATGTATTTAAGGAAAGCTTACGTTAGAAAAACATTGCATGGCTGTTTTTAGGCTCCCGATGCGGTCGGTCGAGGTAGGGTGCTCGTATTAGGCCGAAAATGAATTTTAACCCAAAAACTGTCATTCTCGGGTGGAATCTGCCCTGTTTCGGGAAAATCGAATTTTGAGGCCTTTAGAGGCCGAATTTGTTAAAACTCAAAACACAAAAGTTGTTGGGAAGGGTTTTTCCTAGTGGACAACGCGGGCAGTTTTCCAAATTGAGGCTCCAATGGCCTTCGTTTTTACAGAAAACCGAGACTAGTCTGCCCAGACCTAGTTTACACGACCAGTCAGTTTCAAATTAAAACTGACAAGAATACAAGCAGAACTGGATTTTTCACAAAACATGAAAGTTTTAGGATTTTTCGAGATCTAAAACTTTCATGAAGACAACTTTTTCAAATTCAATTCAGATTTTTATACTGACATGGATTTCTAAAGAGTGTGCAGGAAACAAGAAATTCCTGCACATGATTTTCTAAAACAATACAGGAAAACTGTATTTTTGCACCAAAATCAATGTTTTGACTGTGAGAACTGTCCCAAAGGCAGTTTTCAACAGTTAATAATTTTTACAAACCTTTCTCAAAGAATTACAATTTTTCAAAGTTAAACTAGGGTTTTTGTACAAAAATAAACAAAGAGAACCATGTTTTTCCAAAGTAAAGAGAAAAACAAGTTTTTGAATTCAAAAGTTATCTTTCTTTCGGTAACAAGATAATGATGGACGGTGACCGGGAAGGATACCCGAGTTACTGGACGGGGCCCAAAGCCCAAGGTTGACTTAGGATAATTGAACTAAGTTTGGTTACCTCGAGGGTTACTCAAGATAACCCAACAAGGTGTTAAGATTGGGTTTGGATCTAAAACCCAAAAGATTATGGATAGATAACCAGGCATAGGCCAAGGTTAGGATGATAACCTAACCCTATTCATGTATGATTGAGATTAATACCCAAGGTTACCTTATGTAACCAAGTAAGCTATCATAAGTATAGGGGGGACATATAACTAAAATTATGAATGGATGTTGGTTAGGTCACCAGCATCTTAAGGTTTTAATTATGAAGCCTTATGCTATGTCCTTTGACATAACAGGAGATAGCCCGTTGTTGTGCCTCAGCTTGGAGTCGCATGAAATAGGACACAGCTAACCAAGTAAGTACAACTCCGCCTACAGCATAGGCCCTTTGTTGTTACTTGCCTAATATGTTATAGGTTATGTTATGTTATGGTATGTTATGGTATGTTATATGTTATGTTATGTTATGGTATGATATGTTATGGTATGCATGTTATGAGGAAGTATGTTATGTTATATGTTTTAATAGTGTAACATCATGAAGCATGTTCACTAATATTGAATCGCATGGTAATAACAAGACAAGTAAGGTGTTGTGTCGTACCGACTTGCCACAAATGCGGGTTTAAATGGTATGGTTCATGGTTTGAGTTGGATTGGATGGCTACCTAAACTACTCCATGTTAAACTTTGTGTTTCATGGTTTGAGTTAAAATGGACTGCTGCCTTCAACTATTCCTTGGCTATGTACCACGGTACGAGCACACATGATAAGTAAAGGAATAGAACTAAGCTAAGTTAGGAATCCATATTTGATTCATAAGAGGTCATAATTGATTCATGCATAATAATATGTATTTTGCGTCGCGGATGTACCAGTTGTACTTGCTGAGCGAAAGCTCACGTCTTACGTCTATGCTGTAGGAAAGCAACCTGCCAGCAATCTCTGATGCAATACTGTGGAAGGCTGGTGCTGCGGACTGTGAAATGTGGGATGGACACTGCCACAAATTTTGAAAAATATATACTCTATAAAATATGTTGTAATGAAAAAGGGTTTTCATATTTTCATGATGATTTAAGTGTGAATGACCAAGTTTATGTATGTATGGCAAGCAAGTTGCCTCTTGTGGTACCAATCCGCATTAAGTCGGATTTGGTCTACAATTTGATTATGATGGCATTCAAGAAGGGTTTGAAAGTTTGGTACTCGAGTAAGTACCTATCAGTAAGTATGAGTTTGAGGATGAAGTTCAAGTTGAAAGTTTTAAAATAAAGTTTAAAAAAAAAAAAAAAAATTTCCCCCAAATTTTCCGCAAGTTTAAGTTCAGTATGTAAGTAAGGTGACGACCCGGCGTGGGAAGTCGGGGCGTTACAGAGAATTCTTACTCACGTCTTAATTACATGGTTACTTTACTCACCATTTGGTTAAGATGAAGATCCATGTTTGGCGTGGCATTTTTGATGCTCTACCAGCTGGCTAACAACTGTCCCAACGGGGGAGTTAAGGTGAGTAATCTCTGTTCAGGATGCTTCGGATGTCCGGAAGATGTTACACATGCTCTTTGGTCATGCCAAGAGTCGGTCGAGGTTTGGCAGAACCCTTCTCTTTGGATAGTATTGAAGACTTTCCCTTGTGGTCCTCTTTAGTGCCTTATGCATGTTTCTTGCTGTTAGAAGTTCTCTGTCTGATATTAATATCTTCTGCACAATCTGCCTGGTGTTTATTGGCAAAGACGCAACAGGTTAGTCTTCGAAGGCAGTAAGATGTGTGCTGCCGAATTAGTTAGTTGGGCTGGGAAACTCATGGTGATTGTTACGACCCGATTTTTTAGACCGTTAACTAGCTTACTCATTTTTAATTCATTTAGTTTTAACACTTATTTATGTTAAGTTCCAAAAATATAGAATTAAAAAAAAAAACAAATTATACTCGGACTTCAAGAGTTAAATATGGGTGATTTTCACTTTTGTAATGTTTTGGATAAACCCGTGATGGTCAAGCAAAAAGTGGTCAAGATTCCTTGGAAGCCACCTGATCATGGGACTTGGAAGATTAATGTTGATGCGGCGGTAAATGAAGCACTTGATTGTATTGGAGTTGGGGTAGTTCTACGTGATGGCTTTTGGGTAGTAGTGGCCGACTTGGTTAGGAGAATTTTTGGCTAGGATAATCGTTCGTAAGACTTATGTTTTGTTTGGCATTTTAATTAAATTGTATTTTTTCATCTCAGTTTTTATTTTTTTTAAAAAAGTTAATAAAATTATAACTAATTTTTAAAAAGTCAACAAACTCCAACTTAAAAATTTTATCTCCAACCAACGAATTAAACAAAACATTAAAAACAATAACGTTGATAAAATTGCTAGGATTGTTAAAGAGACCAGTCTTTAATGTAATAAATTGAAATAACCAATGTAATATAATATTTACTCAATGTAACATAGAAATAAAAGTATGAAAAAAGTGAATAGAACAAAGTTACATCCATCCTATATTTTTTTTGCTGGTTTATATGCATCCAATATTAACATTGAGTTAGAAGAATGTTTGTTAGATAGTATTATATTATGTTTCTTAAATACTCGTTGCAAAAGCCAAAATGAGGTATTCTTTTCAAAACAAACCATGATAAAAAGGAAAATTAAGTTAGATGACCTTTTTTAGTCATTTATTCTAATAGATGGCCAAACTTTTTTTTTAATTTAATAAAATAAACATTTGTCATTTTTTCAGATTTTGTTAATCAGTGATTGACTATGAAATTTAGTGATTTACATTACGGTCAATTATTAATTGATCATAGTTAATTACTGATTGACCAAATTAATTATGTTACATGGTCAATTACTGATTGACTATTTAAGAAAATTGATTGATCATTTTAGGAAAAAAAAAAAAGCATTTTAACTAATATTTAAAATTTCGACCATTTGTTAAAAACTTCTTAAACAAGGCTATTTAATTATAAATACCTAAAATTTACCATATGGCCGGATGAGAGGCCCAATTTTGAAAATTAGAAAATTTTTGTAAAAGAGTGTTTCTTCCAACTTTTTTTTAAAATTATTTTCTCATTTTGAAAAAGGAAAACTATCTCATTTTCAAATTTACTTTGTACAATATCCTTTTGGAAAAAAAAAATGGATCTTTTTGAAATTTTCTCACAATGCATTATTCTCAACACCATTTATTCTCATTCCATACAACCTTTTGTTTTGAAAAAGAAAATTTTTTAAACATCCAAACATTATCTTATTTTTAAAATAAAAAACTCTCATTTAAAATAAAAAAATTTTCTTTTTAAAAAAGAACACGTATCCAAAATGGAGCCTCAACTTAAAAAAAGACGTCTAATTTTGCGGGAACAATGACAAGGAAAGTTCTAGATAGAAACTACATGTCGTTTTTTTGAGTAAACAACAGCAATATGTTAGTTTACAAACGGCATGTCGTTTTATTGAAAATTTTGTTCTGCAAACGACGTCGTCTGTTCTGAATCAACATTCAACGCCACTCATTCGAGTCAACTGTAGTAAAACTAACCTAAACCCCCACAACTGCAAAACAATTGCTAAAGCTAATTATCAGTCGATTAACGATTTTACCAGAACAAACTGGAAAAAAGTGCAGAACAGAAAAAACTGTTCAGCAAAACAATTTCTCTCGTACAGGCCATTTAAAAAAACAAAAAAAAAACACAAAAAAGCGAAAAATCTCCATAGTTATTCATCAATGGCGGAGCCACATTCGTCAGTACCACCTCTGCCTCCAAAGGAGTCGCTTACCGGTCGCTACAAGCTGGTCTGGAGAGTTCTTTTGATCTCCAACCTAGCTCTTGGAGGTGATGCTTGCTTTTCATTACTACTTTGATCATTTTTCACTTCAACATTTATTGATTTATTGTTTGTTTATTTATTTATTTGTTGAAACTGAGTAATGGGTTGATTTGGAGTGATTTGGGTTATGGGTTTTTGAGTTCTGGGTTTGGCACATGATGTGTTTGATGTATGCTCAAAGCTATGATATGATAGATACGATTTCATGAGTGATTTGTTTTGTGTTTTTTTAATGTTGTTTTTGGCTAAAAGGGGTTGTATAAACACCACATAATAGTCAATGCAAGAGTGGAAAGTGTTGGTTTGGAAATGCTTGTGTGTATGGTACTTGCCCAACATGGCTTTGTTCCAAACCAGGATCACTAAACTTGGGGGAATACCACCAAGGTGGTTGCTTAGCGGCACCGGGCCAAGTTCGAGTCCCTTGGGAAGCGTTTGAGACTATATTTCCAAGCTACCGGCTCAATATCCTCTAGTCATTAGTGGGGCTGAGCTTATACGCTTTGTCGTCAGAAGTAGTTATGCCTCAATGCGGACACTTCTCAGCATGTGGGGCATTTTGGGCACGCCAAAGGGGTAGCTACGGCTGGTCTCCCTTTTGAGGAAAAAAAAAAAAAAAAAAAAAAAACAACAACTAGGATGGAATAGAGTGCGTAAAAGATTTTGCCGTACCATTGAGTAATCTGGGGGTTTATGCTAGTCTGGTATTATATATATAGAAGCTTCATCTGCAAGGACCAGAGAATTTTGGTGTTTGATAGTTTGACTATACTTAGAAAAGAAGTAACCAATTTTTCTGTTTCATGTATTTGTTTGCTTCTTACTTGGCCTTTTCCTTGAGAAAAGTTCTGCTGAGATGAAGTGGTTCTTGAGACTTCCTTGGTAGGAATGCTAGTGTTCTGTTGGTGATGTGCTTTATTAAGTGTCTTTTGCTTTTAATTTCATATGGGAAAATAGTAAGTAAACCTTCTTCCGCCCACGTACCTAGGCCCGAATTCCTGTTATTTAAATTCATATTAGGACATTTCGGTTATTTCTCCTAATGTTCATTAGTTGGTGTAACAATTGATAAGACTTAAGTTCATTTGAAGGAGTTTACTGAATTTTGCTTTTATACTCTCTGCAGCTTACATGTTTGCAAGGCCTAAGAAGAAAGATGTTGATATAGAGAATAATCACAAAGCTTTGGAAAAGCGTGTTAAAGACAGCAAAGCCGAGGAGGAAGTTGATCTCTCTACTATTGAAACTATACCAATTTATGAGACACCAACACCCCCTCCACCAGCCGCAGTACATGTGAAGGTTCGAGAACCGATCCCCGAAGATCAGCAGCGTGAACTTTTCAAGTGGATGTTGGAAGAGAAAAGGAAAGTTAAACCGAAAGATCCTGTAGAGAAGAAGCGTATAGATGAGGATAAGGCCATACTCAAACAGTTCATCCGTGCAAAAACTATACCGAAATTCTAGTTCTTGCTTTTTTCTTACTTTCTTACAGTCCAGGAATTTTCTTTAGAGAAAAGACATTACAAAAGAGGGAACCTCATATTTTTGTGCTCATCTGCCTCGAGATGGAGATTTTTTATTCCAATTTGAATGTCAATGAGTTCTCATTCTTCGTAAAATACTTGGCTATATTACCATTTTGGGGTCCAAATTTTTGTCCCGCTTAACAAGAGAACAACTTTCTTTAGCCAGTGCAGTTCGGTTTGGCAACCACATGGACAAGGACGACAATATGGAGTCATTTTTGCCCCGCAACACGATTTACATTGGTCGAAAACATTAGCCAACAACTAAAAGCCATAAGCTTGTCAATTTGGGCAGAAGGGTACTAACTAAAATGATAATTACACTCAATTAACTCGTCATGTCTTAACAAAACCAAAGACAAAAAACAAGGTAGCCCTTTTTTGGTAGTAAAAAATCCGGGAAGGGGGCGACCACTATTAGTATACCCCCCTGATCGTTACCAAATGGGCTCCCTAGACGTTGACATGAATGTTCACTGAAGGCCTATAAAAGAGAAGAAAGATGATCGAGTTTTGAAATGTTTCTCAAGTTAAAGTAGTTGGAACGACTCAATATTCTCAAAGGCTCAAAATCTAAGACTTAAGGACACATGAACAGCAGCAAGACAAAAATAGAAATCAGTCTTCCTAGCTTTTTTGTGGGGATGACTAATAAATTTTTTGGATGTTTTGAGGGCCCCACCATCTCCCCTTGCACAACCACATCCACACTTTGAATCCAATACAATATCCTATTTCCCAACTCTCTCTCTCTCTCTCTCTCTCCCCTAGTGGAGCCATGGCCTTGAGAGAAGAAACTGTTCCACTTCCCTTGAACTAATCATCCAAAATTACAATCTGGAAATCAGAAGAACCAATTCTTGTTTACTCTTCTTGTCAACTTTTAATCAGAAATTATCTTTTCTATGCCAGGAACTATCTTAGTTTCAGGTACTAATTACAACCATGTTTTCAACCGTAATTCAAACATGGGAAATTTTTTAGTACGCTAATTCTTTTCATCTGATGTTTGCTCATATCAGTTCTGGAACTCATGGACATTCCATTCTCACCAATATCAATAAAAGGTACGTAACTATCTCTTCCTTTTACCTTCACTTCTCTCTTTAAATATCTACTTAAATATCCATTCACAAAGTGAACCTGTCATTGTAAATGCAGTTTCCATGGGGAACAAGGAGTACCAAGCTGGGGACAAAGGAGAATTTTCCTTGTAATAATCACAGTTCTCAAGATGAATTCCAAATGGCTATACTTTTTTTTTTTTTTCCAGTGATCTTCTTTCTTTTCAGTTCATTTTTTTGGTAACAATATAGAGATCGTGTCGTGTTTCAGCCCTTTGACAACCCTCCGAGGCGATTTGGTTGTTGTTATCCAGGATTGTGAGGGCAATGAGATTTCACATGAAGGTTTGTCAAATATATAAATACGTCATTTATGCGTACCGCTACTTATATGTGCATAATTGAGTATTTTCATCTTTTAATTTGGGCAGGTGTTGAAACCAAGTTAATAGTTGAGAAAGGTATTTGGGATAAGAATTTCCCCCTTGAAGGAGGTGGATATGTCAAGTTGAGGCTGCAGTTTGTGCTCAATGAAGACGAGCGCAACCGTATTCGCTTGATGGTTTTTTTCGAAAATCCTTTTTTTTTTTCCCTTACCCTTTGGTTATAAAGGATAGTGTTCTATATATACTGTCATTTTCAGTATACGTGATTTCATTTTGGTTGTAGAGAGAATCTGTAATGAGAAAGAAACATGATGAGCTTCTCGATAGCAGAAATAGTAGTGCAGATGTAGCTTCTTCCTTGTGCCATGAGGATTCAGGTTTGATATCGCTTTCTCAGCAGAATAAGAAAATAGAAAGGGGGATTTTCTATGCATATTATGGAACGTCATACAAAACTTTTGCTCTTTTTTATGGTAAAGGGTACCTAAAAACTATGGTTGGATTCTTTTTAACAACGATTTCACCTGTTTTAGAACGATGCAGATGAAAACAAAGAGGGTACATCACCGGCCAGTACTTTGTCGCAAAATGTTGATAACAGGCAATCTGATGAGAAAGTTGAGGCTCGATCACTTTCTGCTAAGATTGCTACCAGAGAAGTTTACTCGAAAGAATCACCGTCTTCAATGGGAAGATCAGACTCGGGTTCTTATTCCGCGAAGAGAAGCTCTCTGGAGAAGATTCCTAGCAGTGTCAGGAATATGATAAGTGCCTTTGAAAGTAATCTATCTCAGGTATACACACTACTCCGTTAAAACAAAAAAAAAAAAAAAAAAAAAAAAATCCGATACTCTTTATCTTTCCTTACAGCATATGATTTGCAATAATATGTTCAAACAGGATGTGAAGTCTCACATCAAACCATCACCACCAACAACACAACAACCGAACAAGACTGGATCAAGATTGGAGGAACCCAAAACAGATAACACGACAACAACGCGAGGTAGCGCACGGTTGGAGGAGTTGAGCACAACAAAAGTAAGAGGCAAAGGCACAAACAAAAGTAGTCCGAAGAGTAAACTAAAGTTTACAGATAAGGAACAAGACATAGAGGAAGAGAAATCTCATGGAGATTCAACGAGAACGAGAACGACAACGATCAAAACGTCTTCAGCTGCTGACAATGTCAGTGATAATCCACATTCTGGTGGCAGCTCAGTATTGGAGGAAAGTCGAACAAAAGTTTCTCAAGAAAATTCACGGAGTTTAACTTCGACTCATAACTTGAAATCAGTGGAACACTATGTAGATATGCATGATTCCTTTGACAGCTTTGGTGCGTGGATATTCCCGGATCAAATGAGAAGATTCTGCATAACAACTGGTGGTAAGAAGTTGATGGATTTTCTAGAAAGTCACGGAATTAAGTCAGCAGCTCGCCGTCAAAGGAAAATCGACTTTTCGATACCAGAAAAGGTATCTTGACATGACATTCCAAATTGATTTAAGAAATCCAATGATGAGATTTCTTTCACTTAACATCCAAATGGTTATGTTTGCCGAATCATTTCAGTCCGATGACAATGGCGGCGCCGGAAGAGAGATGAACAGAAACAAGAAAACTCAAAAAGCAATAAAATCAAAGCCCGAGAGCGAGGGTGTTGAATCTTCTGCAGGACCAGTTGGACAGGTTATATATATTCAGCTTCTAAGCACTAAGAGAGTTTCTATTTCTTCAAGAATTTGTTGGAACTTCGAAATTAAACGGTGCTAACATAAATTTTCTTGTTCAATGTCTTCTTGTCAGGCAGTGAAAGTTGCAATTATGGTAGGATTTGGAGTACTTGTTCTCTTTACAAGACAAAGAAATAACAGGTAAAACACTGCATTACTGTCTGAATTGGCTAAATACTGATTTTCATAAAGAAGTTTTGTCTATTGGAAAAGCTTATAGTAAGAACTGTATTTTTACTGTATCGGTTGGTATTGTTGTTTTAGTTATGAGATCAACTCTTTAATGGTTTGATTTATAAAGTGGACATTCATAGATCAGGTCGTTAAAAAATTTCTACATAAAATTTTTTTTTCTTTTGGTGAGAAAGCCGGTTTTGTTTCAATTGATGTGTATATTTATTGCTAATTTTCTGTGTCTCTTTGTGATATTGCAGATAAAAATAGGCTGGTGATTATGGTGAAGTGTGTATAGCATCGTGATGTAATTAAGTTGGTGTTTATAATTAAATATCAATATATTGTTATCGATTTCTCAAAAATTGTTCATGAGTTAAAACAAAATAAATAAATGGTGGGAAAAGTAGGCTCCTACGGCTATTCATGTGAATTGTTTATATATATGTTTTTTTGTTTATACTCAATATGTAAACTTTTTTTTCCCCCCCTCAGTTAACTATCTTTCATCATTTTTACTGTTATTATTATTATTTATTATTTTCATAATACTCGTACAATTATTGGTTCCCTTTAGGAGGTTACATGAAGGGATAGATATAATATATTCTCTAACCAAATTGTTTTTGAATTTTGGGTTTACTTTTTTGTTTTTTTTCTTTCGAGTTGCAACATCCAAACAAAAAGAGAGAGAAGAGTATAATCTTCAAGATTTACAAATAAAAAATACAGACTTGCACAAAAAAACAAAACAACAAAAACAAAAACAAAAACAAAAACAAACAAACAAAGCAAAAGGAAGTAGTTCTGTACAAGTACGTGGAAAATACAAGGAAGAACAACCTAAAAAAAAGTGGAAATATGGAGCTGTAGAGGAGAAGCTTGGAACAACGAGGAGAAAGAAGAAGCCACAAAGAAAGGGCAAAAAAAAAAAAAAAAGGGAAAAAGAACGGCAATGAGTAGTAAATATGTGAAAGAGGATAGGAAAAAAAGTGAACGCCACGTGACATACATTTGAGCATAAACGAAAGAAAACATTCATTCTTTTCATTCTTTTAAATAGAGAGGAAGGAGATTTTTTTCCCCAACTCTAGAGTAGCTAACAAAAACAATAATGAACTTTAAATTTATTAACTTCTGTTAAATCTAAATCGAAAAAGAATAAGTATGCGTTTGGTTTGTCGGTTGGTGATGAAATTTTTAAGTTGGACTTTGTTAGTTTTTAAAAAACTAGTTATAAATTTTATTGACATTTTAGAAAAAGATAAAAACTAAAATGAAAAAATACAGTTTAGTTGGAGTTAAACTTAAATGCTAAACAAAGTAATTCTTTGACACTTTTACTCCTAACTTTTTCGCAATTTAATAAATTTTTTATATATATAATTTTGTTCCTTAATCAGTCTTAGAATTGTTCAAATCCAAGATTGTGTTTGGTGTATGAGTTTAGAATATAATTTTTAAATTACAGTTGATTGATTTTTCAAAAACTAGTTATAATTTTAATTATTTTTTAAAAAAAGATAAAAATTAGATTTAAAAAAAACTTAAGTTTGGATATGAAAGCCAAACGAAAGCTCACGTTAAGTAAAGTTATTTATTTTTCTAAAAAATAAGAATAAAGTTGAGAAACTATTTAAAGATGAAAATGTCAAAAACACAAAATTTTCTGGTATAAAAATTCCACCCTCTATTTGAATGAGAGGTCTAGTTTCAAAAATTGGAAAATTTTTGTAAAAAAAAGTATGTCTCCACTTTTTTTTTTTTTTTTTTATCATTTTCTTATTTTAAAAAAGAAAAATAATCTCATTTTTAAACTTATTTTGTACAATACTGTTTTAGCAAAAAAAAATGAATTTTTTATAAAATTTTCTCATAATGCACAATTCCCAGCACCATTTTTTCTCATTCAAAACAATTTTTTATTTTCAAGAAGAAATTTTTTTACACATCCAAACATCATATTATCCTCAAAATGAAAAGATTTTCTCATTTAAAATAAGAAATTTTCATTTTCAAAAATGGACATGTCATCCAAACAAAAATGATCCTAATTTGAATTAGCTAAACGAAAAAAATAAATAAATAAATAAAGGAAGAAGAAGAAGAAGAGGGGGAAGAAAAGGGCAATTAGTTAATAAAATTTTCAATTTGGGGTATGTTTGTAAGAACTCTCCAAGTTTGGGGGAAAAAATTATAGACAATTGCAATACTCGACAATGCCAAAGCCCTAGCTCCCAAAAACCCACCGTTTCCCTCTTTCACAGCGAAATCAAAGCCAAACAGCAAGGTTGATTTCTCAAACACCCAAATTAAATTTGAAAAAAAAAAAAAATTCGACATGGTTCGGAGCATCAGAAACCCTAAGAAAGGAAAGCGAAAGAACAAGGTCGGTTTCGAAAATTCCATAATTTCCATTTCTTTCCGCACTTTTCGGTTTGTTTATTAATCCCCTTGAATCGACAATAAACCCAGTTTGTTTGTTTTTTTTTTTTTTTGCTCTTGTCAGGGTAAGATGAACGGAGATGGCGCCTCTTCGTCTTCGGCGGCGGCGGCGGCGGCGGCGCCGTCTATGCCGACGAAGGTGTGGCAGCCAGGCGTGGACAAGCTCGAGGAAGGCGAAGAGCTCCAGTGCGATCCCTCGGCGTACAATTCTCTTCACGCCTTCCATATCGGATGGCCCTGTTTGAGGTGTTGGGAAATTCTCAATTGGTTTTTGGTTTTGAATTCCAGGGGGGGGGGGGGGGGGGGGGGGGGGGGCGGAAAAAGAAAGTTTGCGAAATTAGTAAAGTTTGAATTTTTTTCTTCGGTTTTGAACTTTGGTAAATTAGTAAAGTTTGGATTTTTTTTTTCTTTGGTTTTGGACTTTGATCGACCTAATTTGTGATTTTGAGCTAAATTATGTCGCAGAGTAACACTTTTGTATTGATTTCTCGGAAAATTTAAGAAAATTGTTGTCGCTTTAGCATTTGGTTTTGAATTTCTTGGCAGTTTCGATATTGTTCGTGATAATTTGGGTATTTCTCGTAAGGAGTTTCCACATACAACATATATGGTTGCGGGAACCCAGGTAAATTTGCAAATACAAGTGTATATGTCTTTTTGGTTCATGTATTCATGCGTGTATACATGTGTATATATTTGCAAATATATGTTCATGTCTTGTGTAATTCTGTAAAAAAGGAAAGGGAAAAGAGCTTGACCTGGGTTTCCTTGTATAATTTGTCAGAGAGCTTGTTTTCGCTGAATTTTATTGGAAACAAATTTAAGCTTGTTTTGTTCTAGAAATAGTTCGCCCGGTTTTGCTTGTGACTCTTCTATTCATTCGATCTTGATCTGCAGGCGGAGAAAGCTGCTTGGAACTCCATAGGAATATTTAAAATATCCAACATTTCTGGAAAAAGACGTGAACTGGTGCCTAATGGATCTGGTATGGAGGATGAGGATAGTGATAGCGAATCAGAAAGTGAAGATGAGGGCCCTGGTGGATCCGGGGAACCAATTTTGCAGGCAATATTTTCTTTTCACCCACATTTATCTATTTTACTTATGAGAATTGCTACTTATTCTTTACTCAGCTATGTGGGTCTTAATCTTTTGTTCTTCGCATCGACAGTTGCGGAAGGTAGCTCATGAAGGAGGTGTTAATCGTATACGTGCCATGCAACAAAGCCCTTATATATGTGCATCTTGGGCAGATACGGGTCATGTGCAGGTCGGTCGGACTTTGTGTTGTTAGAACACTTGGTTGACTTATTTAGGTTCTACTTTTTATTATTTGACCTTTATTCTTTTTATGCAGATTTGGGACTTCAGCTCTCACTTTAATTCATTAGCAGAATCAGAATCGGACCTCAAACAGGGTGCTACTTCAGTTTTCAATCAGGCTCCGTTAGTTAGATATAAGCATAGAGATGAGGGCTATGCTATAGACTGGAGTCCAACTGTAGAAGGAAGGCTTTTGTCTGGTACTGTGATGGGATATTTGATTTATTTAATTCTCTTTCATTTAATTTTGCAGTTTATTGCTTTAGAAAACAAAAAAAATTATAATCTGTCGACTTGTTGAATGAAGGGGACTGCACGAACAACATTCATTTATGGGAACCTACATCTGGTACAACTTGGAATGTTGATACTACTCCATTTGTTGGACACACTGCCAGTGTAGAAGATCTACAAGTATGCTTTGAACTTGTGAAGTGACGATATTTGCTTGGTTTTAAATACGATTTCCAGGTTATTATTTAGTTTGGGTTCCTTATATGTCTTATCCAATGTTCTAATCATTTGCGTTCCGACTTTTATCCGTGCAGTGGAGCCCTACAGAACGGGATATTTTTGTCTCTTGTTCTGTTGATTGTAGTATTGCAATATGGGATATCCGTTTAGGGAAGAAGCCAGCAATGTCTTTTAAGGCACATAAAGCAGATGTTAATGTTGTTTCCTGGAACAGGTCTTTAAACTTGATACTCTCTGTTTTTCTTCAGTGTCAATGTTTCATGTTGGTTTCTTTGATGACCTTATTTAGCACTTGTCTTTGATTAGGCTGGCCACTTGTATGTTGGCTTCTGGAAGTGATGACGGGGCATTTTCCATTCATGACCTCAGATTGCTTCAGAACGCGGTATGTGTATTCTGTTAGAGGCAGTATAAGTTTTACAATTTCGCATCTTTCTTGAGAAAAGATTTGTACATTCTTCTCTTTCGTTGTTGCTTCGGTGACACTACTTTGGGTCAATCAGAATGATGATAGAAAAGGGGGTAAAAAATTAGTAAAGTAGTATCTATACCCCCTAGACAGAAAATATGAATCTCATATTGTTATTAAGAATTGGTGTGTTGTATGTGATATGATCGTTTTTAATCATCTTGAACATGACCATTACCAATATTTTTCGTATCTAGATCAATACAACTGAATGTTGCATAGGACCTGGTAAGAAAATGAAATCTCGATTATTTTTGTTCTTGATATATCTAGGACTAAAATTTCATGCCTTTGCCTGTGCAGGAAAGTGCGACTGAGGTGGTGAATTATAAATATCACAAATATCCCATCACATCTATTGAGTGGTGTCCACAAGATGGTTCCGCATTGGCAGTGTCATCAGCCGACAATCAGCTCACGTAAGTAGTAGACGAAAGACCAGATAAGAATTATTATAGTTCTATGATCTCTCTTTCTGGCCTGGAATTGCAAATAACTTCATTGTCTTTTGGTTTTCAATTCCAGAATATGGGACCTATCCTTGGAAAGAGATGAGGAAGAGGAGGCAGAGTTCAGAGCCCAGACCAGAGAACAAGTAAATGCCCCTGAAGATTTACCACCTCAGCTTCTTTTCGTTCATCAGGTAACCAACTGTTCTTCCAACATCTTAACCAGTACATTTAGGGCGCCTTTTCCTGATCGTAAGGAATGTAAAGAGAAACGTACCGGCATTGGAAAGTAAAGTAAAGTAAAGTAATAGGAAGGAGGATCTATGATTCCCTTTCTAGTGTTTACTTGCCTATTTGATGGTGTGAAGGGAAACAATCTAATTTCCTTTTTAGTGTTTACTGAACTTAGTAATTTTAATTGTATTAATGTAATTACTAAAAATGTCCTACACAATCAAATAATCATTCACAGGAAACTCATTAGGAGTTTATAGGTAGATTTGGTATTTATTTCCTTTGACAAGGAATCAATACTAAGGGGATGTAAAGGATTGGCATTCCTCTTCATTCTCTATGTTGTGTGGGAAGTAAACATATGATTGCTCGGGAAAGGGAATGACTGCTCACGTTTTGTTTCCCTTTGATGCAAAGTAAACATGTCCTTTAAAGTTACCTGTCGGATGGCGAGTTAACTCATCCTCCATTACTTATGACAGGGACAAAAAGACATCAAAGAGCTGCATTGGCATCCTCATATTCCGGGCATGATCATATCTACTGCAGCCGATGGTTTCAACACTCTAATGCCCTCAAACATACAAAGTACACTTCCCTCGGGTGATGACTGAAAGCTGTACATCCAAAAGTGTGTTTCCAGATAACTGCTGTTTGACGGATGAACGAGTATTTGTTTATTTATTGTTTCTTTTTCTTTTTTTTTTTTTGCCCCTTCGTTTTATGGTGCACAAAGTAGTACCACCCTGTTCTTTTGGGTAGTTGAAACTCGAAAGCCTATGTCTTCTGGCTTGGATTTTGATTACTTCTCATACATTTGAGATGTCAATTTTGCTTAATTTGGTCTTTATGTCGACAAAACAGGCAATTTTGGGCAATCTCGTAAGAGCATTGCTTGCTGTTGGAATGATATCCAGTAGTCTTAGAAACCTCTCTGATTGTAATACCTCGTGTTGTCGTTTTGAACTAATCGTCGATCAGTAAACAATTGAGGCTAATGCATGATACAGTCACAAATCAAAACTTGTAAAGTAGGATATCAATAAATTCGTTACTTTGTTCCTCTAACAAGCATTTACTTGCAGCCCAAGTAGGCTCATTTTAGCAAGAGTACAGGACCATCGTTGGCAAGAAGTAGGGGTGGCAATACGGGTCGCGACACGACGACACGACTCGAAAACGACACGAATTTCACGGGTTCGGGTTGGGAAAAATAGGGGGCGGGTCGTGTTCGGGTTGGAAAAAATTGACACAAAAAAAAAAAAAACGGGTCGTGTTCGTGTCGGACCCGTTTTTTTCGTGTCAATTTCGGGTCAATTTCGGGTCGCGTGTCAATTTCGGGTCAAATTTCGTGTCAATTTCGGGTCGCGTGTCAATTTCGGGTCAATTTCGTGTCGCGGGTCAATTTCGGTTCGTGTCGTGTCAACCTGTGATGGGTTCGTGTCTTGTTCGTGTCACGGTTTCGTTTCGTGTTCGGGTCGCGGATCGTGTTCGGGTCGGGGAAGAAAAAAATCGACACGGCTCTAACACGACACGAACCCGACACGTGACACGAATTGCCACCCCTAGCAAGAAGTATGTTCCAGCTTAGAAGAGTACAAAGATAATAATCATTTCAAACCAAATCACAAATAAAGCTGGGTTTTTTTTTTTTTTTTTTTCCATCAACTATAACAGAAGCCTTGAACAAACCGCGGGATGACTTGACCACTATATCCTCATCTAACACAAACAATCCATCTCACGAAACCACCCAGCCTAAACCATCTGAATTAGATCGCTAAAGTATACTTATCGTTAATAATTCTATGAATTGACTGGCTTTCCATTCAATTTAGGGAAAGGATCTTGCTTGCTCAAAACCACTACTTTGCTCTTGTGAGCAAAGTAGCCTTTTACCAGATTCTTGTATATTAGTATCGCCACTATACACTCGACCTACATATCACAAGGCGCAACGGATCAGATATCATGACGGGGAAAGAAAAGCAATATCTATATAAAATAATACAGGACCTAGCAAGTTTTGTCAAATAAAAGACATGGAGATGGAGAAAACAAATACCTCATCCAGGTCCATGTCCATCTCAAGCCATTTCAATGCTTTGACGATTATTTCCAATTTCAGCTGGTGGGCTTTGTTTGGATCCTTTTGCTTTTGGATTATGTAGCTGTATCATAAGCATGTGGGTAATCAGGAAAGAGCTTCCAAGACATCATCAATCAAATATGCAAAACTTGAGAAGAGAGGTAGAAATTTTACATTTTCTTTATCAATCTTTGGTAGACTTGGAGTTCGAGCTTCTCTAGAACGAGATATACACCTGATCTTAAGAACCTGATAAGGCAGAGGAGTTAATTACCAGTCGCCTCAATTTTCTATAATTAAAACTCTACTTTGAAATGTAACTCCGAAACATACCGGTCTTCATGCTCTTGTAGGGCGTGTCTAAGAAGACGGAGATCACCTCTTTTTAGAGCTTCTACAACATTTTTATACTGTAACAGAAGAAAATTGTTTGTTAGATGCATGAAATGATGGTTCCATATGAAATTAAAAATTGGTTGGTCATGTTCTGGAAGAAATATCAAGCAGTAAACACGTTCTAGTTTGAAGAACTGGTATAAACAAAACGATAAGGAAAACTGTACCTCAACCAAGTTGTACTTCTCAAGAAGCCAATCCTTCGGTAAGATGCCTATTGAAAGCTTTACGGGTATGAGGTATTTCAATATCATCCTGTCCCAGTTCAAAGAATGAAAACGTGAGCAATAATGGCGTACTCATACACAATCTTCTAATTCTCAGATGCAGAATATATGCAGCTATAACACATGAACCAAACCTTATATTTGCTTCGCTTTGAGGATTGCAGTGCTTTAAGGCATATGATAATTTGTTATCAGCCTGCAATGTTATGTAAATAAATTCTGTGAACAACAGACTTGACACATAGGCAATTTCCCCTTACTTTCAATGTGCAAAAATCGAAATTTGTATAGTAAAGTTAGAAAATAATTTATTCCATATCTGATAGAATTTAATTTTTTGGATAGATGTCGATGAAGAGGCTATATTGCTAGCAATAAAAAGAAGTCAATGACTAACCATTCTACCTATACCCAAAAATCTGAGGCTCTTAACATAAGCTCCCCACCAAAAGCAAAGAGAACAACTTGGTCAAAAATATACTTACATAATCATCTGAAAGGATTTAGATTACTTACAGCAGGGAAATTTTCATTGAAAACTTCGAGACGACCAGTATAATACATGTAGGTGACCTGAATAGACATCCCAAAACAGTGAACTTTCATGCAGATAACCAAACCAAAAGTATGAAAAGACCAATTTGACAGAAGCCAATTGCGACCTTATCTCTTTTAGGAAATTCCTCAAAATCAAATATACGAGCAGTTTCAATACTTCTTATCACACTGCGGCAAAGGTGCACTGTACCAAGCTGCAAGGTAGTAAAAAGAGTAATCAATTTTCATAATGTAGCTGATGTTGCTTGCAAGTTGCAGCATTTCAAGCACTCAGAAAGATCCAATATGATACCACAGTACGATGGGTGATAAACCCACACATTGGAAATATCTACTCAGTAAATCCTAAGGGACGACGTAAGTTAATTAGAAAGGAATATCTTTAGAATACAAAAACATTAGGAAGAAGGAAATATAGAATCACCTTAAAGTAAATCTTAAACAGCTGGCAAGTCACGTATAATGCGCCGACACGTTTTGTGCCTTTTCCCTAGAACATAACACCCCATTTACTCATTAGTACTAACAACTAAAGAAATTTAACAATCTTTCATAATGTTGTACAATGAACATTTTAACGCGAATTCACAAACGTTGACAAGCAAAGTTCGGGTTTTTCTTGATTTTATGAATTCCATAGCCATGTGGATACAATTTGAATACTTTGTAATGGTTACTTGCGATATATATCTACAATATATATATATATATATAGAGAGAGAGAGAGAGAGACATACAGCAAGAACCCCAAAAACTTTCATGAGGAAAGAACCAGCAGCCTTCAATTTCTCAGGAAGTTTTCCATTTGAAGCCAATTCCCTATCAGCCTAACAACCACAAACGAAACAAAATTGCTTAAACCCATTCCAAAACCCTAAATCACGGAAAAAAAAAAAGAACGATTTTGATTGAAGCATTACATTCTCGGCGAGAATCCTAATTTCATAAACAACGACATACAAGGCCTCCAAAGCCCAAGCCGAATCCCAATTTCGAAACTCCTGAATAAAAGCACTGCAATTTCCATATCACCAAACAATCGCAAACACAAAACACATATACATATATATATATATATATATATAAAGCAGATTGGATCATACTTGGCCGATTTCTCGAAGGATTGATAGGCGTCGGTGAGGTTTCCGATGCGGTAGTTGTGGAGAGCGCGAAAGAGAGGGAGGACGATCTCGGAGAGCTGAGAGAACTTGTCGGACTGCTTAAAGAGGCGATTGGAGTCGTGGAAGACGGCGAGGGCGTCGGCGAGGGAGAGGAGAGAGGGGGAGTTGGAGGAGAGAGAGAGGAGGTTCTTGAGGGAGGCTCCGTCCTGGTACGAGATGGCATCGGAGAACCGGTTCAGGTACTCCGTGATTCTATGGTGCGCCTCCCCCATGCTAACATACGCCATTCTGTCGTTTCTTCTACAGTCGTTTCTCTACTTTCCTTCCTTCGGAGCTTTGCCCAAATGCCTGCCTGTTGTTTCAGTCGTCGTCTTCATATTCCGAAGCCAGATTCGGAGATAAATAAACGACGTCGTTGTGCTGATAACCTTTTCTTGCGTTGTGGTTAGTCGAAACGACGTCAATGAACTTGACGCCGATATGATAAGCAAATATATGAGTTCATATAATGCAAAGTAAAACTTTAAATTTGAGTGTTTTAAGTTTTAATTTGAGCTGTGACTGAATTAAATTTTCAGAAAAAGATAAAACTCTAATGATTGAATTAAATATAAGTTAAGGGTGTGTTTGGTTTACTCTCTCAAACTTAACTTTTTTATAACAAATTTTATCTTTTTCCTCAAAAGTCTTTGTCTTTTTCCCAAAAAGTTTTTTGTTTTTTCTGAAAAGTCAATAAAAATTACTATTTCAACTTCAAAAACTCAACTCAAACTAACGAACCAAACGAACCCTAAGTGTTCGTTTGGTTCATCGCTTGAAACTAAATTTTTTCAATTCATTTTGTTTTTTTTTAGTTAAAAAAATTTTAATAATTTTTGTAAAGACAAACAATTCAAATCCAAAAAATTTAGTCCTAATCGATGAATTAAATACAGTTTTTTTTTTTTTTTTTTGCTAAATTTGTGAATTTTAAGTGTGAGAAAATATATTAATTTTAGGACAAAGAGGTGACCCTTCCCATCCAAATAGATTAGGTCACTTTCTTGAATTATTTTTATAAGGATCTCTGTTGTTCGTATTTCTCTCTTGAGACTGAGTCCATCATTATCTCTTGGTTGGCTATCGCATTTCAAATCCTAAAAAAATGCTTTGGTCTCCACGGTGATGATTTTAGTAGTGAGGATAGCATAGTAATCGTTGGGACGCGTTTTGATCTCTTAGGTCATATTAGTTAACTTATTACCAGAAGTATTATCCATATAATCAGGATTTTTTTTTTTCTCATTTTATGATGATAATTTATTTAAAATAAAAACAATATTGTTTCCGCCACGTTGGTTAACAGGTTGTGTTTTCTCGTTATATTTTTGTTCCTATTTTAGCTCAAAGGTCGTTCATTGAAGAAACGCTGTCGTTTTGGACTAGTTACAAAACTCAATCCTGACCGTCCAACCGTCATCATCCTCTCCACCAAACTGGCGTACCAACCTTCCACTACTACACCATTGCTCCTCTGACCAGAAGTCGTCGTTTTTCCTCTGGTTCTCTGCAAACCCATCTCCGCCAAAACTCTTCAATTCCACTTCCAAAACCTTATTGAACTCAAACCCAGATTCCAAACTTCAACTTTTCAGAACCCAAACACCCAAAACGGCAACTTTTTTTTGTAGCTAAATTCCCCAACATGGCTTCCGATTCTCCGCCGACAATCCCAACCTCCACAAAACCAATCCCAGCTCGAGAAGAAGACATTCCAAACCCAACCACAGCTCTTCTCTCCTTCGACACAGACTCTCCGACAACCTCAAAATCCCCTCACAAACCCACCACCACAACCATCATCTTCGTCTCGCTCGTCCTCCTCACCTGCATTGCCCTCTCCGCCGCCGTCGCCTTCGCCTTCCTCTTCTTCTCCACCCCACAAACGACACTCAATACCTTGTCGTCGTCTTCTTCTTCTTCTTCTGCTTCTTCTTCTTCTCCCACTTCCTCAAACGACACAGTTTCTCGCCCGCTCAAAAAGCTCAACCACCCTGTTGTTCTCCTGATCTCCTCAGATGGGTTTCGGTTCGGTTACCAATACAAGTCCTCTCTGCCGAATATCAACCGTCTGATCTCCAACGGGACAGAAGCGGAACTGGGTCTGATCCCAGTTTTCCCAACCTTAACTTTCCCGAACCACTACTCCATTGTCACCGGTCTTTACCCTTCTTCTCACGGCATTGTCAACAACTACTTTCTCGATCCCAACACCGGCGAGGCCTTTACCATGGGCAGCCACGAGCCCAAGTGGTGGCTCGGCGAGCCCCTGTGGGAGACCGTGGTCAACCATGGCTTGAAAGCTGCGACATATTTCTGGCCTGGTTCCGAGGTACACAAAGGCTCTTGGACTTGTCCTATAGGTTTTTGTAGGAATTATAATGAGTCTGTGCCTTTTGAGGAACGAGTTGATACTGTTTTGGAATACTTTGATTTGCCTAGTGATGAGATTCCTGTGTTCATGACTCTTTATTTTGAGGACCCTGATCATCAGGGCCATCAGGTGGGGCCCGATGATCCCGAGATCACTCGGGCTGTTGAAAGGATTGATGGACTGATTGGGAGGCTGATTGAGGGTCTAGAGAAGAGAGGTGTTTTCGAGGATGTTAGTATAATTTTGTTGGGTGATCATGGGATGGTTGGGACATGTGATAAGAAGTTGGTTTTTTTGGATGATTTGGCTCCTTGGATTGAGATTCCACATGATTGGGTGCAATATTATACTCCGTTGCTGGCGATTCGGCCTCCAAAAGGTGTTGATCTGAAGGATGTCGTCGCGAAAATGAATAAAGGATTGGAGTCGGGGAAGGTCGAGAATGGGAAGCATTTGAAAGTTTATCTTAAGGAGGACCTTCCTAGCAGACTGCATTATGCTGATAGCGATCGAATCACGCCTATAATCGGGTTGGTTGAAGAAGGATTCAAGGTTGAACAGAAGAGAACGAATAAAAAAGAATGCGGCGGAGCACACGGGTATGACAACGCTTTCTTTTCCATGAGGACCATATTCGTTGCTCATGGCCCTCAGTTTGCAAGAGGGAGAAAGATTCCATCTTTCGAAAACGTTCAGATTTACAACTTGGTGACCACAATTCTCAAAATACAGGGTGCTCCCAATAATGGATCTCTATCATTTCCTAATTCTGTTCTTTTGGCTAGCCCTTAATATTTATTATTCATCTCCAAGGTGTTTTTCGGAATGGAATCAGCTTCCGAAGTTTGAACTGTTACACGGCGAGTTTTCTGTCGGAAGAAGTCGTTGATGATCGTGTGCAATAAGATCATACAGAAGAAAATAAAGTCGATGATGCTATTGCTTTGAAGGTAGGTAAGAGTATCCGTATGATTTAAGAATCCCATGATTTGGCTTAATGGGGGCATCAATGTCTACTTTATAACTGTATTTCATCTATGTACTTGGTTGAAAGTGTCATTTTATGAGGAGCGGAACAGGTTAAAGTGGACAGGAAAAATCTTTGTAAAAGGATAAAAGATGAGATAGAATATTGATGTTTCCAGACTCAACATTGTATTTCATATATAAAATGTGTGACTGAGTTCATGACTAAATCAGAATCTTTGCTACTTTGGTTGTTAACTGTTCTTATGACATCAAAGTCAACTACTTGTTTATGCTTGTCCTAACTATTTTGCACTTGTAATTTCAATTGCTCCATTTGTATAGAGGGATGTTGATTTTAGGTTTGTTAGAGATCAAGAGGTATGTGATTTCCTTTTGTAAGCTTCAGCTTCTTGATCTTTAAAGGAAATTATGAGGCAGTTCTCACATTGAAGTGAACTATTATACTTCTTGTTTGTTGATTTTCTATTATTTTAATGCCATTTTTAATATAAAATTAGGACCCCTAATTCTTCGTATATATTTGATGGCTGCTGCTGTAGTATCATAAGATTTATTGCTCCAAATTCACAATGAATAGTCAGATAGAGCGTTTCGTAAAAAGTAGTCTTTCGACCCCTTCTTCTTTTATGACCTCGTCCTACTAGAGAATAAAAATCAATAAATCTGCTCTCTATAGTTTCTGATAAGAGTGAAAAAAAATAAGTTATTGACACTTGCATGGAGCTTTTGAGGGAATAGAAGAGTGAGAGAGAGAGGGAGGGTAGAAGGGAGAGGGACGGTCAGAGTTCTGATGCCGCCCCCAAGCACATTGTCAAGCTCTCGGCCCTGAAAACTTGACCCCAAGCTCACACAGTCATGGTGAAGGTGTGTCTGTTGTTAGGCAACAAGTGAGGTGGATTGGCGGCATGATGGAGATGGGAAGCCAAAGGTTTGGATTGCTAATCTTGGCCGGTTGGACGTTCGGAGGTCTAGATTTTTGGGGGGTTTCAATTGATGTGGTGTAGGGCATCCACTGGTGTTGGCGGTTTCGTGATATTGTGGTAGCAGCAGCGATGCAAGTCAGATTCATTCATCGCTGTTCATGTAGCATGCCGTCTTACTGCTTGCCTCTCGGGATGTGCAGCTATTCTTGGTGGTCCTATTGATAGGCGTCTCATTGCTGGAGGCTTCGACAATGTGGCTTGGTGCAGCTATTTAGTTAGTGTTTGGTTATGTTTTTCATTCATTAGATTTGTTTCTTGACGGTTTTTTGTGCGGTCTCAGTATTATCGGATTTTTTACATCAATTGTTCAGATATTTCCTTCGTTACAAGGGATATAATAAAGAGTCATATCTGTGCTTGATCTTTAGTGTACCTTTTTTTGGTGTCTGTTTGTGGAGCCCGGTATGCACTATTTTCGCTCGAGTGTTTCATTGAGTTTATTGTGGAATTGGTTATTTCTCGGTTTAGTATTTTCTTGTTGTGTGAGGCTTGTGTGGTTATGGTTTGGTGTTCACATTGCCTTTTAATGCTATGAAATATCTCCTTTTTTCCAAATATATATAAATATATATATATATATATTTATATATTCAGGAGTAAACTAGTTTAGAACTGTGCAGCTATTTAGCATACTGGATTAACTTTTGGATTGAACTAATTTACCCATGTGTCAAGTTTCGAATTGCATAACTAATCTAGACCTTCAAGTAGACAGGATAGACTATTTTATTTTTGTTGAAGATAGTCGTCTAATCAAGTTTTTATGGATTACCAATACACTCAGAAGGTTTTTTTTTTTTTTTTTAATACCTTAAATAAATTAAAATTGTTAAATTTAAGACTTTAAAAATTTAGAATTTATTTGTAATTAGTTTTACCCTAACTTAATCAACGCAAATGGGGTTAAATAGTACTTGCGCACTCACAAACAAACTTGCACTGTAATGAAGTCAAGTTTCAAAACATTAAATTTCTCATCTATTAACAATGGCAACTGCTAAAACAATAATAAGATCAAGGTCTGAGATATTTTGGTTATATGTTGTCGTAAAATGTTTGAATTAAAGAGGTGTTTATGTAATTTTAAAAAAATGTATGTTTCTTAGTGTTAGTGTAGTCTTCCTAAAATATAAATAGTTCATGCATTATACATTAAATCTAATGACTTTTTATTTAAAACATCAAACCCTGAATTTTTATGTTGTTAAACAAAGGATTCTTCAGTCAAATAATCTGTCAAAAATTGAACAGAAAAGATCACATGAGAGTGATTTTGAAACTGCTTTTTATATTAGAATCATTAAAAAAAAAAAAATCTAAAACCTCTCATTCACCATCACTATATATTGGTTTGTCACGACCGCCAACTATTTGGTTAGTTCGACCTCTGAAAAATGAAGACGGTTTTCAAAAAAGTCTTTTTTTTTAATGGTTCTTAAACAAAAAAATAATTTCAAAATCACTCTTATATCAATGTCAACATAAGATCGGAGGTATAATACATGAGTTTTATGTAAAAATATATGTATAATAATAATACATGGACCATATGTAAAAATAACTATAAAAAAAAAAAAAAAAAAGGAAAATCCAAACAGTGCAGTAGTAATGTGGTGGGTAAAGTTAAACTAACCCGGCAGAGAAACAAGTTAACTACAATTCTAGGGACAAAAAAAAAAAAAAAAAAAAAAAAAAAAAAAAACCTACGAAAAACCTTTATATCAGCCGTACGATCCGGTTTCTGGTTCACAACACACGGGAGGCCATTCCGAATAAACTTCTGCTCCTCTTCTCTTGTCTTCTCCTGCCTGGAACTCTCGCTCTTTTTCCATTTCCATGGCCTCTCTCGTCTGCTTTTGACCTCCTATGTATCTCAGATTTTCCTCAAACCCCACCAAAAACACAACCATCAAAAGAAACAAAACTCTCTTGATATCTCATCATTTTCGTAGATATATATATTTATATATTTATATATTTATATAAATGGCAGATGTGTTCCGATTACCACTCCACTCGCTTCGCTTCTCCTCCTCCGTGCTAACCTCCTTCGCCTCTTCCTTCAATTCCCTCCAACCGGCTCTCCCTCTCACCGACAACAGACTTCATAATCCTCTCTCCTCTTCTTCCACTTCTTCTTCTTCTTCTTCTTCTTCTTGTTCTTCTTCTTCTGCTGTTCGTCGCCTCGCTTTCGGACGCAGAGACCACTTGCTCTCTTTCAAGGTCGAAATTTCAATTTTTTAAACTTGCCCATCTCTGAATTTCGCCTCTTTTTGCGCTTTGAATTTGAATTTCGGTTTGTTTGTTTATGAATTCAAGTGAATTTAGGAGGACCCATCTTCAGAAATTTGATTTTATTGCAATTTGGGTATTTCTTTTTTATCAATGTCTACGTGATGTATAATAAGATATCATATTATGTCTTAAAGGTTTTAACTTTCTGTGTAGTCTTATCCGATTTCATTATCCTGTGGTAGTAAATTTGACCCTCTTCAGGAGTTTATTTAATATTATGAAGTCTGTTTGGGGGGTGTATTTTTAATATTAATTTGATGTTGGGAAAGGAAAGCTATGTTCTTGCTTTTAGTTTGGGCTACTGTGGTTTTTCTGTCGCTTTAATTTGCCTGTGTTAGCAATCCGATTGAACTCGAAGTCTTTTAGTATCCAAGATTATGGTAGTATGTATGGAGCCTAATTGTCCCCTAACACGGACCTTAATTTTAGGGGGGGCGCCGAATTTAGAGATTAGAGAGGTTAGAGAAAACCACAAAGAGTCTCCCTGAGGGTTGTGATTCTCTTGCAATGTTCTTCATCATAGAGAAATTCTGCAATGGCTGAAAGCAGATGTGGCAATTAAATTGAGGGTGAACGAACGTAAATATTGTGTGTTCTTTTTTGTTTGTTTTTCTTCAATTTTATTGGTAGTAAAGAATTAGGAGAATATTTATGTTGACTAGGCATTATGCTTCACAATCGAGTAAAATTTTACGGTTTTTAGATTCTTTAGTTTCAGTTTACTCGAGTGAAGTGCTCCTAGGTATCAATCACGCGAGTCTAACTAGAGATTTGAAGAATGGTTTCATGTTATTTTGAATGCAGTATATCAGTTTTTACCCAGTATGTGACCGCCCTAGTCAGTAATCAAGCATTGTTATCAATGAGTTTTGTGTCTTTTTGTATGCTTTATTTGCAGGTACATGCAACCATTGCTGAACGGGACCAGCCAAAATGGTGGGAAAAGAATGCACCAAATATGATTGACGTTCATTCGACGCAAGAATTTTTGAATGCTTTAAGTGAAGCTGGAGATAGATTAGTTATTGTAGAGTTTTATGGGACCTGGTGTGCTTCTTGCAGGGCATTATTTCCCAAGGTAACCCCGTTGTTGTTGACCGTCTCTTTAGTAAGTCAATCTAGTCGCCAGAAATGTCAACTAATACCTCGACAATGCAATAGAAAAAATCCTAATATTAAAGATCGAGCTTGTTTAATAGATCCAGATGTGTTGTCAACTGCCTACGTCAATCACTCGTTATACTATGATAGAAAAAATCCTAATATTAAAGATCGAGCTTGTTTTATAGATCCGGATGTGTTGTCAACTGCCTATGTCAATCACTCGTTATACTGTGTAAGGCTTTTTCTACAAGCACGCTTGCATCGTGTAGATTTTTCGAATACGCGATTTTGAACACTTGTTTCTAGTTTAAGAAGAGAGATTGTATTGTTTGTAATTATTGGCAACTATTTTTCACTTTGAAGATTCGGGTAATCCATTTTGTATGGGTTTAAGAACTAATTTTTGTTATTTAGAGTATTAGTTTTCTGATTGTTTTTTGGTTTGGTATATATATATGTCAGCTCTGTAGAACGGCTGAAGACCACCCTGAGATTGTATTCCTTAAAGTTAATTTTGACGAGAACAAGCCAATGTGCAAGAGCCTGAATGTGAAGGTGCTTCCTTATTTCCATTTCTACCGTGGAGCCGATGGACAGTTGGAATCCTTTTCGTGTTCACTTGCTAAGGTTGGTAATTTTTAACTTTTTCTTCCTTACGGGCTTACACTTAGCATTTTCCAGGACTTTTGCTAAACCTATAGTTTCTACGTAATTTCGTAGTCTTTGAGAAGATGAGAAACCTATTGTTTTTCATATATTGAGAACTACCTGTAGTATAATACGTCAATCTCTTCTAAAGTTCGAGTTTATGTAACTATTTTACGGAGAATTATATGGTATCGTATGAAAAGACTCTACCGGTAAGACACAGTTCTAACTTGTCAGATCATTTCAGAATCATATCAAATTAATAAGCGTACAACTATGTAACGGAATTTGATGGAAATGTGACTGTTCAAAACTGAATCTACCAGTGGAGTTTTTTTTCCCTCACTCTCCTATATCATTCTCCTTTTTTATAGAGAATCTTTCTAGGTTCCACAGTTTCTTATTTTAACATCTGGTTCCTCTCTAATTCTTTATGCAGTTCCAGAAATTAAAGGATGCCATTGCAACACACAACACAGCTCGTTGCAGCATCGGGCCGCCAAAGGGAGTTGGAGATCTCCTAGAACCTTCATTAGCTTCAATGGATAAATCAAAAGAATCTCCGTCAGCATAGTTAACGGCAAACCCGAGTTTGTATTAATGTCAATTCTTGCCTATTCTGCAAACCCAAGTGAACTTGCATAGTTAATTTGTACATTTGGATTTGTATGTTTAAAAGAATATCTTCCCTGCATTCTTTGCAAATCCTGTATTGGCATCAATATTTTGTGTAGTGGCTGTGAAAATAGAGATTTTTGAATATATATATATATATATTTATTTATTTATTGTTATTATTATTTTTTTAAATTTTAGCAGGTTTTTGCTTCTTGCGATTAGGAAAAATATGTCAATGAGTTGTATGTTGTGTCATGGGTAAGATACGGTAAGGTTCATTGTTGTTCTATGGGAATCAAAGCAGAACTCCCTTAGAATTAACAAATTTTTAGTGACATTCTCTTAACTAATACTCCAAATTAATAAATATATATAAAAATTTAATAAATGGAATATTCTCCTATCCGGTAGAACGGTTGTCCAGTTGTACAACCATGCAGGAGATTGGCATAACTCGGGAAAGAGCATAGTACAATCCGCTAAAGAGAGAGAAAGAGAGAGCCAGAGAGATATAAGAAGAACTCTGCCGTCCGGTGGTGCTGTACGGGAGAGTTCTCGTGTGTGTGTGTGTGTGTGTGTGTGTGTGTGTGTGTATAACTTCTTGGTCTTGCAATAAGCGCTGGGCTTTGATATTGCATCGGCAACTGGAAACAAGTAAGCTTGGTGACATAGTAGAAGGTAAGCAAATAAAATCATTGTACCATCTAAAAATAAAATAGAAGGTAATAAATCTGTACTATTAATTTAAGAAAAAACTCCCTAACTAATGCTCTAGTCTCATTAGGAGTCCTAATTGCATTGTTCTCCCTTAAATTTGTCACTTTGTGGCAACAATTTCATCAAAATTTAACGCCCACTATTGATTTGGGGTGGATTGTAACAGATTTCATAATTCAAGGTGTAATTTGTCAAAATTAAAAATTTAAGAGGCAAATTGCTATGGAACGACAAGTTTAGATGGACAACAATGCAAAAAAAAATATATATATATATATTCCCTGATAAAACCCAAACTTCCCAATATAGTGAATGGCAGAGGTAAGTTGAAATGAGTGGGGTGCGGGAGAATTTTTTTTTAGTTTTAATTTTAGCCTAAACATTTTGTGATTTACTGATTTTTCATTTTGTCCATACTCAATATAAATTATCCTAAATAAGCTTCCACTAAATACTTTACTCTTTACCCTTTAAACACACAGATTTTTTTATTTTTTATTTTTTATTTTTTGGCTAAAAGCTGTATAAACTCATTGATTGTATACAGATTGAGACAAAAGCTTTTGATTTTGATGAAAAGAAGTTATTGTGAATAGTTTTCAAAACATGAAAACATGTAACACGTCAACTAACGTAATGATTATATATGTGTGTGTGCAGTAATTCTTCAAAAATATCGTGACGTTGTATGTATATATATTTCATATTTTTAATCTCTAAAAAAACTAATATAAAGTTCTATTGGGTGCAAAAGACTAGCTCTACGTTAAATATATCCCGATTATTAGCATAACTTATCTTCTGTCTTAATATCCATGTTCAAATATTCATCTAATTATGATTATGAGTATCATGTAATCAACAGTGGCGAGTTGGAAAAGGATTAACGATACGAGCTAAAGAATTGACGGAAATTAGCAGGTATGTTTACAAAGTCATACTCTCTCCCTCTACACAAGTTCACTAATAACAATGAAAATATAGGTTAATTTCAACTTTTAACCCCATGAAAAATATACGTTACCTCACTTTTCCCCCTAGAACTAAAAAGGTCACATAATTAGTACCCGAGCTTATCATATGACAATTTTGGTAAAATAAATGAAGGAATAAAGCACTTGATGTTGACATGATGATTGGGTAGATGGTAATATGATAAAATGAATGTTCGGTGATTGATTCGACAAGTGAATTAAACTGTATCCGTGATATTCAATTGATCCAAAATTATGGTTTTTTTCATTTGTTGGATTCATTGGATGACATATATCACCTACCCAATTAATCACTCTACCCAACTAATCACTCATATTTATTTTGTTAAATTACCTTTCACTTGTATTTCATTCTCTCACTTTTTTTAGCGTTTTCTGTCTCAAAATGACCAAAATGAAACGCTTAATAAGCCAATAGATTTTAGTTAATTTGTTTTATGGGGTATAACTTCTTATAATATGTTGCAAACTTATTCGTTATGATATATTTGTTTTAGTACTTTATTTGTTTTAGTACTTTATTTTAGATGAATTTAAAATATGAAAAAAGAAGTAAATAATATTTTTACTTATAAATATAATTGAACACGGTAGGTTTTAAAAATTTTCAGATTAAAGAATAAACAACAAATTTATCGAGGATGATTTATTACTTTTAGTAAATATGTTATTTACTTTATTTTCATAAAAATATTATTTATTATAATTATCTTTTACGATTTCAATACAAACTTGTTCAAGAGGCTCAAATTTAGAGGCCAAAAAAAAAAAAAAAAAAAACAACAACAACAACCATGTTTGATTCATCAATTGTGGTTGAAAAAACTCGATTGAGTTTTTGTACTCTTCCAAAAAGTCAATTTAGTTTCCCTATTCATAATTTTAACTATAACTCAAAAACTCAAACTTTTATATTTTTGCATGTACAATTTTAAATAAGATGTTTTTTTTTTTTTTTTTTACATTGCATAGAATTCAAATTTAAAAAAAAAAAAAAATTTCAAGGCTTTCACTTTTTAACTACAATCAACTAAATGCACAACTCAACTCTAATCCAAAACTTTCAACTCAATCCGACATCTAAATGCATGCTTAGAGAATATAAACATTGAAGCCTCAATATAATCCGCATTTTTTGCCGTTTCTAGTTGTATAAATTTGTACTTTTTTGAACCTGAAACTTAATGCATCTCTTTACCATAAAAAAAAAAAAAGAGAATTTCTTCCATCAACAACTTCTAATAGATTACCAAAGTTTACTTTCTTCTTCAAGTATTAGTAAGGTGTCAAATGAATTTTAAATTTTATTTTCTTTATTTTAAAAATTTTTGAATAACCTTTATATTTATTTGAGAATTTCTTCCATCAACTACTTCTAATAGATTACCGGAGTTCACTTTCTTCTTCAAGTACTAGTAAGGTGTTCAATGAATTTTAAATTTTATTTTCTTCTTTTTAAAAAATTTTGAATAAACTTTATATTTTCAATTTAAAACTATTACGAAATAATTGTTAAATGTACAAAGAAATAATGATTATAAATGAAGCTTGATGGTGAAAGAAAATGACATGAATGCTTTTGTAACGTCAACGTCACGATTATGCGATTTACAAACACCTATAAAGTTGGATAATAGTAATACATTAAAATAATTAAGAAAAAAACAAAAATTACACCACATGAAATTATTTGTAAAGAAAAAAAGTTCATACAAATACGTATATATATAGTGTTCATTTCAAACTTTGATTCATATATGATTATCTGGTATGTTAATTTCTTCTACCAATTAAACAACTATTATGTTCTTTTTTTTTTTTAAGTAATTTATTTTTGATACATTTTTTAATTACTATTATATATATATATATATATATATATTTTGGGTAAATAAGTACTATTATCTCTTCTTAGACCCTATGTATATTTTTTTTCTTCGATAAATCTTAAAGAGTGTTTGGTAACATAGTTTAACTCCAATTAAACTGTACTCTTCATCTTAATTTTTATTTTTTTCTGAAAAGTCAATAAAGTTTATAACTACTTTTTAAAAAGTCAACTCAACTCAAACTTAAAAATTTCAACTCAACTCAAACTTAACTCATTCATCAAACACCCTCTTAGATCCTATGCACTTGAACTTTCCTTTATTAATATATAATTGCCGTCGAAATTGAGAAATCAATAATTAAGGGCATGTCAGCTAAAAAGATAGGTAAAAAAAAAGTTAATTTCCACAAGCCCCTTGATTGTGAGTATTTTCACAGTGAGTCAGGTTTTCTGATGCAATTGCGAAACAGCTCTAAACTGCAGAAACTCTCACATCCATGCCCAAACTTCATGCATCTGGTAAGTAAGGACATGTATGATATATTCTAATGGAGTTGGTCCTCTATGTGTTATTATTGCAGAATATAAAAAAGGAAACTAACTGTCAGACTTGGGCACTCGTTTAGGTGGAATTTTTGTTAAAATTCATGTCATGAACTTTAGTCCTATAATTTTGAACTCTTTGTGTAAATATACTCTATAATCTTTATTCTTTTTTTTTTTTTTTTAAATCTTGAGTTCTTGACTTTCCCATTTGAAATCTTTTGCTAAAGTTGCTTATAGAGTGGACTATCTACATGTGTATACGATGTATGTATCACTTTCCAAGTTGAAAGATTTACAGTGGGATTGTTACCTATTAATATATGAACTAATGTTCTTAAAATAAAAAATAAAAAACATGTTTTTCACCTTTTTCTTGCCTTCTTTCACTACTGTTGAATAATGCAGACATCCATATGTTTGAGTATTATGAGGTGATAATAATAAAACATAAAGAAACAATTAAAGAGTCAGACTATTTCATTCTTTTATTCCATGTAATAACTTTCTTTTCTTTTCTCTTCTCTTCTCTTTTTTTCTTTTCTTTTCTTTTCTTTTTTTTATTTATTTTTTATTTAACTTCTCTACACTCTCTTTCTCGGATATCTCTATTTTCAATTACAAAATCTATGTATACGTATTCTTTCATACCACTAACTTCTCATTAAAAACTCCATGTAATTACTATGAAATTCCCATCAATTTTGTGGACAAATACAGAAGTTTTTGGTAGGTCAAAATTAAGCGCTCTTTCGTGAATTATTAATATCATTAGGAAACTTCGTTTACCCTTTTATGAATTATTAACTGCGAAGTTATCAAAATAAGCTTTGCCACATAACACTATATATATATATATACACGCTCACACACAACTATATATTTTACCGTGAAACCTCCTGTCTGCAATTTTTAATATACTTGAAGTTTGTATATTCAACTATGTTTGTTGTGTGACAATCAAAAACTATGTTGGGGTTATGGCAGCGTAAAGTTACTTGTAGAACTTCTACTCGATTAAATAGCTTGATTTATGCTTATATTATCGATTGATTTTAGGATTATGTCAAATCACCTTAGTCCTGTATTTATATATATATATATATGTGTGTGTGTGTGTGTGTATAACCTTGTCTGATAACGGTTCATTCCCCTTTGATTAGCATTCTAATCACAGCAAAGTTGATCTTTAAACGACAAAACTACCTCAAAATGGCTACTATGACATAATTATTGGTTCGTGACTCAACTCAAAACAGAGCAACTAAAGGTGACTTCGGCTTAGACGCAACTTACCCGATAAAAATCCAAGCTTTGCCCACATATAATTTCATTTTTACCTAAAAAAAGCCAGTAAAGCTGGTGCAGTTCTAGAGGTTCGACACAAAAGTGGAAGAGAGTAGACAATTATTTCATGGACCCCCCTCTTTTTTCTTTTTTTTTTTTTCAATTTCTTTTTGTTGAAAAGCGTTGAAAGTACTTATAGTATAACTTGGTACTTTAATGGAATGATTAAAGAGAGAGAAAGCGAATGATATAGGAGGTGGAGGATAGCTTCATTAGCCCAATCAATTTGCAAATTATGAGTGGACCAAATTGAACACCAACCAATAATTCAAGTGCAACTTATATTTGACACCATCCATGACATGAGGGAAGAAGAGAATCATGCTCTCTTTTGGGGTGAATTTAGTAATACCAACTATATTTATATATATCTATATATATATATATAGTGCCAATGACATCCACAAGACCATGGCATGGTTGTTTTCAACTATAGCACGAGTCATAACATCAAAACTACTTGTACATCAAAGACTATTATTGTGTAATAAAAGTGACCAAGTTTCTTTTAAAAATCAACAAAATCGATCTAATTGTTAATATTGCTTCATTGTTTTAGCATCTTTGAATTATCATGTCATGACCCTAAATTATTTAGTGGATAGTAAAATTATCCGATCATCTCGATAAGGTTTTAGGATCGAGTTAATCTTGCGACAAGAACACATATTCTTCTAGCATCTTTATTATCTTATTAGAATAAATAATTTTTAAATTATCTGGCTACAGATCAAATACAAGGAAAAGATTCAAATTATACACATGGAAGATGACCCTTAAATTTCCATTTTCCCATTTCATTACATCAACCAAGAGGTCCCAAACCAAATTGGTGGCCACAAGATAGGCCACATTTTCAATCAAGAACAACCCTTTTTACAGCCGGCGTCGACGCAATGGAACGCCCGAAGATCGCACCGCGGCGAGATCGTCCGGAGGAGCAGCCTCGCCGTCTCCTCCTGCTTGATCACAGCCCCTTCTTTCTCCACCAAAACCGCGGCGGCAATCTTTTCGTACCCGCCGCAGCCTCCGGTGGCGATGTACGCCACCAGAGCCGCCTGGACCGGCCCCAGGCTAGGATTATACGCCGCCGATTCCGTGTAACCCCCGCTGTACACCCTCCCGTCGGAGTCCAGAATCGCCACCCCGGACGGGCACTTGCTGTACGGCGCGTGAGACCTATTCGCGGCCTCCAACGCCGCGCGCTTCAGCAGCTCGTCCTCCTCAACGACGCCGTTTTCGCCGTTCCGGCGAGTGTCGATCTCGATCGGGAACGGGAACTTCAGCCCGTTGTCGTGAGGTTCGAGAAGGAGAGGGACGTCCCTGGAGAGGAGATCGTCCGGTCCGAACCGGCGGGGGAGGAGGCTAAGGAGCGGTTCGAATCCGGACCGGATTTCGGAGCCGGAGACTTGTACCGCGTCGTTTTGATGGTGGTCGGTGATGAGGATGTTGATGGCCGGAGCGGCGCGGAGCTCCTGGAGGAACTGGCGGCAGTGGCCGCAGGGGGCGGAGGAGACGGCGACGAAATCGAGGCGGGGCTCCGAGTGGAGGGAGAGGTTGGTGACAAGGAACTGCTCGGCGTGGATGGAGTGGTGGAGCGGGAGACCCGGGAACTCCACGTTCACGCCGAAGAAGATCCGACCAGAGGACCCGTACCCGACGGCGCCGACGTCGAATCTGGATATCGGCGGCCGGGCCAGGCTCTTTGCCGGCTCCACCAGCGACGGCAGGAGCTGGAGCACCGTCTGCCCCGACTGCTTCGCCATGGCTTCGGCCTCTGGGGCTTCGATTACGAATCTGGGTCGGTCCATTTCCGCAGGGGGGGGGGGTATGCTTGACCCGGTTTGTCGTGTTGGAGAGAAGAGTTCCTGGAAATTGGGAACTGATGCAGAAGGAAGGTTTGATGGGGTGGGGAGGGGGGGGAAGAAGGAGAGGATGTGTTAACTAATTTATAGGGACGAGAGACTTGGAAAAAAAAAAATTTAATACATAATTTTTTATTTTTTTTTATTTGAAGAATATTTTAGGAAGGTGTTAAGAAGGGTACATTGAAAAAAAAAAAAAAAAAATCTCCCTTAAAAAAAAAAAGAAAAAGAAAAAAAAGTCAATTGTGAAGAGTTAGACTAACATATGTGTGTTGGTTAAATATAATGAAAATTATACATTTGATTTTATTATAAAGTAAAAATTTGAACCACTTTTACATACGAATCAAATTTTATGTTTTATATAAAAATAATATTAAGAACATTAATTTTAATTAATTTTAATTTTTATCTTGTTATTTATCAATAAAAAGATAACAACTTATTATCAACTAAATTAAATACTAAAGTTATTGTCCTAATACGACTCTTTATACAATATTGTCTTTAACTCATATTGTAGTTTATTATTATTATTATTATTAATAGACATTAGAAAGATATTTTTGTTAAAAGAGAAGGGACTAGCCCAAATCTAGCTGGATTAAAGAGATTTAAAAATTGTTAGCTTTGTGACTTTTGAGAGAATCACTACGAATCTAGATCTATTATACAACACGATTACGTATAAAATTATCTCTATCCATTTGATTTGACTCTAACCACTTTGTGAACAACATGTCGTATACAAATTTAAAATTATCTTTTACGGTTTCCCATGACTAAATTTATCCTTTTGTTAATATTTGAGTTTTAAAATAGCATGTTTAATGCTTCTTTTATTTTCTTTTCATGTTGCAAATGAGAATGAGAGAAAGGATAGCACTTTATCTTTAGTTGATAGCAGATAAGGTTGTTGAATAGTTTGTGTCTATTATTTAGTAAATATTTACAAAGTTTCCACATGCTTAAATTAACTCTTTTTTTTTTCCCCAGTAAATAAATCCTAAAATTCTCTAATGTTATGTTTTATCACTATTTGTGTTAGAGGGTAATTTTGTAATATATATATATATATCTATATATATATATATGAAGCATTAGTGCGAGGTGGACTTTGACTGCACGAGCTTCACCAATTCAGACACGCGAGTTGCTCTTTCGAGTTAGGATCGGAATTTGACTCATCTTGGTGTAGAGTAGAATTTGGTTTGACCATGAACCATAAAAGCTCTTGATTAAAAGTTCCTTCAGTCGGGCTTTCATTTAGTAGTGGATGAAATTTTGTAGAAATAGCTTGAATATAGTATTAATTGGAACAAGAGTCTTTATACTATGTAGACCGGATTCGGTTGTAAGTTTGGTAATGCAAATTAATTAGGCATCCTGGGACGGGGCATGAGATTTAAGTCTTTATATGAATTAAGCATTAAGATCCAAATTTGGCTCATCTGAATGTAAACTAGAAATTGTTAATATTATTATTATTATTATTATCATTATTATTGATATCAGATTTCATACCTCATCTTTTATCGTATACATGTTCCCAAATAAGCCATTGAAGAGTACAAGACGACTCAAAGACATACCATTTAGAAGACCCGGGATTACTCCCAAACGACAGGAGAACAACTGGTGGGTGACTGGCAGGGCAGCAGAGCTAAATTAGGAAAGTTGACTTTATGGACAGGATCAGGAATCAACCAGCAAGCTTGAATTTATAAGGAAAATGTAGTTTCCTGATATCTTCTAGTCATCCACGAATTGGAAAGTCAAGCAATATAGAAAAGGGCAACTACCCATCAATATTTAAGGCATATTCTATCATAATCAGGTAACTCAAGGCATCAAGTCAGTCCCTATAAATTAAGGTTTATTCCACAAGCCTAGGGGGATTCTTCTTCCGATCATTCTGAATGTTCAACTCCTTGTGCTCAGCAATATACACACCAACTTCCTCGAATCTCGCTGTATCACATCATCTCCCATCTCTTTATACCTCTTTCTTACAAAAGATCTACATTGTAACGCTCTTTTACACATAGTGAAAGCTCCCAGAAGCACTACAAAGAACGTAATTTAGAGATTGTGGGCAAACCTCTATAAAATCAGTTGTCTCTATCTCTATTTACGTTTCCTGCTCTTTACTTTATTTTTTGCTACTCACTAATAACATGCCGATGACTAACCGAGAACTCATCCGTCGTCCTGTTTCGGTCATTAGTCCTAGTTTTCTTTGATTATATATTCAACCCTATTATTATTATTATTATTATTAGTTTGAATTGGGGGGTGTAGAGTAGAATTTGGTTTGACCATGAGCCATCAAAGCTGTTGATTGAGAGTTTCAATAGTCTTTGATTACAAAGTCATGGACTCCCGTTTAGTATTTAGTATTGGACAAAATTTTGCAGAAACAACACCTTAGAATAGTGTTAGTAAGAACGAGTCTTTTATATCATGTAGACTGGTTTACTGTATTAAGTTTGATAATGCAAATGAATTAAGCGTCATGTGATGGGGCATGATGTTTAAGTCAGAGAAGACAAAAAGACTTGTTGAGTGAAAGCAAAATGCATGTCATAAGAAAAAAATAATCATAAAGCGTGTTGATTGAGATGTAGCACATATAGACATCTTAAAGCGCTAATCACATAGTATTAAGATATATATATATATATATATATATTAATTTAGTGCATGAATGACATCTTTGTCTTTTTGTCTTTTTTTCTTTTTTTTACTTTAATTAAAATGTAAACAAAATTAAAATACAATTCACTAGTCAATTCAACTTCCTCAATATTCCATGTGATTAAGATGCAACCAAAATGAACTTTCGCATGTAATACTTTGATTATTTTTATTATTTCTTTGCCCCTATCATTGTATTTTTTGTATTGTATGGTCCTTTAATGACAAAATGAAAATTCATAGATCCGTTTGTTAAAAATTTAATCCAACGGTTAAAAACCTTACTCTACCAATGGAGTTAAAATATATTTTATACTAAAAAATTTCTCTAATTTATAAACACTAATATTCTTAGACCAAAAGATTAGCAAATACTAATCATTACAGACTATCTTTTTGATTTTCGACCTTTAAAGTTTCTTTGGTAGGACCTTCTATATTTTTTTTTTTTAAACTATTATGAGTGTTACATATTAAAAAATCTATATATAGTACCCGATATAGGGAAGTACCACAAATAATTTCATTGAAAAAATAATTTAAAATTATGAAAAATAGGGCATTTTACCTTAAAAACTTCCAGCATAATAAATGTATCAGCACCACCCTTTGTGTGTTGGACTAGTGGGTCTATTTCTGTTGCAGGTTTACTTCTACTTAATAAATGCAAAGTCTTTCCATTTGGATGAAATATTTAAGACGAAAATATTTAGCAGTATTATAAAAAAAGTCTATAAGATGAAAATGTTACTTTGTTAATATTTAGAATTTTGTCTAAAAGTTGTAAATGATAACATTTTGCAATATTTTATACCCTTTCTAATATTACTTCCCAAACACTCCTTTAAAATGTTTTTTTTTTTTTTTAAATGAACACATTTAAAACGAAGGGAAATGAACGAAACAAACCAAGAAAAATCATGATAAAAATGAGGATGGAATTCTAAATCCCACAGGCAACATGGCATGGAACATATGCTTTTTGACAACTAAGATGACATTGGATTCACACTTACCCACTTGGAATCTTCTATATATATATATATATGTAAATACATATATATATTATATATATTGTTGATGCAAGCTTGCAAGCATCTATTTTTTATTAAAATTATTATTGGTGTTGAGTATTGAGCTCAAATACAAAACAATCTAGTCAGATATAATGCTATTTTTTTGTGATCCATATGTGGAACTTCTTTGTCGACACTACAGCTTCACCTGCCATTGACAACCCAAAATTTAGCTGCATTAGTGATAAATCCAGATGTACTCAGTCACAGAATATATGTTATTATTATTATCATCATCATCATCATCATCATCATCATCATCATCATTATTGGAGTTGAAAATTCCTTTTTTTTTTTTTGGCTTGTTTCTTTATGGTATAAGAGCCTTCTAGTTTTAACACTCGGTGAGCTGTATAATTCTGTTTGTTTCTCTATTTATGTCCAAAAGTGGATTTGAACAAGCAACAATATGTCAACATCAGGTGAGTTGGTAGGACACTCGTTTTTCTTGCTAAATATTTGGGTTCGAGTTGTTACCACCGCGTTGGTCAGGATATATGGACAATCAATTTCATGAGACATCTATATATCATGCAGAGGAGGGAGGGAGGAGGAGCATCCACCTCCCTAGGATTATCTGGACATTCCAACATCTACCCTTATAACTCAGTCTTTTTTATCCAAAAAAAAAAAAAAAAAAACCAAGCAACAATGTGGTTCAGCCATTGTTTAATACACTGGCTCAAGTCAGTTTAGCTAGAAGGAAATAAAGAACTCTTTATATAGAGACAGAATTAGTTTAAATTACTGAATCAATTGAAATCGTACCCTCACACAAAGGGCATGTTTACTTCACATGAATTAGAAAAGAAGAAAAAGTATTTCTATTTATGTATTTACTTACAAATTCATAAATCATAATTTAGTTTGCTCACCCGGTGTAAGAAATGAGCTCTCAATTATTTTAACTCTCCCTTGAAACTGCTTCTTGACTAATGGGAATGGACGCCGAATTAACTTACGAGCTTTATCAAGCCAATAAATAATTTAAATTAATTAAACTCCTTTTAAAATATTAAAAATGAAATCGAATTGTATCCGATTCAACTAAAAAGGGAGTTGGTCAACCTTATTCTTATTCATAACCTTTTCTTTTCAAACTCATACTTCTATGTTAATGTAACAATTTCATACGCTTTGTTAAGCATGCCCAAAGATATATATATATATATATATGTATCTATATATATATCATTATAATTATAGGTTGACAGGAAGTTCAGAAATTGGAAGTTTGAGTTGGTCATAACGTGGTTCCGTGTAAACTTAATTTTAAATCTTAAATGGTGAATGGTATATTATGAAAACAGCCAAAGCCTCATCAAGAAATGGTTACACTCAAACCCATTAAAAGTTGCGTATTATAATTTTTGTTCTCTTTCTTTAGTTTCATCTGTCAATTTCAAAAGGGCATGTATACCAGTCAAGTTGGGATGCCATTCTCAAACCGGGGAAAGTTTATGTGTGTGTGTGTGTGTGTATATATATATATCTGCATTTTACACACAAAAAAGGAAAAAAAAAAAAAGTCAAGTTTAGATGCCAAAAAACAGCGAATTAATATATATGTGAAGGAAGAGACGAATCAAGAATATATTATAGACAGATTTGATGAACTTTAAGCTGTATCTAACAATAGTTCATGTTTCTTTTTCCTCACTTGACTAAAGAAAAGAAAAATTAATGCATATTTCTTCTGGTCAAAATCATATTAAAAGAGCAAAATTCACAATACCATGTGTAATTTTGATAGTTCAAAAGATAACCGGTATTCTAATAGTCTAACGTAGAATTCTCCCTTCTTTGTCATAATTTTCTTTCACAAATCACACTTGAGAAAAGTAGGGAGAGGAAAGGGTTTTTTTTTTTTTTTTTTTTTTCCTTTCTAAGAAAGAAATGGAAGATATTTAGACACTTCAAATTGAGGGAGAGAGAGAAAACATGCAACGGAGAAAAAATGTGAACGAGAGAAATGAATTTGGTCTTCCCTTATCTTGTTTGATATGTTACAAAAAAAGAAAATGAATGATCAATTAAATAAATATTTTATCAATAATTTTACATTAAAAATAATAATCTAATATCTATGCAAGTGTAATAAGTTCTCCCTAAAAATCTCTTTTTTTTTTTATTTTTTTTTTTAGAGAATGAAAATGATGAGACTCACAATTTATCTTTTTACTTTTATTTCCTGGCAAACAACCTATAATTTTGTTTTCTATTCAAAATCGCATCGCTATTTTTTTCCCCCTTTACTTTTCGCCTCTATAAAACTTACCATAAAGCCTAAAGGGGCTAAGCAAATAATTTAATTTTATATACACGAATTAGCTATTTATAATTCTATGCAGATATATTTTTATTACTTTCCTGTAGGGGTAAATAAAATTTTGTTGCCGGAGCAAAAGCAACCATGTTTAGCCATCTTATCTACACATGTTTTCCAGTTTCCACGCTCTTTCAATTTAAATTACGAATGGGAAAAAATCCTCAAACGAAGGACGCTTATCCACAAACGACAAAATTAAAAAGAGTGAAGATGAAAAACGACAACAATCTAAAAAGGACTTCAACTAAGAAAACCACATTAACCTTTGAACGACATCAGCTGCACAAACGACAACAAACAACCGAAAACGTCAACTCGGAAACTGACATCAAAACAGGACAACAATTGAACACAAGACATGTTTATTTCACGTGAATAGGGAAAAGACATGTTTATTTCATGTATTTACTAACAAAATTAAATATGATAATTTCGTAGGATTCCTTCGCCAAAAGAAGATTTTTTTTAAAAAAAAATGTAAAATGGTTTGTATTTTTACCTATGAGTACGGGTACTCGTCCCTAATAGACAGCAGACAGGTTTGAAGAATACTACATGAGTATAGGGGTAAAGATTAATTCTCCGATCGAGTATGGTGTAGGGGAGGAGTAAGCTCTCTCACCTCACTAATATTCACCCTTCTAGAAATATATATATATATATATATATAAATTTAGTAGAATACAAAAAGAAAAGCACCTTCATAAAGAGGGGGAAACGATCCCTAATCTTGGTTTTTTTTTTTTTTTTTTTTTTGTTATGTTGCTAAATTTTATGAAAACATTAATGGAATTTATTTTTAGTTTTTTTTTTAATTCTTAATAGGTAAATGGATAAGATATGAGTATAATATTTTTAATGGGGAATCTCCACTCCTCCGCCCGCTTTAAATTAGACGGGTATGGATGCAAGAATTGGCAAAAGGGGGAGAGGTATGGGCCGGGGGAGGGGAAGCATGCCCACCGTTCTATTGCATCCCAAAAAGTAAAACTTACGGAGTGAGGAATAAAAAACAAGAAAAGAATGTCAATCCTAATTATTCTTTTGGTATTGTTTTTTATTAATTGGAATAAATGTTGAATTTAGTCATATCTTCTTATCAAATCTATTATATTTGTATTCCACTAAAATATATTTCAGTAATTAAATTGGTAAAATTTCTATTTCTAAGTTCAATACATACTGAAAAGGAAGTTGGAGTGTTCCTGATTATATTTTCAAATAGATATGTATATTTTAGAAAACGAATTAATTATCTTATTCTAATCACTTTTCTATCCTTTTCGAACTTTTTTTTTTTTAATGGAGTGTCCTGATTATATGTCCTAATTGATTTTAGAAAAAAGAATTAATGATCTTATTCTGATTACTTTTTCTATCCTTTTCGAACAGATAGCTTTTCTGCTATATTCCACTTTATTGTTAATGGACAGGACTTGACCTCCTGGGTTTGTGGATTCGTTCGTTTTTTTTTTTTTTTTTTCATTGAAATCTGATGGGATTTTGGGTTTCTGGGTAAGATTTAGTGGGATTTCTGGTTTCTCTACCATTTTTTTTTTTCTTTGTTTTTAATTTTTAACGAACGCTCTCCTAGTACCATACCCAATTGTTTGCCTTGATGAGAACTATTTGACGCCAACCTCCGCACACGGAAACCATAGTCAAAGTAAATGGCAACAGAATAAAACGACATTAAAACGAAAATGATGAGAATGTAAAAATAATCGCACCAACTAAAATTATTCCAAAAAAAAAAAGACAAACTAAAATCAGCAAAAGAATCAAACGAAAAACTACAAGAACTAAGAAAATAAATATTTTGGCAGGAGGCAATTGGAAAAAAAAAAAAAATGAAAAACGACAAAAGTCACCTTGAACAGGGAAACGACAGTCAAATGAAAACGACAAGAACAAAGAAGACATAGAACCTAAAATGATACTTTAGAGGGCAGGAACTATGGTTACGCCAACCAAACTAAATAGAACAGAACTGAACAGCAACAGCAAAAGAAAAACGACAAGAATAAAAAGGCGATATCAAAGCTAAAAACGACATGAACATGGACACGACCACGAAATCAAAACATGAATGAGAAAACGACACACTGAAAAGCGAGCATTATTATGATTATTATTTTGATAAGTAAAAGCGACAATCATTGAAATAACAACAAAAAAAATTAAAAACCAACAAAAAATGGAAAGTGCCGCGACACGAAGGATGACAAACTAACAAGAACTGAAATGAGCAAAGCGGAAAAGCACGAATATGGAAACGACAAAGAGAAGAGACGAGAAGAACTATAGAAACGACCAAAGTAACAACATAAGCATGTAAACGACAAAACTGAACAACGGGAGTAAACGAAAAGCAAAGCAATAAGAAAATAAAGAAAACAAGAAAGAACGAAATTTTTTCCTTCCAAATCTCGTGTATTTTTTTACTGAAAAAGGCAAGCCATGCAAGTTGAAAGTGTAGAATCCAAGATTACTTCATAGACACAACTTGTTGAGATCGTTTTGGGTTTGAAAATTAAAAAGGAGAATTTAATACTGTTGAGATTTTTTTTCTGAAATTGTGTTTGATTGTTTTTTTAGAGAAATTGATTTGAGTATAAAATATATACCGATTGTGTTTGAGCATGTTCGTTAAAACATGCGCTAAGTTAATAGGGTTTTAGAAAATAAAAACAAAAATGAGAAAATAACTTTTAATTAATTTTTCTCTGTTCTCCATTTGAAAACTTAGAATTTTAGAAGAGAAGAACAAATACGAGAAAACAACTTTCAATCATTTTTCCTCCGTTCTCTATTTGAAAACTTAGAATTTTAGAAGATAAGAACAAATATGAGAAAACAACTTTGAATCATTTTCCGTTTGCTCTCATTTTCGTTTTCAAATGGAGACATTTCCAAAAACAACTTTAACATTTCAGTGATTTGGTCCGGGGGGGGGGGGGGGGGGTGCTTTCATACCCCTTTTCTAAATAATGACATAATAATACGGTGAGGAGTATATTTGGTATAAAAAATACAAATATCTGCAAATTTCATCACATTAATGGTTTGTTCGCTTATCAGCTTGGTGATTCATAAAGCAAATTTATCATTGAGGTAACATTAGTAGATCTCAAGAACCTAAATTAGATTAAAAATAATTAAAATAATTTCAAGTTTGCTCACCATTTTTCCAGATTTTTAGCCTTTCACAGTTCTAAGCTTCTTTTTCTTCACACTACATATAACTTTACATCTTATAGAAGAAAGAAATCATTCCCCGGAGATCTTGACATTGGAAAGGCCTTTGTCTTTGTCTCCCAAGAAATGGACGTCGGTGCCTTTTAAAATAGTCGGCATTTAAAGACTCTTTTACATCAGATGTTCAAACCTAAAATTCAACTTTGTAATAAAAAATTTTAAAAAAAAAATCCTAAAAATCAACCTTTTTATAAAAGAAAAAGAGAAAAATTTTGAAAAATGGATAAAGTGCAACGATATATATAAATATATATATATATATAGGCATCGTCTAGTGTCCTTCTAGTAGGACGGTCCCTCACTTACGTGGAAAGAGTTTGGGCTTTTAAGTTATTGCTTGATGTCAGTCATCCACAAAGCATGGGATACAACAAATTCAAAGGTACTTCAAGCTTTTGTTGACCGGCTATTGTGGGTGAAGGTGAGAATCGACTGGGTAAGATAGTAATATTTTGTAATGGATTCAAAAGTAATTTAATTGCCTTGTTCAATTTTATTTTTTATTTTTTATTTTTTATTTATTTTTTAGTGTTATCCTGATATTGAATACGACAACATATCATTGATATATAATTCCATAAACCAACGCAGACATAATCGTAACATAATTCAGTTTTAGAGGCAAAATACAACACGCTTAATGGTATACAGTAGATCTTGAACATTAAATGGATGGGGTAGCTTTTTGAAACTTTTACATTAATCTGATTACACAATTCAAGTTTTATGTTTACATTAATAACAAAAAATAAGACTCTCCCTAATATCTCAGGCAGCGAGATGAAAATGTCATAAATAATGCATAAAATCACCAAGAAGAAAGAAGGATCTGTAATTCTTTTAAGCAACGAAACGACATGCGTTACACTTTTCATGAGGACTATATTTCCAAACAGTGCACTTCTTTTTACTCTCCACTATTATAGATTTAGGCCTTACTTTAGCTCCCAACAAGCAGAAGGGAAACACTTCTATAAAAAAATAAAAATAAAAAATAAAAAATAGAAATACTTTTGCCTTAGCCTCATTAACCGGCTTCTTACCTAACCAGTTGTAAAAGGCATCTCAATACCCCTCCTTCGATCGTGAGCGTTCATTGACATCTGAATGGCCCAGAAACAAATTGACAGATGGTCCTCCTTTTTCCATGGAAGGACCGTAGACGTCCCATATATATATATAAATATATATATATATATATATATATGAGCTAGAGCGCGTGACAATGGCTACAACATAGTGCCAAATATTAAAAAAAGGAAACATACCTGTCGAAGAAACCAAAAGTAACCACTAAATAGTAGAATCCAATACTCAGCCACACACACACCCAAAAAGAAAAAAGGAAAGAAAAGCTGATAATTTAAGATACTATTCCCATATTTTTCTAGCAAGAGGCTGGATTAATAAAATCAAGTTGGAGAATGAGTACATAATTATACACTAGTAATTGACACAAATTCTAGAGAGAGAGAGAGAGAAACAGTGGAATATGTACAAGAGTTGATAGAGACAAGATTCATGAGAAAGAACAAAAATGACATTAATCTAAGAAGGTAAAGGTGGGGGGGTGTGTTTCGAAACGAGATTAGACCCAACCCCGCTTGTAACGGCGGAAGAGGTCTTCCGTTTGGGCGTTCTTGAAGGCACTGCAGGCAATGAGATAGACCCATATCAAGACCACAACCGCCACTATAAGGATTACATTGGCTTTTCTCCATTCTTTTCTTAAGTTCCCCAACACGCCTGCCTTGCACGCATTGCAGTTGTAGCAGAGCTGGGTTTGGTCATTGCTCCACAGGAAGCAGTCTGGATCGCCCATTTGGTTCACCGGGTTTATCCACAACGTCGGGTTCACGTAGTTGAACCCACAAACTGTTGGGGGTTTACAACATCCTGACTGTAACACAAGAAAAAATATAAATACACACATATATATATCTTCATTAAGTTCGGTCGATCTTGCATATTTTTTCATTTAGAGTGTGAATTTGCTAAGTTACTAGACTATTGTACCTTATGTACGTGGATTTGGCACTCTCTACCCTTAAGCTAGCTTTTGAGAATGAGTTCTACTCAAACCAGTTTTACAATTTTAATGTTTAAGAACATGTTGACGGAAAAAAAAAACAAAAATTGTAAAAGGGAACTATGGAAAAGATAAGAAATGCCACCAAACAAAGGCAATAGCTGGCAACCATAAGCCTTGTCACCAATAAGGACAAACCATGGCCTCAATAATTTAGATAACTTTTGTTTAAGTTTCAAATCCATGATTAGTTAGATACTAACGTGTAATTGGCATATAGACTATAGTAGTTTTTCACAAACAATTCCGTTTTGTACGAATATTAACCCACAATAGCATTAGCCATTATTTGGTAATATATATGTGTCTAGGTCTTCTTTTTTCCTTTAATGCAATCTCTAGTCACGCGGACCTTAGGTGATGAGATGAAATCTCAAAAGTGAGGACCCTAAATCCCAACTTATGGACCACATGACTCTCTGCTTTGTTGGTGGGGGTCATGGCATTGGCCCTCCTAAGGTCCCATTTGGCCCTAAATCCAGGTCTTGTATGAAAAATCTAGTAGCTCCTCAATTTCACCAAAGCAAAGAGACCATTTGAATTTCAATGCCAAAGAAATGAAGTGATAAAGATGTTAATTTTATTGATCAATCTCACCTATACCCTTTGAATATGACCTCTAAACTTTAAAAACTGATCCGCTCTTAGCTTCCCATTTTTGCATTTGTTTTTAGAAAAAAAAAAATTAAAAGCAAAAGACAGAAGAGGACCACTCAACCGCATTTAATCCTTCTTTCTCAGTACATTTTCAACATAAATTATAATTAAATGAAAGTAAAGTAAGAGTTTTTAAAATTTGTATGGTAAAAATAAGAATGGCTTAAAATTTAAAGGGGCATGTTGAGTTTGGAGAATAATCTAATTTTATTTATCAAGAACTCTAAATGACTTATAATTGTCAAAAATTTCTTTTTCAATCAATAATTATCCGACATCAATTGTCTGTCTCGTGATCAATGTGCTCAGTGGGAGCGTATGTGTCACTTGTTTGAGTGAATATTGTTAAAAATTAATGGCTCATTTGTAAATACTTATGAGAATCATGTCTTATTATTAACACTGGAGATGTTCAATGTGGATAACCTGATTCTGGTAGGTACTGAATGGGAGAGAGAACATTTTTTACATAAAAGTCGTTGCCACAACCAGTCACGTTGCGTCACTGTTGCGCCGTTTAAAAATATATATATATTTTTTAAGGAACAAACTAATGAGTTGTTTGGATGATCATTCATAAACTAATGTCATAATGATTAATGAGAACGAAAAAGAAAAACGTTTTAAAGCCACACAAACAGGTCGCAATCGGAATCCAAAAGGAAATTAAAAACAACAAAATCGAAGAGAACGGAAAACTCGCCTGAAGAGGAGAGATGTGGGCGGCGAAGAACTGATCGGCGGTGATGTAATCCTCATTGAGTTTGGTGCAGACGTCGGAGTCGGCCAGACAGGTGCGAATCTTGGCCCAATTCTTGGAGCTGGCGACCTGGTCGCGGAGCCAGTCGGAGAAGCCGTCGAGGCGGTACTCGCGGTAGTTGCGGCCGGGGACGGAGAAGCCACCGTCGCGGCGGGTGACGACGAAGGCGAAGACGAGGAGGATGAGGAGGAGGGCGATGAGGACGGCCATGCAGAAGAGGTAGAAGGCGAGGAGGCCCTGCTTGTTCCAGTAGGCGCCGACGAAGCCGGCGAGGGAGACGAGGAGGATGAGGACGCCGAGGATCACCACCGGCCACCGGAACTCGCGGATGCACTCGTTGTCCGGCTTCGACGCCAGCCAGATCCCGGCCGCGATGATCGGGATCGAGCAGAGGAACGCGATGAAGTTCAGCACCGCCGTGATGTTGTTGCTCACTCCTCCCATATTGGCAGAGAAATAATTCACACACTTTTTTTTTTTTTTTTTTTTTTTTAAAGAAAGAGAGTGAATTTGAGTGATTTGTTGGGTAGGTGATGGTGAAGAAGAGGTTATGATATGGTTTTTGTTGCGTTTGCTTGCTTACTCTTTTCTTCAGTTTTTGGAGTGTGAGTGTGAAAATGTGAGGTCAAGAGGTGTGTTCTTTTTGTTGACAAGTTTCTTTGGGAATTATATAGGAAGTGCGGTAAATGAGCAGAAGAAAAAAGAAAATTATTTATTAAAAAAAAAAAGAAGAAAAAAGATAATATTGAGTGCTTCGGAAAAGATGAGAGAAAGTTCTCAATTGAATTGGTAAGGATTTTTTTTTTTTTTTTTTAAATGTACGTAGGGAGGAGATTGACGCTGTCACTGTCTTACCAAACTAATGGGGACAAGTTTAGCGCAGAAAAATTTTATAAATTGAGGGCTTGTTTGGGGTGTAAGTTTAAACTTACACCCATCAATTTAATTTTTGTCTTTTTCTGAAAAAGTTTTTTATCTTTTCTGAAAAAGTCAACAAAAATTACTATTTAAACTTATCAATTTCAACTCAAACTTACACACCAAACACCCCCTGAAATTGATCGATCTTTTAAAATTTTGTTAAAATTTTAATTAATTTTTTTAAAAAAAGATAAAAATTTAACCAAAAAAATATATTTTAATTAAAATTAAATTAATGTACCAAATAAAATCTACTTAACTGGGACAAAATGAAAACAAGTGTCAAAAGCTGAACTTGAGCATTAAAACCACTAAACAAATGGGAAAGTCACCGTGAGAATTATTGTGGTTGGTTTTTCTAGTGGGAAAAGGGGGAGAATTTTATGGTTAAACAAATTGAGCCTCGAGTCTTTTGTCATTGTAGTTGTTTTATGGCTCATCGAGTTTTTCAGTAGTGTTACATATGTCAACTTCAATTTTAAATTTTAAATACTAATTTATAATATGGTAAGTTATTATTTTTTTCATTGATACATATAATATTTTTATCTTATTATTTTATATATAATTTTATGATAATTTTATATCTGATTTTATTATAAGATATAAAGTTTGTATTCCCTCACCTTCAAATTTAAAAAAAAAAACAAAAAACGCTTAAAAAATTATCAATAAAAGAATAACTATTGATATTAGAATTTGTCTTTAATGTTTTTCTTTTGTTTTTAGTCCGATTGTCCAACTTTTCTTATTTTATACACACACACAATAATGCTGCTTTTTTTTTTTTTGGTGTGATGAGTGGAAGTCATGTGCATTGCTTGACCTCAAGATAGATCACATACCTGGCTGTTGCATTAATATAAGTGTGGTTTTTTACTTCCTTAGTGATGACCATTTGAATAACGCAGCTTCGGTCATGCTTTAGTTGTTTTTTCACATGGGCATCAAATTATGCAAATCGAGACCTTTAGTTAGCGTAATTTACAATGCTTCACAAGTTATTTTTGAACATTTTCAAGCAAAAAGACATCACAATTTAAATGAAAAATAGAGCACTAAAATAAAAATTCAAAAGGAATTTTATATTTGTGAGAATTGAATTTTATGGTTGAAGAAAGAGTAATTAGTCTAAATGATCTCTCAATTATTGAAAATGTAACGATTTGGTCTCCTTTTTTTAAATTTTGACGGAGATGACCTTAAACTCTCTAAATGATGGCAATCTAGTCCTTTCTATCCAATTCCGTTAAGTTTCTAACGAAAAAAGTCACGTGACTCATCACATGAGTTAGATTAATCATTAAAAGATGAAAATACTCTTTTTTTTTTTTGAAAAAACAATACCCAATATATATTAAAAAAAAGGGACCCCCCCATCGGCTAGCTCAGGCGCCTCCACCCCTCCCCAACAAAGAACGAACCCCCCCCCCCCGTCGGAATCTCGCCACCCCACCCTAACGAAGAATGGACCACCTGCAAATCTCGCTGAGCCGAGCCCCCCCCCCCCCCCCCCCTCTACGATCTAGGCTCGTCGAAATGAGTCCCCCCTCCCCCCACTCTGAGTCTGCCCAGATCTGCCGCCCTAGACCTGTGAATCTTTGTCGTGCCGCCCCAGCTGAATCTCCGTCATGCCGACACCGAGACAATGAGCCACCACCATCAGCCCTCCAATCCCTCCCACACCGACACCAAAGCCCCAAATTCTGATCCATCTCCCACAAAATGCAAAAATCAACATCAAAATGCACAATTCCACAACAAATTCCCAAAAAAAAAAAAAAAAAAAACATTAACGAATCATCTATGAAACCAATTGAAATTTTCCAAAAAAAAAAAAAATTGAGGGGGGGAGGGGGGAATCTAAAATGAAAAACACATTTTTTTAGTGAAGACAGAGATCTAATGCGATCTCATGAGGAAATCGAGATTTAGATCATTTTCCGATCATCGTGGCAAAGCTCTTCTATGGCCAGAGTCCAGTTTAGCGACAGATTCCAGGCGGATTCACGGCAGAGGCCCATCGAATGGTGCTGTTCGCGTGATCGTAGAAGAAACCGGATCTGCTGCTTGTCGTCGTCGTCATTGTCGGGGGAGTTGTCGGAGATGAGGGGGTAGGCAAGGGAAACAATGTCATTGTGATGGTGGTGGTGGAGAGAGAGAGAGAGAGAGAGAGAGAGAGAGAGAGAGAGAGAGAGAGAGAGAGAGAGAGAGAGAGAGAGAGAGAGAGAGAGAGAGGCGGGAGTTGAGGAGAGAGATACCAAAGTCTAGGGTTTTTTATGAGTTTTTTTTTTTGTTAAATTAAATTTATTGTTAAATTATTAAAATACCCGCTTAAGTTAGATCGCATGCATTGTACATGGCTCATTCCGTTAGAAATTTAACGAATTTTGACAAAAATGAGTAAGATTACTAATATTTAAAGAGTTTAAGTCGTCTCGATTAAAATTAAAAAAATATGGACAAAATCATCGTCTTATAAAAAGTTTGGGCCAATTACACTCTAAGAAAATATATTTATTTATCCCATCAAAAAAAAAAAAGGAGGAGACATAGATAGAGGAGCTCGGGACATTTCCACGTGGCTATTGCTTGGAAAGCGAACCTACATTTAAAAAAAAAAAAGAATTTGTCTTTATTGAAAATCAAATAGCAAGATCGGCTTTAATAATCGGACCAAGCCATCTTGGAACATAATCAACCCCAAAACAGTAAACAGACCTGGAAATAGCATATTTTGCCAATACGTAGGCTACTCTATTCCCATCATGGGAGATGTAGCAAATCATGCCACTTCTAGCAGCCTAAAGAGAGTCTCTGATGTCTTCAACAATATTTGCTTCTGGAGCCTCCGCTTCTGGATTCTGAATAGCACTAACAGTGTTCAAAGCATCCGATTCCACCACCAATTATCCAAACCAAGAAATTTGGCTAAGCACACACTCTCCCTCACAGCCAGACATTCTCCTATATGAGGAGAAAACTTACCAAAGATGCGTCTAGTCAAAAAACTCATAACAGCACCATCTTTGTCTTTAGCGACCACTCCAATGCCAATGTACTCCAGAGAACTATCAACAGCTGCATCTACATTGATTTTGATCTGATCATGACTAGGGGCATGCCACAGGACCTTTGGGGCTAAAGTCTTCTTTTCAGGTGGTTTGTCTAACCCATTGCAAACAAAGAAATCACCTAAGAATCTTCCAGCCCAAGCTACGGTCTCAATAGCAATCAGCATTTGGTTCTTGAAAATCCATTTGTTGCGTCTCTGCCATAGGCACCAAATGATTGTAAAGAACACGCCCAATTCATCACCATCCCAATGAGCAGCCACAAAGAGACAAAGGCCATAAAAAGGTCTTCCCGAAAACTTCTTCAAAACTGGCCATAAAGCACTATTCCTCTAAACCTCCTGAGCATCAACACAATACCAAAAAGCATGGCTGGTGTCCTCCAAATCGTCTCGACATAGCGGGCACGAACCCGCGTTTTCAAAAAGCCCTTTTTATGCATTAGAGCAAACCCAAACGCAATCACAGCGCGTAACAACACGCACCAATTACACTCACTCCCATATATCATTAAACTGAAAGTGGCGGTGCAACGAGCTTCCCAAGCACGCCGGCCTCCGACAATCTGCCCACGTGACAAACCCACAACCCAACACTTTGCACCCCTTTGATTGGCCCTTGGAATTATCAAATCCGAAACAGCAAGCCACCGACATGTATCCTTGGAAATAACAAATTTTATCCGTCTTTCGCTCCTTCAAAATTAGGCTTTAAAAAAGAGGACCCCTGTTTGGAAACACAAACAACCTAAAACCGGAACGGAGCAATAACTTTCCCGCGGTTTATCGCTATTCTCTTTCCTCCAAAAATTTCAAAAATTTATCAAAAAAAAAAAAAAAACGTCCTTCTCTTCTTCGCAGAGGCCACCAGAGCCGAAGGAAGGCGAAAATGGAGGCGTGGGTCCCACTCTTCGACATCTTCCTGAACTCTCCGGCGCCGGAATCGGAAGCTTCTCTGTGGCTACACCAGTCTTTCGGTGCTCCTTCTTCAGCGACGGCTCCGATCACCACGGCCTCGTTTCTGACATTGCTAATGAAACCCTTGGACGCCATTGTCGTTGACAACTCTTCTTCTTCTTCGGCTTCCTCCGCAAAGAGGTGTTTGAACGAAATCTGTGGATTTTCGACTTCTCTGTGTTTTGAATTTGTTTAGTTTTTGATAATGTCCGTGATTTTTTAGGGTTATGTTTGTACAGACTCTTCCCAGCATGGTTCAGGCACGGATTTTGTCCTTTCTTGCCGTGGAGCGACATAGGTTTTGCCGTCGGGAGTTGCGTTCGTTGGCGCGGAATATCCTGAGTGGCGGCGGGGTTTTGGATTTTTGGGTCGAGAGAGCCGCGTGCAATCTGCTCGACGTTTTGTCCGAGTCGAGGATTTCGGGTTTGAGCTTGGATTCTGGAGAGAAGAGAGCGGAGGATGAGTTCGATTCTGTCCCGTGTTGGCTTAAGGACTCGGCGGGTGCCGGTAATTTGCTTCCGTGGCTGCCTGTTTCGCCTGAGGATTTGATGAATTCGAGAACTTTGTATGGTGATTCCGGGAATAATGAAGATACTTTGTGTGGAGTTGGAGAGGATGAAGAAGAATTAATGGATGAAGTCGTGGACGAAGTTGAGATTGATCACCCCATGAATGATCCTTTAGAGCCCGAAATTCAGAACAAAGCGGCGAGTCTGAAAGCTCGGATTATGAATTTCGAATCAGCATCCAAAACTGTAGACCTAGCGAATGAAATCCAGGAACTTTGCTCTAAAACGGGAGGAGATTCTTTAACGGTTCTGGGGCTGATTGAACCTTGGCTTGTAGACGATGAAACTGCTTCGGTTCTGATATCAAATCTTTCAAATGGCAGTGAAGAGGAGCTCACATGGCCAAGTCAAGTTCTCAGCTCAATCATCCTTCCTAAAATGTTAGCCCTTGAAGAACCAGCTCCTCGTGTTTTACTGACCGCAACTGTGGAGTACTGCAAGCTCCATCAGAGGGCTGCTGAATACGCCCTCTTGCTTCCGCTGATTCTCCGTAAAGATGGCATCAACAACCCCATAAGCGATGTGATCATGAGAATCGTCAAGGAATGCTTGCACCCGGCTCATGTTTCCGCTCTCTGTCAGAAGCTGCTCTGCGGAGATAAAGATGAGAGGAGAGTCATCTGTCTTCCTTGCCACCATTATCTGATATCGGATCAAATGGTATGGACAGAATCATTGTTTAATCTGCTGCAAAACATTTTAAATCATAATGTATGCCTGACTCAGGATTCAGTTGATCATATTGTTTATGAAGTTCAGCATTCGGCTGAGAAATTCTCCAAATCTTTGAAATTTGGAAACTTTTTGTTGTGTTTAGTCATCAAATGTTCTCCACTACTAAAGTCGCATAAGCGCGTATTGACTGAAGCAGTTGAGAGAACCAATACCCTTGTGACCAAATCTATATTATCTAAATTGGCTGCTATGTAACCACTACTTAAAGACTTTTTTCACTTGTTCTTGTGCCATGAGATTAGTCAATCCAAGAATCTGTTTCAAAAATCAAGCTTTTAGCCTCGAAGAATCATGGATTCTTGTCCTTCTTCTCAAAGCTATCGATGCTCCTAACTTTACCGTGTGAACAAAGTTTAGAAAGCAACTTATCTCCATTTCAATTTAAAAAAAAAAAAAAAAAAAGTTAATATGGTGTTATTATAGTTTTTCTTTATTTTATTTTTTCCATCATACCTAATTAGATTCTTTTGTTCTGTGATATTTTTTATTTATGGCTGATGACCAATTAGTGGAAGCATACAACTACTATGAAGGACTCTGAGTGGAGGTGGGTTTTTAAATGATTATCTCTTTTGGATATAAAGAGAGGTTGAGATTTCACTTGATTTCAGTTAGTGGTTTAGTTGTTGTTACCAACTGATTATTAATAGTTAATAAGACGTTGGGCAGCTTTACATGATTCTCGATGAATTTTAGGAATATGGACCAAAAATATATATTTATATAAACATGAACTATAAATTTACGAGATAAGATAACATTTAATATCAAATTTTTTAGAAGAAAACATAGAAATTTGCAATTGCAAGGGTGATGCACCCAAATTAATATTTTTCTTGGATCCAGAGAGAAAGTATAGGGTTGGCGCCATGAGGCTGTGACTTGTTATGAAAAAATAAGAACACTGTAGGTCACTTTGCTGGCAAGTAAATTATCTAATCAAAACGGAGTTGCTATAAATTAACTTTGTTTGTTTGTTTTGTTAAGGGTAAAAAAAAATCCCAAGTCGTATAACGAAAACATATAACAATAATAACAGACATATAAGGATATTAGACCACTCCACTTAATAGGTTGACCTTTTAAGACGGAAGCTCAATTCCTTAATGGTCTCAAATTCCTTTGTCTCTTTCACATGCTTTCTGTACTATCTAAACTAATTTGTCAGTTTCGACCGAAAAGTCATCAACAAACTCAAAACAAATTAATTATATGGAAAAACATAATATTTTTGTCATCTGTGATGGCAACTTTTCTTCTTAAGAAGGAAAGGAGATGGGAAAAAAGAAGAAAAAGAAAACATTCTTTGCTTATGAAATAACTTTTCTTTTCTTTTCTTTTGATGTTCATTTATGTGGATAACATAACAGAAACAAAGTGACAGACAAACCCCATAAGTGAGGAATACATATGTAGAATAGTTGTAAAGTAAGATATAACTTTTTCAGCTAGATGACCGTTGCTCTATAACTTTTTAGGCTAGATGACCGTTGCTCCCATGGACCATTTTTTTCATGGATTCAAATCTGGGGCCCTTATCAGAGAACTTAGTGGTAGCATAAAGCTTCAGGTAATCTTGGAAACGGAAGTGATTCGGGTACAACAGTTTTGGAGCGGGAGAGATGATGGCGTCACCGGCGGGGTTGTAGAAGGTGGCAATGGATAGCCTACTTCCATTCTTGTCAGCCATAACACGGTGCAAAACACTTTTGTACCTTCCATTGCTCAGAATTTCCACTTGGTCACCTGTGTTCACAAAGATGGTGTTGTTCTTCGACGGTGGAATTGCGATCCATTCATCATCTTTGAGGAACTGCAAACCCGGGACTTGGTCATCTTGGAGCAAGAGTATGATCCCGCCAGCATCTGTGTGCTCTCTAAGTCCTCTCACCAGTTCCGGATTCGGACACTGGGGGTATTTCGCCACCTTAGTCCCCACAGAAGGACCTTTTGGCCCCGAGAAAGCTTGCTTTATAAAGTCATGCTCTAGACCAAGATTCTCGCACATAAGCTCGGAAAGCTTCTCTGCCAGCTTGACCAGTTGAGCTATGTACTCATCCACAATCGTGCTGCAACAGGTACTTAAAAGTCAGTTACTTCTACAACACATACATATAGCAGAAGTTTATATATATATATATATATATATATATATAATTTTCACGAGAATTTTATGGTTACCAGAAATCCTTTGGAAGGTTTTCAATTTCTTCCATGTTAGAAACAGGGCGATGCCAAATGAAAAAGCTGCTTTCCCAGTCTACATCCGAGGTATGTCCTTTGCTCTCCAATCTTTTAGCTATCTCCGACTCATAGAACTGCTGCTTCAGATTCTGCTCGTAGTGTGTATTCACCAACTGCTTTACTCTCTCCATCAAGTTTGTGTCGATTCCATGGTTTTTGATCTGCACGAAACAAGCAATGTTTTTACTAAGATGGTGACAAATAGATTGGCTCATGTTAGATTTGAGGAAATAGAAATACGAAAAAACAAAAAGCGATAATCGTTACTTGAAAGCAGCCCCATTTCTCGCAAGCTTGGTGTAGGAGAGCCATTGTTTCGCTTCTCTTATCTCCATCAAGCTCATTGAAATCTATCACTGGGATCTCCATCTCCTTACTTAATCTCTATTAGTTATGCATAAGATATGAAATGCAAGGGAGTATATATAGGCCTAGTGGCAATGCAGTTTTACCTTTATTAGTATTATAATATAGGGGTGGTTAGATTGGAAGATATGGTGGTTACTAGTTTACCACAAACTTAAATGACAGAGACTTTTGGAGACTAGAAAATGGCAATAATGAAAACGAGAAATCTTGGGTAGGAAAGTTTAAAAAAAATAACTGTTTGATATTCGTCGATTTTCGTTAAATTGTATTACCCTTTTTTTATTATGATGTAATTTTAATGTCATATGATGGTTCAAAACTATGTCTTACGGATATGATTCTATATACCCGACCATAGAGTTCTCCTAAAGAAAAAGTAGAGTCCAATTGCAACTAACAGCCCATGTGATTCCCTGGTTTTTTTAATTTACTGGTAAACTGGTCAATGAATCTCTATCTTGTAAACCAAGTTTTTTTTTTTTTTTTGGGTTCTTTTTTTTTACTCTTCTTTTACTTTCAGTTTTGCAAGGAAAACTTCCCCTTATTAGATGATTCCCACTAGTGACTCCAATACTATGCACCTTTCTCTTTGTTTTTTGTTTTTGTTTTTGTTTTTATATACATTTATATACATATATACACATACATGTATATATATATATATATATATATATATATATCAAGTAGGCTTTTCTTGCTTTCAAAAGGGGAAAATCAAAATGACTGGCCTTCGTTTTTATGCTTGTCGTTTACGGGATCTGAACTTTGAATTGGTGGCTTTGTACGAGTGTGAATCATCGGTTTTGGAAAAACTAGGGGCAGTTTTGACATGAATAGTTTTGCCTTCAAACCACCAATGAGAGAAACGACAATGAGAATATTTCAAATCAGTCGGTATTTGCTATTTTCAGTGCCCATAGTATATCAATGATCTTGCGGGTTGGTTTTGTCCCCTTCAGCTCTATTTTTAGTTGTCTCCATCAGAAAATCCCATATTGAAAAACCAAACTTTATTCTGCAAATTATTATTATTATTTTTTGGTTATATGGTATGGCATGTTAAAAATTAGCATCTTATTCTGTAGGAAAACAGTAAAATTTATATAAGTTTGCTTCAATATGAGATTAACCCTCAAGTTTTCCGTGTTTTTTTTTTCCCTCTAACTTCTCATATAAAGAAAATAATTATTATTATTTATATTATCTGAATTTTAGGGTGACTCTCATTTTATCACTTGAACTTTAAAAACTCTTAGCTTACTTTTTAAATTTTGAATTTTACAATACTTAATCCTTCTATTAGAATTTCAGTCAAAAACAAAGTGAAAGTAAAATTTTAAAGCTCAAATGACACAAAAATAAAAGTGACCCTAAAGTCAAAGGATATAAATGTAAACAATTTAAAAGAAAAATTAGGACAAGGTCAATTTGGATACTGTAGTTTCACAACTTAACATGACATATCTAGGGATACCATGTTTATTTTTAAAAGAAAAACTTAAAATAAACAAATTTAATAAAAATCCAACCACTACAAAATAGTAATAAACCGTTAATTTATTTTTACCAAATAATTTTTTAAAAGTATTTTTTTACTCCACGGTTTGACTTTGATCATGTCGACAAAATAGTAGGTGCAATATATTTTTTTATTTTTATTTTTTGAAATTATTGAACCACATCATACATTTTTTTTTAAATTCCTTTTATCTATCTAAATGCTCATGTATACTCGTGATCTACCTACTCTGTCATACTTACACATTCATATTATTAACTTTGTTTATTTGCTTTTTTGCTTCTCATAGAAACTCTCAAATCGAAAGATAATTGCTGATTGGATTTTAATTTCTTCCTGTTTTTCCTTTGTGAAAGTTGATGGATAAATGAATATATAACGACCGCTTTTGTAACAAACTAAGAGACAGATCTGATATTTCAATTAATATTCTACTAAAATCTCTGTGATGAATATTAGAAATCATTCCCGAGAATGCATCAAACTCCTTATAGCAAGAAAACATCCGAGGCAATCTATGTCGTTTCTCTATCTAATATATATTTTGAAATGGAAAATATATTTCAAATTGATAAAAACAATATAACCAACAATCCACATCCACATATAATCTCCTACTATAAAATATACGGCACAAATTAACAATCGGTTCTATTAATAATAAAATATGTTTCAAGCTTTATAAAATGGAAGACACCCTAATTACGTACAAAGCGAGGGAATGTAATAATTAGTTTTGAGTGATCATCGTATTATTTTTTATCGGTGAACATGAGACGTTGACCATATACACATTTCTTGAGGATCACAAAGAAATCTAAGAATCGAGTCATTATAGTTTTATCCTGATATGTTTTATATGAATTCTATATATAAATTGAAAATGCGTACTAAATATCTAGCATATATATATCTCTTTAACAAATTCTTTATAGTTCATGGAAATATTTGATCAACCAATGACCAGAAACCCATAACATAAAGGTCACATGAAAAACCGTCAATAAACAAATCTTGTAGACAAAAAAACACAATGTCGTACTAAACAAACAAGACAAATACTTAAACTAATTGGGATAGGCCAATTATTAGTAACGAAAAAATAACAAAATCCACAAGCTCAAACATCAAAGAAGAAAACGGTAGACAAGGCAAGTAGTAGACAAGGCCGATACGTGCACCACAAGATGATGCTGCCTCTCCTGCAAACCCAATCTTCAAAGAGCAGTTCGAGACTATGACTTACTTGAAAACACTTTGAGATCGAGGACAACTACACTCCTAAACTCATAGCAAATCTTGTACGTGGAATTTGATGACTAAAGACTGTGGTTTGCGCGTCAAATCTCTAATTAAGAATGCTTTTCTCCATCTCTCTAAGGCACTCTCTTTTTCCTCCTCTCTCTACCTAATATTTGATTAATATGTGCTAAAAAAGTTGCATTAAAAAAAATGTGCTGAAAGAGAAAAATCAACTTGGAATAGTTTGACTAGGCGATCAGTCCATAACCTGGTGGAAAGATTTTCAAAGAGCTGTCAAAGGGGGTTAGGTTTGTGACTTCATGAACCTTTTTTAGACATAAATAGGTTATCATAATTTGTAGTTAAGATTTTGTTACATTGACCAGGTCTATATATATTGTAAAAGTCTTAAAGTCAAAATTTGTAACAGAAATCTTATTTGTCTTGAAAATGAGTTTTTTTTTTTTTTAATATAGAAATAAAAATGAGAATATCTTGAGATGATGCTGAGAATGTTTATGAAATTGTGTTTGGTTTTGTTTTTAAAGAGATTGATTTGGGTAAAAGAAGAAAATGATTAATGTTTGGATATGTTTATTAAAACATGTGTAAAGTTATATAAACTTAAAAATGAAAACGAAAATGAGAAAATAACTTTCAATTATTCTTTATTTATTTCACAAAAATTATTATCATAACTTTTTTTTTGTTTTTGTCTTCAAAATATTTACTAAATAAACACAATTTAGAAAATATTTTCGTTTTCGTGCCTCTAAAAAATATGTGTTCCAAAAACACTTTTTTAAACTAAACTGTACTTTTTTCATAATGGTTTTTGTCTTTTTCTGAAAAATTTTTTTTTTGTTTTTTCTGAAATTTTTTTTTGTTTTTTCTAAAAAATTAATATTAAAACTTAAAAATCTTAAACTAAACCCATTCACCAAATACCCCTTTGGAAACGGTACTAAAATGCCACCTAAATTTCTTTCTTTTCAAAGATCGGTAATATAGAGGACTTAGACAGTGCAAGTTCCACTTAAATCAAGGGCCTACTAGTTGGGGATTTGACCCAAATAAGGCCCTACTTTTTAGGGGTTTAGAATTCGTCCAAATCATGGTTCTATATCGCTCATGGTTTAGGTTCTGTCTTGGGAGTTTTGGAGGGAGAAGCAAACAAAAAGCTTTAGGCCATGAAAGACCACATGTGTAGTTTGATTTGTTGAGGTCTTATGGGTTGTACATGTCTCATTAACTTGAAGTTTCTTAAATTTGACTTTTTGTCTCTACTTTCTGAACAAATGAGCAATTGAACATTAATCATTCATAATTCCTTCTATAATGGCGTCGATGGGCTACTTAGATGCATTCCACGCAAAAAAACCTATTAGGACTAACTCAACAGACAGATGAGAAAGGAATTAGAGACGGATCCATTCTAAAAATAATAATTAAAAAAAAAAGCTTATTAAATGGTTGGCAATCCATAGTGTTTGAGATTTACCCAAAAAAAAAAAAAAAATAGTGTTTGAGAGCACCAACCTATTTGGTACTCTTTTAATAAGCACGCATTTGGTTGGTCCTTTTGGATTGAATGAGTTAGTTTATTGGAGTTGAGTTAAGTTTTGAAATTGTTCACAACTTGAAATGTGTTTTTTTTTTTTTAAATTTAATGTAGACATTGTTTCGTTCCTCTCGAAATTCTATGTTTAAAAAAATCATCTCATTTAGATTTGGAATAACAAAGTTATAGATTTTTAAAATTTGAGTTTTTAAGGACCCGTTTGGTGTATGAGTTTGAGTTAAGATTTGTAAGTTTAAATAATGATTTTGATTGACTTTTTCAGAAAAGACAAAAAATTTTTAGGGAAAAAGATAAAAATTGAGTTGATAGTGATGAGCTTAAACTCATCACCCAAACGGGTCCTAAGTTATAATTGTAACTGTGAATAGTAAAGTTAAGTTGACTTTTGAAAAGAAGACAAAAACAAGTTGGAATTTTTCAACTCTAATGTTAAACCAAACCTAAGCTAAAGAGTTTTGTTTTGTTTTGTTTAATTTGTTTGTTTGTTTTTTTCCCCACAATAAACCTAAGCTAAGAGTTGTTCATGAGGCTTACATACCAACGGAATAGATCTCTTCCAATAATTCCTTCACAACCCCAAAAACTGTGCCATGCTCTCTGGGAACGAAATGTGTATGTATATATTTTTTTTGTTTTCTTCCCCCTTTATTTTTAATAGGTTGTTGATTTCTTTACAACTTTTTTTATGGAATCAAATATCAAGCTATTATTTGACTGTATGTACAACCACAAAATATTTACTAACTTTGACATTAATAAAAATAACGATAAAAATATATCGTAGCAATATAGTTATGAACCAACACACCATTTGTCTAGGAAAAAAAGGGGAAAAAAACAATACGCACTTTAAATATTTAAATATACATATATATTTTCTTGTTTAACGTTAATAATAACGACATTTCAACTATACATAGTCTGGTATGAAGTTAAGCCATTCACGTAAGATGTTCTCTTTTTCTTTGGTAAAGTATAGTGTAAACTTATTATAGGGCATACACATCAGTAGTATGCATTTTTAAACTTCATATAATATTAAAGTCATATTAAGTTAAAGATTATATATAATTTAAAAGAATTGATGAAAATCTAATAAAAATTTCTAGATGACCTTCCAAATGAGTAATGTTCAGTCAAAATTAGTTGTGACCGTGTTATGACCATCTAATTGAGTAAAAAATATCGTGATCGTGCGAACCAACGGCCATAATTAATACTAAGAACTTTAGACAAATATCACAAAATCATACCTTAGATTGATTTTTACCACGTAAGAAAAAACTTTTGTAAAAAATACAATTGATGATATCATAAATACTTATTTATTTAATTATTTTAAAATCCCAATAGTTATTACTAATTGATATCCTTATGTAATCATCTAGCTACCAATTGATAATCATTTGGTTACAAGTTTGTAATCACTTGATTATAACTTGATAATCAACTGCCAGCGGTTTCAAACGGTTGCTGGTAAGTAATCAGTTAGTCACCAAATGATAACCGATTGGTTACCAACCGATAAGTTTTCAATCGATAATCACTACCTCCGACTGATAACTAGTTGATTATCAAATAATACCGGTTGTTTATCAACTAATTACCGATTGGTGACCAAGCGACTACAGACCAAAAACTTCCGATTTCCCCGGACTTTTCGGATTATGTCACAGGAAATAATTAAACAAACATCAGATTTTACCAAATAACACAACAATTCCAGAAAAATCATAAACCATACAGACCAAAATTTAAAAAACCAAAAAAACCAAAAATTTTCTAAAAAGAAAATAATTCCACAATAATCAAATCTAAAAATAAGTAAAATAAAAATGTAAAAATGCAATTAGTTGAAGCTCGGATTTGCAGCTCCGATCGCGGCGTCCCGAGAGATGACGAGATTTTCTGACAAGGTCAGGCTGGTGAAGAAGACGGCAGAGGCGGTGGCACGGGAGATAAACCGCGAGTTTAGCATGGTTCTGAGGGAGATAGCCACAATTCACCCCGATCTCGGACTCACCAGAAGAATCGACCGTCGTTGCCGATCTCCGACGGGGCTCATATCGCAGCGGGGGTGAGCTCTGGTCCGGAAAAACAGAGATCGAGAGATCTTGAGAGTGTGGCGGCTCCGATCGTCCTAGATCGGCGGCAGCTCTGATCGTCCGGCTACGAGACGGCGACTGTAGGGAAAAGAGAGAGAAAAAGGAAGAGAGACAACGACGGCCGTCATTTGCTGCTCCGGCGAGGAGACAACGATGGCCAACGGCTCCTTGCCGGCAAGACGAAGTCGACCGACACAGTGGACAAAAAACTAAAAGAGAGGGGAATATCGGTTGCGTGGAAGGCGATCCGAGTGACGACGGGCGCCGGAGATCAGAAATGAGGAGAGAGTGAGGGAAGAGAGAGAGAGAGACAGTGGGAGTGTCTTGAAATGGGGAGAGAGAAAATGTAGAGGAAAAACAAATTAGTTTTTTGAATTTTAAAATTTTTATTATAATAATAATGACGTCATCATTATGATAATTTTTACAATAAATTTTATGACCGTAACAAAAATCAATCCATTTATTGTATTTCTGGCATATCCCCTAATTATCCCATTAATATCAGATCCCAATAAGAGATTTATAAAAAATAGCCTATCTATAAAAGTTATTTTTGACTTTTTAAATTGAAAAGCTATTTTTAGGATTTATTTGGTTGGTAAGTTCAAATTTATTATTTTAAAATTTTTTTTGTATTTTTCTCAAAAATTTTTTATCTTTTTTCCAAAAAAATTTTTGTCTTTTCTAAAAATTCAAAAAAATTTACTATTGAAACTTAAAAATTTCAACTCAAACTCATGCACCAAACGGACCCTTAAAAATACTTTTGTAATCTGTCAAAAATTTATGGCCTTTAAAAAACTTTTCTATAATTATATTTTATAAATTATATTTTAATATTTTTATTATTTATTAGAAAATTTTGAAATTATTTTGATTTCAAAATTTTTTTAGAAATTATAGTTCTTAAACACCTACTAAAATTTATAACTTTTGCTTATCTTCTTATAATGTTTACAAACAACAGAAATCATAGCACATAACATTTTTTTTTATAGGTACTTTTAAAGTTTATAATCATTTTTTTAAGATGATAAATTATAACATATTTTTACATATAAATCCTTGGATTTTCTAGTAAATAACATATTTATTAATAACATATTATTAATTTTTAATAACAAATGTGTATAGTTTCATGTTAGAGAGAGAAAGAGAAAGGATGACAGAGAGAGAAAGGAGGAAGGAGTATGAGTATTTTTTGTATTGTATTTGATCATAAATTTAATTTTGTTATTTATTATTGTGTTTAAAATTTTATACTATAATTGACAATTATTCTTTTTAAAAGTATTATTTGGTTCTTTGTTCGTGAAAAACAAAAGCATATGGGGAGATTTCCTTTTGAACGTCATCAGATTTTATTGATAAATCCATTTTTATTTAAGAGTTTTGTCTCATATAATACAAATTTTATTATATTTGGTGTTTTTTTTTTATCTTCGTAGTGAGAGTAACGAAATTTTTTCTAAAAAAAAAAAACAAAAGAATTCATAGAGATACAGATTTCCTTGACACGTGTGGTTGTGATTAAATTGACCGTTGACTTCCTTTGATTCCTATTGGCCAAGTGTCCTTGGAGGTGTATTTCGCTAGATGGGATGTCACTACACTGGAAAACTTCTGGGTCCCACTTCTCGAGGAGGAGCGTGGGCATCACCGTCCAAACTAACTCAGATGTACGCAAGGATTGTTGGCGGGTCCAAACAAAACAAAGTTTCCTTTTAATTTTTATTTTTTAGAGTGGAGACTGATGATTGGGATGTTGTGATCTCATGACCAACCCACCAAAGAGAAAAATGGCCAAACACAAAAATATTATAAGAAAATGACTTTTCTTCTTATAAATAAATTTTAAAGTAAGATTTGCTTTACCTGCTTGATATTTTGTACGTTTGTGGCCTCTAATAAGAGTAACCAAAATTTTGTTCATTTCGGAAAATATTAGTGCAATTTCTTTCCCTTGGAATATATATATATATATATATATATATATTTTTTTTTTTTGGGGATTTTTCTTGTGACATTCTATTGGTAGACCAAGTGTTAATGTAATTTTCATACTTGATAGTTCAAAATATTATCTAAAAACATGTAAAAAAAATCAATTTAAAGATGGAGAATTTTTACAGCGAGAATACTCTTTTTTTTTTATCTGTAGAAATTATTATTTGATTATTAAATTAATATTTTATTAATGTGATCTATAATTGAGAACAACTCTATACATTTAAAGTAAACGGTAATCAGATGTTAAAAAATTAATCTACCAGTTAAAAAAATAGGAATTGCCAACTATAAAGTCTCCGTTTAGTAAGTTAGTTGGAGATGAAATTTTAAGAGTAAGAAAATTTCTAATTGTAGAAATTCTCATGAGATGATGATTAAAGATGGGGATAAATCTTACCATGATTTTTGATGCTTTTAATGGACCTTTTTCCCACCCCGTTAAACTCTTAACTAATCAAATTTGTTGTATTATATGCTAACCATTTATTATACCTTACGACCAAAAGAGGTTGGGGCAAGAATTGAAATGGTTGGTGTGACAAAGAGAATTTAGCTTTAAGGATACAATTATCTAACATCACATTTATGGTTACACAACGTGACACCTTTCCTATCGTAGATTTTAATCTACAACAATGAGGCGTGAGACTTATTTAGGTCATATTTAATTGCATAGGATAGGAAGCCCCCAATAATCATGGAAAATTAAATAGCATTGGCTTTTGTTTTTTGTTTTTTTGCGTATTTGCCCATGAATTTTTCAAGATAATTAACAAATTTCTTCGAAATTGTGATTTTACTAAATTGTTTTAAATTATTCTGTATCATATTTGAATTCATAGAATAATTTATCAATATTTATAATTTTTAAAAGATAACGTTACTGAATTAAAAGCTCAAAGTGTAAAAACGCTGAAATTCCTCACCTTTTCTAAATTACAAATATATATATAAACTTCAGAACATTAATACTGTTAAATATCCCAATTAATCGATCATGTTATAACACTCATTTTTTATTGGTGTATAGTATGAATCACTTATACCCTCTCCAATGGCATGCTAAGTTAGATTGAGTGTTGATGATTTTGAACTTCCTATGGACTAGATCTTTTTTACATTACATCTGTTATATCAGTAAATTTTCATAATAATATTGATCCGGGGGTGTGAAGATTCAGTGATCATTTCTTTTTTTAGAAAAAAAAAAAGAAAAGAAAAGTTAGGGCTCATGTGCGGGGACTTTTGGAGACAGAGTTTTGAATGTTGGTTTAGAAATATGTATTTAGGGAGGACTTTTAGGAATAAACTGTGATATAAAAAATAGTACAAAAATTTAAAATATATTTGAAAAAAATGTAAAATGAATACTATTTTATTAATCTTGTGTTATAAGCTTTTTGACACAAGAATCATCTCATTTGGTTTTGAAATGAGAAAGTTATAGACTTTTAACCTCCGTTTGATATTTTAACTCTAATTTAAATTTTTCATCTAAATTTTTATTTTTTTTAAATTAATAAAAATTATATTTAATTTTTAAAAAATTAACTAATTTTAATTTAAAAATTTTATGATGAAACAAACTAATTCTTAAAGTTTGAGTTTTTTAAAAATTAAAAAAAAGAAAAAATGAAATATAAAATTAGGAGGGTTGATTGGACGGTAAGATGCTATTTGAAAAAGTTCTTACGATCCCACATGTTCTGAGTTAAAAATAAAAAACTAAAAAAATTCCACGTGGCATTCCATGCGTCCTTTACTTTACAGATAAGCAAACGTGCATCAGACGCGCGCGTAGGCACTGAGCTCGCTAGATATGAACCAGAGTCACACATCCGTATTAATTTACTTTCAAGGACCATTTCGTAATTTCATTCCCGTTTCCTAAAAAAATAAAAAATAAAATACACACACACTGTCGCTCTCGTTTCTTCACAGAGAGAAGCTCCAAAAAAAAAAAAAAAAAAAAAAGCACGCAAAATCCCAGACGTCGACGGTGCTTGCTACGCTAACTTGCGCCGGGGAGTCACTCCGCTCAACCTCCACCGCCGAACCCTCTCTTCTCCTTCGCAATGAGGGTCCGATCTACCTCGATTCTCGCGCTTCTCGTTCTATCCTTCTGCGTTCCTCCCCACGCTTTTCCCCTCTTCGCGGCCACCGATTCGGCCGAGTCCGACCCGGCGGCGACGGAGGAGATCAATGCCACCACCGCCACCGTCGCCGACGCCGAGTCCAACTCCACGCGCGTGAGATCCACCGAGGACAGCTTCGCCGACATGATCGATCGCGCGCTCGAGAGGGAGTTCCCCGACAACGAGCAGAATGAAGGTTCGTTGAGAAAAAACGGAAATGCAAAAGCTCGCTTTTTGCGGTTTTCTAGGGTTTAGTTTGGGTCCCGACGGTTGAAGCATGGTTTTGGATGGAATATCTTGTTCTGCATTGCGTTGTTGTAGTGGATTAGTGATTGCGATGGTGTGATTATGGAAATGTTGAGGGAGAGAATGAGAGATTTTGATTGAATTAGGCTAATAATTGGAAATTACTTCTTCGTTTGATCTATTAGGAGAATTCTGAGTTCAATGAGTTGAGGATTTACTCCACTTTTTCGTGTTCTCTTGCAGCCGCAGATGCCGGTAGCTTCAACAACAGTGTCGCCGGACAACAGGTCGGTAGTCACATTTCCTGAAACGAACATTGATTTTGCTTTTTTGAATGTTTTACTGTCGTTCATGCCTGTAATTGAAACATGCAAAAGTATAGGAAAGCTGAATATCTAGTTCTAAGGAATATCAAAATGTTCGCTCGCTGAAGGTAGATAAGGTACTCTTGATGGGAATTTTGGATTAATGTAGTGAAGAATTGCTATTCTTTGATGAGTCAATCATTCGTTTTTGTTTATAAACATCTGTCGAAATCATTTGCAGTCCATGGAGTTCAAAATAGGTACGTGGTATAGAGGAACTATTGTTGGAAAATGCAAAAAAAGTAGAATTAATGAGAAAGTTGTAAACTTCTCATTTCAAACTCTTGTTATTTTGGTTTATAGAGAGCCTATTGAACTGGAAAAGTAAAACTTTAATGGCTGTTTCCCTGATAGATAGTAGGAGGATGAGGTTTCGTGCTTTCTTTAAGAATAAGAGGTTGTACGAATGCTTCAGTGGTGTCTGGGTCAACTCAGTTACTAGTTTTCTGGAGAACCATAATGAGGTGGTTTGTAAATGCATAAATGAAAATTTTTTTTTTTGGTTATATAAGCAAGATAATTTAATCTGGTACGGTGGTATTTGACTCTTTTCTGCTAACCGTCGTACAAATTTGAGCTATACTTCTGAAAGTTGATTTGAGGATGTTAGTTACTATTTACTAAAGAAAAGCTTGAGTCAGAACTTGCTTGGTCTGTTTTGCTGTGAAATTGACCTCTTCATGGTTCAATGGCCTGCAGTTTTACTTCTACACCATTTTTCTCTCTATTTCTATTGGTTTTGGCTTATGAAGTGTGTACTGATATCGCAATTGAAATATATTTTTAGTTCCAATTCTGAAAAATTAACTCATAATTTTGTCTAACATGAATATTCTACTTTAACTGATTCTTGTTCTAACTTGGAAATGGAAAATGTTCATTTGTCAGGCAGTTTTGGAAACTGTTGCTAGAGTTAAGTCCAAGAAAAATGACACCAAGGAGGAGAAGTATGTGCGTCTATCTTGTGAACCGTTGATTATGTTCTTACTTTTTAATGGAGGTGGAAGTGAATAAGAGTACCTTATCTGTTGCTTTTGAAGTAAGTTAAATACATAATGAGAAAGCATGCTGAAGCCTGAATCTTTGTGAACCTTATGTTAGGTCATTTCAGTTTCATCATGTTTTCAAGTTGGATAATGAGAATCAAGCTGAGGATATGCCAACGTTAATAGATCGAAAGGTATGCCCACTGTATCTCACTGAAAATTTATATTGGCTGATTGGCTTTTGTTCTTCTAACATAGATAGTACTACATTTTGGTGGCGCACTTGCACGTTTTTTTGGCTTACTTTGGAGTTTATTCAGTCTTGACATGCTAGAAATTGTCTTCAGGACAATGTCTTTATTATATCCAATCTCAAGTCAAAGTTTCCTGTGCTACAACTAGACTCGAGGTTAGGTTGCACTTTTGGTCAGTTGTATATTTCTCAGTCGCACATAACTAGCTGCAACTTGGCTGATGTAGCTTGTTAAAACTATGTTTTGTAGGTTGATATCAGATCTGGTTGTTGTTATTGTCTCTGCAACTTGTGGTGGCATTGCGTTTGCTTGTGCTGGACAACCGGTTAGAAGACTATCATTAATATTTGCTCTAATAACTTTCTTTGGGTTTGTTAGTTTTTATTGTTTAAAATTGTGCCTGAAAATTTTCTATTGACCCTGTGATAATTTTCAGGTTATTACTGGATATCTGCTAGCCGGATCTCTCATCGGCCCTGGAGGCCTGAGTTTTGTTAGTGAAATGGTGCAAGTATGTTATCTCTATTCCTACCATGCATGATATGTCAATTTTGTGTATATTCTTAATGATCTTTCCATTTATTCAATAATATTTTTTTAACATATAAATATATTAGAATATCCTTGTTGAAAGTTTATTGATGTTATAATAAAATTGAAACATGTGTTTGAGTGTGTGTGTGTGTGTGTTATTTTTTTGTTCCATGTTTTACATTGGTTACTGATTGTTTTCACTCATGTTACCGTTGTCTTAAATGAATATGCATGAAGGTTGAGACGGTTGCTCAGTTTGGTGTTATCTTTCTTCTTTTTGCCTTGGGCCTGGAGTTTTCTGCTACAAAGGTTTAGTTGTGTTTTCTATTCTATTTACTTTTTATTTTTGTTCAATTGATCAAGATTGATAACTGACAGCCATAATTTGAATTGCAGCTTCGTGTTGTCCGGGCAGTGGCTGTTCTAGGAGGTCTACTCCAGATCTTTCTGTTTATGTGCTTGTGTGGAATAACAGCTTCGGTATGTTGGCAGATTTGGGAATCAATATCTTTAGGTGTATATTAGGGTTAGCTGTTTTTTAAACTTTTAAAAAGCCATCATGATCATTTCAACCTGAATGGAGTTCATGCTGGTAAAACTAAGTTATAGTATACTATGATCCTGAGCAGGATCATTAAACTGCCTCCTTATTTGGTGGTGGACTTGTATCAAGCTTCAGATGTCGCTTTAAGCAGCAGGAGCATAAATTAGCACTGACCAAAATCTTTTGGCTGCTTGCACGGCCAATATAGAGTAGAGACTATACATGATTGTCTTCACCTGTTTTTCTCTGCTCATTTTATATGCTAAATGATATTATAAATTCATTATGTACTAAGTTGCATGCATTTTACAGTTATGTGGTGGTAAACCTTCCGAGGGGGTGTTTGTTGGAGCATTTCTATCTATGTCTTCAACTGCAGTGGTAACTATGCTTGAACTGATATCTTTGTAATCTCTGTTTCCTTGATGCTTTTTATGTGAATGACTAAATTGGCTAAATATATTCATGCGTTTTTATTCATGTTGTGAGTTGTGACGGTGGAGTAATTTATGTAAATTCCCTTACGTTTTCTGATTGGATGCAATTTTTTAGCTTTTGTTGGTATTGGTAATAAGTCTAATAAGCAAGGGAAACTGAGAGAAACATCATTGGTGAGGATCTCGTGCTCTAAAGTGCAAGACTTCATTGGATGTAATTTCTAGAAGCTGGCTAGTTGGCTGGTTCATCTCAATTATTGGTTTATGATGGATGAAAGAATGTGAAAAGTATGGATAATGTCATAGCTATGTCACTTTTGACCTGCAATTATGGTTTTTCTACTTGATATGCATTCCCTACATAGAATTGTCGAAAATCTTTTTCCGGTGACGCTTGTTTCATCTTCTCTGTAGGTTTTGAAATTCTTGATGGAAAGAAATAGCATTAACACCCTTCATGGTCAGGTCACAGTGGGTACCCTTATTTTGCAGGTTGGTATTGTTTTCTGGCTCTTCGATATCCAATTATGACATGCTAAGTTTTTTCTTCCTCATATCAGGAAAATCATTTAAGATCAAAATCAATATTATCTTTCTATTTGCTTCTATTTGTACATATATGTATCCATCTCTTAAATACATGTGTTTGTTACACAAGTTTAAACTATTGTGTGCTATCAGGATTGTGCTGTCGGTTTGCTGTTTGCTTTGCTTCCAGTTCTTGGTGGTACTTCTGGCATTCTTCAAGGAGTGATGTCCATGACAAAATCGTAAGATTATTATAAATGTCTTGTTTAGACAGGACATGCGAATTTTGCCATATGTATTCTTGTCCATTATGTTTAATATTTATAACCATAAAAAAGTAAGGGAACTCTGATTGCTTTTAAAGCCTTTTTTGAATAAGCTGCGTAAAGGTTTCTCTCTGTCCAGTCTATGATCTGTTTACATTGTGAATCTTCATCTGATTGAGTCCTCTGTCATTGCTGAATGGTTGAATATTAGCTTCGTTAGTAAAAATATCGACTAAGGAACATTAGTAATTGATATAACTTCTTCTGGCTAATTAAGCAGCTTCAGTTGTACATTGTCCAAAACCATGGTCTATGTGTTATCACCAATAAAAGTGCGGAAATGGTCAAAGATGTCTTTGACATACGTGTTGATTATATGGCATGTTTGAGTACGCTTTGTTGATGTTAAAAATATGTGTATGTATATTCTGGAAATTAGATTAGTGTTTCACTTGTTTGACTTCTCCTCATTCTGAATCAGGTTCTATTTTTTCTTTTACAACTACTTTATCGTCGCAGGTTGGTGGTTCTGATCACATTTTTGGCCATTTTGTCAATAGTATCTCGCACTTGTGTACCATGGTTCCTTAAACTCATGATAAGCCTATCGTCTCAGGTATGGATAAATCTCAGTATTAGGTTATAATTCATGTCCTCAAGTTTTGCTTGCTGATTTTTATTCTCTTTTTATTTCAGACGAACGAACTCTATCAACTGGCATCAGTAGCATTCTGCTTACTTGTTGCTTGGGTTTGTCCATTTCCCCATTCTTTTGTGTTTGATAACAAATGTCTTTTATTTGTTTAGCTTTACGCTGGGGAAGAAGACGAGTTGGTTTTTATGCTACCTATTTTTATACTTTCTTGGTTTAACTTTTTACCAGCTCGTCCTTAGTTTTTTAGTCAGAACGTCTCCAACCCCGTGGGAAGTGCATATATGCCTCTACTTATGCATGTATGCCTATTGTTATAGATACATAACATAATTTTAGGTCCTTTCAGTGTAGTGATAAACTTGGCCTTAGCCTTGAGCTGGGTTCCTTTGCTGCGGGAGTGATGATATCAACAACTGATCTTGGTCAACATACACTTGAACAAGTACGTAACTTTTATTTGTGCATCTACTTGGATAGCTTGCGAGGTGTTAATGAGCGATGCCTTTTTCTTACTCTTTCAAATTTAAATTATTGATTGTGTCCGTCAAGAAAATTTCTTTTTTTGCTACACTTAATGCTCCGTTGTTGTAGTTAGAAGTTTCCACAAATTTTTTTTTGTCATTTCCAGTTCGTTAATATGGTTTTCATGTATGGAAAGTATGCCTTTTCATTTTTTAGTTTCTGTAGTTGGAATATACTAAATCTCGGAAGTGATATTCTCGTGTGTTTCTGCTCGTAATTGAAGTTGCTTCTCTTCAGGTTGAGCCCATTCGTAACTTCTTCGCTGCTCTTTTCCTTGCCAGCATTGGGATGCTAATACACGTTCATTTCCTCTGGAATCATGTCGACATTTTACTTGCAGCTGTTATTTTGGTGATCATAATAAAAACAATTGTGGTTGCTATTGTCATCAAGGGATTTCGATATAACAACAAGACTTCACTTCTTGTAAGATTCCAAAAGCTGCTATTACAGTTAGATGTGCATATTGAGAATCATGTCATTGACGGAGGAACCTTAGGTTATGTCATTTGTGTAGGTTGGAATGTCTCTGGCACAAATTGGGGAATTTGCTTTTGTTCTTTTGAGCCGTGCTTCTAATCTTCATTTGGTAGAGGTAAAGCAGGGACGGAGGCATTAAGGCCTCATGGGGGCCTTAAGCGCCGCCCCCCTCCAACTTTTATTTATTTATGTTTTTATATGTATATTTGCCCTAAATTTACAAATAGCCACCGTAAACAACTAAAACTTCATTTTGTTCTTTTAAAAATTAAAAACTTGTAGTTATTAGCCCCCTCCCATCAAAATTTCTGGCTTTGTCACTGGAGGTAAGTGCTTGATTTGTGATCATATTTTCTATAAGAGTGCAGTCATCAGCTGGTCTCCATTGTTTTTGTAACCTACTTCTTTGCTGCGCTTTACAGTATTGTCAGTTTTCCGGAAAATTAAAAGTTCAAAAACCAAACATCCATGAGCCTTTTAGCCTTGAATCTTGCCTATTGGAGAGATTGAATAGCTTGTTTTGTGATCATAATTTTTTTTGAAAGAAATGCATCCAAAATCTACTTCTCATGGATGCTTTTAGAGAGATAAAGCTGTGACACATTCGTGTTAGCGTCAACTTTACCAACTCCAGATGTGAATTGCAAGATCCTCATTCTTCTACGTACTATCTGATGGTTTGATCACTATTGCAGGGTAAATTATATCTTTTGCTTCTTGGAACAACAGCTCTCAGTTTGGTAAGTAAACTGACTTACCACATGTGATGCCCTCAGTAACCTTCAAGCAAAGAATTATAATGAGTTTGCAACACGTAGGAAAAAGTTAAACTTGATACTCAATTTTATGTACTTTAAAAGAAAAATGGAATTCTGAATGTTCTTCTATGGTAGGGAGAGAACATGGAACACAAATTAATCTCTTAGGACTTGACAGCTGACCTTGGATTTATTAGTCGTTCAACTTTTTTTTTTTCTTCTTTTTGTTTTTGCTTGAAAAATTGTTGGTTGTCTATACGGTTGATAATATGATTTTCCATTATAGTACATCGGTAGTTTGGCTTTATGTTCGTTTATCTGTGAGGCAACTCTTAAAACTCATTGAATTGACATATTTTACGTTAATGATTTTTAAGCAACGGTGTATGGTTTACTGAATTATGACTTATCTTTGTTTTATTCTTTTTTTTTGTTTTTGGGTTATACTATATACGATATGACGTCCCTTGATTCATGTGTGGAAGTCCAAATCAGTTCAGGATATTGATTCTTGCGCAATGATGGTGCAGGTAACCACGCCATTGCTTTTCAAGTTGATTCCTGCTGTTGTTCATCTTGGGGTCCTATTGCGGTGGTTCTCACCTGATAGTCCGAACGAGGTAATGATTCTCCCTTGAACAATATGCTTTTAACAGTCTCCATCTGAAAGGTGCATGAGTTTACAATTTTGCCTAGCTATTTATTGATTGTGAAAGCAAGAGTATTGAGGTCATTTGAAAATTATTTCTCCTCCCAGATTGGATATAAAGGAGATAGTCTTCGGTCAGACAGTGCTAAGCGTATTGCCATCATGGTCCACGGCTCTCACGATTCATGATATTAAAAAAAATAAAAAATAAAAACATGAATCAGAAAAAAATTTGCAAACCCCTTACCTGATGAGCTTGTTGTATACTCTGGGGGACAGGTGCTTAAGTGTGCCAAAGAGGTCGATTGAGTGAGAAGTTTTCGCTACCGGAAAGCCCCGTCTTTGTTACCTACATTCAGTACATATTCCTGACCAGGCATGAGTTAAACCGAAAATGCCAACTGAAACCCAAGAATACGAAAATCTCGGCCAGATACTATATATAGCTTACACATATGCCAGTAACACAAAGCTTCTAATTCTTTTTATTAGGTCATCGTCTACTTTTCTGATGACCCATTTTGTGTAAAATATCTACAAGCTTCTTATCTCCAATTTTGCAAATTTTTTTCTTTCATCATAACTCTCAAATGTATCATCCTTTATCCCTATAATGGTACCACTGTTTTCCATTTTCCATTTTCCTTTTATTTTATTTTATTTTTTCCCCCTCACAAAAACAAGGGAACACTACTTAAATTTCCTGCTTTTCACAAAAGCATAATGCTTATAGATAAAGATTTGCACACAGTCAGCAAACCATTCACTGCTGCATATATATATATATATATATATGAATATATTTTATACCAACTAGATTTGTTCTTGTAATATTTTGTATATATAGACCAGGCTGTCTGCATTATTAATAGTTAACAAGTGATTGTTCCTTTTTTTTTTTTTTGCTAAAATAAAAAAAAGGGGAACCGCCGGCTGTGTATATATTTTTTTTTTGCTAAAATAAAAAAAAGGGAACTGCCGGCTGTATTTAAGAACACGTAAGGGTAGATAAGTTGACAAAGGAAGTAATCTTAAGATCTCATCAATCAGGAGGTCGGATGTTCGAATCCTCAGCCAACTTAGAGGAGTGATCCTGTTTACGTGAACTTAAAAAAAGAGAAATGATGGTGTCATCACCAAATTTTTTTTTTTAAAGCAAAAAAAAAAAAAGTGATTGTTCTTGAATACAGTTGTATGATACTTAAAATATGCAATAAGAGGGGGGAAAAAAGAGAGAAAAAAGAATTAGGAAAAAGACAATCAATCTAGCGGCCATAGCTGCATATATTTTGTTTTTGTTTTTGTTTATTTTGCTGGAACTCAGTCAATTAAACTGTATACATATATTTAGATATTATTGTTATATTGGAGAGAAGAAGTCATAGTGATGTAAACGTTAAATGGTGCATGAAAATGTGGGAATTTAATTTTAATTTCATAGTCATGAACAGTTGAAAAGGGTATGTATATAGATTGAATTGACCCTTGTGTGTGCTGTGGAGAGAAAATGGCCATCAATTAGTGCACTTAAAATATTCCTTCGACTTACCTCAATTATAGTCGTCTAAACGCAAGCCTCTTTTCTTTTCTTCCTGTCTTGTCTCCTCTCAATAAGTTAAAACAAGCGAAAGAGACAAAGGAAACTGAGAAATACAAATAAAAGCTAATATATTTTTGTTCAATGAGCTTGGATAGGACTCATTCTCTCAGGGAGAAATGAAGTCCTATCCACGTCCATGGTGGCCTAGTAAGTTAACAGCGTGTGATAAGTTAACAATCTAACAATTTCAATAAAGAAACAAAAGAGAAAATAGAAAACAGGAAAAAAAAAAAAAAAACAAAAACTAAGCTTCTGTTTAGATTGCCAGTTGGAGTTAAAATTTTTAAGTTGAAGTTGGTTAACTTTTCAAAAACTAATTATAATTTTTGTTGACTTTTCAGAAAAAGACAAAATCCAGCAAAAAAAAAAAAAAAAAAAACAGTTTAGTTGGTGTTGAACTCGAACACCAAACAAGCCATAACTTCTATATTTCAACTCGTTCACAGGAACTAAAATTATCTTTTTATCTCTCTTTTGGTAATATATATAGAGCTGTACCTCCTGAGTGCCTCCATGATCACCCAAATCTGATTGTATTGTGCAATGTTTTCAAGTGTTGAATGATGATTCATACTGATTTGAACCATTGATCTTTTTTGTTGGGTTTCATTTGATAAAAATATCTTAAATTTTGATAGTTTAAATTGATTTGGTCCATTATCCAATGCATCATAAATTATCTTACGATTAGGGGGGGGGGGGGGGGGGGAGGAACGGTCCTACCATAATTCTTGCCAGATATTCTATTAGGGGACAACTTCATAATTGAGCACCTAAAGCTTACTAATAAAACTTATGAATTGATGTTCACTGTTTGCTTGCAAATTGAATAACCAAGTCAATCTTTCTTTCTTCAGTCGAAAGGTACAATAAAAAACATAATCAGCTTTATAATGAAGTACTTTAAGGGGGTGTTTGGTGTGTAAGTTTGAGTTAAGATTTGTAAGTTTAAATAGTGATTTTGATTGACTTTTTCAGAAAAGATAAAAAACTTTTGAGGAAAAAAATAAAAATTGAGTTGATGGTGATGAGTTTGAACTCATCACCCAAACACAAATCTCTAATTGCCCTTTGGTGAAAGTTTAGGCACATAATTTCTTCGTATTTAATATTATTTGCAGACTTCTGCTGAAAGCATCTAAAAAATGATTATGCCAAGTAGAAATATAAGCTCAAGAAGTTGTAAATAGAGAATTAATCAGTTAGTTGATTAAAGTCATAACCTGAAAAACTTATCTAGTACTCTAATATACTTTTTTTTTTTTGAAGTTTTTTTTTTCTTAAATTAGAAATTAATATATGGTAGAAAAAGATCCATAATGACAACATAATGAATGCAGTTTTGTATAAAATATGTGTTTGGTATATTGCTTACTCAACTGACTTTGAAGTTTTGCCTTTCACGTTATGCTCAGAAAGTACAGCTTAAATAATTTTCAATAAATATAAGTGAATTATGTCAAAATATCCGATGTAATATGCCCCTAAATATAATCAATCAAAATAATCAGTTGGTGAAGATAACCAAAGTAAATGTCGTTGCGTTAAAAATGAAAAAAATGCTTTATGTCGACTTCAATTAAGCAGATTGATTGACCCAAAAAGTCAAATCATTTTATTTATATATATTTATATGTGTGTGTGTGTGTGATATATATATATATATATATATACATATATGTATTTTTTTTTAATGGGAGAAACAATGTTGCTGATGGTCCTCGCTTGAAATATGCGGCATTGATTTGAATAATTATTATGTTAATGACGTGGTGAAAGATACTTTACATTTATAGAGGCTTATATGCAAAAATTGATCTATAATATGTAGAAATAAAAGATGTTACATGATGCTTTAAAAAAAAAAAAGATTTTACATGATTTTTATTGTGTTTAATATTAAATTATGAGTGTTGTTACGCGTATACCTAGCGTAATTCCACAGTTAACTTTATCATAATGTGTAAAGTTCGAATCATCTCAGTTTAAGTTTAAATTATTAAATTACGAGTGACTGTATATATAATCTAACATTAATTCTGTACTTGATTCAATTAAAAAATATAGAGTTCAAAACTTTTATTTTTAATTTCAAAATAAATAAATAAATTACAAAGAGATCAATTATTTATTGATACATTTTTATAAAGTTATTGTTGTACATTAATTTTTTTTTTTGAAATATTGTTGTACATAATAGATTTGCCGTTACTCCATATATTTTAATATTTATTTGTTTATTTTTTTTTTGAAATCATTACTCCGTTTATTATTATATCTCACATATAAGACCTATTGGGAAAGATTTAATATATACATGAAGTTGCTAAAATTATTAACCATTATGTGTTATAGAATAATAGAAACTTCTAAATTCGGTATTGACAATGAAAACATGACAAACTTATACGCCATGAGGAATTAAAAGTCGTCACCTCGTTGATTGCCATTTGTCTCAATTAATTTAGTTTGCTATATAAATAAATAATGGTAGATGGGTGATCCTTCATAAGTAGAAAATATGTTGTGTATTAATTTAAAAAAAAGGAGGAAAATATTTTAACTACCATATTGAAGGTGACATTGAAGAGAATGGAACAAAATAATTTCTGGTGTCGAGATTATATACATATATGTGTGTGTGTGTGCATATATATATATATATATTTTTTTTTTCATCTATACACGTCAGACAATAGAAAAGGGCTATTCCCTCGTCATGTGGACAAAAGCCACTGATTAGTGTAATAAGATGGCCATAATTATGGAGATCATTTACGTATGCAAAAAGTATTTTCTTTGTGTTTGTCAACTGCAATATTATATAAGAAAATTTGTTGTAAAATGAGGGGAATAATGTTAGGAAAAAAAAAAAAGTGGGGTGATTTGGGAAAATGACCGACTTCTAAGGGGAGATTTAAAAGAAAAAAAATAGCAGATATTTTTAGGAATGACCGTTGTTAGTAACTTTCATTTCATATTTAGTGATGAAATTAACCGGTAAATATGTGTAAATCTTGTATTACAAAATAAGATTTATAAATAAATGACCTTTTTTTTAAAGAAAATTTTTAATAAATAGCCAAAATTTTGTAAAATTAAAAAAATTACCATTTTTAAGAAATGATCAATTAATCAATCACTGATTGATCATAGTTAATCAGTGATTGATCAACATTAATATATATTTTTTATCAATTAATTATGGTTAATCAGTGATAATCAATCACTAATTGATGATCATTTTACTAAATAAAAAAGAACTTCGATCATTTATTTAAATAAATATAAAAAATTTGTCTATTTATCTAATTTTTCTTTAATAAATCTGAGTAAATTTCATATTTATTGACCAATTTAACCCATACATCTAGTTAGTTATTAAGTAAATTGGACCAATATTATCCGGCCATTTATCAAACAAGAAAATTAGAAAATGAGTTATTGATTACAATTTCTCTAGATAGTGCTATTATTTTGCTGACATGAATATTCTTTGAAGGAGACCTTAATGACATGGTCCCAAACATAATGAATATACTGAACTTGCAAAATAAATCTTCATATTTAAGATTCTCACTCAGTATTCGAACCATAGATCATTAGCAGTACTTTGAGAATTGCTTTATTTATAAAGATTAAGGTACCATTTAAGCTTAGTCATTAGTGAGAAAGTTACCATACATTGCCAACCGAGAAGCTATCTGCACTATATAATCGACAATCTTGTCGGTGACATGCATGTCATATATACATATATATATATATATATATATATATAGAAAAGTCTTTTCCTTCGTATGATCATCATTTAAATCTTGTGTCTCATCTTCCATCTATATATATATATATATATATATATATATATATATATATATCTCGCACATATCATATATGCCTCTATTGAAGGGAAAGCCTTGGACCCTGCCTATACTTAATGGTCCTTCGAATCTTATCTTTTAGTGAAGGAGAACAAAAAGAACATAAATCCATAAAACTTACTGCTGAAGAAAGATATATAATTAAAGCACATGAAACCCATTTTTCAAAAAAAAAAAAAAAGAAACTTAACGTTCATAGTACTATAATCTTTTTTTTTTTTTTTAGTTTTGGTATAGGAATTGAAGTTTTATCTACCATGTCATTTTCATTTTTTCATTTTTATTTGTTTGCAGACCATGTTTTTCACATGTCAGACCTTCCAGTCATCGTCTTGTTCAAGCATATAATAAATATATACCAAACTAGCTAATATCTATCCCTCAACAGATTTTGACAATGCGATATAAATCGAACGGTTCTAATAAATTAACAAGGTATATATAAGCTTATTATTTTTATAATTCAAATGGTGATGGTTATAAAAAATCGTAATCATTGACATCTCGTCTATAAATACGTCTATAACACTCCAAAATTATTGAAAGGATAATCCAATTAAGGCATCAACCAAAGATGACATCAATGGATATTATTAAACATGAATAATATGGCTTAACTAAGACATAAATGTGTAGATCTGAAGCAATTGGAAACGTTAAATTTATTGAATTCTTTTTAATTTAATGGCATAAAAAACAAAATTCTATCCTCCACAGATTTCATGTGAACGTTATAGTTGAGTTTTATTATATATGTTACATGTTTATATATATAATATGGGGATTTGATTGAGTAAAAGAATCCAAAACAATTTGACACCTCATGGAGATCGTCACAGGTAGTAGGGACGACAAATATGTTAGTTGAAAGGTCACTGTTTCTTAAAAGTGACTAACAAATGTGCCATACTCTTCCATGTGGGCCAAAACACACACACATACAAACATTGGGAAAATCCAAGATTGATCTGTAGTCTTTTTCTCATTATTACTACTATTATTCATTCTTGAAAAAGTATTGAACATGTTATAAATTTGGGGTTTTTAATTTGTTGTTGCACATTTATCCTTAAACTTTCCAACTTATCAGAATATATGTGTGATCAAAAATTTTCAAATCCAATTCAGGCTTTAATGTAAATAATATAAGCATTCAATCTGATAGACGTTAACAGAATAAAACACATTACACTAAATAGAGGGTAATTTGCAAAACCCGAATAGTTAAGGGCAACAATGCTAATAATCCTAAATAACTTTCGTGGTACATAATTAGTAATGTAAACTCAGTCTTTATATAAAGAAAATTATATATACAACTCAAACTTAAATCTTGAGTGAGAAAACCAGTCAAGGACATGATTTTGAAACTTTAAGTTGTGAAGTCATTTCATAACAACACCAAGGAAAAAGAACTTGACCTACTGGTTCATATCTTTTCTCTTTTCAGTTTATAAGGATTCTGAATTTTTTTTTCTTTTTTTAATAATGAGAATAAAAATATTAACGTGCTTCCTTTTCCATGATATTACAAGTAAAAACCAGAGGTTGGATCTGAAGTTCAAACAACTATATCCTATATTCATATCCATATATATATATGTATATGTATATGCATAAATATGGATATTGAATTTAAAGTCCTTGAAGATGAAGTGACCCCACAAGAAGGGTTTCCAAAGAAACAAACAAAAATGTACAAACTAGACAATTTCTCTCATTGGTGTGTAGAAAAAGCCTAGAAGGTGCTAATGGAGTTTCTATTTCCCTTCACACGTTGTTGACAAAGTTATATTTCTTCCTTATCTTTTAAAATATTCGTCAGATCGCTTTGAGATGTGTCAGCTTGGTGGGTATACAAACTATATATTTTGTCTTCCTTATATTCAATTTTTTAAAAATATATAATAATAGAGTCCTTGAAATTCTCCCAAATTGTAAATAATTGTAGTATATATATATGCCTTCAAGAAGATAGAAAATCACAGTCAAAGATTTTTGTCCCTAACCAAAGCCAAAAAACAAAAGCAAAAGAATTAGACAAAAAGTACTATTTGTAATGTCCTATCAAGCATATGAGTTTACTTGTAATAATTTAATGACACTGCTAATACTATCTATTATTAGTCAAAAAATTCTTCTTTTTATTTTTCAGTTAATTTTCTCTCTGAATTATCTCATTTTGAACCTAGTATTTGTGACAATTTCTCCTTCTATTAATCCAAATTTGACTCAGACAAGTCAAGATTACTTTATCCTTGTAAATGGGGCAACCAACTAAATGCTGCAAATATATATACGTGTGTATGTATACATATATATAAAGTCTTGCATCTAATGAACGGATACATCTATTAATTATAATTTTTATTTAGGAATTTATAATGATTAATTGATTTGCATGTATCTTTTTATTTAAAATATTTTGATATTGTAATATTTAGATATTGATGTAAATGATATTTAAATGATCAGTTAATTGTTATAATAGCCCAAAATAAATTATAAACATCGTTTTATAAAAGTGTCAAAAAGCAGCTTATCCACGTATATGTATATACCTCTCCATTATTAAAAATATTATTGTTACTGTTGTTTTTTCTGTTACTAGTCATTTTTTATCACATGCTATGAAATTTTATAGAAATTACAGAATGTAAAAAAAGTCAAAGGCAGTGGGCTAGCCAAGCAAGTCTATCTAGGAAGGTGCTTGCCTCAGGTTTGGCAAAACACAATCTTTTCTATCTCGGAGTTGTAGGACTAAAGAGAAAGGGTCTTTTCAGTGGCTAAGATTTTATAACAGTACCCAATATCAACCTACCAAAACAACCATTTGGGTGGTCCCATCTTTTTTTATGTTAGAACTAACTAGATACATATTTATATATATATATATATATATATAGAGAGAGAGAGAGAGACACACACACACACACACACACATATATATGTATATGTCTATATCCGTGTTATTACATGTTCAGGTGCATTAAATAATTTGGTGCATTTCTTTTCATCAAAAAGTGCAGCCTCTCTATCCCTTAAACATCTTCTGCTAAATTTGGAGTTTTGTAGCAATTGGTGGGCATGACAAGTAATATATACATATATAAACGTATATATATGTATGTGTATCTATATATGTTGTGAAAAATGATAAGAATTATGAGAATTCAAATCTAATAGAAACGTGTAGCGGGAAAAGTGGCAGATAGGAATGCTATATTGGAATCTAATTATATAACAAAGTAAACTCTAGTTTAAGAAAGTAGTACTTTTCTATTTCTTCATGAAAGTCTTTTGTATATATATAAATATTTCTATCTATCTATACACACATACACACACACACACATGTGGTGTATTTCTAGATATTTAGGCCTCTTTTTTCTCTTGGATTGAAAAGATTATCATGATCTGTGGAAGATTTCACAAAGAAACAAGAATGGATAATAATCTTCCCATTTGGTTACCAAGGAAATGAAGACAAGTAGGCTAGGTATTTCCAACTTGGACATCTAATTATATACAACTTCTCTTTTTCCTTCTCCTCCTCTTAGCAGCCAAATGAAGAATATATATATATATATATATATATATATATTCCAAATAATTCAAATACAGAAGAAGCTGATCAAGAACCTTCATCCTCACTCTTGTTTCTTTTCCACAGCTGTCACTACTAACCCAGCTAGCTAGCTAACACAAAAGAAAATAAATTTGTTTTTTTCTCGCGCTCCAAACAGCCTTCCCTCCAAATTCATTGGCGAATATATCACATGCGCTATGTCGTGCTGAACTTCAAAATTCCAATCTTACCCTTTTCTTATTTTTTTGTTTGTTTGTTTGTTTGAAGTTAGTGAAGATATCAACACATGGTCCAAATAATATCATTTTGGATTGAGAATTTTGTCACATTTACAAGTTTCTTCTTTAAAATCCTGTAATTCTCAGTGTAGTAATTGGTACCAAAAGCATGCATATTATCGGAAATTAAACCAGAATATACTAAATTTTTTTCTGATATTGGTCATATAACTAATACTTCCATAACGTTTGTCATTGATAATACATCTAGTTATTCCATCAAAAGAAAAGAAAAGAAAAGAAAAGAAAAACAAAGACTATCTTCCCCTTGGTTAAGGCATATACTAATTTTCTAAACCCCTATAACACGGCGAATTTGCATGATGGCATCTTCCTTGATCATGTTCTCCCTTCTGGGAAGGATATCGATCATGACCACAAAAATTATAACAATTTCTCTACGGTTTCAAAGTCATGTAACAGTAATAGGGCCAGCAAGGAGGTGACCTGAAGACGACTTATTATTTTGTTCCAGATTAGGCGACCTCGGCCCCGCCAGCTTCAGCTCTAGATCAGGTGCTGTAGTTGCAGCATTTGAAGAAGTGGTAATTTGTTTGTTTGCTGCATTTGGATTGGAATTCATCTGGGGATTGGTTAATCCCTGTTTCCAAACAGGCATATAATCATGATGATGTTGATGTTGATGATGATGATGATGATGAGAAGCAGAAGAAGAAGAAGCAATTTGAGAACATTCATCTGGTTTCGGATTATCGGAAACTGAAGTTTGAATCAATGGTTGAGAGCAATTTGGAATTGGATAATCATCACTTGGCTTGAAGTTAGAACTATTTAGAGGACTACTTTTCACCACCATGTTGTTGCTGCTCCCAACCTGGCATCATATATATATATATAATTATATACATATATATATATATACTGAAAAAACATGATGAAATCAACCAATTTTTACAATTAACATAAGAGAAAAGTTACAAGTCCGATTGCCAGTTAAGAGAATATGCCTAAATATATATATATATATATATATATGTGTGTGTGTGTGTATGTACATACCATGTCAAATAGGCTAGATCGTCTCTTCTTCTTGTTGATGCTTGCCTGCCTCAGAAAATACTTCTGGGCATGACTAGCAACTTGGGTTGGTGTTCTAGTTGTGACATAGTTTCTAGAGATGCCTCTCCAATCACCCTTCCCCAACTTGTCAAGCCCAATTAGAAATGTCCTGTGCTCTTCTTCTGTCCATGGAACTCCTACATATATTCATCAAAATTAAAAAAAAAAACATTAAAAAGGTGAAAATCTTTGATACATACAAGAATAAAACCAATTATTAGTTCCACTCCATACCTTTCTTTCTCTCTTGGGGACGGGCAATGAGGCCGTCGGAGAGATAGCCAAGAGAGGTTTTGTCGTGAGAGGTTTCGTCAAGGCCGGCGAGGTTTCTGGAAGACATCGAAGAGGACGGGGACGAGGAAGGGGAGGAGGAGGAGTGGAGGCAATCCATGCTGAAGCTTTTCTTCATGGAGATTATGGAAGAGTAGGAGGAGGAAGAGGAATATACGTCAAGTTGGACACCAAAGAGCCTAAGTGATCCTCCAACAAAAGTAGTAGAAGCCTTGTTATTCGTGCAAGTCCTTGAATTGTGGCCTATGTTTCCACAATGTGAGCACTTTCTGCCCATTTTGTTGTAGACAAAGTTCAGGCTCAGCTTCTCACAGGGGGATAAAGATTAAAGGCCGACACACCCACAATTTGCTTAACTCCAGAAGAGAGAGAGAGAGAGAGAGAGAGAGAGAGAAGATATATAGAGAGAGAGAGAGAGAGAGAGAGCAAATGAGTTTTGTGTTTGGTGGTATATTTGATGATGGGGGTGAGGTGGGGTTTATGAAAATGGATGCACACCAAGAGATGGTGATTGGATATATGTACTTATGTTATAATTGGATATTTTTCCCACTTGGCTTCCTTAATTACAAAATAATAGTATTAAGTACATCTCTTCTCTCCCACATACACACACAAACATATATATATATAGATATATATACACACACATCACCTCTCTTTCTCTCTCTATAAATATTCAAGAGAAGAATAAAAGAAATCCAAATTTTACGTCATAAAAATACAATAATAATAATAGATATATAAGAATATTAGACTAAATCCCTGTTTGGTTTACTAATTCAAACTAAAAAATTTCAACTCATTTTTGTCCTTTTTTTTTTTAAATAGTCAACAAGTTTTTAAATTACTTTTTGAAAATTCATACAACTTCAATCCAAATATTTCAACTCAAACATATCAACCAAATGCATGCTTAGTTTTTATCAAAAAAAAAAAAAAAAATCAGTAAATTGATAAGAATCTTCAATGAAAAAAAAAAAAAAAAGAAGAGGAATAATCCACTTATTCTTTTATAATCAAACATCATAAGAGTCCCTTTTTTTTATTGTATTTAAGAGGTTGTGATGGTTTATATATATATAATTTTAGCAAGGTGTGTAAACAGATTATTTTTTAATATGTTTTTATGCAAAAGTAATTTTATGAAAGATAGCCTCCGTTTGGTAAACCATCTTAAACTAAAATTTTTCATCGCAGTTTTTGTCTTTTTCTGAAAAGTCAACAAAAATTATAATTAATTTTTAAAAAGTCAACCAATTCAAACTTAAAAATTTCAATTCAAACTGTAACACCAAACGGAGCCTAATTCAGTTAATAAATTAGTTGAGATAAAAGTCAATTCCCTTAAAAATCTCAAATTCCACTTCTTCTTATGATATCATTCTATATATATCATACTTATAGCATATAACACAGAACTGCTTAATTCTAAATATAACAATTTTATCAATAATATAAAATAAGAGCTCTTACTTTAAAATTTTCTTATATATTATTAAATATGTGTTAATTAATATATCGTGAAAGCTTATCTTATGGAGGAAAGTCTTTTGTCCTTTAAAGTACTGTATCCTTAAACAAATTGGAAGTATAATTGGTATATACCCTCGAGCCCTTTCTCTCTCTTTATATAAAGCTTATCTAGTTATCCCATGCAGCAATTCCATTGAATTTAGTTGTGATCATAATCTTTTTGTTTTTGTTTTTATTTTTGTTTTTGTTTTTTTTTTTTTTTGTGAATTTGAGTTGTAAATATTATTTTAAATCGTACATGTAGAACAATTTATGTATATGTGTATGTTGTGTATATATGAGTAGAGATGCATATATATTTTTTGAATTTATAACTGAAAGGACTCGAATTTTACACTTTATAATAAAATCAAGCGTGAAATTATCGTTAAATTATAGCTGCAACTACAATAGAGATATATGTATAAGATGAAAACTAATATATTTTTAGTGGCATATAACCATTTAATAAATACGTTTATGATTCTTTTTCGTATCGTATTATACTAGGAGAGAGAGAGAGAGAGATGATCCTCCGAATCTTTGGTGGTAGGTAGGGGACTATTAAAAAATAAAAAAGAAAAGAAAAGGAAATGAAAATGTGAGAGAAAACTGAGAAGTTTCAAAGTTGATATTAATCAACTAAGATGCCACTTTCCTAGGAAATTCAGTAAAATTGCAGCCAAACTGTCAAAGGCTACAGCCACAAGAAGAGAAGTTCATTTAAAAATAAAAAAATAAAAAATAGACTTCAAAGTTCTTATTTAAGAATTTAGCTTTTAAACCAAAGTTTGGGCAAGTTTGATTCTCCAGAACAAGTCTAATATTTGTCTCTGGCTGAAATTTAACATGTGAACATAAGGCAATGTTTTTCTGGAAAGTTAACCATTCAAAATTTATTTCAAACAAATGGACGAAATGCTAAAATCCGAGATTTATTATGAAATAAACGAAATCAATCAAAAAAAAGTAATGACCTATATTTCTAGATTTTGAAGCAATAGTTCTTTTCTGGATGCTAAGTATGTGACCTATATTTCTAGATTTTGAAGCAATAGTTCTTTTCTGGATGCTAAGTATGAAATCGAGCTTTCCATAATAGGGTATCCTTTTAGGCGCTAACGATGCACAAGGACAACTATATTGAGTTGAGGAAGGCTATAGCGTAGCCTAAGTTTCTATTCCTATGCTAAAATGTTTTACAATTTCTTCCCTTATTTCCCCCTCTGAAACTCCTTTTAATTGCAATATTTACATATCTTTTTTTAGAAAAATTCAATTATGCCCTGAATTTTGATTATTAAGTACTCGCATTTCTAACCTAAAATCTCAAATAAATAAATAAATAACCAACTACATTACTATATAAATTAACTATTTTAAAGACTAAGCTTTACAAATTAAATTAAATTTTTTTATTCAAAGTTTATTTTACATTATTGGTTTAATTTATGTCCCTTGATAAAACTTCTTGGCTTTTATAATTAATTGTACATAATTCTAAACCTCAAATCTCACATAATGTATTAAAAGTATGTAAAACTATAACATTAGTTAATACAGATCTAACATAGTGTATTAAAACATTAGTTAATACAGATCTAACAATTTGAATTCTCATTGTTAAATCCCACCATTTTTATCAAATTCTCATATAGTAAATTTGTATCCTTAAGATAACCAATCCAATCAATAATACACAGAAGAACAAAAACAATAAATAATAATCATGATAATAAAGAAAAACTGTTAAATGCAAGATGCAACTTCAAATGTCACATCAGTTTTTCTTTTGGTCGAATGAATTATGGCTAATGACTTTGGCTAAGGTACTATTGTTCCAAAACAGAATCCTGGGTGTTGAGTATTCTCTTTCCAATTATCGGTAAAACTAAATACATAATAAATTGATATAAAAGATAGGGACTGAGATATATTATATTGGATTTATGTGTGTGTGTGTATATATATTGGTCACATTTTTATTATATTGTATACATATATAGGCCAACTTAATTAAATGTCAATATTTTACCTTGTCATGGATTTGAAACTGATTTTTTTTCTGTAATTTTAATTTTTAATGAATCTGGAAGCCAAGTGGGGGGATTTTTTTACTCTTTCCTTGTCCGAACCAGGAAAGACTGACCATTTTATTAGGATTCATTTGGCATTATTATACCAAGGAATCTTCTCTCATATAAACCAATAGATAATGGCCCAGAAAAAAAATTATATATTAGTTTTTTTCTAATCTTGTCTGACTAGGAATTAAATAATTTACTAATATATATATATATGTATATATTATGTTTCTCTCTTTTCTAAATAATATAATATATGCAAGAAGTTGGTGATAGTACTCTTTGATCTATTTGCTCCATTTCGGGATTTAATTAAGATTATCATGAGACCTTTCACTTTTCTTAGAGCTACAAAACTAATTTAATTATAATTCTTTGTAAATTATCTTTGTCAAAGCTTGATATCTGCCTGATCACCAAGGGACCCAACAGAATTGATAGTTCAAATATTTAAAAAATAAAAAAATAGAAATAAAAACTTTAGGTTTCTCAAAGTTTTTTTTCCTCATATCACCCCAAGGATGGATTTTGATCAAAACCAACTTAGTGCTTATTAGCCTTTTCAAGCCACATTTCTCCAAATTGATTTGAGTTTTGGAATCTTGAAAAGTGAAAACATCACAATTTTAAAAATCATGGTGCTTCAATTTTTTCAGGGGATAGAACAATTGGGGCATTAGCCTATGAGAAAGCTAAGATTTGTGGGTGGGTCTGCAAAAAATTGTGAGTTTAATTAGGGATGTGAAAATTGACTTTTCGATCCAACTAGAATCAACTTTAATATCCTTAAAAAAAAAAAAAAAAAAAAAAAAAAGAAAGAATCAATTTTAATATTGTACATCTTTTACAAAAGCATGGAATTTAATAGCAACTTTAATGTAAGTTCCTAAATCATAGTCTTGTTAAATCATGATTAAATACTTGTGTAAGAGATTGATTAATTTATGGAAATAATTCTTTTTTGTTTTAATTTTTTTGTATTATAAGTGATTAATTCCGCAAGAACCCAAAAGGCATCAACTTTATGAGAAGCAAATGGCCTTAAGTGCACCATCAGTCTTTAGTTGTTGAAGCTCTGAAAAGCACTGATTCTATGTAGGTATTTGATCAGCTTTCATATTCCACTTTCTTTTTTCTTTTTTTTTTTTTTTTTTTTTGCAAGTTTCATATTTTTACACTCTTATTGGCCAATTATTGGCGAGTAAAATTGGAAATTCTAGACCAATGTATCTGTTGCTGATACAAAGATTTCCCACCAACTGTCCAATCCCATTCTGACCATTAGAACCACTAGTTCTTAATTTAAAACGGTAGATCACGAGTTTAAATGGTGATATAATATCAAACGTTTTTAAGGGAGATGGTTTCTAAATTTGGAGCCGATGCCTTTGTGGCGCTCTTACTGAAAATGGGAAGGGATTAAGAATAATTATTTATTAGGCAACATGGAAATGGGGCACTCTCCATTCAACGTTTTTATTTTATTTTATTTTATTTTATTTTATTTGCCAAAAAAAAGGAAGAAAGAACGGGCAAGGTTATTGCATGGGTCGTATTCAAAGGATTACAGCAGCTACTTTAATATTATGAACTCAGCAAATAGCCTTTTTTTATCCCATTTGCAGATGATATTTATATAATCCTTATATATAAACACACACACACACACACACATATATATATATAAATATCAATATTATGCCACTTGAGATTAAAGAAAAGATTACATCACTGACCATAATCCAGTCTAGAACTAGAATATGTAGAATGTCCAATGTATCGGCACTATAGCACCTTTCATTTAAAAAGAAAAAAAGAAAATTAATTATTATTATTTTCAGTGATGATTTGATATAGCCAGAACCCCATAAAGAGTAACAGTAATCTCATTTGTATACGTACATATATATATATTTATTTATATATATTATCTTAATCCAAAGATAGCAATTTTGTTAAGGGGAATGATTGTAATAGTAGGCGAAAGAAATGATTGTAATAGTAGGCGAAAGAACATTTGTTCTTGAAGTTTGTTAAAATAATTAAATTTATTAAAAAAATACACAATAATTCAGGATTCCGAAAAGTATTTTGTCTTAATTAATAGACAAAAGGGTAACTTTCTAAATCATCGTTTCTGAGTCATAGGAACGAGGAATTCAAGAAGGAATTGTTAAAGCATAAAGAGGGATTTTTTTGTTTTTGTTTTTGTTTTGTTTTGTTTTGATAATTACATAAAGAGGGAAGTTGATTTAAGCTTCAATCAAATAATTTGTTAGTCCTTTTTAAAATCAGTCATTGCTCTTATTTATTTATTCTTTTCTTTTTACTGCAAATTGTCAAATGTCAATCATGTTAAATAAAAGTAAAGTCTTTTTTTTTTTTTTTTTTAAAGAACCCTTTCGTTAATCTGAAGTTTCTTGTTGGACAAACAAGTGAATGCAAGACCTTGTTCTGTCCAATTTATGAGTGCCTCTGCGTTAAAATAGTCATGGAAGTGACTGCTTAGAGGAAAAATACTAGAAAGTCCTAGTATACAAGGGAATATTCTTTTGCAATCAAGAAACCGGGATTGAAAAAAAAAAAAAAAAAAAAAAAAACGGGATTTGACCTGTCTAAATTGCATCTACACTAAGGACGTGTTTAACAAGCCATAATAGAATGTAATATGAAAGGTAAATAGGTTTGAACAGAAAAAATAAATAAATAAATAAGAACAAATATCTTTGATTCACTCTCAAGTTTCTAATTATCAAATAATTCAACGTAATTACCATTCCAATAATTCAAGGTGAGAAATAAAAATAATTCAATTCCCTTTCTTACAAATCAAATAGCCATAGGTTTACAAGATGTGAACATATCAAAGACATACTGCTGTTCACACCCTTTTCTCAAACCCTATATCGTATGGGGTCGTATGGGCCCACGATAGTATCATTCTTGATCATACAAGTAAACACGTAATTAAATAGGAAAAGAAAACAATAATCCTTGTCCTCTTCATTTTCAAGTGAAGTAAACGTTATAAAGTCCTTACCTAACATACACTCAAACAAGACCAGTGTGAATGGTGAAATTTTCCAAACAATAAAATAAGTAATAGAACAAAGGGTTCCAAGTCTATGGATTGACTTGGGTTCCCAATTCATGCAATTCCAGTAAAGATTAACACAAGGTTGAAGATCAGCATTTCTTTGATCAAGTCAACATTGATTTTAGGGACGTCGAGAAACATTAGAAATGAGAAATATTATAATATTATTTGGTATTTCAGTTTAACTTCAACTAAACTATACTTTTTCATCTCAATTTTTATCTTTTTCTAAAAAGTCAACAAAATTTATAACTAGTTTTTGAAAAATCAACAAATCCAACTTAAAAATTTCATCTCCAACTAACTTACCAAACGGAGGCATGTATTATATATATATATATATATATATATATAATATGATATGATGTGGAGTGAGAAGTCTAGGTCAGCTAATGATCTAGCATAGATTTGCTTATCAGGAAAGCGAGTATAGAAATCCCATGTCCAATTAAATATTTTTCAAGTAGTCTTATAGGGCAGAGAATAACTGAAATTATAGAAGAATTGAAATTCAAAGAAAGTTTCAGAATAAATTCAATTTGTGCTAATAAAAAATAAGCTCGTACTTCATGGTCAATACAACCGTTCAACACACAATTCAACTAAGTAAGTTTTGTCACCATGTCAACGAAAATGCTTAGCTAGTTCCCACTCAATAACAGAGAAGCTCGATATTTCATTCGTTTACGTAATGATACGCTTTGCAATTTCCTCTCTGTATTATAGCCCTAGACAATACGGATTATTATTTTTTTTTCTTTCCTTAAATAATGGGAAGTGTTCAAGAATCAGCCTTCAAAACAGCTTGACCAACGAGCTGCATGTTTGTCTTTCATACGGTATCAAACCACATCCTTTAAAATATCGCAAGAGAGTAGAAACTAGGCTTAATCTGCTAAGAAAAAGAAAATCGAAATCATTCGGTGACCGCAACAATGCAGAATTAAATTTCTCACACACCCCATATCTAGAAAGTGCAAATGCAGCCTCAAGGTACTGATGCAATATGCAACCCAGAAGGACAAATTGTAAATGGAGCATTAACTCAATGCATTTAAATATACCTTTACAAGAACAAAATATATCACTCAAAGGTTAAAAAAATTAAAAAAAAAATAACAGCATGAAAATTACAAGCACAATAATGCATGCGTATATGTGCAACCAATTTACATCATATTCTTTTCTTTTCATGCAATGGAAAAAAAATGTTATCCACTTGTTCAGTTGTAGTTACGAAAGAAGAAAGTTACTAGAGGGGGAAAATAATATTAGTTTGTTAACTAGAATAAATATCCTCTCTGCTCTTCTGGTGTTCAGGTGCTAATCAAAACATTTCCAGGAACAAAGGCGTAAAACGAAATAAAGTTGTTGTTTATTTAGTTTGTTTTTCTGTTGGAGAATGAGACTTCCATTTAAAGAGAGATGCAATAACTCACCATGGGATGGATTTATGAGCCAGTCCAATGTCTATATTTGCATATTCCTCTCCGGTTTTCTCCAAAAGAATCACGAATAGACTGCACCATGTTACGTACTGCAGGAACATTTGCCAGTTTTTCGTCCTGCTCCTGCATCATAGACTTGGCTCCAGTCAATACACACTTTCAGGTTACTGTACATATATATATATATATATATAGAGAGAAAGAGAGAGCAGCTTGAGTCAAGATGTCATACCACTTCAGCAAGACGTTCTTCAAAACCTCGAACATCCTCGTCAACGGGCATGAAAATCTTTCTATAGGCCATTCTTATGCTTGTAATCTAGGTCCTTGCCAAAGTCATAGAAGCTTGTTCATGCATAAAAAACTAGAACAACTTACACCAGTCAAACTAAAGCAGATTTTTGTTCAAATAATACCTCAGTAGATGTGAATCCATGACGTCGAAGGCCCTCCAGATTCAAACCTCGAAGCTCAGTTCTTTCCCCTGAAACCATCATATACCTCGGCACATCCTGCGTAACCTTTAGAGATAAAAACAATAGAAACGATATTAAAAACTGAAAGAGTTACCATCTACTTATAAAAAAGTGACAGATATTGCATAATTGAAAAATGAGTAATGTTGCAAATGCTCGTTTAGTTTCTGGAATACATTACTATTCAGAAAAACACTAATCGTACATGAGCTAGGCGACATTTCAAGTACTAGTATAAGGGTGATAGTTGTCCCAAACTATTGGTTTAAAAACGTCATGTCCATGTGGACATCAGCAACTATGGATTGTAATAATAAGAGGAAGTAGATACCATACCACAGAACCACCACCAACGAAAGAGAATGAACCAATATGGCAGAACTGATGAACAGCAGTAGCGCCTGCAGTGTGAGCATAGTCCTACATTGAAGCACTTACATTAACTTCGAATCAGATTCTTTCTCAACAGCTAAACTCCAAAATGATAACTTCTCTACAACTGCATAAAATAAGCAAGAAACTTACTCCAACCACAACGTGTCCTCCTAGAAGCGTACCATTTGCAAATATATTATTGTTCCCTATTTTGCAATCATGAGCAACATGACAAGATCCCATGATGAGATTGTTATTTCCAATAACCTGATTGCATAATGAGAGACAAGATTGTCTTAGTCAAACCTGATGAGAAGTTTACTACTTTGGAACCAAAACATTTTTAGCCTATCACATACTGTTCTATCACTTGACTTTGAAGATCGGTGGATTGAGGCATGTTCTCGGATCTCATTGCTGTCTCCAACGTCAAGGAAACATTCAACACCTGGCTAAAACATGAAAACAAAAGATGGTTAAGTAGAATTGCAACACAGTTTGATAACCTGATACATCATGGTGAAGACAAGTAATGTAGAATGTTGATTATACCTAGTATGACAATGACAAGTAAGATAGTAGTAATGCGGAGTAAATAGCAAGCTCACAAGGCAAGCTAGCACTAATACTGAAGAGCGATTTTATGCACACAGACATATGTTCCACAAACATATATGCTTACATGTAAAATTACTCTAGGGATTTAGGATAGATGAAGATAAACAAAATAATACTGTACTTTCATCGTGTAAATTCTTTACAAAATATGCTGCTCATCGTAAGGTGTGAGGAATGTGAGCATTTGCATCACTTTCCAGAGTGTAAATATGACTGGCTAACATCAAATCACTTTGAAACTAACCTTGTATTTCAAGTCCTGGCATTTAATACCAACAACAGCATAATGTCCTATAATGTTATCTGATCCCATCACTACATGCCCAGGAATATCATCACCCACCACAGCACCACTGCCTCACACAAGCAAGTACGACATTCAAATAAAAGAAGATTTATGCATCAGCAATGTATCAATAGAAAAAAATCAATGTCCAAACTCACGTCATGAGAACGCAACGCTCCCCCAGTTCTGTATTTCCATTTACATGGCTACCCGTATTCAATCGACAACCATTCCCAAGCTTTGCAGAAGACCCAACAGTACAAAAGGGACCAATTGACACACCCTGAACCACACATCAAGAATTTTTCCAACGTATACAAAACCATTAGCAAACAAGATTAAAAGCGACCTAGATAAACAATGATCTACTCCTTTACTAAGAAGAGCAATATTTAGAGTGAAACACTTTCGATGTGAGAGCTACGTCCACTATCAGAAGAATGCCGACTGCGTCACGGAAATAATTAGGCTAAAAAATCCAGCTCCTTCACTTAAAAAAATTATCACATTCCTTTCCGCCCAAAATAATCCACATCAAGGCCAACGCCATAACTAACCAATTTAAAGCATTTTACAAATGTACGGTACGATAATTAACCAAGTCAAGGCAACCCAGATAAACAAAAACTAACAAGTAAATTTTTCAAAAGACCCACAAGAGTTTTTAGCAAACAGAGCAAAGAAATTGTGATAAACATCAAAACCCAGCTTCAAAAAGAGGCAAAAATGAAGAAAAATGAAGAATTTACTGTGCAAAAATTACCTGACCAAGAACGGCATTGGGGTGAATAATGGCAGTGGGATGTACTAAGCTAGACTCTGTAGTTTCTTCAACCTTGCTGTGTCCTGCCGATAATCACGAGAGAGAGAGAGAGAAAGTGAAGAGAAACTCCATTTTTCAAGCTTGAAGAAGAAAAGGGTTGGTGTAGAGAGAGAGAGAGAGAGAGAGAGAGAGAGTAGTATTTTACCGGAAAAGGAGGCGGAGAAGCGAGGGAGAGAGAGAGAGGAGAGAGAGAGAGGAGAGGAAAGTGGGTTGGTGGACGTGCGAAGCTTCGAGAGGCGGTACATGGCTTTTTTCCTTTTCAGGCTTTCGAGTTGTCTTCTCTTCTTCTTCTCGCTGTCTGTCCCAATGGGGTGAATGTGTTAGTGACGGTCACGGACAGACACTACATATATAGCCAGTGAGTTTCGTACGGTCTTCCATGAAATGAAACTCTCTCTCTCTCTCTCTCTCTCTCTCTCAATGAGATGAAATCAAACACCCTCTCTCCCTCCCTCTTTTCGAATTCTTTTTTCGGATTTATAACTAGAGGTGTTTGGTGAATGAGTTTAGTTTAAAATTTTTAAGTTTCAATAGTAATTTTTCAGAAAAAATAAAAAAAATTTTCAAAAAATACAAAAAACTTTTTCAGAAAAAGATAAAAAATATGATGAAAAAATTACAGTTTAGTTTAAACTAAGGGGGAGTTTGGTTCAACATTTTAAACTAACATTTTCAAAATTTTTTTTTGTCTTTTTTCTTAAAAGTTTTTGTCTTCTTCTCAAAAAATTTTTTGTCTTTTCTGAAAAGTCAACATAATTTACTATTTAAACTTAAAAATCTTAACTCAAACTTGTGAACCAAACAGACTGTAAATGATCTTTTTTTAAAATTAAATTTTAATAATTAGTAAGTTTTTAAAAATTTATTAAAAAACTCAAGTTTTTAAAAATCAGTTAAAATGTCTTTTTTTTATCATTAGTTAATCACCGATTAATTATTAGTAAATCACTAATTGACCATAGTTAATCACTGATACTAGGGGTAAATCACTGATTTATCATTTAAAAAAATTAAAAATACAACTTTCTCTCTCTTTCCCTCTCCCTCACCTACGACAACCCTACCAGACACCGGAGTCCGGCGATGACCTCACTAGAATACCCAGACTTGTCCAAGTCACGACCAAGCAAGCTCAAATTCCGGAGGAAGACACAACAAAAGCTCGTGATCCCGACTTCGGCGATCGTGACCCGGAGGAGGTGGCATTGAAAGCTCGCAATCCCGACTCCATTTACTATCGACATCACAAACACGAGAGAGCTCGAGTCCTTGCCGTCATCTGTCTATTCGTCGCAGTCATAAGCATAAGTGTAATGCCCTAGAAATTCATAAGCTCGATTCATGAATTATTATTATGGATTTCTTCATTAATACGATTTTAATAAATTATTTTGATGAATATCAAATTTCAAGATCATGAACGACTGTATATGTATCATCAATATGATGATGTCGATGATTTAACGATGTTGAATTTCTCTATTTAAATGAAAATTTTTAAATACATAAAAGATAAATTGAACGACATATAAATTTGTGCGAAAAATTTATTATGTCGCATTAGGGGGATGACGATAATTTTTGGGAAGAACCCCGATTTTCATTAATCGGTCGATTTGATGGTCTAGTGTTTATTTTGATCATATCAATAACCAAGCTTTGAGAGCATGATTTGGAATTAATGTGTCACATGGATAGAAAATGAATTATTAGTGTTTACTCTTAGGAAATCCAATGGTGGAAAATTGATCAAAAACCATGCTTGATTTGAAATCAATGGTGTAGATTTAATGCTAGAGAATCCTAGGCAAATCAAGGGCCAAATTTTAGGTGTTAAGTGACCAATAAGAACTTAGGGTAAGGATTGGTGTGTTGGAAGATCCAATGGATGAGAATGAAGATGACAACTTGGATCAAGGGTGGAAGTTGGAAGAAAGAAAAACAAAATAAAAATGAGAATCCTAGGGGAGAGGATCCGGATTTTTAGTTCAAGAAACAAGAGGAAAGTTGAACAAATGAGTGAAAGGGAAAGTGGTGCATGCATGCAACTTCATGTAAGAGATGGCATGGTTTCTTTTGGCAATTTGACCTAAGGAAGAGGCAAGTGAAAGTGACCCATTATCTCAACTTTATTGAACCAAGTTTCACCCCAAAAATCTTCCCAAAAGTGCCGGCCATTCAAAGGGCTAGTTCAGCCAAATATTTTCAAATTTCATCCCTCAAAAGACAGCTCTCTCAAGACCAAAGTTGGCTAAGCACAAACCCCTAACACCCCATTTTCTTTCTCACACAAGTTAAGCTCTCAAACCCTAACTCTCTAACCACCACCAAGCTCTAAACAAAACCAAGAACCACCAACAAATTCCCCATCTCCAACACCCCTCAAGCACTCTCCTCTATCCATTTTCAAGCTCTAAGAAACCCCATCTCCAAGATCGAAGAAGTGTAAGACGAAGTTAGAGGACGTTTTACTAGAGGTAACCTAGTGGTAATCTTTATGTTTTAGTCATTTTTGAAGAACTAAAACATGATGTTTAGTTATGATCTTAATATTAGACTTGTTGTTACCTAGGAAAAGTTTTGTGAAGGACTTGGAAGGTTCGAGATCTTAAAGGATCTCCGGAATATTTCGGTAAGATCTATGATCCTTGTTGAAGTTTATAGCAGTTGTGATGATATAGCATGCATGAGAGAACTTGGTATAAAAAAATAAATTATATTTTAAGATTCTACAGAAGATAAGCTTCATTTTAGGCTTTGGAATCACTTGATTTGCTTTTATATGTCAAAAGTTATGTGCCTTTGAAGTTGTGACACTAAAATAAAGAGAAAATGAACATCCGAGACACAGCATAGCCACGGGTTTACTGAACTCCGAACCTTTTAGACTCAAAATTTTGGATTATAAGTTAGAGAACTGAAAAATAGATTCTTTAAGCTTTCCAATGATGTGTCTTACGCCTTGAACGGATAAATGTGCGATTTTTGACGAATTTTACAAGTTTGGGCTACGAACCGAAAATCCTTACTGGAACCCAGTACTAGCCACGGTTTTTGTTGATTTTGACTAAGCAAACCATAATGTTTTATAAAACTGTTCTCATCATACAAAATAGACATTATAAGCTTTCCAATGACATATTGTTTGTCTTATTTGGACTTGTAAGTAAATTGTTATGATTTTTCTAATCTTACCTATGAATCTGGATTTGTAGTTCAAATGTGAAACCAACAGTAACAAAACTTAAGTTATTGGCATGAATCACTCAAGTAATAAAGGAAATAACTTTACCACTGTAAAGTAGACATCTTAAGCTTCAAAATGAGATATCATACGTTTAAAACGGATATGTACATAAATTTTAATAAATCCCTTAAGATTGTAGTGTAATATGGTAATATAAGATTTTACCTTAAGACACTTGGAAAAAACGTCCACATTAATATTTGAAATACTTAAAATCTTGGAAAACAAGTTATAAAGACAGAAACTAGATATTTCAAACTTTCCATTAAGTCATCAAGTGTCCAAAACGGAATTATACTCAAGTCTAAATAAATCTTACAAGTTAAAATCCTATACCGATAAAACGATTAAACATTAAAATGTGACATAATGGTAAGTCATGACATATGAACATATTTAGTTATGAATTGATTTTAAGTGTATGATCAAATAATGTGAAAACCCTAACTTTATAAAATTAAATCACAAGTTTTAAATGGGCCAAGATAAAGTATACTAGATGGTTACCAAGCATATACCAAGAGATTACCTTAGCCTAACTAGATGAACATAACTTAGGGGTTGGGCTAGCCCAATAATCAAAGAGAGGTATACCCATAGGTGATTCCTTGTCACCTTGATTGATTTATTAATTAATTACTTAATTAATTAATTAATTAATACATAACCAAATGTAATTAATAAAGTACTTAATTAATTAATTGATTAATAATTAGTTAATTAATTAGAAGAGTTAATATATAATGATTAAGGTTTTTATGTTGAATAATTACATAATTATAATACATGATTAATTTGAGATTAATTAATCATTAATTATTGATATAATTATCAAATAATTATGGATGACTAACGAGACATTAACTACACATAAATTATTAGATTAGTCAAATTATTAATTATTACTATTAGAATTAATAATTAATAATTATTATATGAAAAAGAATATTTAAATAACATGATTAAATTTTTTTAAATCAATTAAAAATTATATAATTTAATTATAATTATTCAATTAAATAAAGTAATAATTAATATTACTTAATTAATTAATTAATTTATTAATTAATTAATCAAAATAATTAATTAAATTAAATTAATTAAATAATAATTAGTAGGAATTTATTATAACACTTAATAATTAATAAGAATTAATTGTTAAGGTTAATTACGATATAAGTAAAATAAGTTCACTATAGTTTATAAAATAAATAAATAAAGTAATATTATTATAATTCTATCTAATAATGAGATATTGTTAATCAGGACAATTTCTCAAATCGGCATAGTAGGATATACAACTTCGGAAGTTTAAGTACATAAGACAGGTAAGTACAAACCTCACCTACAGCATGAAATAAGATGTTTTTCTTTATTGATGCTCTACGTTTGCTATGACTTGACTTGTTGATGTGATGAGTATATGAGTTATACGTATTGCTTTGATTAAGTATTTGATATGCATAATTCCTCTTGCACTGACATGATCGGCATGCCTCACATATATTTATGCTATAATGATAGATGCATAGTGACATGTAAATCTACACATTGTCACAATTAATAAGAATGAGGCAAATAAAAAATAGGATTAAGTGTCGTACCAACCTCCAATTAGTGAGAGGATATGATAAGAACGAAAGTTATAAAATATGACCTTGGAGGCTGTTAGAGGGTCGCTCCCCTAACTCCCCATTGGTTGCGCGCATATGGGTACGACATAGGGGCCCTTAAGTAGATAAGATGTGTAAATAATAAAGCATAATTGAACACATATAGTTCACATGCATTTTTAAATATTCATGATGTTACATGTGATGATATGATTTTATGAAAATGATTTGTGAGATATTGTTTGTACTTGCTGAGCGAAAGCTCATCATTGTGTGTTCGTGCTGTAGGTAACGCAGGTAAGCAGCCCATTTCTTAGATGTTTTATGGACTGGCGAAGCTATGTGGAGGCGATGAAGGACGGGAGTGGGATACCACCACGAATTAAATTTCCGCATTTAGATTTCGCAAAACTATTTTGTATTGACTATATTTATAATTATGTTCCAATATTTTGATACTACTAAACTAGTATGAGTATTTTACAAGAAGAGACTTTAGACTCTTTCCCTATAATTTTTATGAAGTTATAACGATTTTAAATTAGATAATTAGTTGCTAGAGGTTTTCAATTTCCTCAGTTACAAATTTTAGTGATTCTAACTTTTATAGTACGAATATGATTTTAAAAAAAAAATTTATGTATTTTCGGAACCAAACGTAAACTAAGTTAAATAAGAATAAGTAAGCTAGGTAATGGGCCGAAAAGCCGGGTCGTTACAGTTGGTATCAGAGCGGGTATCCTGCCATCCTACCTTACGTCGTTTCCACATCAGTTTCATGCCTGTCTAAGTAAGTTAGAATTTCATTTTATTTTATTTTTATTATTTGTAGTTTTATTGACCTTAATTTTAAAACTAGGCATCCCTATATTATCATCATGCCACCAATTAGAGGATCATCATCCGAAGACACACTTCTTAGTGAGCTCGGTGCCAAAATAACGGCTGCATTTCGGAGAGCCAAACCCGATCACTACTATGGAGAAACTCATCCGGGAGATTGGCTACATCATATCGAGTCCTTATGTAGCTCGTGTGGCATAACACGGGGGGCGTGGTCGAGACTAGCAGTAATCCAGCTGAGGGGTGCTGCTAGGCGTTGGTGGGAGTCTATTGGACAAGACTTGAACCTCATACACTGGAGAGATTTTCGTCGCAACATTACGGAGTACTTTGTAGGTCCTTTCCTTTACCGAGAGAGGAGGGCTGATTTGACGTATGCACAAGGACGTCGCTTCTTTACTCGGGCGGCGAGGTGGACACCTGTTCATGGTGAGAGCATGCAAGAGTACAAACGCCGATTCGAGGAGGACCTCCTAGTCGAGTGCCCTTATGAACTGCGCCAAGAAGACGCATGTGAGTTGTTTTGGCAGGGAGTTCCCCACGAGATACGAGCACTTGTGTACTTTCCCCGACCATATCCAGATTACGACCACTTATGCTCAGAGGTCATTTACGCCGAGCTACACTTAAGAGCAGAGAGGGTAGATACTCCTCCAGCAAGGGAGTTGGAGAATGTGGAGGATGCTAGCAGCCATGTTGAGGCACCAGGCCCGAACCAACCAGAAGCCGTGGGAGACGATGATGCACGCATTGGTTCAGAAGAGGAGGACCCCACCGAGGTTTTCTCTGAAGGAGGAGATGACGAGACTGATGGTCCATGAGTATTAGTAGGAGATCGAGTGTAGTAGTTACTATTAAATAGTTTGTTGTTTGTCGTGGATGTTTTATCTATTATCTATTTTATGTGTTTGGTGACGCCTGTGTTATCTTTATGATTTATGTATTCTCTATGACTAATTATGACCAATGTGGTTGATCGTTATGTGAACTTATGATTATGTGATGTTATAACATGATGCGTTTAAGATGTGATATACCATGATTTATGAGTCGTACCTCTATCATTATGTTTAAATGAAACTCACGTCATAAGACTATACTTAAGTTATTATAACTGTGTGTGGGATATTAAACAAGCATGGCTCTTTTAGGTTGAACAGTAGAGTTATACATAAAGTCATGGTACGTCCTCGAGCGGCAGCAGCAAGACAACCGCAAGAAGTGAACCTTGCTGAAATGGTAGTTAACCTACAGCGCAGATTGGAGGACCAGGAGCGCGAAATGCAAAATCTCCGCGAGCAGCTTGCTCAACAGAATCAAGAAGTACCCCCTCCACCAGCTGTCCCAGCTCAACCTGCAGCACCAGCTATGCCTGCGGCACAAGCCGGCCAACCTGTGATTCGACAAGAACCATTGTATGAGAGGTTCCGACGTATGAAACCACCAGAATTTGAGGGATCCACCAATCCTTTGGAGGCTGAGGAATGGTTAACCTCCCTTCAAATAGTCTTGAACTTTATGAACCTCACTGATCAAGAAAAAGTGTTTTGTGCTTCCTATGTCATGAAGAAGGATGCTCGTTATTGGTGGGAAACTGTGCAAATGAGGAGGAATGTACTTGAGATGACATGGAATGATTTCATTCAAGAATTCAACGACAAATTCTACAATCGGATGGCTATGAAAGCACAACAGAATGAATTCAACAACATCAAGCAAGGCACTATGTCCGTAACTGAGGCTGTCCGCAAGTTCGACCAACTAGCAAGACTCTGTCCTCACCTTGTGCCAACTGAGGATGAAAGAGTTAGGCGGATGTTGGACATGTTTCGCCCTGAGATAGCGGTAGTGATCGATAGTGGCGAGAAACCACCTACGACTGTTGCTGAATGTGTCGAAAGAGCACTACGCGCTGAGTATCGTCTTGCTCAAGCTAAACAAGAGAGGGCCAAGTTCTTTGAAGAGAAAAAGAAAGAGAAGTCGCAATCGAAGCAGAACCAAGGAAATCAACTAAACAACCAGGGAAATAGATCCAATCCTAACGGCAATCACTTTAATCATAACCACAACAAGCGAAAGGGGAATTTCAATGGAAATAAGAACCAGAAAAACCACCCTCAGAAGAAGAACAACACTGTTTACCCTACATGCACCAAATGTGGGAAGAAGCATCCAGGGGAATGCAAACTAGGCTCAAATACTTGTTATTTATGTGGTAAGGAGGGTCACTATGCCAAAAATTGCTTTTCCAACAAGCAGAATCAGATTGGGCAGAACCAGCTAAAGCCGCAAGGGACTCAACTCCACAACATGCAAGCCAAAATCGAGGGCCCACAGATTTTCCAAGGACGTTTGGAGGCCCCGCCAGGACCGAACGCTCACATTTTCGCCTATACCAAGAATGATGTTGAAGCTGGAACCTCGAATGTGGTGACAGGTCAGCTTTCTGTGGCCAACCAAGATGCACATATTTTATTTGATTCTGGAGCAACTCATTCCTTTGCATCACATACATTTGCTAGGAAGCTCACTCAATTTAGGGATAGAATCAATCAAACCTTTAGAACGGCCTTACCTTCAGGGCAAACTTTGTTGTCAAGTTATTGGTTACGTCATGTGCCAATAATTATTGCTGGTAGAGAACTGTTCGTTAATCTAATTATTTTAGAAATGTTCGACTATGACGTCATCTTAGGGATGGACTTTTTAGGAAAGTACAATGCGAACATTGAATGTCGGGCACGTAAGGTGACATTCAAACCCGATGGAGCAGAAGAGTTCGATTATGTCAATATTTCTGAGAAGCAACCGAGAATGATGATTTCTGCCATGAGGGCACGAAGAATGCTACATAGCGGATGCGTTGGATACCTAGCCAACATCGTGGATACGACGAATGAAGAACGATCTAAACCGGAAGATGTGGCAGTAGTCAGAAACTTTGTCGAGGTTTTTCCAGAAGACTTACCTGGAATACCTCCTGATCGTGAGATTTCATTTGAAATCGAATTGATGCCCGGTACAGCACCAATATCCAAGGCTCCATACCGCATGGCCCCAGCCGAACTCAAGGAATTGCAGACGCAACTTCAAGAACTTTTGGATAAGGGATTCATACGTCCGAGTTACTCACCTTGGGGCGCACCCGTCTTATTCGTCAAGAAGAAGGATGGTACGTTAAGGATGTGCATTGACTACCGTGAGCTCAACAAGGCGACCATCAAGAATAAGTATCCTCTTCCAAGAATCGACGACCTCTTCGATCAGCTTAAAGGAGCATCAGTCTTCTCTAAGATCGACTTACGCTCCGGTTATCACCAACTGAAGATTAAAGAAGGCGATGTCCCAAAGTCAGCATTTCGTACACGTTACGGTCACTATGAGTTTTTAGTCATGTCATTTGGATTGACGAATGCACCTGCAGCTTTCATGGATTTGATGAATCGTGTATTCAAGGAATATTTAGACAAGTTTATCATTGTGTTCATTGATGATATCCTGATCTACTCGAAGACCCAAAAAGAGCATGAAGAGCATTTGAGGATCGCTCTCCAAACTCTAAGGAACCACCAGCTCTATGCAAAATTCTCTAAATGTGAATTTTGGCTTGACAAGGTTCAATTTCTTGGACACGTGATCTCCAAGGATGGAGTATCTGTCGACCCATCCAAGATCGAAGCTGTGAGCAAGTGGCCAGCACCGAAGAGTGTGACTGAAGTGCGAAGCTTTTTAGGTTTAGCTGGCTACTACAGAAGATTTGTTGAAGGATTCGCGAAATTAGCCGCACCTCTTACCGCACTTACTCGGAAAGGAAAGAAGTATGAATGGACGGAGAAATGCGAGGAAAATTTCCAAGAATTGAAGAAGAAGCTCACTAGTGCTCCTATTCTCACGATTCCATCAGACGAGGGAGAGTTTGATATCTACAGCGACGCATCCAAGATGGGCTTAGGAGCAGTTTTGATGCAAAACGGGAAAGTCGTGGCTTATGCCTCACGGCAATTGAAGGAGCATGAGAAGAACTACCCGACCCATGATTTGGAACTAGCAGCTGTGGTGTTCGCCCTTAAGATTTGGCGACACTATCTTTACGGCGTTAAATGTCAGATTTTTACAGATCATAAAAGTCTTAAGTACATTTTCACCCAGAAAGAACTCAACATGAGACAAAGAAGATGGTTAGAATTGGTTAAGGATTATGATTGTGAGATTCTTTATCATCCCGGGAAGGCCAACAAAGTCGCTGATGCACTGAGTCGGAAGTCGTCTGCCACTCTCATGTCAATTCAAGCACTACCACAACCACTTCAGGAAGATATTTTCAAGCTTGGAATTGAGCTCATTACAGGAAAACTTTCCTCATTGACTCTCCAGCCTACAATTCTTGGTGAGATTAAAGAAGCTCAGGGGCTCGATCCTAGTTTGGTCAGGATAAGGAAGGAAGTCATGGAAGGGAAAGAAACTGATTTTGGCATGTTAGATGATGGCATCCTTCATTTTAAAGGTAGGTTATGTGTGCCTAGCAATGAAGAACTTCGGAAGCAGATTCTATCGGAGGCCCATGACACTCCATACTCCATCCATCCCGGAGCGACTAAGATGTATAAGGACTTGAAGGAGCATTTTTGGTGGAACAAGTTGAAGAACGACGTGGCTGAATTCGTGAGTAAATGCCTAACCTGTCAGAAAATTAAGGCAGAGCACAAGCGACCAGCTGGGCAATTACAACCCATTGAAGTCCCAGAGTGGAAATGGGAGCAAATCACTATGGATTTTGTGGTCGGATTGCCAAAAACTATTGAAGGTTATGACGCCATCTGGGTAATCGTAGATCGTTTGACTAAATCAGCACGTTTCATAGAAATTAAAGTGACTTATTCCTTAGAAAAGTTGGCGGAATTGTATGTATCTAATGTCGTTAAGTTGCACGGCATTCCCTTATCAATCATTTCAGACCGCGATAGCCGTTTCACCTCCACTTTTTGGAAAAATGTTCAGCGAGAATTAGGAACTGAGCTCAAGTTTAGCACTGCTTTTCACCCTCAGACGGATGGTCAGTCCGAACGAACCATTCAAACCTTAGAGGATATGCTTCGTGCTTGTGTTATGGACTTCAAGGGTGCATGGAATAAGAAATTACCTTTGATTGAATTCTCCTACAATAACAGTTATCAGGCGACAATCGGGATGGCACCCTATGAAGCACTCTATGGTAGGAAGTGCCGATCACCAGTACACTGGCATGAAACAGGGGAGAAGCAATTGGAAACCACAGATTTCATTATCAAGACCACTGAAGCAGTCAAGAAAATACGACAACGAATGGAAGCAGCTCAATGTCGACAGAAGAGCTATGCTGACAAGCGAAGGAGGCCTCTTGAATTTCAAAAAAGAGACTTTGTTTTCTTGAAGGTAGCACCAATGAAGGGCGTGATGCGATTTGGAAAGAAGGGCAAGTTGAGCCCGAGGTACATAGGACCCTTTGAAATCACAGAACGCATTGGTAAGGTAGCTTATAGATTAGCATTACCGTCAGAGTTGTCAACGGTGCACAATGTCTTTCATGTTTCAATGCTGAAGAGATATGTCCCAGATCCGTCTCACGTAATAAAGCATGAACCAATTCAAGTTCACGAGGACCTCACTTATGAAGAAAAGCCGGTACAAATTCTAGCACGTGAGGAAAAGACTCTCAGAAACAAGACCATACCTCTTGTCAAGGTGTTATGGCGGAATCACAAGATCGAGGAAGCCACTTGGGAACGTGAAGACGAAATGAGGAAAAATTATCCATTTTTATTCTAATTTTCGAGGACGAAAATTTTGTAAGGAGGGTAGATTGTAATGCCCTAGAAATTCATAAGCTCGATTCATGAATTATTATTATGGATTTCTTCATTAATACGATTTTAATAAATTATTTTGATGAATATCAAATTTCAAGATCATGAACGACTGTATATGTATCATCAATATGATGATGTCGATGATTTAACGATGTTGAATTTCTCTATTTAAATGAAAATTTTTAAATACATAAAAGATAAATTGAACGACATATAAATTTGTGCGAAAAATTTATTATGTCGCATTAGGGGGATGACGATAATTTTTGGGAAGAACCCCGATTTTCATTAATCGGTCGATTTGATGGTCTAGTGTTTATTTTGATCATATCAATAACCAAGCTTTGAGAGCATGATTTGGAATTAATGTGTCACATGGATAGAAAATGAATTATTAGTGTTTACTCTTAGGAAATCCAATGGTGGAAAATTGATCAAAAACCATGCTTGATTTGAAATCAATGGTGTAGATTTAATGCTAGAGAATCCTAGGCAAATCAAGGGCCAAATTTTAGGTGTTAAGTGACCAATAAGAACTTAGGGTAAGGATTGGTGTGTTGGAAGATCCAATGGATGAGAATGAAGATGACAACTTGGATCAAGGGTGGAAGTTGGAAGAAAGAAAAACAAAATAAAAATGAGAATCCTAGGGGAGAGGATCCGGATTTTTAGTTCAAGAAACAAGAGGAAAGTTGAACAAATGAGTGAAAGGGAAAGTGGTGCATGCATGCAACTTCATGTAAGAGATGGCATGGTTTCTTTTGGCAATTTGACCTAAGGAAGAGGCAAGTGAAAGTGACCCATTATCTCAACTTTATTGAACCAAGTTTCACCCCAAAAATCTTCCCAAAAGTGCCGGCCATTCAAAGGGCTAGTTCAGCCAAATATTTTCAAATTTCATCCCTCAAAAGACAGCTCTCTCAAGACCAAAGTTGGCTAAGCACAAACCCCTAACACCCCATTTTCTTTCTCACACAAGTTAAGCTCTCAAACCCTAACTCTCTAACCACCACCAAGCTCTAAACAAAACCAAGAACCACCAACAAATTCCCCATCTCCAACACCCCTCAAGCACTCTCCTCTATCCATTTTCAAGCTCTAAGAAACCCCATCTCCAAGATCGAAGAAGTGTAAGACGAAGTTAGAGGACGTTTTACTAGAGGTAACCTAGTGGTAATCTTTATGTTTTAGTCATTTTTGAAGAACTAAAACATGATGTTTAGTTATGATCTTAATATTAGACTTGTTGTTACCTAGGAAAAGTTTTGTGAAGGACTTGGAAGGTTCGAGATCTTAAAGGATCTCCGGAATATTTCGGTAAGATCTATGATCCTTGTTGAAGTTTATAGCAGTTGTGATGATATAGCATGCATGAGAGAACTTGGTATAAAAAAATAAATTATATTTTAAGATTCTACAGAAGATAAGCTTCATTTTAGGCTTTGGAATCACTTGATTTGCTTTTATATGTCAAAAGTTATGTGCCTTTGAAGTTGTGACACTAAAATAAAGAGAAAATGAACATCCGAGACACAGCATAGCCACGGGTTTACTGAACTCCGAACCTTTTAGACTCAAAATTTTGGATTATAAGTTAGAGAACTGAAAAATAGATTCTTTAAGCTTTCCAATGATGTGTCTTACGCCTTGAACGGATAAATGTGCGATTTTTGACGAATTTTACAAGTTTGGGCTACGAACCGAAAATCCTTACTGGAACCCAGTACTAGCCACGGTTTTTGTTGATTTTGACTAAGCAAACCATAATGTTTTATAAAACTGTTCTCATCATACAAAATAGACATTATAAGCTTTCCAATGACATATTGTTTGTCTTATTTGGACTTGTAAGTAAATTGTTATGATTTTTCTAATCTTACCTATGAATCTGGATTTGTAGTTCAAATGTGAAACCAACAGTAACAAAACTTAAGTTATTGGCATGAATCACTCAAGTAATAAAGGAAATAACTTTACCACTGTAAAGTAGACATCTTAAGCTTCAAAATGAGATATCATACGTTTAAAACGGATATGTACATAAATTTTAATAAATCCCTTAAGATTGTAGTGTAATATGGTAATATAAGATTTTACCTTAAGACACTTGGAAAAAACGTCCACATTAATATTTGAAATACTTAAAATCTTGGAAAACAAGTTATAAAGACAGAAACTAGATATTTCAAACTTTCCATTAAGTCATCAAGTGTCCAAAACGGAATTATACTCAAGTCTAAATAAATCTTACAAGTTAAAATCCTATACCGATAAAACGATTAAACATTAAAATGTGACATAATGGTAAGTCATGACATATGAACATATTTAGTTATGAATTGATTTTAAGTGTATGATCAAATAATGTGAAAACCCTAACTTTATAAAATTAAATCACAAGTTTTAAATGGGCCAAGATAAAGTATACTAGATGGTTACCAAGCATATACCAAGAGATTACCTTAGCCTAACTAGATGAACATAACTTAGGGGTTGGGCTAGCCCAATAATCAAAGAGAGGTATACCCATAGGTGATTCCTTGTCACCTTGATTGATTTATTAATTAATTACTTAATTAATTAATTAATTAATACATAACCAAATGTAATTAATAAAGTACTTAATTAATTAATTGATTAATAATTAGTTAATTAATTAGAAGAGTTAATATATAATGATTAAGGTTTTTATGTTGAATAATTACATAATTATAATACATGATTAATTTGAGATTAATTAATCATTAATTATTGATATAATTATCAAATAATTATGGATGACTAACGAGACATTAACTACATATAAATTATTAGATTAGTCAAATTATTAATTATTACTATTAGAATTAATAATTAATAATTATTATATGAAAAAGAATATTTAAATAACATGATTAAATTTTTTTAAATCAATTAAAAATTATATAATTTAATTATAATTATTCAATTAAATAAAGTAATAATTAATATTACTTAATTAATTAATTAATTTATTAATTAATTAATCAAAATAATTAATTAAATTAAATTAATTAAATAATAATTAGTAGGAATTTATTATAACACTTAATAATTAATAAGAATTAATTGTTAAGGTTAATTACGATATAAGTAAAATAAGTTCACTATAGTTTATAAAATAAATAAATAAAGTAATATTATTATAATTCTATCTAATAATGAGATATTGTTAATCAGGACAATTTCTCAAATCGGCATAGTAGGATATACAACTTCGGAAGTTTAAGTACATAAGACAGGTAAGTACAAACCTCACCTACAGCATGAAATAAGATGTTTTTCTTTATTGATGCTCTACGTTTGCTATGACTTGACTTGTTGATGTGATGAGTATATGAGTTATACGTATTGCTTTGATTAAGTATTTGATATGCATAATTCCTCTTGCACTGACATGATCGGCATGCCTCACATATATTTATGCTATAATGATAGATGCATAGTGACATGTAAATCTACACATTGTCACAATTAATAAGAATGAGGCAAATAAAAAATAGGATTAAGTGTCGTACCAACCTCCAATTAGTGAGAGGATATGATAAGAACGAAAGTTATAAAATATGACCTTGGAGGCTGTTAGAGGGTCGCTCCCCTAACTCCCCATTGGTTGCGCGCATATGGGTACGACATAGGGGCCCTTAAGTAGATAAGATGTGTAAATAATAAAGCATAATTGAACACATATAGTTCACATGCATTTTTAAATATTCATGATGTTACATGTGATGATATGATTTTATGAAAATGATTTGTGAGATATTGTTTGTACTTGCTGAGCGAAAGCTCATCATTGTGTGTTCGTGCTGTAGGTAACGCAGGTAAGCAGCCCATTTCTTAGATGTTTTATGGACTGGCGAAGCTATGTGGAGGCGATGAAGGACGGGAGTGGGATACCACCACGAATTAAATTTCCGCATTTAGATTTCGCAAAACTATTTTGTATTGACTATATTTATAATTATGTTCCAATATTTTGATACTACTAAACTAGTATGAGTATTTTACAAGAAGAGACTTTAGACTCTTTCCCTATAATTTTTATGAAGTTATAACGATTTTAAATTAGATAATTAGTTGCTAGAGGTTTTCAATTTCCTCAGTTACAAATTTTAGTGATTCTAACTTTTATAGTACGAATATGATTTTAAAAAAAAAATTTATGTATTTTCGGAACCAAACGTAAACTAAGTTAAATAAGAATAAGTAAGCTAGGTAATGGGCCGAAAAGCCGGGTCGTTACAATAAGGAAAACTGTAACGACCCGACTTTTCGAACCGTTAACTAATTTCTTATTCTTTGTTCATATAATCTTATTAATTGTTTATGTTTAATTTAAAAAATGCAGGACTTTTTTTTCTTTTTAAAAATAAATCATATTCATACTTAAAGAGTTTGATAAACTAAAATTTTAACTGAGAAAATTGAAATTTCTAAATAATAAATATCACATTCAAATTTGTACTTGCATAATATTTAAAAAGCTATAACGCATGCGAGTTAAAATGAAAGACCTAAAAGTCTTTAAGTACTCCTAATAGTTTAGTAATTCCGAAATATTGAAAATATAATTTTAAAGATAATCGATACAAAATAATTTAAGAAGTCTAAATGCGGAAATTAAATTCGTGGTGGTATCTCACTCCCTTTCTTCATCGTTTCCGCACTACTTCGCCAGTTCAGAAAACATCTAAGTAGCGGGTTGCTCACCTGTGTTACCTACAACATGAACACAAGCTTTCGCTCAACAAGTACAAACTATATCTGACAAAACATTTTCATAAAATCATATCATTACACGTCACAACATGAATGTTCAAAAATACATATGAGCTATGTGTGTTCAATTATGGTTCAATTTATAAAATGTCTTATTTATTTAAGGGTCCATATTTCGTACCCATATGCGCACAACCAATGGGGAGTTAGGAGAGCGACCATCCAACAACCTCCAATGTCATAACTTATAACTTTCGTTCTTATTATATTCTCTCACAAATTGGAGGTTGGTACGACACTTAATTCTATTTTTTGTTAGCCTCATTCTTATTAATTATGACAATATGTAGATTTATATATCAATATGCATATATCATTATGGCATAAATATCTGTGAGTGATATCGATTATATTAGTGTAAGATAAATTATACACATCAAATGTTTAATTAAAACAATACATATTACTCATATACTTATCACATTATCAAGGTAAATCATAGAAAACATAGAACATCAATAAAGAAAAATATTTTGTTCCAAGCTGTAGGTGAGATTTGTACTTACTTGTTTTATGTGTTTAAACTTCGGGAATTGTAACTCCTACTACATAAGTTCAGAGAATTGTCCTGATTTAATAATAATTTGTCATTAGAGTGAATCGTGATTATATATATTTATTTATTTATTATAAATTAAGGACTAACCTTAATAATTAATTCCTATTAATTATTAAGTGTAAACAAAAATTCTACTAATTATCATTAATCTAATTTAATTTAATTGATTAATTAATTAATTAATTAATTAATTATGTAATCCTTAATTATTACTTGAAGGGAAATAATAAATCAATTACATAATTAATTAGTAATTATATCCTCAATAATTAATTACGTTATTTAAATATTATTTTTCATTTATTAATTAATAATTAATAATTATGTTAGTTATTAAATGATTAATTAATCTCTAATTAATCATGTATTTTAATTACGTAATTATTCAACATAAAAATCTTGTTTATACAATTAATAATCACTTATTAGCTCTTATAATTAATTTTAATAATTAAAAATTTAATTAATTACTAATTAACTTTTTTAGCATAATTACATTTGGTTTTATATTTATTAGTTTATTTATTTATTTATTTCTTAATTAATTAATCAATCTATATCACCTTGGTGACAAGGATCACCTAAATATATATCCTTAAGTAGGTTGCCTTCTATCTAGTATTGGGCTTGTAAGGCTCAATCTCATTAGTTATGATCATTTAATTAGGCTAAGGTAGTCTTTTCGTGTATGTCTAGTAATCCACTAGTTTACTTTGTATTAGTTCATCTAAAAACTTATGATTCAACTTTATAAAGTTAAAGTTTTTCACATTATTTGATCATACACTTAATAACAACTCATTTAATCAATATTTATGTTCATATGTTATGACTTACCCTTATGTCACATTTTTAATGTTTAATCATTTTATCGGTGTGAGGATTTAATTTGCAAGATTTTATTTAAATTTATGTATAACTCTGTTTTGAACACTTGATGACTCATTAGAAAGTTTGAAGTATCTAGTTTCTGTTCTTATAATTTATTTTCCAAAATCTCCGTAGTTTTAAACCTTAGTATGGACGTTTTCCTTAGTGTCTCATAGTAAAATTTCAGTTTACCAGATTTCAATCTAATGTTGTGTGATTTATTAAAAATTATGTACTATCCATTTTAAACGTATGATAACTCATTTCAAAGCTTAAAATGTCTACTTTATAATCATAAATTAGTTTCTTAATTCTTAGAGTTTTATATACTGTATAATGAGGTTTTGTTACTATTTATCTCAAATATGTTCCATATGCCCAGGTTTGTAATTAAATTTAGAAAAATCATAGCAATTCATGTACAAGTCCAAATAAGGCAAAAAAATATGTCATTGAAAAATTTATAATGTCTAGTTTAGTTTTATAAAAATATATGGTTCACTAACCTAAAACATATAAAACGTGTGGCTGGTATAGGGTTCCAGCAAAACCTCTTAATTGATAGTCTTAATTATAAAATTCACTAAAAATTACATATTTATTCATTTGAGGCGTAAGATACCTTGTTGGAAAGTTTAAAGAATCTAATTTTTGGATATATACTTATAATCCAAAATTTTGATATTAAAGGATTCGGATTTCATAAAATCCATGGCTAGACTGTACCCCGGGGGTTCCTTTTCCTTTTACTTTTGTGTCACAAATTCAAATACACATAACTTTAGATATAGATAAGCAAACTAAGTGATTTCAAATCTTAAAATGAAGCTTATCCTTTGTATAATCTTATCATATAATTTATTTTTTACATCAAAGTTTCTAACACATACCATACTATCACAACCACCACAAGCTGTAACAAAGTTCGTAGATCTTACTGAAATGCTCGGTGGAGCCTCTTAGACCTCGGACCGTCAAAGTTTTTCTCAAAACATGTTCCTAGGTAAGAAGGAATCTAATATTAAGATTATAACTATATAATATGCTTTAGTTCTCTAAAAATGACCAAAACACAAAAAAAACTACTAGGTTATCTTTAGTAACACGTCCTCTAACTTCGCTTCACACTTCTTCGAACTTAGTAATGGGGTTTCTTGGAGTTTGAAAATGGAGAGAGGAGGGTACTAGAGGGGTGTTGGAGATGGAGAATAGTGTTGGTGGTTTTTTAGCTTGGTGGTGGCTAGAGAAGCTAGGTTTTTGAGCTTAACTTCTTTAAGAATGAAATGGGATGTTAGGGTTATTTTCAGCTAATTTGTGTCTTAAATAGGGCTGTCTTTTAAGGGGTACAAGTGGAAAATGATGGCTGATTTCCTCCTTGGATTGTCGCTACTTTGAGGGGAAGGTTGGTGTGAAAAATTTACCTTACAAAGTGGAAGACAAATGATCCTTTTGATCTTGTCCCACCATGTCATATACAAGGACTTGTTTCTTGTCATTTTTGCCTAAATTAACCATACCAATTCTTACTTGTGTCTGTATGCATGCACAACATACCACTTTCACCTTAATTCAAACCTCCTCTTGCTTGTTTGCCTAGAAATTCAGATCTTCCTCTAACTCTCCTATTTTAATTTTTGTTTTTCTTTCTTCCAATTTTCCATCCATTGATCAAGGGTTATCATCTTTGATCTCACCCTTTTGATCATCCACCACACCAATCCTTGACCTAACCTCTCATTGGTCACTTAGTATCCAAAACTTGACCATTGATTTACCTAGAATCCTTTCATATGAAATCTATACCATTGATTTCTATTCTAATCCTAATTCTTAATCAATCATCCACCTTTTGATTTACTCCTAATCAATTTTAACCATTCATCTTCTATTTATGTGACACATTAATTTCTCCAATTATACTCTCAATACTTAAATATTGATATAACCAAAATAAATATTAAGGTCGTCAAATTGACCTACTAATAATAGTTAGGGTTCATTTCCAAAAATTAACATTTACCCCTCTAATACGACATAATAAATTTTTCGTATAAATTTTTATGTCGTTCGACTCATTTTCTATGTATTTATAATTTTTCATTTAAATTAAGAAACTCAATATTGTTTGATCATCGACATCATCATACTGCTGATACATATAAAACCATTCATGATCTTGAAATTTGATCTTCATCAAAAAAATTCATTAGAAGTATATTAATGAAGGAAATCCATGATAATAATTCTTGAAATCAAGTTTATGAATTTCTAGGATGTCATAAAAACCGTTGCCGCAATCAGGACGAAAATCGCCATAAAATCATGATTGTCCGATCTTGTTTCCGTCGGCACCGAATCTACGACCTACTTGCAGAGTTGCAGTGGTTTCTCTAACGGCCACCTGGCGACACAATCGCCTCCTACCGCTGCGATCTCCTCCCAGACGCCGTCGAGCTGCAGATCTGGTTGGTGAGCTATGCCGCCTCGATGGTGGTTCTTAGTCGCAAGGAAAGGAGAAAGAGAGAAGGATGAAAGGTGTTTGGGAAAAACAAAAATTAATTAAGCAAAACATATATTGGGCCAATTAACTAAATAAAAGAAATTTGGACTATCTATTAGATTAGGTGATAAACATAGGTCACCCACCCTAATTACTCTTTCTTCAATGTAGGGTCTACTTATAAGTTCATTTGGTTTTTTCTCATGAAGGTAACTTCTGAAGATTATTGTGATCAATCTACTCGTGAGTTTGTTGGTGTTTTTTATCTTGTGTATATATATATATAAAAAAAAAGGGTAATCATTTAGTGAGTCTCACATTGACGGGAAGTAAGGACCTTGAGTGACTAATAAGTGCCGACAGATTCTCTTCCAGTTAACATGTTGGAAGTTGTAATTTAGTTGAGTCCACCTAACTTCTTCCCCTTAATGATTGGATGATCTATTTCTTATCACTTATTCTAATAAATGACCCAATTTTATTTTTTATTTAGTAAAATGATCATTTGCCCTTTTTTTTTTTCCAGATTTGATCAATCAATCAATCGGTCAATTAGTGATGGACTACAGTCAATCAATTAACAAACTTATGAGTTCAATAATTGATTGACCATTTCAGAAAAAATGACTTTTTAACTAAGTTTTAAAAACTTGGATTATTTGTTAAAAAACTTCTTGAAAAAGGCTATTTAACTCTAAATCTTTTTTTTCTTTGGTAATTGCGGCTAATTTATTAATGCTTGACTGGATTTTTTTTTTTTTTTTTAACCTTTGATACCTATCTAATTGGAGATCAAGAAAACTGAAACTATTATGATTAGAGCAATATATAGAGGTGTGCTTTTTTAGAAAGAGCAATTCTATGAATCGCCCTATCACATGGACAGTGGACCAAGCCTCCATCATTTTATAAAACAAGTCGGGTTTGATGTCACTATAATGTTTAAATTAACAAATTATACTGTTATGTCCATTTTAAAAGTGCTATATAATTTAGATTCTAGAGATGATGTATGAAGGGCTCTTCTTCTAAAATCTCCCTTGATTCAAAGAATTCACCTCAAGAGAGAAAATTACACTTTAAAAAACAGAATGCACAAAACTATGCATTTATCTCAAATCTCAAATGAATACAAAAGTGTATGATAGTATGTTCTGTATCACAAAATTGCAGGAGCATTATTACATTGCAACATTGATGATAACTACAATGACTAAAATGGCTCCGACTTTTACATACATATAAATTCAAGACAAAAATCAAATTTATTTACAGTTAAATCCCTCTCAGAAGATACCAAAATTCATACAAACATGTTTGTGTCTTTAAGGGAAGTCAAGAGGTCATTTCCTTTATAGGATGCTTTAAGAAAATGGCCTATTTTTCACAAATTTCTCCTTTTGAGCTGCCCTTTTTTCATTTGCCTTCTTAAGAAAATGATTTCTTTCTTTTTTTTTTTTTTTTTGGTTGCATTATTTAGTGCTTTTATTGCTAATTTACTCACTGTTGATCAAGGAACTGACGGCCATGTCGCCTTCCAAAATATGAAGCACCTGAAGAGTGCGAAGATCATGATGTTTCTCATTGATATGAGCGAATTCATGTTTTCAACTTGTGAATGTAAAGTTTCATACCTGAGACATGCGGGGTCTGGAATAAGGATCCCTTCTAATGCACAAGGAAGCACATTGCAGCACATCACTGACCTCTTGCTTCGAGTATTGGTTCCTTAGCCGCGGGTCCACTAGTTCTACGACGGAAAGTGTTTCTAGCAAAGGCCTTGCCTGCGCCGCATAAGAGTTTATAAAACTTTAGTTCAACAAGGGTGTGACAATTTCGCTATCCCTTTGCTAGTGTTCTATGGTTAGGACATCTATATTTCATATTCTGTCAGTGTAGAATGTTAAATGTACAAATCTTCGAAACTGTTTGATTCTTACCCATTCTGTTAGGCATTGTTGGCCTTTCGGCCGGTTTATGTCCACGGCTTTCCTTCCTGTGACAATCTCCACCAGTACTACTCCGAACGAATAAACATCAGCTTTTTCTGTGATTTGCCCACTTTGAGCATACTCCGGAGCTAAGTACCTGATTAGAGCCATGTCTTTGATTGATTAGTGATTTAAAGCGCAGACTAAATAGGTAAGAAAGAAAATTTTTTTTTTTTTTCTAAGTTATGCTTTTACCCAAATGTTCCGATCACCCTTGTTTCAACCTCTTTGCCTCCATCTGGCTGCCACCTCGCCAGCCCGAAATCTCCAACCTGAGACCCCGAAAATCGATGTCATTAGAGCGTTGAGACATGTTAATAAGCAATCAATGAGCTGGTGGAGAAAGATGTTGAAAAGAGCACGTACTAATGGCTCGAAATCATGGGTGAGAAGGATGTTGTTCGGCCTCATGTCACGGTGAATAATGCAACCTACTCTGCACTCTTCATGAAGGTACCTCAATCCTCTGGCTGCTCCGACAGCAATCTTTTTTCTTGCAGGCCATTCCAAGGGTTCTAGATCATGTCCTGAAAATTTTGAACATCGCGCCTAACTTGGTCAGACATTATGCAAATATAGGTCTGGCCATCTAAAGCACAAAGCAGAGCCTTTCGACAATACGAGTGTTCAAGATTCAACAAAAGTTGATATACCGAAGTTTTCAATGCAGAGTGTGTCCGTAGCTGCGGTACATGGCAGAAATAAGGAGAAAGAGGATTTACCATAAAGATGAGAATCCAAGGAGCCATTGCAAATATATTCATAAACTAGCAACCTCCGTCCATCATCCACGCAAAGACCGATGAGCATCACGACGTTGCGATGTTGCGCACAGCTCAAGACCTCAACTTCTGAGCAAAACTCTATATCACCTTGAGAACTAGCTAGCTTATGCTGCTTAACTGCAACAACCTGTCCATCTGGTAATACACCTTTGTATACAGAACCAAATCCACCTTCGGCCAAGAAATTCGCTCGCGAAAATCCACTTGTGGCGAGTTCTAGCTCGCCATAAGTGAACCATTTTGGAGGATTACCAAACACGGGTGCCTTATGCTGACATATCGAACATAATGGAGGAGGACCGAGAGGGGCATTGCTGCACAACGAAATTGCTTCCCTCACACTTCTGCTCAAGTTCAAATCGAGCCTGTAATTCAGCATTCTGATATCAGGTTCTCGGTCTAGTTTGGACAAGTTCTCCAGCAAAGCGCCATAGGAGGACATCAGGGACTTGTCATAGGATCTCTCTGAGCCTTCTGCTTTCAAAAAATCACCACTAGGACTCGTAAAATCTGCCATCCATGGATTGTAATATGAGGTTGTGTAATAAGAACTCAGTTTTTCGCTGTTTGTCGTCTCAGAGTCAGATTCAATCAAGCTTTTTCTCTCTTCAGGAATTAATGGACAATCCTTCTTTTGGCTTCCACGGACTCCAAAGGGCACAAAAGGCGAAGCACCAGGCTCCGATGAGCTTGACATCGATGTTGTTCCGACATCAGTTCTAGTTAGAGGTGACTCTTCATCTGGACTACTTGCAGGTGTCACAGCTGGCCCTCTAATCACATTGGACTCTTCAATCTTGTCTTTCAAGTGCTTTGGAGAAGCTTCTAATCCAGGTGAAAAACAGTAACTCGTTTCGAGTTCCATTTTCGGAGAATTGATGAGATTCAGACGAAGGATCTCTGGCCCGTCTTGCTTCATAACCACAATGTTGCATTGTAGCTCTTCCAGACAGTGTTTCTTCTCACATCTCAATTGTCTGCTCACAGTTTCACAAAACAATGACATGAAAAAGAGTGCTAAAGGAAGCCCGTTTAACAAAATGGAAGATGCTTATATTGCCATAATAGTCATGCTTGCAAAAACAGATCTATGATATATATATACACATATGTATATATATAGGTATATTACCTATCCAATATGACCCAGGTTGATTGTATTCTCTTGGCTTCAGCAGCAACTACACCAGATGGGGAACCGGAGACGATTTTTATCCTGATCTTTACCTGCAGAGAATAACCGAAATTTGGCAAACATAATGTACTAGATAAACTGAAACAACATAAGAATCAAACAGTTAAAACTAGTTACACTTGCCTTCTCTGGATCATAAACATCATGGAGTTGAACCACCATCTTAGAACATGAATCTTCGATATCATGCTTCTCATCCGGACCCTTTCCCGAGAAGGATTTGTGCCTATTGGTGCATTCACTTATGAATCTTGAGAAATCCCACATCCTCTTACCTAAAAACCACACAACATTTCCATCCAACATCAACAGGTTGAAAGATTACAACTCGATTATCTGTTAAAATGTCGGGATTCTTACAATCGAAGAAAATTCATTACGACATATCTCTAGCATTCATTGTCGCTAAACATATCATATCACTCACCATCCCAGCTTAGCCGTGAAACTCAAAATTCATAAACCAATACAGAGAAGAAATGGGCTTGGATAGAACTGTTCCCCAAAGGCTAGCTCAATGGGCAATGGGGCCCAATCACCGCATAAACATAATAACAGCTCAGTAACTTAACGACCTGGGACAAATTCAACTTCTAACGGATGAACAAAATTTTGTTATTGAAAAGATAGAGAGAGAGAGAGAGAGAGAGAAAGAGAGATTGGGATTATTACACAAGGACTGAGAAGGAATGACCACCAAGAGCTTGATGCAATCACCAGGCTGAACAACATGAGTCAAAGCCCACAAAAGAGCCGCCTTTGAAATCTCCCTTGAAGCTCTAACAGCCACCACAACCACCTTCCCTTCCACATCAAAACCACCACCACCACTACCCTTTTTATCGTCGTCCTTCACAATACCCTTCTTCTGTTTCATACTCAAAAAAAAAAAAAAAAAAGCCCCAAAAGCCAATACAATAATATCTCAAACCACACAACCAAATTCAAAACAAACCCATCTCAGAATTCCTCAATCAGAGGCTGTTCAACACCAAAACAAAACAAATCCCATCACCAGAAACATCAGCTGCATTATCAAAAGGAAGAAGAAGAAGAAGGAGACAGGCACTCTTTTCAAGGTGAGCTAAACATGTGAATCCAAAAAAAAAAAAAAAAGTCCAAACTTTTGAACATGCCAGCTTTGGGATTAGGACAAAACATGGAGCAACTTTTTCCAAACACAAAGATCATTTCCTTTTATTTTCATTTTCAATTATTTTTCATGGACACACTGGACCTACCATTAAAAAAGGAAAAAAAAAAAAAAAACTCTCGGTTCATGAAGTTTCCGTGCCCAAGAGAAGTGGCAAATAGTAGTAGCAGTAGTAGGAGTAGTTGGCCTAAGTTGGACTTACTTGAGTGTCGTTTTGTTGGCATCTTCTCATCTCTGGTTTCAACATAATCGCCAGATGCAAACGGCCAAATAGGAAAACCAACAAAACGACACTGAGAAACTGATGGTTTCTCTTTTTATTATTTGATTAAACTGCACAGTTGCTCACTTACTATATATAGTTCGAAAGTTGAATAACTGCATCAATGATTGGAGCTCCTTTCTATTATCTTTTCTTCACCTTTAAAAAATAATTCATAATTTTTTATTGTTTTTTATTCTGTTTTGACTTGTGCAAACCTTAAAAGATTTTGATATTTTGGCACTGTTTTTTCGTCATCTGCATGTGTAATTTTTTTTTTTCATTTTACTTTGTTTTTTTATAAGTTATTTTATAGTCCGTTTGATGAAACGGTTTGAGTTGAAATTTTTAAGTTTGAGTTGGTTGGCTTTTTAAAAATTAGTTATAATTTTGTTGACTTTTCAGAAAAAGACAAAAACTGATATGAAAAAGTACAATTTAATTTAAAATAAATAATTTTACCAAACAAATCAATAATTTTTTTTTTTTTCTTTGGAAGATCTTGTGGTAATCGTTATGACCCTTGGAAGATAGTTAAATGAACACTTGCTTTGCTTGCCTAACGAGAAAAATAAATATAAATTAGTAAATAAATAAATAAAATGAAGGGTCGTTTGATTGTGTTGTAATAGAAACCTTAACTGATATTAAGATGACAACAATGAATAAAAAAAAAAAAAAAAAAGGAATAAGATAACTTGTGGGTGATACAGACGGGAAAGTGAGGAATTGTATATATGAAACATCAAATGTGGGGCTAGAATGCCAATAAAAAGTAATTTATTTTGTTGATGATGTCACCTAGTTGGCCAAGAGACAACTAAAGTTTCTTTTTTTTTTTTTTTTTTTTGGGATAGGAAAGGGCACAATAAAGTAACAATGTTTGTTTGTTGAACTTGTTGGCACCGATTTGCTTTGATGAGATAAATTCCGGGGTGTTTGGTGTGTAAGTTTGAGTTAAAATTTTTAAGTTAAATAGTAAATTATGTTGACTTTTCAGAAAAGATAAAAAAATTTTTAAGAAAAAAACAAAAACTTTTTGAGAAAAAGACAAAAAAAGTTTAAAAATTTTGGTTTAAACTCATGAAACAAACACCCCCTTATTTCTAAAGATTATCTAGAAGCTGCTCTCCAATTTCTTGAGTCTTAAAACTACAGTGTTTTAAATGATCTGTAATACGCTATGTTTTTATCAAGATTAAAAAATTTATAAGAAAAATCGTACACACTCAAACTCTTTTTGTTTTGTTCCCCTTTAGTGTCATGGCCTCCAAAATTGAGTTGGTGATATGGAGAAATTAATTAAAGGAAAACCCCGTAATTAACACTTATTGCATAACATTTTATATTTTTCTTATCCAATTGACCAAACAAGTCGAGAGCTGGTACATTGCAACATGCCTTTGTCTGGCCAACCGGACATGCATGACCGGTCAACTGGATAAGGGCAAAGAGTTTGCATGTTCTCAAATCTGGCCTCTCTGATAATAAGTCATATAAACAATAAATATGACATTCCTTATTTATAAAGGAAAAACTAAGACAATCAAACTTATAAGTGTGAAATTCTGAACTAAACTACTATTAATAAAAACAATTGTCAATCGCATACTATCTATGCATGTGTCATTAATTATGTTCCATAATTCATTAAAAAATGTATATTATTAAGAAAATCAAAGAGGAACGAAAAGATATTTCTTTTATTGTATTTGTATGGAATCTCTCTTTTAACCCTTCCGTATTTGAAGATAACAATTTTTTTTTTTTTTTGGTCTTTTAAAAATCTAAATTCCCATTCTCTTCTATTTTCTTTCATACCAAAAGATTATGAATCCAAAATTCTTTTACTAATTCCGTAATTACTCTCTTTTCTTCCACTCTTTCCCACCTATAGAATAAGCTCTATAAAAGTATTTGGTGTTACGAGGCTACGTAAAAATTGAGAAAGAAAATTGCAAATCGTCAAAAAACTGACGACATTTGTCGTTTAGGATAATACTAATGTTGAAAATATTTGTCTAAATGACCGTTGCTAAGCTAAAAGAGAGAAAAAAAGGGGTCGGCACTGGAAAATGATTTCATTTAAACGTAATAAGTTTTTGAAAATTTCAAAGAGTGGTCAGTGTCACCGCCATTTTATTTTGACAGGACATCACTCCGTTATTTTCGGCCACCCTCACCTCGAATATATTTTTATATATATATATATATATATATCCATCGGATGTGCTACGTATTTTGAATAGAGAAAAATTGAAAGAATAATTTTAAAAATAGACCAAAAAATTTATTAAAAAATCAGCAAAAGATTTGAAAATAAAAAAAAAAGGGGGCAAGGAAATGGAACAAAAAATATAAAAATAAAATAAAATGAAAAAAAGACCAATGAGAAAAAAAATGACTAATATGAAAAAAAAAAAAAAAACTCTGAGCCCAAAAAAAAAAAAAAAAAATCCAAAGGACAAAAAGGTTTATCTTTTAAAACTGATCATTTTGGACGAAAGGGAAAGTGCATAGATAGATATATAGAATAGGAAGACAAGCAATTTTTTTTATTTAACAAAAAAAGAATAATGAAAAACAGCTTCCCCGAATGGTTGATAAGGAAAATTATGTCCTCTGTGTTATTAAAGTTTATTATCGTTTATACTATTCACGAAATGTCCTTTGAAAGAAAAAATGACTCATGTTTTGTTTGGTGATTAAGTTCGTCTTAAATTAAAATATATATTTTTATATTAATTTTTATCTTTTTTTGAAAATTTTTTTATTTTTTTAAAAAATTAATAAAAATTTTTAACTCAAATTTAAAATTTTCAACTCAAACTCATTCACTAAATGGACCATCATTTTTATTTAAAAAGATAAATTAAAAAAAACTAAAATTGATGTCTCGTTTATGTTAAAGAGTTTTTTTTTTTAATTATTATTATTTTTTTATTTAAGACGTGTTAAATAGGTTTCTTGTGTGGTTGTAGATTTGGCGTTGTAACAAATCCAGTCTTAACTCTACACAGAAATTGCATCCGAATCATTTGGACGAAAGAGAAAGTGCACAGATAGATACATAGAATAGAATGAGAAGCAATTTTTTTTTTTATTTAACAAAAAAGGAATAATGAAAAACAGCTTCCCCGAATGGTTGATAAGTAAAATTATGTCCTCTGTGTTATTAAAGTTTATTGTCGTTTGTACCATTCACGAAATGTCCTTTTTGTGAAAGAAAAAAAGACTCATTTTCATTAAAAAAAAAAACCTAAAAATTGATATCTCGTTTATGTTAAACAGTTTTTTTTTTTTTTTTTAATAAGAAGTGTTAAATAGGTTTCTTGTGCACTTAAAAAAAAAAAAAAAAAAAAAAAAAGAGGTTTCTTGTGTGGTGATGGATTTAGCCTTGTAAAAATCCACTCTTAACTCTAAGTAGAATTTGGACCCCTTCACTCCATATTCTTTTTGGGTGAAAGGTTATTGTCGTTTAAATGTGAAACGACATGTGTTTGGGTTTAGTTGATAGCTATCTCGATTCTCAAGTTTAGAAACAACATGTCCTTTCCTATTAAGAAAAGATTAGGGCACTTTTGTTTCCTAAAATTTTCAGACTTTGAAAGTTTATTTCTTGAACTTTTAATTAATTTATCTTGAAATTTGTTAAATTATTACAAAATGACCTATTTTACAAACTTTGCTAAAAAAAATCTAGCCAATTTAAGAGAAATTAAAAGATCTCATGTAACTGTATTCAATGAAAATATTACAAATTTATATTTGGATCGCTGTGCATTCATGTTGGTTTAAGTCAAAATATAGCAAATATTTCATGTCCTTTCACTTTCATATTTCTTGTTTTCACTCAAATAAATAGACAGAAGGTGCGAGTACACCATTGATCTTCTTTTTCATTTAGAAAAAATGTTTCTCGTCTTTTTTTTTTTGTAATTATGCTAAAAACATACAAAAAGAAAAGAGGAAGAGAAGAATAGTCTATGTGATCTTTTTGTATCTATTTTTAAGTGAGATTTTTAAAATTTTAAAGCACAAGATGAGAGTACTCCTAAAATAAAGAGGGATAGACACAAGTTACACTAAGATCAGGTCGTTTGAATAATAGTTTGGGGTTTGACTTTTGGAATTTTTTTGTTTGGCACAGTAATTTGTCAACATTTGGGTCATTCCATTTAAATGGAGTTTTTGTTCTCAAATGGTAAAAACTTCCCCCCAATATTTAAGCATATTCTGATATATATATATATATATATATATTACAGTATTTTTATTAAAAATTATTTCTTAAGTCATTTTCCTGCCTTTTTTTTGTTCAAATGTTCTATTAGAATGTTAACATTTAAACACCTATTCAAATGGCATTCAAATGTTTATGTAAAAGTTTTTTTAGTCAAATGTTTTCCATTCCGAATGTTTCACTCAGATACTTTTTTAAACGGAACCTTAAATATTTTGAAATGTATTTGGTTGAGATGTGAAAATTGAATTATAATATTTAAACAGTGTAAAAACTTAAAATTTGTTTAAATTTTAATGAGCAATATGAATCTTATTATGTTTTCCTTGTCATTTTGACCGTTTAGTAATATATATATATATATATATATATATATATATATATATAAAAGAAGGTCTCATTTTGACCTGAAAATAAAAAAGTGATGAACTCTTAAAATTTGAGTCCCATAAAAATAGAGTAGGAAAAAAAAAAGAGATATTAATATGTTATAGCTAATACATCCACAAGGGTGAATGAGTTGGTAATATTGGGTGTTTTTGTTAGTTTCTCTCCTTAGTTTATCCGAGTTCGATTTCCGCTGTTTCCCCTTAGGCCTCGCTCCAGTTTCGGTTGTTGAAGTATTGATTTGATAATGACATGGTAGATCTCGGATGACCGATTGAGAGAAACTAATATAAAAAACCCATCTCCTTGTTATATCTAGGGAAATGAGTTCTCACCTGCAAGACTGAAAACCTAGAAACAATGAGGATAAGAGCTTTTGAAAATCATCAACCTCTAAACGGACCTCCAAATAACCCCTAATTCTAATTCATTGAACTCAACCAGAAAAGACAGGCCACGTGTCCTCCGTCTGCGGGCTCGCTCAAGTTAGTAGTTCTTGTTCATGAAGCCCGTTAAAACGACAGACGGTCATAGCAGAAAAGGACGTGTCGTTTGTTGTTCTGTCGTTCTTGCGAACAAAGTTATCATAAGTTCTCTCTCATGTCTGGTTGGCCTACAAACACCCAGATTTCATTCACTCACAGACGAAAGTGAAAACTCCATTTCCATTTCTATGTGGTGGCTCACAGAGAAACCATCCAATCGCCACTCCAATCCCTAGCTACAGAGTTTCCGAAACTCACGGTGTTTGACTGTTTTCCTAAAATACGGTAATTTCTTCGAACTTTTTTTTTTTTTTTTTCCAAATTTTCGAATTCCTCAACTTGCTTGCGATTTTATTTACAGTAGTAAATTCAATATAATTAGTTCCTAAATCTCCACTGTAGTTGCGATTTTAGCTATTATTTGGAGAAAATGGTAAATTTATCTACTCTTTTAGGGTTAAGACTTTTGAAATTGTTCATGGGATTTAATCTCTTCTCCCAAGTTTTTTGCATCTTCAATCATTACTTGTTTAGCTCCAATCTTTTTTTTTTTTTTTTTGGTTTTTTGTTTTTTTGTGGTAGCTGAAATGTTGGTGGGTTTTGTTCCTTTATTTATTTGCTCAATAGGATTTTTTTTCCCTTAATTAGAATAGGAAATGGCGAGACTTTGTGATCTGTCGGAGGAGGTGTTGGAGGAAATTATGTTATTGTTGACTCCTGAGTCGTTGGGACAATTCAAGTGCGTTAGTAAATCATGGTATGTTTTCATCAATGGTCTCATCAACGATCCGGTGTTTGTGGCGAGGCATCTTCGTTACATGGAGAACAAGACGTTTTCTTCTCCGGTACTGCATTTTCGGAACCTCATGACCCGCGATTACCCTGATGGGGGAGGCGGGAGTGTAGAAGACGGAACTTATTTTCTCACATTGGCCAATGATGATCGCGATGATCGGGACTACATTCCTTCTGGCATTGGAGATCTACAGTTTTTAATAGACCGTACTCATATCGACAAGATAGAGGTGTGTCATTGTAATGGCATAATCTGTCTCTCTACAATTTGGAAAACAGACGATGTTGTTTTGGTGAATCCCGCACTCAAGGAAATCAAGATGGTTCCGTATTCGTTACGCCTTGCTGATGACTATGAAGTATGGGGTGTGGGATTTGGCTATGATTCCGAAGCCAACGATTATAAAGTGGTTGTCATTTGGTCTCATATGCACTCTTTTGATGGTCTGTGTACGGCTCAGGTATACAGCCTGAGTTCCAATTCCTGGAAAGAAATTCAGTTGGACGAGAGAATTCTTGACTTTGTTGTTGATTACCAAGTAGTGTACTCTAACGGAGTTTGTTATTGGTATTATTGGAACAACGAATTGACGATTACTTCTTTTGATTTCGGTGATGAGGTATTCTGTAACATACCGGTTCCAGACAATGATGAAGGCGAAGCAAAAGACTGGGACGAACTTGCAAACTGGACAAGAATTGGGGTTTGGAATGAATCGCTTATTTTGTTTTACTACGCTGGCGAGGCTCCAAAGGTCATTGAAATGTGGGTAATGGACTCCTACTCCGACGGTGATAGTGATGACGAATGTTCTGATTCTTGGACTAAGTACCTAACTATTGGACCCCCGGTGGGCATTGCTCGACCACTAGCAATTTGGGGTAAAGATCAGCTCTTCATGGAAACCGAAGGTGGTGAAATAATCTCCTACGACCTTTCTACCGAAGAACTTGGTGATCGTTCCATCTCTTTAAAATGGTATAAAAGCTATCGTCTTGTTTTCTACGTGAAGAGTTTGGTTTCGTTACTGAAGAGAGAGGGGAGAGAAGCTCGGCCATAGAGATGATCCATCCTGTTCACAAGCTTCGTACCTAAAATTACCGGTGAGCCGTAGTACACAACATACTGTTTATGCTAGTCTTTAGTTATGTCTATTTTCATGCTTATGCAGTATATAGAAAAGTTTGTCAAGTTCAAACTTTCATGTTTTGGTGTTCTAAGCTTTGGTAGCGCCTTTTGGATACCATTAACATCAATGCTGACAAACTACTCTTGTGTCTTACTCTCAGCCTGATAGAAGTATTTTTTTTTTTTTTGAGCGATGATTTATATAACTTTGGGCTCCGCTAAATATGACACAGGGTTACAGTGTTTATATGTTAATTTCTAACTGATTGTAAGGTTAGTAGTGATTAGCGAGCGATAAAAGAAATTTTTCTGAAAAGCATTGAAAAAATATGGATTATGTGATGACTGTATTAAATGGTGATAGATTAACATATCTTTTCTTTTGACTTGAGCAATCCTTAAAATTATGGGAAATTATTTCTTAGCATAGTTTTTAGTTCTTTGTTCGCGGCTTTTCTTTCCTTTTTTGAATTTTTTTTTTCGTCGAGAAGATCTTAATAGAAACATTAATTGACATTCATAAGAAAACTAAACAAAATACTACGGAGGAAACATCAATAAAAGAGCTAGGATGCCAAGAAAAAAGTATATTTATTTGATGCCACCTAGTTTCCCAAGAGATAAATCGATAAATATACACATCATAATATGTTTGTTTAATTAATTAATTAATTTATTTTTGGCTAAGTTACAAATCGGCAAAAATTGATAACATTTGTCCCTTGGGCTAATATTTATATTTACTGCTATTCCTCACACCAAAATATGCATGAGTACAAATATATGCAAAAAAGAAAAAGAAAAAGACAATTAAAAAGAATAAAGACAGTTACCCCTAAGGGTTGCTCGCCAAAGAAAAGTAAAAGGATGGCAATGCTATCATTAGCAGGAGGGATTCATCAAAATATACTTAAATGTAAACTGCAGAGATTTACACAATATCGTTGTTTCAATCATATATTATGGATCGGAAGGTTATAATAAGTTGTTTCAATCATATATTATGGATCGGACGGTTATAATAAATTAGATAATTGACGAGAAACATATATGCTAATTAATATGATGTACTATGATTTTTGCTAAATAACTTGTAACTTCTCGAGTAGCGATCAGTAAGGTTGACTTACTGAAAAAAGAATCTGATCGCTCAGAAGATATTCAAACATTTTTACTCGGAAGATCATGCCTTTAGTAAGTCAATAAATGTCCCAAAATCAGCAAGACACAAAATAAAGAAACTTTCCTAAACTAGACAAGGGAAAGTATAGTAAAGAAGTTAAAAGGAATCGCGAAACGGCCTCATTTCTCATCACCTATGATTTATGCTAGTCTTGGGTTATATCTATATTCATGCTTATGCAGTAAATGAAAAAAGTTTGTCAAATTCAAAGTTTCATAATTGGGTGTTCTAAGCTTTTTTTTTTTTTTGAGAGCAATGATTTAAAAACATAACTTATTTCATCAAATAATACTGAATATTAACTATGGGCTCCACTAAATATGACATATGTTAATTTCTAAATGATTTTAAGATTAGTTATGATTAGTGATAGTGATAAAAAAAAAACATTTTTTTTTCCTGAAAAAAAAAGCAATTAAAAAAAATTGGATACTGTGAGGATTGTATTAAATGGTGATAGATTAGCATATAGTTTATTATTTTCTTCTGACCTGAACAATCCTTAAAATTATGGAAATTATTTCTTGGCATTAATAGTCTTTAGTTCTCAGTTTGGGCCTTTTCTTTCTGTTTTAATTTTTTTTTTTTCCCTTGAGAAGATATTAACAGAAATACTAATTGACATTCATAAGTATTAAGAAGCTAAACAATATAAGACGGAGGAAACAGCCATAGAAGAGCTAGGATGCCAAGAAAAAAGTATTTATATTTGATGCTACCCAGTTTCCCAAGAGATTGAATGGATAAAAATACACATTTGTTTGCTTATTTATTTATTCATTTATTTTGGCTAAATTAACAAGTCGGCAAAAACTGTTGACATTTGTCCATTGGGCTGATATTTACCCAAGAGATTTACATGTAGACAGATATCGTTGTTTTATCATATAACATAAATGAAACCATTATAACAAATTGATAGTTGACGAAAAACATATATACTATCTGATAAAATGTACTTTGATTGTTGCTAAATAAGTTTTGACTGCAGACATAATTTAAAGATAATTCCGCACCTGAATCTATTAAAAGATGTAGTGTTCGAATTTCTTGTCTCCAATTTCAAAAAAAAAAAAAATTGATTATCTATTTATCAAATTATATTATCTTTGGATAGATTTTTTTACAAAATTTGGAAAAACATTGTTCAAGGGTATATATAAATTTAGTGTGTAAATATAATTACTCTTAAATTAAATTAAATTAAAAAAAAACTTATTTAAACATCCCTTAAACCCTTCCTTTTCACAATACGATTTTAGTTTCTCTCTCAAGATCATAGCATCATTAATTTCTGGTCTCTCCTCCCTCTAGTTCTTCGCCTTCAAATCCTCTGGTTCTCTCTCTTAACTCACTCACTATATCTATTTGTATTTTTATTTGCGTATGTATTTTTTTTATATCTTCACTAAGTTCATTCGAGACAAATTACTTATATATATATATATATATATATATGTATGTATATATGTATGTTGTGGCGCACAGAAACAAACGCATTGCAAGTCACAACCATATCTTCCTTTTTTGTGGTCTTTTGCTAAATAAGGTAACAACATCTGAATCATATTTGATCTTCAATTACTTTTTCTTTTTTAACTGAAAAAATCAATTAGTATATCTTTTTTTTTTTTTATAAATAAATTAGAGGAGAGAATGGCGATAATTTGTGATTTGCCAAAGGAGGTGGTAGAAGAAATCATGTTACGGATGTCTCCCGAGTCTTTGAAACAATTCAAGTGCGTTAGTAAGACTTGGTATGCTTCCATCAATGCTCTTATCAATAACCCAGGAAGATATTGTCCTCTCGGTTCTTGCAATTTAGGAACCTGATAACCGTCGATTTCCCGTTAGAAGAGCAAGAAGGGAGTGTAAAAAATGCAAAGCATTTGTTGACATTGACCAATGATGATCACAACAATTCCGATTACATTCCTTGTGTTACCAAAGATCCGAACTTTCTTCCATTAGATAATTGGTTGACCGACTTTTTTGTGGTGGGTAACTGTAATGGCATCATCTGTCTCTCTAGATATTTGAAGTCGGACATTATTCTTTTACTGAATCCAGCACTTCGGGAAACCAAGATTCTTTTCAATTCACGCATTTATGATTATTATAAAATACGTTATATGGGATTTGGCTACGATTCTGGAGCGAATGATTATAAATTTGTTATCGCCGGGCGCAAAGAATATAGGTCTCCTATTAAAGCTGAGGTATACACCTTGCGTACCGAGTCATGGAAGGAAATTCAAGTGGATATAGAAATTTGTGATTCTCCAAATGATTACAAGGTAGTGTATTGCAATGGAGTTTTTTATTGGCTTTATTGGGATTTTTCAACCCATGGATTTACCATCACTTGTTTCGATTTTGGTGATGAGGTGTTTCGTACGTAGTATACCATTGCCAGATTATGTCCAGAGGAAAGTACGAAAGTTGAAGAAATACCCAGAATTTGGTGTTTGGAACGAATCCCTTGTTCTCTTGTCTTTTCATTGGGGCGATCCGGCATTCATTGATATGTGGGTAATGAATTCCAATTCTAATGTTGCTGATGCTGAGGAAGTTTCTTATTCTTGGACTAAACACCTGACCATTGGACCCCTTGTCGACATTACCAAGTCATTGGTGTTTTGGGGTAATCATGAACTCTACTTAAGAGCCGAATCTGGTGAAATCGTCTCCTACAACCTTAGCACCAAAGAACTTACTCATCATTCTGTCTATTTTGAACGGTTTGGTGTTCTTGTTGTTGTATATGTGAAGAGTCTAGTTTCGGTACACAAAAAAGCACGGAGCAACTCAACCGTTGAGTCGATTCATCGCGACTCCGGTTTGACGTGTCCATAGACTTCACAATCCGAAGAAGCACAGGATGAACTGGTTAACGCCACTCTTCGGTTGCACTTATTTTTCACTCTTATATTCTCATCTCTATGTTTTGTGATTTTTTTTTTCGTCATTGGAAAAGTTCGTCAAGATTCGATGTTTTCTTGTCCTTCTCCATTGGAAAAGTTATTCAATTGTAACAATATTTTGTTATCATTATTATTTTGGTCGTGTGTTTTTCGAACTTGTTAGTCTTGGAAACAAAATTGGAATGAAGTCATTGAAACTAAGTTTGGACATGTATTTGGAATTGGTAACTAGTGTCGAATTCTAAAACATAAAATATATAGATTAGAATAAATTAAAGCTAGAGTACAGCCATACTGGTATTAGAATTCAAGCTTGTTTTATGAAATTTTTTTTTTTTTTTCCGTGTGATTGAGACTTTTCGATGAAAGCATTGAAGTATTATGAAGCCTTTTCCACATGATTAATTATCATTCGATGAAAGCATTTAAGTATTATGAAGCCTTTTCCACATGATTAAAAAAATTAAGAAGAATAAGAAGATTGAAGAAAAAGTAGACTTACGAGTATTTGAATTTAAAAAACGTAGGCGTATATTACCTTTTTTTTAAGGGGAAAAAAAAATGAAAAACAAAAAATTTCTTAAATTTTCTTATCATACTCTTTCTCGGAAAAAAAAAAAAAAAATTTCTTGAAGAGTTAAATCAATATTAAGCTTTATTTTATTTAATTTTATATACTCATATTATCAAATATTTTATGGACATCTATATTATTTTCTGGTTGTTGAATATGCAGGAGATTGATGAATCATGAATTTTTTATGCGATTGAGACTTTACTATTGCTCAATGAAAGCATTAAGCATTACGAAGCTTTTTTTACATGATAGAAAAATTAAGAAGAATAAGAATGAAGAAGAAATAGACTTATGTGTATTTGGGTTTAAAAAACGTAGGTATATATTACATTTTTTAAGAAAGAAATTAAAATAGAAAAAGTCTTTTTTTTCCTCCAATTAGATTTAGTGTAGATTTTTCTTTGTTCATAAATCAAATCAAAATCAAAATTTAAATTAGAGTCAATGTATAAGAGGGTTAAATTAGGTATTACCTAAAAATTATCTATAAAAGGATTGTTTTTTTTAAAAGAAATTAAATTTAATGAGATATTTATAAATTTAATGGGCGCAAATATAGCGACTCTTAAATTAAATTAAAAAAAAAAAAACATATTTAAACTCCCCTTTAACCCTTACTTTTGACAAAATACGATTTTAGTTTCTCTCTCAAGACCATAGCATCATTAATACTCTGGTTTTCAATCTAACTGACTCAGGTACTTTTATTTGTATTTGTGTGTGTTTATATATATATGTGTGTGTGTGTGTGTCCATTCGAGACTAGTAGGACAACAGATTAAGAAATTAGAGTTTAATAAGGATTCCTATTTTATTTAATAATTATATTTTATGTTCAGTTTGAATTTGGTTAGGACTCTTTATTGTTTATTATTAGGATCTGGATTAGGAATTCTATTTGACTTAGAATTCTTAAATAGTAGGATTTATTAGCCTATAAATAGGGTTCTTTATTGTCACTTTTCTATTCCTCTGCGTCAACTAATTATATATATATATATATATATATATATATATACATTGTGGCGAATAGAAACAATCTCGTTGCAAGTCATAAACATATCTTCAATTTTACGGTGTTTTGCTAAATAAGATCAACAAGATCTTAATCATATTTTATCTTCAATTATTCATTTAGTATATCATCTTACATATATATATATATATATATATATATATATAAAATCAGAGGAGAGAATGGCAAGAATTTGTGATTTGCCAAAGGAGGTGGTAGAGGAAATCATGTTGCGGATGTCTCCCGAGTCTTTGAAACAATTCAAATGCGTCAGTAAGACTTGGTATGCTTTCATCAATGCTCTTATCAACAATCCTGCTTTCGTGGCCAAACACCTTGAGAATATGAAGAAGAAGTTGCTGTCCTCTCGGTTCTTGCAATTTAGTAACCTGACAACCGTCGATTCTGCGCCGCTAGAAGAGCAAGAATGGAGTGTAAGAAATGCAAGGCATTTGTTGACATTGGCCAATGATGATGACAACAATTCCGATTGCATTCCTTGTGTTACCGAAGATTGGAACTTTCTTCTACACGATCGCAATTGGTTGACCAGCTTTTTTGTGGTGGGTAATTGTAATGGCATCATCTGTCTTTCCAGAAATTTGTTGGAGGACATCATTCTTTTACTGAATCCAGCACTTCGTGAAATCAAGATTATTTTTGATTCGAGCTTTCGTGATTATTATAAAGTTCGTTATGTGGGATTTGGCTACGATTCTGGAGCGAGTGATTATAAAGTTGTTATCGTCGGGCGCACAAGTTATGTCTCTCCTATTAAAGCTGAGGTATACACCTTGAGTACCGATTCATGGAAGGAAATCCAGATGGATATAGAAGTTTGTGGTTCTCCAGATGATTGCAAGATAGTGTATCACAATGGAGTTTCTTATTGGTTTTATTGGGATTATTTAGACAATGGATTTACCATCACTTGTTTCGATTTCGGTGATGAGGTGTTTCGTAGTAGACCATTACCAGATTATGTCCAGAGGGAAGTACGAAAGTTGGAGAAATACCCAGAATTTGGTGTTTGGAAAGAATCTCTTGTTCTCTTGTGTTTTCATCGGAGTGATCCGGCATTCATTGATATGTGGGTAATGAATTCCAATTCTTGTGTAAATTCTTGTTCCATGGAAGAATCTTATTCTTGGACTAAACACCTTACCATTGGACCCCTGGCCGACGTTACGCGCCCATTGGTGTTTTGGGGTGATGATGTACTCTACTTGACAACCAAATTTGATGAAATTCTCTCCTACAACCTTAGCACCCAAGAAATTACTCTTCTTCCTTTCTATTTTCAACGGAATGGTATTCTTGTTGTTTATGTGAAGAGTCTAGTTTCGGTACTGAAAAAAGCCGGGAGAAACTCAACCGCAGAGATGATCGATCCTACCTCTGGTTCAACATGTCCATACACAATCGGAAGAAGCACAAGATGAACTATTCGACGCCCATCTTCAGGATCCCTAATTTTTCTTTCTTATACTTTCATCTCTTTGTTTTAAGCTTTTTTTCTTCTTCTTCATTGGAAAAATTAGTCAAGTAACCATGTTTCATCTGTTTTGGCCGTGTGTTTTTTGAGTTTATTAGTCTTAAAACCAAAAATTGAAAATAAAGTGATTGAAGCCACGTTTGGGCATGCATTTGGGTTGGAAACTAGTGTCGAGTTCTAAAAACATAAAATAAACAGGTTAAATTAAGTTCCCTTTTGATCATTTTCATTTTTTTTATTTTTTATTTTTGTCTCCTTAACATATAATAGTCTCGTGACATTATCTGAAAAACGCCATAGAAAACAGACAAACGCGTCTGCAAAAAAGCTCTGGAAAGATGGGCATTTGCTGACTTAGTAGTTGGTAGTTTTGAAAGCATGTTTGGATATAATTTGATAACAGTCATGAACTCAAAAAACATGAAATAAACAAGATATTTGTAATTAATTGTTTCGGTACACAAAATAAAATCAAACTGCTTTTGTTCATTTTCAAATTTGACATCTCAAACATAGAATTCTCTCGTACCACTATTTCCAAATGACCCCGCAAAAGCATTCTTTTTCTTCTGTTGGTCTGTTTTTATATTTTCAAAATCATAAAACTGAAAACGTTATAGAAAGTAGAATACTCCTCTTGCTGACGACATGTCGTTTGTCGTAGTCGTAAAAGAAAAACCTCTCTCAACTCTCTTTCGAGAGCAAAACGACAGCTCATTTTACCTGTTAATTTAATAAATCCTGCTGCCTGTGGTAGTTTAATATTATCAACCAGTAAAAGTAGACGGCGTCGTTCAGTATTTCATAAAAATATTAAAAAAAAAAAAAAAAAAAACACACAATGGCTTTGTCATACAGGTCTACTCAGCTTTTTACCGTGATTAAGCCAACAGAAGATAAAAAGGCTTCAATGTATTAATAAAAAAATTCCAAAGATGAAAACAGGGTACCGCAAGTAAGCTTGTAACTCACAGATCACCAATTTTGATCAAAATAACAGTGGCTATAACATGCTGATTCCACAGTAAATCAATATTGCTTCTGGTAACATATCATGCTTCCTATCTACATAATCCATTTGACTTAAAGTGAGAGAGTATGGTGTTGTACCAGCCCATGGGCGACTAGTGAATCGCCAGCCCAATAATCATCTAGTCGAAGTTGAGGATTCTGGAATTATTTATTTAGGTTCTGGAAAAGCTCTGGAAGATGGGCATTGGTTAGCTTAGTCCTCTTGCTGATTTCGTGCTTCTTCTTCTTGGTCTTTGGCTTAGAGGAAATGCCTTGGACCTGCGCCATCGCCCTTCTCTGTGCAGTGTTGGTGGCAGGTTTCATCCCGTTCTTCTGGAGATCCTTTTCAATGTCAAGCATATCGCGGGGCAATTCAATTCCACGGAACAGCAGTTTGAGCTCGTCATCCACCTTAATGGGAACTCGGGGGTCATTTGGGTATGCGATGTCCTCCTGAGAATCCAAGTTTGACAGCAGCCAGATCTGACCCGCAGCTTTCAGAGCCTACAAAAGAACAGTTTCATAAGGTTCAAGTACAAGATAATTTAGTCAAGAAACAGTAGTTATATGCATTAGCGACCAGCAATGATCACCACCTCACTTTATGAAAACTTAAGCTGAAAGTTCAGATATTAATTATAACATGAAAGAGATTCGCAGTCTTGTCTTGTGAATTGACCTCATCAAAAGGAACAAAACAGATCACAAGGGAGAGAGAGAGAAGAAATAACGAGCCCCTTTACGTTCTTTAAATGGCACTCAGCCACCAATTCAGTAGTCCTCTTTCTCCGCTAGAAGCAGCTTTTGAGATAATAATTCAAGTGTCCAAACAACGTAAAATGCTAAAAAACTTCAGAAAGACACTTCTGAAATACAAAATTTACCCTATTAAAGTGGGACTCACTAGAATAACATCCTCCCCACAAAAAGTAATGGAATTTATTATAATTCTTTCTGTAAAATACTGTATAACAAAATCCTCGGATCCTACAAGGTTAAACAACTCAGGAGACTGAAGGGCTTTGTTAATTTGTTTACAACGACAAGAATCATTTGTTCTGATAAATTCAAAACGAGAAAAAGAAACGCGATGACTCTTAAGAGTTAAACATAATACTGAATTTTTTACAAGCTGTTCCAATGCATGGGAAATAATGCTTTTACATGAAAAAAGAACAACCCCTTCAATGTTAAACATACCTGCAAGTCCTCCATTACAGTTGGGTAGGCATCCTTGAGATCAATAACAGCGATGCCTTCTGGAAATTTTCGTACCAAGTAAAGAAGTTGACTTTTGTCCTTCAAATCATGTTTGGACTACAGGATCAAAGAATCAAACACAAAAACTATCATCCTTAATGAAAGAGTTGCATGGAATATTATCGATATAACTAAAGATGTGTCATTCTACTCAAATTACAGAGGGCAAATAAGATAAATAATGACCTTGTAAGAAAAGCGCTTTCCATCATAGTTGACTTTAGGATTCTTCCTTAAACTGTCAAAGACAGTTTTATTTGCGTTAATATCCACATAGCACGCCTCATTTATCTGCTCTGGTGTTAGGGCTTGCCTTGTCTACAAAAACATGAACCATAGTAAGTTGTCACGCGGAACTTGTGATTCTGAACTGGTTATATCTCGATTCCAAAATTTTTGCTCAAGTTTGTTAGTCCAGAGTAGAAACTTGAGGACAAAACCTAAATTTTTATAAAGACCAGGAGTCCGCAAAAATAACCAGATATATAGCTGAAAGATACGTCTTTCAGACTTCAAAGCTGCAAGCAGCATTTCAATAACTGCAAAAGTTTTTCTAGTAATCCTAAACGTATATATATAATGCATCAAGACAGGAAAAATGTCTAACCTCTAGGAGCAGGTCTATGACACGCTTAATCTGAGCTCCAGCTGGCGATTTTCGAATGCTGTTTATGTGCTGAAGTCTCTCCGTATCATTTGAAAACTTAACAGCAGGAGCAGGAGGCTTGGAAATTGTAGGAGGAATAGTGGGCGTGACTTTATGAGTTGGTCTAGGTTTAGTAGACGCAGCAATACTGGTGAGCATCGATTGACAACTCTCTTGCTGCCTCTTGAACTTGTCCAATTTTTCTTGCAATGCCATCTGAACATACAGATAGTAACTCAGAACTCGGAACTCACCAAAAGCAACCCAAGAACATAAATTCGTGTGAGTGTAACTTTACCACAAAAACAAACTGTTGACGATAATGAGGAGAATGGAAACGGTACTTACTAGACGTTATACAACTAAAGCTCAAGAACAACATATACTTTATTGATCCATCAAACTGCAACTTCCAACAACAAACTTTGAACTACATCAATTTCGCAGCACCCAAATGACTTTTTTTTTTCCCCCATGCTAATATGACCAAATTTCTATCTGGAAAAATAGAAATCAGAATTCGTAGTAAAGATCTCGACTAATTGAAACAGGAATTTCCCACAAATTATAAGACGCCAACATATTTTTCAATCAAATTTGTGTTTAGAGTACAATAATAAGATAACAAACTACCAATTGATGAACAAAAATTATGATTTACTATACCTTCTCAAAAATCAAACAACACCCCAAAGTTAGATTTTTTTTTTCCCCTTTTCTTTTTCTTAGTATCTTCCTTACCAGGTAAAGCCATCAAGGCAATTACCCAAGGCCTCTTCTTCTTAGAAAAATTTTAGCCAAGTCTCAAAACATTGAAATGAATAAACTTTAATCAGGTTTTTCAGAACGAAATCCTTATAATTAGGCCTCAGTTTGATTCTTTAATTTACTAGGACAGAAAAATGGAGTCTTTAATCTTTGCAGAACCACTTATTTTTTAGGTCAGAAAATGGAGGGCTTTTATAGCTCATGCAAAACCAAAGCTAATATGAAGATATCCCATCAGTTATTCAGAAACTAACACGAAAATTACGAAGGAGAAACTCAATCTAGGTACTGAGAATTTCTGGGTCTAGGTTTTTTTTTTTTTTTTTGGTGCAAAATCAGAATGAAATGAAGGAGAAAAACACCGATTCAATGGGGAAATTTCAGAACCCTACCTCAAAATTTTAGGATCCCTAAAATTTCTTCCCTCAGTGGAAAGCTCGGTGGAAAGAATGCTTGGATTGTGCGTCCGTCAGAGAGAGAGAGAGAGAGAGAGAGAGAGAGAATGAGTTCGGGAAGAGAGAGAAGAAAAAAAGTTTCAGCTATTAGGGTGGGACACTTTTATAAATTGTAAAACTTTTGTGGGCTGTTGAAAATTTCAAAAATTTTGAGGGCTAAAAGGTACTTTTTAATAATTAACTTCGAAGACAAGTTGTGTGCGTGTATTTATGTCTCCGTTCATAGCGTTAAAAACCAGTGAGGGACAGAGCGGGTGACGGTCATATTTCTTGGCCGTGGCCGGAGATCCGGTCGGCGGCGTTGTTTTAAGGTTGAAGAGGGAAGACGGTAAGAGAAAACTACAAACCAGTGAGGGACAGTGCGAGTAACGGTCATATTTCTTGGCTGTAGTCAAGACATGGCTACCGGAGATCTGGTCGCCGGCGCCGTTTCGAGGTTGAAGAGGGAAGACTGTACGAGGACCAAGCACACCCGTGAGTTCTCCAAATGGAAGGTAATTTTGTAATCTCTCTCTATGCGTGTGTTTTATGGAATTGGGGGAATCGAGATTTTGAATTTCTTGATTAGAATTTGAGACTGAATTGAAATCTCTGCAGCGGTTTAATCGTTCAAGTTGGCTTCTTTAAGCATGTCGAGTGAAGTGAAGAGGTTTATCATTTTTGTGGGCAAATATATTATGGGCACTTGTATTTCCTTTTTATTGTTTTTGTTTGTTCGTGTGTCTAGGTTGATATGTACTGATTCTGTACTCAGTTTCATTATTTAGCCTTGATTCAATTATTTTCTTTCTGGGCTTGTTCCCAATTTCAGAAATGCCAATTGCCCAGTCTCAAAATTGACATTTTCAATTCTTGAATGTTCTTGAATACGTTGTGTTGGTGTGTTGTAACACACACACACATATCAGCAACAAGAAGCAGTTGATTTTACTCCAAAAATGGTGAAAATGACCACAGTTAACTAAACTAAACTCTAAACATGTTTGAGTCTGTAGTTTGATTGGTTCAGTGTTTTCATCATTGGATTGTTGTTATTTTATGTTAGATTCTCGTTGGCCCTTCTGACTGGGGAGACTATTTGCTGGGAACGGAAGGAGCCGAAAGGTATAGGGTCCATAATCTCCCTAAAAATTCAGGTCCAGGGGTGTATGAACTTGGCATTGCCGTATCTAAGACGGGTTTAGGCCGTGAGATAGGGAAGCTTGACTCGGAACGCATAATTGTTGTTTACCTTGGACAAGCTGACAATGTGAGGACTCGACTTCAGCATTATGGCCGTACTGGTGCTCATTTGGGCAATAGCTGCCTAAATGATTGTAAAACAGTCACTCCTCAAAAAGGCCCTGGATTGTTCGAGGAAATACTTTCAGGAGGCTAACCAATTGTTTTTAGATGGGCTCCTGTGAGTGTATCCCTTATTCATTCCTTTATATTTCATGAGCAGCTTCAACTATTTACTTTATGGAATTATGACAGGCTCTACCGAGTAGTGGGCACTGTTAGCCTTGTGTACTTAATTTTGTTTAACTTGATGCTGGGACTGGTCGTATAGGGTTTGTTGGGTAGTGTTTGCATATTTTGGGCCTATGCATAACCATAGTTTATAGCCATGGGAATTGTTGATCTTGCTTGGAAATGGAAATTCGAGCTTGTAATTTGGGAAGATGACAGTAGCTACTTTCTTTCTTTCATTGATTGTCAAACAGATGCAAAGCAAAAGCGACGCGATTAAAACAGAAACACAGCTGCTTAACACCTTTGATTATGCCTGGAACACAAGCATTAATGGTACACGACGCCCTGATGATATCCTCATCAAACTGAAGGAGGTTTCTTCGTCAAACATCCACTTTTCTGATATTGCCCGGAAGCTTGTACCTTACAGTCAGACACGAGTGGGTATTAGGATCAAAGCAGGGAAATATCCTTTTGCAGAGGAAAAAATTGATCGTTTTGCTGATGAGGAGAGCCAGAGTTACTTTTCTCGGGTTTTCAAGTTTGGCAGGTCACAACCCAGGTTGGTTCAGGATAGAAATGTCGTTCTTCCGGAGGATACTACCATTTGTGGTGTGGTTTTGGGCCATGACTCCGTCTGTAGAAGACCACCAGTTGAAGGAAGAAAAAGGTGTGCTGAACACAAAGGGATGAGGATTAAAGGGTCAGTTGCGGTCGGGATATTTAATAGAAATGTCGACTCACAACCCACTTTGGCTTTACCAAGTTCAAGCCATGACTCCGAAAAGCTCCAACCTGATACAGTCAACTATAATTCAAGTGAGTGCTTCACTCCGATATGTGGATTCATCTTGTCTGATGGCTCTCCTTGCACAACTCAGCCGCATAAAGGAAACAAAAGATGTCCTGATCACAAAGGGATGAGAATTCACAAACCCAACTCCGCATCAGTCACAAAAGAAAAACTGTATCATCTGCCTGATCATCTGGTTTCCAAAGCCGAATCGTCGAAGATTTGCTTCTCTAGGGAAAGGCAAGCTCAAGCTTTTCCAAAGAGGTCAAACACGAACTATGATACGATATGCGGAGTGGTTTTAGGTGATGGATTGCTCTGCACAAGGGAGCCTGTTGTGGGAAGAGTACGGTGTGAGAAGCACAAAGGGATGAGGGTGAACAGATTTACTGCCAAATCTGCAGCAGTGTAACAAATCTCGGTTGTCTAAGAAGCTTTTTGAATCCATATTTCGGGTTTAGAGGTCTGGAATTCTAAGATTACACCCTACTTGTTGAGCAATTACATCTTATGGTTCTTTGTCAAGAAGACATCAACCTCTGTAAGGAAATTAAATGGTGCTGGTTTTTTCGTCTTCTGGGCTTTAATTCAATTTGAAGTTTACAGATGTGAAGGACAATTGCTGCTCATGGAAGGACTTGTGAGCAAAGTATAGACATTGGAAGAATTATGTTGTAGCATTGTTTACATTAATTATTTCTTATTTCTAGTGGCTATTTATTTACATGTATTTTTTTCCCTTTTTTTTCTTTGCCCCCCTAATCATGTGGATATTTTATAATTTTTCTGCCGTATCTGGCTTTTAAGAGAAGGAATAAAAAACTAACAAACAAAAGATAGGTAATTTCAGAAAACACATACAAACAATAGTAAATATTTTTATTATTTAGGTTAATGCCATTTTAAACAAAAAGAAAAACATCTTAAAATGAATTTCCAATCCATGTTTCCTAAATTAGTTGGTTTGTTTATAATTATAACCATGTTAAAAAACGATTATTAAAAAGGAACTATTTTTTTCTTGTTAATTTTGACAATTAGATAAATATAAAGAATAATAGGAACAACTTAATAAATCATGAACTCGTTTCGAAACGTTTTAATAATTAGTAGCTAAAATCTAAAATAATATTTGTTGAATAGTTTCGGGATTAAAAATGAAATAAGTCCCTTTTTTCTTTTTCTTTCTTTTTTTTTTTTTTTTTCATTTTGTCTTTTGTCTTTTGTTTTGTTTTGTTTTTTTTTTTTGGGTTAATTACGGGAAGAAAAACATGCTATGCAACGTGGCTTAATGAGACTCAGTAAAAAAAAATAATAAAAAATAATAAAAAAAAAACCAAACTTTCCGTTAGATTATTCCCCACGTGAATTTCAGGTGTCAAAAGCACAGGATACAGTTGGCCTCTAAGCTCTCCACAGTAGAAAATATTCTCCAGATAATTATTAAAAAAAAAAAAAACCCCACAAAATTAACCACTATCGCTCGCCTTCAATCGGAGACCGAAATGCCGGCGGGCGAGATCCGGAACGCGTCGGCGGTGGAGGACGGCGAGGAGGAGGCGTGGGTGTGGGCGCAGATCAAGGCGGAGGCCCGGCGCGACGCCGAGTCGGAGCCGGCGCTGGCCAGCTACCTCTACTCGACCATCCTCTCTCACTCCTCTCTCGAGCGATCTCTCTCGTTCCACCTGGGGAACAAGCTCTGCTCCTCCACTCTCCTCTCTACTCTCCTCTACGACCTTTTCCTCAACGCCTTCTCCGACCCCTCCCTCCGCTCCGCCGTCGTCGCCGACCTCCGCGCCGCCCGCGAGCGCGACCCCGCCTGCGTCTCCTTCTCTCACTGCCTCCTCAACTACAAGGGCTTCTTGGCCTGTCAGGTACTCGATTTCACGCTTCCATCGAAATTCCTTCTTCGATTTGTCTTTGAATTTTTCTTTTTTCGATTATGTAGATCCAGTGAATCTTGTGACAGAATTACAGAATTAATCGGAGCCGAATTATTCAGTTCCCATGGATTTTCCAGTTTCTGTTTAATAGAAACCCTAGGAAGATTTTTCAAAAAAAAAAAAAAAAACCCTAGGAAGAGAATTTTGCTTTACATATGTGTATATACGTATGTATTTATACGTAAATAATGTGTTTCTTTAAAAAAAAAAAAAAAAAGTAGTGTTTTTAGTGTCTCTAAATCTATTTTCTAAATTACATGATTGAATTTTGGACATTCAAGAATCTGTTTGCTTTTATCGACTTTAACAACCGAATTTTAAGTTTCAATCAAAATTTATTGAAATTTTTGCTTTGAATTGATTCTGAATTGGATGTACGGTCGAATTGTTCCGTTTTAGGCGCATCGAGTTTCACACAAGCTGTGGTCCCAGTCGCGAAGGCCGCTGGCTCTGGCACTTCAGTCTCGCATAGCAGACGTGTTCGCGGTGGACATACACCCGGCGGCGAAGATTGGTAAAGGGATCCTGTTCGACCATGCGACTGGAGTCGTGGTGGGAGAGACGGCAGTGATTGGAAACAGTGTTTCGATCTTGCACCATGTCACGCTTGGTGGGACGGGGAAGGTGGGCGGAGACAGGCATCCGAAGATTGCTGATGGGGTTTTGATTGGTGCCGGTGCTACCATTTTAGGGAACGTGAAGATTGGTGAAGGTGCAAAGATTGGGGCTGGCTCGTTGGTGCTCATTGACGTACCGCCACGGACCACTGCAGTAGGGAACCCGGCCAGGCTGGTTGGAGGGAAGGAACGGCCGTCTAGGCATGAGGATGTGCCGGGGGAGTCCATGGATCATACGTCGTTTATCTCCGAATGGTCCGACTATATAATCTAATGAATTTTGTTTAAGATATGGCTGCCACATGAGATCTCCTGTGTGGAATTTTGTTATAAAGTAGAAGGCTGGTAATGAGGCCGTTTGTAGAAAGAATAATGACTGGCATAGTATTTATGTCCCTCTGAGTTGTGGTCCATGTTTGCTTTGTTTATGTTGAAACTCGAAAAGCAGAGTTGCTTAATCGTATTGTGGTGAAAGTGAATTTCAGTTACTTCTGGGGAGTTATTGGCGGTTTCGTTATCTGGGGCGTACTCTCGGGTTTAGGGGGACGCGGGTTTGATCATGGATTGTATAAAGCTTGTAGGAACAAACAGGTACAACCAGGATTCAGAAGTGAAGTGGATCTGATATCGTCCCAGCTTCTAGGTTGTGACTTTTACTTCAAAAAAAGCATTGAACGTGAAGACTGATTGTCGCTCTTTTTTAGTCGTTGCCCCAGAAGGGGCGTCTTTTCCGCCATCCACAGCTACGGTCTCGGAGACCGCATGTGTTTGGTGATCAAAATATTGTTTTTTTCTTGTCGGAGTATTCAGGAATTGCAACTCAGTAGACCAGTCTTGCTGGTGGTGGAAAGTCAACATCATGATATTGCTCTTTTTCCAGTAGTCCTGCAATGCTTGCAGCCAAGAACAATGATGTTCTTTGCATTCTGCTATTTGCAAGACAGATTTCACAACTTAAAAAACTTGTCTCCGTGCTATCTGCTTCGCCGTGGTTAGGTATCAATGGTTATCTACTAAATTCAGTTTAGTCCTATTTTTCGACAGTGAACTTCGGAGTGGTTCTTGACATTCAAAGCTTCCCACAATCAGTCCCCGATCTATAAAATTTTTCATCAACGTCCCTCCCGGATCTACAAACTTTAGCTTCCATGGCTGATCTTAAAGCTCATTCTAATACCTTTTAGAGTCAAAGCCGCTTGAGTTCATGGTTGAACATATGAACAATTTCCTCTATTTTCCTTCCTTTTCCTTCTTAGGGCTGAGAGGTTTTTCCTCAAACATCACTCTCATAGCACCAAAGATAGTTTGTACCCATATCTTCACATTTTTTATTTTTTATTTTTTATTTTTTTGCTCTAGCTTCAATTACAAGGCCTATTTAAAGGCATTCTTCCATACCATTAGTTTCTCAAGAAAACTCACACATAATTGTCATGAAATTCCCATCAATTTCTCGATAAATACAAAAGTCTTTCGTAGATAAATTAGATGTCCATTTGAAAACTATTTTTATCCCTTCATGAATTGTTTAACATAAAACCTCTATTTAGTAAGTTAGTTGGAGATGAAAATTTTAAATTGGAGTTGATTGATTTTTTAAAAACTAGTTATAAATTTTGTTGACTTTTCAAAAAAAAAAAAAATTAAAATGACAATGTATAATTTAGTTGAAGTTAAATTAATTTACCAAACGGACCAAAAGATATCCAAATAAACTATGTTACATAACAGGAACACTTTTATAAATCAAAGATCAGAGAAGACATCTCAAATAACAACCAAAAAAAAAAAAAAAAGGAAAATTCACATTTTGTACGAATAAGACGGATAAAATTTATTGTTTCAGTCAATGAATACAACTTTTAATAAAATCATATTTATTACTGAACAATAATTCACTTTAAGCCATTTTTCTTTTCTCAATTTTGGCCCCAAAAAATAAAATTAAAAAAAAAATGGGAACGACGTCGTATTCTCTCTCATCTCCTCCAAAAAATAGGAGTGCGAGTAGCTATACCATACCAGTAGGTCGGGACACTCTGGCCCTGGGCAGTGTACAGTACAGAAATGGCGGCTTCTCCTCCTCCGCTCTCTCTTCATCAAACCGGCAACTCCACACGATTATCTCCCCACTTCAAATCTCTAACCACTCCTCAACTTCTTCCTCGGCTCTCTCGCTTTCTCGTCCCAACAACTCGTACAAATCCCTCTTCTTCTCTCCACACCAACTCGCCCAAACCTCTCCACGCCTCCGCCAACACTCCTGGCGTCTCTCGCCGCTACGGCAGTGGCCCCAGATCTCGCCGTGAAACCGCGACGCCTCAGCCCAAGACCCAGCCTTTGGAAAGGCGTAAGAAGAGCCGGTTCCAGCGGATAAATGACCCGAATTTGGATTACGACCGGTCGAACAATCGGAATGAGAGTGACCCAGTACGGAGTTTTCCTCGGAATGTGGATTTGATGGGGTTGTGCGAGGAGGGTAGGATCGAAGAGGCGTTGGAGTTCATGGGTCAAGGTGTTTCTGCTGATTATTACGAGGTTTTTCGTGTTATGTTGAATTCTTGTCGGGATTCGAAGTCGCGTGAAGTCGGGAGAAGGGTCCATGAGTTCCTGAAGCGCTCGCCGTATGGTGGTGATGTTGAGTTGAGCAATAAGGTGATCGAAATGTATGTGAAATGCGGGAGTATGAAAGACGCACGCAAGGTGTTTGATAGAATGACTGAGAGAAACATTAGCTCGTGGCATTTGATGATCAATGGGTATGCGGTGAACGGACAGGGAGATAATGGGTTGTTGTTGTTTGAACAAATGAAGGATGTCGGATTGCGTCCTGACAAGGAGACGTTTTTGGCGGTTTTGGAAGCATGCGCTACTGCAGAAGCCGTGGAAGAAGGGTTGATGATGTTTGAAGCCATGAAGAATGAGTACGGGATTGTGCCCGGGATTGAGCATTATTTGGGGATCATTGATGTTCTTGGGAAGTCGGGTCACTTGAATGAAGCAGAGGAGTTTATTGAAAAAATGCCATTTGAGCCGACGGCTGAAGTGTGGGAGGCTCTTTGGAATTTTGCCCGAATTCACGGAGATCTTGAACTTGAAGACCATGCTGAGGAGTTACTGGCTGCTCTCGATCCTTCTAAGGTCATTCCTAACAAAGTCCCATTGCCCCAAAGGAAGAGGAATTTGGAAACTAACATGATGGAAGAGAAGAACAGGGTGAGTGAGTATCGGTGTCCAAATCCTTACAAGGAAGAGGTTTATCAGAAACTAAAGGGTCTGAATGGGCAAATAAGGGAAGCAGGTTATGTGCCTGATACAAGATATGTGCTTCATGACATTGACGAGGAAGCAAAAGAGCAGGCCTTGCAATACCACAGCGAGCGTTTGGCGATTGCTTACGGCCTCATTAGTACTCCGCCAAGGACAACTCTTCGAATTATGAAGAACCTCAGGATCTGCGGCGATTGCCATAATGCAATAAAAATCATGTCTAAGATTGTTGGAAGGGAGCTGATAGTTAGGGATAACAAGCGCTTCCATCATTTCAAGGACGGGAAATGCTCATGTGGGGATTTTTGGTAGAGGCATTTGAACGCGCTCCCTCAAGTGAGTTTTGGCTTGATCTAAGCCTTGTAAGTGACGCATATCTGTAGTTTGTATTATCAAAAGAAAACATAGAATGTTTATTTGTACACTTTTCTTGTACTTGATTCAATCACCATCTGATATAACTAGTTCTACAAACGTGCTTTACAACGTGCAAGTTATACTACCATCTCCATTCTGCTTCTATGCTCTATCTGAGGATATCCGCATGTTAAATTTTTTTTTTTTTAAATTGCAAAAAAAAAAAAAAAAAGAGAAATGTTGAGTGACATACCCAGATGATAAAAACTATACAAGATTTCATCACTCTAAGGTCTTCTCCTACGAGTTCATTACAAAAAAAGAAAAATTTAACTCATTATTCAGTTATAGAACTAGAATTTTTTATTAGCCCTTTCACCTTTTGTATGTACATTGTGTAAGGACTCCTATCTGCATACAAATAAATCGTCCTTTATTGAAACCTTGTAATAAGGTGGTCTGGTCAATCTCCCAGTCTTCATTACACGGCTCAAAGAATGGAAATTTCAATTTCGAATGACTCCAATGGTAGAGTTAGTCAATCTATACTGGCTTTTCTAAAGGTCAGGCAAAGCTTCGCTTCTCTTCTGCTGGATAGTGACTCAAAGAAAAACTTACGTTAAAATCCTTACGAGGATTGAAGGGATGATTGTTGGATATTCCTTTTATTGGTTACCACTTCAACCACAGCTTCGTCCCGAGATGGAACTCTAAGGGATGACTTCATAACGTCATAAACCGTGAACCCGATTGCCACAGAGGGAACAACCTAAAACAAACAAAGCTGAATATTTGATCATCCACGCAGAAAAGAAGGTACATTGCTATAAGCAAAATGAATGGGATTTAGCCACCTTCAAATAATTGATGCTAAGCCCTGAAAATAATTGTTTCCACCCTTGAGTTTGGGCAATCCTAACAAGGGTTTCCATTGTTCCTTTCACTTCTACACCGTTTGACGGCAAGAACCGTTGAACCTATTAAAATGACAGCCATCCGTTACTACGATAATATCAAATATTGAAATTTGAATTCCAAGGAGATTGAACTTGGAAGTACATACATTACCTGCATTTGCCTCCTGACAACATCAAGCGGGTAGGTAAAGGTCTGGCCCAATAAACCGGCAACAGATCCACATACAAGTTTCACCATAATGTTTTTCTTCTGCTCTTCAGGGACGTGGCGTTTCATCTCCTCGTAGAAGTAAAACTTCAAACCAGCATATGGGAAGATTCCATAGAGGGATGGAGCTGAAAAATTGTTTTCATGTGATAAACAGAAGGAGGTCAACAAGTCACAAATACGCACAATGTCAGCACTCGTGATGTAAACAGTTTTGAATCCATACCCACACCACGGTAGAGACCCCTAATTCCAGCCTCTTTGTAAGTCTTGGAGAAACAATGAAGAATTCCCTTATATACTTGTTCATTGTTAGCTAACGCTTGAACACTCAATTTTGATGAATCGACAACCTGCACTAATCCACATGCTAATTATTCTTCGTATTGATGAAGAGGGAGAGACATCAAACAGAGAAAGGGACCTAATTGTTTTCTTTGTCCAATAATTTACCTGATAAGCCAACTTAGTTCGAACTAAATCAAGAGGATAAGTGAAAAGCACAGCCGTTCCTCCAGCGAATGATCCTGCCACTAGATCAAGTATCGGCCCCCTCCACACATCGGGAAAGGTGTCGATAATCCATCTGCGGTATTGTTCGTAGGCCATATAATGCAATGCTGCATAGGGAACAATTCTTGCAACACTAGCTCCATTCCCTCTATACAAAAATCCAAAAGACGTTGAGCTAAACGGATGAAAACAACCTTCAAGAGAATGAGAATGACTCGGAATTCACCTGTAGAAACCTAAAACCCCTTCTGTCTTTGCGATCTTTTTAAAGGATCCCAGTAGCCCTATGCTCTGATATTCCGCTCTTCTCGTCTGAGAAACATAACGAATAAGTTCTTTCTCCGACTTTCAAGAATGAGCTTCTTGCTTGTAAATCGTATCCAACAAACAAACTCATTTCCACAGCATGACATTTTGAGAAACATTCACAAAAAACTTGACAAGCTTCTTTATCTACTCCAATTTCCTTGGATCAATGGACCAGCATTGACAGAAAAAAAAAAAAATTTCACCGCCATGCATATTCTATTTATTTCTCTATCTATTTGTTTGTTTCAAAATTGCCAGTACTTGAATGTACACAACCAACTCATAGCAAAAAAATTTGGCGCAGGAAATCAATGGCACTTAAATGGACAAACTTCATCTTATTATTTCTCATTCTATAACAAGTCATAGCATTTAAAAAAAAAAAGCCATAAATAAGAACCAATTCTGGCAACGACCCATCAAGGAAAACAGAAAAAAAAAAAAAAAAAAAAAGGAGAGCAGAAACCCAGGAAGCAAAACATAATTGACAATCTAGACAGTGCACAAAAACCAAGAAACAAAAATCTTTGAACCTGAAACAAAATCTTGACACGCTCGAGAGGAGCGACGACCGTCTTTGCGAAGCCACCGGCGACACCGCCGGCCACCAACTCCTTGGCGAACAACGGCATGGCCTCTATTACCCCGTCCAGCATCAATCCCATATCTCCTTCTTCTCTCTTCTTCGCCATTAAACCCAAAAAAAAAAAAAAAGAGAGAGAGAGAGAGAAGGTGAGAAGGGATTTATTGTTCTGGGGTATAGTTATCTGAGCTGACAAAGAACAGTTGGAGAATATGAAGAGAAAAGAATCGAAACGTTTCGGGAGTATGTATAGTTAGGTGGTCAAAAAGTTGCGGCTTTTATATGTTTTGGACAGTTGTTGAAGAAGCAAACCCTTTGTCTATAGTTTAATCAGCTGACAAGTTAGAGAACCCCACGCCTCTCTCAGATTCTTTATTCATTTATTTATTTATTTATTTTTGCATTAGAGAATGTCATTATTGGCTGTGGAGCTTTGTGGAGGTACGTCCGGTTTTATTTTGGGATTGAACCATGGACCACTCAATTTTGATAGCCTTTGAACGTTAGATAATCGAAAATGAACTCGACCGATAAAATTTTTCGTCACTATATCTTATTTACAATTTAGATTGTATGTACGGTGCAACTAGAAAAAAGAAAAAAAAAACCGACTATGATAAAGTTCAGATGCTGATAAAATTCCACGATGAGAATCGCCAAATCAGTTCACTAATTGTCGCGAAAAGACACTGAATCTTGGGTTGAGGATCACAAGTATAAAATAAAAAATTAAAAATTAAAAAAAATTAAGGGACGGGGGGTTGTATTATTTTGACCTTTCCCAAGAGTTAAAACAATGCCGTGGTCAATATTGGAAAGAAGACTTGAGATTCGAAGAGTGATGGACTATTAGAAGATAGAATCAAAAGATGTGAAAAACTCTGCAGGTCAGCAAATATGGGCTTGAAAAGGAATTGGATCCTTAGGACTATTTTTATACTGCAGTTTATACTTCCAGGCAATTGGATGGTTGTCTCGTCCTCCTCTTTTTTTTTTTTTTTTTTTTTTTCAGGGAAAAATGTCTGGGAATCACTTTAATTAAAGATGGAAATGCTCTACTTGATCTGTTTTGTGTGATTAAAAAGAGAGAGAGAGAGAAACAAGTAAATAGTATTTTTATAATAAATAATTAAAATAAATAGTAAATTTTAAAAATATTTAAAAGTAAATAAAGAAGTAATTGTTTTATTTTAAATATTTTAAAATCTTAGTATCTCTCCCTTTATTTAAATTATTTTTGTAAAAATATTATTTACTACTCTATTTTTAATTAAAGATTTTGCAATTTGAAAATTTTGAAGTGTGTGCTCGTGGCCTTGTTTGGTATACTCCCTTTCCAAAAAAAAAAAAAAAAAAAAAATTGTCTTTGTAGTTTTTGCAAAGGCCAAGACAAGGAAGGACGGGCAGGCATGGCCCATGTAAATGAATGAATGAGGTGAGTCACGGAATTTGCAATGCAATATTTGCGAAAGCAATAATGGCAGGCAATAAATTGGTGGTACCAAATCCATGATACGGATTTGGCATTGATCACACAAAGCCTGCATAGTTTCTTTCCACGCAATGATAATAAGTAAAGTCTTAAATCCAACCTGCAACATAAACAGGATGTTTGATTCACAAGTCTATTTTAAGTTAAATTGTATTTTTTTTTATCTTTTTTTTTTTAAAATTTTTATTTTTTTTGAAATTTTTTTTTGTCTTTTCTGAAAAGTCAACACAAATTACTATTGAAACTTAAAAATCTTAACTCAAACTCATTCACCAAACACCCCATAAGTTTCATAACATATGCAATATTTTCAATCGATACAAAGTAGTTTTTTAAAATGCAATATGTTACCAATAAAGTTAGATAACATAATATGTTTATCAATAAATTGTTACATGAGTCTAGAAAAAAGTTATTGATAAAGTCGTTGGATTGAATATTCGTATAATAATAATAATGTTCTATGTAATCTGGAGAAACAAAAAATGATAAATAAGATAACTACATATCTATTTCCTATGTATAAAAGCATCAATGTATTTTTCGTCCTGCATCCAACTGCTACCACATGATTGTTACAACAACGCTATGTGGTTACGTGGTTGCTTATGTGATAGCCCAATCATCACCACAAGGCCTTTTTTTTTTCTTTTTTTTTTTTTTGCTTTTTTGCTTTTGCTTTTGCTTTGCTTTGTCTATCCTGCACAGGTGAATACAACTAGTTGGTATAAAGGCAATAAAAACCATTGTCCGACAGCTAACTAAAAGTTCCCAAACTAGATGGTCAAATGCCTAATGTTCCAGTTTCTCCAAATTGATGCCTAAACAAACTATCATAATCCGAGTTCAGGAACCATGTTGGTTGAGACAACTGGAAAATAATGTCATAAATTTGGGAGTAAACTGAATAATCAGATCAAGAGATACAGGGAAAAGACAAACTCATCAAGTGGCGGTTTCCCGAAATTCTTAAAATCCCAAATTGTTTCCATAATTTTGAGGTCAGTTACTGATACTGATTTCTTCAGCAGAAGTGTTGATGAGGTGAAGAAGAATCTTCTCAAGCTCTTCCCCATTGCTCCATTCGTGGACTTCAGCCTTGATTAGCGTTTGGTTGCTGCAAATGCGCTTCCAAAGTAAATAGTTCTTCCTCGGCATGACATGGTCTCCCTTTGCAAGCTTCAGAGTTGGGCAAAAATCACCACCGCCATCTCCGAGGTAGATAAATCTTCTCCTCCCATTTTCAGAATCAGAAGCTCGTATTTGGTCAATCACCAGACCCTAAGATTAAGTTCATGATTAGTATACAGTTTCTCAATGAAGAAAGGAACCTCACTCGGGAAAAGAAAATTAGCCTCTTCTGCAGTTTACAGAATTAGCAACGGACAAAACCGCAGAAGTGACTATAATTGAAACCGAAACAGGGCAATGTGTCTCTTCAAGTGACAAATTTTCTAATTTGCAAGCCATCTAATTGACGGTAACAAACCAAGGACATTTACTTGTTAATTGGATCTTTTCCAAGAACGTTCTATATCACATTTATGCAATTCTCAGAAACGATTTTGTATAACAGCTCCTTGTATATTCATAGTCTAGCTACCAGCATTTACAAACGTTCGCAGAACGGAAGGTCGATCAGAGAATTCCGTATATCGTTCTACTTTGTTTACCTTTTAATCTGGTGGTCCCAAGGCCAAGATGGGGCTTCACAATCAAGCCCGGCCTACATAAAGTCTCCCCCTTTCAAGTAAACCATACATTGGTGTTCTACATAACCAGCCTTATCCAACACGATATTCAAATCACCCTACTAAGCAGCTAAGATATTGAAACGAAAAATGAGTTACGATGCTAGGCCTAGACCATTCAATTTCGTTGAATCAAAACCAATAATATCTAGACAAAAGAAAAACGCTATAGTTTATACCCCATTGTATACCTTACACATATTTGGAGGGCATCGATTGCAACCGTGAGGCGAGCTCAAATCATGATAAGGCACAATTCTAATCCTCCCATCTTCATCTACAAAGGTCGGGTTCGTGGTGATATGCGAGAAGCATCCCGACACATCATGATGTTCCAATATTTTTTCAATAAAGAACTTGTTCGCATCGCTGATGATCCTCAGGTCACATCTGCAATTATCAGGTCGAGTTTCATAATCTTTAGTCTCACTCCTTATCAACAGACATCAAAATGAAAAATAAGCCATAACTAAGTTAAAAAAAATCACCCAAGAGCATGAGCTGATTTAATGGCTGCAATAATACTGGGATGAATCGGAGCTCTTTGCAGGCACTTGGCAATGTCCAAAGGTGTTTTTCCTTGGGAATGAAGCTCCATCATAATCCTATCCTATATATATTTCATAGTAACCAAAGTCCAAACCATAAAAATCTGTAATCAGTACAAGAAAGACCCATGTATGTAAAATTTTCATGAATCAAAGCCCACCCCATAATTCCAAGTGCATATCATTTTCTTCTAGAATAAAACTAATTAAAGAACAATGACGAGGATTCTAACGGGTGCCGATCTAATCAAAATGGGTAAATACACTTATTAATTTCTGTCGTCACCATTTATTAAAAAAAAAAAAGTACAGGACTTTACTTGTTCATAATTATTAGGAGTCAATCAAGCCAAAACAGAAAAGAAAATGGTAAAAGAAAAAGGCCAAAAAAAAAAAAAAAAGTAAAGTAACTACAATCACAACAACTTTGCAAAGTTTACGCTGAATGTTCTTTCTTTTACATTAAAAGAAGGAAAAAGAAAAAGGGTACATAAAAATTTCTTTTTTTTTTTTAATGAAAATATTTCCCAAAAAAAAAAAAAAGGAAAACAAAGAATGAATTTGTACAGTCTACAGACCATCAAAGAGTTCCACGACATGGTAGGGAGAAGATCAGCGAACAGCTGGGTCAGACCCATCTCGCTGACCACCCAATTATCGCTGTCACCGTCGAGTATTGTCCGGTCAAAGTCAAAAACCACCACAGTTCCCGCCATGGCCACCGCCGGAGGTGGTTTCAGGAGACTGATAACCGGTTCCTCGGCGACCCAGAAGCCGGTTTTCTGGTGGCAGATGTTGGGTGTCCCCAGAGGGAGGGGCTGATGGTTGACCCTCCTCGGCTTCACTCGAGAGAGGAGGGAAATGGCATTGGTCCCTAGGGAAATTATCTTGTGGTACTTGGATAAATTTAATCTGTGGAATGAGTGATTTTGATCCGTTGGATTCCAATTGTAGTGATTTACATTTAAATAGCCTTTTTGTTTTTTTTTTTTTTTTAGGAAAACTTTTTTGGTTGAACGACATTTCACAACTTGGCACATAACAAAAGAATATTTGTTGTCTAACACATAGACGGTATGTGATTGTCGATATAATATAGTACATAATTTAGTGTAAATTAATACTTGATTTAATTATATGACATATAATTTTAGTGTGTATTTGATTCGACAGTTAAAGATAAAAATTTTAAATTGAAGTTGATTAATTTTTTAAAAATTAGTTATAAATTTTATTGACTTTTCAGAAAAAAACAAAAACTGAAATAAAAAATATAATTTAATTGGAGTTAAACTTAAATGTCAAAATCTCCTTAATTTTTATCCCTAATGTTTCTTTTTAAACAAAACTTACTATATAAAACAAGAGAAGACCCGATCATATCTATTTTTGCGTTATTACAATCTCACTTAGATTACAAGAATCTACACGTGTTCTTAGGTGAAAGCTTGTTAGCTTATTATGAACATATGTATTCCTCTTTTTCGATAGCTTTACAGAGTCTCATGATTCCGAACATTCTAATATTAGCATTGATGGTAAATAAATGTAACTCGTTATTTAAATAACTATTAAGGTCTTATTTGGTGATTCATTTTATCTTAAATTAAAATATATTTTTTTATCTCAGTTTTTATCTTTTTTTAAAAAATTAATAAAATTTATAACTACTTTTTAAAAAGTTAATACTATTCAAACTTAAAATTTTCATCTCATCTCAAACTCAACTCAAACACCAAAAGAACCCTAAGACTTTGTTTGGTAACAAAGTTTAACACTAACTAAACTGTATTTTTTTATCTCAATTTTTGTCTTTTTCTGAAAAGTCAACAAAGTTTATAACTACTTTTTAAAAAGTCAACTCAACTCAAACTTAAAAATTTCATCTCAACTCAAACTCAAATCATTCACCAAACGGACCCTAAGAGTTCATAAAACTCTTTGTAAGGCTTTGTTGAAAAATCCATTGGTGGACACTTCTCTCTATCTAGTTTTGTTTCTACAAATTTAGGGAGTCACATGCGAGAAGGAAAAAAAATTTTTGACCTCGTTAACAAATAAAAAATTATAAATGATACGAATGCATGATCTTGACCATTGATTCATATGAACCATGTTGTAAGACAATGTGGTTTCACAATAATTTACGGCCAAGAAAAAAATCTACCATACAAGTGTATTTAGCACTCCTCTTATACTAAATATGGATTAGTCTTTCCATTTGGGGAAGGTTTTTACAGATGCTAAAGAGTAATATTAGAGACGCCAACAAGTGATGTTGTATAGACATCCCACTCCCTCCTATTGAGTAATTAACTTTTACTTATTACCACTCACATTTTCTGAGCATTTTGATGAATTTGGCCGTGGAATAGTTCAGAAGGACAATAAAGACGTTCATCAAACAACAACACACTCAAGCATGCTGCAGAGAGACAGCTCTTTATGCTTTGGTGGTGGTGGGGGGTAAAAAGTAAAAAGTGGAAGCTGTGGAAACGAGTAGAGTGATTGACGCAGACAAATATTTAAAGACTGTCATTTTGGTAGGGGAAAAAGTTAACGCGTTATAGATTTGAAGGAATAAAAAATGACTTACCATTTTCTTCTGTGGATGGACAAAAAGAAAAAACTTTTGGTAACGAAAGTTTTTACAGTAGAATCTCTCGTTGAGAGGAATTATTGTTTTAGTTATTCAATTAAGTTTTTAATAGTGTGATTGATAATTAGAAGTAGTTTTGTATTGTATATTACATGTTTCTAACTTAGATACTCATAAATCAGATTGTTAGATATTTAATCTAACAGTTAAAATGTAATGTCTATGAATAATGAAAAATAGGAGGTTCCAATATAGAAATTCCCAAATATTTCTTGTGATTCAAATCTACTAATTTTCGGTCTTGCTTTATGCACCTGAATAGTTTTTTGTCCAATTTTCTTGGACAATAATATCAACCTCTCTATCATTTCTAAATTTTTAACCACCCTTGCAATCTTTTTTCTGATCTACACACACATATATATATATATATATATATAAACATGCAATCAATTTTCTGATTTCAGTTGTTTCTAATTTGTTTTACATCATTTTTTAAACCAAAACAGGAGTGGCTAGTTGAGGCAATTTTTTTACCATTTCCCTCCCTTAATTATAATTGGCTCTATCCAATGGTGGTGCCGACTTTAGACACTTCCAAATCTAGTTGACTCTCAAAGGCTAAAGCTAGACAAACAAGTCCTTCAGTTCCCATTTGGCTTCATTATATATTTTCTTCAATTGGGGTCCAGCCAAATTTCTAAAATATCTGCCTAAATATCACAAACTCTATTATTTGAACATCAAACAGGGAGACAGTGCAACACCTAACAAAAACACCCCCATTTGGCTTGGCTAGTGAGCCTTTTAAATACAAAGTTATTTAGCTACCTGCAAGGAAAAAGAGAGAGAGAGAGAGAGAGAGAGAGAGAGAAAAGTTCATTAACAAAAAAAAAAAAAAAAAAAGAGAAAAAAAAAGGTGATGGAAAGAACATATTTAGCCTAACTTGTGAGCTTTTTATTGTAACATTATTTGAAGAATTCACTCTATATTATTTTGCAATATATTGATCTCATCAATATGATAGTAACATTGAGTATCAAAAATCAACGACAGAAAACAAAATATATTAAAGTGAATGCTGATCTTCATAACATATTGACCTCATCAATTTGATATATTCAATGACTTACACTATAATGTGGTGGTTGATCTTCTTATTAGTCCATTGCTCTTTTGACTTCAAAAGTTACTCCCCTATTTATATGATTCCTTTTAATGTCAACGACAGTAAACATATAATACCAAAAAGACCGAGTCAATAACAAAATGATTGTTCATAAATATGTGACAAAACCAATATGGTAATGAGCGCACCATTATGAACTAACCAAATTATCTCAAATTACCATAATGACATTAACAAATACAAATTCTAAAATTTCATAACACATATATATACTGAATATCATTATAATTGATTCGATATCATTAGTAGTAATGCTAAGCATGATAATAAAAAGATTTAGTTACTGTGAAATTTTATAAAAAAAAAAAATAGACATTTATAATGCTAAGCATGACAAGAAAAAAAAATTGAGTCACTGTGATATTTCTAGAACCAATAAATCAAGATATTATAGTTCCAAACTATCAAATTGTATCTTGCTATACATAAAACTAAATCCAACAATCCAATTATCCGTTTCTCTTGGTTCTTATCATGAGGATCAATAGTTAAAATTCAAGTAAAATAACTCAAACACTAAAAGAAAAATGAAAAGAGTCGGATCAATAAGATAATTTCCAAGGCTTTATCAAGACATACTAAATATTCTTCATAGAACTAAATCCAATTGCAAGCATTTTTAATAAGAAACCATTAAGTGTAATACTGTAATTTGGGGGTTTATGGTATGTTGTTTTGATATTGATATGTGACAAATCTCGTATAAGCATTAATAATCTACAATTTTCGATTTTTCAATATAAAAAAGAACCGAAATCACAAATATCGTCAATATGATAAAGACCGAAACCCTAAATCACCAACACCAACAATAAAATCTAATTTGTTGACAAATTAAAAAGACCCTTCAAAAGAAACCCTAAATTTGAATTGATCATCAAATCACAACATTGATTGTCTCAAACAGATTCTGTAAACCAAAAATTTGAGGGGAAAAACCTAAACCATAGTTGATATAATAATGATCCAATCCGTACATACCTATTGCAGCACATTAGCATATGAGGAAGATGGAATTATCAACGGATCATTATTTGTTGAAGCAATGTATGTGGATCACCTTGGGGAAGGGGATACCGACCCAATTTCTATAGATTTGGAGGCTATTTATTTGCTAGATTTTTCTTCCCCATGGTTGGAGGTGCCGGAACATGGGATACAGTTTCGCCGGATAGGAGAACGATGAAGACGTTTCGGAGAGGTGAAAAGGATGAGGAAAATTGTGAAAATGGTTTTTAAGGGAGGAGGAAAATAATGAAAATGGTGTTGTAATATCTGAATCCCTTAAATTTAGGGAAATTTTTAATTTTTGAATCTTTGAAACAATGCCTAAAAATTAGGAGGTAATCATATATTTTTTTCCACCTAAATTTGAGTAAGGGATAGTTTTGTCATATATATGTAAGTAGTTTCACTTTTTGTTTATTTTTGTAAATAGATTGATTGATGGACATATTTTAAAAGCATGGTTCAAATTCAGCTATATATGTAAATAGTCCAAATTATTTACCTTATCTTTTTCTTTAATAGATGGTTATCCGAGATGACCACCCGGCTGATCTTGTAAAAAATATGCCTCATGGCATCGGAAGTTTCCCTTCAAAAATTAGGACAAGTCGTGTTTATATTAGGGGACGTGATCCCAAAAAAATTACACCTAAAAGGATTCGAACCATTCACGGAAAAGGGAGCAAATATCTAGATTTCAGGCTCTCCGACCACTTGAGCGACCCCTTGGGTTTATTTTCGTCACTTGAAAGAGAAAAGAGAAAATAAAAACAGAAAAGGGAAAAATAAAAAAGTGATGGAAATAGACAAATTAGGAGTATTTCACGTGTGCAATGTAGAGATATGGGAACAGAATACCTGGTGTTATTATTACAAGATCTTCTAGCATTAAATTCTCTTAAGCAATGATATCTGCCACAAAAAAAAAAAAAAAAAAAATCTGATAGTTAGGTCAAAATTTTGCTAAAACAATAATTGTAAAGAAAAGGGTTTGGTGCTATGCAATTAAAATAATAAGGCATGGAATCTAGTCGTTGGCAATATAATGAGAAGGCCAAAACAGGTTCAAGGATGCCTTTCTTTTTTCTGGTCAGATGAATCCAATTGGTTAAACCTCAAACAAAAAAAAAAAAAATTATGATTAGTTTAATGAATTGGGTATTGATTTGATTAATTAAGCATACATTTAATGTGGCAGAAACAAGTTGAGGAACATAGGTCACATTGCAAGTGATTATCATGAATGACTTTAAGGTGGCTTCAGAAAAAGCTTTTTATTATAATATATTACATTATATATATATATACATATATTTATATAATTATATAAAAGGGTTGTGGTGGTTTGTAGGTATTATTCAATTGATTACATGTATTGTAGACATGTAGACATGTTTATATTGTTGAGTTAAAAAGGACAGCAAAGCAAATAGTGAATTGATTGATCTCTCAATCAATAGACGAATAGATGTCTCAACAAAAACAACAAATATAAAAATTTGATATCGTCATTTTCATGAACTTGATTGAAATCAAAGTCATCTCTTTGCATGATCCATCTATGGTCTTTTTTTATTTTTTTTTTATTTTTTTTAAATATATGACAAATTCGGTAGTACATTGAATCCTATCAAAATGCTTGATTCTAAAATCTTTTCTCTATTCCTTAATTGCACTATCTTCCTTTATGAATGACCAATAGAAATCGGGGGGAAAAAAAAAAAGAAGTAAAAGTGAAAAGGGGTATTTCTATTAGAGGATCAAAATCATAGATAAATTTCGATATAACGATTAAAATAAAGCCTATTGATACTGTATTTTTCCAGATTCAACCATATAAATCGTAAAAATATGAATCATTTTTTGTTTTCCCATAATTGTGTCGAAAATGGTGGTAAGTTATAGTTAGGTGAAGATGTGGAGGGAAGGGAGTACAGCAAGGACGAACAAAATCCCAACACACACAAATACCAAATAAAAAAGTGATATGAGAGAGAGAGATATATATATATATATATATATATATATATAACAATAATAAGAAAAGAAAACCATGATTAGTGGCGGAATATGATTAATCATTGAGTCAAATGAAAGGCAAGCAAACCCACTCCAATTTTGTTACTTCTAAGGACCCTCAAAAATGGAAAATACTCGTGTCAATCTCTAACAAAAAAGAAATAAAATAATAAAAAAAGAGACCAAAGGGTCCACATGGGTAAAATGGGACCCACCAAAAAAGGAGGGCAACCAATGACAGATGTACACATTGCCAGAGCACCAACAAACGCTTTTTGTCAAACCCAAATGATAGGAGGCCGTGCCACTCATCATTCCAGCTCGGTCAAATTTCGGATCCCCAAAATAGGAAATTAAATAAATAACAAAAAAAAAAAAAAAAAACCCAAAGCTTAAAAAATGTTGTCGTTTTTCCAACAAGAACTACGTCGTATTGGGTAATTGGAGGGATTAGACGGCGGTTAAAAGTTCGTTTGGGAGGGCTCTGAGAGCGTCGGTGGTGGTTAACCGCTGGTTATTTTCTCTGTTTAGAGCGAGGAGAGAGGGAGAGAGAGACAGAGAGAGAGAGGAGCTTCGTATATAAGCCATCGAAGCTGAAGGCCAACTTCTCGGGGGAGAGAGAGAGAGAGAGAGAGAGAGAGACCACGGAGTTCTAGAGAGAGAGAGAGAGAGAGAGAGAGAGAGGGAAAGGGGCTTTTGGCTTGGGGGACTTTGAGAGGAGAGAGAGAGAGAGGCGGACACTGGAGCTACGGCCATGGCTGATTCTAACGATTTCGTTTCCGTCGATATGGAGAAGATCTATCTCGGTGGAAAGGTTTGTCCCCTTTTTTTTTGTTTTTGTTTTTGTTTATTCTTTTTCTATTAGGTTTTGTCTTCAGATTAATCAATCTGAAGCTTAATATTCTCATTATTGTGCATTGGGTCCAGACAATTGATTTTCAAAAGATTGAAAATTTTTAGTTTTTGAGATTTTAAGCTCTCTCTGAATTGCTTCTTCATTTTTTTCTTTTTTTCGCTGAAAGAATTCGAATTTTTTTTATTGGATTTTTTTTTAATTCTGTGATATAGAAGATTTGGATATTATGAAATCTAGATCTGTAAAGGCCTTTTTTGCGATTTTTTTTTTGTTTTTTGTTTTCCCGTTTAATCATTTCAGAAAAAATTGAAGCTTTCCGTTTAAAAATGAAGCCTTTTTAGTCAATAATACAAGCTGTATTATCCTTCATTATAGCTTAATTTTTTAAAAAAAAATAAACTTATGTAGTTTCTTCAGGTCCGGAGCTCTTTTTTATGTAAAAATGAAGTCTTTTTAGTCAATAATTCGAGGCCTTTTGTTTTTTTTTGTTGGGGGGGGGGGGGGGGGGTTGATATGTGTTTTGAAATGGGATGCTGTATTTCTTTCCATTTGCTTTGTTGCCATCGTTGGTATGTTTTTATCGTTTCCCATTTCTTATTTTCTGATCCTTTCCTTCATGGATGATTCTCTTTGTGGGAAAGAAATCGGATTCTCCGCTGGATCGAAGTTTACTGTCCACTAATAAAAACTAAACTTGTATCTTTCTTCATTGGCAATATTGTTTTGCTCAGTTTCGTGTTTTGTGCTTTATTTTTATTTTTATAAATATTATTGACTAGTCGAGCTGTTTCCTCTGTCTTACCATTTGTTTTGTTTCCTTGTTTTTATTGGTCATTTTGTCAGTTTAATCTTTGAAGTCAATGTCTTTTAATGTATGTGATTTTGAGATTCCTTGCTTCTCTTTTTATCTATCACTACGTCTCTTTTTCCCTTTATCCATCATCCAAAGAAAAAAAAAAAAGCTGCAATAATTGAATTCTGGAATTACTTATTTTGTTTCATTTATCTTTTTAAAAGTTAAATTACAAAAAAAAAAGAAAAAGGGATGACTAGTTTCTTTTAAGTTGCCTTAAAAAGGGTAAGTGCACATGGGAAGTTCCTGGGACAATAAATCTCGAAGAAAGGTGTTGGATCTTAGCCCTACTTGGAGGCTAGGAATACGGTGTGGCTTATTTGTTAATTAAGGAAGGCTATATCTCCTTTTAAAAGTACCACATTATCCAAGAACCGGAGATACGTTATCGTATTACTAAGATAGATTACAGAAGCATATATCAGATATTTCGAAGGATACCATGGTAGTCAAACCAATATTTGATATGTTCTCGGATGTGTAGCTGTGTTTACTGCTCATGCATTTTTTTTTTTCCGATTCCACATGCTAGATAAATTCCTTGTCTGTCACTCATCTTTCACAATTTGTCATCATCAGGAACATATAATACAAACTGGCCGTGGCAATGTGTCTGTTATCGTCTATGGGGACCAAGATAAGCCAGCACTTATTACTTATCCTGATTTGGCTTTAAATCGTAAGTGCTCTGGTTTTCAAATTTTATTGGCCTTGTTCTTGATGCCTATTTGGCGTTTATTTTCTTTAAGTTCTTATCTATATGTTCTTTAGTTGCTAAGACTATCTGACAATCAGATCAAATTTAATCTTTTTTAAATGTCTTATATGAGCAGATATGTCTTGTTTCCAAGGATTATTTTTTTGTCCTGAAGCTTCTTCTCTGCTGCTCCACAACTTCTGTATATACCATATCAGTCCTCCTGGCCATGAGGTCAGTAAGTTTTTTTTTTTTGGTTGCTCTTATCTGACTTTGCTATCCTTAATGTTGGAATGTTTTGTTTTCTCAGAAATATTTCATAACTGAACACTGTTATTAACATAGTTCCTTCTTTGGCACTTCTGTAAGAGTACCTGCAGTTGGGAGCTGCTCCAATTTGCCCAGATGATCCTGTGCCTTCTGTTGATGATTTAGCAGACCAGATCTTTGAAGTTCTAAACTTTTTTGGGTAATTTCATTATGTTCCGTTTTCCGTGTAAATCTTTGAGGGTTTTTTTTTTTTTTTTTTTTTTTTTAAAGACTTAAAAAAATATGCAAGACGATATTAAACTTTTCCCTACCTTAGTGCTGGTAGTTGTAAGGAGAGGAAGTAGGAGAGCGTTCCCCCTCCCACTCCCCTCTTTTAGTATCATCCAAAAATTCTTGTGGCTGTAACTTACTTTGTGATTCTTTGGTTACGCCCTTCAGGCTTGGTGCAGTTATGTGTATGGGAGTAACAGCAGGTGCCTATATCCTTACCTTATTTGCTGTAAGTTTCTTTCTGGGGATATACTTATTCGATGTTCTTTTTGGATTCTTATACAAGTTCACTAATTAATGTTTCTTAATCACAGATGAAATATAGAGAACGTGTTCTTGGTTTGATACTGGTATCTCCTCTATGTAAAGCACCATCTTGGTCAGAATGGATTTACAATAAGGTTTTTCCCCAAATCTTAGTTGTTCATTTTCTTTTCTATGATAATGTGCATCAACCTTATCAAACTTTTATTTTATTTTTTCTAATTAATGTTATTATTATCAGTTATTATTATTATTTGAAGAAATGACATTATCAAAATTGTAATATGTAGGTGATGTCAAATTTGCTATATTTTTATGGCATGTGTGGTTTACTAAAAGATTGTTTGCTTCAACGGTATTTCAGTAAGGTACTATTTTTCCCAGCCTTCTCCTTTATTTCCTCTTCTTTTTGTTGGTTGGCTGACGAATAAAGTACTATTTATATCTTGCAGGAGGTTCGTGGTAATGCAGAAGTTCCAGAGTCTGATATAGTTCAAGCATGCAGAAAGGTTAGTGCTTGAGCTAGCCTTTATATATAACATATATATATATGTATATAAACTGTACCACACACTTGCGACACATTTACTTCTTCAAGTAGTAGGTTTTGAAGGATGAATGTTGTTTAATTCCATGACATCTTTCCTTGTTCAGTTGCTGGAAGAGAGGCAGGGCATAAATGTATTGCGTTTTCTTCAAGCAATTAATGGGTAATATATTGCGTCAGATTTTCAATCTTTTGTCTAATTTTATTTCATATCTTGGGTATGCAATGGGTATATTGTGTTTACATTTTGCTAATTGTCTTCTCTTTGTTTACTTGCAGGAGACCTGACATTACCGAAGGCTTGAAGAGGCTAAGATGTCGCACGCTTATTTTTGTCGGGGATAGCTCTCCTTTTCATTCCGAGGCTCTGCACATGACAGCAAAACTAGACAGGAGATTTAGCGCCTTAGTAGAGGTATGTTTGGCTAACCAAATATCCTGATGGAGTTAACATGAATGAATGTGGGAGTGGCATTTTTTCCAACAGAGAACGTATTGATGTTTGGTGCAGGTTCAGGCTTGTGGCTCAATGGTCACAGAGGAGCAGCCACATGCAATGCTGATACCGATGGAGTATTTCTTCATGGGGTATGGATTGTACAGGCCTTGCCAGTTCAGTGACAGCCCGAGGAGCCCGCTCAGCCCATCCTGCATCTCTCCGGAGCTCCTCTCTCCAGAAAGCATGGGATTGAAGCTCAAACCAATAAAGACCCGCGTTTCGCTCGAGGTTTAATGTGGAATACAGGTAGATTTGCAAATATGATATCCTTTTGTGATCTGGGGAAAAAAAAAAAAGAAAAAGGAAAAAAAGTTGCTTCATTTTTTTTTTTTTGGTCATCGATTTTTTGATTATTTAAGAATGGTAGAAATCGTCGTCGTCGGAGGGCTTGTAGATAAAAGAAGAGGAGAATTAAAAGGAATATATAATCATATACAGTTAGGGAGAGAGCTAACATTCATTCATTTGTAGTCAGTCATAAAAGGAATCATTTGATTTGCGCTGTCTGTAAAGTGAACAAAGAAAAAAGACTGATAAACATGTTTATGATGACGAGAAATCAATAATAGAGAGGATATCCCCCAATTTATTTGAAGATTTTCTCTCCATATTCTTTCCATCTCTCTCTCTCTCTGAACTGTCATTTTGCATTTTAGAGGATCACTTTGGTGGCACATGTTGCCAACTTGCCTGACGAACTTGGACCTTTTTAGAATGTTAGTTTGCTTAAGACATCTCAAATCGTAACAACAACAACAATACTTGTGATAATAAAAAAAATGTGTTTGTTAAAACGGTGCTTTGAGTAACACGAATATCTGTTGTCCTAAAAAGTAAAAAAAAAAAAAAAAAACCAGTATCTGTTGTGTAATACCGCTATGTTTGAACTGATTTTCAAGCATGAATTGTTTCCTGTTGTCAAATTGAATTTTTAAAAATCCCTTTCTGTTCCTTTTCTTTTGAAGAAGTATATGTTGAATATGTTCCAATCTAAAATGATCAATCTTCTTGATAGATAATGATTATGCACCTGGCCAACAAATACACTAGTCAGAACTTCTTTTGTTTTTCTTTTATTATTCTATGTTCCAATAGCCCAAGAGAAGACCACACACACACACACATCACATATATATATTGAGGGAAGAAGATTTGCCTCCTTTTTTTTTTTTTTTTTTGGGTGTGTGTGTGTGTTGGAAGGGGGGGGGGGGGGGGGGGCGCGCTGGCGCGGGTGGTGGTGTGGGGGATAGAACATTGCAAACCAAACACGATAATGATAGTAAAGCACATAAGAAACGCTACAACATCGGGCGCCAAACCTGCCGCGGGGGGTGGTGTGGGGGATAGAACATTGCAAACCAAACACGATAATGATAGTAAAGCACATAAGAAACGCTACAACATCGGGCGCCGAACCTGCCGCGGGGGGTGGTGTGGGGGATAGAACATTGCAAACCAAACACGATAATGATAGTAAAGCACATAAGAAACGCTACAACATCGGGCGCCAAACCTGCCTAAATGGTAACAAAGTTGAACACGAACTCCAACATCATAGTAACATAAGCACAAAAGCAGGGCAAAGCAGACATTATGCCAAGCCTTTAGCCTCTAAGATCCAAAAGTGAAAGCAACAAATCAAGTTTACAATCCTTACAACATCACATATTGTTTATTGAAGAAAACTCCCAATGCATGATTCGGAACCGAAGGCTCTCCACTGTATGGAGTGGAGTCTTCGCTTGAAGGGTTGATGGTGAAGATCCTAACAATGGTAGTAAATCAATAACAACAATCATCACCAGCTATAGTAATGCAATAAAATGGAAATTGAGCATATATACTGACAATATACTAAGTTAACAGCTTTCTCGAAAACTTACCACTCTAGCTTCCAATCATCCGCAGTAATTTTGCCTTGTGCACTGCCACCACTACGTAGATCCAATCTCCGATATCATTCAAGAGCCTAAAATAGCCGTATCTCCAAGACTTTTTGAAGATTAATGCCCCGCAAACTCCCCAAAATCCAACTATAAATCCAAGACCTACGGCAACATAGAATCCTGGGTTTATGTATCCATCTTGATCTTCTTGGTCATCATGAACGTCTTCAGCAGCTTCAGGAACAGTCGGTTCTTCTTCCGTATGACATTTCTTCGGAAGTGGGTCTCCACAAAGTTCAGGATTTCCCAGATAGGCTGTGGCATCACGTGTTTGGAGTTGAGAACCTGTTGGAATTTTTCCCGACAAATTGTTCCTCGACAAGTCTAATATACCGAGACGATCTACTTGAGCAAGACTTGAAGGAATTTGACCGGAGAGGTGGTTGTTGGATAAATCAAGTGCATCTAAAGATTTCAACTGACCAATCTCGAGGGGAATTTGTCCGCTTAAATTGTTTCTGGACAAGTTCAAAGAAACTAACCCAACAAGTTTAGTGATTTCTTTTGGAATTTCTCCTATCAACTTATTGCTTGAAAAATCAATGCTCTGTAGGAGTTCCAAATTATAGAATTCACTTACTGCTCCTTTCCACATTAGGAATATTGATTCATCGCTGAAAGGTAAGCTTGGAAACACATCTTTTTTCATTCCTTCAATTTTATCTAGACATTCTGGAATATTGCCCGAGAGCTCGTTCAAAGACAAGTCCAACACTCGAAGATTTTCTAAATGACATAGTTGCGAGGGCATACTCCCATAGAAGTTATTGGATCGTAAGCTGAGAATAACAAGATTTGTCAGATTTTGCCCGATCCATGCTGGTACTGGCCCCGATAACTCATTTTCTCCAACGTCAAGAACCATCAACTCGGTACAATTCTTCAAAGACGAAGGCAATTCTGCAGTGAAATTGTTATTGCTCAAATGCAATGCGCCAATACCAGTTAGGAAGCCAATGGAACTAGGAATTCTCCCCAAAAATTTATTGCCTGTCAGAATAAGAACTTCCAAGGACTCCAAGTTTGACCAACAATCGGGAAGCCCCCCTGACAATTGATTATGTGAAACATCGAGAAAGTTTAAGTTGGATGAAGAGACATTACAAATGGAATTTAGCTCTGTAAATTTGTTTCTGGAAAGACGCAGTGTAAACATTTTGAGTAAAAGAGGTGGGATCGGACCTCCTAACTGATTTGAACTCAAATCCAAAGAAGGTGAAGGTATCAATTCTTCTGATGAAACATTTATGTTTCTTCCATTGACTCCTTGCTCATCATCAAGACTTGTTCCCTTAATCTCGTTATTAGACAGATCGAGGCTAAGTACAGTCATGGGAAGAATCCAAAACCAATCAGGAATAGAATCTGAAATCCCGGAATTGGAGATATTTAGCTCGCTGTAATTCTTTTGAGTTTGAAGCCAATTTGGAAAATGAGGCCCCAACTTGCAAGATCCAAGATGTATATATATCAATTGAAAGGGGGGTCTCCAATCAGAAGGGATGTTGAAAACTATATGTGAGTTGGAAGATAAATCCAACGAAATAAGGTTGAAGAGCTTTGAAAGATGAGATTCAGAAATCACACTTTCCATGGAGTTCTCAGAAATATCCAAAGTCTCTAGTTGAGATAATTGGCCAACACTTGCGGATACATTCCCATTGAACTTATTTGAGCTAAGCCATAGGCTTTTCAGAGATGGATAAAGTGTAAAATTAGGCAGTGATCCCGTGATTTGATTGTTCGCTAGCTCCAAAGACTCCAAAGAGAAATGGGGACACCCAGATGATGATTCAGCGAACCAGAGCTGTCCGCTGATATTATTTTCATGTAATTGCAAGCTTCGTAGTGTACATATTTTCCAAAGGGATTTTGGAATTTCACCTTCAAGCATGTTCTCGCTAATGTCGAGATATTTGAGACTAGTCATGTTTCCGAAAGCTTCTGGGATGGATCCTTGTAGCCGAGTGCTTGCAAGAACAAGAAATACAATGGAAGTCATATTGCCAAAAGATTCTGGAATGGAACCTTCTAAATCATTGCCATAAAGGTCAATGTACTCAAGGGAAACCATATTCTTAAAAGCTTCTAGAATAGAACCTTCTAGCGCACAAAGGGAAAGGTCGAGATAAACAAGGCTGCGATTATAGTTGAACAATAATTGGTGTATAGATGTAAAGAGAAGGTGGTTTCCAGAAAGATCAAGAACAGAAAGAACTTTCGAAGAATTAACAAGGGAAAGAGACCGGGGAACAATATTTGGAAGATTGCAACAACTCAACTTCAAATTCATCAAGTTAGGAAGGTTGTTAACCACACGCACCCAATCATTAGCTAAGCTCATGTCCGAGTAACTAAGGTCAAGTAGTTGTAGCGAAGAAAGACGTGAAATCCACTCTGGATTGCTAATGGTCTTTGTCCATTTAAAACTATCACGAAGATCAAGAATTTGCAAGCTAGAAAGATTTCCAAGTTGAGGAGGAATTTCTCCGGTGATTGAGGTGTAAGAGAGGTTGAGGTACCTTAATTTGCTGAGGCTGCCAATGAAACTTGGGATGGAGTTCTGCTCATAAAAGCTGATGCAACTTAGATCCAAGTAACTCAAATACCGCAAGTCGACCAACGAGGAACTGAAATTACCTCCGACAGTCCGAGTGTCATAACCCGGATAAAGATCATCTGTACCAAAAGTTGAAGGAGACAGATCAATCCCGATGATATGGCCAGATTTGTTGCTGCATCGAATTCCGATCCAGTCACAGCACTCTCTTTTTCCTTGTTCCCCCCAAGACGACAGGAAACTAACGTCGGATTCGTAAAAACCGTCTTTAAATTTTAGTAATGCCTGTCTCTCCGCTTCTTTGCACTTGGTCTTTGGCTCTCCAACTCCCGTATCCGACCCCAAGGAACCTGTCAAGTAAATCATAAGAACTGAAAACAGAATAATTTGAGAGGCTGATCTGCTCATCATAGGACGGGACATCGTTTTTTATCAGATCAAGAGAAATGTGGTTCAAGAACCGGAGAAATTCAACTAATATCACACGTTTAAATATGTTGGAAATTAACTTGGAATTCTATCTAGTGATTCATTTTTGTGTCCTCATTTTCTTGCATTCATATGAATGTGCATTGTGAACAGGTGAAGGTCATGTTGACAAATAATTGATCGCGGATTCGCTAAGCGGGTCGTTTACTTCAAAATAGTCAAGGTTGTTGTTGGCATTAATTGTTAACTTGTGAGGCGGAAGACTCGAAGCTTCCATTTTGCTCTCCAATTCAAATCTAAGGACTCATTTGAGGGACATCTGTAGATAGTGTTTTGGAGTCGGGTAAGAAATGTGTGTTTGGGGAAAGACTTTTAAAAAGTTTTGTGTCATAGAAAATAATGTAAAAATTTGAAATGTGTTTGGAAAAAAAAAACAAAATGGATATTGTCTTACTCGTCTCGTCCTTATGAGTTTTTTGATACAAAATGTGCAAAATACCATCCCAAATGTTGCCTTAAATGAGCTCTAAAGTTTTCATCTCAATTTTTATCTTTTTATGAAAAGTTAACAAAAAATGATAACTAATTTTTGAAAAGTCAATTAACTTCAACTTAAAAATTTCATTTCAAACCCATACACTAAATGCAAGTCTTCCAGCCAATCCCATTATACACGCACATTGACCACTACATTAACCACATACAAATTCTTATACTTGCCAGTTGCCACCATTAGTAGGGCTGGCAATGGTGCTGGAACCAGTATGAGGATTGCTTTCTCATTCTCATTTTTGGTTTTTAAAATCATTCTCATCTCCATCAATGAAGCGGCGGAGAATTTATGTTGAGGGCGTATTTTCCATACCCACCCCATTCCTCATTTAATTCAAAAAATTACACAACTTTGAACAAAAAATAAATTAGAAAGTCAGCATAGAATTAGACCAAAATCAAAGGTTTCACAGAATAAATCAAATTCTAAATAAATACAAACTATATCTTAGTAATGAAGGCACACAAACATTTATCTAAAAATAATAAAATTTGAAAACTAAAATAATAAATAACACATACTAACATACTAACTAGTATAAGCCAATCGAGGTTGCTAACTAAGAGTTAACTTTTTAACTTTTTTTTTTTTTTATAATGAAAAAAAATAGTTGGTCATTTTTTTTTTTACTGAAACAATCTAACAAAGTCTACAAAGTTCACATAAATACCAGAGCAAAAAAAAGTTCACATATTAAGACGTAAATATATAAAACCTATGTTTATCGGGGCAGAAATAGGGTGGGGAGTGCTTCTCCCATACCCCCACCCCGCTTGCAGTTTGGGGAAAAAATTTCATCCCCATCCCACGCATCTCTATCTCCGAATATTGTCTCCATTCCCGTCTCATTCCACAAAGAATATTGCCATCCCTAATCACCATTAGTCGATGGATGTCCTCCTAAGACCCCCCATACTTCCAACTAGTGGCGGAGCCACTTGAGGCAGAGTTGGGATAGCCCATGAGGTTTAATCTAGAATACAGGTAGAAATGGAAATATGACAATCTTTTGTGATTTGGGGCAAAAAAAAAGGTGCTTCATTTTTTTTGGTCATCGTTTTTTTTAAAATTTATTATTATTTAAGAAGGGTAGAAGTCGTCTTCAGAGAGGGCTTGTAGATAAAAGCAACCGAACTCGACCTTTTTAGAATTTTAATTTGCTTGTAACATGTCATATGTCACACAGGCAGCATATACTATAGAATGTAGTAGCTAGATGATCATGAATATGACGCACGATTTATTGACTGATATATATATATATATATATATATATATATTTTGTTTCTTCTTTCAATGATCTTTCTCAGTAGACCTTTTTCGAATTCCTGGATGGATAACATATTTGGCATGAATAAAAATTATTCTGTGTCTATTTCGCTGTTTTGATGGTAATTTATTATATATCCGAATACTCTGTTATCCAAATCCAAAGCAAACTTATACCAACTGGCATTCTAATACAGGAACTCTCTTTTTATTAATAAAGAGAGAAAAACAAAGGTGAATTTTAAGTAAAACATGTTCCAATGTGGAAGCCATAGTTTGAGCATTTTACTAATATATTAAAAAAAAAAAAAATCCAAGAACAGCTGGTTAAATTGCTACATGGAAACAAACACGTTAGTATTATAGTGCAATGCAGTACAATAAAACACATCTAAGACATAATTATTTAAAAAAAAAAAAAAAACCGCTGTCGCACCAAACATCCACAAAGTTCATAAACCGAAAAAGCAGTAACACGCTTTGTCAAACAACATTAAATTGCAAATATTTAAAAAAAAAAAAAAACCAGCAGCAACTATGACAAAAGGATTACATTACTGTCTTTTGGCAATTAACTCCCAATCCTTCACTGAAACAGAAAGTACTCCCTGCAGCATAAAACGTAGTCTTCGCTCGATGGGAAGCATTGCTGTGATGTCAAAGCTCCTGATAAGCATAGTAATATCAATTTTCGTCACCGGGCTATAGGAAAAGCATTGAAATGCGAAATTAAGCAATGGAACAATCAAGTAATTAATAGACAACTTTGAGAGAGAGAGGGAGAGAGTACTTACCAATTAGCCTTTGATCATCCGCCATAGTTTCGCCTTGTGCACTGCTACCCTTACAAAAAGCCAATCTCCGACGTCATTCAACATCTTGAAATATTTGAATCTCCAAGATTTGATGCAGATTAACGTCCCACAGACTCCCCAGAATGCAATTACAAAGCCAACTGCTGCGCTAATATAAAATCCTCTGCTTATAAACCCGTCTTCTTCTTGGTCGTTGTTGGCGTATTCAGTATCTCCAGAAACAGTTGGTGGTTCTTTGTTAGGGCATTTCTTCGGAAGTGGGTCTCCACAAAGTTCAGGATTTCCCAGATACGCTGCCACATCACGGGTTTGGAGTTGAGGACCAGTTGGAATTTTGCCTGACAAATTATTGCTTGACAAATCTAATGTGTTGAGACGATCTATTTGCGAGAGACTTGAAGGAATTCGCCCAATAAGATGGTTGTTTGATAGATCGAGAGCATCCAAAGATTTCAAACTACCAATCTCCGGAGGGATTTGACCACTTAGATTGTTTCTCGACAAGTTTAAAGAAACTAGTCCAAGAAGCTCGGTGATTTCTACTGGTATTTCGCCCATCAACTTATTGCTTGACAAATCGATACTCTTTAGAAGTTTCACATTCTTGAATTCGCTTACCACTCCTTTCCATATTAAGAACAAACTCTCATTGTTGAAGGGAACCCCAAGGTGTTCTCGGTCACCTTGATAAGGCTCTTCAATTGTCGAATCTGTGCTCTGAATTCCTTTCATTGCTGTAACATTACCAAGACAATTCGGAATGCTGCTCGAGAGATCATTTGAAGACAAGTCCAAGAGTTGAAGAAGTACTAAACTGCACAGTTCTGCAGGCATGGTTCCGTTGAATTGATTGGATCGTAGACTGAGAATAACGAGATCTGTAAGGCTTTTCCCTATCCATGTTGGTATCTGCCCAGACAACTTATTTTCTCCGATGTCAAAAATCAACAACTTTGTGCAATTTTTCAAGGATGCAGGCAATTCGCCTGTGAAATTGTTGTAGGCCAAATGCAATATCTTAACCTCAGTTAACAAACCAAGAGAGACTGGAATTTTCCCGGACAACTTATTTTTTGACAAAATAAGAATCCGCAAGCTGGTCATTTGTGAAAAACAATCAGGAATTTCTCCGGACAATTTGTTATATGAGACATCAAGAAAGGCCAAGGGCGTATAAGTATGAATCTCGCATAGAGAACTAATGTTCGAAAATTTGTTTTTGGCAAGATTTGCGGCATTTGCGACTTTAAGTAAAGAGATTGGTACCGTGCCTTCCAACTGATTAGAACTCAAATCTATTGAACCCCAAAAGGATTTCTTATACTGAATTGTTCCCCATAACTCATTATTAGACAGATCGAGAAGTTCTAGCACACTCGAAAGATTCCAGAGGCTATCAGAAAAATGATCGGAAATTCCAGATCCTGAGACATTAAGAACAACGCAATTCTTTTGAGTTTGGAGCCATTTTGGGAAATGAGGACCCACCTTGCATCCTCCAAGTTCTATAATGTCCAATTGGAAGGGAGGAATCCAATCAGAAGAGATGTTCAAAAACAAACGCGAGTTAGAAGATAAAACTAATTGTCGTAGGTTGAAGAGCTTCGAAAAGTGAGCTTCGGACATCACATCTTGGATGGAGTTTTTGGAAACGTCAAAAATTCCCAATTTTGATAATTTACCAAGACTTTTGGATACATTCCCATTTAGTTGATTTGAGTGAAGTAGAAGCTCTATCAAAGATGAATAGAGTGTGACATTAGGTAACGATCCCGTGATTTGGTTCCCACTTAAATCCAAAGACTCCAAAGAGAAACGGGCACACTTGGTCGATGATTCAGCGAGCTGGAGTCGTCCGCTAAGAGCATTATTGAGTGCTTGCAAATTTCGTAGTGTGCATATTTTCCAAATCGATCCTGGAATTTCACCTTCAAGCATATTATTGCTAAGATCGAGGTATTCAAGAGAAGTCATGTTTCCAAAACCTTTGGGAATGGATCCTTCTAGTAGAAGACCTTTAAGAAAAAGGTGTGTAAGGGCGGTCATATTCCCAAAAGATTCTGGAATGGAACCTTCAAATTGATTACTAATGTTATCAAAAGAAAAGTCGCTGCTAAGATCAAGATGTCTAAGGGCAATCATCTTTCCAAAAGATTCTGGAATGTAACCTTGCAATCGATTCATGCTAAGATCAAGATGTGTCAGTCTAGTCATATCCCCGAAAGACTCTGGAATGGGACCTTCTAAGTGATTCTCACTAAGATCAAGATATGAAATCGTGGTCATATTTTTTCCAAAGGATTTTGGAATGGAACCTCCTAATTCATTACCAGAAAGAACAAGGTATTCAAGGGCAGGCATATTATTTCCGAACACATCTGGAATGGGACTTTTGAACTGGCAAAAAGAAAGATCGACATGAACAAGGCTACAACTATAGTTCAATAGCCATTTGAACATTGAAGCAGAGAGGCGATAGTTTGTGGAAAGATCGACGATGGCAAGAACTTTTGAAGAGTTAACAAAGGAAAGAGACAGAGAATCTATATTTGGAACATCAGAGCTTCGTAAATTCAGATTTGTCAAGTGAGGAAAGTTATTAACTACATGAACCCAGTCATGAGCTATGCTCATGTTTGTGTAACTAAGATCAAGCAGTCGCAAAGAGGAAATATGTGAAAGCCACTCTAGGTTTACAATGTCAATCAAATTGTCGCTAAGATCTAGAAACTGCAAGCTAGAAAGGTTTCCGAGCTGGGGAGGAATTTTTCCACTTAGCGAAGTACTAGCGAGATTGAGGTACCTTAATTTGCTAAGGCTACCAATGAAACATGGGATGGAGTTCCAATCAAAGCTGACAAAACTAAGATCCAAATGAATCAAATATTGCAAGTCAACCAGTGAAGAACTGATATTACCTCCTAGAGTAGCATGACCGGGATCGCTATTAAGAGTTGAAGGAGAAAGATCAAGCTTGATAACATGACCGGATTTGTTTTCGCACCGAATTCCAATCCACTCGCAGCAATCTTCACTTTCTTGTCCATTTCCCCAAGACAAAACAACATCATCCTCGAGTCCGTGAAGACCCTCCTTGATCTTGAGGAGTGCTTGCCTCTCCGCTTCTTTGCACCTGGTTTTCGGCTCTCCAAGTACTGAATTGGATCCAAAGGAAACTGTCGAGAAAATCAAAATCATGAAAAAAGCGATAATTCTATGTTGAGATATGATCATCGTGACAATGAGGATTTGATGATCCGAACAAAATAAAGGTGCTGTCTAAATGTCTAGGACTTTGCATTAATGCACCATTCAAAGAATATATAGATGTCATTCCCAAAGTCAGATCACCTTGTCCAATACGTTGGAATGTAGCTCTATTTAGTTTTATTTAGCCTATGTTTGGTTATCCAGGTCCAACTCAAAAATTTCATCTCAGTTTTTGTCCTTTTTTTTTTTCCTTGAAAAATCAACAAAAGTTTAAATAATTTTTAAAAAGTCAATCTAAGTCCAACCTAAAAATTTCAATTAATATGAAGCTTATGTCCATTTTTCATTGTGTTCGCATTATGTAATGAAAAGATGTTAAGCACCCATTTGGTCCAAATGTGAAGATTAAAGTTTGCTGCAACAGACCTAGTGGCAAAGCCATCTTATTACTTTAGTAGGAAAGGAGTATATTAGATGATAAAGTTTTTAAGAGAACTCATGTAGGGATAATTAATTTTTTATGGTAGTAAAATGAGAAAATATAAAGTTTTTAAATGTAAATTGAACAAATTTAAAGTTCATATGAGAAGCGAAAGTCTGCCCCCATTCGATCATGAGTGGCTCCGTCTTGAATAGACCTATTGTTTTCTTATTTAACTTAGTATGAAATAACCGAAATCAATGACTTTTTACCGTTTCTCTCACTAGTCATTATTATTAGTATTTCTATTATTAATATTTGAATTTAGAGATGAGAATTCAAATTTAACATTTTATGATGGAGTTATGTATAAAATTATCGTTAGGTTATATCTCAACCATCCCTATCAATCTTAATGCTAGATTTTTTTTTTTCCCACTGATAATAATGATATGATTTGGCATGCACAATAATCATAATTTTGTTAATAGTTGACAATTTCAAATTTGGATCCGAGCTAAACAAAAAGATAGTTGTCTACACTCTAAAAGATTAAAACAATACCCAGCTTTAATTATTTCGTACAAATAGATATGTCGAGTCGAGCATTTCTTATTCTTCTGCTTGTATATATACAAACGAAAGCTTTGAGGGGGAAAAAAAAGAATTTAAAAAAAATTTTAAATTCTTATTTTGGGTCGTTTACACGTTGCTTAATCCATTCTGTTAAAAATATATGGAAAAAAAAAGGAAATTAAGCGCGACCTATGACCTTTTTCTATGTGTTTTAAGAGATATCTTAATAAAAGGTTAACAAGACTAATTTTCTGTTTTTTTTTTCCCTTCTATTTTTAACCAAGATTCTAGTAAAAGAGGTAAGTGGAACAAGTCGAAGTTTGAAGTTCATGAACAAAATCAGAAATTTAAAAATTCAGAAAACAAGGCGAGAAACGGCCCTAAAATTCAAGCACGCAAAAAAAAAAAAAAAAAAAAAAAGTCCCTTCTATCGCAGACTGGTCAAGGGCGCTACAGTTTAGCTGGAAAGCGGTACCAGAATTTGTTGAAAGACTTCCAAAAAGTCTTCTAGTCATTTTACAGAAGTTGTGTTGGGTTGTTAGGTGATGAGCACAAAACTCAAGTGCGCCAAAAAAAAAAAAAAAAAAAAAAAAATACCGTCCCTTCTACCGCAAAGTGGCCAAGGGCGCTACAGTTGGGCTGGAAAGCAGTATCAGCACTTGTTGAAAGACTTCCAAAAAGTCTTCTAGTCATTTTACAGAAGTTGTGTTGGGTTATTAGGTGATGAGCACTCAAAAGTCTTCTAGCCAACCAAAATAGACCGCGTCTTCGCCACTACATGATCACCATTGGACTCCAATTGCAAGACTTTTTAATTAAAGAATTTTGTAGTACAAAATACTTTTATATATTTTTTGTTTTTTTCTGATTTAAGGTAATAGTGGAACTCTATGCTATATATATTTGACAAAAGAGATAGAAGATAAAGAAAGGAGAAATAAAGTATTTTAGTGAGAAAAATAAAAAAGACGGAGGAAGAGTTTCTTTTTGAGTTGTTAATTTGATAGAAGAGAAAAAAGAAAAGAAAATATTTAATTCTATGAATTTTATAATTATATCTTTACATGAATAAAAAGATGAATTGGAAATTGAGGTTAAAATAGTTATTTTATATACTATTATTTTTTTGTTATATTTTCCTTTCTCTCTCTCTCTTTCTCTCTTTCTCTTTTTATATATATATATATATATATATATATATATATATATTTAAATTGGAAGTATTAAAACATGGTAAAACTAAAAAACAAAAAAACAAAAAAGAAAAGAAACTTTTATCTTTTCTTTTTCTAATGCGTGAGTGTTAGGGTTTTTCAATCGTTTTCTTCTCTTGAGGCCAGACAACTTTTGAACTATCTTTGGTTTCCCGGTCCCAGGGATGGATGTGAGAATCATATGGTGAGAATTCTGAAAGAGACGAGCCGGTTAGAGGAAGATTGGCGTTGTGGGAAGGCATAAGCCGGAGAGGTAGACCTGTAGCAGCTCGATTTCGACAACCCAGTTTCTCTTGATGACGTGGATTTTGTTTTTGGCAAGGACTCTTTCTATGTGATTGGTTTTTTTGTTTTTTGGTTTGTAGTTTTGTGTGTAATAATGGTGATGTCTTCGTCATCTTTTATCTAGATGTTGTGTTTCAGCTCATTAATTCTAATAATGGAGGTGGCCTCCCACATTCAGCATTGATTGTTTGCCCACCAGATCTGAGTCTTGACATTGTTTTGGTCCTGCTAGAATTGCTTCTATGCGGACTTAGTGGTGGCTCTAGTGTTACTAAGTCTTGACCCTCTCGATCGATTGGGATATTTCATCGATTGTCGAGGTTTTGAAAGAACCTTACATGTACTTAATTTCAACGTGCCGAGGTATGTACCTATTATTGGGCCTCAATCATACATCTTTCCCTTTAAGCGTTATCAGAATTTATTGATAGATCCATTTTTATTGAAGGATTTTGTCTCATGTAATACGAGGTCATTAGTTATATTTTGTGTCTTTATATCTCCTTCTTAAATTTAATGAAATTCCCGTTTCAAAAAAAAAAAAAAAATTGGTAAAACTTATGGATATATATATATATATATATATAGAAAATCATTTCCCAATTTCCTCTCTATTAAACAACTAGAGATTCCATTTTTTTCCCTCTCTAAAATCCTTTCTCCAACTTTATTCCCCCTCTCTCTAAGAAGGGATAATTAGGGTTGGTGGCCTATATTTATTATCTAATCTAATAAATAGCCCAACTTTCTTTTATTTAGTTAAATGACCTAATATATGCTTTGCTTAATTAATTTTTATTTTTTCCAAATACCTCCCCTCATTCTATATTTCCTCTCCTTGCAACTGAGATCCACCATCAGAGGCGGCACAGCTCGCTGACCAGATCTGTAGCTTGGCTGCATCTAGGAAGAGATCATGGTGGTGGGAGGTGATCATGTCGCGGATCCATCACCAATATCCACCATCGGAGGTGAGGTTGCAAGCTGTGCCGACGCGAGTTCACTGACCAGATCTGTAGCTCGGGGGCACCTAGGAGGAGATCGTGGCGGTGGGAGGCGATCGCATCATGGGTCTCAACCATCACCAATATCCACCATCGGAGGTGTAATCGCAAGCTGCGCCGGCGCGAGTTTCTAGTGACTGCAGTGGCGAGAAGACCTAATAGACATGAGGGGAGAAAGAAAGAGAGAGGGGAGGAGGGAGTAGGGGGGAGCTCGCGGGGGCTATCGTTGGTGTAGGAGAGGGAAAGAGGGGAAGAGAGAGAGTTTTATTCTTTAATTTTTTTTTATGGTAAATCAGTGATTTACTCATAGTTAATCATTAATTGACCAATGGTCAACCAGTGATTAACTACAAAATTTGTGAGTTATATCAGTCAATCATTGATTGACCAATAGTCAATCAGTAATTAACCATAATCAATCAATAATTTACTAATAGTTAATTAGTGATTAACTAATGATCAATCAGTGATTAACTAATTGTCAAAAAAAAAAAAAGGCTTTTAACTAATTTTTAAAAACTTGAGTCATTTATTAAAAACCTTATTAAAAAAGGCCATTTGGCTATAAACCCAATAAATTTAATGAAATTCCTGTTTAAAAAAAAAAGGTAAAACTTATGTGTGTGTATATATATATAGAAAATCCTTTCCCAATTTCCTCTATTAAATAACTAAAGATTCTATTTTTCTCTCTAAAATCCTTTCTTCAACTTTATTCCTCTCTCTCTCCCTCTCCCTCTCCCTCTCTTTCTCTCTCTCTTTCCACTATAGTAAACATACCTAAAAGAGATTTAGTTTTGGAGGTCAGCTAGATATTATTTTTACCCCAAACACTACTATAATTGAAAGTAATTGTTGTTGGGGGGAGAGATTTTCATTGTGAATCAAGATACTTTTTCAGGATTTTTTTTTGGTTGTGTTTTTAAAATCTATTTTCATACAAAATAATATTAAAACTATATATCTTTTTAGTGCAGTATGAGGTCCTATAGCGTGAATTCAATCCATTTAAAGGAGGACCTCTTAGTTCCAATATATATATATATAGAAAACCCTCTTATGTTTGGAGCCTAAGATTTTAGACCCTAAATCTCTTTTTCCCTCCGCTGAACTACCTTGGCAAAAACAATGTTAAAACTAGTTATTCGCAATACTACTAATTAACACAATAAAAATAAAGAATTAGATATAACCTAGATCATACATGAAGATATCTAATTTGATCAGGCAATTTCCCAAAAGAAAAAAAGAAAGGCTAGGAACAGAATCAATGGCTTCGATATGTATTATAGTCTCTTAAAAAGGATTATTAATTACTCCCCTAAAAATATATTTTTTGTACATATATATATATATATTTGTATGTATGGATAATATAGACGCTTATCATAAAGGCATGAATGACTATGCCTGTAGGTTGTGGACCACTGCATTAACATCATGCAGAACTGATTTATGTTGAGAGCCAATCTTCTTGTTTAAAATGTTGCTTTTAATTATACTAGTTGAAAAGTACGGGTTTATTGAGTTTGTTGGATTTTTTTTTTTTTTTTTTTTTTTACAACAAAAATAGACAAGTCAAGTGCTCGAATGAAAAATGATCTATAAAAATAAATGTTTAGATAAATAAAGTTCATTTATAAAAAGAAAAAATTTGATAGGGAAAAATCAGATACTTAATGGGTACATTTTAAAAGGAAAGAGACGTTAATTTAAGGAGTATTCATGAATGCCACGTTTGATAATATGATATTTAAAAAATTTTAAGCAAAAATATTTAAATGAGGATGTATTTAAAAAAACTTATTTTAATAGGGACAAAGTGAGAAAGAAAAAAACATTGGAATGAAAGATATAAAAATATTAATTTTAGAAAAGTGGTAAAAAGTTGAGACCAAAACGGAAAAAAAAAAAAAATTATGTAAAGCTTTAGGGTTAAAAAAAAAAAGATCCTAAAATGAGGGTTTAAAACTTATAAATAGCAGTGGTTCCAGACATAACCTAGCGGTAATATTATACCTGACTTCAATTTAGAGTTCGATTCCTCCCACCCCAAGTTAAAAACATATATATATATATATATAGTAATTTTTTTGACTTGTATAAGATGAATGTCTGCTGTATAATGCAATTTCAACATGATTTTTTCTTCTTGTTATATAGTATTTGCTTTTGAAGAATGTTGCTTAGTGAAATTTAGTCGATTTCTTAAATGAATAACTTATCTGATATAAGATATCCATATCTTGAATGAACTTGGATCAATACCCTCAATTTCACCTCCTTGCTAATGAATAAATTGAAGAATGGATATTTAGTATATCAAGTGATTTTACTCTGTGTTCCAGAGTTTTCTTTCATTAATTTTTCAGTTAGTTCAAGAAGTTTTTTTACACAATAAAAATAGCCATTTGCAAAACTCATGCATGCTCATCTGGCTACCGGAAAAAAAATCACCAACAAATCCAAGAGAAAATCAAATTGCAAATCAGGTACTAATAACAGAATATCCAGTACAAGACGTAGACATCGATGATCGAATAGAATGTGTCGGGCAAGCAAGGCCACGGGTAATACAAACTCAAACATCAATACCAACGATAGAAAACATGAATCCTAAAGCAGGATGATATGCGTTAGGACGTAAGGGATGGATTAATGCTTGCATTGTCTAGACGAAGCAAAACAGCTCCACTGTAATTTGGTCAGCAAAATAAATTGCATAAAAATAAAATAATCAACACGATGATATGGTTATTTAACGTGGCCAAAAACCCTTAAGGGAAAAAACCACGGGTGCTAAGCACACCAGCTCAAATAGAAAGATTTTATTAAACAACGAATTACAGTTACAAGATATTGGAATTATGAGACGACTTCACCAGGTTAATTGAAATTACAAGTGACTTTACTCCACCATTGAACACTTTGAATTTTAAATCTCCTGAAATTCTGGTGCACTGTGACACGTTACAACTGCAGCTCCTGTATCCAAAATTCAAATTGCATATGTTTCTGAAACACAACAATCGTTAGATTTGAACTTTGAAATTAAATCTAAAATTTCAAACAAAATCTAGATGTCAAACATATCTAATTCTTGAACAATATCGACAAAGATCTTGTTCCAAAACCAACTACAAGATCGTAGGATAACTTGAATTTTAAATTCCTGAATATCTGGCAAGCTCTGTGTAGACAATGCGTTTCCAACCGCTGTGTAGACATCGTCTCCTGCACTCTTAATACTCAAAATTCAAATTGCAGATACGTTAGCAACAAAAGCAGATATTGGATATGAAATCTCAAGATTGCGAATTTGAATCTCAAATTCGAATCAACCTTCACTCAAACAACAAACCTCTTGTCTTGTTAATTAGATTTTTCATTTAAACGATCTAACAAGATATATAATTAGTTAATGTCTTAATATTTAACGCCAAAAAAACCAAGGATTTAAAATACCAACAAAACACATTATTACAAGCCATTAAGATCGAAACGCGGAAACAACATATCAAGTTCAGCAGTTTCACATTGCAAAATATTGTAAAGAAACCAGCAACAAGTAAAGACAAGTCCATTACGGTATTGTACTCTGAAACACAAAGCTCTCCACTGCATAAAACATAGCCATCACTCAGATGGAAGTTCTGCTCCTAACAACAAGAATTACTCGTTAAACATCGCCACGTTGAATAAGCAACAGAATATGAAAATAAGCAAAACAATAAAATAAACAAACAACCATTTTCTAAAACTTTTGAGGGAGAGAGAGATAGAGTATTTACCGATTAGCTTCTGATGATCCTCAATAGTTTGGCCTTGCGCACTGCTACAGTCACGTAAAGCCAATCTCCTGCATTGTTCAACGCCTTGAAGTATCTGTATCTCCATGATTTGACGAAGATTAATGTCAAACAGACTCCCCAAAATGCGACTATAAACCCAGCTGCTGCACTGATAAAGAATCCTTTGGATATGAATGCATCTTGATCTTCTTGGGAAGCTTTACCAATAGTTGGATTTTCTTCGCCAGGACATTTGGGAAGTGGATCTCCACAAAGTTCAGGATTTCCCATATAGGCAGCAGCATCACGGGCTTGGAGTTGGGTGCCTGTTGGAATTTTACCTGACAAACTATTGTTTGACAAGTCTAATGTGTTGAGACGGTCTATCTGAGAGAGACTTGAAGGTATTCGACCAGAAAGATGGTTCTTGGATAAATCAAGAACATCTAATGACTCTAACCGACCAATCTCTTGTGGGATTTGCCCACTCAAATTGTTTCTTGACAAGTTCAAAGAGACCAATGCAACAAGTTCAGTGATTTCTCTTGGAATTTCGCCCATCAACTTATTACTCGACAAATCCATGTTCTTAAGTAAGAACAAATTTTTGAATTCATTTACTTGTCCTTTCCATACTTCAGATAGCTCGTCAAAGTAGTAATCGTGAAGTATACCCTCAGCATGAATTGTGCTCCCACTTTCTTTCATTGCACTAAGATTACCAAGACAGGTTGGAATACCGCTTGAGAGATTGTTTGAAGATAAGTCCAGCACTTGAAGATCTTCTAAACCACAGAAGTGCAGAGGTATACTCCCATTGAAGTAATTGGATCGTAGACTGAGAATTGCAATCTGCTTCATACTTTTCCCAATCCATGCTGGTATTGGCCCCACTAAATTATTTTTCGCCACATCCAAAACAATCAATTTTCTCAACTTTTTCAAGGATGAAGGCAGTTCCCCAATCAAACTGTTATTGCCCAAATGCAATGACTCGATCTTAGTTAAGGAGCCAATAGAGACAGGAATTCTGCCGGATAGCTTATTATTTGCCAAAAGAAGAAATTTCAACCCCTTCATATATGACCAACAGTCAGGAAGTTCCCCTGACAATTGGTTATATGAAATATCAAGAAAGATTAATGGCAGGAACTTTGTAACATTACATAGGGAATGTAGATCTGATAATCGATTATTTGAAAGATTTAGTGCACCCACTTCAAATAAAACAAGTGGGATCGAGCCTTCTAACAGATTTGAGCTCAAATCTACGTCGAGGTTTAACATCGACTTTGAAACATTGCGCCCTCCACTTTGCTTATCATCACAAATTGCTCTCCTAATTTCATTATTGGATAGATCGATTCTCATCCATTTATCAGGAAAATTCCAAAATGTATTGGGAATACAACCTGAAATTTTTGAATTGGGCATTTCAATGACGTCAAGATCCTTTTGAGTTTGTATCCATTTTGGAAAATGACCCAACACGCAAGATCCAACGAGAATAGACCACAGTTGAAAGGGAGGATTCCAATCAGGACTCATGTTTAGAACCAATCTGGGATTATAAGATAAGTTCAAAACACGTAGTTCGAAGAGCTTTGAGAAATGAGCTTCAGACATCACACCTTCGAAAAAGTTTGCAGAAATATCTAATTCCGACAACTGGGATAATTGACCAATGCTTTTGGATACATTTCCACGTAGTTGAGTTGAGGAAAGCCGTAGCACTTGCAAAGATGGCATTAGCGTAAAATTAGGCATTGGTCCGCTGATTGGACTCGAATCTAAATCCAAATGCTCCAGAGAGATCCAACTGATGAATTTTGAGATTTCAACGTGAAGATTATAAATATGACTTAGATCGAGGTGTTCAAGAGTAGTCATATTTCCAAAAGCTTCCGGAATGGATCCTTCCAGTGGGTTTCCACCCAGATTAATAAATGTGATGGCAGTCATATTTCCAAAAGATGTTGGAATGAGCCCTTCTAAATGATTGCGGCCAAGATCAAGATGCGTTAGAGAAGTCATATTTCCAAAAATTTCTGGAATGAAACCCTCTAAATGGTTGGAGCAAAGATCAAGATACGTAAGGGAAGCCATATTCCTGAAAGATTCTGGAATGGAACCTTCTAAATTATTCTCCCTAAGATCAAGATGCACTAGGGCAGACAGATTTCCAAAAGATTCTGGAATAGAACCTTCTAGATTATTTTCGCCAAGATCAAGATGTTCAAGGGCAGACAGATTTCCAAAATATTCTGGAACAGAACCTTCTAGATGATTGAAGTGAAGACGAAGGTGTGCAAGGGCAATCATATTCTCAAAAGATTCTGGAATGGAACCTTCTAGTTGATTGTCACCAAGATCAAGGTGTTCAAGGGCAATCATATTCCCAAAATAATCTGGAATGGAACCTTCTAGATTATTGTAGGCAAGATCAAGATGTGTAAGGGCAGACATATTACCAAAAGCTTTTGGAATGGAACCTTTCAAATTGCAACGGTGGATATCAAGATAAACAAGGCTATAGTTGTAGTTGAACAACCATCGGAATATAGAATCTGAGACTCTGACATTAGAAGAAAGATCAAGAATGGCAAGAACTTTTGAAGAGTTAAGGAGGAGAGGTGGAAGAACAACATCCGGAAGACGGCAAGCATGCAACTTTAGATTTGTCAAATGAGGAAGGTTGTTAACTACATGCACCCAGTCATTAGCCATTGTCATGTCTATGTGACTCAGGTTAAGTAGTTGTAAAGAAGGAAGATGAGAAACCCATTTCATTCTAATTATGCTTGCATAATTGTAACTAAGATCGAGAGACTGCAAGCTGGAAAGGTTTCCGAGTTGCGGAGGAACTTCTCCACTTAGTAGAGTTTGAGAAAGATTGAGGTAATTTAATTTGGTGAGAGTACCAATGAAACTTGGGATGGAGTTTCCATAAAAATTAATGGTACTAAGGTCCAAAAATTCCAAATACTGCAAATCAGCCAGCGAAGAACTGAAATTACCTCTTATAGGAGAGTCATTATGTCCGCCAAAAGTTGAGGGAGAAAGATCAAGCCCGATGACGTGACCTGATAGGTTGTCGCACCGGATTCCAATCCATTCGCAGCACTCTCTTCTTTCTTCTTCTTTTCCCCAAGACGAAAGAACACCGCCCTCGAGCTCGTAAAAATCCTCTTTTATCCTTAGTAGCGCCTGTCTCTCTTCTTCTTTGCACCTTATTCTTGGCTCTCCACCTCCTGAAGTCGCTCCCAAGGCACCTGATGAGAAGTAAATTAAAAGCGCAACAAGAACGATAAGAATGTGAAGGGATGATCTGCTCATCGTGGCGATAATGGACACCGATGATCAGAACAGAAGAGAAGATATGTGGTTTAAGGTGTTATTCCTTTAAACTCGAAGAATATATATAGTACTATATCCAAGGATTCGTTATTTTTTGTTTGTTTTTTCTCTTGTTCACATTGACATAATGCAAAAGTGGGGACATGCTCAGACCGACGAGTCTTTAAGTCAGTCATCTTGACACGAAGTTTTCTTAGCCAACCCCAATATGCACTCATATTTAGAGAGCTATATAGATATTATTTGGTAAGTAGAGTGCTCATTTTTTCAGTCTTGTGGACAAAGAGAGCTGCGTATCTTTAACGCTATTATAGCTAAGAAAATCAGGTACTTCGTCAGAGTTTCTAAAGTTGAGGCCACATTTTTCAAAGTACAGGAAGATTATTATTTACTTTTAGGTGAGAAAAAATTTTCTATTATCACCTACTCTACTGCGTCTTGAGTATGATTTGAAAAAACGTAGGAAATAGGTGGGGAAATGACTAAACATTGATTGACTTGGTGGTTGTAATATAGAATACCAGTAGTTTTATATCTGACTCTAGCATAAGGTGTAGGGTTCAAATCCTCCACTTTTAAGTTAAAAAAAACATTTATTTGACTAATTGACATAAATAACTAAGATAAAAGCATCTGAGTGATACAAATTTAAAAACCACTGTACTATTATGACATAAAATTTTGACATTACATTAATATGATATAAAATAAAATTAAAATTTATGTCATATTAGTCAAGATTGTGTCAGATTAGTTAATGAATAAAAAAAAAAGTGACTATCTTATTATCCATATCAATCAATGTCCAAATCTAATAAATTAGCCTATCAATTATTTTGATGGCCACTAGTCTTTTTTTTTTTTCGTTAATTTAAAAAAAAAATCTGATTTAGTAAAGGTGAGGGACAAGAAAAGAAAACCACAGGCAGGATATGAAAATTTTGCTAGGTTGAATAGAGCAGCATATTCCACAATTTGAGGTATCAACCAATCTTGCATCAATTTCCAACTTAAAGTAGACTTTTGAGATTAAGCTTATGTTTGGAACATAAGTTTAAAATGAAATTTTGAGGTTGTAATTGGTTAACTTTTTAAAAATTAGTTATAATTTTAATTGACTTTTTTAAAAAATAAAATATATATGATATGAAAAATTTAAGTTTAAACCTAAATTCCAAACAAATCCTAAGGTATAGGGTTATGAACATGTAATTATAAAAATAAAAAATAGATGTTGACTCATTCGAAAGAGCCTTATAGTTCATTCGAAAAATTATTCTAAGGCTTTTCAATAGCAGAAATATGTCAAAATAATTCATGCACACCTCAAGTTTTCATGATAGGTTCTTAATTAGGAAATTTTACAAACCAATCCCTCCAAGTATAAGGACACACTCATCGGCTAACCACAAAAGAAACCTGACACATACTATAACCATTACCCTTAAGCCCACAAAATGAGATTTGTAGACGTGAATGGAGTAACCAAAACATGAAAGAAAATGATTTGCAAAATGATTTGTTATATCATGAAACAAAGTTTCATGATGTATTATGAAACTAAAAAGTAACTTGTTAAGAGTAAAATAATAGGGATAAAGTAGTCATTTTAGTTTGCAAAATCTACAGAATTTATTTACTTGGCAAATTTATGATATTCATGATAAAACTTTTCATGATGTTTATCATTACTCAATCTCATCTAGATATGCTGGCATTTTATTAGTTAAAACACTTTTTTTTTTATTAAGGAAAACCAGGATCCATAGATAAATGCTAACTTAACTTAAGATTAGTAGGCTATGAGTAGGAATAGATTATATAGGATTTTATTTTCTAAATACACACAACTATCCTAATAGCCTGAAAAGCACTATGATTATATTCTACGTAATTGTTATTGGCTATGAACTCTATCAATAATGTTTTTTATTGAAAAAAAATTGTTTAATTTCTTTAAGAAAAGAAAAACAGAAATCTAATAGGAAAATGAGTCCTTGTCGAAATGAACGATAATATATAGTTACGGTCCCATTTAATATCATTTTGATTATTACTTTTTTTTTACACATTTTTCAATAAAATTATTTTTAAAAACAATTCCGAAATGTTGTTTGTTTCGCACTAAATCAGAAAAAAGAAATGAAAACAAAAAATCATTTTCATATTTTGTTAATAAGGAATGTAAAAATGAAATAAATTTGTTTTTCCAATTTCTGTTTTCATGTTTTAGGACTTACATATTCAATAAATATTTTCAGAAACATATACCCAAACTTAATTTTTACTTTTTCTTATATTTAAATCAATCTCTATAAAAACACAGCAAAAATAAATAAATAAATAATCTTAACACACCATTCAAAGCCATTCTCATTTTTATTTCATACAAAAACAAAATATTCCGAAAATGCTCCTATACATCCTACTTACGAATATTAGAAACATATTTAGCACTAGGTAATATGAAAGAATTTTGGGAATTCCAATCCACTCGCAACACTCTCTTTTCTCTTCCTCTTCTCCCCAAGATGAAAGAAGACGGTCTTCGAGTTCTTGAAAGATCATCCTTAATCTTTAGGAGTGCTTGTATATATAAAAATTAATAAGAAAAAAAATAAAAGTAAAAAGAGAAAAAGGAGAACACAATGATATTTAACGTGAATATGCTTATGTCTACAGACTAAAAATAAAAAATTAATTAGTGATGAGCATTATGAATAGATTCCTATATAAATACAAGTTACAATATACAAAATTGGATAAGTTGTCTAATATTTACAAATCATCTAAAATCAAGAAATATCTTAAATTACAATAAATAAAAAGAAATCAAAAGTTCTTAAAAAGATAATTACAAACAAAAATAATAACTTTCGTTAACTTTAATACTAACTTTCCTAATAGCTTGTCTATCAGCTTTATTGTACCTGATTTTTGGCTCTTCAACTTATTAGACCCCATGGAACATATCAAGTAAGCTAGCCAATGGCTCTTCAACTTATTAGTCTTGCGGACAAAAGAGAGCTGCGTATCTTTAACGCTACTATAGCCAAGAAAATCAGGTACTGCAGAGTTTCTACAGTTGAGGCCACATATTCAAAGTCCAATAATATTATAAGTTTATTTTATGTGAGAAAAATCTAATATCACCAACCTACTGCATCTTGAGTATGATTTGAAAAAAAGTAGGAGTACGTAAGGGAAATAACTATTGATTGACTTGGTGGTTTGCAACATATAGTTTGCTGGTAATCCCAAGTCTGACTGCAGTATAAGGTATAGAGAAGAAAAAATATAATAAACTAACTGATTATATCTATCAATGTCCAAATCTAATTGATTAGCTTATCAACTAATTTAATCGCCATTATTATTCATTTATTTTTGGTTTCAAGACCTGATTAACTGAAGATGAGAGGGGGGGGGGGGGGGGGGGGTGTGGTGGAGAAAAAAAAAAAAAAAAAAAAAAAACCCAGATAGGAGATGGAAATTTTCCTACGTCGAATAGAGCAATATATTTCACAATTTGAGGTATCAGACAATCTTGCAATAATATGCAACTCAACGTAGACTTGTTTTACAATGATTACGGTATTAAGAATTATAAAATATAGATGTAGCCTTGTTTGAGACAGCCTTAGTTCATTCGAAAAAATTAATCTAAGGTCCTGATTGGCTTCCAAGTTTAACTCAAGTTAAACTGTACTTTTTTTTGTCTTTTTCTGAAAAAGTTTTTTATCTTTTCTGAAATTTTTTTTTTGTCTTTTCTAAAAAGTCAACACAAATTACTATTGAAATTTAAAAATCTTAACTCAAACTCATTCACCAAACACCCCATAAGCCTCTCAATAGTAGAAATATGTCAAAATAATTCATCCACACCTCATGTTTTCATGATAGGCAGTTAATTAGGAAATTTTACAAACTAGTCCCTCCAAAAAAGGACACACTCATCGGCTCACCACAAAAGAAACCTGACACATACTGCACCCATTACCCTTAATTAAGCCCACAAAATGAGATATATGTAGACGTGAATGGAGTAACCAAAACATGATCTAAACCAACCACTTTGACTAAGTCAAACCTAATAATAATAATAAATAATAATCATAATAATAATCTAAAATGGATATTACAAAATCCTAAACTATTCAACCTATTGATTCAATAAGGATGTACACTAAAAAATAAAATTTTTAAAAAGACTTATTTATTTAATTTTTAATAGAGGTAAAATAAAAAATCTATATAGTTTTTAAACGTAAAATTGAGAGGGAAAAAAAAAAGTTCAGTGGGACATAAGTCCCCACTCATGAGTGGTTCCATCCCTGCTGGTAGCGATTAGCAACCAATTTACCATGAGTTAGATAGAGTCAATTCTCTTGATCCAATTTGGTTGTGCGATTAATTCAAGAATTTACAATGCATATTAATGGACAGATTGAGATCAATGTGGATTTCAAAAAATAGTCCACTACTATTTTTGCGCTCTCTTAAACCCTTTATCAATTTTATTATCCTTGTGATATCTCCATCCAACTATACACAATTTTTCTGTCTTTTATTTTCACAATAAACTTATAATTTGTTGGAATGAATTGTTCTGTCTATTAAAGGTTCTCTAGTTCTATGGGCCATGAAAGTGACTTCGAACTACATTTTCTTCTTTCGTGAATTTTCGTAGAGAACTTCATATCGATCCCATCACAAGATCACATCAAAGTGGCTGCCTTATTTTTCACCCATTTTTTTTGACCCATTTTGACTGAGAAATTATAAATTTCCAACCAAATGGTTAGAAAATTACTTAAGACTGTTTTGGGTCCAGTACTTGCACCATCAGTGGGGTGGTGCATAACTGATTTTTTTCCCCCCCAAAGAAAATTGAGGTATATATAAATACGAAAATTTCAAAGTTTAATAAGCAAACGAAGTAGAATTTTTCTAAAAAAATAAAGGGTTACATCTGCTTCCACTTAATTATACGTGGCTTCATCAATATTGGACGGCGTTTCTATGGGAGGTTGTTAGTTCAACCCCATTTTGCTCCATCCAGTGATTCAATTTGTTAATTTATTTAATCACAATTATAATGCCGTGATTGACGCTTCTTAATTAATTACTACCATGGTTTCGTCGTGGGGTGTGGGGGTGGGATTAATTTCTTTGTTACATGACATGTGCTTTGTTCCTACCCACTGACAGCATAATAATTTAATTGTATTTGTTTTTTGTTTTTTGTTTTTTGTTTTGTTATAGAGGTATTGCTATATTGGTATCTCTCATCATTTACATGTATACAACAAAATGTAAATGCAGGCATTCCTCGTCGTGTTTGGCCTATATTACATTTTCTTGTAGCTTATGAGTGATGAGGTGCTAAGAAGGTGCCTATCTAATTAGGATGCTTCGATGTATCAATTAATTTTTGTCCTTAATATATAAAGTAGGTTATGAGTAAGAATTGATTATATCTAATTTCATTTTCTAAATACACACAGCTATCCGAAATACCCTACAGAAGCTCTAAATTTAAAATCTATCTAATTGTTATTGACTATGAACTATATCGTTAATGTTTTCTATTAAAAAATGTTTAACTTCTTTTAAGATAAAGAAAACAGAAAACTAATAGGAAAATTTGTTGAATTAATGAACATTAATATAGAGTTAAAAACTTTTTTTTAACACTCTTCGATGAAGTTATGTTCAAAAACGATTCCAAAATAACGTTTGTTTTGTATGAAGTCAAAAAAAGAAACAAAATATCATAATCATTTTCATATATTATTAAAGAATGAGAAAATTAAATTAAATTGTTTTTTCATTTCCGTTTTCATTTTATAAGATTTATATATTCGAAAAATATTTTTAGAAACATACCAAAACTCAATTTAGTTTTTCTTATATTCAAACTAGTCTCTCTAAAAACATAATCAAATATAATTTCAAAAAAAATATCTTATAATATTATGCAACTTTAGTCCATGAACTTTTTTTCATAGTTGGAATGCTTCTAAATTATTAAAATATTACTATTATAGTCATTTTCATTATTTTTTTGTTAAACTTCAAAGACCAAAATTACACAAAATTAAAAATTCAGGGATCAACCAACAATTTACCCTTTTCAAAAACTGTCTCATTTCTATTTTATCACCAAAACAAAATCATTTCCAAATTGCTTCAATACATTTTATATTTACAAATATTTTAATACATTTTGCATTCGATTACCTCATTAAAATTGAAGTAATTTTATTACGATCTTACTTGAGGGATTGACGAAAAGAGATTCTCTCATCTTGCCTCGTACATCCTCTTTAAGTTTTGTTGTCCTTCCACGTCGTCGGTATTCTTGTCGTTTATGTTCAAGGTGTTTTCAGATTTTGACTTGTCCTTCTCCAATTCTTGTCGTTTCCATGTCTGTGTTGTTTTTCGATTTTGTTGTCGTTTTTCCAGTTCTTGTTGTTTTCGCTCTCACCATCGTTTTAACCATGTCAACGTTTCTGTCTTTTTTCAGGTGCCCTTTTACTTGTTTTCATTCATTTTCTAGTTCCTGTCGTTTTGTTTTCATTGTTGTCTTCGGGTTGATGTAGTTTCTATCAGTTTTGTCCTTCCTGTTCTTTGATTTTGACGTCGTTATTACTATTATTTATTATTTCTATGCTCTTGTCGCTTTCCAGCTGGTGTTGTCGCTATATATATATATATATATATATATATATATTTCCCCCTGTTTAGATTTGTGGTCATTCTATATTTCATGTTGCTTTCTTTTAATGGTTTGAACGTTGTGTCGTTTTTATTGTTTTGTTTCCTTCTAAGTTCTATGTCGTTTCTTTTCATCTCATTTTCTTGTTCTTGTCGTTTTCATCTCATTTTCTTGTTCTTAATTGATGTTATTTTACGGATGATTTGTCCTTTTCTAGTCTTCTTATTTAAATTTTCTCTAGTTTTCAACTTTGTCAGTCCCTTTTTTTTTTTTTTTTTTTCCTGTTTTTGTTGCTGTTTAATACTTGTCAATCTTAAGCTCTTCTTGATTCTCTTTTGTTGCCTTGTTTAAATTTTTATTTTTTTAAGATGTCGGCAGTATGTTTTTGTTTTTCTTCTTGCTGTCGTTTCCATGCTTTTTTTAAGCCTGTTTTTATTGTCATTATCACTTCCTATCATTGATCATGGTCGTTTTTAAGCTCTTTCCATTTCGTATTACAGTCGTTTTTAGTTTTGTTGCCGTTTGCATTTACTTCCTTTTATACGGTTGTACTTCATGAGCTACTTTGTTTCCCTAACGAGACACAAAGTGGCAATTACCACTCTCAACAACAACCAACAAATTTGCTTTATCTTGAATGAGCAGTCCTTCTGCAGCAATATATATATATATATATATATATATATATATAAATACACACACAAACACACACACACATATGTATAATCTTTGGAAAAGACATCAGCTACACCTGCTACGAACTTTTTTGTTATGCATTGTTGTGTTTCTTCATACCAGATAAAAGAAGCCCCGAATCGATGCAGAACCATAAATTGGTTATTTTTAAATGAGTCATGGCGGGCATTAAGGACATAGCTGGGTACCTAGAGACAAGGAAGGGCATAATAGGCGACGAAATATTAGTCAATTAAAATAAAAATAAATAAAATAAAATAAAAGAGAAGAAAAGAGAGGCAATATTTTATATTTTTATTCAAGTCGTGCTTTTTTTTGGGACAATTTTAGCTTGAACAGAAAACTCTGTTGTATCAATACTGCTACTTTAGCATTTGAACTGATTTTAACTGCATGCTCATCTTGCTGCCAAAAATAATAAACCAAAAATCCATGTAAATATCAGGCGGCACACGACAAAGTCAAGCAACAACAACAACAACAGAGAGGACATAATTGCTAAAGCGGGTAACAAACCTACATTATTCGAATCCGTTGGCCCTCACAACGAAAGATGGAAGAAACATAAAAAGTTCAACCACTTTACATTTCAAAGTATTATAAAGAATCCATGATCGACAACTAGGACGAGACCATTGCAGTATAGTCCTAAGGAAATACAAATTATTGCTTGATGAAAATTGCCAATGCATCACTCTGAAGTAGAAAGCTCTCCACAGCATAAGACGTAGACTTCACTTGAACGGAAGCTATGATTCTCGATGATACATCAGGCTCCTAACAATAACAGTAATCAGGAATAGGTTGCATAAGAATCTAAAATACGAAATTAAGCACAATAATAACAGCACATATGTACAAGCTTTTCTATGACTTTTGAGAGAGTATTTACCGATTAGCCTTTGATCATCCTCAGTAGTTTGGCCTTGTTCACTGCTACAGTTACATAAATCCAATCTCCGGCATTGTTCAACAACCTGAAATATCCGTATCTCCAGTACTTGTTGAAGATTAATGTCGCACAAACTCCCCAAAATCCAACCACAAATCCGATTGATGTGCTAATGTAAAATTCTTTGGTTATGAACTCATCGTCTTCTTTTCCATCATGAGCATCTTCAGTTTCTCCGGAAGTAGTTGGTTCTTCGTCACCTGGGCATTTCTTCGGAAGTGGGGCTCCACAAAGTTCAGGATTGCCCATATATGCAGTGGCATCTCGGGTTTGGAGTTGAGTACCGGTTGGAATCTTGCCAGACAAATTGTTGCTCGACAAGTCTAATGTATTCAGACGATCTATTTGAGACCGACTTGATGGAATCATCCCAAAAAGGTGGTTCCTTGATAGATCTAGAGCGTCTAAAGCTTTCAGTTGCCCGATCTCTGAGGGGATTTGACCACTTAGATTGTTTCTTGACAAGTTTAGAGAAACCAATCCATTGAGTTCAGTAATTTCTCTCGGAATTTCTCCCATCAACTTATTGCTGGACAAATCGATGTTCTTCAGAAGTTCCAGATTTATGAATTCATTTTCTTCCCCCTTCCAAACTAAGAGCACTTTGACAATGTAGTAACGGAGCGGAAACTTGGAAAAAATGGAAAAGCTATAGCGATAAGGATACTTGATGGTAGAAGACTTGCTCCCGATATCTTTCAATGCTTTCATACTACCAAGACAACTCGGAATTCTGCTCGAGAGATTGTTTGAAGAAAAGTCCAAGAATTGAAGATTTTCCAAGTGACAGAGTTGGGACGGTATACTGCCATAGAAGTTGTTGGATCGTAGACTAAGAATAACAAGATCTTTTAGAACATTCCCGATCCATGCAGGTATCGGCCCCAAAAGCTCATTGTTTCCGACATCCAAAACCATCAACTTCGTACAATTTCTCAAAGATGAAGGAAATTCTGCACTCAAATAGTTGTTAGCCAAATGCAGTGTCTGAACCCGAGTTAAGAAGCCAAAAGAGCTAGGAATTTTCCCTTTTAACCTATTACCCGCCAAACTAAGAACTCGCAAGTTCTTCATATTTGACCAACAATCAGGAATCTCCCCTGACAATTGATTATACGAAATATCAAGAAAGGTCAAGGTCAAGGAGGCAGTAATAGCATTGCATAGGGATTTTAGCTCCGAAAATTTGTTCCCGAAAAGATTTAGCCTAGTCCCTTTAAGTAAAAAAAGTGGTATCGAGCCTTCTAACTGATTTGAACTCAAATCTATCTCGGGGGAAGTTGACCACATCACTGCTGGAAATTGAACATGCCTTCCCTTTACTTTTCTCTTATCAGCAATTGACCCCGTAATGTTGTTCCCGGACAAGTCGAGGATAAACAAGGAACTAGAAAGCTTCCAAAATCTATTGGGAATAGAATCTGAAATTCCAGAATTCGACATATTTAGCTCCATATAGTCTTTCTGACTTAGAAGCCATTTTGGAAAATAAGGACCCAATTTGCAAGATTCAAGATATATAGACGCCAATTGAAAGGGAGGGATCCAATGAGAACGGATATTAAAACCCAACTGCGAGTTAGAAGACAAATCCAAATACCGTAGTTTGAAGAGCTTCAAAAAATGAGTTTCAGACATCACAGCTTTGATAGAGTTTTCCGAAATATCCAAAATCTCCAAGCTTGGCAAGCGACCAATGCTCTCAGATAGTCCGTCTAGCCGATTTGAGCCAAGCCACAACTCAACCAAAGACGGACATAGTGTGAAGTTAGGCAAGGGTCCCGTGACTTGGTTCCACCTCAAATCCAGTATCTCCTAAGGGAAATGGGAACATTTAGGCGATGATTTAGCAAGAACGAGCTGTCCACTAAGATTATTTTCATGTGTTCGAAAGCGTCTTAGCGTACATATTTCCCAAATGGATTTTGGAATTTCACCTTCTAGCGTGTTATTGTTGAGGTTAAGGTATTTGAGGCGTGTCATATTTCCTAAAGCTTCTGGGATGGATCCTCTAGGCGATTGTTTGCAAGGGAAAGATATTCAAGGGCAACCATATTTCCAAAGGATTTTGGAATGGACCCTTCTAAATGATTGGAGCTAAGATCAAGACATGTTATGGCAGTCAGATTTCCGAGAGATTGAGGAATAGAACCTTCTAATTCATTGCCGGCAAGAACAACATATGTAAGGGAAGCCATATTCCCTAAAGATTTTGGAATGAAACCTTCAATGGAATCGTAGCTAAGATCAAGATATTCAAGAGCAGCCATACTCTCGAAAGCTTCTGGCAAGGAAGGACTTTTCAAATGGGTGTAGGAGAGGTCGATATGAATGAGGCAATGATTCTATTTGAACAACCAGTGGAATATAGAAGAAGACAAGAAACTTCCAGAAAGATCAAGTGCTGCAAGAACTTTTGAAGAATTAACAAGGGAAAGAGACGGAGGAACTAAATCCGGAAGATTACAAAAGCTTAACCGCAAATTTGTCAAGGAAGGAAGATTGTGGACAATACGCACCCAATCGTCAGCTATGCTGAGATTTGTGGAGCTAAGTTCAAGCACTCGTAACGAAGAAAGACACGAGACCCATTCCAAGTTGCTTATGATAGCATTGCTCCAAGAATCGCCATCACCAAGATCCAGAGACCGCAGCCTGGAAAGGTTTCCGAACTGAGGAGGAATTGCCCCATGCAACGACGTGTACGAGAGATTGAGGTACCTTAATTTACTACGGCTACCAATAAAACTTGGGATGGAATTCCCATGGAAATCAACGCTACTTAGGTCCAAATAAGTCAAATACTTCAAGTCAACAAGCGAAGAACTAAGGTTACCTGTCAGAAGAGTGTATCCATACCCTTCAAAAGTTGACAGAGAGAGATCAAGCATGACGACATGACCAGATTTCTTGGCGCACCGAATTCCAATCCACTCGCAACACTCGCGCTTCTCTTCCTCTTCTCCCCAAGATGAAAGAAGACCATCCTCGAGTTCCTGAAGATCGTCCTTGATCTTTAGGAGTGCTTGTCTATCAGCTTCTTTGCACCTGCTTCCCGACTCCTATGTTAGACCCCATATTGGAGCCTAACAAGAAAGTCAGTGACACTAAAAGTATGAGAATTTGAGGGGCTAATCTGCTCATGATCATGATAATGGATAACTATGATCAGAACAAATCAATGTAATATTATTTAAGAATCACTCCTCTCCCAAGTGTGTATATATAGATAGATTTGTCCAAAACGTCCATCAACCATTTTATCTATTAGTATTAAACAAGTGGCGATGATGTAGGGTCATGATTGCTTGGTTGAATTGTTAAATGGGCTTGGGTAAACTCATCCTAAAAGATAGTTCAAGGATAGAAAGAACCCAATCAATATATATACATCACAGCAGTCAAGTAACTTAACATAATTTAACATTGGGGGACAAATACACAATCTAACATCATCATTCATGCCTCGCATTGACTAAAAGGGTTAAGATTAGAAAATTTAAACTTAGATGGATGTAATTTGGATTTCGAGCAAAGAAAATCTTATATTCCATAATTTAATTTAAACTAAAGTATATAAATTTGAATTATTTACCGATACACATATTTAATTTTGTAGCCATAAACGATATTAATGAAGAGTAAATGTATGTTTTCAAATATGCTAGATGGTAGTGCGCATTAGCTGAGCGTGTCTTTAACTTATTTAGGTGGATAGCCATAATCGTAACTTAGTTGAAGACTACTAGTCATTGTGGAAGATTCGAAGTCTTCTAGCCAATAAAAAAAAAAAAAAAAAAGACTAAATTAATGATTTAGGTGGTTGGATTTAGTTTGAAATGAAATAAAATTTTTAAATCTAAGTTGATTGACTTTTTAAAAATTAATTATAAATTTTTATTAATTTTTTAAAAAAATATAAAAATTAAGATGAAAAAATACAGTTTTGCTGGAACAGGATGCTAGACTAACTAACTCACCCTCCCAGCCCGTCTTCCCCAACTCCGACACCTCCCCGCCGCCGCCGCCTCCTCATCGTCGGAGTAAGATGGGGTCTCGATGGCAGATGGCGCTCCACGATTCGCGGCGGAGGGCCTCGACGGCAACGTGGTGGAGGGGGCCCAATCGGTGAACGCGAGGAAGAAAAAAAACCAGATCCGGCGGTGAGGGGGGGAGGGGGGGCGACAGGCGACGTCACAACTCTCTCACTCCCCACCGGAGGTTGATGCTGTGGCGGAAGAACAAAAACCAGATTCGGCACGATCAGTCGAGCACCCAGAGCCACCCGAGCTCCCACCACCATCCGAGCCTCAGATCCGGACTCACCGACTTTCTTCCTTGACAGATCCGATGCGCTGGCGCCGGGGAGATGGGCCCTCCGCTCTGGAATCGCAATCTCCGACAACCGTCCGGCCCGACGATGTCAAGTGGTGCGCTCGACGTTCGGAGATGGGACCTGGGACTGGGAGGCAGCCAAGTGGCGACCCGTGGCGGAGGGCCGCGTGCGTAGTCTCCGAGCTCGAACTCCGCCGTGTTCTAGCCGCCGTGACATTCGAAGGGATCCCATATTATTCCTCTGCACCGCCGATCTTCCGCCGACCCCATGGGTTTGCCTCCGTCTCGTCGGAGATCCCATATTAAATTTTTTTTTGTTTATATTATTTTGTCGTACCCTTTTCTTCTTGTTGGTGTCATTATGTGATCACTTATGTCCTTTTCGGACTTGGCCAAAATTGTTCAATTGATTCTTAAACTATTATACCTGTGTTGTTTGATTTTTAATTTTTTTTCCCAACTAAAATCACCATGAACTCTTGAAAATGCTGTAATTTGCTTTTTTTTTTTTTGTTGGTTAATTATGGTTAAATTTTGGCCAGTTTCCCTTCAATTAGTGATCGTCTTGCTTCAAGAAGACTAATAGGGTATTTGGTAAATGAGTTGAGTTTGAGTTGAGTTGACTTTTTAAAAAGTAATTATAAACTTTGTTGATTTTTCAGAAAAAAATAAAAATTAAGATGAAAAAATACAGTTTAGTTGGAGTTAAATCTGGATACCAAACGAATCCTAAATTATTCCTAGTGAACCAACATTTCTTTTGTATTAATTACCATTTACGATTAATTTTTTGCCTCTCTTCAACGAGTGACCTTATCGAAAAGGCTAAAATACCCTAAAATAACAACATTCCTTTTTTTTTTTTTAATATAAAAGGATATTCTAGTAATTATATTAATAGGATTAACATGACTAAAGTTAACAAACACTATAAAGAAAATAAAATTATTTCTTTTTATACCATTCAATATGTAAGTGAATATTAAAAAGGGAATCAATGATCATTCATTTTATTCCATTACTTAATATTTCAATCTCATTACATTCATTTACAATTTAATAAACGCACCCTAAATGGGAGAAATAAGAAAAGAGAGAGAGACCCTTTCAATTCTCATTACTTTTCTCATTATATTTATTTACAATTTAATAAACGCACCTTAAATGAGAGAAATAAAAAAGGAGAGAGAGAGACTTTCTTTCAAAGATAAAAAACTCATCTCACTTGTTGTGTATATATATAATATATATTTATCTATGCAAGTGGGCAAAAAGAAAATATATTATTTATATAATGATTATTTTATCAAATTAAAAGATGAAATCATTTTAATAATCTCCCCAACGAAAGAGATTAAAATTAATATGTTTAAGCACACAACATTAATTATCCCAGAATCCTTGGTAATTACAATGCCTTCAGTAGAAGTTCAGATCTTTCGCAAACAACAGTATGAAATTATTTAATTAGTCTTCTTTCGAGCCAACATTATTGAGCAGTTCTTATCCTGGTAGACTTGAGTGGTCAATCACATTGTCTTAGTTTGTTTTTTAATTTAATTTATTTACTTAAAACTGTATAGTTAAGATTATCTTCTCATGATGCGTAACAATTTATGCCGCATATAAAGTTCGTATAATTTCTGTATCATAAATTAGGCGTTGGACTAGATGAAAGTGTCTCAAACCTATTAGTGGCATAAGTCTTTCAACAAGTGCTTTAATTTATTAATTTATTTTTTTAACTTCCAATAAAGTGATGCTCATATGTCCAAACCAGCTCATCATCAGAAGCCATAGTGGCTGCACCTGTCAAAAACCAAATCTTTGACTTTTTTTTTTTTTTTTGAGAAAAAAAAAATGATTAGGATATGTTTTTTATATATGGATTTACAGCTAAATAAATTTTTTTTAAAGAAGTTTTCTATTTAATGGTCGAAATTTTTAAAAATTAATTAAAATATCATTTTTTTAAACGATTAATCAATTGTATTAAATGATTAATTAATGATTGACCGCATAATAGTTAATTATTGATTGATTTGTGATCAATCAGTGATTAACCATAACATAAACTATCAAATTTCATAATCAATCACTGATTAATCAAATCTAAAAAATATCAAACGACTATTTTTCTATAAAAAAAAAAAAGTTAAATTATCTATTAGATTAAGTAATTAAAAAGATCACCTTACTTAATTTTCCTCTTTTATATATATATATATAACTTGATTTGATATGGTCTATGTTTTAGCTACAAATGTACTATTATTTACCAAAAAAAGAAAAAGCTACATATGTACTATTGTGTCTAAAAAGGATATATTTCCTTACAAAAATGTTTTTGTGATTAAATAATGATAAATATCCACCAAATAAATTCAGAAGCAAAAGTTTGTCACTTATTGTAATAGTTACTAATCTAGTTAGAAATTTAAAAGTTTTTAGTTAATTGAATGACAAAATTTTAATTTATTGATAGATATTTCGTTTTAATTTTAAAATAATTTGTGTGGAAATATATATATACTAAGCTAGAACTAATTGTTAAAATAGCTAGAGCTATTTTGTCATTAAGTGTATAGTAACATTTCAGCCTTAAAAAAACTAGTTATTGTCTTTTCTTGCATGGACGCATCGTAAGTTAAAGAGTTATCTTTTTAATAATTTATTTGCTTCATTTATAGATTTAATCTGGATCATTATCAAATAATAAGAAAAAAAATATTTTTATATATAATCTGAATTGTCGATCCGTGCTGAAGCCTCATTAATGTGCCCTCAGTCAATTTTTGAGATTCTAATTTTTACCCCTATTTTTTTAACAGTTCTAATTATTCCCTATTTTGTAAGAATATTTTTAACTGTCCCCCACTCATAAATTTATAGTATGTCGTTCTGCTCCAATTTTACAAGAATAATTATAAATGTATCCCAACTCAATAATTAAATATTTAATTCCATCTCAGTTGCGTGGAAGAAACTCTATTCTGGCAATAATAAAGTGTCTGTGTGTGTCTTTTACGCCAACGCAATCATCGCTCTCGTCGGCCAAAGAAACGAAAAACAGGCCACGCATTTTCTAGTCATCAGTCAATGTTTGTTGAAGAGGTCAATTCATGTGGAGACTCAAAGTCTTCTTGCATGAAAACATCTAAGATATTACGTGTTAATTAGTTTCCACCATTAATGCTCCAGTCTTATATTGACCTTAATTTTGAAAAGTCTTCATTCATAAAAAAAAAAAAAAAAAAATGAAAGTTTTCCACGGTTTTTACTTCTTTGTCAAGGAAGAAAAAGGAAAAAAGAAAAGAAAAAAGTATTTTGATACGATTATGTTAAAGTTTCTACAAAAGTATTTTTCATGCGATTTATTCTAATTTGAATTGTAGAAAGTTTTGTGAGGCAACCTCTATTTTTCATGTTACATTAATAATTTTTTATTTTAGAAACATTGTTAGGTTGGTATCAAAGTTTATATATTTTTATAATTTTGATCTTTGTTTTTTTTTTTTTTCATAATTGAAATGACCCTAAATTATTAAAAATATTATTATATAATAGTTCTACCCTAATAGATCAATGGCTGTGGAGATTCAAAGTCTTCTTGACATGAAAACATATAAGATTTTACGTGTTAATTAGTTTCCACCATTAATGCTCAAGTCTTTTATTGACCTGGAAGAAAAAAAAAAAAAAAAGAAAAGAAAAGTTTCCACTGTTTTTAGTCAAAGAAGAAAAAGGAAGAAATAAAAAAGTTTTTGATATGATTAGAAGTTAAAGTTTCTACAAAAGTATTTTTCATGCCATTTATTCTACTTTGAATTGTAGAAAGTATTGTGGGCAACCTCTATTCTTCATGTTACAGTAATAATAATTTTTTTTTTTTTTAGAAAAATTGTTAGGTTGGTATCAAAATTAAAATTTTTGTATTTATACAATTGTGATCTTTTTTTTTTTTTTTTCATAATTGAAATGACCTTATATTGTTAAAAACATTGCTACTACCCTAATAGATCAATGGATGTGGATATTCAAAGTCTTCTTGACATGAAAACATATAAGATTTTACGTGTTAATTAGTCTACACCATTAATGCTCAAGTCTTCTATTGACCTAAAAAAATAATAATAATAAGAAAGAAAGAAAAGTCTTCCACTGTTTTTAGTCAAAGAAGAAAAAGGAAAAAATAAAAAAGTTTTTGATACGATTATAAGTTAAAGTTTCAGCAAAAGTATTTTTAATGCGATTTATTTTATTTTGAGTCGTAGAATGTATTGTGAGGCAACCTCGATTGTTACATTAATATTTATTTTTTTTAAGAAAAATTTTTAAGTTGGTACCTAAATTTTTAAATTTATATATTTTTTATCTCTGTTTTTTTTTTTCATAATTAAAATGATCATAAATTATTAAAAACGTTATTACAGTAGTCATTTTCGTTAATTTATAAATGGAATCCATTTTTTAACATCATTTTTTGACCAAATGATTAACGGATTCTATCAACGATTTAATGGAAAGAATTAGTGCAACAATACTTTAATAGTTTAGGGACACTTCAACTACAAAATATATATATATATATCAGGAAACTGTTAGATGTGAAACTATCTCACAATACTATTGGGCTGTGATGATGTTAATATGTGCATTAGACACGTTGTCTATTTGAGTTAGTTTTTAGGATGTGTTATAATCAAATCCAGCTAATATGGTGTTAGAGTCATATTTTACAGATGATGATAGGTTTGGATCTTATCCCATTTGCCTGACATGTTAGGTGTGAGAAATGGTGTTAAATTATAAATTTGTCTCATGTTAATAAATTTGTGATTATTGTGATGTTAATATGTGGACTTAATACCGTATATCTTCGAGCTAACTTTTGGGATCATGCGTTGGGCAATCTAATTTACGTCCATATTCTTTCTGTTGGAAATAATTTACGTCCAGTTTGAGTTTTGTGTAAATTTTAACTATTCTAAAGGAGCAGGTTCACCTCTGCACTCTTCACCAGCGGTCGTCTAATTAAAACGGTGGGCTTGGGTTGTCGTTTTTTAGACTCTATTTTCTCTTTGTTTTCGTGCATAATTTTCATTGCGATAATGGAGAAGACTTCGGCTTCGTTTGCTTCACCAACTCAAACTCAAAATTTTCATCTCAGTTTTTGTCTTTTTCTGAAAAAGTTTTTTGTCTTTTCTAAAAAGTTTTTTGTCTTTTCTGAAAAGTCAACAAAAATTACTATTTAAACTTAAAATTTCCAACTCAAATCGTTTTACCAAACGGACCCTTCAATTTTCAATTCCTTTTTTTTTTCCCTTCTATATTTTAGCTATTATTTGTTGACAAATAAGATTAAAGTAATGTGGTTCAGTGGAAGACTTTTGGCTTTCATTGCACTATATTTATCCCAGATTATTTGATATACATATCTGTTTTAAAAGGAGATGTTCAATATTTTTCTTAGCTGTGCAAACAATTGTTGTTTCTCTAAATAATTTCAATTAACTTCAAATTGCTATGTCATTAATTAAATAAAATATCTTGATGCTACTTGTATGCATATATATATATATATATATATTATGATTCGTGAACGAGTTAACTTAACAGATGAAAAGAGAGGTAAGAGTCCAGATATCGACCGGTCATTAAGCCCCATATTGTAAATCTATATACACAAATTGTAATAAATAGCATTTTTATAAAATTAAAAAATGTATGTAGCAAGATTGTATAGCATTTGAATTAAAAATAAATAAATAACAAATGTACTAGATAAATTGCTAATTTACTTTTAGGAAATAAATTATTTACCTAGTAAATTTCCTGTTTAAAATTATTTAATTCAAATATTTTAAAATTTTATTATTTATTTCAATAAGTTACTGTAGAGCTGCTATTTATTTCTTCTCCTATATCATATAATAAGATACAGTGGACAATTAAATCAGCACCTGCCTTTATGTGAGAAGCCAATACGGTAGGGTAAGAAGATTTTTACATTTCCTTGATAATTTGAAAGAAATAAGATCCAAAAAGTTTATAAGATAAACTACAGAGAGAAGAGAAAAGTACAGAAAAACAGAGTATGAACTAAAAACAGAGAGAGGAAAAGAGGGCATGCATTTTGGACCTAAGGAAGCAAAATTAATAGATATGAAGCATCTTTAAGTACACAACATTATCACAGAATCCATGCCAATTATAATGCCTTCAGCAAAAGTTCAGATCTTTCGCAAACAACAACATGAAACTATTTGATATGTCTACACTACAGACAGCTCTCAGTTCATTGCTCTCTGTACCGGAAGGAAAGCACGGCCAAAAGATAAGTCGGAAACCGGAGTATATGATCCCCATTGTGCAAGAACTTCCTAAATGAAAATGGTATCAGTCAATTATCCATAACATTAAACGTAAATCATTAACAGAAACAAATTGTTAGTTATTTTAAAGGTATTTATTAATTAGATGAATTACTCTCCTGAACAAAAAATAGGCTGTTGAGAAAAGTGACAAAAAGCTTTTAAGGGAGACGGTACTTACCGATTAGCACTTGATCACCCTTGATAGTTTTGCCTTGTACACTGCAACCATTACGAAAATCCAGTCTCCTGCACGATTCAAGAACTTGAAATACGCATGTCTCCAGGATTTGATGAAGAGTACAGGGCCCCAGAGTCCCCAAATTCCGACCACAAATCCAAGTGCCATGCTGATGTAAAATCCTCGGCTAATGAAACTGTCTTCATCTTCTTGGCTCTGAGCATCTTTAGCTTCTATGGGAGTCGTTGGTTCGTCTCCTGGACACTTGTTTGGGAGTGGGGGACCACAGAGTTCAGGATTCCCACTGTACGTAGCAGGATCGAAGCTTTGGAGTTGAGTGCTTGTTGGAATTTTGCCCGACAGATTGTTGCTTGACAAGTCCAATGTATTCAGACGATCAACTTCAGAGAGGCTTGAAGGAATTTTACCAGAAAAGTGGTTCCTTGACAAATCGAGAGCATCAAGAGAATTTAGTTGACCAATCCCTTCTGGAATTTGTCCACTCAAATTGTTTCTTGATAAGTTCAGAGATATCAATCCATTGAGTTCGATGATTTCACTTGGAATTTCCCCGGTCAGCTTGTTGCTCGATAAATCGATGCTCTTTACAAGTCCCAAAGTGTTTTGGTATTGAGACAATGCTCCTTTCCACATTAACGTTGCATGGGCCTTGTAGGCATGAACGGAGGAATGATTGAATGGATGAATAATAGATGTACTGCTTGTACTGGTATTGATATTTCTTTTCATTGCTGTAAAATTACCCATACAATTCGGTATACTTCCAGAGATATCATTTAAAGAGAGGTCCAGAAGTTGAAGATCTACCAAACGACAGAGACTTGAGGGGATGCTTCCATTGAACTGATTAGAACGCAAGCTCAGAATGGTAAGAAATGGTGAACTTTTTCCTAACCATGTGGGTATTGACCCCATCAGTTTATTTCTTCCCACATCAAGAACCATCAAATCCGTAATGTTTTTCAAGGATAAAGGTAAACTTCCAATGAAATTGTTGTATCCCAAATACAACATTGCAAGCTGAGGGGAGGAGCCAATAGAACTCGGGATTTTCCCTGATAACTTGTTGTTGGTTAGAACAAGAAGTTGTAATTCGGGGAAGCGTGACCAACAATCAGGGAGCTCACCTGCCAATTGATTGTCGGAGATATCTAGGAAGCTCAAGAGGGAACCGTAATCAGCATCACATAAGGAGTTTAAAGTTGAAAATTTGTTGTTGGAAAGATCTGAATCGATTGCGATGAATATAGAAAGTGGTACTGGACCTTCAAATTGATTTGAGCTCAAATCAATCGAAACAACAGCTGGATAAGTTCCATGAATTGTTCCAGTCATTTGGTTGTTGGAAAGATTCATCATATGTAAGTAGGTAAATGAATTCCAAAACCAGTTTGGGATAGAATCTGAAATCCCAGAATTTGAAATATCAAGCTCTAAAAAATATTTTTGAGTTTGGAGCCATTTTGGGAATTGGGAGCCCAAGTGGCAAGACCCAAGTCTTAAAATATATAATTGAAAAGGAGGAATCCAGTCAGATGGGATACTCAAAACTAAATTCAAATTGTCAGACAAATCCAAATGGTGTAGGTGGGAGAGCTTTGAAAAAAGAGCTTCAGATATCACACCTTCAAGAGAGTTCACGGAAATGTCCAAAGTCTCTAACTCCGTTAATTCTCCAATACCATCTGGCACAGGTCCATGTAACTGATTTGAGGAAAGGCGCAGCTCTTTCAAAGAAGAAACGAGCGAGTGATCCAACATAGATCCCGCAATACGATTCTCACTTAAATCCAAATACTCGAGGGCATAACGTGCACACCTAGATGACAATTGACTGAGATTAGGAAGCCGTCCGCTGAGTTTGTTTCCCCTTGTGTAGAAAGCCTGTAGGCTGCATATACTCCATAGAGATTCTGGGATTTCACCTTCGAGCAAATTGAGTTCAAGATTAAGAAAGGAAAGGGAAGTCATGTTTCCAAAAGCTTCAGGAATGGAACCTTCTATGAAATTGTAACCCAGATCAAGGTAGGAAAGACCAAAATTATTTCCTAAAGCATTTGGAATTGAACCTTCCAATTTATTAGACCCAAGAGAGAGGTGTTCAAGTGTAGTCATGTTTCCAAAACATTCTGGAATGGAGCCATTTAACACGTTGGAGGAGAGATCAAGATATGTAAGGGCAGTCATCTTGCAGAAAATTTCTGGAATGGAATCACTTGAAATACCAAAACTGAGATCTAGGTACTTCAGCGCAGTCATGGCTCCAAAAGCTTCTGGAATAGAACCTTCTAACCAGTTCTGTGAGAGCTTAAGACGAACAAGGCTATTATTAAAGTTGAACAGCCATGAGTATATAGAAGTAGAAAGATAGTTGCTTGAAAGATCAAGGACGGCGAGGGATGTGGAAGAATTGACAAAGGTGAGAGATGGATGATTAACGATTTCTGGAAGATAACAAAAGGCTAAATGCAAGTTTGTTAGGCCAGGGAGTTGATAAACTATTTCCATCCAGTCACTCACGCTGCTCAAATTTGTACCACTTAGGTCAAGGACTCTCAAAGAAGAAAGATAAGAAACCCAGTCTAGGCTTTTTGCTGTCTGCCAACCATCAGCGCTAGTGCTAAGATCAAGAACCTGCAAGCTCGAAAGATTTGCAAGTTGAGAAGGAATTTCTCCACTGAAGTATGTTTGGGAGAGATTGAGGTACCTTAATTGGCTTAGGGTACCAACGGAACTTGGGATGTGGCTTCCGGTGAAGTTGATGAAACTGAGGTCTAAATAGGTCAAATATCGCAACTCAAACAATGAAGGATGGATCTTACCGGTGATAGGGCGCCTCCACGAGGCATCAACGGTACTAATGTTGAAAGTTGATGGAGAAAGATCAAGCCTGATCACATGACCAGATGATCTACTGGCACATCGAATCCCAAGCCATTTGCAGCACTCTCTTTTCTCTGCTTCGTCTCCCCATGAAGAAAGAAAATCGTTGTCTCCAGTATTATGAAGATTCTCTTTAATCTTGAGAAGTGCTTGTCTCTCGGCTTCTATGCATGTGGTGTTTGGTTCCTCAACTTCAGGTGCCACCGCAAGGCTTTGCGCTAAGCGAAGCAAAAGCAGCGAAAGCACGACAAGTTGAAAGGGTAATCTACTGATCGTCATTGCAACGGGCAAAATGCTTTCCACAAATGAAAGATGTACATTAACAACGTCCTTCAGAATAAATAGAACTATATATCCAAAACCTCTACAGATATTGTCTCAAAGTAACCTAAGGGTGTGTTTGGTAGGAAAAAGAGAAGATAAAAAAGGAGTGATGGATTATCTAATCTTGCATTTGGTTCCTTGGTTTGGACTTAAATTTTTTAAGTTGTTTAACCTTTTAGAAAAATATTTAATATTTTTGTTGAATTTATAGAAAAAGACAAAAATGAGTTAGAAAATTTTAATTTAAAATGGTGTTCAAAACAAAGGCTAGTAAGGAAAATATGGAAAAATGGGAGAATTCTATCTATCAAGATATGGTATGAAAGGGAAAAAAAAAAAACAAAAATCATCTCCATTATTTGATATATGGTGATTCTATTGGCACTCCCTCTCAACTCTACACACCCCCTCTTAAATGCACATTATTTTTAATTTTAAAATGAATAAATTTACTTATTACACATCCCTATAAATTTAAAAACTATCATGTTTTACCATTTCACATATTTTTTTTACACCCAATTTTATTTTTTCTTTGATATTCACCTTTCTATATCTTTATCTCTCTCACCTTTTTTTTTATTATTTTAATTCGAACTTTAGGCATGAAACATTTTTTCATAGGTAAGCAAATTATAAATAAAAATAAGCAAAATTAATATTTATTTATTGCAATAAGTATACCTATTATAAGACTTATTATTTATTTCCATTATCAACAAAAAAGTAGATTTTGCATGTTAAACATATTATAACACTTATTATTTATTTCCATTATCAACAAAAAAGTAGATTTTGCATGTTAGAAGAGTTCTAAATTAAGCAAAAATTATGCATTGCCAGTTGCAAGTTTTCTGTCCCATAAAGCATCGTAAATTATTAAGAATTCGTTGATTGCCCTCTTCTTCTTCTTTTTTTTTTTTTTTTTTTCAAACTTTTAGTTTTAAATTTTTAAGTTCGTAATTGTAATAGCAGATATATTTTTTCAAAAAAAAAATAAATAGAAAAATTTTATTTATCTATGAAAAAATGCTTCCTGGGTCTGAAGCGTCAAATAGAAATAATTAGAGAGAGAGAGAGAGAGAGAGAGAGACAAAGACATAAAAAAGTGAGGATCCGAGAAAAAATAAAATTAAGTGAAAAAATATGATTGAAATAATGGAATAATATTTATTTGATTGAAGGGTAGTTTTTGAATTTATTGGATTGTGTAGTAAGTAAATTTAATCATTTGAAAATTAAAAAGTAAATGTATTTAAAAGAAAGTTGCGGAGAGTTAAGAGGGGTGCCAACAAAACCATCATTTGGTATATAGATGCAAGGAAAAAAAATAAAATATTTTGTTTATAAAAGGATTATTTTATTAAGAGGATGAAATCCCTCAAAATCTCTCCAACGGATATATAAAAATTAAAGGATTTGTTATCTAGCTCCCTTCGTCATTTCCTTTTTATTTTCTTATATTAAAAAATCATGAATATCAAAATCTTTTCATTAATCCATCTATTCCTCTCTTTCCTTTTATTTTTCTCTCCCACCAAACACATCCCAAGGTTGGGCACTTTTGGCTTAGAAAAAGTCAAAGTAAATAAACGTTAAGTTATCCATCCTAATTCGTCTTTTCTCTATCCTTTTCTTCTCGAGAAAATGCAATGGAAACACACAAATTGAGATAAGACACACTCAAACAAATCAAAGACTTTAAAGTCTTCTGCAAAGCTGTCAATATCTCTAGTCTTCTTTCGAGCTAACATTATTGAGCAGTTCTTGTAACACCCAAAAAAAAAAAGGGAGGGGGGGGGGGGGGGGGGGGCGCGGCGCGGTCGCGGGCGCGGGCGGGGCCTTTGCCTGCTAGAGTATTAATTGTATTTTGTAATGTATACATAGATATGCATCATCTCAAGTTTTCAATTTGATTATCTTCACTAATAATGGAACATTAAGTTAACTCATGTGTGCAGTGAAGAGTTGATCTCTCAAGTTGAGGTATAAATGATGTGCTGAATGGACAATGATTAAATATTCTAGTTATCCTAGCATATTAGACTACCATCCTTTAAAATTATACCATAATTTAAAATATTGTAACCAAATAACATAATTAGGTCAAAAAATTAAAGTGAAAATACGAAAATACTCTTCAATCAGAATCCCTTCCAAGACCCAAATCTTCCTCACTTCAAACCTTCAAAAATATAATAACTACAAAAAGTAAAAAAGTAAATCAACAAGTGTACAAACATAAAATCTGTTATAATTTTATAGTAATAAACAAATATGATATATATTTAAACTATGCCTTTATAATATGCTATATAGTATAAATTATGTTGCCACCGCTCTCAACTCTACACATCCCCACTCTTAGATGTAATTCTTTTAGTTTTAAAGTGAATAAATTTACTTATTATACACCGTTTAATTTCAAATTGAATTATACTTCTTTTATAAAATAAATATTGTTCTACCATTTCAAATATTTCTTTACACCCAATTTTATTTTATTGATATTCACGTTTCTATATGTTTATCTCTCTCTCTCTCTCCTTTTTTATTATTTATATATCTTTATCTCTCTCACCTTTTTATCTCTCTCAAAGTTAAGATGGGGAGCCAACGGTAACATCATTTGGCATATAGATTCAAGGAAATGAAAATCAATTTTTTTTTTAATTTATAAAAGAATTGTTTTATTACGAAGATGAAATCTCTCAAAATCTCTCCAACGGTTAAATTTAAATTACCACCCCTCAATATTTTATTAAGGAAGGAAGGATTGATTACCAAATGACGGAGACTTGAGGGGATGGCTCCATTGATACTCACTATTTTTTTTAAGGAGTAATTGATTACACCAAGGTAGTTCAATAACTTAATAATATGAGACAAATACACAATCAGTAAAGTGGGACAATTGTATAATCTAACACCTTCCATCATGTCTTGCGTGGATCAAGGTCGAAACCCACAATCACCTGCAGAATCTAACTTTGATACCATATTAAATAGACTGGGGTAGAACTCAGTCATAAAAGCTAATTCAAAAAGAGATGAACTCAATTCATATATATACATGACAAAAACTCACTAATTTAAGATGTGAAACAAATACAACCTAGCATGAATGACGGGCATGTTAGCTTTGGTATTGTTTGACAAAAGGGATAGGATCAGAAAGTTTAAATTGATGCAATTATTTGAAGGAAAAAGAGAGAGAGAGAGAGAGAGAGAGAATATTATTAGATAATTTTATTCAAACTGAACTACATAACTACGAATTATTTACCAGAAACACATATTTAATTGAATTTTGTAGCCATAAACGATTTTAATGATATGATGATGAGTAACTGTATGTATTCAAATATGCTAGATGGAGATATATAGTGCGCATTTGCTGAGCGTGTCAAAGTGTCTTTAACTCCAAATCGTAGTCAAAGGTAGTTAGGTAGATAGCCATAATCGTAACATATAGTGGAAGACTACAAGTCTTTGTGGAAGACTCGAGGTCTCCTAGCCAATTAATTAAGTAGCCAATCCAACAAATTTTAAGTTGATTTTTTTTTTTTTGGGTGTTGGAAGATTGGCTTAATCAATAATCTAAAATTTTCTAAGTTAAATATAATTTATTGTTAAGTTATAAAGTCTAATTATTATCTTGATTTGGAGACAATACACATCTTACAATTTCAGTTATAATTTCGGACTTATCATTTTAGGGGTTGTTTTGAGTAACCGCTCCAACCCAAAAAACTCAACTCATTTTTTTCTTTTTTTGAAAAGTAAATAAAAAAAATTAACTAGTTTTTGAAAATTCAGACAACCATAACCTTAAACACTCAACTCCAAAAATCTCCAACTTAAACAATTCAACTCCAAAAATTTTAACTAGTTTTGTTGTTGTCGCTGTTTTTTATGAACCTTATGGCAATCTAGTCACTTGGAAAATTATAGTAAATAACATTTCTATGAAAATAATAAAAATAATTAATAAGGTTTTACATTATTTGAAATAAATAGTAAATTTATTAGGTAAATAGCACGTATTTACAAGACATAAATAAATAATTTACCTGATAAATATTATGTTTTCTTCAAATACTTTAAAAACGTACTATTTATTTTAATTATTTTCTGAAAACTGTTATTTACTTCTTTTTCTCTTTAAACTCTTAGGATATATGAAGTTGAGACTTTTTATTCAAACATTTCCCAATCACTAGTTGTCTTAGCTTACGTTTGGTTCGCCGGTTGGAGATAAAATTTTTATATTGAAATTTGTTGATTTTTTAAAAACTAATTATAAATTTTATTAACTTTTCAAAAAAAATTAAAAAATAAAAAAAAATACAATTTAGTTAGAATTGAACTTAAATACCAAACATAAGCCTTTTTCTTTATAACAAGGGTCTGTGGATAGAGTTTGTTGTTAGAAAGGTTTCAGAAAAAGTACAGAAATTGAGAGGTGTGGGATTTATTCTTACTTGAAAAAAAGTGGTAGTGTCACGTCAAGGAAAACTTTTGAAAACTTTATATGTTTGTGTTTATTTATTTTCTAATACGATTTTTATTGCTTTCAATAATTAAAAAGTAAAGCCTTTAATTCTAAATATTTTTATGTGAATATATTAAAGTCATCCTCTCTTTAATATACTGGAAACGAGATTACATTAGAGGCTCATGTACATATTATTGCCAACGTTACTGTTTGCTGGCAATTTCTATTGTGTTTGTATACCTTGTGTTGGTGGAAATGACTAGTAGCGACCGTCGATATATTAATAGTACAATCTGTTTTTTTTCCTTTCAAAAAAAAAAAAAAATCTGTTTTTTTTTATTTCAATAATTTTCTCTAATGTTATTTTCATTTTTTCTATGTTGTCGTTTCTTGTTTTGATGTTGTGTCTAACAATTGTTCAAACAATGGAGGGAAGAGGGAGGGGGTAACACCGGTGCATCCTTGCTGGTAGATTAAAGGGTTTTGAAGAGGAATTTACAGTGAAATGACCTTTTTTTAATAAGTTTTTTAATAAATGGCCCAAGTTTTTAAAAATGAGTTAAAATGATTAAGTTTTTAAAAATTAGTTAAAAAGCCTCGTTTTTTTTTTAGAATGGTCAATCAATTTTATAAATGGTTAATCATTAATTGATTATATTATATAATTAATCACTGAATGATCATCAGTAAATCACTAATCGATCACGGTTAATCACTGATTAATCATAGTCAATTACTGATTGATCATAACTAAAACCAACAATTTTCCTATTAATTAGTGATTAACTATACTAAATATTAAATAGTTATTTTTTTTCTAAAATGGTTAATCAATTTTCAAAAAAAAAAAAAAAAAAAGAATACCTCCCAAATTTGAACTTGAGAATTCTAATATAAAATTCCTCCTCTTGTACCTTGACAACAACAACAACCAAAAAAAAAAAAAAAAAAAAAAAAAAAAAAAAAAAAAAAACTCTTCCCATATATTCACCGAGCCAGCTGGCCCAAGCAAAGTCAATCTCGTTTGATTTCCTCACCTTTAGGTGGGTGTCTCGTTTAATTTCTAAACATAAAAGCAAACACTAAAATCTAAAATCAAGGATTTAATTCAATTTCCTAAAATTTAATTCACCGATAATAAATGGTAAACAGGGTTAATTGTTAACTGCCAAGATATAAACAAAAAGAAGAAGAAAAGAAAAACAAAAGGTGCACTAAAAACAGAGAGAAGAAAGCAGGGCCTGCATGTTGGACCTTAGGAAAGCATTGGCAATTACAACGTCTTCAGTAAAAAGTTTAGATCTTTCGCAAACAACAATATGAAATTATTTAATATGTCTACACTATAGAAAGCTCTCAGTTCATTGCTCTCTGTACCGGAAGGAAAGCACGGCCATAAGATAAGTCGGAAACCGGAGCATATGATCCCCATTGTGCAAGAACTTCCTAAATGAAAATGGTATCAGTCAATTATCCACAACATTAAACATAAATCATTAACAGAAACAAATTGTAAGTTATTTTAAATGTTTTAATTAATTAGATGAATTACTCTCCTGAACAAAAATAGGCTGTTGAGAAAAGTGACAAAAAGCTTTTAAGGAAGACGGTACTTACCGATTAGCACTTGATCAATTTGATAATTTTGCCTTATACACTGCAACCATTACGAAAATCCAGTCTCCTGCACGATTCAAGAACTTGAAATACGCGTATCTCCAGGATTTGATGAAGAATACAGGGCCCCACAGTCCCCAAATTCCGACCACAAATCCAAGTGCCATGCTGATGTAAAATCCTCGGCTAATGAAACTGTCTTCATCTTCTTGGCTCTGAGCATGTTTAGCTTCTGTGGGAGTCGTTGGTTCGTCTCCTGGACACTTCTTTGGGAGTGGGGGACCACAGAGTTCTGGATTCCCACTGTACGTAGCAGGATCGAAGCTTTTGAGTTGAGTGCTTGTTGGAATTTTGCCCGACAGATTGTTGCTTGACAAGTCCAATGTATTCAGACGATCAACTTCAGAGAGGCTTGAAGGAATTTTACCAGAAAAGTGGTTCCTTGACAAATCGAGAGCATCTAGCGAAATTAGTTGACCAATCCCTGCTGGAATTTGTCCACTCAAATTGTTTCTTGACAAGTTCAGAGATATCAATCCATTGAGTTCGATGATTTCACCTGGAATTTCCCCGGTCAGTTTGTTGCTCGACAAATCGATGCTCTTTACAAGTCTCAAAGTGTTTTGGTACTGGGACAATGTTCCTTTCCACATCAACGTCGCTTGGGCCTTGTAGCCAGCAACAGAGGATCCATTGTGCGGAAGAATGATAGATGTGCTATTAGTACCCGAGTCAATAGTTCCATTTTGTCCCAGAATAGCTTTTCTTTTCATAGCTGTAAAATTGCCAATACAACTTGGTATACTTCCAGAGATGTCATTTGAAGAGAGGTCCAGAAGTTGAATATATTCCAAACGACAGAGACTTGAGGGGATGCTTCCATTGAACTGATTAGAACGCAAGCTAAGAATGAGAAGTTATGGTGAACTTTTTCCTAACCATGTGGGTATTGACCCCGTCAATTCATTTCTTCCCACATCAACAACCATCAAACCCGTACAGTTTTTCAAGGATAAAGGTAAACTCCCAATGAAATTGTTGTATCCCAAATATAACGTTAGAAGCCAAGGGCAGGAGCCAATAGAACTCGGGATTTTCCCTGATAGCTTGTTGTTGGTTAGAACAAGAATCATGAGTTCTGTGAAGCGTGACCAACAATCAGGGAGCTCTCCTGCCAATTGATTGTAGGAGATATCAAGGCAGCTCAACGGCGAACCATGATCGGCATCACATGAGGAGTTCAAAGTTGAAAATTTGTTGTTGGAAAGATGTGATTCGGTTGCTTTGAATATAAAAAGTGGTACTGGACCTTCAAATTGGTTTGAGCTCAAATCATCGAAACAGGAGTTCTGCCCTGTGGAGGAAAAGTTCCATGAATTGTTCCAGTCATTTGGTTGCTGGAAAGATTCATCCTACTTAAGCGAGTGGTTAAATTCAAAAACCAGTTTGGGACAAAATCTGAAATCCCGGAATTTGAAATATCAAGCTCTGAAAAAGATTTTTGAGTTCGGAGCTATTTTGGTAAGGGGGAACCCAACTTGCAAGACCCAAGTCTTATAACATCTAATTGAAAAGGAGGAATCCAGTCAGAAGGGACACTCATAACTAAATTCAGATTATGAGACAAATGCAAATGTTGTAGTTGGGAGAAAAATGAGCTTCAGTTATCACACCTTCAAGAAAGTTCATGGAAACATCCAAAGTCACCAATTGCGTTAATTGTCCAATACTATCCGGCACAACTCCATGCAATTGATTTGAGGAAATTCGTAGCTCTTTCAAAGAAGAAACGAGTAAGTGATCCAACAAAGATCCCGCCATACGATTCTTACTTAAATCCAGATACTCGAGGGAGTAATGTGCACACCGAGATGACAGTTGATGGAGATTAGGAAGCCGTCCGCTGAGTTTGTTTCCCCCTGCGTAGAAAGCTTGTAGACTGCATATACTCCACAGAGAATTTGGAATTTTTCCTTCGAGCAAATTGAATTCAAGATGAAGAAAAGGAAAGGGAAGTCATGTTCCCAAAAGCTTCGGGAATGGAACCTTCTATGAAATTGTAACCAAGATAAAGGTTGGAAAGACCAAAAATATTTCCCAATGCATTTGGAATTGAACCTTCCAATTCATTCTTCCCAAGAGAGAGGTGTGCAAGAGCAGTCATGTTTCCGAAAGATTCTGGAATGGAGCCTCTTAACGAGTTAAAGCTGAGATCAAGGTATGAAAGGGTAGTCATGTTTGATAAAAATTCTGGAATGGAGCCTCTTAACAAGTTAAAGCTGAGATCAAGGTATGTAAGGACAGTCATCTTGCTGAAAGATTCTGGAATGGAACCATTTAACAGGTTAGATGAGAGCTGAAGATGAACAAGGCTATTACTAAAGTTAAACAGCCACGGGTATATAGAAGCTGAAACATAGTTTCCTGAAAGATCGAGGACAGCAAGAGATGCGGAAGAATTGACAAAGGAAAGAGATGGAGTCTTAACGATTTTTGAAAAATTACAAAAGGCTAAATGCAAGTTTGTTAGGCCAGGGAGCTTGTTAACTATTTGACTCCAGTCATAAGCATTGTTCAAATCATTGCCACTTAGGTCAAGGACTCTCAAAGAAGAAAGATTAAAAACCCAGTCTAGGCTTTTTATAGTTTCCCAAACAGCAAAACTAAGATCAAGAACCTGCAAGCTCGAAAGATTTGCAAGTTGAGGAGGAATTTCTCCACTCAAGCATGATCCGGAGAGATTGAGATACCTTAATTTGATTAGGGTACCTATGGAACTAGGGATGTGGCTTCCGGTGAAGTTGATGAAACTGAGGTCCAAATAAGTCAAATATCGCAACTCAAACAATGAAGGATCGATCTTACCGGCGAAAGGGCGGCTCCACCAGATATCATCGGAACTTATGCCGAGAGTTGATGGAGAAAGATCAAGCATGATCACATGACCTGATTCTCCACTGGCACATCGAATCCCAAGCCATTTGCAGCACTCTCTTTTCTCTGTTTCATTTCCCCACGAAGAAAGAAAATCGGTCTCCCCGATATTGTGAAGATTCTCTTTAATATTGAGCAGCGCTTGTCTCTCGGCTTCTATGCATCTGATTTTTGGTTCGTCAACTCCGGGTTCTACTGCAAGGCTTTGCGCTACGCAAAGCCAGAACAGCGAAAACACAACAAGTTGAAGGGAAAATCTAGTGATCATGATTGCAATTAATGGGTAAATGAATGCTTTCGACAAACTAAAGATGTACAATGCCCTTCACAATAAATAGACTTTCCAAAATCTCTACTTATGATTGTCTCTTTGTCTTGCGTTCACATTTATGAAATCAAGAGTTACCTAAACGCGTGTTTGGTAGGAAGAGTGAAAACAAAAAAAAATAATAATAATAAAACAAAATAAAACAAAAGAAGATGATGATGATGATGGATAACCTAAGTGAAGGAAATAAGAAATGAGGGAGAGATTTCTTCACTGACGATATCTTGGTATGAAAAAAATGAAAGAAAACAAAATTATCTTCCTCCTTTGATATATAAATACAAAGGAAAGAAAAGAAAAGATTTTAATTGTAGAATGATTACTTTACTAAGAAGACAAAATCTCTCCAATAATCTCTCCAATAAGAGAGATAAAATTGATGTCTTTTGAAAGATTTATAATCTCTTCCATTGTTACTTCCTATTTTCTTTCATACTGAAAAATTATAAATATCAAAATCCTATCATTAATCCCTCCATCATTTCATGGTCTAGAAAATGAACTCTACCAATAAATTCTTTAAATAAGACTCTATCACAGTTTTATCTTATAAAATATTTTTAATTAAAATCATGAAAATACCTAATTATAACTTAAATTATTTAATAAATTTTATGAACTTAAGTGTATCCTTAACAGGCACATATGTGACAAAGGAGATATGTCACGATGTGGACAGGTGTTAAAATATGGTTAATGTTGTCGTCTGGAAAATTCAAAATGATAGGAAAAGTGAATTGCTCTTCAATGCACAAAGAGCCACTCATAATTGATCCAACACCATGTTTAAATGTTTGGAGAAATCCGACACTTTTTGAGTTGCCGAACCCATCCAGTATAAGTATTTAGTCTTTATTTGATATTTAAGTTTAACTTTAATTAAATTTTATTTTTTCATTAATTTTTATTTTTTTAAAAAAATAAATAAAATTTATAATTAATTTTTAAAAAATTAACTAACTCCAACTTAAAAATTTAATCTCTAACTAACTTATCAAACGGATGTTAGTTTTTTTTTTCTATTGTTTTTACTAAATTATAAATTTGTTTTCCCAATATTCGTAGTGTATGTATAATTTGGTGCTTCGGAGGTTTCATTCTATTTCATTTCAAATAATATAATTTTGCGTTGAAAAGTTATTTTTGTTAGATTTTGAAATATTATTTGGATGTGTAATTAAATTAACATTGTGAAATCTTGAGGAAAAAATAAAAAAACTATCATTTTGAAAAGAAAACAATTTCTTAAAAGATTTTTGGATAGATGTTAAAACTTCAAAAAAAAAAAAAAGATTTCTAACAAATCTCTGATAAAATGTTCATAATATATTTTAACAAGATATATGGACAACAATTTATTTATCTCTTCAAGGAAAAACGAATAGTCTAAGTAGAGATATGAAAAAAAAATTATGATATTATAAAATTTGGAGTAGAAGAGTGAAAAACTTTTGAATTTCAAAATTACTTTGTTATGCAAATCAGATTTGAAATGGGAATAAAATGATTGAAATAAGGGGTCACATTTTCATTTTCATTTTTTTGGGTAAATTTTTTCATTTTTATTTTGTTGTTAGCGACAACGTCAATTGTCAATAATTTTATGATACATGTTTCTTTCACACAAACGGGTGTCGTTTCATCTGAATGAATTGATAGTGGGCTCCACAGAAATGCTGACGTGTCAGCTCATTGCGAGCTTAGCACAGACATCGTGGCTCAAGGAGCTTAAACCCTTCGACCATTTGCCACCCCTAAAAAGAACAGAGAAACTAGGGTTTTGCAAAATTGAAGCTTTTTCCAAGTGAACAATTTTTTTTTTTCCTTTTTTCAAATCAAATTCTGCTCAAATCCTTTCGTTCATCCATGGCGTTGGATCTAATCCGCCCACCAGATTCCCCAAACCCGAAAATTCCCCTCATCGGCGAACGCTACAATCTCAAAATTTCCCAATCTATAAAGCTCCTCCTTTTAACCGAAAATGGAAACGAAAACACTAAATTAGCTCAATTTCTTCAGGAATTCTACGAATTGATGCAATCCAGACTCGACCCACCTCTCGAATCCATCTGGGTCTACGCCGCCCTGACGTTTCGAACCCGTCACGACCCAAAAGACGACCCTTTGGACAGAATCTCAGCCGTCAAACACTTGTTCCAATTGATTTCGTCGTGTTCTTCTTCATGTGGTTCTTCTAAGAGCATCGCATTGCTCGCACCTGTGGTGTACGAGGTTTACAGAGTGGCGGTTGAGTTGTTTGGGAAGGAGTTGAGTTCCAAGAGAGAAAAGAAAGCGATGAGAGAGGTCAAGTCTTTGGTGGAAGCGGTTCTTGGGTACATAAGTGTGTCTTCTAGCAAGGGAGGTGAATCGAACGGCTCGAATTTGGTTGCGCGTTTTTCGGAGTTGGTCCGCATTTGGGCCGGTTCGGATGTGGGGTTGGAGTCGTTCTTGCCGCTGGTGAGTGGTGAGGTTTGTGGAAGAGTTGGTGAAGAAGGATCTGATGTGAGCTATTTGGCTGGAGTTGTTGTTTTGGAGGTGTTTTTGTTGAAGATGTGTTTGAATATCGGAAGCGGGATTTCGAGGGAGGATTTGGAGAATGAGTTGAAGAGTTGGGCTGTTGGTTCCATTACTGGATTTGACGACTTTTACTTTTTCGGTTAGTATTATTTTCTACTGTTTTTGTACCTTGATTTGTAGGTGCTAAGGTATTTTAAGTTCATTAAATCTTACGAAAGTCATGATCACGGTAATGTCGAATGGGTGGGAATTCTTTGCACCGAAAATGGTTGGAAAAGAATAAACACTGACGAGTGTAGTTGCTTAAAGATGTATCTTTGCTGGAAATTTACACGTTTGTTTATGTTTACTTTCAATTCTTTGTTTTTGTTGCATAATTTTCACAAGGCAGAGGTTAAACTTCTATGCCGTGCGCTTGTGCATATTTAGTTTGCTGGTCCTGTGCAAAATGAAAGGAATTTTTTTTTTTTTTTTTTTTCATATAGCAGAATTACATGTCTTCTCTGATTACATTTTTTTCGTCCTAGTTCATATTTGGTTTGCTAATGTTCTACGTTCACGTTCAAGAGGTTCTTGTGAGAATGCTGTTGGAGAAGAATTTGCCACTCTCGCTTCTGTCTGTGAGTATTCCTCTCTTAAAACGTTGTCATATGGTATCATGAAAAAAGAATCATTATTTACAAGGATTGATGTTTCAATATTTTGTTTTAGAAGTCATTAGAAAGTTATAGTAGATTTTCTTATTTCTGATGTATGGTCCGTTCATCTTGAATGGTCTACTTAGAAAGTTTGCATATAGGATGCAATTTTTCTCAAGAGTGATTATCACAGCAAGAGCATCTTTATTTGATTATGATCTTATGACTAAATGACTTTGTTGCAGAAATTTTTTATGCAGAGTTCTGGAGATGAAGTTTTGTTGAGGAAAGTTCTGTATGATGCCGTCATATTGGTTGATTACTCTTTCCTTAACCCCGAGAGAACAACTCATCTACCCGCTGACGAAGTGAGAAATCTTGCCATAGCAAGATTAATTGTTACACACGAAGCTATAGAGTATTTTCGGTACGTTGACATATTTGTTTACACTTAAAAAAAAGAAGTTGGGTGGAAACAAATGTAGTTGTAGTGAACTTTTTTCGAACCTTTTGCACTAATCAGATCAGTTGAATTGCTGCAGGGGACATGGGGATCAGAGGAGATCTATCTCCTACATAAATGCATTCTCCAATTCGTCCTTAGCTGCCCAGTTAATTAAATGGATCAGAAAACAGATTCATGTAGAGGAAAGTGATAATAAATCCTATGGATCCTCACCTAAATCTCTTATTAGTAAGTACCTCACCTTAGTTCCTTCAGTAGATCTAGAATTTCCAATTACTAACCGTTCCTCTATATTGTTCTTTTCTCTAGAGTGGCTTCTGAACCTCGAGGATCAAGGGTTAAGAGTATTTGATGATAGCGTCTTGAAAAGTCATGCCAAACTGGTTCGCAACACTCCCAAATCAGATTTTGAGCAACCGGCTTCAAAGTTGCAGAGCATGAAAGTGGATGACGATCTTCTATTTTACATAGATAATAAGGGAGAAGAGTTGGACAGAGACGAGGAGAACGAAAAGATGACTGAAGCTATGACTGCAGCGTTCGTAGCGGCTGCCCACTCAATGAAATCAGCAGATAATGGAGGGAAAAAACGGAAAGAAGGGAGAAGCACAGGAAAGAAGAGGAAAGTAAAGTCTCTCAAGTACGAGCCCTTACAGAATTCAGAATCACCACCAAGTGGGAGAACCCCAGTTGTCAGCTATGATAATGAGAGCAGTGGGAGCGAGGTCGATAATCCACCTTCTGACGAAGATTCAGAACAAGATGAGCAATAATTTTTTTCCTCTGGGACAGACAAAGACGAAGTTGAAAGTTTCATTTTTTCCGTTCTCGGCTTTTTCATGCTGATTTTCCACAGTAGGTTTATGGATCGTCTAAACAAATCCAATGTGAGGTTTTCCTTCCACGCGAGCAAGAAAATTGATAAACTGCTTTACTTGCATCAGTTTTGCCATTGTTCTTGTAATAGCTGTCTGCTTGTGACTTATCCGCTTACGCTAATTTATTATGAGACTCTGCTTCTAGTTCAGAGGAAAGGCTTTGTGACATTTTTTATTTTTTTTTATTTTTTCCCTTTTCACTCTGTAAAGAATTAATTACACGGTGAGGCTACAAGTTAGAAGATGACTATTTTAATGTATTTTTTGGAATAGCTCATATCTTTTCCTTCACCAGCATCAAACTGGGATTAGTGATAAATCATTTTTACTCTCCGAAACGAACCGAGATTAGTAAGCTTCTTTCTTTTTTTAATCGGCGAGATTAATCAGCATTTGCATGATTTATGAGGACAACTTCAAGACCTAAATCACCGAAGGTCCGGACAAGGGAAATGCTTGACATGATCAGTTTTCTTTTCTTTTCTTTTTTTCTTTTTTTGTGAGAAACATTATATTGGTGCAAAACCATAAAGCAAACCAGCCATACCGTAAGCGTTAGGATGGTAAGCTCTATTTTCTTTTCTTTTAAGCTCTATTTGCTTCTAGTTAATTTAGAAATAACATTTTTCTTATAAAAAAAATAAAAAATAAAAAAAAACCTTTTAGACACAAAGAACTCTTGTGACTTTTTTTTTTTTTTTTTTTTTAATTTTTAATAGAACAAAAAAGGTTTTTTTATTTTATTTTTCTCCCAAAAAACTTTTAATCACAGAAAAGTGTTGTTACAAAAAAATTTTTAGTCATAATAAATTTAAGACTAGCCCTAACTAAAAGATACTTGTGCATACATCATAAATAACATTCAATGATTAAGTCGCAAGTAATTTTTTTGCTCGGACTAACAGTACTTTTTGTCACGAATTTTTTAGTGATGGCAATCCCAAAAAAAAGGGTCGTTTTCACATCTTTAATCATAACATTAACTGTGATTTAACAGATTTTTTTTTTTCTTTTTTTTAAGTCTGTTTTAAGAGGTGGTCAACTTCTTCAGTCAATTTACATGAAAATATTTCCATCTTAGAAAGTTCAGTTATATTTACAACCATGTTTAAAATTGCACAATTTGATTTGCGTAATGAGGCGTGTCTAAGAAAATTACAGAAAAAAGTAGTAATGAGACCTAAGCCTCAATCGCCCTTTAAATTGCATACGCCTCTATGAATTGAGGCGTACTTAGAAACGTACGCAATTGTGCAATATTGAGGCTGTAGTCTTAATTTTTCTGAAGTTTTTTCCAATCCAAAGAAATCGCTTGACTACCATAAAGATGAACACATTGGTTTACATAATGTTCAATAAGAGGCTGAAAGATAGAAATTTGAAGAAAAAATTTTTTGACATTATATTATGATTTCTACCTACTATATGATTTTTCATATTTTTTAAGTTATTTTATGGTTTCATTTTGAGGCTTATGCCTCAAACCACATTAAGGCTTATGCCTTAACTCGTAAACAAAAAATGCCTTAATACTCAACTGCGCAATTTTAAACTTTACAAAGTTAAACTATCAATATATGGCTTCAAAAATTATTCAATAGACTAAAATAGATTAATATATGTAGAAGAGATAATATAAACAAAAAACGCGTCGAACTACAGTACATTAATTAAATGGTTCCTCACAGAAAATTTGTATGTATTTAATATATTTCAAAATTTTTCATGACGATAATTTGACTACTTAATAAAAGTATTGCGATAATGGAGAAGACTTCAATTTTCAATTCCTTTTTTTGCTCGTAAATTTTAGCTTTTTTTATTTTTTTTGACAAATTAAATTAAATTATTGTGGTCAGTGGAAGACTTTGGCTTGCGCACTTTGATACTTTACAGATTATTTGATATTATGTTTAAAAGGAGATCTTCAACATTTTTCTTAACTTCGCAAACATTTGACTGACTTTCCATCTCATTTAAACGTTATATTGTTTATTTTAATTTGAATTAAATAGTTTCAATCAAATTCAAATGGTTGTATCATTACTAAAATAAAATATCTTGATGCACTACTAGTTTGTATATATATATGGTTTTTGAACTTGGTACAACGAGTGAAAAGGAAGGTTCAATGTGATCTTAGAGCCCATAGATTGGATCTTTGTAGAGTCCATATAAATGAGAAGCGAATATTCTGCCATCTAAAACAGAAAACAAAGAGAACAAGACAGCTTTTGGGCGAACCATTTTGCAACAGGACTATTGAGTCTTAATAGGATTTTTTTAATATATATAAATATAACGGTTTAAATCAGAATTATTGATAGGAATTTTTTTATATCCTATCATGAAATTCTCTTAAAAAAAGATATGGAATTTTTAATGAATCTTCGACATATAATAAATTTCTATGATCCACTCATAGAAATTGTTGTGATTATGATCAAACGTTAAATGAGTCGATATTTGATTAGCCACACTGATGATCAGATGCTATCCCAAACATGTAGAGATCGCACTAAGAAAATCAAGCTTTGCTGTCACTTGATTACGCTTTGATAATTTTCAACTGAATTTCCACGAAATTAATTACAAATGACTCAGCTTTCGTTGAATACTATGTTTCAAGTTTGACCACTTAACTTTTTGAAACCAGATCAGCACGTACTTGATCAAGTAATTTTTTTAATGAATCCATATGGCAAATAATCAACAGATTATAAATAATTTAGACATTATTTATTTATTTTTAAATTTGGGGATATGAAAATTCAAACACTGCCCTGTTTTCATTTTTTTTTTTTTGGGTGCTAATTGGTAGTTAGACTCGGAATTATTCGTAGTTTTGATTCCTAACTTTAGAATTGACAACTGATTTTTGAGACTTAAAATGAAAGTAAACGGTTGCTCATCGCGTGTTAACTTGGAATCATGTAAAAACAATCATATAAGTGACAAATGTTCTCTTCTACAAATGCCCTGAAAAATATTTGAAAAATTTAGCATTTATTGTAACGATTTCTTATAGGCCGTTACAGTTTACTTATCTTTTTAACGTTAATCACTAGTAAGATATACGGAAAATGACTTGATTTAAAATGATATTATTGGTTTATCGGAAAATTTGCTTTTCTTGGCTTATCATAAAATTTACTTAGAAAAATTTTAAAAAATTTTAGAAATATTATTTAAAATTAATTTATTTTTCGCACATTTTACAATAGATTAACATTGAAAAAATAAGTCAAGTGTAACCATGAGAAGTTGTTTCATTTACAATTTTAATCTTTGAAGTAAGATAGCACCTGATTACCTACATTATAAATTTCAAATGTTGGTGCTAAGGACCAAAAGTACACAAATAATAACAATATTACAATAATTTCATGGTCTAATAAACCAAAAGTGTTAGGAACGAAACTGCTATTTCTTGTAAAGTTCAAGGATGGAGACCACTAAAATCCCTAATTTATTTCATTAAAAATGTAATCAAATATATTAATAAAGTAACAATAATAATCTATCCTTATATGCAAACATAAAGCCAATTTGTTTGCTCATTAGTTATTTAAATATATATATATATATATATATATAGAGGACATATTACAACAGCAATATTTAGTCAATATTATCTTTTTGATTAATATTTGTTAAAAAAAAAAAAGAAAAAAAAATACAGCCTGATTATAAAATGGCATGCATGAGTTTGAAAGAATGATCCATATCATTTCTTATGGCCCAAGTCCCAAACGTTCTCATTTCTGCAACAATGATCATGAGTAGATTATCCGGTTCTCGAATAATAATGGTTGTGTTTTTAGTGTTTTTTCTTTGCATCCGACTTCTTCCGGTTCTTCCCGAATCGGAGAGGTACTTAAAACCCGGTGCAAAGAAGCTGAGAGAAATGCACTTCATAATGTGAAAGTTATTATCTATTTTCATTATTAATCAAAAAAGTCAATAAATTTTTTTTTAAAGGAAAAAGTCTACTCAGATTTAACACCTATGTATAACTCGAGAGAGATAAAATACTAAATATTAAGCAGCCAATATGATGCCTACAAATGAATCATCCAACGCAGGAGAGCCAAAGATCAGATGCTTAGAAGTGGAGTGACAAGCACTCCTCAATATCAAAGAAGATCTTCATGAAATCCACGAAGGCTTTCTTTCATCATGGGGATACGAAGAAGAAAAGAGAGACTGATGCGAATGGTACGGAGTTCAGTGTGCCAACAATTCTGGTCATGTCACCGTTCTTGTTCTCACAATTAGCTCATAAGCATCAAGTTTATAATATTAAATTAGAATTAGCTATAAACGACGACAAGCTTATGCTGTGCAAACGAAGAAGCGTGATGAAAATTTGTTGTTCGTGGAAGCAAAACGGTACAGACATTCACAACTATAGCTATGACTCGTTTTATTGAATGTCTTGTTCTTAGCAGTCTATTCTTTTCTTTTTTTTATTTTTCAATTTCTTAGTTATTGTCCTATGTTTCTTCGTCGTCATTTTTCCCTTGTTGTTTATCCATCTTAATGTCGCTTTCCCATGTTGATGGGTCTCACGAACGACATCTGACGTCGAAAAGCATATCACGATAAAATACAGTATATGCACAAAATCACGGGTCAACCACACAACCAATCCACCAACAATAAAACTGATCAGTGGAAGATACAGGGGATTCTACCTATTCTCTTCTTAAAGTTTTCAACTTCCACTCCTAAAACTTCGCTTTCATTTTTTTTTTTTTTGCCAAACCCATTAACGATGACAAATGGATCTCACTATATATCTTTGACGGACTGCCAAAGCCTATATGTAGTGTGTGTTCATGGAAGACCTTGACTTATGATTTTTTTCATCCCACTAGAAACAGTAATTTCACTAAGAAAATAAATGGAACAATGACCACTACAATGCCCTTGACTTGACCACTGCCCGCCGAATGCAACCCTATGTTTATTAACTTGATAGAAACCGTCTCACATATCGAACTTGAAATCTAAGATCATGAATCTCTCTTCCCATCCACATAGCAATCCCCAGAGGACTACAACGAAACATATTAACATTGAATAGCAAACGTCAAGATTTGTTGAGACCTAACGTTAAATCGACGCAACTACGTGCATAACAAACTTTTGATTCATCTCTAACTTACTAAAGGCCCAATATGTGATGACAATATTAGAAGGGATAACGAGTGTAATTATAGGAGTTTGAACTCAGTAACTTAGTTCACCAATCAATCCAAAAAGCTTAAGTTATTAGGAGGTGTGCAAACAGTAGTTTTATATTCTCACACATTCATTTTCATGCTCACATGTGAAAAATCAGGACTTGAACTAGTCAATAATGTAATTTGTTATTCAATTATATTTTCACGTTCCACTATATCTTTTTATGCTTATTTCTATCTTTTTATTTCCTTCTCCACTACATATATATTCATTTTTGCTCAGAGCTAGTAGCCACATTGCCTAGTTTCTCAACTATCTCTACTATGATACAATTGCCCTGTTTCGACAATGAGTAGATCATTGCCCCCTCGGACTATTTTGTTGCTGTTGCTTTTGCTTTTGTGTTCCTTCAAAGGTGCCAATGGATCCTAATTCCAAAGCTACTCTCTCTTAATTATCTCTGTTTTGATTCTAATGCCATATTTCAATAATGAGTAGATCATTGCCTCTTCAGATTGGGTTTAATGGTGATGCTTTTGTTTCACTTGTACATAGGTGCCAAGGGATCATCCAATGCAGCAGGAGAATCAAAGATCAGATGCTTAGAAGTGGAGAGACAAGCACTCCTCAATATCAAAGAAGCTCTTCATGAAATCCAGGAAGGCTTTCTCTCATCTTGGGGATACGAAGAAGAAAAGAGAGACTGCTGCGAATGGTATGGAGTTCAGTGTGCCAACAATTCTGGTCATGTCACCGTTCTTGATCTCGCACCTTCCACTTCACCAATTTATGACGAAAATTACAACTTTCGCCGATATCTGCAAGGTACTGTCAGTCCTTCACTGTGTGAGTTGAAACATCTGACTTATTTAGATCTCAGTCTCATCAACTTCACTGGGCATGGCATCCCAAGTTTCATTGGCACTCTCACCAAATTAAGGTATCTCAATCTCTCTAATGCTGAAATGAGTGGAGAAATTTCTCCGCAGCTTGGAAATCTTTCCAGCTTGGAGGTTCTTGATCTTGGCTATAATTATTTTCTAAAAATGAAAAGTATGGGGTGGGTTTCTCATCTTTCTGCTTTGAGACTACTTGACCTTTCTTCCACAGACATGAACCAAGCTACTGACTGGTTGCAAGTAGTTAATAAGCTCCCTCACCTAACGACCTTACTCCTACGTTGGTGCAATTTTCCAAATGCCACATCTTCATCTCTTTCGCTTGTTAACTCTTCGACCTCACTTGCCATCCTTGGTCTTTCTGGCAATAGGCTCTCTGTTTCTATATACCAATGGGTATTCTCCTTCAGTCGTAGCCTTGTTCATCTTGATCTCTCTTATAACATTCTAGAAGGATCAATTCCAGAAGCTTTGGGGAACATGAGTTCTCTTGTGTACCTTATACTCTCCGCAAACCAGTTTGAAGGTCCCATTCCAGAAGCTTTAGGGAACTTGACCAAGCTTACATACCTTAATCTTGACGATAATGACTTAGAAGGGTCCATTCCAGAAGCTTTAGGGAACCTGATTGGGCTTACAGATCTTAATCTTGGGCATAATAGCTTAGAAGGGTCCATTCCAGATGCTTTAGGGAACCTGACTGGGCTTACAGATCTTAATCTTGAGCACAATCGCTTAGAAGGGTCCATTCCAGATGCTTTAGGGAACCTGACTGGGCTTACAGATCTTAATCTTAAGCGCAATCACTTAGAAGGGTCCATTCCAGATGCTTTAGGGAACTTGACTGGGCTTACAGATCTTAATCTTGAGCATAATCACTTAGAAGGATCCATTCCAGAAGCTTTTGGGAACTTGACCAAGCTTTCATTCCTTGATCTTGGCTATAATAACTTGGAAGGAGAATTACCAAATTCCCTTGGGAAATTGTGTATGTTGCGTGAATTTAGTGCACAGGGAAACAACCTCAGTGGATTGTTGCGTTTTGAGCTCGCTCAGTCATTCCCTAGGTGTACTTATTACTCTCTGGAATTCTTGGATTTAAGTTATAACCGATTCAGGGGATCATTGCCTAATCTCACAATATTTCCATCCCTTAAAGCAGTAATCCTGTCGGGTAATCAATACAATGGAACTGTACCTGAAACAATTGGACAACTAGCACAGTTAGAATCTTTACAACTTGGTGGGAACTCCTTAGAAGGTGTTATTACGGAAGCTCACTTTTCAAACCTGACCAAACTATTTGTCTTGGGCTTGTCTGATAACTCGCTTACTTTGAAATTCAATGATCATTGGGTTCCCCCTTTTCAGTTGGGTTTTATTTCACTTCGTTCTTGCATGTTGGGCCCTCAATTTCCAAGATGGCTTCAAACTCAAAACAGTTTTTCTTTGCTTGATATTTCTAATAATGGAATTTCAGATTCTATTCCAGATTGGTTGGAATTCTATGGTACCCCTGAGATAGATCTGAGTTCAAATAAGTTAGAAGGTTCAATTCCACCATTCCTGTTCAATGTCGGTGCACTAAATCTCTCCACAAATAGATTTTCAAGATTAAGTTCCATTTGCAATGTCACAAACGACTCATCATTGGGCTTTCTTGACATTTCATTCAATCAGTTATCCGGAGAAATTCCTGATTGTTGGTCACCTTTTAAAAGATTGAAAGTTCTCCTTTTGGAAAGTAACAAGTTCTCAGGAGAAATTCCAACTTCAATTGGCTCCTTAACTGAGATTACGGCATTGCATTTAGGGAAGAATTCTTTGACCAAGGAATTACCTTCACCCTTGAAGAACTGCACAAGCTTGGTGGCTCTTGTCGTGGAAGAAAATAGATTAGAGGGACCAATACCACAATGGATCGGAGAAAGTGTGCCAGAACTTCTTGTTCTTAGCTTGCGATCCAATCACTTCTCTGGAAGCATTCCCTCACAACTATGTCATCTGCCAAATCTTCAGCTGCTGGACTTATCCTTAAACAACATTTCGGGAAGTGTGCCAAGATGCCTAAAAAATCTTACTGCAATGAAAAAAAGTTGGAATAATGAACATACGGCCATTACCCACGGTTATGATTTCAGGAGTCCAGGTTTGTCAATTAGCTTTTTATATCAAGACGAAGTAGACTTGGTATGGAAAGGAACACTGTCAAAATTCAGCAACACTTTGGGACTAGTAAAGAGCATTGATCTGTCAAGCAATAAGCTGATGGGGGAAATTCCAACAGAAATCACTCAACTTATTCAGTTGGTATCTCTGAACTTATCAAGAAACAATTTTAGTGGACGGATCCCCTCAGAGATTGGTAAGCTGGCTTTGCTAGATGCTCTTGATCTATCATACAATCAACTTTCTGGTGGAATTCCTTCAAGCCTCACTGAAGTCGATCGTCTCAATGTATTGAACTTGTCGAACAACCATTTATCCGGAAAAATTCCAACAGATACTCAACTCCAAAGCTTCGAAGCTAGTTCATACACAGGGAATCCTGAGCTCTGTGGAGCACCACTTCCAAAGAGGTGTCCAGGTGATGAACCAACTGTTTCTACAGCTCCTGCAGCTCACGATGAAGAAGAAGATCAGGACAAGTTTGTAACCAGAGGATTTTATGTCACGTTAGGACTTGGATTTGTGGTCGGATTTTGGGGAGTCTGTGGCAGCTTAATCTTCAGCAAGACTTGGAGATATTCATACTTCAACTTCCTCAATGATGTGAATGATTGGATTTACGTAATGGTGGCAGTGCACAAGGCAAAACTTCTAAGGATGATCAAAAACTAAAGGTTAGTATTCTGTCTCCATTTTCTTCATCGATCTTAAATCGTAAGGTAGAACTTTGGAGTTGTAGTATTTAATATATCATATCCTTCCAATGTTGTTAGAGCTGTTTGAATTTTCCGAATTAACTAGTTCCAAATTTATTGTGTTTGTTGAAGGAGCGCGCTTTTGTAAATGTTGTGGAGAACATAAAAACCTCGTGAGAATAAAAGAGTGTGCTCTCATCTGGAGCTTCTGCCTTGTGGTGTTAAAGTCATGGTTTAGTTAGCGTGCTTTCCTTTAAATTAGAAAACTGTTTTCTCTTATAAATGTTTTGTACAATTGTGTGCAAAGACCTGAAGTTTGTTTGTGTTACAATATAGACTACATTACTCTTGCTGTCGTACATTCAATAAAACGACAGATAAGTTATCAATGCGGTTTGAATTGTATAATTGTAAGGAGTTAGAGATTTCACTTGTATAATATTCACGGTTCAAGAGTCATGTGTGTTTATTTACTTTTCAGTCCTCTCCTCATTTTATAAAGCTTTGGAATCTGGACTTCTATGTAGATATTTTTGGTTTCCGTCGTTTTCTCAATTGGTCTATTTTCCATTCTGATCATCGTTTGTTGTCCATTAGTTTTTTTTCTCCCCCCTTGTCGTTAACCAGTTTATTTATTTCTTTCTCTTTCCCTGTTTTTCCATTTTATCATTTTTATTTTAAGTTAAGGCTATGGGATTTAAACTCTACACCTTTTAATATTATCAAATGCATAATTATCGCTAAATTATGTTTGCAATCACCGTTTTTATCATAATATGTTTATGCTAAATGTACATTTATTGTTGGTTTTGAAGCTTTTCCCTTTTGCCATTCAAGTTCTTTTTCCCCTTATAGGAATCGTTAAAGTATGGCTGAATTACAAAAATTCCTTTTGATTTATTGTATTTATAATATTTTGTTGTTTGAATTTCAAAAAGAAACATCTATTTTTCTTGAAAAGCAAATTCTTAACAAAATAGTCCTTGTCTTAGTAATTTTTTTTAATAGAAATGATACATGTCGTCCAAATGGTAATTGCTGTTAAATACTTCAACAAGCAAGATACTACAACAGTCATAATGGAGATTATTATAATACCCTTTCTTGATACATTAAAATTCTTATACGTGTGTTTTTCATCAAAACAGAGAATTTTTGTTAAAAGAACATAGATCGGGGGACTCAATATTACGTTTTGAAATTGGAAGGAAAAGTATTACAAAATTCATAATTCAAGAGGAATTTTTATAAATAATTCTTATAATATTAACGACCATTATGGATTTTTTTTTATTTTTTTATTTTTCACTTCCTGTCATTCATTTATTTTTTAGTATTGTTAGAGACACTAATCAACAGATCCAAGACGTGGTCTTACAAGTAAAGGGAGTTTGAATAGAGATGGATTGTATTTGAAAGGTTAATGAATCGATTGACAAGTCCAATATCAATATCTTGATTTCAAACAACAATGCATCGTGATCTTATCTATATATCATATGCTAATACACGGTCAATCACTATTTGGATAAAAATCCTTTCCTTATCATCCCATTTCAAGGACTTACAAAAATCACTTAGGTGGTGCGACAGTCTGTTCTATGTAATTATGATCCCAACTTTTTTAGTAGTAATTCATGTATTATATTTTCATTGATAGATGCAATCAATTGATATGATAATATTTTAAACATTTATCAATTAAAAAAAAAAAAACAACAATACTCACATGTCACATAAGTTAATACTCAAGAGTTGAAATTAAAGTTTGTGCTCCTAATATTTTTCTTTATTTTTTTGAAGTTCTGATTCTTTATTTTAATTTTTTGGGTTTGCATTTTCTTGGCTTTTTGATGGGTATTTTTTTTGTTCCTGTCATTAAGTTTGTTGAATATTATGCTTTCGTCGCCATTTTTCTTTACGGCAGGAGATTCAAACTCAATTTTATGATGCAATCAAATACGAAATTACAACTAAAATATACTTACAGCCACATGTCAATTGTGTGTGTGTGTGTGTGTGTTTTTTTTTTTTCCCCCAATCAAAACAAACGTAAACGACATGTCTTTCGAGGGAAGCTCATTATACTTTTCATTTTTCTTAAACTATTTTACGTCATGTCATTTTTATTTGTTTATTTATGATTTTGCTGAACGTGCCGTTTTTAATATCTAAAGTCTTACTCTTTTTTCATTTTTCATTTTTTATTTTTGATAAATGAATATCTACAGTCTTTACTTTGTCTAAACACAAACGACACATGTTCAACCAAAAGAAAAAACGACACGTAGTTTTAAGTTTCGTTTTCTTTTTAAGATCGTCGTTTACAAGTCTTACACCGGGGATAAAAGTCGAGAAAATCAACGGCTAAATTGACTTCCAGGATTTCATTACCAAGGTTTTCGCCACACCCAATCTTGAGTTTTCAGAAACACAACGTATGTAATACGTGTTTTCTCAAACCTCATTGGTTGAAAACGCCGAACCCACAACACCAAACTCCTCTCCAACCAATCAGATTCAACGAAACACGTCTCCAAATATTCAAAACCAAAGGTCCTCAAACCAAAGAAAACTCAATCCATATATAATAACTTGTTAAAATTTTCCAAACATACACATCAAATTTGGTACCAAAAGTTCCGCCATTAAAATCTTACCACAATGAGAAAAAGTTGGAATGACGAACGTACATCCATTATCTATGCTTACAATGTAAGTGGTTCTCATAGCGGTACAACAGGAAGTTTTTTAGATGAAGTAGACTTGGTATGGAAACGAACACTGTCAAAATTTAGTAATACTTTGAGACTCGTAAAGATCATTGATCTGTCAAGCAATAAGCTAATTGGGGAAATTCCTACAGAAATCACTGAACTTATTCAGTTGGTATCTCTGAACCTATCAAGAAACATTTTTAGTGGACAGATCCCCTCAAAGATTGGTAAGCTAGCTTTGCTTGATGCTCTTGATCTCTCAAACAATCAACTTTCTGGAGGAATTCCTTCAAGCCTCACTGAAGTCGCTCATCTCAATGTATTGGACTTGTCGAACAATAATTTATCCAGAAAAATTCCAATAGGCACTCAACTCCAAAGCTTTGAAGCCAGTTCATACACAGGGAATCCAGAGCTCTGTGGAGCCCCACTTCTAAAGATGTGTCCAGGTGATGAATCAACTGCTTCTACAGCTCCTGCAGCCCGCAATGAAGAAGAAGATCAGGACAAGTTTATAACCAGAGGATTCTATATCACGTTAGGTCTTGGATTTGTGGTAGGATTTTGGGGAGTTTTTGGCAGCTTAATCTTCAACAAGACTCGGAGATATTCACGTTAGGTCTTGTGTTGATATAGTTATTTCACTTGACTTAAAAGGACTCTTGCGGTCATAGAAGGTGTCTTGATATGAAATAAATACTGCATTGTTTGAATTGTAATGAATTGGATGTTCCACTTCTTAAAAAATAAAAATTAATAAAAGAATAAAACATATAATTAGTAGGAGGAGACAAAGGTTTAACGTGATTTCATCTACAGACTAGGAATAGAGAGAAGCTTGACTAATAAAGAACACTATAAATAGGCTCACATATAAATATAAGTTTAGAAGTATAAAAAAACGAGTAAGTTACTCGAAGATAATAAAATCTTCTATAATCAAAAAACCCTATTTCTTAATATGAAAATTAACACAAATAAACCTAAATCTCCTATATTACAATCAATCAATCTGCAAATTGGAAATAATCATAAAGAATAATTTCAATTAATATTTAACAATTATATCAAATCTCAACACCACTTGTGTCCTCAGCATACAATGAGATAGTATGGTACTAGTAACTTTCAATAATCGCAATTTTGTTTTGAACTGTCGTTTCTTTCCTCTGTTCTTTGTTTGTTGTTTTTGTTGAAGTTTTTCTTTTTTTCTTCTTTCACGGGTCTTTTTGTCATGTGATTTTTTTAACTGTTTGCTCTAATTCTCTTTTGTTTATTTCTTTTCCATTTACCCTTCTTTTTCCTGTTATTTTTGTTTTAACTTGCCTGTCTTTTTTCGTTTTAAGTTGGCTTTTATTTAGTTTGTGGCTTTTCTCTTTCTTGTTGTTTTTGACAAGGATGAGTGCTTCAAAATAAGTCAAACATTTTGTAAATTTGTGTTTTTTAATTATCTAAATCAGATTATGGAATTTATTACAATTCCTTATTTATCTTTTAGGACACTGCTAAATGTTTGTTTCTGACAAGTAGTAGATATTATTGCATCATAGCATCAATGCAAAAAAGTAAGTGGTTTATAATGGAATCGTGTGATATGTAATGCTATTACCGCCTTCACGTATGCGAGTGGCTTCAAAATTCCGTGTTCGTTTTCTATGAATCGTTTTTATTGCATATCTTTTTTTATTTGTCCATTTCTTATTTATTGTCGTTTGTTTCTTCACTGTCGTTTTCCCTTGGTTGTCGTTTTTTCCATTTTAAATGTCGTTCCCTAGTGTTGATGGTTTTAACAGTTAATGTCATTTGAGCACGCGTACACGTGTTTTTTTTTTTTTTTTTTTTTTCCTTTTTTCATAATATATTATGGTTGTGAACTTGATATTACCATACAATTTTGTGATTAAAAAAAAAAGAAGAAGAAAAAATTACCGAAATAACCATCTTTTTTCATCTATTGATCAACAATTACACAAATTCCCCATTCTTGACCAATATGACCTAAATTTTAGTTAACTTTAGTTTAACTTTACGTTATATTAGTCTAATATTAATTTTTTATTTCATATTAATGCAATAATTTTTGAATTTATGTCATTCAGGTGTTTTCCCCTCAAAAGAATGTAAGAAATAACCACAACATGTTTAAAGCATTAACATTTATATTAGATACTGGGAGGGTTGTCAATATTGAAAAAAGCCCTCCCTATTTTTTTTTTTTGGTCAAATTGATATTTTAAATGCTTCTTTTGTTATAATGGATTATTTCTTACAACGATCTTAATATTTCTTCAAGATCTCTAATTTTGATGTTTATTTAGTTAAATAAAAGACCCTCTTTATTTTTGAAAAAATGCATTTGTTCGTCTTCCATGCCATATAATTGTTTTTCGTTTGAAAAATCATGTGCAGACATTTCTTTCCTTACTATACTTCCTTGGACGATTATGAGAATCATCACCCATACCGTCCGCCGTGTACCCCTACCAAAAACAAAAAATAGTTAGAATAGTTTCTGGTGAGAAAATGGAAAATAATAGTACTTCTCAAGGAAAACACGAAACGGATTATTTTCCTTCCAAATCGTTTAACCTGCATTTTGCTCCTTGGTACGGAAAGGAACACTGTCAAAATTCAGTAAGACTTTGGGACTTGTAATTAAAAAGCATTGATCTGTCAAGTAATAAGCTGATGTGGGAAATTCCTACAGAAATCACTCAACTTATTCAATTAGTTTTTCTGAACTTATCAAGAAACAATTTTAGTGGACGGATCCCCTCAGAGATTGGTAAGCTGACTTTGCTAGATGCTCTTGATCTACCAAAAAATCAACTTTCTGGTGGAATTCCTTCTAGCCTCGCTGAAGTCGCTCGTCTCAATGTATTGGACATGTCGAACAACAATTAATCCTAAAAAATTCTGATCGGCACTCAACTTCAAAGCTTCGAGGTGAAGAAGATCAGGACAAGTTTGTAACCCCAGGATTTTATGTCACGTTACGACTTGGATTTGTGGTCGGATTTTGGGGAGTTTGTGGCAGCTTAATCTTCAGCAAGACTTGGAGATATTCTTACTTCAACTTCATCGATGATGTGAATGATTGGATTAATGTTACGGTAGCAGTACACAAGGCAAAACTATTAAGGCTGATCAAAAACTAAAGGTTAGTACTTTGTTTCCATTTTTCTTTATAGATCTTAAACCGTATGGTAGAACTTTGGAGTTGTTTAACTTAATGCTATTTGCTTCCTAGTTGTTTGAGATGCTTCAATTTTCCAAATTAACAAGTTCAAATTTCTTGTGTTTGTTGAAGGAGAGCTTTTGCAAATGGTGTGGAGATTATAAAATCCTTATGAGAATAAAAGAGTGTGCTTTCATCTCGAGCTTGTGCCTTGTAGTGTTGGAGTCATGATTGATTAAGAGCAGTTTGCTTTGAAAATAAATTAAATTAGAAAACTGTTTTTTATTAAATTAGAAAACTGTTTTAAATTGCATATATACGCCTCTATGAATTGAGGCGTACTTAGAAACATACGCAATTGTGCAATATTGAGGCTGTAGCCTTAATTTTTCTAAAGTTTTTTCCAGTCCAAAGAAGTCACTTGACTACCATAAAGATGAACACATTGGTTTACATAATGTTCAACAAGAGGCTGAAAGATAGACATTTAAAGAAAAATTTTTTTTACATTATGTTATGATTTCTACCTACTATATGATTTTTCATATTTTTTCAAGTTATTTTATGGCTTCATTTTGAGGCTTATGCGTCAAACCGCATTAAGGCTTATGCCTTAACTCGCAAACAAAAAATGCCTTAACACCCAATTGCACAATTTTAAACTTTACAAAGTTAAACTATCAATATATGGCTTTCAAAAACTATTCAATAGACTAAATAGATTAATATATGTAGAAGAGATAATATAAACAAAGAACACGTCGAACTACAGTACATTAATTAAATGGTTCCTCACAGAAAATTTGTATGTATTTAATATATTTCAAAGTCTTTCATGACGATAATTTGACTACTTAATAAAAGTATTGCGATAATGGAGAAGACTTCAATTTTCAATTCCTTTTTTCGCTCGTAAATTTTAGCTTTTTTTTTTTTTTGACAAATTAAATTAAATTATTGTGGTCAATGGAAGACTTTGGCTTGCGCACTTTGATACTTTACAGATTATTTGATATTATGTTTAAAAGGAGATCTTCAACATTTTTCTTAACGTCGCAAACATTTGACTGACTTTCCATCTCATTTAAATGTTATATTGTTTATTTTAATTTGAATTAAATAGTTTCAATCAAATTCAAATTGTTGTATCATTACTAAAATAAAATATCTTGATGCACTACTAGTTTGTATATATATGGTTTTTGAACTTGGTACAACTAGTGAAAAGGAAGGTTCAATGTGATCTTAGAGCCCATAGATTGGATCTTTGTAGAGTCCATATAAATGAGAAGCGAATATTCTGCCATCTAAAACAGAAAACAAAGAGAACAAGACGGCTTTTGGGCGAACCATTTTGCAACAGGACTATTGAGTCTTAATAGGATTTTTAAAATATATATAAATATAACAGTTTAAAACAGAGTTATCGATCCTATCATGAAATTCTCTTAAAAAAAGACCTGGAATTTTTAATGAATCTTCGACATTTAAGAAATCTATATGATCCACTCATAGAAATTGTAGTGATTATGATCAAACATTAAATGAGTCGATATTTGATTAACCACACTGATGATCAGATGCTATACCAAACACGTAGTGATCGCACTAAGAAAATCAAGCTTTGCTGTCACTTGATTACGCTTTGATAATTTTCAACTGAATTTCCACGAAATTAATTACAATTGACTCAGCTTTCGTTGAATACTATGTTTCAAGTTTGACTACTTGACTTTTTGAAACCAGATCAGCACGTACTTTACTTTAAACATTGATCGAGTAATTTTTTTTTAATGAATACATATGACAAATAATCAACAGATTATAAATAATTAAGACTTTATTTATTTATTTTTAAATTTGGGGATATGGAAATTCAAACACTGCACCTGTTTTCATTTTGTTTTTTGGTGCTAATTGGTAGTTAGACTCGGAATTATTCGTAGTTTTGATTCCTAACTTTAGAATTGACAACTGATTTTTGAGACTTAAAATGAAAGTAAACGGTTGCTCATTGCGTGTTAACTTGGAATCATGTAAAAACAATCATATAAGTGACAAATGTTCTCTTCTACATATGCCTTGAAAAACACTTGAAAAATATAGCATTTATTGTAACGATCCCTTATAGGCCGTTATAATTTACTTATTTTTTTAACATTAAACTCTTGTAAAATATAGGGAAAATGACTTGATTTAAAATGATATTATTGGCTTATCGGAAAATTTGCTTTTCTTGGCTAATCATAAAATTTACTTAGAACAATTTTAAAAAATTCTATAAATATTATTTGAAATTATTTTTATTTTTCGCACATTTTACAATAGATTAACGTTGAAAAAATAAGTCATTTACAACCATGAGAAGTTGTCTCATTTACAATTTTAATCTTTGAAGTAAGATAGCACCTGATTACCTACATTATAAATTTCAAATTTTGGTGCTAAGGACCAAAAGTACACAAATAATAACAATATTACAATAATTTCATGGTCTAATCAACCAAAAGTGTTAAGGAGCCAAACTGCTATTTCTTGTAAAGTTCAAGGGTGGAGAACACTAAAATCCATAATTTATTTCAGTTAAAATGTAATCAAATATATTAATAAAGTAACAATAACAATCTATCCTTACATACAAACATAAAGCCAATTTGTTTGCTCATTAGTTATTTGAAAAAAAAAAAAAAAAAAAAAAGAGGACAGATTACAATCAGCATTTAGTCAATATCATCTTTTTGATTAATATTTGTTAAAAAAAAAAAGAAAAGAAAAAAAATACAGCCTGATTATAAAATGGCATGCATGAGTTTGAAAGTATGATCCATGTCATTTCTTATAGCCCAAGTCCCAAACCTTCTCATTTCTGCAACAATGATCATGAGTAGATTATCCGGTTCTCGAACAATAATCATTGTGTTTTTAGTGTTTTTTCTTTGCTCTTGCAATCCGACTTCTTCCGGTTCTTCCCGAATCGGAGAAGTACTAAAAACCCGGTGCAAAGAAGCTGAGAGAAATGCACTACTCAAAATAAAAAAAGACCTTCAAGAATTGATGGGAGGTGACAGTCTTCTTTTCTCTTGGGGGAGTGAAGAAGAAAAAACAGAGTGCTGCGAGTGGGTCGGGATTCGGTGTGCCAACAAATCCGGTCGTATCATCAGGCTTGATCTTTCTCCATCAGCTCTTGGCATCAGTGATTACTTGTGGGCTTTGAGAGGTAAGATCAGTCCTTCATTGCTTGACTTGAAATACTTGAAGTATTTAGACCTCAGTTTCATCAACTTTACCGGTAGCCAAATCCCGAGCTCAATAAGTACTCTCAGAAAATTAAGATACCTCAATCTCTCTTACACTTATGTGAGTGGAGAAATTCCTTCTCAGCTCGCAAATCTTTCGAATTTGCAATCTCTTGATCTTGGTTATAACTTTCGTCTATGGGCTAAAAACTTGGGGTGGCTTTCTCATCTCTCTTCCTTGAAGGACCTTGTGTTGAGTCATTCGAATTTGAGCAAAGCTGATGATTGGCTGCAGATTGTCAGCAACTTCCCTCACCTGACGAATTTGCAGCTTGCTGTTTGTAAACTTCCCGATGTCGTTGTTCCCCCATCTCTTTCGCTCGCTAATTCTTCGAAATCTCTTGCTTTTCTTGATCTCTGCTGCAACAGCTTCTCTGTTTCTTTATACCAATGGCTGTTCAACTTCCGTGGCAGCCTTGTTTATCTTGAGCTCTCTCGTAACCGGTTAGGCAACTCAATTCCCGAGGCTTTCGGCGATATGAGTTCCCTTGCTTATCTTGATCTTGGTCAAAATCAGTTGGAGGGTTCCATTCCCGAGGCTTTCGGAAACTTGACTTCTCTGGAATTCCTTGATCTTTCAAACAATTCCCTTCAAGGTGAAATTCCGAGAAGTATTTGGAATCTACCAGTGTTGTCATTTTTTTCTGTGGAATTAAACAATCTTACTGGGGAGCTACCCGAGAGTATCGGAAAGTTATCTCAGTTGGAAGTATTGCGTGTCTCTGGGAATTCTTTACGAGGGGTGATTTCTGAAGCTCATTTCACAAATCTTTCCAACTTGAGTGATTTGGGTTTATCCTCAAACTCATTGATCTTAAATCTCTCGTCGGATTGGATTCCTCCTTTTCGATTGGATGTGATACTGCTCCGGTCGTGCAAGATGGGTCCTCGGTTCCCAAATTGGCTCCAAACTCAGAAGAATTACTCGAAACTCGATATCTCGAGGGCTGGGATTTCAGATTCAATACCAAATTGGTTTTGGGGTCTGTCGACTGAGTTACTCTATATGAACATTTCCAATAATAACATTAGAGGAAATGTTCCAAACTTCTCATTGGAATTTACAAATGCCAATGAGATAGATTTGAGTTCTAATCAGTTTGAAGGCCCTATACCGGTTTTTCTATTCAAAGTGTCTGCACTGCATCTCGCTGGAAATCGATTTTCGGAGCTAAATTCCATGTGTGATGTTACCAATGACGTGATTTTGACCTTCCTCGACATGTCGTATAATCAGTTTTCTGGGGAGCTTCCTGATTGTTGGTCACATTTTAAACAACTCCGAGTTCTCACTTTGGGCAATAATAAGCTATCCGGAAGAATTCCCGTCTCTATTGGCTCCTTGACTTTGATTGACACGCTAAATTTAGCCAATAACAGTTTCGTTGGGGAATTACCTGCATCCTTGAAGAATTGCACAGAGTTGGTGGTCTTTGATGTAAGTGAGAATAAATTATCGGGACAAGTACCAGCATGGATCGGCAAAAGTTTACCGTATCTTGTTATTCTTAGCCTACGATCAAATCACTTCAATGGGAATTTACCGTCGAATGTGTGTGATCTTCCATCTCTTCAAGTGTTGGACTTGTCCTTGAATAATTTCTCTGGAAGTTTACCAAATTGCCTCAATCTTTTGGCTGCAATGAAAAGAAGTTGGAGTCCAGATACGACCGTATCCCACACTTACGTTAGCTATCCCCTTAGTCCGCGGACGTTTTATTTCAGAATCTATGATGACAGAGTGCAGTTGTATTGGAAAGGAAAGTTGTCGGAATTCATCAATAATCTAGGACTCTTGAAGAGTATCGACCTATCAAGCAACAAGTTCACCGGAGAAATTCCGAGGGAAATCACTGAACTTGTCGGATTGGTTTCTCTGAACTTGTCAAGAAATGATTTCAGTGGACAAATTCCTTTGGAGATTGGTCGATTGAATTTGTTGGACTATCTTGATTTGTCGAACAATAGGCTTTCCGGTCGAATTCCTTCAAGTCTCACCGAAGTCTTTCGTCTTACAACGTTGGACTTGTCAAACAACAATTTGTCTGGAAAAATTCCAACCAGCACTCAACTTCAAAGCTTTGACGCTGCAGCATACATGGGAAATCTTGATCTTTGTGGGGATCCGCTACCGAAGAAGTGCCCAGGAGAAGAACCAACCGTTCCCGGAACTATTGAAGAAGCTAGCGATAAAGGAGATCATGAGGAGGGCTTTGTAAGCCAAGGATTTTATGTTAGTTTGGGGCTCGGATTCGTGATTGGATTTTGGGGAGTTTTCGGGACGTTGCTCTTCAAGAGGTCTTGGAGATTCGCGTACTTCAACTTCTTGGATGATGTCAAGGACTGGATTTACGTCATGGCAGCAGTGCACAAGGCAAAACTATTGGCATTGATCCAAGGCTAATCGGTAATGTATGTTTTCCTCTTTTCTGCTTTTTTTATTTTTATTTTTATTGTGTATGTGATAGTTTGTTTTTGTAAATCTAACCTTAGTTTCTCAATTGAAAACTAAAATTGTAAAATAATTTTTTTCCCCTAATTAGCTCTGTCAAGAAGTCTCTTCTAAGATTTTTTCGGGGAAAAACAAAAGTTCTTTTTGTTTAAGTTCTCATTTTGTTCTCTAAAACTAGATAATAAAGTTTATTAGCTATATGTTTTGTGAAACTTTCAATTATCCAGGTATTTAAGCCCCCTTTGAATCATAGATTTAAACCTGTGTCATAAATTTTTTTTTTTTTGGTTACAATGTTTTCTCTCATTAAAATTTGAATTTCTTGTTCAAATTTATTTTTCAAACCTATGATATAAATAGACAATGACAATGAGTGCTTTTCCTTTTCGTTGTAGGTTTGCGGTGAATAATGAAAATTGGGAAGAAACTGATGTATCAAAGTTGGAGAACTCTCTGTGACTCTGCTTAATGTGCTTCCATGAAGAGAAAGGCTCCTACAACAACAATGGAAGCTCTGTTTTTTTTTTTTTTTTTTGGTGTGCTTTTTCTTTTTCTGCCAATCCAATGAGGATTTGTGACGTAAATAGTACTTGAAAGTGGACTATTTGTACTGTATTAATTTCAAACTCCAATATTCTGTCCCAAAGGATCATCCACCATTGACTTGGAATGTCTTAAGAATTATAATGATTACTACTAATATAGCGACATGTCGTTTTTTAATAAAAAGAAAGTGATTTTACTAAGGACAAAACGACAAACTATCGTTGGTGCGTAGAAAGGATAGGAACGACATGTTGAAAAGAAAACGACACGCTCTTTGTTATACTAAGAAAGATAGTCTGACTAACTGAGTAAAACCATAATGTATCATTTCAGGCCCGTTTGACAATTTGGATTCCGAATCTAAAAGTTGTTTTTGTAAGTGCTTGGATGATCCAGAAGAGTCTCTTCTCAAAGCAAAAAGAAAATCCAAAAAAAAAAAAAAAAATTTATTTTTTAGCTGTAAACTTTCGAACTTGTATCAAGTTTTAGCAAGACATTATAAACTTAATTTTAATATTTTCATTGCTTGTTAAAAATTTTAGAATCATTTTGACCTATTATACTCTTTTAAAATCAGGTCCATAAACATGTTAACAACAACAACAATATATAATAAGTTTGTCCATAAACATGTTAACAACAACAACAATATATAATAAGTTTATCTAAGTATAAAGCGACATACCATAGCAAAATAATAATAATAATAATAATAAGAGTAAAGTGACAAGTTTTTTAAAATGTCAACTTGTTAAATAAAGTGACATAATATCATTATATGTCTTTGATTATAGTTATATATTTACAATGTGGGACTTTCTTTTACCTTAAAATTAGATGTCAAAATTTAATATAAGTCAGACTATAAGTATTTCTTTTTGAACATGTTGGAGAATGATTTTGTATTTCATATTTCAATTTTTATTACCAACATAAAAAATAGTATTGAATAGGAGACTAAAATACCGAATTGAGCTTTCTTTTGTGTGCTTATAATAATATCATCCCCACCTTTGGAAATTTGCATAGGCCCTATCATGAGATATTCAATGAGATAGTATTCAGGGGATCTTTGTCCAATGTCCCGTTTTCGCTATCTCAATGACTATCTCTTCAACAGTGTTTTGACAACTTATCAATTAGTTTAAAAATTTGTAGTGTTTAGTATTTTCTATGTGATTAAATTTTTAGATTCATATGATATACCATACCACTATTATAAGATAATCAATGAAATATGAAATCCAGAACATTAGATCTCAACTCGTAATATTTGTAAGACCTCGGACTATTGGTGATCGAAGGTGGATCCCTCCAGCTCTAGGAAGGTTGAAACAAAATGATGATGCATTCCTCGTTCCAAATTCTGCTCAGGTTGGGATTGGTGAGCTGATTTGAGACCATACAGGAGATGTATTGGATTTTTTTTCTAAGCAAGTTCCGGATAGGTTTGATGCTCTTACTTCTTTAATGGTCCATTGGTGTACAGCAAATCTTAAGAGCATGTGCTCTATCTACTTGGCAATTCATTTGGTGACTTGTCTTGGGCATGTAATCCAAAAAGATAGAGAGACTGCTTGCTTGAAGGAAACTCTTTGAGAGCCTGGTACAAGCCAAGCCCCCCTCGATTCAACCACAAGAGTCGGTTACAGAACAGTATTTCGATCGGCTTTCCCTTCTTGATGACTTTCTTGGAATAGAATTTTTATGGAATCCCCATGAAATAGGATAAAAACATGATATTTACATGAGCTTAGTTCATCCATGATTTATGTTTCATTTTCGTGTTCATATATGACATTTTTGTGAATTTATCTTTCTTTTTGTTGCTGAAAATAAAAAATGCCATAAGTAAACGACAAAAACGTTTACTATATTAAGAAAGGGCATGTTGTTTCATTTCCCGGGCATGTTAAAAGACACGTCATCTTAGTGAAACGATCATCACTCTTTTACTAGATCGAAAAGAAATGTCGTCAGCCTAGAAACGACACATGTATGAGGAAAACACAACAAGCATTATCTTTTGTACTTTAAAACGACATATTATATTGGAAACGAAATCCTTATAGTGCATCTTTCGTTTCTGGTATTTCAAGCAAACATAAATTAAGTATAATTGTAATAATTAATTCTTATTTAAATTTAAGTATATCATCTATAGTTTACGATCACAATAAACAAGTATTGAGACTACATATTATTCTTAAATCCTTGTAGTGCAATAAAATGTTCATAGGCTTTACAAAATTAATTGCTAACGTTTGCTAGATTAAATGATTTTGATTGAACTAAAAAAAAACCCCAATTATTAGTTAGCTACTATGATTAATATTATAATATGATAGTTAATTGTTAATCCCCTTTAACGACTATATCACTTGTAAACATGATCGTTTTAGATTTTTTATTTCTTAATTTGATAAATGGAATTTGTATAATAAGTACATTAAAAAAAAAAAAAAAGTTGATATGACGTAAGTAGAAAAATGAAAGTGTAATTGTTCACTACATAAAACACAGTATTTATCTCACGCATAAAACTTTTAGTAGATTTTGGCAAGAGGGAAAGAAAAAAAGAAAAAAAAAAAAAAACTAGGTTCATGAATATGGGAACTTAACATATTGAATCTTTATATTTGAGCTAAAATGAAGTTCACTATATAAAATGAAACTATCTTTAATAAAGATATTCAGCGTTTTTAAGTTAAAAAAAAAAAAAATCAACGAAATACGATTACCTTTTCAATTATTAGACTTAATAATTACCTGAGAGATCAACGAAGATGAATTTCATCATGATGAAAGTCAATAAATAGAAGAACTTGTGATTTTTGTCCATTTTCACCTCACATTTTAGAACCACGAAACACTTGTATTTATAGCATAAATTGCTCCAATTCATAATTATATATTTAAAAAATATTAGTGGGTAATGATATTTTCATATTAACCAAAGATTAGCCACCTCACGACCGTATAAATAACAAAAAAATAATGGAGGCCAAATTATCTTTCATAGGATATTAACAAATATTATTTTAAAATAAATATGTGGGCTGCTTTGGATTCACAAAGGTTAGCCAGCTAAACAATTTATTTATATCAATTTTCAATTTTTTTTATTGTAATGAATGGTTTCATTACGATCATTTTGGTATTGTTTTTTTTTATTTTTTTATAAACATTATTTCGATATTGTAAGGGTAATGTATTTGAGATGGTCTTAAGCTCAATAAAATTAAGGTTAAAATGAAGAAAAATGACTATTATTAAATCACATGTAAATTTCATTTAAAAGATCAATATTGTTAGCAATGGAGTAAATTGGTGTGAAATTACTGCTAGGCTATACTTATAACCACAACAATATTAAATACTATTTAAAACATCAAGTAATTAAAATGAATAAAAATAAAATTTTGAGCTAAAAAATTTGTAACAAAATTTGAAACTAAAAAAATTCAACAAAGCCTTGAAACTAAAAAAATGCAACAAATCCATTTCCAAAAAAAAAAAAAAAGGAACAAATAGTTGTAGATATAATCTAACGATAAATGTATACTTGGCTTTATCATAAAGTAAATGGTTTGGAAACCCCTATCCTTAAGTTCAAAAAAAAAATCAAAATAAATTTTTTTAAAAAAATCCAACAAGTAAAAATAAATAAAAATCGCAACAAATTCAACCTTTTGTAGTTGTATGTCTATAAAGTTGATTTTTAAAGACTTTAAACGTTTAATATAATAAATTTATAATATAGATTTTTCAGGATAGATTCGACATTTTAAAAAACTTTATCGGTCAAAAATGAGGTAAAGGGGTTAGTTTTCAACAAATTTTAAAACACACAGAGGATAAACATATATTTTGAAGCAAATGCCAGGAATATTTTAGATATTTGCATAATAAGGAGCAAAAATAGTTCCTTAGAGAAACACAGGGTGTTTTTTTGTTTTGTTTTTGTTTTTTGTTTTTTGTTTTTTTTTTTGAAAATAGAGAAACACAGGGTGTTTTGAGTATTTTACACAGTAACATAAGGAACAATACCGTTTTGTGGAAACTCAGAAACGACATGCCGTATTCCTAGCAATGCATTAAATATTTATAAACGAGTTTCAGTCAGAAGGTGATATTTTATCAGTGTTTGATTTTTCCTTTGAAACATTGATAGTCTCTCCTTATTACTAAGACTAGTTTTTTTAATGATTAAAAATTACTTATATTTTGGGTTATAGGTATAGTTGGCATCGGACTTCATCATAAAATGTCTGAGTCTCAAGTTAAAAAAAAAAAGTAACTTACTTATTTTTTTTTTAACAAATTTTAAGTTAGAGAAATTACTTATTTTATTGTATTTTATTAGTTAAATAATTTGTTCAGTTCTAAAAGTTAAATAATTTGTTTTCTCTTTTTTATTTTACTTTTTAGGCTTTTTTATTTTAGTACACTCTAAACTTATCGTAGAATTATAATTTACAACTTAAATTTTTATTTTTGACAATTTACACCCTCAACTTATAGATTTATAGTAATTTACACTCCATTGATAATAATATTAATCTTTTGAAGGAAATTGACATGTAATTTGTATATGGGTTGTTAATTCATGACATAAATAATCATTTTTATTATGTTAACCTAAATTTATTGAAGTCAAGATCTTTAATTAAGTTTTATCAGATATAAAAGTTTGAATTAACTTTATTCCAATTATAAATATGGGTTAACATTGATTAAAAATAAAATTTCATGCTCTTAATTAACAATCTATATATAAGTAAAGTATAAATTTTCATTAAAAAATCAACATTGTTCATTAATGGAGTGTAAATTACTATAGATTTGTAAGTTTAGAGTGTAAATAACCAAAATTAAAAATTCTAGTTGTAATTTACAATTCTATGATAAGTTTAGGCTACACTAATCCAAAAAAGCCTACTTTTTAAGGCGGAGGAGTTAACAGCTAATAATTATTATGGAAGGAATTTTCTTTTACTGTTTTAGTTTCCGTTGGATAGTTGGTTGAAGTTGAAATTTTAAGTTCGAATTAATTAATTTTTTAAAAATTTAATTATAATTTTAATTGATTTTTTAAAAAAAAATAAAAAATAGTTAAAAAATACAGTTTAATTAATATTAAAACTGCAAACCGAACAAAACATTAATTAAATGACATCGACTTTTTCCTTGAGAAATGATACTTTAACCAGAAAAAAAAAAAAAAAAAAAAAAAGCAAAAAAGAAATTAAAGACTTTGACTTCCAAGTCTTCCTAGTCATCAATACCTTCACCTACCCAATTGAAAGAATACATCGAGCTGAATTAATAATTTTGCTGCCGCCTGCTCTTCTCAGTCATGGTGAAACACCTTTTTTTTTTTTTTTTTTTAAATGATGGTGAAACACCTTGACTCATGACTTTATCTCACACCACGACAGTAACTCTGATATTGAAACAAAACAAAATAATGGTCATTAGACCAACTCAGCACAGACGAGTCAGACTTTGCCATAAGGGATAATAATATCGACCATACATATCTAACAATTTGCATTTTACCTAAACATCAAGCTCTCCCACCTTGAACTACTAAAATAACCCACTAATTAATACAAAATTTTAACTATTACTTTATTAACCTCCTATTAAAGAAATTTTTTAAAAAAAGCCTTTATATATATTAAATTTTGCATTTTTCATCTTCTTCACCCACCGACCAACCAAAACTCTCTCTCTCTCTCTCTTAACTGCTTTTCTTTTATCCTATATTCCTTTAACTGATGAAGGGACTAACGTAAATTTCAAAAAACAAAAAATAATGGGATAATGGGATATATAGACAAACATAAAAGGCTCAAAATCATAGTGTTTCGTCAATAAAAAAAATAGTACCTTTTTTTTTTTTTAATTAACAAAGCATTCAAAACTGCTACTTACGGTTTCGTGTGGGAAACCATTATTTATATATAGAAATATTTATTGAGGGTTGAACATTATGTATTATATTTAAAAAGATATTAGTTATTTTTTAATTTTTAAATAAGGTGTGCCAAAAGTAAATTTATAAATATCTTTTGTCCTTGAAAGCAATTTTATTATGGGTAATTTAGTAATAAAAAGATTTAATAAAATAAAGTGTTGTGAAAAGTAGACTAGTGGATGTCAAACTCACCCTTACTAAATTAGACAAATTTCCACTTTTGCGCCTCTTATAATATGAATGCCAAGTAATACTCATGCTTCTAAAATCAGTCATTATATACCCTCCACAGTGATTGAATTTCGAAATTACCAAGACTACCCTTCGTAATCTATGTCGAATATTATTTAAACCATTAAATTAAATAATTAAAAAAATTAACATGGTAATTTTTTTTCATTCAACTAAACAAAACTTACAAATACCAATACGAATGATAAATAAAACCCTTAATTGAAATCGGATCAATCAACAAAATCTTATATATAAAACTCAAAGAGAAAGATACACACTAAGACTTGATAACGAGAAAATTCTCTAATATATCAATATTCGATCATACATAAAACTGATTTTGAAAAGTCCTTTATAATGGATGAAATTTTCTAATTCATTGAGAGCCAATAAATTGTGACACTAAATAATAATAAATTTTGAAACTAAAAGAATTCAACACAATAAAAATAAATAAAAGCGGCAAAAACGTAAACTTTTTCCCACTCCACAACAACCTAGCCTTTTCCCTTACGCTGACAAATGGCAAGCCCAAGTGCCTTCACCCCTCGGGGCTCTGACGACCAACCCAACCTCTCCCACCCCCAGTAACCACAGTCAGCAAATCCAACCTTTTTTGTAGTTTTAAAGTTATTGAAAATTAATTTTTAGGATTGTGCAATAATGCATGGATTTTAATAATAAGTTTATAGTTGGCTAAAACACACGGTTTTGACATCAATAAACTGCATAATGGGCCAAGTTAAAGACTTTGACTTCCAAGTCTTCCAAGATAATACCTTCACTGGTACCTCGAAACAAATACACCAAGCTGGATTGATTATTCTATGTCACCTGCTATTTTCAATGACGTCAACAATGATGTGTATGTGTTATATGTTTTTTACTTTAAGGATCAATTTGATGAATAAATTGAGTTTGAGTTGAATTAAAATTTTTAAGTTTTAATAATAATTTTTGTTAATTTAAAAAAAAAAATAAAAAAAATTTTAAAAAAAATAAAATAAATTTTCAAAAAAAAAAATAAAAATTTAAGTTCAAACTTGAAGTTTAAATTTGAGCTCCAAACTGAGCCTAAATAAGAATTTGTTTTTTTTAATGTAATTATCTTTATATAAAATTTTAATTTATTTATAATTATTATAATTTATGATATATTTTTATTTTAGTATATATTTTTTTATATACTTGTAACTTATATTTATATGTGAGTTTATATATAATGTTTTTTATTAAAGAATTTTTTGTTTTTAGTGCACAGACATAAACACATTTAAATTAAAAATTTTTAAGTTCTCTTCTCTTATTTTGGTTTACTCTTTTCTTATTTAATTTCTTTACTTATATGATATATTTTTATAATTATTATAATTTATGATATATTTTTATTTTAGTATATATTTTTTTATATACTTGTAACTTATATAAAATTTATATGTGAGTTTGTATATAGTGTTTTTTATTAAAGAACTTTTTGTTTTTAGTGCACAGACATAAACAAATTTAAATCTTTAATACGGTTTACCCATATTTTTTTAACACTTCTAGTTATTCCCTATTTTATAAGAATATTTTTAACCGTCCCCCACTCATAAATTTATAGTACGTCATTCTGCTCCCATTTTACAAGAATAATTATATCTATATCCCAACCCAACTCGATAATTAAATATTTAATTCCATCTCAGTTGCGTGGAAGAAGCTCTATTCAGGCAATAATAAAGTGTCTCTGTGTGTCTTTTACGCCAACGCAATCATCGCTCTGGTCAGCCAAAAAACGAAAAACAGGCCACGCATTTTCTGGTCATCAGTCAATGTTTGTTAAAGACGTCAATTCATATGGAGATTCAAGTCTTCTTGCATGAAAACATCTAAAATATTACGTGTTAATCAGTTTCCACCATTAATGCTCCAGTCTTTTATTGACCTTAATTTTAAAAAGTCTTCATTCATATATATATATATATATATATATATATATAATAGTCTTCCACGGTTTTTACTTCTTTGTCAAAGAAGAAAAAGGAAAAAAGAAAAGAAAAAAGTATTTTGATACGATTATGTTAAAGTTTCTACAAAAGTATTTTTCATGCGATTTATTCTAATTTGAACTGTAGAAAGTTTTATGAGAAAACCTCTATTCTTCATGTTATATTAATAATTTTTTATTTTAGAAAAATTTAGATTAGTATCAAAATTTATATATTTGTATAATTTTGATCTTTATTTTATTTTTTTTATAATTGAAATGATCTTAAATTATTAAAAACATTACTATATAATAGTTCTACACTGATAAATCAATGACTGTGGAGATTCAAAGTCTTCTTGACATGAAAACATATAAGATTTTACGTGTTAATTAGTTTCCACCATTAATGCTCAAGTCTTCTATTGACCTGAGGGAAAAAAAAAAAAAGAAAAAGAAAAGAAAAGTCTTCCACTGTTTTTAGTCAAAGAAGAAAAAATAAAAAATAAAAAAGTTTTTGATATGATTAGAAGTTAAAGTTTCTACAAAAGTATTTTTCATGCCATTTATTCTACTTAGAATTGTAGAAAGTATTGTGAGGCAACCTCTATTCTTCATGTTACATTAATAATAATTTTTTTATAGAAAAATTATTAGGTTGGTATCAAAATTTTTGCGTTTGTACAATTGTGATCCTGGTTTTTTTATTTTTTTTATTTTATTTTTTTCATAATTAAAATGACCCTATATTATTAAAAACATTGCTAGCACGCTACTACCCTAATAGATCAATGGATGTGGAGATTCAAAGTCTTCTTGACATGAAAACATATAAGATTTTACGTGTTAATTAGTTTCCACCATTAATGCTCGAGTCTTCTATTGACCTGGAAAAAAAGAAAGAAAGAAAGAAAAGTCTTCCACTGTTTTTAGTAAAAGAAGAAAAAGGAAGAAATAAAAAAGTTTTTCATATGATTAGAAGTTAAAGTTTCTACAAAAGTATTTTTCATGCCATTTATTCTACTTTGAATTGTAGAAAGTATTGTGAGGCAACCTCTATTCTTCATGTTACATTAATAATAATTTTTTTTAATAAAAATTGTTAGGTTGGTATCAAAATTAAAATTTGTGCATTTGTATAATTGTGATCTTTTTTTTTTTTTCATAATTGAAATGACCTTATATTACATAAACATTGCTACTACCCCAATAGAACAATGGATATGGAGATTCAAAGTCTTCTTGACATGAAAACATATAAGATTTTACGTGTTAATTAGTTTTACTTGTTAATTAGTCTACACCATTAATGCTCAAGTCTTCTATTGACCTAAAAAAAATGACAGAAGAAGAAGGAAGAAAGAAAGAAAGAAAGAAAGAAAAGTCTTCCACTGTTTTTAGTCAAAGAAGAAAAAGGAAAAATAAAAAAGTTTTTGATACGATTATAAGTTAAAGTTTCTGCAAAAGTATTTTTCATGCGATTTATTCTATTTTGAGTCGTACAAATATTGTGAGGCAACCTCGATTGTTACATTAATATTTATTTTTTTAAGAAAAATTGTTAGGTTTGCATTTAAATTTTTAAGTTTATATATTTTTTATCCCTTATTTTTTTTTCAAAACTAAAATGATTCTAAATATTAAAAACGTTGTTACAGTAGTCATTTTTGTTAATTTATAAATAGAATCTATTTTTTAGCATCATTTTTTGACTAAATAATTAACGGATTCTATCAACGATTTAATGGAAAGGATTAGTGCAGCAATACTTTAATAATTTAGGAGCACTCCAACTACGAAAAAAATATCAAAGAAATTGTTAGATGTGAAACTATTTCACAATATTATTGGGCTGTGGTGATGTTAATATGTGCACTAGATACATTGTCTATTTGAGTTAGTTTTTAGGATAAGTTATATTCAAATCTATCTAATATGGTGTTAGAGTCATATTTTACAGATGATGATAGATTTTGATCTTACTCCATTTGCATAGCATATTAGGCGTAAGAAAGGATATTGAATTATAAATTTATCTCATATTAGTAAATTTGTGATTATTGTGATGTTAATATGTGGACTTAATATCGTATATCTTTTAGCTAACTTTTGGGATCATGCGTTGGACAATCTTAATTTACGTCCATTTCTTTCTGTTGGAAATAATTTACGTCCAATTTGAGTTTTGTGTAAATTTTAACTATACTAAAAGAGGAGGTTCACCTTTGCACTCTTCACCAGAGGTCTTTACATTAAAACGGTGGGCTTAATTGGGTTGTCCTTTTTTAGACTCTATTTTCTCTTTGTTTTTGTACATAACGAGTTTAATATCCGTTTGTTGCACGGGAAAGAAAGAAAAAATAAATAAATAACTGAGTATTATATAATAACAGCAGTTAGTTAAGATAAATATTATAATTATAATAAGTATAATTTTTATCAAAATCTCTCTCAATAGTGAAGATGCAAAATCAAAATGACAATAGTACTAACAATCATCAAAATGAAAACAAAAACAAAAAATAAAAAAATCTTCTGTAGTCATACTCATTTAAAGAAAAAAAATTAAAACAAAAAATAAAACAAAAAACAAAAAAAAAAAGAACAAAAATCTTTAGACTCAAAAGAACCGAAAAAACTAACCCTAACAAAAAAAATTATAACAAAATAAAATATATATCCCATTTTCCCCTTTTTTACTATTTTTTTTAAAAAAAACCCAAAAAAAATTTCAGGTTATATACATGCAAAAACGTTTAAAAAAAAAGGTTTTTAAAATATAAAACAAAACAAACAAAAAAGACAAAAAAAAATTTTGCATGCAGAATCCATAAAAAAAAATCTTTAAAAAATAGAACAAAAGAAACAAAAAAGACACAAAAAAAAAACCCAGGAAAAAAAATCCAAAATAAAGATGAAAAATTTAAAGAAAAAAATCATTTAAAAATTTAAAAAAAAAAAAAGACAAAGTGAGCAAAAACACAATACAACAATAGATCGGAATCTAATGTCTAAAATTTAGCGTCAAAAAAAAAAAGGGCAAAAACAATATTAAGAAAAAAAAAACAAACTCTAAATAGGGGTAAAACCGGCAACACACTGTAAGGAAAAGAAAAGCAACTAAAAAAGAGATGTAAAACGGTAATTATACTGTATGGGCAGCCGATAATTTCTGCATAATAAGGGAAAAAAGGTCAACTCACTGTAGATGAAGGAAAAACAACTAAATCAGAGGGGTAAAAAAGACTCTGCACTGTATACAAAATAGTAAAATATATGAGGATAAAACCGTACTTCCACTGTAGATCAGCCAAATTCAGCACATGGGATATGGGCAAAATCAGAATTTTACTGTAGAAAAGCAGTACTGTAGCAAACACTGTAGTAACACTGTACAAACACTGTAGATTACTGTAGAAAAATTACTGTACGGTACTGTAGCTAAACTGGCGAAAACAGAGAGAAAAAAAAAGCAAAAAATACTGTATAAATACTGTACAAAAAACAATAAAAAGTGTTTATTCCTTTAGTATATTAGTATAATTTTCATTGCCATAACGAAGAAGACTTCAATTTTCAATTCCTTTTTTTTTTTCCTTCTATATTTTAGCTATTATTTGTTGACAAATAAGATTCAAGCAATGTGGCTCAGTGGAAGACTTTTGGCTTTCATTGCACTATATTTATCCCAGATTATTTTATATACATATCTGTTTTAAGAGGACATGTTCAATATTTTTCTTAGCTGAGCAAACAATTGACCAACTTTCCATCTCATCTGAACGAAATATTGTTTCTCTAACTAATTTCAATTAACTTCAAATTGCTATGTCATTAATTAAATAGAATATCTTGATGCTACTTGTATGCTTATATATATATATATATATATATATGATTTGTGAATGAGTTAACTTAACAGGTGAAAAGAGATATTAGAGTCCAGAAATTGACCAGTCATTAAGCCCCATATCACACATCTATATATGCAAATTGTAATAGATAGTATTTTAATAAAATTAAAAAATTTAAGTAGCAAGATTGTATAGCATTTGAAATAAATAAAAATAAATAACAAATGTACTAGATAAATAGCTAATTTACTTTTAAGAAATATATTATTTACCTAGTAAATTTCCTGTTTAACAATTTGGTGGGTGAAATTCCAAGCGAAATCACCGAACTTGTTGGATTGGTCTCGTTAAATCTCTCGAGAAATGAGTTAAGCGGACAAATCCCTCCAGAGATCGGCAAATTGACGTCTTTAGATGCTCTTGATTTGTCGAACAATCACTTTTCGGGTGGCATTCCTTCAAGTCTCTCTCAAGTGGATCGTCTCGATGTGTTGGACATGTCAAACAACAATTTGTCTGGAAAAATTCCGACAAGCACTCAACTTCAAAGCTTCAATGCCACTGCATACATGGGAAATCCTGAACTCTGTGGGGCTCCACTCCCGAGAAAGTGTCCAGGAGAAGAAGCGACTATTTCGACCGACACTGAAGTTTCTACAGAGCAACACGATCAAGACAGGATTGTGACGCAAGGATTCTATTTAAGTATAGGACTTGGATTTGTAGTTGGATTTTGGGGAGTGTTTGGCACATCACTTCTCAAGAAGAATTAGAGAAATTCTTATATCAAGTTCTTGAATGAGCTAATCAGTAATTACTATATAGTCTTGTAACTATTCAAGTTAAACTGTATGTTGTTGCAAATCTGTAACCTTCCAAATTGACAGGTGTTTTGTATTATTATTATTATTATTATTATTATTATTATTATTTTTAATTTCCAACTTTTGAGGGAAAAATGCCTCACTTGGAATGAAGAGTGGCGCAACTTTCTTAACCATGTACTCAGGGAGCCAAGGACTGTTTCCGTTCTGTTTTTAGTACTAGATATTCCTAGTGGTCTGTTTTCTTTACTGTATGAAAGTATAAACGACGAGTATTTTTTATGGGAACAAAAAACATAACTTTTAGGTAAACGGCATGTCGTTGTGGTTGAAGTAATAACTGCTTTAAGAATTTTAAACCGACACGTCGTTTTAGTGCAGGGATAGTCCGACGTGTAGTTTTCAATGAAACAATTAAAAATAATGAAGAAAATTCCCAAACTAATCAAATTACCACGTCTGCCTTTTAGGAAAATAAAAATAAAAAATACCACGTCCGCTCCACTTATAATACAAATGCCTAAAATATTCCCTACATTTGTACGATCGATAACTAAGTACCCCTTTAAGCAATTAAAATCTAAAAGGCCGTTTAGCTTTCAAGTTTTGAATCTAAATTTTCTATTCAAATTTATTTGTTTTTTTTAATAAAATAAATAAATAAAAATTATAATTAATTTTTAAAAGATCAAATAAATAATAATAGAAATTTTTTTTTCTAAACCAATATATCAAACTCAAGCTAAAAATCTCAAAACTACAGTTCTCAAATCTCAATCTATATTAAATACTATTTAGAACATTAAATAACTGAGATGAATACTAAGGGTTAGTTTGGTGTATAAGTTTGAGTTAAGATTTTTAAGTTTTAATAATAATTTTTGTTGACTTTTTTAGAAAAGATAAAAAACTTTTTCAGAAAAAGATAAAAATTGAGTTAAAAAATTTGGGTTTAAACCAACTAATCAAACAAACCCTAAATAGATTTTTCAGGATTGATCCAGTACTTCAAAATTTTGATCGGTCAAACATGAGGTAAGGGGTCGGTTTTCAACCATTTTCAAAACACACGTATGATAAACATGATATTTTGAGGGAATGTCAGGAATATTTTAGATATTTGAATGCTACTGTATTATTATTAAATAATATATATTATCTAAGATTTATAAGATCAATTTATTATATATCTAAAATTTTATAATATATAATTTAATTATCTCAATAGTTTTATTTTCGCAAATTTAAATATAATTTCTATGTATTTCATATTTCAAGAAAAGGTTTATTTCATATTTTGTAAATTTTTTTATTTTTTTTATAATTTCTTTTACACATTTCATGTACAACATTGATTTAAGAAAATACTTTTCATTAACATATTAAAATAATATCTTTTAAACAATTTTTTTTATTTTTTTTATTTTAATCTTTTTTATATAATGATTTATTTTTAATATTTTAGTCCTTTTATCTTTTTGCTATTTTTATGCTTTTTTTATCTAATTTTTTAAAGATATTTTTTCTTATTTAGATAAATTTTCTTAAATATATCTAATCATGTGTATCGCATATGTTTTTCAACTAATATAATAAGAAGGCGCAAAAATGGTACCCTATAAACACAGGGTGTTTTGGGTTTACGTAATAACATAAGGAACAATACCGATTTATGGAAACTCAGAAACGACATGCCGTATTCTTAATACTGTATAAAATACGTATGGACGAGTTTCAAACAGAAGTTGATATTTTATCAGAGTGTTCAATTTTTCCTTTGAAACAATGATAGTCTCTCCTTATTACTAAAATCACTTTTTTTTTTAATGGATTAAAAATAACTTATTTTTGGATTTGAAAAAATAACTTATTTTTATAGTCATATACAATCTAATGGTCATTACATATCTGATTTCACTATAAAATAGTGAGTTTGAATCCCCATCATTCTCGTAAAAAAAAAAAAACTCGTTTTAATACTTATTTATTTAAGTTAGAAATATTACTAACTTCATTTTATTGTATTAGTTAAATCATTTGTTGTTTTCAAAAAAGTTAAGTAATTTGTTTTCTCATTTTTATTTTACTTTTTAAGGTGGAGGAGTTAACGGCTAATGAAAAGAGGTTTTGGACTTCACTTGGAATCAAATTATGGGGTTGTTCCCGAATCTGAGTCTATTTTCATCTTTGAAAGAGCTATCACTTTTTTCAAATCAATTCAGTGGAACTGTACCTGAATCTGTTGGACAATTATCACAGTTAGAAGATCTGGACATTTCGTATAACTCTTTTAAAGGTCTAATTTCTGAAGCTCATTTTTCAAACCTATCCAAACTATCTCTTATGAGCTTTTCTGGTAACTCGTTGATTTTCAACATCAGTTCCGATTGGATTCCTCCTTTTCAGTTGGATTCAATAAACCTTGCCTCTTGCAAGCTGGGCCGTCAGTTCCCGCAAAATGGCTTCAAACACAAAAGAATTATTCACAACTTCATATTTCCAACTCTGGAATCTCAGATTCTATTCCATATTGGTTTTGGGATGATCTGTCTCCTAAAATTTTTTCTTTGGATCTTTCCAACAATCAAATCTATGGAAGTATCCCAAATTCTCCTATTCAAATTGCAGGTTACCCTGCAATAGATTTGAGTTCAAATGAGTTAGAATGTCCAATACCTCTTTTCCTATTAAAAGTTGGCACACTAAATCTTTCGACGAATGGATTTTCAAAACTAGATTCGTTGTGCAACATAACTGACGATGTGCAAATGAGCTTTTTGGATATCTCATTCAATCAGCTGTCCGGGGAACTACCCGATTGTTGGACTCATTTCAGAAGTTTGGAAGTTCTTGTTTTGGCAAATAATAAGTTATTCGGACAAATTCCGATCTCCATCGGCTTCTTAACTGAGATTGAAGCATTGCATTTGGGAAGCAACTTTTTCACCAAGGAAATACCTGATTCCTTGAAGAGCTGCACTAAGTTGACAACTTTTGATGTGGGAGAAAATAGATTATCAGGACCAATACCGACATGGATGGGGAAAACTTTGTCGAATCTTATCATTCTTGGTCTACGATCCAATCGCCTCTCTGGGAACATTCCCTCACATCTATGTCATCTAAGGCATCTTCAACTGTTGGAACAACTTTTCAGGAAGGGTACCGCAATGCTTCGGTCATTTTTCTGCAATGAAGAAAAGCGTGGAGAGTCAAGACACACGGGGTACTTCCATTTCGCATACGTATTCATATAATTCCGGAGGAACTTATGAGTACACATCCTATGAGGATGAACTAAAGTTCATATGGAAAGGAACCTTATCCAGATTCAGCATTACTTTGGGACTTGTTAAGGGCATTGACTTGTCAAGCAATAGGCTGATGGGTGAAATTCCGACCGAAATTACTGAACTTATTCAGTTGGTTTTTCTGAACGTATCGAGAAACAACTTAAGTGGACAAATCCCTTCCGAGATTGGAAAGCTGACTTTGCTAGATGCTCTTGATCTATCAAACAATCAACTTTCTGGCGGAATTCCTTCAAGCCTCACTGAAGTGGATCGTCTCCAGGCCTTGGACTTGTCGAACAACAATTTATCCGGAAAAATTCCAACTGGCACTCAACTCCAAAGCTTCGAAGCTAGTTCATACACAGGGAATCCTGAGCTCTGTGGAGCCCCTCTTCTAAAGAGGTGTCCAGGTGATGAACCAGCTGTTTCTACAGCTCCACCAGCCCATGATGAAGAAGAAGATCAGGACAAGTTTGTAACCAGAGGATTTTATGTCACGTTAGGACTTGGATTTGTGGTCGGATTTTGGGGAGTTTGTGGCAGCTTAATCTTCAGCTCGACTTGGAGATATTCTTACTTCAACTTCCTCGGTGACGCGAATGATTGGATTTATGTTACTGTGGCAGTACACAAGGCAAAACTACTAAGGATGATAAAAAACTGAAGGTTAGTACCCTGTTTCCATTTTCTTCATCAATCTTAGTTCGTATGGTAGAACTTTGGAGTTGCTGAATTTAATTAATGCTATTTCGTTCCAGAGATGTTAGAGATGTTTCAATTTTCCAAATTAACAAGTTAAAATTTCTTGTGTTTTTTGAAGGAGCGCTTTTGCAAATGGTGTGGAGATTATAAAATCCTCATGAGAATAAAGAGTGTGCTTTCGTCTGGAGCTTGTGCTGTTGGAGTCATGGTTGGGTCAGAGTGTACTTTACTTTGAGAAGAAATTAAATTAGAAAACTGATTTCTCTCATATATATATATATATATATATGGTTTCTAGTATTGTCTGTAAAGGACCTGAAATTTGTTCGTGTTACTAGTTATTTGTATACTCCAGGACTCTTGCTGTCGTAGATTCAATAACACAACAGATAAAGTGTCTCTACAGTTTGAATTGTAATATTGTGATGAGTCCAAGGTTCCGCTTGTATTCAGTTTCAATTGTTTTCTCTTTTGGTCTATTTTCTATTCTAATTATCTTTTGTTGTTCATTTGCTTTTTTCTTGCCATCAACCAGTTTATTTACTTGTTTTTTTTTCTTTTTTTTTTCTTTTTTTTTTCTTTTTTTTCATTTTTATCATATTTCTACTAACAATGGTAAAGGTTTTCTCACACCTCCCTTCAAACGAAAGACCTTTACCTCAACTTTGAGGTGGGTGCAAAAGACCGCACAGTCGAGTCCACAACCACAAAATGGGAGAATAAAATGAAAATCCTACAGGTTATTTTCCCCCTTCTGTAGTTATGGACTTAATTTTGCGGTCTTCTGCACCCACCGCAAAGTTTTAAGTTACTGTAGTTTCTATTTTCATGGTCTATCTTCATTTTGATGTCATCATTTTTCCCTCCATTTTCTTAGGGGGTGTTTGGTGAATGAGTTTATTTTTAAATTTCAATAGTAATTTTTCAGAAAAGATAAAAAACTTTTTAAAAAAAGACAAAAATTTTTTTCAGAAAAAGACAAAAAACATGATGAAAAAAGTACATTTCAGTTTAAACTAAACTTGAAACCAAACAGCCCTTTAGTTGTCGCTTGTTATTTTTTTAATATTTATTCATTTTATTGTCGTTTATATTTTGTTGTCGTTTTTAACTTTTTAATTATGCCTTTTTTTTTTTTTTTTTTTTTTTTTTTTTACAAATTCACGTTTTCTCCTTGAATTTTAGACCATGTAGGAAACACACCCTCCGAATTTTAATTTATAATATTCTTTCTCCCTAAACTTTGAAATATTTACAGATTTTTCCTCTCAATTTTATTTTATTTTATTTTTACATAGAATAACGCACTTGATAACAATATTAAATATCAAATTATGAAGTAATAGTTATTGGCAGCACATATGGCACTCCCTACTCTTATTAAATGTGAAATTACGAAGTTAAACATAATAGAGTAGTATGAAAAAAAATGAGAATCAGTCTTAAATATTTACTCTTTTGACCTAATGATAATGTCAACTTTGTAATTTCATACTTAACACCTTCCAACTCATACTGTCAATAAGTGTCACGATTATTTTTCTGTTAAAAATTCAACTGAGAGGGGAAATATATAAATATTTCAAATTTTAAGGGGAAAAAATATTACAAATTTAAGTTCGGAGGTGTTTTGTGACAAAGTCTAAAGTACAGCCTTCAGGGTTAAAAGTGAAATTAATTTTTTTTCTTTTTTCTTTTATAATAGATTTAGTTTCACAATGTCGTTAACTTCCATTTCTTTACCTTCAAAATAAATCTTTCCTTTATCCCTAAACAAACTAATAATTATTATTTCCTAAAATTGTAAAATATCATTGCTTGAATTCCTTTCGGATCATTTTAATCTTCCATACTAATGGACCTCTTGCATATTAATTGTTATTGAGAGGAAGAGAAATTCGCTTTCATTACTAACAGAAACGTTTATAATAACCACCGTCGAACAACGGAATAATACTCTAAACAATTATATATTGGAAGACTATTGTCACTCGTTTTTAACTTTTTATTTCCGTATTATTTTTCCTCGCTAATAAATTACTTGGAAATATGGATTAGTTGAAACTAACGCTGAGGTCGAAGGAAGACTTCGACTTGTGACTTTGATCGCACTATATACCCCACCATGAAATATTGGATCAATCACGTTAGGCCACATTGCAATCATGAAGCTCTATTTTAGAGCAACTTTTTTCTATTTAACATTAAATTTATTTGGTGAACATTTAATATTAATTTATTTGGTCATCGGTTAGAGTGTCTTAATGCTACTGGAATCATTCAGGGCATTAGTCAACAGTCATTACAACATTAATGTTTTTTTTAATTGAGAAGATAACATTAAAATTTGTTTCCTTTAATGTTTTCTATCCTTTACTTGTCTTTACTTTTTCTTTTTCAAACCGCTGTTTCCACTACGTAACAAAGAGAAGATTGATCTCCGACCAGAATCACACTTCAAAAGCCAACGTCATGGTTTCATTCTCATGTTCACACGATGGAAAAATCAGGTCTTGCACTAGTCAATGTAATTCATTATTCAATTATTTTCATGACCAACTTTACATTTTCTTGTTTATATATACATATATATATATATATATATATATTTCTAATTTCCTTCTCCGCTTCTTTTATATTCATTTTTGTTCCGAGCTTGTTGCCATATTGCCCTGTTTCTTAACCATCTCTGTTGTGATCCTGTTGCTCTGTTTCCACAATGAGTGGATCATTGCCTCTTCAGATGATTTTGATGCTCTTGCTTTTGCTTTACTTCCAAGGTACCCATGGATCCATATTCAAAAACTAGTTTCTCTTAATCATTTCTGTTGTGATACTATTGCTCTGTTTTAATAATGAGTATATTATTGCCTCTTCATATTGGTTTTAATGGTGATGCTTTTGTTTTACTTCCACATAGGTGCCAATGGATCATCCAATGCAGCAGGAGAGCCAAAGATCAGATCATGCTTAGAAGTGGAGAGACAAGCACTCCTCAATATCAAAGAAGCTCTTCAGGAAATCCAAGAAGGCTTTCTTTCATCATGGGGATACGACGAAGAAAAGAGAGACTGCTGCGAATGGTACGGAGTTCAGTGTGCCAACAATTCTGGTCATGTCACTGTTCTTGATCTTGCACCTTCAAATTCACCAAAATACGACGAAGATGGGAACTTGCACAGATTTCTGCAAGGTAATATCAGTCTTTCGCTGGGTGAATTGAAACATCTGACTTATTTAGACCTCAGTCTCATCGACTTCAACGGACATGGCATCCCGAGTTTCATCGGTACTCTCACCAAATTAAGGTATCTCAATCTCTCCTACACTGAAATGAGTGGAGAAGTTCCTTCTCAGCTTGGAAATCTTTCAAGCTTGGAGGTTCTTGATCTTGGCAATAACCATGATCTCAGCATGGAAAGTATGGGGTGGGTTTCTCGTCTTTCTTATCTGAGACTACTCGACCTTACTTACACAAACATGGGACTAGCTACTGATTGGATGCAAGTAGTCAATAAGCTCCCTTATCTAATGAACTTGCGCCTATTTATGTGCAGTCTTCCAAATATCACACATTCATCTCTTTCTCTTGTTAACTCTTCGACATCACTTGCTATCCTTGATCTTTCCTTCAACCAGCTCTCTGTTTCTATATTCCAATGGCTATTCTCCTTCAGTCGTAGCCTTGTTCATCTTGATCTCTCTAATAGCATGCTAGAAGGATCCATTTCCGAAGCTTTTGGGAACATGAGTGCACTTACGTACCTTGATCTTAGTTACAATAACTTAGGAGGTCCCATTCCAGAAGCTTTAGGGAACTTGACTACGCTTATATACCTTGATCTTAGCAATAATAACTTAGAAGGAGAATTTCCAAAATCCCTTTGGAACTTATGCTTGTCACGTGAATTATCTTCACAAAACACCAATCTCAGCGGATTGCTGCCTTTCGAGCACACTCAGTCATTCTCTAGGTGCACTCCTTACTCTCTCCAACATTTGGACTTGAGTGGAAACCAATTAATAGGGCCATTGCCTGAAGTAATTGGACAATTAGCTGAATTGGAGTATTTGAATCTTTTTGGGAACACTTTAGATGGTGTGATTTCGGAAGCTCATTTTTCAAAGCTGACCAAGCTGTCTTTCTTGCACTTGCATGGTAACTCATTTATTTTGAAGTTCAGCTCTCATTGGCTTCCTCCTTTTCAGTTGGATTTTATTTCAGTTAGTTCTTGCAAGTTGGGCCCTCAGTTTCCAAGGTGGCTTCAAACTCAAAAAAAAATTTCGGCCCTTGATATTTCTAACTCTGGAATTTCAGATTCTATTCCAGATTGGTTCTGGGACATCTCTGCTAAGTGTTGGATGGTGGATCTTTCTAAGAATCAAATCCATGGAAAAATCAACACTTATTCATTTGAATTCCAAGGTCACCCAAGGATAGATCTGAGTTCAAATAAGCTAGAAGGTTCGATACCACCGTTCATGTTCAAAGTCGGGGCACTGAATCTTTCCACAAATGGATTTTCAAGTTTAAGTTCCATATGTGATGTCACAAATGATTTGCCAATGAGCTTTCTTGATATTTCATTTAATCAATTGTCCGGAGAAATTCCCGACTGTTGGTCACCTTTTAAAAGATTAGAAGTTCTCATTCTGGCAAATAACAAGTTGTCAGGAGAAATTCCAATTTCGATTGGCTTCTTATCTGAGATTAAGACATTGCATATGGGTAACAATTCTTTGACTAAAGAATTACCTTCGTCATTGAATAACTGCACAAATTTGATGGCTCTTGGCGTGGAAGAAAATAGATTAGAGGGACCAATACCTACATGGATTGGAGAAAGTCTATCGGAACTTCTTGTTCTTAGCTTACGATCCAATCACTTCTCTGGAAGCATTCCCTCGGAGCTATGTCATCTGTCGCATCTTCAACTGTTGGACTTGTCCTTAAATAACATTTCAGGAAGTGTACCAAGTTGTCTAAAAAATCTTACTGCAATGACAAAAAGTTGGGAGAGTGGAGATACAGCTATTGACAATTTTTACTATGTCAGTAACGGTTATGCATTTTCTTATAAAGATGATGTAGAATTGATATGGAAAGGAACACTGTCGAAATTCAGTAAGACTTTGAGACTCGTAAAGGGCATTGATCTGTCAAGCAATAAGCTGATGGGGGAAATTCCTACAGAAATCACTGAGCTTATTCAATTAGTCTTTCTCAACTTATCGTGGAATAATTTTAGTGGACAGATCCCGTCAAAGATTGGTAAGCTTGCTCTGCTAGATGCTCTGGATCTATCAAACAATCAACTTTCTGGCCGAATTCCTTCAAGCCTCACTGAAGTTGCTCGTCTCGATGTATTGGACTTGTCAAACAACAATTTATCGGGAAAAATTCCAACAGGCACTCAACTCCAAAGCTTTGAAGCCAGTTCATACACAGGGAATCCAGAGCTCTGTGGAGCCCCACTTCTAAAGATGTGTCCAGGTGATGAACCAACTGCTTCTACAGCTCCGGCAGCCCGCGATGAAGAAGAAGATCAGGACAAGTTTATAACCGGAGGATTCTATGTCACGTTAGGACTTGGATTTGTGGTCGGATTTTGGGGAGTTTGTGGCAGCTTAATCTTCAGCAAGACTTGGAGATATTCGTACTTCAACTTCCTCAATGATGTGAATGATTGGATTTACGTAATGGTGGCAGTGCGTAAGGCGAAACTTCTAAGGATGATCAAACACTAATGGTTAGTATTCTGTTTCTCATCAAACAACGATATATATATATATATATATGTGACTTTGTAAATTATTTTCTGAGAATAAGTCATTTGATCTGTTGTCAAAAATCGTTGTTATATACTCTCTCTCTCTCTCTCTCTCTCTCTCTCTATCTCTCTCTCTTTTTTGGCTTTTTGGCTTTGGTTTCCATCTAATAATGTTAGAGATGTCAAATTTTCCAAATTAACGAGTTATAATTTCTTGTGTTTTGTTGAAGGAGCGGTTTTGCAAATCGTACGGAGAACTCAATTCCCGTTGAATAAAGAGTGTGCTGCTATGCAGTGCATAGCTTTCTGGAGCATGCTGTGTGGGAGTCATGGTTTGTAGTGTTGTGTGTAAAGGACCTGAGGTTTGTTTGTATTGTGTTGGTTTAGTTATTTCACTTGGAATTAAAAGGACTCTTGCGGTCATAGAAGGTGTCTTGATATGAAAAATACTGCGTCGTTTGAGTTGTAATGAATTGAGTGTTCCACTTGTGTTCTCAGTTCCCAATGAAATGTGATTGCTAGTACATTTGTAGTAACTTTCAAGAACCACAATTTTGTTTTGTGCTGTCGTTTATTTCCTCTGTTTTTTGTTTGTTATTTTTGTTGAAGTTTTTCTTTTCTTTTTCTTTCATGGGTCTTTTTTCTTTTCATGTTTATCTTTCTGGACACTGCTAAATGTTTGTTTCTAACAAATCGTAGATATTATTGCATCATAACCTCAATGGAAAAAAGTAAGTGGTTTATAATAGAAATGGGTGATGTGTAATGCTATTACCGCCTTCACATGTGCGAGTGGCTTCAAAATTCCGTGTTCGTTTTCTCTGAGTCGTTAATATTGCATATCTTTTTTTTTTAATTATTTTTTTTATTTCTCCATTTCTTATTTAAGTCGTTTGTTCTTCACCGTCGTTTTCCCTTGGTTGTCGTTTTTTCCATTTTAAAAGTCCTTTCCCAGTGTTGGTGATTTTAACAATTGGTAAGCTGGCTTTGCTTGATGCTCTTGGTCTATCAAACAATCAACTGTCTGGCGAAATTCCTTCAAGCGTCACTGAAGTCGATCGTCTCAATGTTTTTAACATGTCGAACAACAATTTATCCGGAAAAATTCCAACAGGCACTGAACTCCAAAGCTTCGAAGCTAGTTCATACACAGGGAATCCTGAGCTCTGCGGAGCCCCACTTCTAAAGAGGTGTCCAGGTGATGAACCAACTGTTTCTACAGCTCCTGCAGCTCACGATGAAGAAGAAGATCAGGACAAGTTTGTAACCAGAGGATTTTATGTCACGTTAGGACTTGGATTTGTGGTCGGATTTTGGGGAGTTTGTGGCAGCTTAATCTTCAACAAGACTTGGAGATATTCGTACTTCAACTTCCTCGATGATGTGAACAATTGGATTTACGTAATGGTGGCAGTGCATAAGGCAAAACTTCTAAGGATGATCAAAAACTAAAGGTTAGTACTCTGTTTCCATTTTCTTCATCGATCTGTTGTCAAAAACCAGTGTTCTATACCCCTTTTTTTTTTTTTTGGGTGCCTTTTTTTGCCTCTACTCTGAAGAAAATGGTCTTTGATCTGCTATCATCGATCTTAAAATGCATGGCAGAACTTTGAACGTGTTGAATTGAATTTGGTTTCCATCTAATATTGTTAGAGATGTCAAATTTCCAAATTAACAAAGTTATAATTTTCTTGTGTTTGTTGAAGGAGCGGTTTTGCAAATCGTACGGAGAACACAATTCCCGTTCAATAAAGAGTGTGCTGCTATGCAGTGCACAGCTTTCTGGAGCATGCTGTGTGGGAGTCGTGGTTGTGTCACTGCTTTGCTTTAAGATAGCAAATAAAGTGGGTGTTCTCTAATATATGGTTTGTAGTGTTTGTGTGTATAGGACCTGAGGTTTGTTTGTTTTGTGTTGATATAGTTATTTCACTTGACTTAAATGGACTCTTGGTGTCATAGAAAGTGTCTTGATATGTTAAAAATACTGCATCGTTTGAATTGTAATGAAATGGAGGTTCAACTTGTGTTCTCAGTTCACAAAGAGATGTGATCGCTAGTACATTACTAGTAATTTTCAAGAATCGCAATTTTGTTTTGTACTGTCATTTCTTACCTCTGTTTTTGTTAGTTATTTTTGTTAAAGTTTTTCTTTTCTTTTTCTTTCGTGGGTCTTTTTGTCCTGTGATTTATTTAGCTGTTCGCTCTGATTCTCTTTTGTTTACTTCTCTTCCGTTTGTCCTTCTTTTTTCCTTTCAATGTCGTTTTAACTTGCCTGTCTTTTTTTTCTTTTAACTTGGTTTTTATTTAGCTTGTGGCTTTTCTCTTTCTTGTTGTTTATGACAAGGATGAGTGATTAAAAATAAGTCAAACATTTTGTAAATTTATGTTTTTTTTTTTTTTTTATCTAGATCAGATTATGGAATTTATTAAAATTTCATATTTATCATTTAGGACACTGCTAAATGTTTGTTTCCGACAAATCGTACATATTATTGCATCATATAACCTCAATGGAAAAAGATAAGTGGTTTATAATGTATTTAGTTTATATGTCCTCTTGTCTGTGTTCACATTCATGTCTTTCTAATAATAATATGACACGTATGTAACTAATATAATTTTTTTTATTGATTTAATAAGATATTATAATTAAATATACATATTTAATTAACATTTCATGATATTATTGAAAGGACATGAAGAGAAAAGTAATAAGAGGACATATGAGTTGGATCCGTTTATAATAGAAACGTGTGATATGTTATGCTATTACCGCCTTCACATATGCGAGCGGCTTCAAAATTCCGTGTTCGTTTTCTATGAGTCGTTTTTATTGCATATCTTTTTACTTTTTTTATTTGTCCATTTCTTATTTATTGTCGTTTGTTTCTGCACTGTCGTTTTCCCTTGGTTGTCGTTTTTCCATTTGAATGTCGTTTCCAAGTGTTGATGGTTTTAACGGTTAAATTTTTTTAACATAATTAATTATGCTTGAACTTGATATTATCATACATTTTTTGTGATTAAAAAAAAGAAGAAGAAGAAAATATTACCTCAATAACCACCTTTTTTCATCTATTGACCAACAATAACACACCTCATTCTTGACCAACATAACACAAATTTTAGTTAACTTTAATTTAATTTTATGTTATATTAGTTTAGTATTAATTTTTTTTATTTCATATATTAATGTAATGATCTCTAAATTTGTTTCATTAAGGTGTTTTCCCTTAAAAGAACATAAGAAATAACCACAATATGTTTAAAGCACACGGTAAATATATTGACATTTCCATTAAAAACAGGGAAGGGTTGTCAATATTGAAAAAAGCCCTCCCCCTTTTTTTTTTTTTTTGGTCAAATCGATATGCTAAATGCTTCTTTTGTTATAAAGAATTATTTCTTACAACGATCTTAATATTTGTTCAACATTATTTAGTTAAATAAAAGAGCCTCTTTATTTTTGAAAAAATGCATTTGTTCGTCTTCCATGCCATATAATTGTTTTTCGTTTGAAAAATCATGTGCAGACATTTCTTTCCTTACTATACTTCCTTGTAGGAATATTAGAGAAGAGATGAAAAATAACGTAAGAAATGTATTAAAAGTTAATTTAAAGCATGTAACCAAAATATTAAGAAAATAATTTTCCAGCATAATTTGAGGATTAAAAACATTAGCGCAAAACTTGCACCACCCAACAAACCGCACAAATCATCCTCTAAAAAACCCCCTAAACTTTGGCCAGTTATGATTTGTAATTTTTACAAACCGCCATAAAACAAATGCACCTAAACCACCCAAACCACCCACCGTATACTCTATCAAAAAAAGAAAATGGTTAGAATAGTTTCTGTTGAGAAAATGGAAAATAATAGTACTCACAAGGAGAACAGGAAACGGATGTTTTCCTCCCAAATCGTTTAACCTACATTTAGCTCTTTTTTTCTTTTTCTTTTTTTTTTTTAAATGACGTGCTAGAAAATAATTGGTTAGTCAGAGAGCCTCATACACAGTTTGGACAGACGATTCATCTTGAATTGTAAACAGTTGAATTTTCCACTTGGATTACCAAGTTATATATGCAAGTAACTTTTAAGAATAGCCATTCTCATGATTCGGTTTTTTGTTTGGGAGAGTTAAATATATAGCATAATTTTACTATTTAAAACATTTTACAAATTTCAAAAAGTTACATAACTGTGATGTAAATTTGTAGTATAAAACGTGAAAAATATTCTTATAATTAATTACTAGATAATTATGTTATCCTTAAGATATTTTTAAAAACTTACTATGTTTCTATGTAATTCCTATATTACTACTTCGTATTGTTTTGCTTCCTTCCTTCCTTCCTGGGACTTTTTCGCCCTCTTTTTTATTATTTTATCATCATCATCATCATCATCATCATCATCAGGATTATTGTTATTATTAATATTTTATGTTTTCTCTGATTCTCTCTGTTTATTTCTTTTATTCTTCTTTTCCATTTTCTGTTGTTTATTTATCTTATTGTAGTTTAAACGTGCATGTCATTTTCTTTTCTTTTTTTCTTTCTTTGTCGTCCTTTTCTGTCGATATATTCATTTTCTGATCAGTTGTCGACTTTAAAAGATTTTTCCCCCCCTCTAATAGGCCACAAAAAGCATTTTCTCTCCAATGTCGTTGTATGTGCGATCATGGAGGGCATTGACTGATGACTTTTCCTTATACAACGACCCTAAACTCTACTACACCAAAATAATAATAATAATAATAATAACAAAAGAAAACTCAAAACAAATTACATTAAAGTCTTCATATAATTCAACAACAAGATTATAAATATAACTAAAAATACAACTGAAATCATATAATTAAATCTGAACTACTGGAATTTATGAACTAAATTAATAAAGCAAATTATAACATTTTAACACTAAAAATTCACACACACACAATCAAAAATAAATATTTTATAAGGACGTGGTGGGTGCAGGTATAGGAGAGCTGCCTCGATCCCCAGCCTCTCCCAGCTCTTGCGTGGGGCTTAATCTTAACCTTCATCTATAATGACCCAAGCCTCCCTTTTATATGATATTATCCTCGTTGGGTCTCATGTCCATACGGTTTTGCTTTTGGACTCACCCCAAAAAGTCTCGTATTATTAAAATGTGACATCTTTACTTATAAAACTATCACATATATCTATACTTAAGTGATATAGGACTGCACAATTTATCATTTCTTTGTAAGAACTGATGATTGTCACATCATCTCTGCTTCCATACTCATATACAATCCTCTATACCCGCTCCAATGCGTGTACTCATATCACATCTATAAGTAAAATTGTCAATCCCTATTTTCCATTTAAAGGAGCAAAAGCATTTTCTGTTGGGATAGCAATTGCGTAAGAGAAGGGGTGGAAATGCTTCTCCATATGCATATCCTATTAGTTGAATTTGGCCTCACAGGGACCGTGACTTTTGACTTTTCATCATATAATGACACTTCTCTATTTTTGACTTTTCATCATACATCCACAAGTAAAATTGTCAATCCCTATTTTCCATTTAAAGGAGCAAACGCATTTTCCATTTAAAATTGTCAATCCCTATTTTTGACTTTTCATCATACAATGACACTACTCTTCTAGCAAGGAAATAAACGACACAAAAAATATTGGACTCTACTGATCAGATGACTTTGAGACTTGACCAGTAGACACACGTTAATGTTGAGGCAATTGTTTCTAAGTAGGATATGCAGAAGTAAGGGATGAAAAGATATTCTACTCCGCTGGAATTTGGGCAGCAAGTGAGAGGGAAGTGATTTAGGTAGGTGGTCTCATATCCAAAAATATACCATAAGATTTTTATTCTTAAAAATATTCTGATTTTGTATTTATTTCAATGTGATTTTCATCTGATCTAATGTCTAGAATGTATTTATTAATGAATTTTATATCTATCAGGAAAGGGGGAAAAACCCTAAATTAGATTATTAGTGTCAACATGTCTCCAAATTTTAGAGCGCACCCATTGTGCCCCTTAAATTATAATATATCTCTATATGTATCCCCTAAATTTTGAAAAATTCTATCTTTTGGATGGTATTGGTAAGTAATTGCTTGGTTTATAATTAGATATACTATCTTTAGGGGTTAATAAATGTCCTCACTCAAAAATAAAATTGTTGCTACCAAATCTTAGAGTAGTTATTTAGAAGCAAGAAAAGAAGGCAAAAAAAAAAAAAAAAGATAGAGAATGAATCTTAATTTAATTTAATCGGCTAAGGGTACAAAGAAATTGATAAAGTTACACTTGTCATGTGCATCACGTATTATTTCGTCCAAAAATAACACGTTTCAAAATTTAAGAGGTGAATCTAAAGATATATTATTGTTCATGATGCCCTATAACATGGACGTTTTTAAATTCCAGAGGAAGTTGACATTCTTAACTTAGTTTAAGGGGAATTCGTGAAATTGTTTTTCAAATTAAAAAATTATAACTATACTAATTGGTGCCCCATATAGTCATTGTTCTTTATCTATTTCTTTTTTTTTTTTTTTTTTTCTCTTTTGTATCTCGTGTTTTTTTTTTATTTCTTTTTTTCTTTGATCTCTTTCGTTCCTCATTGCCAATTTCTCTTATCTCATCATCCACAATTCTCGTCTTTCTTTTCTTTTAGGACATGTTTACTTATCAGGAATTCTAAAAATAAAAAATTAATTTCATGAAAAAAGGAATTAAATTACATGAAATAAAATTCCATAATTAGATCATAGTATTTATCAATCTATCAATAAATCTATTTACTTGAGGACTTAAATTCCTATTATTCTGTTTACTTTCTAAAAAATTATAAGGATTGGAAATGTAACTACTATAGTTATTAAATTATCCTTAAATGAAAAAATAATTAAATAAGAATAAGGGTATATTTAGTATAGAGTTGGTCACTTTCTATTTTTTAGGAGAGAATTTAATTCCATAAGTAGTAGGTGGGAAAATAAGTTCCCCTTAATAAGAAAATTAATTCTTTATTTTTAGGTGGGACTTACACCATTTAATTCCCAAATACAAATGAATTTAAAATCAGGAATTTAATTACTTTTTCTCAAATTTGATTACTCATTTTTTGAATTACAACAATAATCCTCCGTTGTCGAATTACAGTTTCTTACATTAATATTGATATTTAACTAGATTTGATTACTAAAATCTTTCCTACTAAATAGGCTTTTTTTTTTTCTGTACGTGGGAATTCTCGAACATTTTTTTTTTTCCAGTTATGCTTTTTTCCACGGCAATTAATTAAAGATGAAAAATGGCTTTGACTGTTTTTGAAGTTTTTTTTTTAATAACAATTTTTGCCTGAATTTATTTTGAAGATTTGGGACGTATTTTTGGTGCAGAAGACTTGACTTTTTGACTTTTCATCCAAGTATTATACACGGAAACGGACGACTTTGAGACTTGTCTAATTTGGCTTCGTGGAGGACCTTGACTTGTGACTTTTCATTATACAACGACCCTAAACTCTACTACACTCAAAAATAAAATAACAATAATAATAATAACAAAATAAAACTCAAAATAAATTACAATAAAATCTTCATAAAAGTCAACAACATGATTATAAATATAACTAAAAATACAACTGAAATCATAAAATTAAATATGAACTACTGGAATTTATGAACTAAATTAACAAAGCAAATTATAACATTTAAACACTAAAAATTCACACACACACACACATATAAAAATAAAAATTTTATAAGGACGTGGTGGGATCATGTATAGGGGAGCTTCACCGATCCCCAGCCTCTTTCTGTACTTGTCTGGGGCTTAATCTTAACCTTCATCTGTAACGACCCAAGCTTCCCTTTTGTATGATATTATCCTCTTTGACCACATGTCCGTTTGGTTTTACTTTTGGACTCATCCCAAAAGATCTCGTACTATAAAAATATGGCCTCTTTACTTATTAAACTATTACATATATCCATGCTTAAGCGATATGGGACTGTGTACAATTTATCCTTTTTTTATAAGGACTGATGACTGTCACATCATCTCTGCTCCCATACTCATATACAATCCTCTATACCCACTCCAATGCGTGTACTCACATCACATCCATAAATAAAATTGTCAATCCCTATTTTCCATTTAAAAGAGCAAAAGCATTTTCTATTGGAATAGCAATTGGGTAAGACAAGGGGTGGAAATGCTTCTCCACATGCATATCCTATTATTTGAATTTGGGCTCACGGGGCTTTTGACTTTTCATCATATAATGACACTTCTCTTCTAGCTAGGAATGACACAAAAATATATATTTTATAAGGGTAAATATAAGCATGGTGGACGCAGTTATGGGAGAGCTTCCCCGACCCCCGCTTCTTCCTACACTCGTGTGGAGCTTAATCTTAACCCTCATCTATAACGATCCAAGCCTCTATTTGGTATGATATTGTTTGTTTTGGGTTTCATGTCCGCATAGTTTTGCTTTTGGGCTCACCCCAAAGGCCCTATACTATTTGGATGTGGTCTCTTTATTTATGAATCATCACATATATTTATCCTCAAACGATGTGGGACGGCATAGTTTTATTCTTTTCTTATAGGAACTGATGATTGTCACCTCATCTATGCTCCCATATCAATATAGAATCCTCTATACCCACTCCATTGCGTTACATCACATCCACAAGTAAAATTGTCAATCCCTATTTTCCATTTAAAGGAGCAAACGCATTTTCCATTTAAAATTGTCAATCCCTATTTTTGACTTTTCATCATACAATGACACTACTCTTCTAGCAAGGAAATAAACGACACAAAAAATATTGGACTCTACTGATCAGATGACTTTGAGACTTGACCAGTAGACACACGTTAATGTTGAGGCAATTGTTTCTAAGTAGGATATGCAGAAGTAAGGGATGAAAAGATATTCTACTCCGCTGGAATTTGGGCAGCAAGTGAGAGGGAAGTGATTTAGGTAGGTGGTCTCATATCCAAAAATATACCATAAGATTTTTATTCTTAAAAATATTCTGATTTTGTATTTATTTCAATGTGATTTTCATCTGATCTAATGTCTAGAATGTATTTATTAATGAATTTTATATCTATCAGGAAAGGGGGAAAAACCCTAAATTAGATTATTAGTGTCAACATGTCTCCAAATTTTAGAGCGCACCCATTGTGCCCCTTAAATTATAATATATCTCTATATGTATCCCCTAAATTTTGAAAAATTCTATCTTTTGGATGGTATTGGTAAGTAATTGCTTGGTTTATAATTAGATATACTATCTTTAGGGGTTAATAAATGTCCTCACTCAAAAATAAAATTGTTGCTACCAAATCTTAGAGTAGTTATTTAGAAGCAAGAAAAGAAGGCAAAAAAAAAAAAAAAAAAGATAGAGAATGAATCTTAATTTAATTTAATCGGCTAAGGGTACAAAGAAATTGATAAAGTTACACTTGTCATGTGCATCACGTATTATTTCGTCCAAAAATAACACGTTTCAAAATTTAAGAGGTGAATCTAAAGATATATTATTGTTCATGATGCCCTATAACATGGACGTTTTTAAATTCCAGAGGAAGTTGACATTCTTAACTTAGTTTAAGGGGAATTCGTGAAATTGTTTTTCAAATTAAAAAATTATAACTATACTAATTGGTGCCCCATATAGTCATTGTTCTTTATCTATTTCTTTTTTTTTTTTTTTTCTCTTTTGTATCTCGTGTTTTTTTTTTATTTCTTTTTTTCTTTGATCTCTTTCGTTCCTCATTGCCAATTTCTCTTATCTCATCATCCACAATTCTCGTCTTTCTTTTCTTTTAGGACATGTTTACTTATCAGGAATTCTAAAAATAAAAAATTAATTTCATGAAAAAAGGAATTAAATTACATGAAATAAAATTCCATAATTAGATCATAGTATTTATCAATCTATCAATAAATCTATTTACTTGAGGACTTAAATTCCTATTATTCTGTTTACTTTCTAAAAAATTATAAGGATTGGAAATGTAACTACTATAGTTATTAAATTATCCTTAAATGAAAAAATAATTAAATAAGAATAAGGGTATATTTAGTATAGAGTTGGTCACTTTCTATTTTTTAGGAGAGAATTTAATTCCATAAGTAGTAGGTGGGAAAATAAGTTCCCCTTAATAAGAAAATTAATTCTTTATTTTTAGGTGGGACTTACACCATTTAATTCCCAAATACAAATGAATTTAAAATCAGGAATTTAATTACTTTTTCTCAAATTTGATTACTCATTTTTTGAATTACAACAATAATCCTCCGTTGTCGAATTACAGTTTCTTACATTAATATTGATATTTAACTAGATTTGATTACTAAAATCTTTCCTACTAAATAGGCTTTTTTTTTTTTCTGTACGTGGGAATTCTCGAACATTTTTTTTTTTCCAGTTATGCTTTTTTCCACGGCAATTAATTAAAGATGAAAAATGGCTTTGACTGTTTTTGAAGTTTTTTTTTTAATAACAATTTTTGCCTGAATTTATTTTGAAGATTTGGGACGTATTTTTGGTGCAGAAGACTTGACTTTTTGACTTTTCATCCAAGTATTATACACGGAAACGGACGACTTTGAGACTTGTCTAATTTGGCTTCGTGGAGGACCTTGACTTGTGACTTTTCATTATACAACGACCCTAAACTCTACTACACTCAAAAATAAAATAACAATAATAATAATAACAAAATAAAACTCAAAATAAATTACAATAAAATCTTCATAAAAGTCAACAACATGATTATAAATATAACTAAAAATACAACTGAAATCATAAAATTAAATATGAACTACTGGAATTTATGAACTAAATTAACAAAGCAAATTATAACATTTAAACACTAAAAATTCACACACACACACACATATAAAAATAAAAATTTTATAAGGACGTGGTGGGATCATGTATAGGGGAGCTTCACCGATCCCCAGCCTCTTTCTGTACTTGTCTGGGGCTTAATCTTAACCTTCATCTGTAACGACCCAAGCTTCCCTTTTGTATGATATTATCCTCTTTGACCACATGTCCGTTTGGTTTTACTTTTGGACTCATCCCAAAAGATCTCGTACTATAAAAATATGGCCTCTTTACTTATTAAACTATTACATATATCCATGCTTAAGCGATATGGGACTGTGTACAATTTATCCTTTTTTTATAAGGACTGATGACTGTCACATCATCTCTGCTCCCATACTCATATACAATCCTCTATACCCACTCCAATGCGTGTACTCACATCACATCCATAAATAAAATTGTCAATCCCTATTTTCCATTTAAAAGAGCAAAAGCATTTTCTATTGGAATAGCAATTGGGTAAGACAAGGGGTGGAAATGCTTCTCCACATGCATATCCTATTATTTGAATTTGGGCTCACGGGACTTTTGACTTTTCATCATATAATGACACTTCTCTTCTAGCTAGGAATGACACAAAAATATATATTTTATAAGGGTAAATATAAGCATGGTGGACGCAGTTATGGGAGAGCTTCCCCGACCCCCGCTTCTTCCTACACTCGTGTGGAGCTTAATCTTAACCCTCATCTATAACGATCCAAGCCTCTATTTGGTATGATATTGTTTGTTTTGGGTTTCATGTCCGCATAGTTTTGCTTTTGGGCTCACCCCAAAGGCCCTATACTATTTGGATGTGGTCTCTTTATTTATGAATCATCACATATATTTATCCTCAAACGATGTGGGACGGCATAGTTTTATTCTTTTCTTATAGGAACTGATGATTGTCACCTCATCTATGCTCCCATATCAATATAGAATCCTCTATACCCACTCCATTGCGTTACATCACATCCACAAGTAAAATTGTCAATCCCTATTTTCCATTTAAAGGAGCAAACGCATTTTCCATTTAAAATTGTCAATCCCTATTTTTGACTTTTCATCATACAATGACACTACTCTTCTAGCTAGGAAATAAAGGACACAAAAATAATTTGACTCTACTGATCAGATGACTTTGAGACTTGACCAGTAGACACACGTTAATGTTGAGGCAATTGTTTCTAAGTCGGATATGCAGAAGTAAGGGATGAAAAGATATTCTACCGCGCTGGAATTTGGGCAGCAAGTGAGAGGAAAGTGATTTAGGTAGGTGGTCTCATATCCAAAAATATACTTTAAGATTTTTATTTTTAAAAATATTCAGATTTTGTATTTATTATATTTTAATGTGATTTTCATCTGATCTAATGTCTAGAATGTGTTTATTAATAAATTTTACGTCTCTCAGGAAATGGGAAAAAAACCTTAAAATTAGATCATTAGTGTCAACATGTCTCCAAATTTTAGAACGTACCTATTGTGCCCCTTATATTATAATATATCTCTATATTTATCCCCTAAATTTTGAAAAATTCTATCTTTTGGACGGTATTGGTAAGTAATTGCTTGGTTTATAATTAGATATATTATTCTTAGGGGTTAATAAATGTCCTCACTCAAAAATAAATTTGTTGGCTACCAAATCTTAGAGTAGTTGTTTAGAAACAAGAAAAGAAGGCAAAAAAGAAAAAGGTAGAGAATGAATCTTAATTTAATTTAATCAGCTAAAGGTTCAAAGAAATTGATAAAGTTACGCTTGTCATGTGCATCACGTATTATTCCGTCTAAAAATCGCATGTTTCAAAATTTGAGAGGTGAATCTAAAGATATATTATAGTTCAAGAGGCCCTACAACAGGTACGTTTTACAATTCAGGAGGAAGTTGACGTTCTTAACTTAGTTTAAGGGGAGTTCCTAAAATTGTTTTTCAAATTAAAAAATTATAACTATACTAATTGGTGCCCCATATAGTCATTGTTCTTTATATATTTCTTTTCCTTTTTTATTCATTTTTATCTCGTTTTTTTTTTCTTTTTGTTTCTTTTTCTCTTTGATCTCTTTCATTCTTCATTGCCAGTTTCTCTTATCTCATCATCCATAATTCTCGTCTTTCTTTTCTTTTAGTATATGTTTACTTATCAGGAATTCTAAAAATAGAAAATTAATTTCATGAAAAAAAGAATTAAATTATATTAAATTAAATTCCAGAATTAAATCCTAGTGTTTTCTAAATCAGACTAATTTTTCCGGAACATATTAATGTAATAACTGACAATACAACTCTCATTTCTTTTTCTTTTGACAATTTTGTTCTTCAATTATTAATTTAATGACAATTCTTGTCTAATTGGATATGACGATCCAGTTTTTTGAGAGAAAAAAATCCAATTTTTTTAGGGAAAAAAAAAAATACACATATATTGGGCATCGCATCGGCAAGACGGCGGTGGAAAGGAGGAGTTCAACGGGAAGGGACCAGGAGAAAGGTTGGGCTAGCTCATGATGCAACAGGGATGACAAGGTGTGATTTAAAAGTAAATCTCCTATAGATGCAATAGATCGAGACGAGTTCTTCAATAGGCGCCGGGTACAAAATAAAATTTGTTTTAAAAAGAAGTATTTAAAAATATAAAATTTGAAAAGCAAAAGAAAATGTAACAAAATGCATGTTTTAATTTATATGAATGTTTTGATTAAATATTGTGTATATAAAGATAAGCAGAGCATATTTAACCAAAGAAAATGATTGTGGCTGGAACAAATCACAGAGGAGACTAACAAAAGGAAGCGTTTGAGAAATAAAAAGATGTTAAATAACGGTGCATTTGAGAAAAATAATTTTAGTTGGACAATTAGCGCAAAAAAGAACAAAGTACTTATAAAGATCATATTTGACCAAATAAAAATTCAGAGATTTTGAGGAAAAAAATATTTAAATGGGGACTTGTTTGAGAAAGATTAATTAAATTAGGTTAAATTAGTAGGGGCATATAGAAAATTTTTTTAAGATAAAATAGTTAACATCAAAGTATAAAAACTAAAGGTAAAATTTTAGTGTGGTTATTAAGAATTTTTAATTTTAAGTAGGGTAAAGCTGAAAAACCACGAAATCTTTGGGGTAGAATTAATTTTAGGCGGAGTTATGTTAAAAATTTTTAATTTTTAGTGGGGCAAAAATTTTAAAACTATAAACTTTTGCGTAAAAAATAAAATAAAAGAATTCAGTGAGGCCCCCATTGGGCACCACCCACGTCTGTCACTAGACTCTGTCACTTCAACGATTATGCCTCGTCATTCAATATTCATACCAGAAGGATCTTATCATTAACATTCTTTAGGATAGTAATATAGCCATGGTCTATATGTCAAGGACTGTTTTACTTTAGATAAGAAGTTCAATTAGCATATTCCAAGTTTTGTCATTTTTTCGGATTACTTATATTGACCTCGTCAATATGACATAGACAATAAATACAAAAATAAAAAACAAACAATAAAGTATATTCATAAAAAATAATTTTAAATTAACAATTTGGGTTCGTGATGTTTTTAGGGAATTTTAATTTCTATTTTAGCTATTTTTATGAAGAAATCTTTTTTTTTTATTTCTTAAATTAAATATAAGAGTATTTTTATCAGTACATATGGTCAGTTTTTTTTTTTTTTTTTTTGGGGTTCATTTTTATAAATAAATTTGTTTTAAAATATTTTTGACAAGTGTGATGTTGATCTCGTTAAATATGTAAGTAGTAATAGAAAAATCAGGTCTTCTACTAGTCAATCTAATTCGCTATTCAATTATTTTCATGATCCATCATATTTCTGTCGTCTATTTATATTTTTCTATTTCCTTCTCCACTTCTTTTATATCCAGTTTTGCTCCACGCTTGTAGCCATATTGCCCTGTTTCTTAACTGTGTCTGTTGTGATCCTATTGCTCTGTTTCAACAATGAGTACATCATTGCCTCTTCAGATGATTTTGATGCTCTTGCTTTTCTTTTACTTTAAAGGTGCCAATAGATCCATCCTCCATAACTACTTTCTTTTGTTTTGATGTTATTCTCTGTTTCAATAATGAGTAGATCAAATTACCCCCTCAGATTGGGTTTAATGGTGATGCTTTTGTTTTACTTGTACATAGGTGCCAATGGATCATCCAATGCAGCAGGAGAGCCAAAGATCAGATCATGCTTAGAAGTGGAGAGACAAGCACTCCTCAATATCAAAGAAGCTCTTCATGAAATCCAGGAAGGCTTTCTTTCATCCTGGGGATACGAAGAAGAAAAGAGAGACTGCTGCGAATGGTACGGAGTTCAGTGTGCCAACAATTCTGGTCATGTCACCGTTCTTGATCTCGCACCTTCGACTTCACCAATTTACGACGAAGATGTACCCTGGCGCATGTTTCTGCAAGGTAACATCAGTCCCTCACTGAGTGAGTTGAAACATCTGACTTACTTAGACCTCAGTCTCATCAACTTCACTGGGCATGGCATCCCAAGTTTCATTGGCACTCTCACCAAATTAAGGTATCTCAATCTCTCTCTTGCTGAAATGAGTGGAGAAATTCCTCCTCAGCTTGGAAATCTTTCCAGCTTGAAGGTTCTTGATCTTGGCTATAATTATTTTCTAAAAATGAAAAGTATGGGGTGGGTTTCTCATCTTTCTTCTTTGAGACTACTTGACCTTTCTTCCACAAACATGAGCCAAGCTACTGACTGGTTGCAAGTAGTTAATACGCTCCCTCACCTAACGAACTTACACCTAAGTTGGTGCCATCTTCCAAATGTCAAATCTTCATCTCTTTATCTTGTTAACTCTTCCACCTCACTTGCCATACTTGATCTTTCTGTCAATAGGCTCTCTGTTTCTATTTTCCAATGGGTATTCTCCTTGAATCGTAGCCTTGCTCATCTTGATCTCTCTTCTAACGCTCTAGAAGGGTCATTTCCAAAAGCTTTTGGGAACATGACTTCTCTTACATATATTGGTCTTGGCTATAATAATGATTTGAGAATGAAAAGTATGGGGTGGGTTTCTCATCTTTCTTCTTTGAGACTACTTGACCTTTCTTCCACAAACATGAGCCAAGCTACTGACTGGTTGCAAGTAGTTACCAAGCTCCCTCACCTAACAAACTTGCAGTTAAGTGGGTGCAATCTTCCAAATGTCACATTTTCATCTCTTTCTCTTGTTAACTCTTCGACCTCACTTGCCATCCTTGATCTTTCTGCCAATAGGCTCTCTGTTTCTATATACCAATGGGTATTCTGCTTCAGTCGAAGCCTTGTTCATCTTGATCTCTCTTCTAACGCTCTAGAAGGATCAATTCCAGAAGCTTTTGGGAACATGACTTCTCTTACATATATTGGTCTTGGCTATAATAATGATTTGAGAATGAAAAGTATGGGGTGGGTTTCTCATCTTTCTTCTTTGAGACTACTTGACCTTTCTTCCACAAACATGAGCCAAGCTACTGACTGGTTGCAAGTAGTTAATAAGCTCCCTCACCTAACGAACTTACACCTAAGTTGGTGCCATCTTCCAAATGTCACATCTTCATCTCTTTCTCTTGTTAACTCTTCGACCTCACTTGCCATCCTTGATCTTTCTGGCAATAGGCTCTCTGTTTCTATATACCAATGGGTATTCTCCTTCAGTCGTAGCCTTGTTCATCTTGATCTCTCTTCTAACTCTCTAGAAGGATCAATTCCAGAAGCTTTTGGGAACATGACTTCTCTTGTGTACCTTGAACTCTCTTCGAACAAGTTTGAAGGTCCCATTCCAGAAGCTTTAGGGAACTTGACTGCGCTTATACATCTTCATCTTGATGGTAATCACTTGGAAGGGTCCATTCCAGAAGCTTTAGGGAACTTGACTGGGCTTACAGATCTTATTCTTGAGAATAATCACTTAGAAGGGTCCATTCCAGAAGCTTTAGGGAACTTGACCAAGCTTACATACCTTGATCTTGGCTATAACCGATTCAGGGGATTATTGCCTAATCTCACAGTATTTCCATCCCTTAAAGAAGTATTCCTGTCGGGTAATCATTTCAATGGAACTGTATCTGAAACAATTGGACAATTAGCACAGTTAGAATCTTTACGACTTGATGGGAACTCCTTAGAAGGTGTTATTACGGAAGCTCATTTTTCAAAGCTGACAAAACTATCTGTCTTAGACTTGTCTGATAACTCGCTTACTTTGAAGTTCAACGATCATTGGGTTCCTCCTTTTCAGTTGGATTTAATTTCACTTCGGTCTTGCAAGTTGGGCCCTCAATTTCCAAGATGGCTACAAACTCAAAACAAGTTTTCTCGGCTTGATATTTCTAACTCTGAAATTTCAGATTCTATTCCAGATTGGTTGTGGGATATCTCTCCCAAGTGTTGGATGATGGATCTTTCTCACAATCAAATCAATGGAAAAATCAAAAGTTATTCCCTGGAATTACAAGCTCTCCCTATGATAGATCTGAGTTCGAATAAGTTAGAAGGTTCAATTCCTCCATTCCTATTCAATGTCGGTGCACTAAATCTCTCCACGAATAGATTTTCAAGATTAAGTTCCATTTGCAACGTCACAAATGGCTCACCATTGAGCTTTCTCGATATTTCATTCAATCAATTATCCGGAGACATTCCTGATTGTTGGTCACCTTTTAAAGAGTTGAAAGTTCTCATTTTGGCAAATAACAAGTTGTCAGGAGAAATTCCAATTTCAATTGGCTCCATCACCGAGATTGAGACATTGCATTTGGGCAACAATTCATTGACTGGGGAATTACCTTCATCCATGAAGAACTGCAAAAACTTGATGACTCTTGGTGTGGAAGAGAATAAATTAGAGGGACCAATACCTACTTGGATCGGAGAAAGTCTAACGGAACTTATTGTTCTTAGCTTGCGATCCAATCACTTCTCTGGAAGCATTCCCTCACAGCTGTGCCATCTGCCAAATCTTCAACTGTTGGAGTTATCCTTCAACAACATTTCCGGATGTGTACCAAGATGTCTAAAAAATCTTACTGCAATGAAAAAAAGTAGGAATGACGAAGTTACATTCATTATGTATGAATACCGTATTAGTGATTCTCAAACAAATATGACCCCAGGTTTTCTCGAAGAAGTGGACTTGGTATGGAAAGGAAAAGTGTCTAAATTTGATAAGACTTTGGGACTTGTAAAGAGCATTGATCTGTCAAGCAATAAGCTAGTTGGGGAAATTCCTACAGAAATCACAGAACTTATTCAGTTGGTATCTCTGAACTTATCAAGAAACAAATTCAGTGGACGGATCCCCTCAGAGATTGGAAAGCTGGCTTTGCTAGATGCTCTTGATCTATCAAACAATCAACTTTCTGGTGGTATTCCTTCAAGCCTCACTGAAGTGGCTCGTCTCAATGTATTGGACTTGTCGAACAACAGTTTATCTGGAAAAATTCCAACAGGCACTCAACTCCAAAGTTTCGAAGCTAGTTCATACGAAGGAAATCCTGAGCTTTGTGGAGCCCCTCTTCTAAAGAGGTGTCCTGGAGATGAACCAACTGTTTCTACAACTCCGGCAGCCCGTGATGAAGAAGATCAGGACAAGTTTGTAACCCCGGGATTTTATGTCACTTTAGGACTTGGATTTGTGGTAGGATTTTGGGGAGTTTTGGGCAGCTTAATCTTCAGCAAGACTTGGAGATATTCATACTTCAACTTCGTCGATGATGCGAATGATTGGGTTTACGTAATGGTGGCGGTACACAAGGCGAAACTACTAAGGATGATTAGAAAACTAAAGGTTAGCACTCTGTTTCCATTTTCTTCATCGATCTTAAATCGTATGCTAGGACTTTGGAGTTGTTTAATTTAATGCTATTTCCTTCCAATGTTATTAGAGATGCTTCAATGTTTCAAACTAACAAGTTAAGATTTCTTATGTTTGTTGAAGGAGTGCTTTTGCAAATGGTGTGGAGAATATGAATTCTCATGAGAATGAAAGAGTGTGCTTTCATCTGGAGCTTCTACCTTGTGGTGTTGGAGTCGTGATTGATTAAGAGTGGTTTGCTTTGAAAATAAATTTAATTAGAAAACTGTTGTGTCTTATAAATGGTTTGTAGTATTGTGTGTAAAGGACCTGAAGTTCGTTTGTATTACTAGTTATTTGTATGCTACAGGACTCTTTCTATCGTTGATTCAACAAAACGACAGATAAGGTTTCTCTACAGCTTGAATTGTATTATTGTAATGAGTTTGAAGTCCCGCTTCAGTTTGAATTGTTTTCTCTTTTGATCTATTTTCTATTCTAATTATCGTTTGTTGTCCATTAGTTTTTTTCTTGTTATCAACCAGTTTATTTATTTTCTTTCTTTTTCTCTGTTTTTTTTTTTTTTTTTTTTTTCATTTTTATCATATTTCTGCTAATTTATACACTTCTTGTTGTTTTTCAAGTTTTTGTCTTTTGTCGTTCAAGTTGCCCCCTGAAGGAATCGTTAAAGTATGAATTAACTACAAAAATTCCTCTCAATTTGTTGCCTTTGTAACAATTTGTTCGTTGAATTTCGAAATAATTAACCTCCGTTTTCGAGACCACTTGGTTGGTATTTGCCACCTCCTTTGAAAAATATTAGTGTTTTATTTTGTTTAGGAATATGGTGTAACGACCCGATTATTTAAGTTGTCTCTAAATTGATTTCTTAACTTAAATTTTATTTGATTACTTGTAAAAATATGAAACAATTTTTTTAATAACCATAATTATGCTAGTTACTACCCACCATATTATTTCTAATAATAAAAACATAAACATACCACTTCTAGTAAAAATAATACTAACTTGTAGTCATAAGGACTGTTAGTTTAGTACTGTCTCAAAACAGATATTGTCAAATAGGAATATGATAATGGTCTACGAAATCTTTTACACTAATATTAAGTTAAAAGCGGAAAGACTACAGCGTATCCATAGCTCATCCTTACACTTGTCTTGTTGCTGCATTTAGTCCATCAACCAATCACATCAGTTTTTTTACAGGATTACCTACAGCATGAAGGAACTAGATGAGCTTTTGCTCAGCAGGTCTAAACAATTCTCATAAAACATTTAATAAAAATATATGAGCAAATATAAATAAGCATAAAAATTCCAATTATGCTTTCTAATGAAACTCTAATCTTGTAAATCTTGTCTTGAACTTGTAATGGGCCCATGTGATCATACAGAGTGCGCGCGACTAGAAAGGGGACTGGGGGAGCGACCCACACAATCTCACTATCGGTCCTTGACATTCGTCCATGAATATCTCATCCTTTTGGAGATCTTTATCCTCCCCTAAGTGGAGGTTAATACGTCACTTACTTAACTCATTCTTATCTTATTATCATTACTTGGTTATCATGCATTTAAAAATGTGAGCATGTTTACACAACATAGTACAGTAAAAACATTTAAGAAAACAATTGAACTTCATACTATAAGTGAGGTTTGCACTTATCTTATTATGAACAAATTCCTTAGCCTACAACTAGCTACGGATATTATTTCTACCTGAAAAACATATCCGATAAGAGTATAAGTCCAGTACTCTATCTCTCTTCTTCTTCTTCTTTCTTCTTCTTCTTTTTTTTTTTTTTTTTTTTTTATTATATCTAGACTATCTCAATACTTAGACAAGGGTGTAAAGGTTTGATTTTTGGCTTTCTGAAATACTTCTAGGCTTGAAATGAGTTTTTCAATTTTTTTTTATTTAAACATCGGAAGATTGATACTGAGTTAAAATACTCATTTTTTAAACTATCTACTTTTATACTTATTTGTTTGTGAAATGAATTTGAGAGGTCATTGTTGGTTCCCGTCATCTTCATCACATTTCAACACAGAAAGTGAAAATCATTTTACTTGCCATCAAGAACTCACGGGTCTGAGTTTTATAAAGTTTAAAACACCGTAAACCAAAATCCTTCTTTCACCTATTTTTAAAATTTTGGATAAAAATTCATAATCTTAAAACACGTTAGGAATTTAACAAAACTTTGTTCAGAAAAAACGTTCATTTTCCAATGTTCTAAAACTTTCATATTTAGTTCGAAATCCAATTTGGCGCGTAAGCATCCCGTTTCCTCAAAAACAAAAACTGCTGCGCCCGCCCCCACCCCGCACCCCCCACCCACCCCCCCCGGGCCTCTTTTTTTTTTTTTTTTTTTTTTAAAGAAAAACTGCTTGCACAGGTTTTGTAAAATCGTCCCAAAAAATGCCGTAGAGTCGGAATTTTACGATCGCTATTCTTGAAAAAACATTCCTTACACTTGGGTCTATGTTTTCTCTGTTGGGCTCCGATCCCATTGGCCTCTAATGGCCCAAAAGGGGACAGCAAGCAGCCCAGATTTTGGCAGAGGTAATCCGTGGGTTACCCTGATTATACCTTCAGTTTACTCAGTTTTTCATGCCTTAATTTTGCTTGTTAAGTCTTTAATACACCCACGAATCTAGTATTTGAGTTCAAGCTTATGCTTTGAGTCCTTATCACAGGTTATTAACATCAAAAAAATCCTTCCTTTGGATTAAAATCATAATGATATCCTCTAGAAACACCACTCATCAAGCATAAAGATATCAACTTTTTGAACATGCCTCTACTTAAACAAAAACCATATAAACCTTGTCTAAACATAGATCTCATAAGCTTAGCTTAGACAAGAATCACATAAGCATGGTTCAATCATAACTCATGCAAACAACATCAATATATTCATAAACATATTTATAAACATATTCCAAACTGAGGATAGGAGATTTATACCTTTGGAGCTTGGTTTGGTTCAAGATCTTTCTTATAGTCCTACCACTTTACAACCAACTATGGTTGCTAACTTTGGAATCAAGCAATTAAGATAGAAAGTTTAGTCTCAAATGGTTCATCAAAATCGTGGCTTGAAAAGAAAAGGGATCGTAAGGTTTTCTTTAATAATACTTACTCTAGAAGATTCCAACCTTCTACTTCAAATCTTGGTTTGAAGAAACCTTTTGGAGTTTTAGAGGGTGAAGGTGACGGTCAGCAAAGGAAAAAGAGAAAGAGGGGTTCAAGTGTGGTGGAAGGAAAACGAGAAATAAACTCCTTTAACATGGGTGGGTTTATATTTATAGGCAATTGATAATGATCTTTGCTTAATCATTTAAGCCTTATCTAGTCTTAATTAATTAGCAAAACCTTGGCTTAATATCCCTTAATAGTGGCTGATTCTCCAAGCAACAAATAGTCAAATTTTATCTTAAATTCCTACTCCATCAAGTCACTATTCATCATAGGCTAGCCATACTTTTTCCCAACATTTTTCCTTCATTTGGAGTGGATATCTACTTGCTCCCAAGCTTCCTGCCTCCGGAAGTTGAAGGGAAATCTTGCCCCAAAATTCATCAAATCAAAGCCTTTGATTTGCATCCAAAATCATTTCATCCATTGGATCAAACCATGCACTTACTCCTTCGCCAACTAAGCTCAATTTTGAGCTAAAAATTAAGCTTTAAACTTGCTAATATGGGATGAAGGAATTACTAAGTGTTAATCATACTTTGACTTGGTAAAATCATAAATTAACCTTTCCTCAAGTTGTTGGAATATGAGAATAATACGTACCATTCATGCCATAACTTGTCTTAATTGGTCAGACTACTCTAGCACATAAAGAAAATGTGACAAATGACATGGGCCTATGCTAATTAAAATTTTTTGAATTAAATTGGAAAAGTCACTACTTTTGCTTAACTCACAAAATTTACATACAAGAGAAAAACAAAATTATTGATCATTATATATGATCAGTTCTCATTGAAATACTTTAAGTATTTCATATATGGTCATTTACAAAATTTACATACAAGAGAAAAACAAAAACATAGTGGTCATTTTCCCTCGTTATCTCTCATCTCACTCTCCTCTTCTCTCATTTCTACACCAACTTATTCTCTCTCCACCACCCACATTTCTTCCAGAACAGAGTTGACTCGTCAATATCCTCCACCGTGAGATCCCATATAGGGGAGGGGATATCAGATGAGATCTTCCCCACACATGATGGTGGGACAATCGGAGATCTCCTCCAGCATGAGATCCACGCTGGGGAAGGGATCTCCCCTGCACAGAAAGAGTCTATAGTGGGATTTAATTGGGATTTACAGGCAAATAATTTCTTTTTTAAAAAAAGTTTTTCAACAAATAATAGAAGTTTTGGGTGGGTTTATGGACACCCACCATTTTACTTTTCTCTTACACTTTTTAAAACCATTTACCATATTTATTTTAAAATTAAATAACTATTCGTTCCACCCCTTAATTTTTCCAAACCCTTGTAAATAAATTTTTTACTTTTTTTTTTCTCCTCCCATGACAATCTAAATCCATATACAATTTTTTCCTTACTTTTTTTTTTAATGTTCTATTTTGTTATTGTTTTTTAATTCATTTCACGAGATTCTTTTTTCAGAGAAGATTCTTTTATTTTGTTTGTTATTATTCATATTTTTCAATAGTTTTTGTAGCTCCATGTTATAATTAGTTTTTTGTTTGCTAAGAAATAATATGCAAATGATTGATTATTCATTTTATAAATAATTGAGAAAAATGATTAGGAATTCATGTAAACTCTGAATTGTGAGCTTTTTCTAATTATCTAATAAAATTATTAATCAAATTCATAACATTTGCAACCATGCTTGTGGAATACTCAGCTTCATCCTCAAGTTTTTATCGTTTCAAGAAGAAGTATACTAAAGAATAAGTTCAAAGATTTTTATCTCAACATATAAGCTGATGAAGATTTTTTATTAAATATCTAAAAATAAAAAAAGAAAAAAGAAATCTAGTGAGATAAAAAATTAAAACTAAAAATAAAACAAAACATATTAAAAAAAAAAAAACTGTTCAGTGGTTTAGATATAGTATGTGGAGAAAGAAACAAGATAAAAACTTTAATTATAAGGGCCTTTAAGCAAAAAATATATATATATAAGGGCTTTTTAAAAAAACTAAGGGGTGAAACAAATAATTTTTTAATTCTAAAACTAATATAGTAGGCGTTTTTAAAAAATGGGTGAGAAAAGCAAAATGAAAAGTGTTAATAGACCCACTCTTTTAAAAATTAGTTTAAAAGCCCTTCGTTTTAAAATGGTCAACCAAATTTCTTAGAGATGAATCATTCATTGACAACATAATATTATCAGCTTGATAAATCAGTGATTGACTGTAATCAATCATTTAATATTCAAAACGTATATCATCAATTTCCAAATCAATCACTATTGAACAAGTCTTAAGAAAAAAAAAATGACAAACAATTATTTTAATAAAAAAAAAAAATCATCTATTAGATTACGTGACTAAATTAAGCCACTCAACCTAATTTTCTTTCTTAATTTAGCAAAACTAAGGATATTTATTTTAAGAGAGCTATTTTTCATGCATATCCCTCAGAACGGAAGAGCTTCACCTCAACTCTGAGGTGGGTGCGGAATATCGCAAGGTCAAGTCCACAACCGCTAAAAGGGGAAAATAAAATGAAAATCCTAGAGGTCATTTTCCCCTTTCGTGTTTACAGACATGACTTTGCGGTCTTCTGCACCCACCTCAAAGCCTTAATTTATTGTGGTTCCTAATTTCATGGTGATGGTCTGCCTTCTTCTTTTACTTTGCTGTCGTCATCGTTTGTTTTTTTGTTTTTTTTTTTTTTGTTTTTTGTTTTTAACTTGTATCTTCATTTTATCGTTATATTTTTTCTGTCGTTTTTACCTATTCCAGTCGTTTTTCTCTTTCGGGATGTAATTACTAGCCATTTCTTTACCCTCAAACAAGTCTTTCCTTTTCCCTAAAAAAATAATTATCATCGTATTGTTATTGTAAATATCATTGCTTGAATTCCTTACGGATCCTTGTAATTTTCCATACTAATGGACCTCTTGCACGTTAATTGTTGTTGAAAGGAAGACAAATTCGCTTTCATTATTAGTAGACTATTATTTCTGTATTGAATTTCCCCCAAACACCTACTGAAATTGGAACTCACAAAATCTTCTAGATTCGATTATATGAACACAGAACAATCAAATTTGCCGTGGTCTCTTCGAACCTGAGAACCACCATGAACGAGAGCAATCTTTATTTATCAATCTTGGTAATACAATTGACAAATCAGGACCTCCATGGCCAAGCCAAGAACTCTAGAATCTGAATCCCCAGAATCACAGTTCCCTCTATTCTCTCTCTGGTCTGTTCTGAATTCTAACCCTACAAAACTATTTACAAGCCTTTATATAACAGGCTAATTATAAACCTGTAATTCGCTACAGACCAGTATACTCTAACTGACTAGATCCACTTGACTATAGCCCAATAATCACCTGCCACGTCAGAGACTAATAACTGTCTTAATTTCCTCACACTCTCTCTTTTTTTAACTACATTTTCAATTTTTTTTCCTTGCTAATAAAATTACACGAAATTCTGAAGGATTAGTTGAAAGTAACATTGAGGTTGACGGAAGACTTTGACTTGTGACTTTCATCACACTTTTAACCCCACTATGAAGTACTGGACCAATCACGTTAGGCCACATATCAAGCTCTATTTTAGAGCCACCTTTTTTATTTTTTTGTTTAATATTAATAGATTTTGTTGAAATTATAGTTCGTTTCACATTTAAACTCAACTCTAACTCAATTGTACTTTTCATCTCAGTTTTTTCTTTTTTAAAAAATTAATAAAAATTAAAACTAATTTTTCAAAAATCGATAACTCCAACTTAAAAATTTATCCTCAACCGACAAACCAAGCTGAATATTAATTTTATTTGTTCATCTGTTAGAATGTCTTAAGCATATACATCCAGATGCCTATTTTAAATGTGTGTGTACATACATCTACTACTGAAATAGTCATTACTACATTTTGGTTTTTTAATTGAGAAGACAAAATTAAATTTTGTTTCCTTAAATGCTTTCTTTGTTTTATATTTTTTATCCCAGGGATTTTGTTCCCTTACTTTAATTTTAATTCACAGCCAGCTTTCTAAAGATGCTGTCATTTTTCCCCCCTTGTAGGCTTTTTTCCCTATTTGTGCTTTATTCTTTTTGTTGTCGTTTTCTAATGCATATTTTCGCTTTCGTTTTTGCTGCTTTTCTGGTTAACAGTCTACAATAAAAACTTGCATGTCATTTCTTTCAATAGACACGTAAACAATGTGTCTTTCGAGGAAAACGACTATGAACATTTCGTTTTTTCAAACTGATTTAGCCATGTCGTCTTTAGTTTCTATAGTTTCACTTTGTATTAAAACAAACGATGCAATCTCTAAAAAACCAAACAAACGGCATAGTTTGTATCTGAGCAAAAACAAATAATAATAAAATAAAAACGAAACAAAATAAAACAAAACAAAACAAACAAACACGGCTAGCATAAAACTTCTACAAATTTGTTAAAGTGACAAACTAAAAATTAAAATTAGTATAATATAACCTCTTTTGTTCATTTTTACACTAAACTACCTACTAGAAAACCAATTGCTCTAGGCCGTTCTCAATCATTTTAAAGTCATTTTGTGAATAAAATTTTTTGAAAGATTGTTAAACAAATTAAAAAAAATGATTGAATCATTTTACCAATTGACTCCCTATAACTTTGAAGATTTCAGAAATACAACTAAAAATTGTTTTTCTCTCTTCTTCTCATCCGTTTCTCCCTCTTCTCCACTGTCATCTTCTCGCAGCTCCGGTAAGATTAAGAGAAGCAGGGAAGCCACAAAAAGAAAAGGTCAAAAAAAAAAAAAAGAAAGAAAGAAAGAAAAAGGGTGATAAATATGAAGCATAAATTATATGAATATAATCCAAAAAGAGATGCATTTCAATCATATATATTTAGAATACGATTTCAAGGGGGGGGAAACAAAAGGCAAAAGTAAGAAAAAGAAAAGAGAAGGGGGAAAAAAAAAAGGATATGAGAAATTCAGGGGATAGATAATACAATATAATAGATATGCCCTATTAAAAATTTCAATGAATTAACTTCTGTTTGGATAGACGATATTTGAAGTTAAAATTTTTTAATTGAAGTCATTGACTTTTTAAAAACTAGTTATAATTTTTATTGACTTTTAAAAAAAAGATCAAAATACAATTAAAAATAATACAATTTAATTGAAGTTACACAAAAACACCGAACAAATCATTAGTCAGCAATCATTACTGCATTATTTCATTTTGTGCGTGTTTGGCAATTTGCACATTGATTCCCAATAGGAAAAATCTAATTCGATTTGGATATTTTACTTTCTCGAAATCTAAACCACACATTTTTTCTATATCAAAATTTTTTATTTTTTTCAGGCTAGATTATTAGACATATTAATTTAGCTAAGCTAGCTGTAACCATATTCCAAAACTACTTTTTCTTTAATTTTTGCCTCACTACGACAGTAACTCAACTTACAATATGCAAAAGAATAAAATAATAGTTATTAATTTGACCCACTCAGCAAACGTATGAGAATTTGTCACCAGAGATAATGAAACGAATTAAAATCAATGACCTGATTATTTTGTTTCTAAACCGTTGATTTCAATTGCCATAACAAAAATTTTAGCATCTGTTTAGTTTATTCGCTTGAGTTGAAAATTTTAAGTTAGAGTTGAGCTATATATTTAATGTATATGTGATTAATTTGAGTTAAAAAGTGTAAAAACTTAATTTTTTTTTAAAGAATATTAATATGGATCTTTTCTTATTCATTTTGCTTGGAGCTAGTAGCCATATTGCTCTGTTACAACAATGAGTAGAGCATTGCCTCCTCAGATGATTTTGATGCTCTTGCTTTTGCATTACTTCGAAGGTGCCAATGGATCCTTATTTCAAAGCTACTTTCTCTTAATTATCTCTGTCTTAATTATAATTCTAGGCCCTGTTTCAATAATGAGTACCCCCTCAGATTTGTTTTAACGGTGATGCTTTTGTTTTAAATACTTCAACATAGGTGCCAATGGATCATCCAACGCTGGAGAGCCAAAGATCAGATGCTTAGAAGTGGAATGACAAGCACTCCTCAATATCAAAGAAGCTCTTCATGAAATCCACGAAGGCTTTCTTTCATCTTGGGGATACAAATAAGAAAAGAGAGACTGCTGCAAATGGTACGGAGTTTAGTGTGCCAACAATTCTGGTCATGTCACCGTTCTTGTTCTCACAATTAGCTCATAAGCATCAAGTTTATAACATTAAATTAGAATTAATATGATTGCGAATTTGAGATAAGCTATAAACGACGACAAGCTTATGCTGTGCAAAGGAAGAAGCGTGATGAAAATTTGTCGTTCGTGGAAGCAAAACGGTACAGACATTCACAACTATAGCTATGAGTCGTTTTTATTGAATGGCTTGTTCTTAGCAGTCTATTCTTTTCTTTTTTTTATTTTTCAATTTCTTAGTTATTGTCCTATGTTTCTTCGTCGTCATTTTTCCCTTGTTGTTTATCCATCTTAATGTCGCTTTCCCATGTTGATGGGTCTCACGAACGACATCTGACATCGAAAAGCATATCAAGATAAAATACAGTATATGCACAAATCACGGGTCAACCACACAACCAATCCACCAACAATAAAACTGATCAGTGGAAGATACAGGGGCTTGTGCCTATTCTCTTCTTATAGTTTTCAACTTCCACTCCTAAAACTTCGTTTTTTTTTTTTTTTTTTTTTTTGCCTAACCCATTAACGATGACAAATGGATCTCACTATATTTCTTTGACGGACTGCCAAAGCCTATATGTAGTGTGTGTTCATGGAAGACCTTGACTTATGATTTTTTTCATCCCACTACAAACAGTAATTTCACTAAGAAAATTAACGGAACAATGGCCACTACAATGCCCTTTGACTTGCCCACTGCCCACCAAATGCAACCCAATGTTTATTAACTAGATAGAAACTGTCTCACATATCCAAATTGGAATCTATGATCATGAATCTCTCTTCCCATCCACATGGCAATCTCCAGAAGGCTGCAACGAAACATATTAACATTGAATAGCAAACGTCAAGATTTGTTGAGACCTAACATTAAATCGATGCAACTACTTACATAACAAACTTTTGATTGATCTCTGACTTTCTAAAGACCCAATATGTGATGACAATATTAGAAGGCATAACAAGTGTAATTACAGGAGTTTAACTCAGTAACTTAGTTCACCAATCAATCCCAAAAGCTTAAGTTGTTAGGAAGTACGCAAACAGTAATTTTATATTCTCACACTTTCATTTTCATGCTCACATGTGAAAAATCAGGACTTGAACTAGTCAATAATGTAATTTGTTATTGAATTACTTTCACGTTCCACTATATCTTTTTATGCTTATTTCTATCTTTATATATTTAGAAAGAGAGTGTGTAGAGTCAAGAGAGATGTGCCAATAGAACAACCCTAATTAATATTTACCTTATGTTTTGAATCAAAGCATCATTAACGTTAAATGGGTGCCCCCATTACAATTAAAAAAATAAAAAAAAAAAACCAAAAACAAAGTCAATAATTTTTTTTAGTCAAGTCGACTGAATTCCCTCTCTCAAAATTTCAGAAACACCTCTTCCTTTAGCTTCAAAGTTCAAACAATCAACTCAAATCCCTTTCTCAAAATTTCAGCAAAAAAACTTCCCTCTCTATTTTTAAACTTTAAAATATATCTCCAAATTTTTGTCAAAAGTTTAATTATTTCTGAAATTAATTGACTTAAAAAATTAGCAATTAGCTCATAAGCATCAAGTTTATACTATTAAATTGGAATTAATATGATTGAGAATTTATGATAAGCTATAAACGACGACAAGCTTATGCTGTGCAAAGGAGGAAGCGTGATGAAAATTTGTCGTTCGTGGAAGCAAAATGGTACAGGCATTCACAACTATAGCTATGAGTCGTTTTTATGGGATGTCTTGTACTTAGCAGTCTATTCTTTTCTTTTTTTTATTTTTCAATTTCTTAGTTATTGTCCTATGTTTCTTCGTCGTCATTTTTCCCTTGTTGTTTATTCATCTTAACGTCGCTTTCCCATGTTGATGGGTCTCACGAACGACATCTGACGTCAAAAAGCATATCAAGATAAAATACAGTATATGCACAAATCACGGGTCAACCACACAACCAATCCACCAACAATAAAACTGATCAGTGGAAGATACAGGGGCTTGTGCCTATTCTCTTCTTATACTTTTCAACTTCCACTCCTAAAACTTCGTTTTTTTTTTTTTTTTTTTTTTTTTTGCCAAACCCATTAACGATGACAAATGGATCTCACTATATATCTTTGACGGACTGCCAAAGCCTATATGTAGTGTGTGTTCATGGAAGACCTTGACTTATGATTTTTTCATCCCCCTAGAAACAGTAATTTCACTAAGAAAATTATTGGAACAATGGCAACTACAATGCCCTTGACTTGACCACTGCCCACCAAATGCAACCCAATGTCTATTAACTTGATAGAAACTGTCTCACATGTCCAAATTGGAATCTAAGATCATGAATCTCTCTTCCCATCCACATAGCAATCCCCAGAGGGCTGCAACAAAACATATTAACATTGAATAGCAAACATCAAGATTTGATGATCGAGACCTAACATTAAATTGACGCAACTACGTACATAACAAACTGTTGATTGATCTCTGACTTACTAAAGGCCCAATATATGATGACAATATTAGAAGCGATAACGAGTGTCATTACAGGAGTTTGAATTCAGTAACTTAATTCACCAGTCAATCCCAAAAGCTTAAGTTATTAGGAGGTAGACAAACAGTAGTTTAATAATCTCACACTTTCATTTTCATGCTCACATGTGAAAATCAGGACTTGAAGTAGTCAATAATGTAATTTGTAGTATAAAACGTGAAAAATATTCTTATAATTACTAGATAATTATGTTATCCTTAAGATATTTTTAAGAACTTACTATGCTTCAATTTAATTCCTATATTACCACTTCATATTTTGCTTCCTTCCGTCCTTGGACTTTTTCGCCCTCCTTGTTATTATTTTCATCATCATCATCATCATCATCATCATCAGGATTATTGTTATTATTATTATTTTATGTTTTCTCTGATTCTCTCTGTTTATTTCTTTTATTCTTCTTTTCCATTTTCTGTTGTTTATTCATCTTATTGTAGTTTAAACGTGCATGCCATTTTCTTTTCTTTTTTTCTTTCTTTGTCGTCCTTTTCTGTCTGTATATTCATTTTCTGATCAGTTTTCGACTTTAAAAGATTTTTTTCCCCCTCTAATAGGCAACAAAAAGCATTTTCTATCCTATGTTGTTGTATGTGCGCTCATGGAGGACCTTGACTTATGACTTTTCATTATACAACGACCCTAAACTCTACTACACCCAAAAAAAAAAAATAATAATAATAATAACAAAATAAAACTCAAAACAAATTGCATTAAAGTCTTCATAAAATTCAACAACATGATTATAAATATAACTGAAATCATAAAATTAAATCCAAACTACAGGAATTGATAAACTAAATTCATTAAGCAAACTATGACATTAAGACACTAAAAATTCACATGCACACACACACACACAAAATTAAAAATATATAATATATATTTTATAAGGGTAAATATAAGTATGGTGGGTACAGGTATGGGGGAGCTTCCCTGACACCTTCATTTGTAACGACCTAAGCATCCCTTTGATATGATATTGTTCGCTTTAGGCCTCGTATCAATACATTTTTGCTCTTGAACTCACCCCAAAAGGCCTCATACTATTAGGAGGTGGTCTCTTTACTTATGAAATAATCACATATATCCATTCTCAAATAATACGGGATTATGCAACTTATCATTTTCTTGTAGGAACTGTTGATTGTCACATCATCTCTACGGTCATACTCATATACAATCCTCTATACCCACTCCATTGCGTGTACTCACATCACATCCATAAGTAAAATTGTCAATCCCTATTTTCCATTTAAAGGAGCAAAAGCATTTTCTATTGGGATAGCGATTGTGTAAGACGAGGGGTGGACATGCTTCTCCACATGCATATCCTAGTTGAATTTGGGCTCACAGGGACCGTGACTTTTGACTTTTCATCATACAATGGCACTGCTCTTCTTGCTAGGAAATAAACGATACAAAAAATATTTGACTCTACTGATCAGATGACTTTGAGACTTGACCAGCAGACACATGTTAACGTTGAAAGATATTCTACCCGCTGGAATTTGCTCAGCAAGGGAGAGGGAAGTGATTTAGATAGGTGGTCTCATATAAGTTAAAGTCATAAGCACCACAACCTAAAAAGAGAGAGAGGAAAAAAAATAGTATATGAAAATATATTCACATACTTTACTAATAAAGCTTTGTTTTTTTACCATAAGATTTTTTTAAAAAAATATACTAATTTTGTGTTTATTTTATTTTGATGTGATTTTCATCATATTTAATGTCTAGAATGTGTTTATTAATGAATTTTACGTCCCTCATAAAAGGAAAAGAAAAAAAAAGGAAAAAAAAACCGTTAAATTATATCACTATTGTCAACATGCTTCCAAATTTTAGAACATACCTATTGTGCCCCTTAAATTAAAATATATCTCTATATTTGCCACTTCAATTTTGAAATATTCTATCTTTTGGACGGTATATTGGTAAGTATTTGCTTTGTTTATGATTAGATCGAGATATTATTTTTAGGGGTTTATAAATGTCCTCACTCAAAAATAAATTTGTTGGCTACCAAATCTTAGAGTAGTTGTTTAGAAACAAGAAAAAAAGGCACAAAAAGGTAGAGAATGAATGTTAATTTAATTTAATTAGCTAAGGGTTCAAAGAAATTGATGAAGTTATGCTTGCCATGTGCATCACGTATTATTCCGCCCAAAAATAACATGTTTCGAAATTTAAGAGGTGAATCTAAAAATATATTATAGTTCAAAAGGACCCACAACATGTACGTTTTACAATTCAGGAGGAAGTTGACGTTAGTAACTTAGTTTAAGGGGGATTCATAAAATTTGTTATTCAAATTAAAAAGTTATAACAACACTAATTGGGGCCCCATATAGTCATTGTTCTTTATCTATTTCTTTTCCTTTTTATTTCTTTATATCTTTTTTTTTTAATTTCTTTTTCTCTTTGATCTCTTTCATTCCTCATTGCCTGTTTCTCTTAACTCATCATCCACAATTCTCGTCTTTCTTTTTTTTAGAGCACGTTTACTTATCAGGAATTCTAAAAACAGAAAATTAATTTCATGAAAAAAGGAATTAAATTACATGAAATTAAATTCCAGAATTAAATCATAGTGTCTACTAATATATCAAGAAATCTATTTAATTGGGGAATTAAATTCCTAATATTTTGTTTACTTTCTAAAGAATTAAAATGATTGGGAATATAACTACTGTAGTTATGAAATTATCCTTAAATTAAAAAAAATAATTACTAAGAATAATGATATATTTAGTATAGAGTTAGTCACTTCCTATCTTTAAGGGAAAGAATTTAATTCCGTAAGTAGGAGGTGGGAAGACAAGTTCTCCCTTAACAAGAAAATTAATTCCGTATTTTTATGTGGGACTTATGCCATTTAATTCCAAAATACAAACGTAAACACTTGAATTTAAAATCAGGATTTTAATTCCTTTTTCTCAAATTTGATTACTCATTTTTTAAATTACAATAATAATTCTCCCTAATTTCCCTAGAACAATGATAGACAATAATCCTCCGCTGTCGAATTACGGTTTCTTACATTAATCTTGATATTTAACCAGATTTGATTACTAAAATATTTCCTACTGAGTAGTTTTTTTTTTTTTTTTTTTTCCAGTTATGCTTTTTTGCCACAGCAATTAATTAAAGATGAAAAATGGCTTTCACTGTTTTTGAAGGTTTTTTTTTTTTTATAAATTTTTTCCTGAATTTATTTTTAAGGATTTGAGACGTATTTTGGGTGTAGAAGACTTGACTTTTTTATTCCTCATTGCCAGTTTCTCTCAAGTCATCATCCACATTCTTGTCTTACTTTTCTTTTAATTTTTTTAGAATTACAATAATAATTCTCCCTAATAACCCTAGAAAAATGATAGAGGATAATTCTCCGTTGTCGAATTACGGTTTCTTACATTATCTTGATATTTAACCAGATTTGATTACTAAAATCTTTCCTACTAAATAGTTCTTTTTTTTTTTTTTTTTGTATGAGGGAATTCTAGAACTTTTTTTTTTCCCAGTTATGTTTTTTTGCCACAGCAATTTATTAAAAATGAAAAATGGCTTTGACTGTTTTTGCAGGTTTTTTTTTTTTTTTTTTTGCCCGAATTTATTCTGAAGGATTTGAGACGTATTTTGGGGGCAGAAGACCTTGAATTTTTGACTTTTCATCCGAGTATTTTACACGGAAATGGATGACTTTGAGACTTGTCTAATTTGGCTTTTCTAAATCGGACTAATTTTTCCGGAACATATTAATGTAATAACTGACAATTCAACTCTCATTCTTTTTCTTTTCGACAATTTTGTTCTTCAATTATTAATTTAATGACAATTCTTGTCTAATTGAATATGACAATCCAGTTTTTTGAGAGAAAAGGGATCCAATTTTTTATTGATATAGAAAACAAATAAAAAATCAACAACAAACAATAAAATATATTCATAAAAAATAATTTTAAATTAACAAATTTGGGTTCATGTATGCTAATGTGAAGGGGAATGTTTTTAGGGATTTTTAAATTTCTATTTTAGCTATTTTTATGAAGAAATCTACTTTTTTTTTTCTTAAATTAAATTTAAGAGTATTTTTATCAGTACAATAAGGTCAGTTTTTTTTTTTATTTGGTTCAATTTTATAAATAAATTTGTTTTTAAATATTTTTGACAAGTGTGATGTTGATCTCATTAAATATGTAAATAGTATTAGAAAAATCAGGTCTTGTACTAGTCAACCTACTTCGCTACTCAATTAATTTCATGAGCCATTATATTTCTTTCGTCTATTTATATTTTTCTATTTCCTTCTGCACTTCTTTTCTATTTCCTTCTGTTGTGATCGTATTGCTCTGTTTCAACAATGAGTAGATCATTGCCTCTTCAGATGATTTTGATGCTCTTGCTTTTGTTTTACTTTAAAGGTGCCAACAGATCCATCCTCCATAACTACTTTCTTTTGTTTTGATGTTGTGCTCTGTTTCAATAATGAGTATATCAACTTACCCCCTCAGATTGGGTTTAATGGTGATGCTTTTGTTTTACTTGTACATAGGTGCCAGTGGATCATCCAACGCAGCAGGAGAATTAAAGATCAGATGCTTAGAAGTGGAGAGACAAGCACTCCTCAATATCAAAGAAGCTCTTCATGAAATCCAGGAAGGCTTTCTCTCATCTTGGGGAAATGAAGAACAAAAGAGAGACTGCTGCGAATGGTACGGAGTTCAGTGTGCCAACAATTCTGATCATGTCACCGTTCTTGATCTCGCACCTTCAACTTCGCCAATTTATGACGAATATTACAACCTTCGCCAATATTTGCGAGGTAACATCAGTCCTTCACTGCGTGAGTTGAAACATCTGACTTATTTAGACCTCAGTCTCATCGCCTTCACTGGGCATGGCATCCCAAGTTTCATTGGCACTCTCACCAAATTAAGGTATCTCAATCTCTCTCTTACTGAAATGAGTGGAGAAATTCCTCCTCAGCTTGGAAATCTTTCCAGCTTGGAGGTTCTTGATCTTGGCTATAATAATGATCTGAGAATGAAAAGTATGGGGTGGGTTTCTCATCTTTCTTCTCTGAGACTACTTGACCTTTCTTCCACAAACATGAACCAAGTTACTGATTGGACACAAGTAGTTAATAAGCTCCCTCACCTAACGAACTTGCAGCTACGTTGGTGCAATCTTCCAAATGTCACATCTTCATCTCTTTCTCTTGTCAACTCTTCGACCTCACTTGCCATCCTTGATCTTTCTGACAATAGGCTCTCTGTTTCTATATACCAATGGGTATTCTCCTTCAGTCGTAGCCTTGTACATCTTGATCTGTCTGTTAACGATCTAGAAGGGTCATTTCCCAAAGCTTTTGGGAACATGACTTCTCTTACATACCTTGATCTTGGCGCTAATAATGATCTGAGAATGAAAAGTATGGGGTGGGTTTCTCATCTTTCTTCTTTGAGACTACTTGACCTTTCTTCCACAAACATGAGCCAAGCTACTGACTGGTTGCAAGTAGTTAATAAGCTCCCTCATCTAACGAACTTACAACTAAGTTGGTGCAATCTTCCAAATGTCACATCTTCATCTCTTTCTCTTGTTAACTCTTCGACCTCACTTGCCATCCTTGATCTTTCTGGCAATAGGCTCTCTGTTTCTATATACCAATGGGTATTCTCCTTCAGTCGTAGCCTTGTTCATCTTGATCTGTCTTATAACGCTCTAGAAGGATCAATTCCAGAAGCTTTAGGGAACTTGACTGAGCTTACATTCCTTAATCTTGAGGGTAATTACTTAGAAGGGTCCATTCCAGAAGCTTTAGGGAACTTGACTGAGCTTACATTCCTTAATCTTGGGAATAATCACTTAGAAGGGTCCATTCCAGAAGCTTTAGGGAACTTGACTGAGCTTACAGTCCTTAATCTTGGGAGTAATCACTTAGAAACAGTCCTTAATCTTGGGAGTAATCACTTAGAAGGGTCCATTCCAGAAGCTTTAGGGAACTTGACTGAGCTTAGAATCCTTAATCTTGGGAATAATCACTTAGAAGGGTCCATTCCAGAAGCTTTAGGGAACTTGACTGAGCTTACATTCCTTAATCTTGAGGGTAATCACTTAGAAGGGTCCATTCCAGAAGCTTTAGGGAAGTTGACTGCGCTTACAGATCTTATTCTTGAGCATAATTACTTAGAAGGGTCCATTCCAGAAGCTTTAGGGAACTTGACCAAGCTTACATACCTTTATCTTGGCTATAACCGATTCAGAGGATTATTGCCTAATCTCACAGTATTTCCATCCCTTCAAGGAGTAATCCTGTCGGGCAATCAATACAATGGAACTGTACCTGAAACAATTGGAGAATTAGAGCAGTTAGAACATTTACAACTTGATAGGAACTCCTTAGAAGGTGTTATTACGGAAGCTCATTTTTCAAAGCTGACCAAACTATCTTCCTTGTCCTTGTCTGATAACTCGCTTACTTTGAAGTTCAACGATCATTGGGTTCCTCCTTTTCAGTTGCGTACAGTTTCACTTCGGTCTTGCAAGTTGGGCCCTCAATTTCCAAGATGGCTTCAAACTCAGAACAGTTTTTCTGAGCTTGATATTTCTAACTCTGGAATTTCAGATTCTATTCCAGATTGGTTCTGGGACATCTCTGCTAAGTGTTGGAAGGTGGATCTTTCTAACAATCAAATCCTTGGAAAAATCAAAAGTTATTCCCTGGAATTCCAAGGTCTCCCTATGATAGATCTAAGTTCGAATAGGTTAGAAGGTTCAATTCCACCATTCCTATTCAATGTCGGTGCACTAAATCTCTCCACAAATAGATTTTCAAGATTAAGTTCCATTTGCAATGTCACAAATGACTCATCATTGCGCTTTCTTGATATTTCATTCAATCAATTTTCTGAAGAAATTCCTGATTGTTGGTCACCTTTTAAAGAATTGAAAGTTCTCATTTTGGAAAATAACAAGTTCTCAGGAGAAATTCCAACTTCAATTGGCTCGTTAACTGAGATTTCGGCATTGCATTTAGGGAAGAATTCTTTGACCAAGGAAGTACCTTCATCCTTGAAGAACTGCACAAACTTGGTGGTTCTTGTTGCGGAAGAAAATAGATTAGAGGGACCAATACCAACATGGATCGGAGAAAGTGTGCCGGAACTTCTTGTTCTTAGCTTACGATCCAATCACTTCTCTGGAAGCATCCCCTCACAGCTATGTCATCTGCCAAATCTTCAGCTGCTGGACTTATCCTTAAACGACGTTTCGGGAAGTGTGCCAAGATGCCTAAAAAATCTTACTGCAATGAAAAAAAGTTGGAATAATGAATATACGGACATTACCCATGGTTATGATTTGACAGGTTCTTATGTGTTCTCTAGCTCACTCTATCAAGAGGAAGTAGACTTGGTATGGAAAGGAAAATTGTCCAAGTTTGATAAGACTTTGGGACTAGTAAAGAGCATTGATCTGTCAAGCAATAAGCTGATGGGGGAAATTCCAACAGAAATCACTCAACTTATTCAGTTGGTATCTCTGAACTTATCAAGAAACAATTTTAGTGGACGGATCCCCTCAGAGATTGGTAAGCTGACTCTGCTAGATACTCTTGATCTATCTAACAATCAACTTTCTAGTGGAATTCCTTCTAGCCTCACTGAAGTCGATCGTCTCAATGTATTGAACTTGTCCAACAACCATTTATCCGGAAAAATTCCAACAGGCACTCAACTCCAAAGCTTCGAAGCTAGTTCATACGCAGGGAATCCTGAGCTCTGCGGAGCCCCACTTCTAAAGAGGTGTGCAGGTGACGAACCAACTGTTTCTACAGCTCCTGCAGCTCACGATGAAGAAGAAGATCAGGACAAGTTTGTAACCAGAGGATTTTATGTCACGTTAGGACTTGGATTTGTGGTAGGATTTTGGGGAGTTTGTGGCAGCTTAATCTTCAGCAAGACTTGGAGATATTCATACTTCAACTTCCTCAATGATGTGGATGATTGGATTTATGTAATGGTGGCAATGCATAAGGCAAAACTTCTAAGGATGATCAAAAACTAAAGGTTAGTACTCTGTTTCCATTTTCTTCATCGATCTTAAATCATAAGGTAGAACTTTGGAGTTGTAGAATTTAATATATCATATTCTTCCAACGTTGTTAGAGATGTTTGAATTTTCCGAATTAACTAGTTCAAAATTTCTTGTGTTTGTTGAAGGAGCGCGCTTTTGCAAATGTTGTGGAGAACATAAAAACCTCGTGAGAATAAAAGAGTGTGCTCTCATCTGGAGCTTCTGCCTAGTGGTGTTGAAGTCATGGTTGAGTCAGAGTGCTTTCCTTTAAATTAAAAAACTGTTTTCTCGTATAAATGTTTTGTAGAATTGTGTGCAAAGACCTGATGTTTGTTTGTGTTACAATGTAGACTACAGGTCTCTTGCTGTCGTAGATTCAATAAAACGACAGAATAAAAGACCTAATGTTTGAATTGTATTATTGTAAGGAGTTGGAGATTCAAGAGTCGTGTGTGTTTATTTACTTTTCAGTTCTCACCTCATTTTATAAAGCTCTGGAATCTGGACTTCTATGAATATATTTTTGGTTTCCGTCGTTTTCTCATTTGGTTTATTTTCCATTATCGTTTGTTGTCCATTAGCTTTTTTTTTTTTTTTTTTTTTTTTCCTTGTCGTCAACCAGATTTAACTCTACACCTTTTAATGTTATCAAATGTATAATTACAGTTAGATTATATTTCCAGTCACCATTTTTATCATATTATATTTCTATTAATTATACATTTATGGTTGGTTTTCAAGCTTTTCCTTTTGCCGTTCAAGTTCTTTTTTCCCCTTATAGGAATCGTTAAAGTATGACTAAATTACAAAAACTCCTTTTGATTTATTGTATTTATAATATTTTGTTGTTTGAATTTCAAAAAGTAGCATCTATTTTTCTTGAAAAGCAAATTCTTAACAAAAAAAAGTCCTCATCTTAGGGTTTTTTTTTTTTTTTTTTTTTTTTTTTTTTTAGAAATGATACATGTCGTCCAAATGGTAATTGCTGTTAAATACTTCAACAAGCAAGATACTACAACAGTCATAATAGAGATTATTATAATACCCTTTCAGGATACATTAGAATTCTTATACGTGTTTTTCATCAAAACAGAGATTTTTTTTTTTAAAGAACATAGATAGGGGGACTCAATATTACGTTTTGAAATTCGACGGAAAAGTATTACAAAATTCATAATTCAAGAGGAATTTTTATAAATAATTCTTATAATATTAACTACCATTATGGATTTTTTTTTTTTTCCATTTATCACTTCCTGTCGGTCATTTATTTTTTAGTATTGTTAGAGACACTAATCAACAGATCCAAGACATGGTCTTACAAGTAAAGGGAGTTCGAATAGAGATGGATTGTATTTGAAAGGTTAATAAATCGATTGACAAGTCCAATACCAATATCTTGTTTTCGAACGACAATATATCGTGATCTTATCTATATATCATATGCTAATACACGGTCGATCATTATTTGGATAAAAATCCTTTCCTTATCATCCCATTTCAAGGACTTACAAAAATCACTTAGGTGGTGCGACCGTCTGTTCTATGTAATTATGATCCCAACTTTTTTAATAGCAACTCATGTGTTATATTTTCATTAATAGATGCAATCAATTGATATGACAATATTTTAAACATTTATCAATTAAAAAAAAACAACAACAACAACTCACATGTCATATACGTTAGTACTCAAGAGTTGAGATTAGAGTTTGTGCTCCTAACATTTTTCTTTATTTTTTTGAAGTTCTAATTCTTAATTTTAATTTTTTGGGTTTGCATTTTCTTGGCTTTTGATGGATATTTTTTTTGTTCCTGTCATTAAGTTTGTAGAATATTATGCTTTCGTCGCCATTTTTCTTTACGACAGGAGATTCAAACTCAATTTTATGACGCAATCAAATACGAAATTACAACTAAAATATTCATTATACTTTTCGTTTTTCTTAAACTATTTTACGTCATGTCGTTTTTATTTGTTTAATTATGATTTCCGCTGAACATGCCGTTTTTAATATCTAAAGTCTTACTCTTTTTTCATTTTTTTATTTTTCATTTTTGATAAATGAATATCTACAGTCTTTACTTTGTCTAAAAACAAACGACACATAGTTTTCTTTTTAAGATCGTCGTTTACAAGTCTTACACCGGGAAAAATAGTCGAGAAAGTCAACGGCTAAAATGACTTCCAGCATTTCATTACCATGGTCTTCGCCACACCCAATCTTGAGTTTTCAGAAACACAACATATGTAATACGTGTTTTCTCAAACCTCATTGGTTGAAAACGCCGGACCCACAACACCAAACTCCTCTCCAACCGATCAGATTCAACGAAATACGTCTCAAAATATTCAAAACCGAAAGTCCTCAAACCAAAGAAACTCAATCCATATATAATAACTTGTTAAAATTTTCCAAACATACATATCAAATTTGGTACCAAAATTTCCGCCATTAAAATCTTACCACAATGAGAAAAAGTTGGAATGACGAACGTACATCCATTATCTATGCTTACAATGTAAGTGGTTCTCATAGCGGTACAACAGGAAGTTTTTTAGATGAAGTAGACTTGGTATGGAAACGAACACTGTCAAAATTTTGTAATACTTTGAGACTCGTAAAGATCATTGATCTGTCAAGCAATAAGCTAATTGGGAAATCACTGAACTTATTCAGTTGGTATCTCTGAACCTATCAAGAAACAATTTTAGTGGACAGATCCCCTCAAAGATTGGTAAGCTGGCTTTGCTTGATGCTCTTGATCTCTCAAACAATCAACTTTCTGGAGCAATTCCTTCAAGCCTTACTGAAGTCGCTCGTCTCAATGTATTGGACGTGTCAAACAACAATTTATCCGAAAAAATTCCAACAGGCACTCAACTCCAAAGCTTTGAAGCCAGTTCATACACAGGGAATCCTGAGCTCTGTAGAGCCCCACTTGCAAAGATGTGTCCAGGTGATGAACCAACTGCTTCTACAGCTCCGGCAACCCGCAATGAAGAAGAAGATCAGGACAAGTTTATAACCAGAGGATTCTATGTCACGTTAGGTCTTGGATTTGTGGTAGGATTTTGGGGAGTTTGTGGCAGCTTAATCTTCAACAAGATTAGGAGATATTCATACTTCAACCTTCTCAATGATGTGAATGATTGGATTTACGTAATGGTGGCACTGCATAAGGCGAAACTTCTAAGGATGATCAAAAACTAAAGGTTAGTACTCTGTTTCCATTTTCTTCATTGAAGTGTTGTCAAAAACCAGTGCTCGATACCTTTTTTTTTTTTTTTTTTTTTTTTTGTCTTTTTTGCCTCTACGCTGAAGAAGATGGTCCTTGATCTGCTATTATCGATCTTAAAATGTATGGTAGAACTTTGAACGCGTTGAATTAAATTTGGTTTTCATCTAATATTGTTTAAGACGTCAAATTTTCCAAACTAACAAGTTACAAAATTTCTTGTGCTGGTATGCAGTGCACAGCTTTCTGGAGCACACCGTGTTGGAGTCACTGCTTTGCTTTAAGATAACAAATAAAGTGGAGAACTATATGTGGTCTCTAATATATGGTTTGTAGTGTTTGTGTGTAAATGACTTGAGGTTTGTTTGTTTTGCGTTGGTGTAGTTATTTCACTTGACTTTAAAGGACTCTTGCTGTCATAGAAGGGGTCTTGATATGAAAAATACTACGTCGTTTGAATTGTAATGAATTGAATGTTCCATTTGTGATCTCAGTTCACAAAGATATGTCGTTCTTTCCGCTGTTTTTTTTTGAGAACAAAAGAAATCTGTTATTAAGATGAGGATTCTAATATAATAACAGATCCTATTGGTGGGGGAATTTCCTCCAACTATATTCATTCATCATCTATTCTAAGAGCAAAAGAAGCCAAATTATGGGCTGCTCAATTAGCCTCCCTATAAACATGACTAAATTTTACTTCTGGAAAAAAAGATGATAAACTAAATACATCCATCAGTAAATTTCCAAATTCATTAAAGAAGACTGTTTGGTTTTGAATCGTTTGGATTACTAACAACGGATCTGACTCCACTATGTGAAGATTTAGACCCACATCCTTTGCCCACAACAAGCTCTCACACAAAGCTTTAACTTCAGCTAACTTTGGAGATGAAGGACCATAGAAGTTCTTAGCCATAGCAGCCATGACAAATCCCGTTGAATGCCCCAACTTCAATCTTTTGAGATTCTTTACAAATGGCTGCATTGAAAACTCTATAAAATAGAGATATTTTAGCATTTTTAAGCTTTTATTTTTGCTATAATCTTCGAATTTATTTTAATTTTTTTCCCAAAATAAATTATGTTGTCTCAAATGTGTACGTTAATTATATTAAGAGGGTTATAAGTATCAATTTAGTGCTAAAGTGTGATTAAAAGATTTGAAAATTGTAAAAGGAAATTCGCAGCAAACTTCCACCACTCGTGCAAGTATTTCACATGCTCCACTCGTGGTTTCAGCCGTCGAATCAACTCCAACAGAGCCTTAGATCGCAAGTGCAGCCCACTCTCCTTGCCAGGCACATCCAAAGCCGCATGTCAACCCTAATTAGAGGTGCCGGAGCTGGTGTAGCTTGTCCTATAAACTCCTTGTTCGCCTGCGAGCTCCAGCCAATGCCAGCTCACCACACGGCTGCAGATTTCCTCCCTGCCAACCATAGCTCGCCACCTATTCACATGGGTCGATTTAGATATTCAATTTAAGTCCGAAAGGGAGTAATTGAGTTTGTCATAATTAGAATGCCATGAGTAATCATAAAATAGAGAGATACATCTGTAGGGTTTGTGCAATACTATGAATTTCTTGCACTTAGTGAATTCTGATGGGTTGAAATCGTCACAGAGATGTAGGGAATTTGCTCGTTAAAATGAATTGTTAAGTTTTGAGAAAGATTAATAATTATTTTAGAGTGATTCGCTGACAACATAGGGATCAAACATTGATTGATTGGATTAGAGGATTTAAATATCATTAATCCGGTGAAATTGAAAACCATAGATTTTTAGTAATTTGAGTTTTCATCTTTTACAATTTTGTTCAGTTTATTCAAATAAAATTAGAGTTGATATAATTTTGATAATTAATAACGACAGTTCTTGTAAGAACGGTACTCTACTTACCACTTTATTACTTGTTAATGATAACATGTAGTTGCGTCAAAAAATCCACAACATGCATCTACATTTAGTTTGTAGCAGTTTCTTTCTGGAGGATTCCATCTCACATCAATTCGACTACTAGGAGATAATACAACTCCAATGCTTTTCTTAGCTTGAGCAGAGTAGAATTCCTTGAGGTAACTTGTAGCCCATTCATAGACCATAATGCGAGTTCTTGTCTTTGAACCATGAATTCTCTTATTTCTTTCACTCCAAATACACCATTCTAAGCAAAGAAAAAGTTCAAACTGCTGTTGAGAAAGCTGTCCTGCTAACAGATGAAGAACTTCTTTGAATGGCGAATGACATAAATTCTTGAAACGAATCTTCAAATCAGAAAGCCTACAAATTGCCTTGGCATATTTACATTATAAAAGCATATGTCCTACTGACTCCCATGCTGACTGACATAAAGAGTAACATGCTGAAATTATGATCTTTCTCTTGAAGAGCCAACTACTGTAGGTAAGGCCTCATGATAAGCACGCCAACAGAAGGATTTGACTTTATTAGGCACATTTAAACCCCAAAATTTCTTCCACCATTTAGTCATAACACTATCATCAGAAGAGGAAGCCTTGTCATGATTAGAGCAAGCACACCAGTAACCTCACTTGACCTGATAAATTCATTTGCTGAATGATGCCATAAAAGCTTATCAGATCGAGGAAAGATAGGGACCGGTATGGAGACAATTCGGCTAGCTTCTAAACTAGCAAAAATCTGGTGTTGAAGGTTTTCTTTTTCTTTCCTCTGTTATTTGTTTGTTATTTTTGTTGAAGTTTTTCTTTTTCTTTTTCTTTTTATTTCATGGGTCTTTTTGTCCTGTTTTTTTTTTTTTTTTAACTTTTTGCTCTGATTCTCTTTTGTTCATTTCTTTTCCATTTGCCCTCCTTTTTTTCCTTTTATTGTTGTTTTAACTTACCTGCCGTTTTTTCTTTTAAGTTGGTTTTAATTTCGCTTGTGGCTTTTCTCTTTCTTGTTGCTTATGACAAGGATGAGTGCTTCAAAATAGGTCGAACATTTTGTAAATTTATTTATTATTATTATCTAGATCAGATTATGGGATTCATTAAAATTTTCATATTTATCTTTTAGGAGACTGTTAAAATAAAGTTTGTATTACCAATTTGTGCCCCCAGTGAAGCACTAAAGCATTGTGAAGTGTGAATCAGTACTCTCTTTGGGCTTTCTTGATCGGAGCTACTCTTTGGGCTTGTTTGGGTCTCATTAATTTGACTCATACACTAGGGGTCCGTTTGATGCATGAGTTTGAGTTGAAATTTTTAAATTTCAATAGTAAATTTTTTTTGAATTTTTAGAAAAGACAAAAAACTTTTTGAGAAAAAGACAAAAATTTTTTGGGAAAAAGACAAAAAAAAATTTGAAATGGTAAGTTTGAACTTACCAACCAAACAAAGACTAGATTTGATTACCCTATTTTTTTAGTAATAATACTCCTAAATCTCTGTTCTTTTCCATTTTTTTTAAGTGTCATTATTATTATTATTTTCTTTTGGCTTAACAGGACGCAATATGATCCCCTCTTCTTTTTTACTCTTTTGTTTCTCTCTCTCTCTTAGTATTCTTTTTAATATGTACAAATATATGTACTGCACCATTCTAATGCTCTCTCTCTCTAATATCTTAACACAGTGCTTGCATTTTACTATTCTTTAAAAAAAAATTATATTCTTTTTTTCTATGCTAATGTAATATTTTTGTGACGTAAATCACAACAGGTCTACTAGGTGTACTAATGTTATTAAAGCTTGATTTTTCCAAAAAAAAAAAAAAAATTTTTGTAGCCCCAACTAAATTTAAATTCTGGCTCCACCCTAATATCAATGGAAAAAAGTAAGTAGTTTATAATAGAAACATGTGAAACATCAATGGAAAAAAGTAAGTGGTTTATAATAGAAACGTGTGATATGAAATGCTGTTATTGCTTTCATATATGCGAGTGGCTTCAAAACTCCGTGTCCGTTTGCATGAGTCGTTTTTATTGCATATCTTTTTTTTTTTTTTTTTTTTTTTTTGTGTCCATTTCATTTATTGTCGTTTGTTTCTTCACTGTCGTTTTCCCTTGGTTGTCGTTTTTTCCATTTTAAATGTCGTTTCCCAGTGTGGATGATTTTTAACATTAAATGTCCTTTGACCACCCCCCCACCCCCCCAGTGTTGATGGTTTTCCCCTTTTTTTTTTAGGGGAATTTTGTTTTTGCATAATTAATTGTGGCTGAACCTGATATTAGCATGCATTTTTTGTGATTAAAAGAAAGAAGAGAAAATTATCCAAATAACCACATTTTTTTTTCATCTATTGATCAACATGATACAAATTTTCCATTCTCGACCAATATGACATAAAGTTTAATTAAATTTAGTTTAATTTTATAATATATTAGCCTAGTATTAATTTTTTATTTTATATTAGTATAATAATCTTTTAATTTGTGTCATTCACATGTTTTTCCTTAAAAGAACATAAGGAATAACCACAAAGCACATGGTAAATATTAATAATTCCATTAAATACAGGGGAGGGTTGTCAATATTGGAAAAATCCCTCCCCCTTTTTTTTTTTGGTCGAATCGATATTTTAAATGCTTCTTTTGTTATAATGAATCATCTCTTACAACTATCTTAATATTTTTTCAAGATCTCTAATTTTGATGTTTATTTAGTTAAATAAAAGACCCTCTTTATTTTCAAAAAATGCATTTGTTCGTCTTCCATGCCATATAATTGTTTTTCGTTTGAAAAACCATGTGCAGACATTTCCTCCATTACTAAACTTCCTTGAAGGATTATGAGAGAAGAGATGAAAAATAACGTAACGATAAGATATATTTTTAACAGTTAATTTATAGCATATCGTCAAAATATAAAGAAAATAACCCATGCCGCCCAACAAATTATCCAAACCATCCGCTAAAAAAACCACTCAAATAACCCCCTGAACTTTGGGAAGTTATGATTTGTAATTTTCACAAATCATCATAAAAATATATCTGCCTAAACCGTCCAAATTGTCTGCCGTGCACCCTTATAAAAAACAAAAAATGGTTTGTTGAGAAAATGGAAAATAATAGTACTTCTCAAGGAGAACAGGAAACAGATGTTTCCTTCCCAAATGGTTTAACCTTTTTTTTTTTTTTTTTTTTTTTAATTTTATGAAATGACGCGTTAGAAAATAATTGGTTCGGCAGCCTCATACACAAATTGGACAAACGATTCATCTTTGAACTGTGAAGAGTTGAATTTTCCACTTGGATTACCAAGTCACATACGCAAGTAGCTTTTAAAAATAGTCATTCTCATATGATTCTGTTTTCTACTTGGGAGAGTTAAACATATAGCATAATTTTACTATTTAAAACATTTCACAAGTTTCAAAAAATTACATAACTACTATGTAATTTTGTAGTATAAAACGTGGAAAATATTCTTATAATTACTAGATAATTATGTTATCCTTGAGATATTTTCAAAAACTTACTGTGTTTCAATTTAATTCCTATATACATGTTACGTGCAATCTCTCTTTTTATTCAGGTGAAGTTTCTATATTACTACTTCATATTGTTTTGCTTCCTTCCTTCCTGGGTCTTTTTCGCCTTCTTTTTTATTATTTTTATCATCATCATCATTGTTATTAATATTATTTAATTTATGTTTTCTCTTATTCTCTCTGTTTATTTCTTTTATTCTTCTTTTCCATTTTCTGTTGTTTATTTATCTAATTGTAGTTCAAACGTGCAAGTCATTTTCTTTTCTTTTTTTTCTTTCTTTGTCGCCCTTTTCTATCTATATATTCATTTTCTGATCAGTTTTGGACTTTAAAAGATTTTTTCCCCTCTAGTTTTGCATGAGTGAAGATGCTTTCTTTTTTTATTTTGTTGTATTTTCTATTGTAATCGTCTTTTTTTTTTTTTTTGTCCAATATTTCTTTTCTTGCCGTCTTCCGGTTTTATTGATGTGTATTTATTTTCCTAATTTTTTTCCATTTTTTTATGAGAAATTTCTTCTCATTTACCCATTTATGTATAAAATGTCCCTACTCCTCCTAAGCCTCTACCTGCTCCTTGTCCTCCTCCATTGATGGGATCGCAATCCACTCTCCTCCCGGGTCTTCTTTTATTATCATTTTTTTAATATTTATTTATAACAAAAATATAGGACCCTATAGATTAGATGACTTTGAGACTTAACCCATCAAACAAAACGCGTAAATGTTTAAGGTAATTTCTATGATAATCTATGCAAAAATAAGATATCAAAAAATATTCTATTGATAGGACTTTGTTTTCGGATTATAAGATTTTTATTAGCAAAAAGCAACTATCAATTTTGTAATTTTCTTAATTAGATCTACTCTGAATTTTGATTCGTGCCCCTATCGTTTTTGTTCTTTATCTAATTCCTTTTCATTTTTATTTATTCTTATCTCTTTCTTAATTTTTTATTTCCTTTGGTCTACGATCTATTTCATTCGTCACTGCCAGTTCCTCGAAAGTCATCATCCACATTCTCTTCTTTCTTTTCTTTTCTTTTGCTTTTTTTTTTTTTTTTTTTTGAATCGGAATACTAACGATTTGGTACATTCTCAATCTCCCTATATATTTTTGGGTTGATATATAATAATATTTATAATATGTTACAGTTATTCAACTCTAAAATTAACAATTAGTAAAAATATTCAAAATTTTACGTGTTTTTGTTTGTAATTCTATCTTAATTATGGGTCTATTATGAAGCTAAATTCTAAATTCGCCGGTAAAATAGAATACCATATCGTTAAACCCAACATGATTGCATTTTTGACAAATCTTGGGTTGTTGATTCACTAATTTGTTGTTGTTTTTGTTTAGCCTTTATGATTGGATGTCATCTAAGTGACTATTAATCATTTTCCATTAGGAATGGCAGTGGAGCAGATGGGTCTGATTCGCCCACTCCCAAACCCACTTTCCTTTTATCCCCATACATGCTCATATCCGTTATTTTAACACAGGTGTGGGGGATCTTCATTTGAAGTGTTATACTCATACTTTACTCATTTATTTATTAAGAGTTAAAAAAAAAACAAATTATATTTAAGTCTTCATAAAATTCAACAACATGATTATAAATGTAACTAAAAATACAACTGAAATCATAAAAATAATTTGAACTAAATGAATTTATAAACTAAATTTATGAAGCAAACTAAAACATTGAAATACTAAAAATTTACACACACACGCGCGCGCACATTTAAAGATAAACATTTTATAAGGTAAATACAAGTGTGGTAGGTACAGATGTAGGGGAGTTTCCTCGATTCCCAGCATCTCCCCACACCCGTGTGGGGGCTTAATCTTAACCCTCATATATATCCCCATACGTATATACAATCCAGCCCCTACATGCTCTCTATTGCGTGTACTCACATCCATCCCTATTTTGCATTTAAAGGAGTAAAAGCATTTTTTATTTGGATAACAATTGGGTAGGACGAGTGATGGATATGCTTCTCCACATACATATCCTATGGTTGAATGTGGGCTCACGGAGAATGTGACTTTTGACTTTTGATCACACAATAACACTACTTTTCTAGCTAGGAAATAAACGAATCAAAAAATATTTGACTCTACCGATCAGATGACTTTAAGACTTGACCAGCAGACAAAACACGTTAACGTTGAAGACAATTATTTCTATGTAGGATAGGCAAAAGTATCGTATTACAATAATAATTCTCCCTAATTACCCTAGAAAAATGATAGAGGATAATTCTCTTACATTATCTTGATATATAACCAGATTTGATTACTAAAATCTTTCCTACTAAATAGTGCTTTTTTTTTTTTTTTTGGTATGAGGGAATTCTAGCTAGAACTTTTTTTTTCCCCCAGTTATGCTTTTTTGCCACAGCAATTTATTAAAAATGAAATATGGCTTTGACTGTTTTTGAAGGTTTTTATTTTTTATTTTTGCCTGAATTTATTTCGAAGGATTTGAGACGTATTTTGGGGGCAAAAGACCTTGACTTTTTGACTTTTCATCCGAGTATTTTACACGGAAACGGATGACTTTGAAACTTGTCTAATTTGGCTTTTCTAAATCAGACTAATTTTTCAGGAACATATCAATGTAATATCTGACAATTCAACTCTCATTTCTTTTTCTTTTCGACAATCTTGTTCTTCAATTATTAATTTAATGACAATTCTTGTCTAATTGAATATGACAATCCAGTTTTTTGAAAGAAAAGAGATCCAATTTTTTGAGAAAAAAAAAATACACATCTATTGGGGCATCGCACCGGCTAGACGGCGGTGGAAAGGAGGAGTGCTCAAAACTCATCAACTGGAAGGGACCAGGAGAAAGGTTGGGCTAGCTCATGATGCAACAGGGATGACAAGGTGTGATTTAAAAGTAACTCGCCAATATGTTCAATAGATCGAGACGAGTTCTTCAATAGGGGCTGGGTACAAAAGAAAAATAATTGTTTTTAAAAAGAAGTATTTAAAAATATAAAATCTGAAAAGCAAACGAAAATGTAACAAAATGCATGTTTTAATTTATATGAATGTTTTGATTAAATATTGTGTATTTAAAGATAAGCAGAGCATATGTAACCAAAGAAAATGTTTGTGGCTGGAACAAATCACATAGAAGACTAACAAAAGGAAGCGTTTGAGAAATAAAAAGATGTTAAATAAAGGTGCATTTGAGAAATATAATTTTAGTTGGACAATTAGCGCAAAAAAGAAAAAAGTACTTATAAAGATCATATTTGACCAAATAAAATTTCAGAGATTTTGAGGAAAAAAAAATATTTTGATGGGGACTCATTTGAGATAGATTAGTTAAATTAGGTTAAATTAGTAGGGGTATATCGCAAAATTTTTTTAAGATAAAATAGTTAACATTAAAGTATAAAAACTAAAAGGTAAAATTTTAGTGGGGTTATTAAGAATTTTTAATTTTAAGTGGGGTAAAGCTGAAAACCATTAAATCTTTGGGGTATAATTAATTTTAGGTGGGGTTATGTAAAAAAAATTTTAATTTTTAGTGGGGCAAAAATTTTAAAACTATAAACTTTTGGGTAAAAAATAAAAGAAAAGAATTTCAGTGGGGGCCCCATTGGGCACCACACATGTCTGCCACTAGAAAAGGATCTTATGTAATAATATAGCCATATTCTGCATGGCAAGGACCGTATTACTTTAGATAAGAAGTTCAATTAGCATATTCCAGGTTTTGTTACTTTTTCGGATCACTTCCATATTGTCATTGAGCCAAAAAAATATATATATTTATAAAATATAATTTCATAATATATTGACCTATTGATATAGAAAACAAATAAAAAATCAACAACAAACAATAAAATATATTCATAAAAAATAATTTTAAATTAACAAATTTGGGTTCATGTATGCTCATGTGAAGGGGAATGTTTTTAGGGATTTTTAAATTTCTATTTTAGCTATTTTTATGAAGAAATCTACTTTTTTTTTTTCTTAAATTAAATTTAAGAGTATTTTTATCAGTACAATAAGGTCAGTTTTTTTTTTTTTTTATTTGGTTCAATTTTATAAATAAATTTGTTTTTAAATATTTTTGACAAGTGTGATGTTGATGTCGTTAAATATGTAAATAGTATTAGAAAAATCAGGTCTTGTACTAGTCAACCTACTTCGCTACTCAATTAATTTCATGAGCCATTATATTTCTTTCGTCTATTTATATTTTTCTATTTCCTTCTGCACTTCTTTTCTATTTCCTTCTGTTGTGATCGTATTGCTCTGTTTCAACAATGAGTAGATCATTGCCTCTTCAGATGATTTTGATGCTCTTGCTTTTGTTTTACTTTAAAGGTGCCAACAGATCCATCCTCCATAACTACTTTCTTTTGTTTTGATGTTGTGCTCTGTTTCAATAATGAGTATATCAACTTACCCCCTCAGATTGGGTTTAATGGTGATGCTTTTGTTTTACTTGTACATAGGTGCCAGTGGATCATCCAACGCAGCAGGAGAATTAAAGATCAGATGCTTAGAAGTGGAGAGACAAGCACTCCTCAATATCAAAGAAGCTCTTCATGAAATCCAGGAAGGCTTTCTCTCATCTTGGGGAAATGAAGAACAAAAGAGAGACTGCTGCGAATGGTACGGAGTTCAGTGTGCCAACAATTCTGATCATGTCACCGTTCTTGATCTCGCACCTTCAACTTCGCCAATTTATGACGAATATTACAACCTTCGCCAATATTTGCGAGGTAACATCAGTCCTTCACTGCGTGAGTTGAAACATCTGACTTATTTAGACCTCAGTCTCATCGCCTTCACTGGGCATGGCATCCCAAGTTTCATTGGCACTCTCACCAAATTAAGGTATCTCAATCTCTCTCTTACTGAAATGAGTGGAGAAATTCCTCCTCAGCTTGGAAATCTTTCCAGCTTGGAGGTTCTTGATCTTGGCTATAATAATGATCTGAGAATGAAAAGTATGGGGTGGGTTTCTCATCTTTCTTCTCTGAGACTACTTGACCTTTCTTCCACAAACATGAACCAAGTTACTGATTGGACACAAGTAGTTAATAAGCTCCCTCACCTAACGAACTTGCAGCTACGTTGGTGCAATCTTCCAAATGTCACATCTTCATCTCTTTCTCTTGTCAACTCTTCGACCTCACTTGCCATCCTTGATCTTTCTGACAATAGGCTCTCTGTTTCTATATACCAATGGGTATTCTCCTTCAGTCGTAGCCTTGTACATCTTGATCTGTCTGTTAACGATCTAGAAGGGTCATTTCCCAAAGCTTTTGGGAACATGACTTCTCTTACATACCTTGATCTTGGCGCTAATAATGATCTGAGAATGAAAAGTATGGGGTGGGTTTCTCATCTTTCTTCTTTGAGACTACTTGACCTTTCTTCCACAAACATGAGCCAAGCTACTGACTGGTTGCAAGTAGTTAATAAGCTCCCTCATCTAACGAACTTACAACTAAGTTGGTGCAATCTTCCAAATGTCACATCTTCATCTCTTTCTCTTGTTAACTCTTCGACCTCACTTGCCATCCTTGATCTTTCTGGCAATAGGCTCTCTGTTTCTATATACCAATGGGTATTCTCCTTCAGTCGTAGCCTTGTTCATCTTGATCTGTTTTATAACGCTCTAGAAGGATCAATTCCAGAAGCTTTAGGGAACTTGACTGAGCTTACATTCCTTAATCTTGAGGGTAATTACTTAGAAGGGTCCATTCCAGAAGCTTTAGGGAACTTGACTGAGCTTACATTCCTTAATCTTGGGAATAATCACTTAGAAGGGTCCATTCCAGAAGCTTTAGGGAACTTGACTGAGCTTACAGTCCTTAATCTTGGGAGTAATCACTTAGAAACAGTCCTTAATCTTGGGAGTAATCACTTAGAAGGGTCCATTCCAGAAGCTTTAGGGAACTTGACTGAGCTTAGAATCCTTAATCTTGGGAATAATCACTTAGAAGGGTCCATTCCAGAAGCTTTAGGGAACTTGACTGAGCTTACATTCCTTAATCTTGAGGGTAATCACTTAGAAGGGTCCATTCCAGAAGCTTTAGGGAAGTTGACTGCGCTTACAGATCTTATTCTTGAGCATAATTACTTAGAAGGGTCCATTCCAGAAGCTTTAGGGAACTTGACCAAGCTTACATACCTTTATCTTGGCTATAACCGATTCAGAGGATTATTGCCTAATCTCACAGTATTTCCATCCCTTCAAGGAGTAATCCTGTCGGGCAATCAATACAATGGAACTGTACCTGAAACAATTGGAGAATTAGAGCAGTTAGAACATTTACAACTTGATAGGAACTCCTTAGAAGGTGTTATTACGGAAGCTCATTTTTCAAAGCTGACCAAACTATCTTCCTTGTCCTTGTCTGATAACTCGCTTACTTTGAAGTTCAACGATCATTGGGTTCCTCCTTTTCAGTTGCGTACAGTTTCACTTCGGTCTTGCAAGTTGGGCCCTCAATTTCCAAGATGGCTTCAAACTCAGAACAGTTTTTCTGAGCTTGATATTTCTAACTCTGGAATTTCAGATTCTATTCCAGATTGGTTCTGGGACATCTCTGCTAAGTGTTGGAAGGTGGATCTTTCTAACAATCAAATCCTTGGAAAAATCAAAAGTTATTCCCTGGAATTCCAAGGTCTCCCTATGATAGATCTAAGTTCGAATAGGTTAGAAGGTTCAATTCCACCATTCCTATTCAATGTCGGTGCACTAAATCTCTCCACAAATAGATTTTCAAGATTAAGTTCCATTTGCAATGTCACAAATGACTCATCATTGCGCTTTCTTGATATTTCATTCAATCAATTTTCTGAAGAAATTCCTGATTGTTGGTCACCTTTTAAAGAATTGAAAGTTCTCATTTTGGAAAATAACAAGTTCTCAGGAGAAATTCCAACTTCAATTGGCTCGTTAACTGAGATTTCGGCATTGCATTTAGGGAAGAATTCTTTGACCAAGGAAGTACCTTCATCCTTGAAGAACTGCACAAACTTGGTGGTTCTTGTTGCGGAAGAAAATAGATTAGAGGGACCAATACCAACATGGATCGGAGAAAGTGTGCCGGAACTTCTTGTTCTTAGCTTACGATCCAATCACTTCTCTGGAAGCATCCCCTCACAGCTATGTCATCTGCCAAATCTTCAGCTGCTGGACTTATCCTTAAACGACGTTTCGGGAAGTGTGCCAAGATGCCTAAAAAATCTTACTGCAATGAAAAAAAGTTGGAATAATGAATATACGGACATTACCCATGGTTATGATTTGACAGGTTCTTATGTGTTCTCTAGCTCACTCTATCAAGAGGAAGTAGACTTGGTATGGAAAGGAAAATTGTCCAAGTTTGATAAGACTTTGGGACTAGTAAAGAGCATTGATCTGTCAAGCAATAAGCTGATGGGGGAAATTCCAACAGAAATCACTCAACTTATTCAGTTGGTATCTCTGAACTTATCAAGAAACAATTTTAGTGGACGGATCCCCTCAGAGATTGGTAAGCTGACTCTGCTAGATACTCTTGATCTATCTAACAATCAACTTTCTAGTGGAATTCCTTCTAGCCTCACTGAAGTCGATCGTCTCAATGTATTGAACTTGTCCAACAACCATTTATCCGGAAAAATTCCAACAGGCACTCAACTCCAAAGCTTCGAAGCTAGTTCATACGCAGGGAATCCTGAGCTCTGCGGAGCCCCACTTCTAAAGAGGTGTGCAGGTGACGAACCAACTGTTTCTACAGCTCCTGCAGCTCACGATGAAGAAGAAGATCAGGACAAGTTTGTAACCAGAGGATTTTATGTCACGTTAGGACTTGGATTTGTGGTAGGATTTTGGGGAGTTTGTGGCAGCTTAATCTTCAGCAAGACTTGGAGATATTCATACTTCAACTTCCTCAATGATGTGGATGATTGGATTTATGTAATGGTGGCAATGCATAAGGCAAAACTTCTAAGGATGATCAAAAACTAAAGGTTAGTACTCTGTTTCCATTTTCTTCATCGATCTTAAATCATAAGGTAGAACTTTGGAGTTGTAGAATTTAATATATCATATTCTTCCAACGTTGTTAGAGATGTTTGAATTTTCCGAATTAACTAGTTCAAAATTTCTTGTGTTTGTTGAAGGAGCGCGCTTTTGCAAATGTTGTGGAGAACATAAAAACCTCGTGAGAATAAAAGAGTGTGCTCTCATCTGGAGCTTCTGCCTAGTGGTGTTGAAGTCATGGTTGAGTCAGAGTGCTTTCCTTTAAATTAAAAAACTGTTTTCTCGTATAAATGTTTTGTAGAATTGTGTGCAAAGACCTGATGTTTGTTTGTGTTACAATGTAGACTACAGGTCTCTTGCTGTCGTAGATTCAATAAAACGACAGAATAAAAGACCTAATGTTTGAATTGTATTATTGTAAGGAGTTGGAGATTCAAGAGTCGTGTGTGTTTATTTACTTTTCAGTTCTCACCTCATTTTATAAAGCTCTGGAATCTGGACTTCTATGAATATATTTTTGGTTTCCGTCGTTTTCTCATTTGGTTTATTTTCCATTATCGTTTGTTGTCCATTAGCTTTTTTTTTTTTTTTTTTTTTTTTCCTTGTCGTCAACCAGATTTAACTCTACACCTTTTAATGTTATCAAATGTATAATTACAGTTAGATTATATTTCCAGTCACCATTTTTATCATATTATATTTCTATTAATTATACATTTATGGTTGGTTTTCAAGCTTTTCCTTTTGCCGTTCAAGTTCTTTTTTCCCCTTATAGGAATCGTTAAAGTATGACTAAATTACAAAAACTCCTTTTGATTTATTGTATTTATAATATTTTGTTGTTTGAATTTCAAAAAGTAGCATCTATTTTTCTTGAAAAGCAAATTCTTAACAAAAAAAAGTCCTCATCTTAGGGTTTTTTTTTTTTTTTTTTTTTTTTTTTTTTAGAAATGATACATGTCGTCCAAATGGTAATTGCTGTTAAATACTTCAACAAGCAAGATACTACAACAGTCATAATAGAGATTATTATAATACCCTTTCAGGATACATTAGAATTCTTATACGTGTTTTTCATCAAAACAGAGATTTTTTTTTTTTAAAGAACATAGATAGGGGGACTCAATATTACGTTTTGAAATTCGACGGAAAAGTATTACAAAATTCATAATTCAAGAGGAATTTTTATAAATAATTCTTATAATATTAACTACCATTATGGATTTTTTTTTTTTTCCATTTATCACTTCCTGTCGGTCATTTATTTTTTAGTATTGTTAGAGACACTAATCAACAGATCCAAGACATGGTCTTACAAGTAAAGGGAGTTCGAATAGAGATGGATTGTATTTGAAAGGTTAATAAATCGATTGACAAGTCCAATACCAATATCTTGTTTTCGAACGACAATATATCGTGATCTTATCTATATATCATATGCTAATACACGGTCGATCATTATTTGGATAAAAATCCTTTCCTTATCATCCCATTTCAAGGACTTACAAAAATCACTTAGGTGGTGCGACCGTCTGTTCTATGTAATTATGATCCCAACTTTTTTAATAGCAACTCATGTGTTATATTTTCATTAATAGATGCAATCAATTGATATGACAATATTTTAAACATTTATCAATTAAAAAAAAACAACAACAACAACTCACATGTCATATACGTTAGTACTCAAGAGTTGAGATTAGAGTTTGTGCTCCTAACATTTTTCTTTATTTTTTTGAAGTTCTAATTCTTAATTTTAATTTTTTGGGTTTGCATTTTCTTGGCTTTTGATGGATATTTTTTTTGTTCCTGTCATTAAGTTTGTAGAATATTATGCTTTCGTCGCCATTTTTCTTTACGACAGGAGATTCAAACTCAATTTTATGACGCAATCAAATACGAAATTACAACTAAAATATTCATTATACTTTTCGTTTTTCTTAAACTATTTTACGTCATGTCGTTTTTATTTGTTTAATTATGATTTCCGCTGAACATGCCGTTTTTAATATCTAAAGTCTTACTCTTTTTTCATTTTTTTATTTTTCATTTTTGATAAATGAATATCTACAGTCTTTACTTTGTCTAAAAACAAACGACACATAGTTTTCTTTTTAAGATCGTCGTTTACAAGTCTTACACCGGGAAAAATAGTCGAGAAAGTCAACGGCTAAAATGACTTCCAGCATTTCATTACCATGGTCTTCGCCACACCCAATCTTGAGTTTTCAGAAACACAACATATGTAATACGTGTTTTCTCAAACCTCATTGGTTGAAAACGCCGGACCCACAACACCAAACTCCTCTCCAACCGATCAGATTCAACGAAATACGTCTCAAAATATTCAAAACCGAAAGTCCTCAAACCAAAGAAACTCAATCCATATATAATAACTTGTTAAAATTTTCCAAACATACATATCAAATTTGGTACCAAAATTTCCGCCATTAAAATCTTACCACAATGAGAAAAAGTTGGAATGACGAACGTACATCCATTATCTATGCTTACAATGTAAGTGGTTCTCATAGCGGTACAACAGGAAGTTTTTTAGATGAAGTAGACTTGGTATGGAAACGAACACTGTCAAAATTTTGTAATACTTTGAGACTCGTAAAGATCATTGATCTGTCAAGCAATAAGCTAATTGGGAAATCACTGAACTTATTCAGTTGGTATCTCTGAACCTATCAAGAAACAATTTTAGTGGACAGATCCCCTCAAAGATTGGTAAGCTGGCTTTGCTTGATGCTCTTGATCTCTCAAACAATCAACTTTCTGGAGCAATTCCTTCAAGCCTTACTGAAGTCGCTCGTCTCAATGTATTGGACGTGTCAAACAACAATTTATCCGAAAAAATTCCAACAGGCACTCAACTCCAAAGCTTTGAAGCCAGTTCATACACAGGGAATCCTGAGCTCTGTAGAGCCCCACTTGCAAAGATGTGTCCAGGTGATGAACCAACTGCTTCTACAGCTCCGGCAACCCGCAATGAAGAAGAAGATCAGGACAAGTTTATAACCAGAGGATTCTATGTCACGTTAGGTCTTGGATTTGTGGTAGGATTTTGGGGAGTTTGTGGCAGCTTAATCTTCAACAAGATTAGGAGATATTCATACTTCAACCTTCTCAATGATGTGAATGATTGGATTTACGTAATGGTGGCACTGCATAAGGCGAAACTTCTAAGGATGATCAAAAACTAAAGGTTAGTACTCTGTTTCCATTTTCTTCATTGAAGTGTTGTCAAAAACCAGTGCTCGATACCTTTTTTTTTTTTTTTTTTTTTTTTTGTCTTTTTTGCCTCTACGCTGAAGAAGATGGTCCTTGATCTGCTATTATCGATCTTAAAATGTATGGTAGAACTTTGAACGCGTTGAATTAAATTTGGTTTTCATCTAATATTGTTTAAGACGTCAAATTTTCCAAACTAACAAGTTACAAAATTTCTTGTGCTGGTATGCAGTGCACAGCTTTCTGGAGCACACCGTGTTGGAGTCACTGCTTTGCTTTAAGATAACAAATAAAGTGGAGAACTATATGTGGTCTCTAATATATGGTTTGTAGTGTTTGTGTGTAAATGACTTGAGGTTTGTTTGTTTTGCGTTGGTGTAGTTATTTCACTTGACTTTAAAGGACTCTTGCTGTCATAGAAGGGGTCTTGATATGAAAAATACTACGTCGTTTGAATTGTAATGAATTGAATGTTCCATTTGTGATCTCAGTTCACAAAGATATGTCGTTCTTTCCGCTGTTTTTTTTTGAGAACAAAAGAAATCTGTTATTAAGATGAGGATTCTAATATAATAACAGATCCTATTGGTGGGGGAATTTCCTCCAACTATATTCATTCATCATCTATTCTAAGAGCAAAAGAAGCCAAATTATGGGCTGCTCAATTAGCCTCCCTATAAACATGACTAAATTTTACTTCTGGAAAAAAAGATGATAAACTAAATACATCCATCAGTAAATTTCCAAATTCATTAAAGAAGACTGTTTGGTTTTGAATCGTTTGGATTACTAACAACGGATCTGACTCCACTATGTGAAGATTTAGACCCACATCCTTTGCCCACAACAAGCTCTCACACAAAGCTTTAACTTCAGCTAACTTTGGAGATGAAGGACCATAGAAGTTCTTAGCCATAGCAGCCATGACAAATCCCGTTGAATGCCCCAACTTCAATCTTTTGAGATTCTTTACAAATGGCTGCATTGAAAACTCTATAAAATAGAGATATTTTAGCATTTTTAAGCTTTTATTTTTGCTATAATCTTCGAATTTATTTTAATTTTTTTCCCAAAATAAATTATGTTGTCTCAAATGTGTACGTTAATTATATTAAGAGGGTTATAAGTATCAATTTAGTGCTAAAGTGTGATTAAAAGATTTGAAAATTGTAAAAGGAAATTCGCAGCAAACTTCCACCACTCGTGCAAGTATTTCACATGCTCCACTCGTGGTTTCAGCCGTCGAATCAACTCCAACAGAGCCTTAGATCGCAAGTGCAGCCCACTCTCCTTGCCAGGCACATCCAAAGCCGCATGTCAACCCTAATTAGAGGTGCCGGAGCTGGTGTAGCTTGTCCTATAAACTCCTTGTTCGCCTGCGAGCTCCAGCCAATGCCAGCTCACCACACGGCTGCAGATTTCCTCCCTGCCAACCATAGCTCGCCACCTATTCACATGGGTCGATTTAGATATTCAATTTAAGTCCGAAAGGGAGTAATTGAGTTTGTCATAATTAGAATGCCATGAGTAATCATAAAATAGAGAGATACATCTGTAGGGTTTGTGCAATACTATGAATTTCTTGCACTTAGTGAATTCTGATGGGTTGAAATCGTCACAGAGATGTAGGGAATTTGCTCGTTAAAATGAATTGTTAAGTTTTGAGAAAGATTAATAATTATTTTAGAGTGATTCGCTGACAACATAGGGATCAAACATTGATTGATTGGATTAGAGGATTTAAATATCATTAATCCGGTGAAATTGAAAACCATAGATTTTTAGTAATTTGAGTTTTCATCTTTTACAATTTTGTTCAGTTTATTCAAATAAAATTAGAGTTGATATAATTTTGATAATTAATAACGACAGTTCTTGTAAGAACGGTACTCTACTTACCACTTTATTACTTGTTAATGATAACATGTAGTTGCGTCAAAAAATCCACAACATGCATCTACATTTAGTTTGTAGCAGTTTCTTTCTGGAGGATTCCATCTCACATCAATTCGACTACTAGGAGATAATACAACTCCAATGCTTTTCTTAGCTTGAGCAGAGTAGAATTCCTTGAGGTAACTTGTAGCCCATTCATAGACCATAATGCGAGTTCTTGTCTTTGAACCATGAATTCTCTTATTTCTTTCACTCCAAATACACCATTCTAAGCAAAGAAAAAGTTCAAACTGCTGTTGAGAAAGCTGTCCTGCTAACAGATGAAGAACTTCTTTGAATGGCGAATGACATAAATTCTTGAAACGAATCTTCAAATCAGAAAGCCTACAAATTGCCTTGGCATATTTACATTATAAAAGCATATGTCCTACTGACTCCCATGCTGACTGACATAAAGAGTAACATGCTGAAATTATGATCTTTCTCTTGAAGAGCCAACTACTGTAGGTAAGGCCTCATGATAAGCACGCCAACCGAAGGATTTGACTTTATTAGGCACATTTAAACCCCAAAATTTCTTCCACCATTTAGTCATAACACTATCATCAGAAGAGGAAGCCTTGTCATGATTAGAGCAAGCACACCAGTAACCTCACTTGACCTGATAAATTCATTTGCTGAATGATGCCATAAAAGCTTATCAGATCGAGGAAAGATAGGGACCGGTATGGAGACAATTCGGCTAGCTTCTAAACTAGCAAAAATCTGGTGTTGAAGTTTTTCTTTTTCTTTCCTCTGTTATTTGTTTGTTATTTTTGTTGAAGTTTTTCTTTTTCTTTTTCTTTTTATTTCATGGGTCTTTTTGTACCCCCCCTTTTTTTTTTTTTTTTTTTTAACTTTTTGCTCTGATTCTCTTTTGTTCATTTCTTTTCCATTTGCCCTCCTTTTTTTCCTTTTATTGTTGTTTTAACTTACCTGCCGTTTTTTCTTTTAAGTTGGTTTTAATTTCGCTTGTGGCTTTTCTCTTTCTTGTTGCTTATGACAAGGATGAGTGCTTCAAAATAAGTCGAACATTTTGTAAATTTATTTATTATTATTATCTAGATCAGATTATGGGATTCATTAAAATTTCATATTTATCTTTTAGGAGACTGTTAAAATAAAGTTTGTATTACCAATTTGTGCCCCCAGTGAAGCACTAAAGCATTGTGAAGTGTGAATCAGTACTCTCTTTGGGCTTTCTTGATCGGGGCTACTCTTTGGGCTTGTTTGGGTCTCATTAATTTGACTCCTACACTAGGGGTCCGTTTGGTGCATGAGTTTGAGTTGAAATTTTTAAGTTTCAATAGTAAATTTTTTTGAATTTTTAGAAAAGACAAAAAACTTTTTGAGAAAAAGACAAAAATTTTTTGGGAAAAAGACAAAAAAAAATTTGAAATGATAAGTTTGAATTTACCAACCAAACAAAGACTAGATTTGATTACCCTATTTTTTTAGTAGTAATACTCCTAAATCTCTGTTCTTTTCCATTTTTTTTAAGTGTCATTATTATTATTTTTTTCTTTTGGCTTAACAGGACGCAATATGATCCCCTCTTCTTTTTTACTCTTTTGTTTCTCTCTCTCTCTCTTAGTATTCTTTTTAATATGTACAAATATATGTACTGCACCATTCTAATGCTCTCTCTCTCTAATATCTTAACACAGTGCTTGCATTTTACTATTCTTTAAAAAAAAAATTATATTCTTTTTTTATATGCTAATGTAATATTTTTGTGACGTAAATCACAACAGGTCTACTAGGTGTACTAATTTTATTAAAGCTTGATTTTTCCAAAAAAAAAAAAAAATTTTGTAGCCCCAACTAAATTTAAATTCTGGCTCCATCCTAATATCAATGGAAAAAAGTAAGTAGTTTATAATAGAAACATGTGAAACATCAATGGAAAAAAGTAAGTGGTTTATAATAGAAACGTGTGATATGAAATGCTGTTATTGCTTTCATATATGCGAGTGGCTTCAAAACTCCGTGTCCGTTTGCATGAGTCGTTTTTATTGCATATCTTCTTCTTTTTTTTTTTTTTTTTTTTTTTTTTGTGTCCATTTCATTTATTGTCGTTTGTTTCTTCACTGTCGTTTTCCCTTGGTTGTCGTTTTTTCCATTTTAAATGTCGTTTCCCAGTGTGGATGATTTTTAACATTAAATGTCCTTTGACTACCCCCCACCCCCCCAGTGTTGATGGTTTTCCCTTTTTTTTTTAGGGGAATTTTGTTTTTGCATAATTAATTGTGGCTGAACTTGATATTAGCATGCATTTTTTGTGATTAAAAGAAAGAAGAGAAAATTATCCAAATAACCACATTTTTTTTCATCTATTGATCAACATGATACAAATTTTCCATTCTCGACCAATATGACACAAAGTTTAGTTAAATTTAGTTTAATTTTATAATATATTAGCCTAGTATTAATTTTTTATTTCATATTAGTATAATAATCTTTAAATTTGTGTCATTCACATGTTTTTCCTTAAAAGAACATAAGGAATAACCACAATATGTTCAAAGCACATGGTAAATATTAATAATTCCATTAAATACAGGGGAGGGTTGTCAATATTGGAAAAATCCCTCCCCTTTTTTTTTTTTGGTCGAATCGATATTTTAAATGCTTCTTTTGTTATAATGAATTATCTCTTACAACTATCTTAATATTTTTTCAAGATCTCTAATTTTGATGTTTATTTAGTTAAATAAAAGACCCTCTTTATTTTCAAAAAATGCATTTGTTCGTCTTCCATGCCATATAATTGTTTTTCGTTTGAAAAGCCATGTGCAGACATTTCCTCCATTACTAAACTTCCTTGAAGGATTATGAGAGAAGAGATGAAAAATAACGTAACGATAAGATATATTTTTAACAGTTAATTTATAGCATATCGTCAAAATATAAAGAAAATAACCCATGCCGCCCAACAAATTATCCAAACCATCCGCTAAAAAAACCACTCAAATAACCCCCTGAACTTTGGGAAGTTATGATTTGTAATTTTCACAAATCATCATGAAAATATATCTGCCTAAACCGTCCAAATTGTCTGCCGTGCACCCTTATAAAAAACAAAAAATGGTTAGTTGAGAAAATGGAAAATAATAGTACTTCTCAAGGAGAACAGGAAACAGATGTTTCCTTCCCAAATGGTTTAACCTTTTTTTTTTTTTTAATTTTATGAAATGACGCGTTATAAAATAATTGGTTCGGCAGCCTCATACACAAATTGGACAAACGATTCATCTTTGAACTGTGAAGAGTTGAATTTTCCACTTGGATTACCAAGTCACATACGCAAGTAGCTTTTAAAAATAGTCATTCTCATATGATTCTGTTTTCTACTTGGGAGAGTTAAACATATAGCATAATTTTACTATTTAAAACATTTCACAAGTTTCAAAAAATTACATAACTACTATGTAATTTTGTAGTATAAAACGTGGAAAATATTCTTATAATTACTAGATAATTATGTTATCCTTGAGATATTTTCAAAAACTTACTGTGTTTCAATTTAATTCCTATATACATGTTACGTGCAATCTCTCTTTTTATTCAGGTGAAGTTTCTATATTACTACTTCATATTGTTTTGCTTCCTTCCTTCCTGGGTCTTTTTCGCCTTCTTTTTTATTATTTTTATCATCATCATCATTGTTATTAATATTATTTAATTTATGTTTTCTCTTATTCTCTCTGTTTATTTCTTTTATTCTTCTTTTCCATTTTCTGTTGTTTATTTATCTAATTGTAGTTCAAACGTGCATGTCATTTTATTTTCTTTTTTTTCTTTCTTTGTCGCCCTTTTCTATCTATATATTCATTTTCTGATCAGTTTTGGACTTTAAAAGATTTTTTCCCCTCTAGTTTTGCATGAGTGAAGATGCTTTCTTTTTTTATTTTGTTGTATTTTCTATTGTAATCGTCTTTTTTTTTTTTTGTCCAATATTTCTTTTCTTGCCGTCTTCCGGTTTTATTGATGTGTATTTATTTTCCTAATTTTTTTCCATTTTTTTATGAGAAATTTCTTCTCATTTACCCATTTATGTATAAAATGTCCCTACTCCTCCTAAGCCTCTACCTGCTCCTTGTCCTCCTCCATTGATGGGATCGCAATCCACTCTCCTCCCGGGTCTTCTTTTATTATCATTTTTTTAATTTTTATTTATAACAAAAATATAGGACCCTATAGATTAGATGACTTTGAGACTTGACCCATCAAACAAAACGCGTAAATGTTTAAGGTAATTTCTATGATAATCTATGCAAAAATAAGATATCAAAAAATATTCTATTGATAGGACTTTGTTTTCGGATTATAAGATTTTTATTAGCAAAAAACAACTATCAATTTTGTAATTTTCTTAATTAGATCTACTCTTAATTTTGGTTCGTGCCCCCTATCATTTTTGTTCTTTATCTAATTTTCTTAAAAGCATTTTGTATTTGGATAATAATTGGATAGGACGAGTGGTTGAATGTGGGCTCACGGGGAATGTGACTTTTGACTTTTGATCACACAATGACACTACTTTTCTAGCTAGGAAATAAACGAATCAAAAAATATTTGACTCTACCGATCAGATGACTTTGAGACTTGACCAGCAGACAAAACACGTTAACGTTGAAGGCAATTATTTCTATGTAGGATAGGCAAAAGTAAGGTACGAAAATATACTCGACCCCGCTGGAATTAACTCAGCAGGTGAGAGAGAAGTGATTTGTACAGATGGTTCATATCCAAAATCTGAAAGTAATTTTTTTTTTAATAAGTTAAAGTCGTAATAACCACGACGTAAAAAAGAGAGAGGAAAAAAAATAGTAGATGAAAATATATTAATATACTTGACCAATAGAGCTTTGTTTTTAGACCATAAGATTTTTATTTTTAAAATAAAAACCTTTTTTTTTTGTTATTTCGAGGTGATTTTTATCAGATTTAATATCTAAAATGTTTTTATTAAATAAATGTTACGTCTCTCGTAAAAAGGAAAAAAAAAAAAAAAACTAAATTATATCACTAGTGTCAACTGCCCCCAAATTTTAGACCGTACTTATCGTGCCCCTTAAATTATGATATATCTCTAGATTCGCCCATGGATTTTGAAGTATTGTATCTTTTGTATGGTATTATAAAGTAATTGCTTGGTTTATGATTAGATATATTATTTAGGGGTTAATAAATGTCTTCGCTCAATAATAAATTAGTTGGTTACCAAATCTTAGATGCAATCACACCTTGGAGTAGTTGTTTAGAAGCAAGAAAAGAGGGTAAAAAAAGGTAGAGAATGAATGTTAATTTAATTTAATTAGCAAAGGATTCAAAGAAATTGATGAATTAATTTATGCTTGTCATGTGCATCACATGTTATTCCGTCCAAAAATAACATGTTTCAAAATTTGAGAGGTGAATCTAAACTATGACCCCACAGCATGTATGTTTCACAGTTCATGAAGAAGTTAACACTAGTAACTTAGTTTAATGGGGCTTAGTAAATTTTTTTCAAAACACAAAATTATAACTATACTAATTGGTGCCCCGATATAGCCAATGTTCTTTATCTATTTCTTTTTCTTTTCTTTTCTTTTTTTCCCTTTAAATCTCGTTTTTTTTTTAATTTCTTTTTCTCTTTGATCTCTTTCATTCCTCATTGCCAGTTTCTCTCAAGTCATCATCCACATTCTTGTCTTACTTTTCTTTTAATTTTTTTAGAATTACAATAATAATTCTCCCTAATTACCATAGAAAAATGATAGACGATAATCCACCTTGTCGAATTACAGTTTTTTTTTTTACATTATCTTGATATTTAACCAGATTTGATTACTAAATTCTTTCCTACTAAACAGTTGTTTTTTTTTTTTTTTTTCTGTACGAGGAAATTCTAGAACCTTTTTTCCCCCACTTATGCTTTTGGCCACAGCAATTAATTAAAGAAGAAAAATGGCTTTGACTGTTTTTGAAGGTTTTTTTTTTTTTTAAATTTTTGCCTGAATTTATTTTGAAGGATTTGAGACGTGTTTTGGGGGCAGAAGACCTTGACTTTTTGACTTTTCATCCGAGTAGTTTACATGAAAATGGATGACTTTCAGACCTGTCTAATTTGGCTTTTCTAAATCAGACTAATTTTTCCGAAACATATTAATGTAATAACTGATAATTCAACTCTCATTTCTTTTTCTTTTCGACAATTTTGTTCTTTCAATTATTAATTTAGTGACAATTCTTGTCTGATTGAATATGACAATCCAGTTTTTTAAGAGAAAAGAGATCCAATTTTTTGAGGGGGAAAAAAAAATACACATCTATTGGGGCATCGCATCGGCAAGACGGCAGTGGAAAGGAGGAGTGCTCAAATCTCATCAACGGGAAGGGACCAGGAGAAAGGTTGGGCTAGCTCATGATGCAACAGGGATGACAAGGTGTGATTTAAAAGTAACTCTCCTATATATGCAATAGATCGAGACGAGTTCTTCAATAGGGGCCCGGTAGATAAGAAAAATTGTTTTAAAAAGAAGTATTTAAAAATATAAAATCTGAAAAGCAAAAGAAAATGTAACAAAATACAAGTTTTAATTTATATGAATGTTTTGATTAAATATTGTGTATTTAAAGATAAGCAGATCATATATAACCAAAGAAAATGACTGTGGCTGGAACAAATCACATAGGAGACTAACAAAAGGAAGCGTTTGAGAAATAAAAAGATGTTAAATAAAGGTGCATTTGAGAGAAATAATTTTAGTTGGACAATTAGCAAAAAAAAAAAAAAAGTACATATAAAGATCATATTTGACCAAATAAAATTTCAGATATTTTGAGGAAAAAAATATATATCTTAAAAAAAATATTTTAATGGGGACTCATTTGAGATAGATTAATTAAATTAGGTTAAATTAGTTGGGGAATATAGCAATTTTTTTTAAGATAAAATAATTATCATCAAAGTATAAAAACTAAAAGGTAAAATTTTAGTGGTGCTATTAAGAATGTTTAATTTTAAGTAGGGTAAAGCTGAAAAACCATAAAATCTTTGGGGTAGAATTATTTTTAGGCAGGGTTATGTTAAAATTTTTAATTTTTAGTAGGGTAAAATTTTAAAACTATAAACTTTTGGGTAAAAAATAAAAGAAAAGAATTTCAGTGGGGCCCCCATTGGGCACCACCCATGTCTGCCATTAGACTTGGTCACTTTAACGATTAGGTCTCGTCATTCGATATTCATACCAAAAGGATCTTATCATTAACATACCCTGGATCAATAATAATCTAGTCATGGTCTATATGGCAACGACCATATTACTTTTGAGAAGAAGTTCAATTAGCTTATCCCAGATTTTATCACTTTTCCAGATCACTTCTATATTGTCATTGAGCCAAATATATATATATATATATATATTCATAAAATTTAGTTTCAAGACATATTGACCTCATCAATATGATATAGACAACAAATACAAAAATCAACAACAAACAATAAAATAGAATCATAAAAAAATAATTTTAAATTAACAAATTTGGGTTCATGTATGCGAATATGTAGGGGAATGTTTTTAGGGATTATTAATTTTCTATTTTGGCTATTTTTAGGCAGAAATCTACTTTTTTTTTTCCTCTCTCTTTAAATTAGATTTACGAGTATTTTTATTAGTACAATTTGGTCAGTTTTGTTTTGTTTTTTTGTTTTTTTTTTTTTTGGTTCAATTTTATAAATAAATTTGTCTTTAAATATTTTTGGGAAGTATGATGTTGACCTCGTTATATATGTAAATAGTATTTGAAAAATCAGGTCTTGCACTAGTCAATCTACTTCGCTATTCAATTATTTTCATTATTCATTATATTTTTTTCGTCTATTTACATTTTTCTATTTCCTTCTCCACTTCTTTTATATTCATTTTTGCTCCGAGCTTGTAGCCATATTGCCCTGTTTCTTAACCGTGTCTGTTGTGATCCTATTGCTCTGTTGCAACAATGAGCAGATCATTGCCTCTTCAGATGATTTTGATGCTCTTGCTTTTGTTTTACTTTAGAGGTGCCACTAAATCCATCCTCCATAACTACTTTCTTTTCTTTTGATGATATGCTCTGTTTCAATAATTAGTAGATCCTTGCCCCCTCATAACTATTTTCAATAATTAGCCTTGATGATATTACTTTCTTTTTATTTATGTTTTTTTTTAATTTCCTTCTCCACTACTTTCATTTTCATTTTTGCTCAGGGCTAGTAGTCATATTACCCTGTTTCATATTCATTGCCTTCTCGGACTCTCATGTTGCCTTTGCTTTTGCTTTTGTTTTTCTCCAAAGGTTCCAATGGATCCATATTCCAAAACTACTTTCTCTCAAACATTTATGTTTTGATGCTAATGCCCCGTTTCAGTAATGAGTAGATCACCCTCAGATTGGGTTTAATGGCGATGCTTTTGTTTTACTTGTACATAGGTGCCAATGGATCATCCAATGCATTGGAAAGAATCATAAAGAATAATTTCAATTAATATTTGACAATCATATCAAATGTCAACACCACTTATGTCCTCAGCATACAAAGAGATGTGATTGCTAGTATAGTACTAGTAACTTTCAAGAATCGCAATTTTGTTTTGAACTGTCGTTTCTTTCCTCTGTTTTTTGTTTGTTGTTTTTGTTAAAGTTTTTCTTTTTCATCTTCTTTCATGGATCTTTTTGTCCTGTGATTTTTTTAACTGTTTGCCCTGATTCTCTTTTGTTAATTTCTTTTCCATTTACCCTTCTTTTTTCCTGTTATTTTCGTTTTAACTTGCCTGTCTTTTTTTGTTTTGAGTTGGCTTTTCTCTTTCTTGTTGTTTTTGACAAGGATGAATGCTTCTAAATAGGTCAAAAATTTTGTAAATTTATGTTTTTTTATCATCTAAATCAGATTATGGAATTTATTACAATTTCATATTTATCTTTTAGGACACTGCTAAATGTTTGTTTCTGGCAAATAGTAGATATTATTGCATTATAACATCAATGCTATTACCGCCTTCACGTATGCGAGTGGCTTCAAAATTCTGTGTTCGTTTTCAATGAATCGTTTTTGTTGCATATCTTTTTTTATTTGTCCATTTCTTATTTATTGTCGGTTGTTTCTTTACTGTCGTTTTCCCTTGGTTGTCGTTTTTTCCATTTTAAATGTCGTTCCCTAGTGTTGATGGTTTTAACAGTTAATGTCGTTTGAGCACGCGTGCACGTGTTTTCAAAATTAATTTTGGTTGTGAACTTGATATTACCATACATTTTTTGTGATTAAAAAAAGAAGAAGAAAAAATTACTGATATAGCTACCTTTTTTTATCTATTGATCAACAATGACACAAATTCCTCGTTCTTGATCAATATGACCTAAATTTTAGTTAACTTTAGTTTAATTTTATGTTATATTAGTTTAATATTAATTTTGTATTTCATATTGATGTAATGATTTTGAATTTGTGTTATTAAGGTGTTTTCCTCTTAAAAGAACATAAGAAATAACCACAATATATTTAAAGCATTAACATTTCCATTAATTATTGGGAGGGTTGTCAATATTGAAAAAAGCCCGCCCTATTTTTTTTTTTTTTTTTTTTTTGGTCAAATTGGTATTTTAAATGCTTCTTTTGTTATAATGGATTATTTCTTACAACGATCTCAATATTTCTTTAAGATCTCTAATTTTGATGTTTATTTAGTTAAATAAAAGACCCTCTTTATTTTTGAAAAATGCATTTGTTCGTCTTCCATGCCATATAATTGTTTTTCCTTTGAAAAATCATGTGCAGACATTTCTTTCCTTACTATACTTCCTTGACGATTATGAGAGAAGAGATCGTAACAATAAGATATGTTTTTAACAGTTAATTTAAAGCATATAACCAAAATATAAAGAAAATAATTATCCAGCATAATCTGAGGATTCAAAACATTAGCGTAAAACTCATACCGCCCAACAAACTACCCAAATCATCTGCTAAAAAAACCGCCCAAACCCCCTAAACTTTGAACAGTTATGGTCTATAATTTTCACTAACCGCCATAAAATAAATATGCCTAAATTATCCAATAATCACCCAAACCATCCGTCGTGTACCCCTATCAAAAACAAAAAATAGTTAGAATAGTTTCTCGTGAGAAAATGGAAAATAATAGTACTTCTCAAGGAGAACACGAAACGGATTGTTTTCCACCCAAATCGTTTAACCTACATTTAGCTCCTTGGAATGGAAAGGAACACTGTCAAAATTCAGTAAGACTTTGGGACTCGTAAGGAGCATTGATCTGTCAAGCAATATAAGCTGATATGGGAAATTCCTACAGAAATCACCGAGCTTATTCAACTAGTTTTTCTGAACTTATCAAGAAACAATTTTAGCAGATGGATCCCTTCAGAGATTGGTCGGATTTTGGGGAGTTTGTGGCAGCTTAATCTTCAGCAAGACTTGGAGATATTCTTACTTCAACTTCATCAATGATGTGACTGATTGGATTAACGTTATGGTCGCAGTACACAAGACAAAACTATTAAGGCTGATCAAAAACTGAATGTTAGTACTTTGTTTCCATTTTTCTTTATAGATCTTAAACTGTATGGTAGAACTTTGGAGTCGTTTAACTTAATGCTATTTCCTTCCTAGTTGCTTGAGATGCTTCAATTTTCCAAATTAACAAGTTCAAATTTCTTGTGTTTGTTGAAGGAGAGCATTTGCAAATGGTGTGGAGATTATAAAATCCTCATGAGAATAAAAGAGTGTTCTTTCATCTCGAGCTTGTGCCTTGTGGTGTTGGAGTCATGATTGATTAAGAGTAGTTTGCTTTGAAAATAAATTAAATTATAAAACTGTTTTCTATTATAAATGGTTTGTAGTATTGTGTGTAAAGGACCTGAAGTTTGTTTGTGTTAATAGTTATTTGTATACTACAGGACTCTTGCTGTCGTTGATTCAACAAAACGACAGATAAGGTGTCTCTACAGTTTAAATTGTATTATTGTAATGAATTTGAAGTTCCGCTTGTATTCAGTTTGAATTGTTTTCTCTTTTGATCTATTTTCTATTCTAATTGTGCGTTTGGTTCGCCTGTTGCAAATGAAATTTTTACATTGGAGTTGGTTTACTTTTTCTAAAACTAGTTATAATTTTTGTTGACTTTTTAGAAAAAGATAAAAATGACAGATGAAAAAGTACAGTTTAGTTGGAAATGAAATGGTAAATCAAACAAACTCTAATTATCGTTTGTTGTCCATTAGCTTTTTTCCTGTCGTCAACCAGTTTATTTATTTTCTTTCTTTTTCTCTGGGTTTTTTTATTTTTTATTTTTTTCAATTTTATCATATTTTTGCTAATTTATACACTTCTTCTTGTTTTCCAAGTTTTTGTCTTTTGTCGTTCAAGTTTTTTCCCCTTGAAGGAATCGTTAAAGTATGAATTACCTACAAAAATTCCTCCAATTTATTGTATTTATAACATTTTGTTCGTTGAATTTCAAAATGAACATTCCGTTTTCGACCACTTGGTCGGTATTTGCAACCTCTTCTTCTTTTTTTTTTATTTTTATTTTTTATTTTTTTGGTTTCATACTCAATAGTCAGTACAACATTAATTTATTACCTTTCCACGGTTTTTTTTTTTTTAATTGAGTCTCCACTTGTAATATAATCTTTATTTAGCTCTGGCCTCTTGCTAGTAAAGAAATTCCAAATAAATAAATAAATTTCTTTAATCATCTTTGTTGTGATCATATTTGTTTCAAAAGTGAGTAGATTGCTTCCTCTAACTGTTTCCTTTTTTATTATTTTATTGATTTTTCGGTCTTTTCCACGTTCGTTATGCATCGATAATTTTGATTGTGCCCAAGTTTTTTAAAATTTTTCCTCCTTTTTATTGTTCATTCCCCTGTTGTCGTTTTATTATTTGATGTCGTTTATACATTTATTGTCATTTTTTTTACTCTGATGCCGTTTTTTAAAGTTTATTAGGTTATTATCTTGTTTGGTTACAGTGTAATGTCGTTTTTTTTTTTTTTTTTTAACTGTAATTCACGTTCCCCGAATAAAATTTGCTGGCTCCACCACCGATTCAAGCGAAAAATCAAGATGCACATGTATCCAGGGTCAATCATATAATCACTATATATTCCACCAACAATAAAACTGATCAGTGGAAGATACAAGGGCATTTGCTATTTCTGTTCTGAGAGAATTTTTATTTCCACTACTAAATTAAACTTCCTTTTCTTTATTGCCAAAGCCACTAACGATGACAACTGGATTTCACCATCTTTGACGGATTTGACACCACTAAATAAATGGAACAATGAACATTGGAACCCACGTACTCGAATCACTTTGACACTTGGCCACTACTCACCAAAATGCAACCAAATACTTTTTTATTATTGTTATTAGAGCAATGATACATATCATAAAAAGTTTATCATGAATTATCAAGTGTTCAAATCCTGTAGATTCTGTAAAACTGAAATGACTATTTTGTTCTTATTTTTTTACCCTTAATATAAGTTACTTTTTAGTTTTATGATACATCATGAAACTTTTGTGAATCATTTTTCGCATTTTTATAAGAGATTAATATTGAAAAGAGAAGTCAACTGTAACGGTCTGTGAGGTAGTTACAATTTATAATGCTATTGGCCCCAGACATGGTTTCAACAATGCGGACATCATTACCTCCTCAGATTTTTTTAATGGCGTGCTTTTGCTACATACCAAAGATTTGGTTGATCTCCAACCAGAATTCCACTTCAAAAGCCAACGTCATAGTTTCATTCTCATGTTCACACCATGGAAAAATCTAGTCTTGCACTAGTTAACGTGATTCATTTTTCAATTATTTTCATGATCCACTATACATTTTTTTTTATTTATGTTTTTTAATTTCCTTCTCCACTACTTTCATATTCATTTTTGCTAGGAGCTAGTAGTCATATTGCCCTGTTTCTCAACCATCTCTGTTGTCATACAATTGCCCTGTTTCAATAATGAGTAGATCATTGCCTTCTCGGACTGTCATGTTGCTTTTGCTTTCGCTTTTGTTTTTCTTCAAAGGTTCCAATCGATCCATATTCCAAAACTACTTTCTCTCAAATATTTCTGTTTTGATTCTAATGCCCCGTTTCAGTAATGAGAAGATCACCCTCCGATTGGGTTTAATGGTGATGCTTTTGTTTTACATGTACATAGGTGCCAATGGATCACCCAATGCAGCAGGAGAGCGAAAGATCAGATGCTTAGAAGTGGAGAGACAAGCACTCCTCAATATCAAAGAAGCTCTTCACGAAATCCAGGAAGGCTTTCTTTCATCCTGGGGATACGAAGAAGAAAAGAGAGACTGCTGCGAATGGTACGGAATTCGTTGTGCCAACAATTCTGATCATGTCACCGTTCTTGATCTCGCACCTTCAAATTCCCCAAATTACGAGGAAGATGAACCCTGGCGCATGTTTCTGCAAGGTAACATCAGTCCTTCACTGCGTGAGTTGAAACATGTGACTTATTTAGACCTCAGTCTCATCAACTTCACTGGGCATGGCATCCCAAGTTTCATTGGTACTCTCACCAAATTAAGGTATCTCAATCTCTCATATTCTCTAATAAGTGGAGAAATTCCTCCTCAGCTTGGTAATCTTTCCAGCTTGGAGGTTCTTGATCTTGGCTATAATAATGCTCTGAGAATGAAAAGTATGGGGTGGGTTTCTCATCTTTCTTCTTTGAGACTACTTGACCTTTCTTTCCAAAACATGAGCCAAGCTACTGACTGGTTGCAAGTTGTTAATAAGCTCCCTCACCTAACGAACTTGCAGCTATATTACTGCAATCTTCCAAATGTCACATCTTCATCTCTTTCTCTTGTTAACTCTTCGACCTCACTTGCCATCCTTGATCTTTCTGCCAATAGCCTCTCTGTTTCTGTTTTCCAATGGGTATTCTCCTTCGGTCGTAGCCTTGTTCATCTTGATCTCTCTTCTAACGCTCTAGAAGGATTAATTCCAGAAGCTTTTGGGAACATGACTTCTCTTACATATCTTGATCTTCGCTATAATAATGATCTGAGAATGAAAAGTATGGGGTGGATTTCTCATCTTTCTTCTTTGAGACTACTTGACCTTTCTTGGACAAACATGAGCCAAGCTACTGACTGGTTGCAAGTAGTTAATAAGCTCCCTCACCTAACGAACTTACAGCTAAGTGGGTGCAATCTTCCAAATGTCACATCTTCATCTCTTTCTCTTGTTAACTCTTCGACCTCACTTGCCATACTTGATCTTTCTGCCAATAGGCTCTCTGTTTCTGTTTTCCAATGGGTAATCTCCCTCAGTCGTAGCCTTGTTGATCTTGATCTCTCTTCTAACGCTCTAGAAGGATCAATTCCAGAAGCTTTAGGGAACTTGACCAAGCTTACATACCTTGATCTTGACCAGAATAACTTGGAAGGAGAATTACCAAATTCCCTTGGGAACTTATGTATGTTGCGTAAATTAAGTGCATGGGGAAACAACCTCAGCGGATTGTTGCCTTTTGGGCTCACTCAGTCATTCCCTAGGTGTACGTATAACTCTCTGGAATTCTTGGACTTAAGTAATAACCGATTCAGGGGATCATTGCCTAATCTCACAATATTTCCATCCCTTAAACGAGTATACCTGTGGGGTAATCAATACAATGGAACTATACCTGAAACAATTGGGCAATTAGCACAGTTAGTATCTTTATATCTTGATGGGAACTCCTTAGAAGGTGTAATTACAGAAGCTCATTTTTCAAAGCTGACCAAACTATCTTACTTGGACTTGTCTGATAACTCGCTTACTTTGAAGTTCAACGATCATTGGGTTCCTCCTTTTCAGTTGGATTCAATTTTACTTCGGTCTTGCAAGTTGGGCCCTCAATTTCCAAGATGGCTTCGAACTCAGAACAAGTTTTCCGAGCTTGATATTTCTAACTCTGGAATTTCAGATTCTATTCCAGATTGGTTCTGGGACATCTCTGCTAAGTGTTGGAAGGTGGATTTTTCTAACAATCAAATCCATGGAAAAATCAAAAGTTATTCCCTGGAATTCCAAGGTCTCCCTATGATAGATCTAAGTTCGAATAGGTTAGAAGGTTCAATTCCACCATTCCTATTCAATGTCGGTGCACTAAATCTCTCCACAAATAGATTTTCAAGATTAAGTTCCATTTGCAATGTCACAAATGACTCATCATTGGGCTTTCTTGATATTTCATTCAATCAATTTTCTGGAGAAATTCCTGATTGTTGGTCACCTTTTAAAGAATTGAAAGTTCTCATTTTGGAAAATAACAAGTTCTCAGGAGAAATTCCAACTTCAATTGGCTCGTTAACTGAGATTACGGCATTGCATTTAGGGAAGAATTCTTTGACCAAGGAATTACCTTTATCCTTGAAGAACTGCACAAACTTGGTGGCTCTTGTTGCGGAAGAAAATAGATTAGAGGGACCAATACCAACATGGATCGGAGAAAGTGTGCCAGAACTTCTTGTTCTTAGCTTACGGTCCAATCACTTCTCTGGAAGCATTCCCTCACAACTATGTCATCTGCCAAATCTTCAGCTGCTGGACTTATCCTTAAACAACATTTCGGGAAGTGTGCCAAGATGCCTAAAAAATCTTACTGCAATGAAAAAAAGTTGGAATAATGAATATACTGCCATTACCCATGTTTATGATTTGGGAAGTTCTAATATGTTCACTAGCTCATCCTATCAAGACAAAGTAGACTTGGTATGGAAAGGAACACTGTCAAAATTCAGCAACACTTTGGGACTAGTAAAGAGCATTGATCTGTCGAACAATAAGCTGATGAGGGAAATTCCTACAGAAATCACTCAACTTATTCAGTTGGTATCTCTGAACTTATCAAGAAACAATTTTAGTGGACGGATCCCCTCAGAGATTGGTAAGCTGACTTTGCTAGATGCTCTTGATCTATCATACAATCAACTTTCTGGTGGAATTCCTTCAAGCCTCACTGAAGTCGATCGTCTCAATGTATTGAACTTGTCGAACAACCATTTATCCGGAAAAATTCCAACAGGCACTCAACTCCAAAGCTTCGAAGCTAGTTCATACACAGGGAATCCTGAGCTCTGCGGAGCCCCACTTCTAAAGAGTTGTCCAGGTGATGAATCAACTGTTTCTACAGCTCCTGCAGCTCACGATGAAGAAGAAGATCAGGACAAGTTTGTAACCAGAGGATTTTATGTCACGTTAGGACTTGGATTTGTGGTCGGATTTTGGGGAGTTTGTGGCAGCTTAATCTTCAACAAGACTTGGAGATATTCATACTTCAACTTCCTCAATGATGTGAATGATTGGATTTACGTAATGGTGGCAGTGCATAAGGCAAAACTTCTAAGGATGATCAAAAACTAAAGGTTAGTACTCTGTTTCCATTTTCTTCATCGATCTTAAATCGTAAGGTAGAACTTTGGAGTTGTAGAATTTAATATATCATATTCTTCCAACGTTGTTAGAGATGTTTGAATTTTCCGAATTAACTAGTTCAAAATTTCTTGGGTTTGTTGAAGGAGCGTGCTTTTGCAAATGTTGTGGAGAACATAAAAACCTCGTGAGAATAAAAGAGTGTGATCTCATCTGGAGCTTCTGCCTAGTGGTGTTGAAGTCATGGTTGAGTCAGAGTGCTTTCCTTTAAATTAAAAAACTGTTTTCTCGTATAAATGTTTTGTAGAATTGTGTGCAAAGACCTGATGTTTGTTTGTGTTACAATGTAGACTACAGTTCTCTTGCTGTCGTAGATTCAATAAAACGACAGAATAAAAGACCTGATGTTTAAATTGTATTATTGTAAGGAGTTGGAGATTCCACTTGTATAATATTTACGGTTCAAGAGTCGTGTGTGTTTATTTACTTTTCAGTCCTCTCCTCATTTTATAAAGCTCTGGAGTCTGGACTTCTATGTATATATTTTTGGTTTCCGTCGTTTTCTCATTTGGTTTATTTTCCATTATCGTTTGTTGTCCATTAGCTCTTTTTTTTTTTTTTTTCCTTGTCGTCAACCAGTTTATTTATTCTCTGTTTTTCCATTTTATCATTTTTATTTTGGATTAGGGGTATGTGATTTAACTCTACACCTTTTAATATTATCAAATATATAATTACTGTTAGATTATGTTTACAGTCACCGTTTTTATCATATTATATTTCTGCTCATTATACATTTATTGTTGGTTTTCAAGCTTTTCCCTTTTGCCGTTCAAGTTATTTTTTCCCCTAACAGGAATCGTTAAAGTATGAATGAATTACAAAAATTCCTTTGATTTATTGTATTTATAATATTTTGTTGTTTGAATTTCAAAAAGTAACATCTATTAATCTTGAAAAGCAAATTGTTAACAAAAAAAAGTCCTTATCTTAGTATTTTTTATAGAAACGATACATGTCGTCCAAATGGTTATTGCTGTTAAATACTTCAAGCAAGATACTACAACAGTCATAATAGAGATTATTATAATACCCTTACACAATACATTAAAATTCTAATACGTGTGTTTTTCATCAAAATCGTAACAAAAGGAGAATTTTTGTTAGAAAAATATAGATAGGGGATTCAATATTACGTTTTGAAATTCAAAGAAAAGTATTACAAAATTCATAATTCAAGAGGAATTTTTTATAATTAATTCTTATAATATTAACTACCATTATGGGATTTTTTTTTTTTTTTTTTTTTTTTTTGCATTATCACTTCCTGTTGTTCATTTATTTTTGAGTATTGTTAGACACACCAATCAATAGATCCAAGACGTTCTCTTACAAGTAAAGGGAGTTCGAATAGAGATGGGTTGTATTTGAAAGGTTAATGAATCGATTGATAAATTCAATATCAGTATATTGATTCGAACGACAATGCATCATGAGCTTATCTATGTATTATATGCTAATACACGGTCAATCACTATTTGGATAAAAGTCCTTTCCTTATCATTCCATTTCAAGGACTTACAAAAATCACTTAGATGGTGTGACAGTCTGTTCTATGTATATTTTGATCCCAACTTTTTTAGTAGCAATCTATGTGTTATATTTTTATGAATAGATATAATCAATTGATATGATAATGCTTTAAACATTTATCAATAATTAAAAACAACAACAACAATAACAGCAACTCACATGTCACATAGGTTAGTACTCAATAGTTGATGTTAAAGTTTGTGCTCCTAACATTTTTCTTTATTTTTTTTAAGCTCTAATTCTTTATTTTTATTTTTTGGGTTTGCATTTTCTTGGCTTTTGATGAGTTTTTATTTTTTTATTTTTTTTGTTCCTGTCATTAAGTTTGTTGAATATTATGCTTACGAGAGGAAATTTAAACTCAATATCTTATGATGTAATCAAATAAGAAATTACAACTAAAATATACTTACAACCACATGTCAATTGGTTTTTTTTTTTTTTTTTGTACAAACGTAAACGACATGTCTTTCGAGGGAAGCTCCTTATACTTTTCGTTTTTCTTAAAACTATTTTACGTCATGTCGTTTTTATTTGTTTATTCATGATTTTGCTGAACATGCCGTTTTTAATATCTAAAGTCTTACTCTTTTTTAATTTTAATTATTATTATTATTTTTCTTTTTTCCCCTGATAAATGAATATCTACAGTCATTCTTTTGTCTAAAAACAAACGACAAATGTTCAACCAAAAGAAAAAACGACACATAGTTTTAAGTCTAGTTTTCTTTTTAAGATCGTCGTTTACGAGTTTTACACCTGGGACAAAAGTCGAGAAAGCCAACGGCTAAAATGACTTCCAGGATTTCTTTACATGGTCTTCGCCACACCCAATCTTGAGTTTTCAGAAACACAACATATGTAATACGTGTTTTCTCAAACCTCATTGGTTGAAAACGCCGGACCCACGACACCAAACTCCTCTCCAACCAATCAGATTCAACGAAACACGTCTCCAAATATTCAAAACCAAAAGTCCTCAAACCAAAGAGAACTCAATCCATTTATAATATTTTGTTAAAATTTCCAAACATACATATCAAATTTGGTACCAAAAGTTCCGCCATTAAAATCCCACGAGCTGTTTTTGTAGTTTGTGGCGTTAGAGAGAGAGAGAGTGTGTGTAATGGCGAATTTGAAGGCAATATTTGTAGTGGTTTCAGTACTACTGGCCTTCACAAGCTTACCCGGTTCGGAGTGTGCCAAGAAACCAGTCTCTGGAGCTAGAAAAGAAGACGTTCCGTACATCAAATGCCAGGTCTGCGAGAAGCTCGCGGCCCAGCTATACCACCAAGTTCAGAAGAAGCGAGCTGAAATCTCACCCAAGAAGGTATTTTTATCATCTGGGTTGGGTTAAAAATTTTGTCTTTTCAAGGTGATCTGGAGGATTTTCTTTTTCTTTTTCTTGTTCTTTTTTTTTTTTTTGGTGTGGAATTTGAATGTGGGTTCTGGGTTTTTGTTTGTTTTGTTGGTAGATCTCGGAGTACCAGATAATTGAGATTTCGGAGAATGTTTGTGATTTGAAGAAGGCAGAAGCTGACTGGATTTTGCAGATTGATGTTGTTGAACAAGGTGATCGATTAGAGGTGAGGTTTTAAAATCTACGGTGGACACAATTTGTCTTTATCAAGTTCAGCTAAATTATCATCGTACTTTTCTTAGTCTGATTTGACTATCGGTGTATTACCGGTATGGTATTTTCAAACCTGTGAGTTTGGTCTTTGAAATTATTGCTTTAATTCGTTTTTTTTTTTTTAATAAAAGAAAAAAGAAAAGTTGGATTTTTTCAGCTGTTGTTATGGATCTTATGCACTCATCAGTCCTGAAACTCCATTAAACAAGACAAGAATTTTTTTTTTTTTTTGGGTTGGTTGGTTGATTTGATCTGTTTAAGTCATTTAAAGTTTTTGTTTCTTCTTCACAGTTGGTGGAACAAGGCACTGAAGGACAATGCAACTCGGAATGCAAGACGATTGAGCGAGCTTGTCAGGAGGTTAGATTTCGGCATTGTGTTGCCAACAAGTTTTTCCACGCCTTACTTTTTTAACTTTGGATTTGCCACTTTGTTTTAACACATTTTTATGATTTTGAAGTTATGTTTACCTCGATCGACTTTAATTCTCTGCATTATGCTACTATGGCAGTTGATTCCCTGAAGCTTAGGTTTGATTTTGGCCTTAAAGATATTGCATTAGCCCCGTTTCACGATGAGTGATCTAATTATTACTCCGTTCGGATATAATGCAGATCATGGGATATTCTGATACTGATGTTGCCGAATACCTTTACAAATCACAACCTCAGATTGACTCATTAGTTAATTATCTCTGCAAAGACCTCACTAAAGCATGCAGTACCAAGCCTCCTCCGGTTCCAAAGGTAACCGCTTTCTTTATTTGATCTCAAGCTCTTCCGCTTATAGTTCCGAGATTATCATTCGCAGCCTTTCTAATTAGTGTGACATGGATCTATCTCATCATAATTTCGTAGAAACTTGGTCAAGTGCTTTGTAACATTCATTTATGCATTGTTTACGGGCAAAACCAACTTCAGTCAGTTCGTGGTTAGTTTAAGTTATCAAGGTTTTCATTTGTTTTTCATCTATGGGGCAGGATAGGACTCCTGGAGAACCTTTTGTGTCCAAGTCAGCTAAAGAGGCCGAAATGGAGAAGATAATGAAATCTATGGAGGTCATTACACTTTCATTCCGTATTGCTTTGTGCTCACAGCCACCTTAGGTTGAATTTCGGGCTAAATTCTGCTCTGCTTTTATTCTTTCAGGGCATGCCAGGAGCTCCAGGCATGAAAATGTATTCAAGGGAGGATTTGATGAACATGAAGAATTTCGGCAATGAAGATGCTGACGACGACGACGATGAAGATGGCGAGACAAGTTTTCCCTCGAAACTGGTAATTAGAAACTTCTAAAGTCCACTTAACTCTTAAAAAAAAAAAAAAAAAAGTCGAGAATATTTCTTTGACATAATTCAACTTTGCAGGGGAAAGTTTTGGGAGGGAAAGAAGGTTCTAAGAATGATTGGAAACAGAAAGTCATCACAGGAATGGCGAAGACCGGAGACACGTTGAAGAAGCACGCACACAAAGTTGCTAATCACGCAAGGCAATGGTGGAGAAGAATCAAAAAGCCAAGTTCCAAAAAGAGTTACAAGCAAGAGCTTTAGAAGCTCCAGGTGTACAATTTGTACGGTCTCTTAAGGTTATAATCACGTACTTGAGCGACATATCAATATGGTTTTGACAGAATAGGAATTTGAAAGAATCATTTGCCATCTTGTGAATTTTAGTAAATTTTTTCTCATAGTAGACTCTCTTTCTTGTAATTTTTGTGGCAAAGCAAAATTGTAATCAGGGCAAAACAACGCATTCACAATTTATTCCTACAATAATGGCAAGTTGACAATTTTTTTTTCGAGAATAATGTTCAAAAACAAACTCTAATCTTAAATGTTATTTGAGTCTAAATGACTAGACCCGTCAATTTTTTTATTGATAAATTGTTTAACAATTGGCACATCAATGAAAATTAAAAAAAAAAAAATTGTATTTGGCACTGAAAAAAGGCAATTAATTGTCACGTGATTTCGGTTCTCAAAAATTAAGTTTGTGTTTGGTTCACTAATTAGAGATGAAATTTTTAAATTGGAGTTGATTAACTTTTTAAAAACTAGTTATAAATTTTATTGACTTTAAAAAAAAGACAAAAACTGATAAGAAAATATATAATTTAATTAATTAAACTTAAATGCCAAACAAAACCAAAATTAAAAAACAAAATTGAGTTGGTGTCTCTGTTGTTCATAATAACTTGCCCCGTAAATTGTAGGAAAATGAATTAGCGCCAATTTAACTCGTAAATAGCTTACAAATGCCCTACAAATTTGTGCACGTCTAGCACCCATAGGAGGTGCTAAGCTTATAGAAAGATAGATAACATTTTAAAGGGCAACAAATTCATTGGCAAATTTTGAATCAACTAAAAACAAATGAGACATGATATCGAGGAAGGTTAAATTGTAACGAACTTCCAAAATTTTCAGCATTACAAATTTCATGGTGCTCAATTTTATATGAAATGATAAATCCAAATTACAGACAAACTAAACTTTCAAGAAAAACCAATAAATCATGCTGCATCATTCCTGCCTTGGTATTCAATCTAGACGGGCAGCTTGCAAACATGTAATGCAACAATCTCCAAAACATTATTGAGTTGCTGCTACTTTTAATAAGCTTCTTTGGTTTTTTTGCTGGCCCTCTCGCTTCTCCTGTTTGCTTGGAAGCTTGGACCTATGAAAATTAACAGGCCCAGATCAGCGCATTTTAAAATGTTGAGTTCTCGAGACTGCACATCTCAGGCCGTTAAATGAATATTTGAGTGTTATATCGACATCTCGGGGGTTCTTTTTGTTTTGAGCCACGGACAGGCTTCCCACAATAGCCTCTCCTTGACATATTGTTAGCACATCTTCCAGGTAGAGCACAGTTTGCTTCCAATGAGTAGCCCGTGACCTTGGCCCTGCATAGCGTTAAAGCTGTTAGAAACTAGGAGTGCATAACCGATGATAAACTTTCTTTTCAATGTGGAAAAAACAAAAAACGGAGTTCAAAACAAAGACATAACCTGTTGAGAAGCCCTGCAATTTATGACACTTGGTAAATGATACATCAAAGTAGGCTACAAGAGCATGAATGTAATCATTACGCTCGGCCACAAGCTTAAAGGGAGCTGTGAAGGAAGCGTCACCAGGAGCCATCTTAGAGATATCCATTGTCTGAATGAAGAAAATTAGCACATGAATCAAATATACCAAGTGCTATCTTAAAAGGAGCCAATTAGGCAAATAGAGTCTACGAGATTTTGATGCAATCTTCATTTTTGGCTTACAACCTATTATCTCTTTTTTCCTATGTGAAATGTACACAACTACGAACCTTGAGTAACTGGGAGTTTGTAACAATTTGATTTTGGTCAACTGTGTCCACAAGAGGCTCCATCATTGCTTGCTTCTTGATGCAGCTCATGTTGAAGCCATATACATTGTTCCAAACTAGAGTCACATGAAAATTGAAGAGGTCAAAAATAAAAGGGAATTAAGACGACACCAAAGAAGATAAAAGAATACATAATATGGAATACCATTTCAAACGCTTGGAGTCAAACTAAACTAACAATAGTCCTCACTAATATAAGGCTAAATTCAACATGTATAAAAAGATGGAACCTAACAACAGGTTACCAACTTTTATGCAGGGAGGAGATCATGAAGCTCACATTCAATCTTGTCATCTTTGTACTCTGCATCCTCAATGGCCGTCAAATAAAGAGAAGCTTTGTCCGGTAACACTATCCCATCATTCACCTACAGTTAAGGCAGAGATTAGCTAGCTTGTATTTTCGCCTTAGTAACATAGCTTTAACCGTGATACAAACAAAGTTTTTTTCTTTCACATCAGTAATTGTTGTATTTTGCAACCAATAAGAGTGGTCATTCTTTACTGAAAAACAACAGCTTAAACATTCAGAAACTTAAATCTTACCAGCCATTTATCGCGAGCATACAAGACGGTATTCAACATATTCTCAAACAACAGGAAGTATCCCATCCACTCTGAGATAATGATGTCTACTTTAGGAACTGGGAGCTCCAACTCTTCCATCTTTCCCTTCAAAACCGTTATGACTGCACCAAAAAATAACAAGTCAAAAACAAAAAAGAAAAAGAAAAAGAAACACAACATATTTAGTTAGACCACCAAAAGAGACAAATTACCATTAGAAAACCCATTAGCTTCAACAATTTGTTTTGCCATGTTCGCCATTTGTGAGCATTCAACCTAGAAGAACTCAACAGATGACAATAAGAAAATGGAAAATAAAAAATAAAAAAGCGTAGTGAATATGTAGCTAAGAAAATAGATAAGTTTAACACACCGCAAAAACATGTTTTGCCCCCGCTTTGGCGCAAAACAGGGACAAAATCCCGGTCCCCGCTCCAACATCAAGAACAACCTTGTCCTTAAACAGAAACTTGTTCTGATAAATCACATTTTGGTACGTCTTAGTTCTCACAACATCCTTCAACATTTCCTGCAACAACAGTCAACAAAACATCATCTTCATCATATGTCCCATAAAGGTAACAGATTTTGATCAAGTACGGAAAACCCACTTCATGAATACCTGCAAAACACACAAAGAAACCAAAAACATAAGCCTTAGAACACAAAATACAGATTGATAAAAGAAAAAAGATGGGATTTTTTTTTTTTTTTGGGAGGAGTTACCGAAATGAGAGTAGGAATCGAAGTAGTAATCGGCGCTGGTTTTGTCGTCGGAGTCGAGAAAGGAGGCGTCTTGATCTTCGGCGGCTTTGTCGGAGGCGTCGGGCTCGCACATGGACATGGACTCGTCGAGGTTGGAGCTGTCGGTGGCGGCGTCGAGAGCAACCTCGTCGACGTCGATGTCGTCGTCGTCGTGTCGGAAGCGAATTTTGGTGCTCTCGTGTTGGCTCGCCATGTCGTTGAAGCTTCCCGAGGCCTGATTGTTGTTACTGTTGTTGTTCTTTCGGCGACCCATTTGAGGAAGGAATTTGGGGGGTTTTTGAAGGGGTGACTGGAGAGAGGTTTTGCTAGGGTTTTGACTTTTTTTATGTGGGGATTTTCTTTGTGCTTGTGATTAAAGTGATATTGGATATTGAGAGGCACGGATTCCAAAGTGATGATAGCAAACGACGACGTCTCATGTAAAGCCTTTACTTTTTTTTTTTTCTTTTTTCTTTTTCTTTTTTACCTTTTTTTCTTTTTCTTTTTCTTTTTCTTTTTATTTCATGGACTACGATTACCATATCATCTTCACGGTATTCTTCAATTTTATTATTATAACTCAAACTTTAAATGTACATAATTTTATATGAATAAGCCTAAATAAAATAATTTTTTTTATAAATTGTATAAAATTTTGATACGAACGAAACAAAATCTATATTGATATTTTTTTTTCTGAATACATTTTAAATTTTTATACTTTTTAATTCTAATAATTCAAACATTTCGATAAACACACAATCAATTTAAATCCAAATTCTAGAATACAAACCTTAATGCATGCTAAAATTTGAGTATTAAAAGACCATATGCTGATAAGCGGTAACTTTTGAGTCCTTAGGCTGATAGTTGTTGCAGAATCGCCCTTTTCAATGCCCCTTAAAAGGGGGGAAAAAGTCCAACTTACAAGAATTATCGTTTAAAAACTTTTATGAAGACAGAAGACTCTCTTTTGTGAATTAATTTTACACCAAAAATTTGAAAGAAAGGAAAAAATAAATGCTCCAAGTACTAAAAGCAGGAGCTATAGTGTTGACTTTTTAGTGTTAATAACAAGCTAACTCAACACATGTTTGGCACATTCACTCCAATTCAGACAATACTAATGCTGTTTTTTCACTATTTATATCTCTGACTCTAATTTAAAAACTCAAATTTTAAAAATCTATAACATTGTTATTTCAAGTCAAAATGAGATTATTTTTGTTTTAAATCGCATAAAAATTTAAAAATAACGAAACAAAATCCATATGAAATTTTTTTTTTTCAAACACATCAAAATTTTACACTTTTTATATCCAAACAGTTTATTTTCAATCAAAATCATAATTTTAAAACTCAACTCAACACCAATAAAAACAACTCTAAAATTCCAACTTAAGTGGACCAACTAAACGGCTTCTTAGAGTTCCAGACATGACATGATATTTGAATGATTGCCTTTAGGGATGTTAATCAACGGTTGCAAAGATGTATTTATTTCTGAATAACCAAAGAAAGTCATGTCTAGCATTGTAGAATCTCCATCATCTCAAGATTTGGAGTTTGGACGACAAAGCCAGAAATCTTCTTCTGGTTATGAAAATGCAACTATAGTAAACAAAAATTTCTTTGCCTTAGAAACAAGCACACTAAATGTTGGTAAGCTTGTTCTCTTCACCGTTTACTGCTGAATAAATAGAGACTTTGTCCAGCGGCCATGGCGCTCCTGCCATTACCGCTTCGATCTCCTGTACTTCTCGGGGACAACTCGTCAAGTTCTTGCAACCAGTGGCAGTGACATGCTGCCAAAAACATTTTGAATTTAGATGAGGGATAGAGAGAGATTAATGAAGGGATTTGGAAAGACAATATTTTGACAAGCAGCTCATTTTAAAAACAAGAACAAAAAAATTTTGTTACATTTTATACAATGGATAAGAGATAAAAGATAGGATTTGACAAATGCATTACCACATCACTCTCGATTCGAACTCCACCGAAACCTTGAAATCTCCTAATTGCTTCGCGATTAAAGAACCTTGCAGTATTTGAATTTTCCATAGAGGGGACTAATAGAGCATCAATGAAGTAGCAACCAGGCTCCACGGTTATGACCTACAAAAAGGGCCCAAACACGAAGCATTAAATGCAATTGATATATAGATATTCATATCAAGCTACCCAGAAAACGACCATCTTCTACTAAAAATAAAGAACGAGAATTCAAAGACGAATTTTCATTGCCAACCATTCCCTCTTGGAGTTCTCTTATTGTACGTAGAGACTTTAATCCTGGTTCTTTTGGCCTCTCCATTCCCTGCATATCACTAACATTATCTCAAGTCCATTAAAGAAAAGAGAAATGCCAAAGAGGACTTCGACCCCTTTTTTTTTTTTTTTTTTTTAGAGAGAGAGAGAGAGAGAGAAAGCATCGGCAGATAAATCATGTAGAAAAACCTTTGAGTAGCCCCCAGGGTCATGAGTGTCGATGCCAAGGAAATGCCCCAGACCATGAGGCATGAAAACTGCACCCACTCGTTCAACCATCATTTCATCTACATTGCTAGAACAAAAAGAGAAGGCCAATATGGCATAAAAATTTTCCTCTTTCAAAAAAAGAATTGCAAGTAATATGCGTATAATTATGTTACCCAACAAGAATGCCCCCTCTCCGGAGTGACTCAAGAATAATCTTTTCTGCTAATCTGCAAATTAAAGGAGACAGAGGCAGCATGTGTGAATAGCATGATAACATAAGCAGTCAGAAGGATAGTATATATATATGAATAGCCTTCTTCGATTTTTTGCTTTCTTTCCCACCCTGATAACGAGGAGGTTGATAAAACCACATCTACTTAAAAAGGGGAAAAAAAAAAAATTTCAAGCAAATGTATATTTCAAAATACAATATTGTACCAGCAGACAAATGGGATGCTGGATAATCAAATGATTAAAAACTTTTTAGACATTTCCTAGCAGAACGAAGGATTTGACAAAACCACGTCTTCTTTTCCTATTTAATAATGAAGAGGTATGGAAATATACATAAACGCAATTTCTGTAAGATAAAAGCCTACAAGGATGTGTTTTCAAAATCTAGATGTACAACATCTGCACCGGCTAACAGAGATGGTTCAATTAGGAACCTATGATATAGTCTAGCAGTTTGTGTTTCTTTAGGCTTGTTGTATGATCACTAGTTGCCTTTTCACTTTTGTGATCATTTATGGTTCTTATGAACACCATAACCAAAAAAAGAGTTAAATTAATAAACAATCTGTAATTCATCGATTCTCTTCCATTCTTATCATCTTCTCTTCTTTCCATGAACGAACACAGAAGCATATTTATCACTGAGTTTATAGTATAAAACGCTCAAGCGGGCACAACAAGACAGCTAAAATAACTGTTAGCCAGCATTACTACTGACATTCCTGTAAAGCTCAAATAAGATCCACGTTCAAACTAATTGCTACCTGAAGCAAGTGAAAAAAAAAAAAAAAAAAAAAATTTGTTTTAAAATATTAGACTTACTTGTGCATATCAATCCAGCGTACTCCAGCTTTCATTGCAGCTATTACTGCATTATGAGCATCAAGGACAGCCTGTAGAAGACAATAGTAAGAACAATTTACCCGTGGAAATGCCAGAAGATTTAAACATCCAAAAAAATGTAAGCAGGCTCTACAGTCCTCACTACACTCGTAAGGGGGGAGAGAGAGAGAGACAAAGAGAGAGAATATCAGTTGATGGGTAGAATCAGTGCTATAGATAAGAACTTACATTATATATAAGTGATTGATCTGAGCTAAACTTTCCATTCACCTGCGAATAAAGGTGAAATAATCTTATAAAGCCAATTTACATGAAAGGATACGTGTGATTGTTCATCAATTAAAAACGAGTGAAAGCCAAGAGAAGGATTATGGTAAATACTCAAAATAAGGACATAACACAAAGATGCTGTGAGCAATCAAAGTTAAAGGCCAGTTGCAAAGATAAATGTAGACACTCACAGGGAAGGAACAAGTTATGTCAGAACCATAAAAGTTGTATTCGGCTCCCATGTCGAACAAAGCCATGTCTCCGTCTTGTAAAGTCTGCACAAAAGACATTGAGATTACTTTCTTTTCCTTTTAATCAGTACATGGACAGAATACTTTGAGAACCACAAAAGGTTCTTCAGGAATAGATCTAACTATACATACCCTGTCATTTGGAGCTGCTGCATGCCCATAATGGAGAACAGAACTGTATTATAAAAACGATAAACATCATAGCCGTTAGCAATCTTTCGAAAGTTTAAGTCCGTGTCTGAAACAACGATTCCAACCATAATTAGACTACAAAAGACATGTTCAACGCTGAGAGTTGAAAACGTGGAACACTTTATTTTTACACCCCCACAACCTTCCAATAACTTATTATTATTAAAATACTTCAGCAATCTGCAACTAAGTAAATCAAATTCACGAATATTGGAAATTACACCGGTAGCCAACATTCCAAAAATTGCAAAAATGTACTAAAATAATAATTGAACTTTCGAACATTCCAAAAATTGCAATAGTAGTAGTAGTAATAATAATATATTGAAAGTAAAGAAAAGGTTTAAGCTTTAACTGAGACCATGGTCTTATACAATGATAATTGCAGAAAACCTTGCATATGATTAACCTGTTTAGCAGGGATTAGGGCATGACAAAGTGAAGTAGTACTAGTGCAAAGTATTTAAACGAGAAATAGTTGGAGTATCGAAAAGCTTTTCAGGAAAGAAAAAAACACAAAATATACCTGTTCCCACCAGTGGCGCATATGCACGTGTAAGAGCAATGCCTACAGCCACCATACATATAGGTGTGGTGAAGAAACAAGCTCTCTAGCTGATACTCTTTCATCCCCGCCCTAACTTTCCGCATGACCTATTCAGAAATGACATTTTCAACTGTTATGTCACCGCAAGGGAGCAGAAAAACACCGACCTGGTCCTTCACCAGTTAAGAACACAATGAACATGACTGAATCAAGTAATGACATATTCATTAAGCATGATATGCAGAACAAATGTTAAGCTAGACATACGAGTGAGAAATTCAGGCAAAACAGTTAGTAAAACATTTACCTCAACATGAGCTTCAGAGCTTATATCATTAGCAAACTGGATAAGAGCAAGCTCCAAGTCTGATTTTATGACACGGCATTCAGTCAAAATAGGATGCAGGGTAGTCAAATCAGTTTCAAATTTATCTATCCCCTGAATAGAAAATAAAAGAAAGTATTAAAACTAATATTTCAACAAGAAAATGCATATTCTATATTGATGCATGACCGAGAAAATTTGCCAAGTGTAATATAGTCATCTATACTATTGAGCCAAAAACATTGAATAAATACCTAATGAAACAGAAGACATATGTTTTTCCTTATTTTGGTCTTATGTTTATTTTTTGTTTGTTAGGACTTAACATACACCAACTGTCCCCACACCAGCCCTACTTTCAGCAAGGCGCCAAGGCCTTTTGGCATTAAGTCATATTCCAAAATTATAAGTAGGTTGGTTTTTGAGCAGAAATAAAGTATAACGTGGACAAACCTGAAACTCGGTTGGTTTTGAATAATTATCGCTGTCCGTGTTCAGCCCATGCAAGAGGAACAATAAAGATTTATTGGATTCCTGGTATTCATTTTGTAACACCTCTGCAATCTCATCAGTGTAGAACACCATACTAACCTTATACTTTTCCTGCAAATGGAAAACATACAAATGAGCAAATACAATGCAGTGAAGAGCGATGAATTAAACTATGTTAACTATTCAATCACCTTGAAGTAGGTTAACGGCTTTATCTCTCCCAACCAAACAGCATAATCAGCAGGTAACCTAGGCGCAAAGAGAATAGATTTCCCAGATGCAATGTCCTTAAAGGAAAGAGAAAAAATAGTAATCGTAAATTAATTTGTAAAACAAAAACCTGTAACTCAAGTAAGTTCCAATAACTATTGCAAAAATCACCAAGTACATAAGAATGTAGGTAGATCATAAAACCAATCGAGCAGCCCCAACAAAACCCTACCCGAAACAGAAACAAGGATAAAGATACTCAGAGCTGCAGAACTAACTTAACTACTACAAGGCAGAAATAGATCCGTAACCAGTACATGCCCACACATTCAAAACAAGAATCAAGCCACTCACTCGGCATACCAATCACACAAATCAATTCGACTAATTAGAAACATATAGTATGAAACTCGGTCTAAATGATAAGATACACAAAGCCTACAAGATTTTGGAATAAACATAAGAAAACATTACAAAGCTTACATTTTGATGCAATTAAAACATTCAATATGAAGCCACCTATCAGAAAATTACATGAGAACAATGTGGCCATGTATACTCCATATAAAACGTATGAAATGATATGAATATCAGCTTCAGTTGACATAAAGAACTCCAACTGAAGAATAAAATTCATGCCAAAGAAAAATCAATATCGAAAAAGTTAAAACTGAACTAAACTTACCATAGCTCCATAGAAACCAGGCTCCACCACTCCAAACAAGTAAGCAAAGTAACTCTCCTGTCTGGCACATGAAGCAGCCATCAAATTGGAAATGCATTAACCTTCAAATCAAAAACGAAAACGAAAACGAAAGTATCGCAATTCGCAATTTTTTATCAAAACAATTGGGGTGCTAATCAAGGCTCAAAGCCTCAAGTTATCTCATATTCATTCAAAGGCCAATTTGCACTAATGCACCCTGAACTCTTCGTTTATTAGCAAGTTGAACTCCAAACTTCCAATTCTGGAATTTAGCACCCCACTTTCACAATCCTTGGCTATACAATCCAATCCTCGATCAAACTACGATAATTAGGTCCCAATGGTCAAAACAAATATCAGAGTCCAACTTACCAAAGGAATTTTGTTTATTAAGCAATATCCATTAGCTAGTGGACAACAGTTGCAACATAATAGAGTTGAAAAATGGGCTGCCCGGCCAGGCAGGCCTAGAGGACAAAGCGTGGATACGGCCTATAGCATCACGCATTTTTCATATAGAAAATAACTAAAAAAAATTAAAATCCCATTGATGTTGAACATCACAACTAATAGAGGGTAGGTCCCACCTGTGGACTTCGTGGTGTAAGACTAATGTGTAATATTTAACATCACTGGTACTCCCTAGTTTTATTCTAGGACTAATCTGTGCAGGTCAAAATAGGATAAGACTGCGCACGGGCCAACTCAGCCTATATTTAGAGCTCCACAAAAAATTTTCAAATTTAGGATCCATTTGTCAAAATTTAAATCTTTGGGTCCAACTTTCCAAATACCAATAAATTCAAGGTGAACCAGTATTTATATACATATTTAGCCAAAAAAAAAAAAAATTTATGGACTGTTTTGAGATGGTACCTGAAGAGTTCGATGTGATCAGTGTCGTATCGTGTCTGCTCCTCACCTCCCTGAGAAGAACAACAACAAAAACTAGAATATTAGAATATTACGATCAGAATTTGGTTTTAAAAAAGATCAAAATTGAGAAAATAACGTAAATAGAAGAACACAGAGAGAAGAGAGAGAGTGAGATTACTTGGAGAAAGACAAAGCCATGGAGGGGAAGAGAGGAGTCGGAGAGGTGGCGGCGGAGGGAAGAGAGGAGCTTTTGTCGGTTGGAAACGTGGAGTTCCATCGGCACCGGAGGACGAGTCAGACGAGAAGGGGAAGGAGAAGCCATCGAAATGGCTTCCGAATGTTTCGCCTTAGACGCAACGCTAACTGTCCACTGTAACTCAAAACTCCATTTGTTTCATTTTTCAATGGAAACTTCACTTTACTCTCACAAAACGACGGCGTTTAATGTGTCTGGTAATTGTGCTTTGCTGACTGGCCCCAGCTGTTTGGAGTCGGACCACTAGTTCGTTCCAAGAGACCCGTTCTACAAATTGGGCCTATCAAGCTGGATGTATATCTAAGCCCATTGTTTGCTAACAGGTCTATTTCCTTCTTTTTTTTTTTTAAGAAAATTATCAAAATAATCACCTTTTTTTCATCTATTAATCAACATTATACAAATTTCACATTCTTAACCATCATAATACAAATTTTAGTTTATTTTAATTTATTTTTATGTCATATTAGTCCAATGTTAGTTTTTCGTATCATTTTTGTGCAATGATCTTTAAATTTGTGTCATATAAGTGTTTTTCTCTTTTTTGGGGGGTCAAAGGGGAAAAATTGTGGAAACACATATTTATTTTTTTTTTTCTTCTTTTAATGTATGTTTGAATTTTTGACCCTTTATACTTATTTAATTAGAGGTTAAAAAAAATAAAGATACTAATACACATATGTGTTTTTTGAAGGACAATCTTCAAACCGCCTTAAAAAAAAGTCAACTTCCAAAAGAATATTAATGCTTTTTTGTCCACTGAACTTTTAGAGAATTAGCATTTGTTTGGCATGGTTTCTTCAAATGACATAATTCGTTTTGAAATGAGAATTCAAGATGAATGGGAGTGGAGTGTGGATTTCAAATAAGTGAAAAATTGGATTAGATTTGAAATATAAAAAAAAAAATTTGTTTTGAAAATTTACCTCCTAAACTTTTGGTAAATTATTTTTCAAACGTAATTAAAGTTCAAAAAATGCCCCAAGTTGATAAGGGACATTTAAAACTTGGAAAGAAATGCCTTCAAGCATGTAACATGGTGCACTTTATTATCATATAAAATTTGAATCGCTATCTTCAAACGAACTTACATAGCGTGTAAGTTAGGTCCACTTCCTCCTTCTCCTGAACTCTTTTTGTGATCGATCTTTCCATGGATCTGTAGTTGTTTCTTACCTTGGATTTGTATTTGTTTCTTACCTTGTGTATACCAAAAAAGTTTTGACAACCATTATTGATTAAGGATGTAGAGTAGCCACATGGCTCCACAATTGAGATTTGTAAATTCTTTTATTGAATGCGAGTTTTTTGAAGAATCGGAATTGTCTCCCCAATATATATATATATATATATGTGTGTGTGTGTGTGTGTGGGTGTGTGCCTTTTTTTTTTTTTTTTTTTTTTGGTGGTCAGATATCCATATAAGCATTGTATAGCATGGGACTACTTTTTCTTAACTACTGCTTTTTCCCTTACGTCACGGTTGCCGCATAATCAATTAGGGAAGACTACGGAGAATATATATATACACACTAATGGTCATGGAGTTATAAGCACTATTTTAAGCACAAGAAAATAAATAATTTAGACCCCGAATATTAGGAATATTAGACACTGAAGTACTTCCCCAAATAATTTTTAATCTCTCAAGTGGTTACTCAAGAAAACTAGAAATAATTGATGTGCAAGAATAATGCAGTGATGTGCATTACTCACGAGGGGATGGCAAAATGAAAGTCCCTCCACTCTACCCAAGAGATCAGGTTCTTCTGAAAACCGCGTTTCTTTAACATGTCAAACTAATATAAAAGAAGTAAAAACTATTATAAAACAGACACTATAGCTAGAGATATGTCCCTATATCATTGTTTCTCTTCTTTTAGTTAATAGATGTTCGGATTGGACGTGACCGGTATTAACCCACTCTTTTTAAAAGTAACTAAAGAGATTGTTCCAAATGTAAATAGGTATGGTTATCGAAGGTCCTAATGGTGAGCTCTATTGTCATTAAGTGTGATGGCCTAACGATAATATATAAATTATCGTAGTAGGTCAATAATTAAATATTCGAGTGTTGGGTAGTCCTCTTGAGGATCTTAAATATAAAAGTTTGTTTTCTATCAATGTAGTACTTCATGTTAACACCTAAGGCCACATCCTCATTTATTCTTATCATTAGCACATTCAATGGGACTGAGGTGATACTCTCCTCGTCGAGAGGAAGGGCGGGCCTGTAAGGTAGCAAACATTCCTATCAGTAAATGGGAAGCCCCATTTGATAACACCTATGAGGGTATGCTAATATTTGGTCACCCCTTCCCAAACTTTCTTTTAGATAAAATAATAATAATAATAATAATGGTAGCTCTACCCCTCGAATAATCGAGGAGCGAGTCATCTCAGCCCCATCAAATATGTTAGTGGTTAGGATATGTGGAGATGTGATCCCAGACAATTGAGTAGACTGATAAGAATAATCCTTTACATTTAAGCCTTCAAAAAGATCATCCAATACTTGAACCTTAGACTATAAACTAAATTACAATAACATAATCCTTTATCGTTAGGCATGCATTTGGTGGTTTATATTAATGTATCTTTACTATTAAAGACTACTATAGAGAGAAGTCGAATAAACAAAGAGCTTAAATTGACAAGTTGCAATTCATGTGAGATTTAACAACATTTGATCACTGAAAACTAGGAGCTCAGCTAAATAAACCAACAATATCACAATTTTGCTTGTAACTAAAGGTTGATAACTATACTACTCTCTGCTGACCTTATTATCATTGTTGTCCCATGATAGATATAGATATGATGCAATAATAACTTCCACAATTATAAGGTCAACAATAAATTTTCTACCAAACTCAATAATAATGCACAGCATGTGTTTGGATTCACGAGGCATTGTCTGATATCAAAATCACATTTGAATGTAAATTATCCCACTTTCATGAGTTCCAATGTGAAAGAGTATGCTGTGTGTGTATATATATATATATATATAGACACACACACACATGTACATGTGTGTGTGTGTGATATATAATTGTGTAACCATGCGTGGTTTGCCTGCTGGTATCTGGTTGGAAACGAGCTGGAATTTGCATGTAATGCAAAAAGGACGATATGAGAAAAACTGAAGTTGAAATCCAAGCAGGACATTGAATTTTGTAGAGGTGGAATTATTTGAGAAATTAAAACTTATCTTATTTCCAATACATGTGTGGAAGTTCTTGGATCACAATTTAAGGAAGTACGAACCATGCCATTAATCATGGAAGACTTGCATATTTTTATGTATATTTATATTTTTCTATATGCGTGTTTACGTATATATATTTATACACACATACACACGTACCACAATTCATTACACAGTCGTTAATCATCATATCGAGGGAGGTGCAAGGCTGCATGCATATGGGATAGGAAAAGCACATGGCTGTGAATATAGAAAATTATGCACCAAAAAAGGTGATTTTTGGCACATACATAGGTTGAAAATCACTGATTGGAGAAATTCAGTCATGTTCATAAAAATATAGCAGAAACCCACCAAAGGAAACTAATGCAAGTGGAGAAAAAAATTATTAGAAAGTTCAAAACTGAAGAAAATGGGAGGTGGGAACTATTGATTCCAATTATGTAGCATGTGAATTTTCCTTTTTCTTTTATTGATAAGTCTTTAAATAATTGCTATATTAATTAAAATTAAAGACTACATCTACCAGTGAAAAAGATGACGACTTAATTATAGATCACCACATAAGTTATTACTCAAAAGTTTTAAAATTAGAGTTGATATCTCTAACTAGTATTACTCTTCTAAAGGTTTGTTTGACAGAGCTTTTCTTTTTTACTTTTATTTAGTAGAAAAAGAGAAATAAAAATCGTAACTTTTCAGTAATTTTTGGAACCAAATAATGTATGAGGTCAAAATTATTTTGTATTAATGTTTTTTAATAAGTATAAAAATGTTATAAAATGAAGTTTATATAGTCCGAACTCAAACTCTGATCTAAGTTTTGATCAAGTCTATTCATACGAATTTTTATCATAAGCTTTATTTTTTGTCTTTGACAGGGAGTTTTCTGGAGACTGAAAGTGTTTATGACAAATCATAAAAAATATTCAGATCTAAAAATCAAAAACAACTTCTAAAAAGTTCTATTGTCCTGAATATGGTTCCTTTTTGATGAATAATTGAGTGGTCAAAATCCTGTGTGGACAATATTGGATTCTTAGTGCTCTACAACTAGAGCAACAAATGTATATTAGGAAGAGTATCATCCGCACAACCTACAAGGAAATTTCCAACATAAAGACAATTAAAAGCTTGTCTTTGGAAAAAGGATTATTACTAATTAGTATAATTAGCTACCAACCCGGCATGCTTAATTTATGATTATGTCATATGGTTCTTACAAAAACGTGTTCGTACAAACACGCTAGCTAGCTATAGGAATCATTCATATAACATATATATAAACACACCTATTTATATATACACACAAAAATTTTCAAGCTTAAGTATGGATTTATTGATGCGCGATGATTATATATATATTAAAGAAATGACCAGAGAGAGCATTATGTTTATAAATATATGTGTGTGTGTATATATATGTGTAGCAGCTGGAGATTAAACATATTTATTGTTTGAAAAAGTTTAAAAGTCTTAATATGCGCAAAAACCTTATACCAATTCCAAACGAGCAAGAGTTAGTATTAATATCTAACCTACTCAATATTCTACAGTTATATATCTCTCTTTTGACATAATCTTGGTGATGAGAATAAAGATTACCACGTGGCACTTAGTCATTGGCATTGTATCTTTCCATGAAGATTCCTGCTCTCTGGAAGCCATACAAGCATGCCAATTCTCTAAATTTTTTTTTCACATTAGATGAGAATATTATCTTACCTCATTTGATCTCAAGTAATATACATTCACATATATTTTATATGAATTCCTCTACGCCTATACCTATACTACTCTATGTATATATACACACATTCATGCATTTTATAGATATAGTTTTAGTCATGAGATTTTAGGAATATATGGAGTTTTCCATTTTGTCCAATTTAATAAAGATATAATGTTATTCGCTTAATTAAACAAATGGAGATTCGTATGGCCATAGATTTGCCTACGAATATAATTTGTTATATGATATCTCTAAAGAAAATTATGTGTACCCTTTTTATATATCAAGATTTCGAAAATATATAAGTGTGTGTATATATATATATATATATATATATAAAGGAATATCAATGTTCCGACTTTTATTACCATTTGCAGGCCATTTGTGGCTGCAGAAATCGCAGTAGGTCAGTAGAGGATTTGGGGTAAGGCAAAGCACATTCCTTTCGTTTGTAGTCCTAATTAGCAACACAAAAGGACAGTGTGACATTAAACTTGGCATCTTGCTTAGAAGATGTTGACAAGGTGATCTGTTAGATGATGATTAAGAAAATCCCACCTCACATAAAAAGATCCCTCTTGTCACTTCTTTTTTTGGTTTAAAATAAATAGATTTTTACGGTAGGGTTTAAAAATACACCATCCATATTAAGCTTGTGTTTGTTTCGCTGGTTGGAGTTGAAATTTTTAAGTTTGAGTTCGTTGACTTTCAAAAACTAGTTATAATTTTTATGGACTTTTCAGAAAAAAGACAAAAACTAAGATGAAAAAGTATAGTTTAGTTGGAGTTGAGTTGAAATGCCAAACAAAGTATAAGTTTTGTTTTTCAATCATCATATCTTTATCAAAAATTTTATATCTTTTATATAGATATATAATATGATTTTGATTAGATTTAAAAATAGAAGTCTCTATAATATAAAAACCTAATAGGGGTCATGAAGTTCGAAATTACCACTTAATTTAGGCAGTACAGTTGTGAAGCTTACCTATTAAAATTTTTTTTTTTTTTGGCCTGTCGTTTTCACAGTGTTGAGTAGCCCTAAACTAATTCTGAGGTGCTTCCATGTCAGATGCTGCTTTCTCAGTTGGAATCCACTTAGGAACTCGAGAGCACTTTCTTAGCAATGACCTTTTCATTGATAATATTAATTTTCTCTGTTACCTAACACACTAATACTATAATTCACTAGTTTTTTTTTTATTACTAATATTGCCTTTGTTTGCAGACATCAAGTTGGATTTTGGTGGTTTGAGATCATATATAATCTTAATTGTAAATGTTAAATATCAAATGTCAAATTTTCAAGAGATATAAGATAATGTTGAATAACTCCTTAAACTCTTTTTCTTCAATAATCAAAGACAACTTAATTGAAAAAAAATTAAAATAAGAAATTAAAATAAATGTCTCTTCTCTATAATTTATTAATTATTTTAGGAGTAGAGAATATATATATTATACTACGAAAATGTTTAATGTGCAGTCTCACGAATTAAATTGTTAAAAAATTAATGAAACTATTAATATAATTAATTAAATATATAAAAATTAATACATTTCTACTGTAAGTTTTCTATATAATACAACACGGTATCAAATAATCCTCCGGGGCCACTAAACTAAGGGACGTAGGCACTAAGGTTAAGCCCCACCTCAACCTTTTCTTAATTTTGTTTTTATCTATATATTTGACAATAATTCACAAATAATCCCCTCAAAAAAAATTATAAACTTTATTTTATTCTTTTAAAAATTTAAATTTGTAATTATTAATCCCTCACTAAAACTTCTGATTTCATGAGGCATACACCAATAAATTGCTGGAGGAGCAAAGATTTTGGGGCGTTTACTTTTTTGCAGTTAACTATATGCTTTCCATCCAATGATTTTGGGCTCATTTGGTTGATGAGTTGAAAGTGGCAATATTCCAGTCAAAAAAAAAATGCGTGTAAAAACTTCCTATGTCACACTAATTATTTGCATTTTTATAAAGTAGAACATCATATATTAATTAATCAAAATTAAACTTTTGCACATCTGGTCAAAGACCTTTGCGGTTGATACTTGTCTCTCCCTTAGAGGCTGAAGTCGCCAAATGGTCGTCATTCTGAATCACTCCACTCACGTTCTCCTTTTCTTTTCTTTGGATTTTTAGGATCCAAAATCAAAGAGATATATACAAGTAAATATATATATATATATATACATATACATATATATATATATATCAATAGCAAATCTCTTACTATTGAGAGAGGCCCTTCTTTCTTGCACATGGATATTCATGATATCTCGAGCCCCACGTCGTTGATTTTTCAGAAGCATATTCCCATTATCACTTATTTATTTATTTTATTGCCTCCATTTTTTTTCATCTTGGTGATATATATATAATATATATATATTACACTTATTCCCTATATGTATATGTTAGTTGAAATCCACGCAAACGACACAATCTCAACAAGTATCCTATCTACTACATAGACGGCCATGCATATGTAACAAAAATATTCCGCATTATAGACCCCATAAACACAAAATTATAAACATGCTTGAAAATATACATACATATATATATATATATTTATATATCTAAAAGCCTTGTACGTATATGAAAATTGCACCACAAGAAAATTGCAAATAAGTCGCTTATAAAAATATTATAATTATAATATTTGTAGTGCCATTTTCATGCTTTTTTTTTTTTGAAAAAAAAAAAAAATCTGTGTCATGAACTTTGTTAAGTTCAGTTAGACCATTAATACAAGCTGAAAATAACACAAAATAGTGGCTAATTGGAACTTCAAATTAAAGAGAAATAAGGATTATAAACTATGCTGCTTAGACATAATGCAAAAGTGGGGTCACCAGATCTTCTCCGGGCTTCTATTTTGTCCTGGTTTTGTTTGTAAATCGGAATCTTAATCTTGGGTAAATTGGTATCTTTGTGATCAGAAAACTTAATTTAACTACTCTCTCATCACTTGATCTTCAATTATATGCATGATTTGTTTTAGGGCAATAGAATTTAAGAGTTAATTGGGCAAAGATTTGATCAGTCATAGGTTGGGAAGTAGGGATATTTGTAGGAAAAAAACCAACCACGATTAACGAAAAAATAATTGCAATTAGAGAGAGATATATATATATATTTATATATATTTTGTATATATCTAAAGGAATAGAAAAACACCAATTCTCTTTGACTAAAAAAACATGCGAAATAATTTATTAAAAAAAGAAAAAGGAAAACTCGCTTCCATCTATCAACCACCGTATTATTCTCTGTGTATCTTATGAAGATTTTAAGAGAAAATTTGACAATATGACAGAAGCTACAGTTGGCAAAGGGATAAAAACTAAAATTATATGTAAAAGGTAATATCTTTGATCTGCTTACAAGAGAATCAATAATTATTAATATATGTATATATACATACATACATACATATATATATATATATATATATCTTTTATTTCTTTGTTAGACAAGTTGAGAGCTTTGCTACTTAATTTTCCTGCCTCTATATAAGGGACTCTTTTTGTCAAACTTTTCCATTCAACGGTAGTACTAATATCTCTCAGTTTTCTCAAGCTCTCTCTCTTTCTCTCTCTCTCTCTTCTCCACAACAGCTTTCTTAATTAGGCCTTAATAAAACAAGGGAAATAAAAAATTTTAAAAAAAAAAAACTTAAAAAAAGGCCATCTTCTTTAACTAAAAAAGAAGAAACTAAGAAAGCTAGTTATGGCTACTGAGATTGAGCGACAACCTGAAGCTTCCGTTGAGCTCTCAAAGGTCGCGGTTTCCGACACTCATGGCGAAGACTCTCCATATTTTGCTGGCTGGAGAGCTTATGATGAAGACCCTTATGATGAAATTGCCAACCCATCTGGCGTCATTCAAATGGGATTAGCAGAAAATCAAGTAAGCTCTTGTCTGACATCCCGTTTTAAACTGATTTTTTAAAATAAAAAAATATATATCTCATGTTTTTTGTTTTTTTCTTTTCCTTGGACAGGTTTCGTTTGATTTGCTAGAAAAGTACTTGGATCAGCATTCGGAAGAATCCAGCTGGGAAAAAGGAGTGTCCAGCTTTAGAGAAAACGCCTTGTTTCAAGACTACCATGGCCTTTTATCCTTCAGAAAGGCAATGGCACGTTTCATGGAACAAATTAGAGGAGAAAGAGCAAAGTTTGACCCCAGTAGAGTGGTCATCACCGCCGGCGCCACCGCAGCCAACGAGCTCTTGACATTCATTCTGGCTGATCCCGGAGATGCTTTGTTGGTTCCGACGCCGTATTATCCAGGGTAAGAGAAGCATCAAAATAATAAATTTTTATAATATATAAAAAATAATTTTATCGAACTCTGTGTCAATCACTTTTGAAAAACGATCTTTTTCTAACATTTAATTCTAGTATTCGTTTGCTTAAAAACTCGTGCAAAAGTGATTTTCTATTGGCTTTAGAATTAGAATCAATCTCAAATAGGCATTAGAATGAACTTTTTTTAGTACTATTTCATGCATATTTTCACGTCCATATTTAAGCCTCAAACTAATCTAAATCCAATTGGGTTTTTTTTTTCCCCTTCCTTTCCAGGTTTGACAGAGATTTAAGATGGAGAACCGGTGTAAAGATTTTCCCGATCCATTGCGACAGCTCCAACAATTTCCAGATCACTCCACAAGCTCTAGAAGATGCATACAAAAAAGCACAATCCGAGAACGTAAGGGTGCGAGGTGTTCTCATCACAAACCCGTCAAACCCTCTAGGCGCGACGATCCAACGGTCGGTACTCGAGGAGATTCTCAACTTCATCATGCGAAAGAACATTCACCTCATCTCCGACGAGATCTACTCGGGGTCGGTCTTCTCGTCGGAGGAATTTGTTAGCGTCGCGGAGATTCTCGAGGACCGGAAGTACAAGAACTCGGCGGAGAGGGTTCACATTGTGTACAGCCTCTCCAAGGATCTAGGCCTCCCAGGCTTCCGCGTCGGCACGATATACTCCTACAACGACAAGGTCGTGACGACGGCGAGAAGGATGTCGAGCTTCACGTTGATATCGTCGCAAACTCAGCATCTCTTGGCGTCGATGTTGTCCGACAAGGAATTCACGGAGAACTACATCAAGACCAACAGAGACAGGCTCAAGAAGAGATATGACATGATCATTGAAGGGCTGAGGAGCTCCGGGATTGAGTGTTTGAAGGGAAATGCCGGGCTATTTTGTTGGATGAATTTGAGTTCACTTTTGGAAAACCCGACAAGGGACGGCGAATTGGCGCTTTGGGATTCCGTTCTTCACGAAATCAAGCTGAATATCTCGCCGGGATCTTCTTGCCATTGCTCCGAACCGGGGTGGTTTAGGGTGTGTTTTGCCAACATGAGTGAGAAGACACTAGAAGTGGCTTTGAAAAGAATACACAATTTCATGGACAAAAGGATCGAAGAGAAGTACTAGAAACTAAACCGATCTACACTATTTTTTCTTCTCTCGATCTTGATATGTTTTTTTTTTTTTTTTAATGGTTTGGAAACCATTTTTCGATTCTTTTGGAGGACAAAATTCCCCATTTACAAGAAATGGGGGGTTTTGTCTCGTGGTCGTATATTCATCATGTATATTGTAAATCACAAATTTTATATTGAAGAAATTAATAACACAATTGTTTGCTTGCTCTTGTCAAAGCAAGTTCTGATCTTGCTTTGGCAAAGCAAGTTTTCATATTCTCTCTCACAAAGTTTATTGTAATTTCATAATGTAATAAAAGAAAATTTTTCCCCAATATCATATATTTTTTTTGTTTGTACCATGTAATAACATTTGTTTTTCTAACATTGAGGTTAAGAAGATTCAAACTTCACTTTTTATAATGTATAAAATTATCGTAAAATTATACCTGAAATTATTACACTAACATTTATACCTCTAAAAATCTTTTTTTTTTTTTTTTCAAGGGAGTAGTAGATGTTATTTATTTAATTGTCCTATAGTATGTGTTTCTATCTATGAGACTTCGACTCAGTTACCATTAAGGCTATATTTGATAGGAATGAAAGTGATGGTAAAGGAAAATAACATGGTAGAAATTCAAAAATCATAGTGTTTGGTTGAAGTGATTTTACGTGGAAAAAAAATGGGAAGAATTAAAAACCTTGTGAGACCCACATTTTTGGTCTATCTAAAATTGGATAGAAAACTTTGTACTAAAAGGCAAAACTAACAAATTTACTAGATCATCCTAATGTATTAATAAAAAAAACTTTGAAGACAAAAGAAAGTGTAGACAAAATAGTAATTGCAAGAATTAAACATCTTCCTTCCCTCCACTTTTACTTGCAATACCAAATAACAAAAGGTAATTTTAACTTTTTTTCTCGTTATGATATCATATAATATGAAGGAAAAACAAAATTTTTTCTCTCCATATTATTTTCTTTATATTCCATTTTTTCTTTTTCTCTTGCTTTCTCGTTAAAAGTCGTGTTAAAAGAGCACATAAGTTTTTGAAATTAATATATATAAATATATATATATATATATATGAGAGGGGAAAAGGGTATTTAAATTACCTACTTATCCCTCCTCTCACTATGATTATCCTGATATTATTAATGGCTTGTAGCCATTAATTTCCACTCTTTGGATGGTAAAGCTCCATTCAAGAAGAGTGGGCTAGTGTCACAATATTAAATAATCGTAAAGTAACAGAATATTTTAAACATTCTTTGCTAGCTTTGGCAAAAAGCAAGTTTGAAGTTTCTTGTTTCCATGATTGTACTACTTGACGTCTTTTTTCCACCCTCCTATTAATTATCACCAACACAATGCAATTATTGATCTAGTATGGTACAATAATACAACTTATCATAACATATCAAAATGCTTAAAAAGGATATATATATATATATATATTATATATATGTAGTATTCTTTTAATTTGAGTCTTTGACTAACCACTAAAATTCAAGAAAAGAGTAGTAGTTTGTTTTTTTTAATGAGTTTTTTAATTTGAGGTTTGAAGATTTAAACTCTATATTTTATGATTAAATTATATACAAAATTATTGTCAAATTACATATATATACAATTTGTACTTAATCAATATGTTAATAAAGAAATGTGGATACGATAATTATCTAACAAATCATCATCATCATCAACAGCTAGGGTCCAAGTAATACAAACTTGATGGCTTGGTTGGAATATCAAACCTCGAACTTCTACACACAACCTTTGACATTTGGAAGATACACACACACACACACACACACACACACACACACACATATATATAGGCGTTTTTTTGTCATGGTATATGTCATGCCCATAAAACCTGGCTTGATTGAGATGTACTATAATTAGATAAGATTTCGCATTAGTTTGTGCTTTAGATGAAGCTTGCGTACCACGCTTTACACCAAATATTGGTCCACCACGTGACCACCTGATACACGCCCAGATCGATCCATTGGCTCATAATCTCTTTTCCTTTATTTATATATATGTGTGTTTGTATATATATATATATATATATATATATATATATATAATAAGTTATATATTAAGTTGTACCCACCAATATTTATCTTTTCTAGAGCCAAATGAAAATCAGCTTGATTTTGTCATATAAAAAGCTGGCTTTTTGATAATATTTCATGTCGACATGAGTTTGATGAAATATAAAATGAGGATTGAGAGGTAATACATATCAACAAAAGAGATTGTCCAAGTATTATAACCTTATAATGTGCGGCTAGTTAATTAGGAGTTTCATTATTTATATTTTTATAATATATTTTTCATCTATATAATATATAGTTTGTGTACGTTACTATATAGTTTATGAAGCGGACATATTATTATTTTAGCTCGAGTTTCCATAATAATTTAGCATTTACTTTTGAGTTTTATTTGACTTTTCAACTTTCTAACTTTCATATTATATAAACAAAATAGAAAAAATAATAGCTAATTATTATGGCATGTTAATTAAGTAAGGATTCAATCGCTTTTATCATCTTTCAACCATTGCCTGCATGATTTTCTCTTTCTTTTCTAAAATAATTCCTTAATAACTTGGTGATTAATTAAACATTAAAAAAATCCTTAAAAAAAAAGCTCTAATTTGAGGTGTACTAGACTTTCAAACATTAATAGCCTGTAAAGCTTTTTTTTTTTTTTTTTCTAAAATATATTCGGTTTCCTTACGAAATATGGCTTGAACTTTCCATTTGTCAACTCCACATTGAGGGCTAAGTCTAAATTCAAGTTTGAATTTTTAAACTTTTGGTTGAATAATGTGATAGTCAACCTCAAATTATCAACTTTTTGTGTCTTTTTCTTTCGTTTTCTTTTTTTCCGAGATAATTAAGGAGGCAACATAGATCTTAGTCATTTAATGACAATAATCCTGTTTTCACAATCAAATACAACTTGGCATTTAAAGTCGGCTAATTTAAAAAAAAAAAAAATTGCAACCGGAGATAATATATTTTCTTTTTTGTTTTGTTTTCTCTCTTCGAAAACAAATCCTATTTTGAAAATGGTTTTAAAATGAATAAGAAAATATATTAAATGGTAATATGTGATGAATGGGTTGAAATATAATAAAAATTTTAGAATATTTTAAGAATGAATAGCTAATTTTTAAATTTATTCACTAGTATATGATCAATTTTATCCTTTAGTTGACTTTTTTTAACCGTTAGTTGACCTTTTTTACATTAACCATAACTCTTATAATTCTCTTTCTTGTTTTTATTTACGGTTTAAGTTTATAATGACATATGAACATTTAGATGGTTACAGGTCTAGCATTGATATATATACGAACGACTTGGCTAATATTATGCTTTGTGATTTTGGTGGTGTAATCAAAATATAAAAATATGAAATATAAAGGTAATTATGTCATTGTAAGTTATGATTTTGCCATTCCTAGAATATTCTTTTAGTCTTTTGCTATTTTTCAAATCTAATAGCTATACTTTGTCATTTGTCTAAAAACTTCAGGTTTCGTGTGAGACCATTTCAAAAACGGTACGACCACTTCCTTTCACATGAAGATCACTTTGAAAACCAACAACGTACGGACTCTTCAAGAGAAGTTTCAAGGAAGGGGAGAGAGAGAGAGAGAGAGAGAGAGAACAAAACTTAAAAACAAAAAAAACCGAGAAATTTGGAAAAAAAATCTTAAATAAATACAAGGGGTATTACTGGTGCTAAATATCGTTGTTATTGGAAAATGAATCTTACTTTTGGGGAAATTTTTTTTTTTATTTTTTATTTTTTTTAAGACAAGATGCTTTTATTCAAACCAAACTTCGTAAACCAGTTTTAACAGAATAGCCTGTGAAGGCAGGCAAAATATCAGACCACACATAAGAATGTGAACTAAAAAAGACATAACTAGCTAAGAAGTAGACTACAAAATTTCCACAACAGGAAACATAGCAGATCGTATCACCTCCATTTAAAACATGCATCACGAATATCCTAAACAACATTTGCTTCCATGAATTGGAGGGCAAGATTTATATTAATAAATGGTGTAACATTATTAGTGTTTTTTAACATTGTTTTAAGAAAGTATCTCTACATTATTAAGAAAGGAGAATACGTTCTCATGTTCACGCCGTTTCGTCCAAAACAATTCATTTTGGACAAAAAAATTTTGTATTTCCTTTTTGGTCCTTTGGTTTTTTTTTTTTAAACCATTTTTTTTTCATTTTAGTCCTTTTTTTTATTTTCTTTTCGGAGAATTTTTTTCCCATTTTGGTCCTTTTTTATTTTCTTTTTGGACCTATTTTTTTTCGTTTTGGTTCTTTTTACTTCTATATTTATTTTTTAGTCCTACATTTTCTTCTAAATCTTTTTTTTTTCATTTTAATCCTTTTTTTCTCTTTTGGGACCAATTTTTTTTCATTTTAGTCCTTCTTCGTGTTGATAATTTATTTCATTTTAGTCCTTTCCTTTTGGTCTTCTTTTTATGTTTTTTTCTTGAGTCTTTTTATGTATTTTTTTTTTACTTATTATTTAATTTTTTCAAATTTATCCTACATATAATACACATGCTTTACACTATAGCACATGCTCTACACTAGTATAGATTGAAGACCAAAAGAGAACCACGGCCCACGTGTGAGAGTAGTTGGTAGGATTCTGCACCATTCGCGTATATATAGCAAGTTTCCTTTGATGACGATTTCATAAAATACACGTATACACCAAACCCCTCTCAAAAAAATTATTCCAAGTCAAAAGTCAACCATTGCGCCATTAAATGTGTGATAGCGGCCATGCCAAATCATACCAGACAACTAACCAACTTATTAAACACCACCTTCCAGATCATCCCCATGTGGCTCACGAAGGCAATCATGAGCTGACACGTAAGCATGTGCATACAAAATATTACATCCTAGCACCCAACTACCCTTTTGAATGAATGCTTGATTACCAACATTATATATATATATACTTATCGAAAACATTATATATATATATATATATACACACACATACACGCACTACTTTTTTGGATGATTAGATTTAGCTAGCTTTCCCACTAACAAAATACCAACTTTTAGCAACACAAAAAATATGAGAAAGCTGAAAAAGATTTTAGCGGCGTGATGGCCGCTGCCAAATGAGAGCAAATAATAATTAGCTCAGGTCGATAATGCTGGATTCAAATTTTCTGTCCAATTTTAATATATTAAATAACGTTTAATCAATAATAATATATTATATATTAGTTAAAGATTTGTTTTTTGTGTTTAAATTACATGTGTTAATGGCTAGTTAGAAGCATTTTGAGACATTAAAAATTAAAAAGAGAAGATTTGAATCCTATAATGACAATGGTTTAGAATGTGATAGCTTCAGAATCTTGAAAAGGTGATTGAAAGATTAGAATTGGTCCTGAAAAACGACATTACATTCTTTTTCCATTAATTGATGCATCAAAAGAGAAGAAAAAAGTTGTCGGCATATAGAGACGAAATTGTTTTGTTGGTCATTCTATTATTGTATGTTGTCTTGTCGGTATTGGCTTTGAAGCTTGAAAATTTTGATTAGTGATGGAAAATGGGTCCTACTCCCTTCATTGAGCTTTTTTTTTCTTTTTTTTTTTTTTTTTGTGGCTTTGACAAAAGAGATTTTTCGTTGTTTTCTTCTTTCCTTTTATGCATGTCGTATGATCTCGATTGAGCAATAGGTGACATGTAACGTACCAAATCTTACTCATCATTTGATAAGGATTTTCTAGTTGCATAAATCAATCTTTCATCTTAAAAAAAATGAATAAATAGAATAAATCATAATTTTTCAGTGATTGTAGGTTTAATGAAATAGATGTACGTTTGTTCTGACCAAATCGGGTATCAATGAGCAACCACGTCGCCAAAGCTCGTGGAGGTCTATCCGTCTTCAATTCGTTATCCGTTTCTAGGTTCATCGCCTTCGCAGTAGCTTCATCATTGACAGACGTAAGGCTTTAACTAGTATGCAGATGAATCCCTCCACATAAGTTTTTAAAATATAAATATTTACATTAATTGATAGTTTAAAAAAATCGAGAATGTTGCGATGACATCAAATGTGAAATTAAGGTTAAACTATATTTATAATATAGTATTACGTGATATATATAGTTGAACTTGGATACATGAGGATTTGAATTATACACTTTTGGGTGAAATCAAATGTGGTAATGTTGTTAGACTATGTCTGTAGCTACTCAATTTTAGGTGATAATTGGAACATATTTATCATGCATGAATTTGAGATTATAAAACGTACCAAGTCCAGTTTATAATCTTATTTTATCTTTGGCTAGAAAGCAACAAGGGCACTTGATGTCATTACCTCGTTGGAATTTCTTATACAAACAACAAACAACAAGCAACGCTCATTATACTGAGTGGCACCGTTTTTGTCTCTTAAACGACAACATTTTTTAGTACCAAAAAGGAGCAAGAAAATTCTAATTGTGAGATTAACGGTGTAAAAAAAATAAATATTCTTTTAGTCTATGTCCGACATTGTTAATCTCGTCGTTTAGTGTAGACGACATCACTTTGGTGTGGATATCTTTCGGCCCACTTTAGTACCCTCCCCTTGGGGCCCTGGCCAATGGCGAGCGCCAGTTGGGCTACTTCCATCAATAGAAGGCCTTCGTATTACAATAATGTCTAACCCAGCTTGTCATTTCAGCCCATTTTAACCATGAAATTTGAAGTAAATAGCATTTGAGGAAGCTAGAGGATTTAAGTGATTGCAAACGTTAAAAGTAATATTATATATGACTTTATTAAAATATAAAGAGCTATCCCTCAAAAATTAAATTAAAAATTAAAGAGTTAGAATCCTCTTTATTTACAGGTTTAAAAAATAAAAGAGTAATTGGATTAAATAGTTCATAAACTTTTTAAATGTGACGGTTTGGTCCTTTTTTTTTTTTTTTGTCGAGATGACCTTAAACTCTTTTTCACTGTAATGGTCCTTTTCATCCAAATCCGTTAATCTTTTAACGGAATCTTACTGAAATGATTAATTTTTATACAAACATAACAAAATACCCTATCTTCTTTCTATTTCCCTCCCTTCCCCCCCCCCCCCCCCCTCTCTCTCTGTGTTTTTGCCCACCCCCCCCTCCTTCCTATCTCCGTCTCTCTCTCTCTCGGGCTGGCCCCCTTAACCCCGACTGGGTTGCCTTCCCACTTCTTCTCTCGGTTTCATCGCCCCTTTCCCGCCGCCATTCATCCCCCACCCTTGACCCCCCCTCCCACCTCTATTCGCCCCGATCCCGCAACTAGGTCCCCCCTCCCGCCGCCGTTCGCCCTCATCTCGTGATTGGGTCCCTCCCTCATGCCTTCGTTCGCCCCCCCTCCCCCCTAATTCACGATCTGGGTTTATGGGTCCCTCCCCCTACTGCGACGCCGATGCCCCCCACCCTTTTCTTCTTCTGATCTGGTTCGCTCCTCCCCCCACTGTGATGCCTATGCCCCCCACCCCCTCCTCCTTCCGATTTGGTTACCCACGCACACAACCCCTTCCCCCCCGCCGCGCCGCCGCCTCCATCACTAAACTCACACCCCATCTCTCCATCGCAAATCGTGCCCCCTTCCTCCGAACTGGGTTTTGAGAAAAGAAGAGAGAGAGAGAGAGGAGACAAAACTTTTTTTTTATGATTTTTTTAAAATTTTTGTTAAATTAATTACTGTTAGATTACTAAAATACCTTCACAAGGTAACGGATTTAGACAGAAAGGATCATAACGGCCAATAAATAAGAGTTTAGGGTCATTTCGGCCAAAAGAGAAAAAAACATAGATCAAATCGTCACTTTTATAAAAGTTCAGAAACTATTTAGGTCAATTATTGAAATAAAAATAACAAGATTTAAGATATTTAAAATAAATAAAAAAAATTACTAAAACAATCAATTTTTACAATCTAAAGGTTCAAAATTTTTACACCATCAATGGCTGAAACTACTTTACCCCATGGTAGAATTCCTCTAAAAAAAATATATAAAAAAATAATTATTTACTCATTTGTCCTCAGTTAAACACGTTTGTTAAAATTGACAAAGAGACCCACAAAGGAGGAAAAACTAAAAACTTCTATTATTTACGAATTCGCCCCCTTCTCGGAAACCTCTAATCCCTCAATAGAACGCCCCCTCTCTCCCTCTCTCCATCTTGTTTATCGCACAACTCTCGCAGCACACCTCTCTGCGGCGGGAGAAGCAAAGTCTCGCTCCTCATCTCCGTCGCTCTGCATTCAAATCCAGAACCACTAAGGTAAATCCCTTTCGATATTTCAATTTTCTTCTTCTTCAATTTTTGGTTTCCTCTTCTCTTTGCTTTGTACAAACCTTATTTGGATCTGGTCTCTCTTTTGATAATCTTAGGGTTTATGTTCTAAATTTGCAATGATGAAGATTATTTTTTTTATTTTTTAGTTTTATCTAATCCTAATTGTTTGGTGTTTCTGAAATTGATTTTATTTTTATTTTTATTTTTATTATGGTTTGTAATACTGTCATGAGAACTCAGGGATTTTTTTTTTTGGTCGTCCGAGTTGTTATGAGAATCATTTAGTGGGATTTTAGCTGTATAAGTCGAAGCCAATTTTGATTTGTTTGTTTTTTTACAGGATTCTTTCTGTTAATTTGAACTATTTGGGTTTTATTCAATTTGCATTTTAGACTTAAAAATGTGTTCGATTTGGTGGGAAATGTGACGCCTTTACGAAGAAAACTTGAGTTCACGTGGGCTTGTGGTTCTGTAAATTACATATCCTTATGTTTGTTAAAGGAACACGTTTTGCATCTTAAAAAAAAAAAAAAAAAATCTTGAGATTAAAATATGACTTCCTGGGGGAAAAACCATAATTTCAGTTTAACTGATTCTACAGTATTTTGCACGTATGCATTCATGATATTCATGGTTAAATTTTTCATAATGTGTCTCATTGTTCGTTTGTTAAATTGGTTTAAATTGTTTCTCTGAGTAATGGCCATTACTCTTCATCTTAAGCATTTCGGTTATTGATCCTCGGACTCAGAGTACTATCAACTATGTCGTAACTCGTAATTACCCTTTCCCTCAGCTGTTCGTTTAGTCAGTAGGCTATGGCAGCTCAATTTTCTGTTACTTTATATATGTTTGGTTGTGATCTTCATTTACTAGTCTATCAGAAGAGTTTTCTTTGTTTTATTTTTGTTTTTTGTTAATCTTATCTAGGATTTGGAAGATATGATCAAAGTTGACTTGTTGCCTTTTCTCTTTTTGCTTGTCAAATTCAACCAACCAAATAAGGCGTTCATTGTTAGTAATCTGAAGTTTGTGGAAGGAGCAATGATACACACTGAAAAATAATTTTATCATGAACGTAATGATTGTAAATGTGTCAACATTTTTGAGAGTTTTGAATTAGTAAATTGCTTCTTTGTCCTATCTTTTTTAGCTGTAAAAAATTCATGAAACTTTTTTTCCCCTTCCAATGAGGAGTATCATGTTCCTTGTGAAAAACGTAACTTTATAGGTATTCGTATTCTAGTTTGTAAAAGTTTGGTTGGCTTTGTGTCATATCCTAAATTAGCTTGTTTTTCTGCAGTTTGGCTTAAGTTAGGAGTCGATGGCATCAAAGTTGCAACAATTGCAGTCTAAGGCTTGCCAAGCGTCGCAATTCGCTTTCAAGCACGGATCTGCCTATTACAAGCAGTTATTGGAGCAGAACAAGCAATACATTCAGGAACCACCAACGGTTGAGAAATGCAATCAGCTATCAAAACAACTGCTTTACACTCGTCTTGCTAGGTTTGTATTTCCGTTCGAGATAAACAGGCTTCGCAACTTTCTTTTTATGCAGTACCAACTATTTCATGTTACCAAGTTTTTAGATCATGAATTTCCGTTAGCAAACAACCGCTATGCCTCTCTCTTCTGGTTTGTGCGTGTATTTGCCATTATATCCGACCTACTTCTTCTTTATGCAGTATTCCTGGTCGTTATGAGTCATTCTGGAAGGAACTTGACTATGTCAAGCACATATGGAAGAACAGGCAGGAGTTGAAGGTCGAAGATGCCGGTATAGCTGCTTTATTTGGGCTGGAATGCTTTGCCTGGTTTTGCGCCGGCGAGATCGTGGGAAGGGGATTCACTTTCACTGGTTACTATGTTTGAAAACTCCCCTTGACAAAATGTTTTAAGAGGTTGCATGTCTAAGCCTCTAATTTTATTGGCTTCATCTAAATTGAGGGAACTCTACATGCAAAATTTTTTTCTTGCCGTTTTTTTTTTTTTTCATCATTCTGCAAAATTTTTGAATCCGAGAAATCCGTAGGCAATTCTGACAGCCTTAATAATGCATGTATTCAAAAGTGACCTGGATGGAGCTTGATGTTGCTTTCTTTTTGTTATTCTCTGTTGGGAGCTACTGCTACCAAATCATAATTGGTGATCACAGTGCAAGATTTGTTGCATTAACTTGCTCATTTTTGCCTATTCATATGACCAATTTCTGCAACATGTTGCTCGAGCACATCATAAAATGATTGGGATTGAAGGTGGGAGCCCAATTATGTCAATGTCGATGTCGATTTGGATTTTTGTTTAACGTCTCTCGTTTCGATGTTTTCTCAATTTCACTTTGTGTCGTTTATTATAGAATCTCCTAGTCATATTTTTCTATGCTTATCTCTTTAATGTTAAGTTTGGTGTTTTATCTCAAACTCAAAATTTTCATCTCAGTTTTTTTCTTTTTCTGAAAAGTCAACAAAAATTATAATTAGTTTTTAAAAAGTCAATCAACTCCAACTTAAAATCTTCATTTTCAACTAACTTACCAAACGGAGGTTAAGCGTTGGCTGAAGTTTCAGCTCGTGAATTTCTTTTGTGAAAGTAGCACACGAGAATGTTAGAAATGATGTCTTGTGTCTCTCGCATTTCTTGTGTAATGACTGTTTGAGGAGACTACATCTTTGGTTTGAAGTTCATCGCCAGTTAATGAACAAAAGTTAACATATAATCCTTTTCCGAGCAATGCAAAATACAAACAGAAATTCTCAAGTCTAAAACTGAAGTCTTAACTCTGTATAATCAAGTGGTTACAAGTATAATCTAGCGATATGTTATATTTAAAAAAATCACTGTATAACCCAAAAAAAAAAAAAAAAAGAACAACTTAAATGAGGTAGAGTAATTGAAAGTTGTCTCCTTCAATCCTCAACTTAGGCCACAAATTCCTCCGCTTGGGCCGGCCCGGCCCATGTTTTCCAGTGGAATAAGCACCAGAAAGGGCAATACAGTATTTTCACATGTAGGCGATGACGAATTTCGACCAATATAGGAAACGAGTCAGATTGTTAGAAATCCAAAAGGAGAGATAGAGAGAAACGTCAATACAAAAGGCGAGGGAAGGCACAGAGAGACAGAGAGAGGGAAAACCCAGAACACTTCGTTCATTTGTGTCGTTCGTCTGTGCGCCTGTGACCGTGGGAGGAATCCAAAAGCAGAGCGAGAAATGTCGCGTGGCGTTGGTGTTCCCGCTAGGACGCCTGTCGCCGCCGGATTCGCCGTCGTTTTCATCTCCCTCACCGTCGTCGCCCATTGCTCCAACAACGAGTCCGAGGTAACGAACATAACGACCCTCCGTTTGGCTGCCTAGAAAATACGGAAGAAAGAGACAGAAAAGTAGAATCCATCGGATGTACGATTTTGTACACATTTTTAATTTGATCAGAGCTCTTAAAACATTTTTGAATGGACAGGTCAAATGCAGCAAAACTTGCGTTGCGGAGAATTGTAATTGTAAGTTTGAGTGTTAAAAATCCTTCAACAATGGTGATTTATTCTAGTTTAAATTTTTGATCCCTTTTTTTTGGTGAATTTAGCTGTTGGGATTCGATATGGAAAGTTCTGCGGCGTAGGATGGACTGGATGCCCTGGAGAGAAGCCTTGCGATGATCTCGATGCTTGTTGCAAGATTCACGACGAATGTGTCACAAAAAAAGGTTTCAATCTTTGCCCTTTTTTTTAATACTTAATTTCTCTTATTATCGTTAGATTCGAACTCTGTACTTTGCTATGGATTTAGATATGAAACTACCGTTAGATTAATTCTAGTTTCGTTAGATTAAAGAGTGGACCCCATGAATAAGAGAGGAAAAAAATTGGATGCTTTTATCGTTGCAAAGTAGTTTTCTTGGGCTATTGCATTAATTGGTCCACGTATATCATATATGTGTATGTACCAATTGAAGAAGTACAGCTGCGCGTTCTTCTTAGACCGGAAAAAGTGTCTTATTAGTTTTTCTTAAACATGATTCACATGTTGACAATGATTCAAACTTCTTAGATTAATGCAAAAATTCGTCATTTATTTACTCATCACGCGTGTTAATGAACCAGAACAAGCAACATTAGTAAATTAATCTTAATTTGATTAATTTACTTCCTAAAACCGAAAAGTGAATTACTAATTTGATTTGTTGTTAGAATTTTCAATCAGGGACCTATAGGATTTTGAAGAAAACATGGGTCAACAACAAAAAAATCATCTTACCCGATTTCACAATCTTGGGGCGGTCTTTCGTCCAGTGTCCCTTAACACCGCGTTTGAAGCACTTGCCTTTGAGCTTGCCGTCTTTCTTTATGCTAGGTTTCTTCTTCTTCCTAATCTTGTTGTTGTCGTTCTAGATCATCTAGCCTTTAAGTTTTCCCTTAAGAGAAGAATCCTTCTTGAGGTTGATGCTACCCATAGATTTTTCAGACTACTAACTCTGCTCGACAGAATGAAGTTCGTTCATGAGCTGAGCTATGGTGAAATTCATCTTGTTTAGGTTATGGGTATCCTTGAACTCATTGAATGCATTTTGCCGGGATTTGAGCGCCTTATCGATCTTAGGCATCGTTAATATGGGCTTCTTGAATCTCATCCTCATTCAAGAAGTCGGTCTTTTTTAGAATATGATCAAGAACTCTTGTGCTCATTAGAGTTTGTATCATTACCAACTTGTGAAATCCTGTGTAAAAAGATAAATGACCAAGTGGTCTTTTTTGCCAAGTAGAACGTGCCACTGTACCTGCCAAAATTTTTTCTTTTTTGTTGTAAAATTTTTTTTTTTTCCTTTGAGCACAAATATGTAATCAATTTCCATTTTTAACGGTCCTTTTTAGATATAATAAATGCAATTTTCATGAAAGTTTATTTCCCTTTTCTTTTCCCTTTTTAAATTTATCACTATGGAGCTTTTTATCTGATTGTTAGATAAGTAGTTGGTGGATTTTTTTGAATTTTTTAAGTTAAATGTGGTGAATGAGTGGACCACTTGAATGAGACAAAGAAAATGGTCGTTTGGGTGTTACAAGAACCGTGGTTGTTGGTTAAAAAATGTGAATTGGTAAGTCTTATTCATATAAATTAACTACTTGTGCCTTATGGTATGATTTAATGGGGAAAAAAAGGAGTAACTTAACTTCTTGTCTTCGTGAAAGGTCGGTTTTAAGGCCCTGTGATTTTCAGCTATTATATATATTTTTTCTTTGTTGCTAAAAGAATAGAAAATACTTTATATGCACCTCTAATCCCGAGTCATCGCAACCTGGGATGAATTCATTTTTCCATATTCCTGATACGAATATCAAATGATATTTTGGCTTTTTATCTTGTCTCTTGGCTTTGTTAATGGCTGCATTAGGATTAAGTTATGTTAGGTTGGTTGTTTCAGGTTTGATAGATATAAAATGCCATGAAAAGTTCAAGAAGTGCATAAAGAAAGTGCAGAAATCCGGCAAAGTTGGATTTTCTCGAGCGTGCCCTTATGAGACAGCTGTGCCGACTATGGTACAGGGCATGGATTTAGCCATCTTACTAAGTCAATTCGGTAAATCCAAGGATGAACTGTGAGTGAATCACTACCCCACAACCTAAAGATGTGGCCAAAAAAAAAAAAAAAAAGAAATGAAATATTAACTGAAACGGAAATTGCAGGTGAATTGGATCCTCCGATATTCCTACCTAATTTTGTAGTATGTTTCTAGTTCAGATAGAAATATACATTTTTTCTCCACCATTGAGTTGTAGGTTCATTGAACATATGCTGGCAAAACCAGGCTATCTATTTTACAAGAGTTGTTCATTTAATTATAATTTTGAAGACATTGTTGATATGATGAGATAACGGATATTCATTTCTGATTGAGTGAAGAAAGGAATGTCGTTACTTTCCGGGAAAATGTTGAAATGACAGAACTTTGTTTATTTTTTGGTATATTATAACATCTTCCTTTCATTGTTTATGAGGTCTATTTATGAGTCATGACTTAGCCTTTTTGGACTTTGAACCCTTTTTGTTTTTTTTTTTTTGTTTTATTTTTTTTTTTTTGGGTGCTTTTCGTGTATCTAGGGAGTCCCCAATTTGGAATATAAGAGGACCTTTTTTTTTTGTAGAACTTTTGTTAATCTAATTTCCTTATTCTTTTATATCCATTAAAAGAAAAAGTTATGGTAGTTCTATTCCAATATCTATTAGGATATCTCTATGTGGGAAAAATGACCATTGGAGAAGCTTACAAGCTTAAACCATCTCTTTAATTCATTTTCCCCATTGAAATTGATTCCATTTTGTAGAATAATGCTAACACCAACTTCAATTCTGATTTTTCTAATATTAACTGACGCAATTCGTAGTATTTAAAAATTACATATTAATTAATAAAAACATATTGCATTTTTTATTTTAAAAAAATAACAACTCATTAGTCGGTACAAAAATTAGAATTATAATTGGTATCACGAGGGTACTCTATAATTCTTTGACAAGTGGAGAACAAGAAACCTCCTCACTATAAATTTAGAGGGTGTTTGATGAATAAGTTGAGTTTGAGTTGAGTTAAAATTTTTAAGTTTGAGTTGAGTTGATTTTTTAAAAAATAATTATAAATTTTATTAATTTTTCAGAAAAAGATAAAAATTAAGATAAAAAAATACAATTTAATTAGAATAAAAATTGAATACCAAACACCCTCTTAGATTGGTTGCTTCGAAATCACCAACTTTATGAGCTTGAAGTGGACAATGTCTTTAATGTTGCCGAGTCACGTGGAATGAAAACGACATGAAACGTGTACGCCATGAATTCCATGACAAGCTTTCGCTTTATGTGTTCTTGTGACGTAATATCTAACAAAGCCTGAAATTAAAGAAGGAAACGACTCTTAAGAATGAATGAATGAATGATTAACGCGTATGAGGCATTTGCACTTGTAAATGAAGAGACCATCATAAAAACCAGACATGAATTTCAAAATGCGTGGGAAATTGGTTTTATCGAACGAATCTGTTAGTGCGTTTGGTAAAACGATTTGAGTTGAAATTTTTAAGTTTAAGTTGGTTGATTTTTTAAAAATTAATTATAATTTTTGTTGACTTTTCAGAAAAAAATAAAAATTGATATGAAAAATGTGAATTTAAGATGGTTTGTCAAACGGAGGCGAGGCCAGAAGATCGTTTTGTTTGTTGGCTTGTTTTCTTTTTGTGCGTGTTTGAATTGATGTCGTTTTCTCCAACGTCGGTCAATAAGGTCAACCCCCCGTTTGAGACCTTTTATGACTTGACTTGTAGTTGTGGACCAATTTTACCGTGTTCATCTAGAAACGTTCTTTTTGTTTCATTATGAATTTTTTCCGACTGATTTTAGCGTAAATTTTATGTTGTCGACAAAATTGGAAGGTTAGGCGGTACGTCATTATAAAATTAATGATTAGATATTGAACTTTAAAATCCTTTCCACTTTACTAATTTTAAAATTTTTTTACTTAATTTTTGAATTTCAAATTTATCCTATTTTATTTGAATTTTTATTAAAAATAAACGAAAAGAAAAAGAAGAGAATTAATCTTACTAAATCCATTCTATTATAATTTTTATTAAAAACAAACATAAAGAATCATATAATTATACTTAACTCTCTTTTTTTTGGTCTATTTGTAATGAAAATTTTAATTAAGGAATTTATTGAGACTAATTAAAAGTTAAGGTAAAACTAGAGTTTTTTTAAAGTTCAAAAAGTAAATAAAAATGACTTTAAAATTAAAAGGCATAGATTAAAATAGTTGTAATATTAAAAAAAAAAATCCCCATTTTAACCATATACAGTATTCTTAATTGCCTCCCATGTTCCTCCAACTGCCCATGGCCAAAAATTAGCTCATCCACATGTGATGTTTGTACCTTTTTTTTTTTTTTTTGGCCCCTCCGACATAAGAGCTTCACATTCTGAAGTAATTATGTTATAAAAAATGGAATAAAATAAAATTGTGTCTCCCTCTTGTTCTCTTTCCATTAAACACTATTTGAAGTCAAGCTCCCTTTTTTTTTTTTTTTTTCTTGAGAAAAAAGTAAAAACTCCATTTATATTGAACTTGCACTTAATGTAATTAAACGTGAAATTATCATAAGATTATGTTTTTAACAATTAAAACTTCATTTTAGATTCAGATATGGAAATGTTTAAAATTAATCATTAAACTAAATCCAAACAATTTTATACTATGTCTATTTTTTTTAAAGGATTTTTTTTCCTGTTACTGTTGGAAGGAATGTTATTTTTGTCATTTTGTTGGAAGGACTATAGTGAATTACAATTTAAAATAAAAAGTCTTCTCTCATTCTTTTATTTTATTTTTTAAAAATAAATTACTATTATCAGTTTTTTTTTAACCCATGAATGCGAAGTGGGAATCTACTATTTTCTTTTTTTTCATTTTTTTTTCCTGGCCAGCATCTTACTTTTTGTTATTTATTTATATTTTTAAAACAGTATCATGTCTTTTGATTTAGCCACTGATTCACTTTTGTCTATACTGTTATTATTATTATTTTTTGGTATAATTATCCACAATTTAATTGACCTCTTTTCATTTTCTCTATACGGTCCGAAAATAAATAAATAAATAAATAAAATTACTGACCTCCAATTATCCAAGTTGGAAATCACCATCTTGATTCTTTAAAAAAAAAAAAAAGGGACAAAAAAGAAATCACTATCCTTCATACTTCAAACTTCAAAGTTAAGAAAAAGGGGGAAAAAAACCCTTCAGAAAAATGAAAATTTAAAAATTAAAAACAAAAGAACGAATGCTGGAAAATCAACAAGAAAATAAGGTTTTGAAAAAAAAAATATTTTTATTCAAAAAAAAAAAAAAAAGAAAAAGGACGATGTTTCTTTTTTGTTGTCGAAAATGAAAGGAACTTATTTGGATTTATAGAAACTTTCATTATCTAACGCGAATTTGTAACTTTTTTTTTTTGGACGGAAAAAGCGAGACTTTATTAGTAAACTGATCGACATCTCAAGGAAAAAAAATCTCCTAAAAAAAGTTTAATGAATACATTTTTTTTTAAGTTAAAAGATTAATGAATATTGGATAGAAACAAAAATATTGAATAGCAAATATTTTTTTTCCAAAAAATGAACGAAAAAAGACAAGAAACTTTATTACCAAAAACTGAAAAGAAAAGACATTTTTGGTGACGATTAAGATTTTTTCCTATCGTTATCTCAGGAAAAAATATATAATATCAGGAAAATAATCAAATATAATAATATTTACTCGTAGACACGAAAAGGGCAAATTAGTAAAAAAAAGTACCAAACTTAACCTCAATTGCCATTTTTACAAGTTTTTGTAATCAGAAAAAGTCTTCGTTTTCGTTTTCTTCTTGGGGATTAAATTTCCGCGAAACTCCAACTCCAACAAGAAGTGTCCGACAAATTCGGTTTCCTTCGTTTCTAAATTCATTTTTCCAAATTCGATTCCCAACACAATTCCAATCACCGTTTTCGTTTCCTTAAATTTCCAGAACACCCAAAACTTGAAGAAATTTTCTTTTTTCTTCTTCTTCTTTTTCTTCTTTTTTTTTTTTTTTTTTCCTTTTGTTTTCCGTGATCTGAACTTCAGAAGTTCCGAGTTTTCGATCAACAATGCTTCACAGGAGCTTCAAGCCAGCGAAGTGGTAAATTCTTTTGATTTTTTTTAATTAATAAGAATAAAAATTTGGGAAAGTTGGTTTTTTTTTTTTTTTAATTTTTTTGAAACTGTTGGATTGACGAGTTTATGGCGTTTTTGATGCAGCAAAACGGCACTGAAGCTTGCCGTTTCGAGGATAAAGCTGTTGAATAACAAGAGAGAGGCGCAGGTGAAGCAGATGAAGAGGGAATTGGCTCAGTTGCTCGAGTCTGGTCAAGTCCAGACTGCTCGAATTCGGGTATGATCGCTTTAAAGTTTCTTTCTTTTTTTGATTTCACAAAAAAAAAAAAAAAAACTTTTTTGAATTTTTATATTGGTTTGATCAAGTTATATAGATTGAAAGGACACTATATATGTCTGTACTAGATTTGCCGGAAAGATTATTTATGTCTTTTTCAAGAAAAAGAATCGTGAGGAGATTGATTGGTGCCTAGTAACTTTCTTTTTTTTTTTTTGAATTTTTTTTGCTTTCTAGAATCCTTGAAATGAGATTTTTAGGTGGGCATGTTTTTATTTATTTATTTATTTTATTTTATTTATTTTTAAGGTTAGTGTTGTTTGATTTGAGCTCAGCAAATTAGAGTTGAAATTCTTGATCAGGATTATTTATTCCTTTTGATATCTGTTTTTAGTACAAATTATGGTTATTGAGGTTTGAAATTTGCGGTTTCTGGTTTTAATTTTCTGTGGACTTTCTATGTCTCAGGTTGAACATGTGATCAGGGAAGAGAAGACAATGACAGCCTATAATCTTATTGAGATATACTGTGAGCTTATAGCGGCCCGCTTGCCAATCATCGAGTCTCAGAAGTACGTAAATTTGTTGGATTTTGTATAGTCTTACCATTTCTGGTTTTTGTAATTAGTTGATAGTTAATTTAGTTACTGGCTGATCTTGTCATTTTCTTTTTCCTTTTTGTTTGTGAATTGCATTATGTTGATTCTTTTCTTTCATCCAGAAACTGTCCAATTGATCTGAAGGAAGCAATTACAAGTGTAGTATTTGCATCTCCGAGATGTGCTGATGTACCAGAACTAATGGATATCAAAAAGCATTTAACAGCAAAATACGGAAAAGAGTTTATCACTACAGCTATCGAATTGCGTCCAGATTGCGGCGTAAATCGCATGGTTAGTTTGTGCATCTCATGCAACTTTTCATGGATAGTTGTGATATGGAAAATGAGTGCGAGTAGAGAAAAGATGACACTTGACAGGACACTCTGCAAAAGCTTAAAGATTTCAATATTATTAATAATTTATATGTATTACTTTTGCAGTTGGTTGAGAAATTATCTGCCAAGGCACCTGATGGTCCGACCAAGCTCAAAATCTTGACTGCGATTGCAGAGGAACATAATGTCAAATGGGATCCCAATTTATTTTCTGTGAATGATTATACGCCTCCCCAGGACTTGCTGGTAAGAGACTAAGTATAATGTAAATCAGTTTTATTTGATTGCCTTTTGTCTTTCACTAGTCTTTATATTTCCTTGCTTGATAGACGATATTATATCATATGGAGAATAACAATCAGGAAATCACATTAGTAAATCATGCGTATGTCTTAGTGGTTCCTGATGAATGCAATTTTCAAATACATGAGCAGAATGGACCAAGTACTTTTGAGACCATGAATAAAATTCATAATGAAGCTCCTCCTGTCCCGGCTCAACCTATTCATGATGACAAAGGACCCCCTAATGTTCAAGCTCCATCTAGACACGACGAGAAGCAAGATGTATTTGTAAACTTCAATGAGCACAACATGAGAACATCGTCCGGCTCCCAAAATTTTGCTTCGACAGGCGGTGCAACCAACAAAGCAACAACATCTCCTTCATTCCATCCTGAATCGAGGTCTTCAGGTATGTAAAGTATTCATCTGAGGATTTTGATTTATTGTTAGTTAATTATGTTTCATGGCTTAGCTGGTGGTACTTTTGAGCTTCTGAATTTTGCTTGGTCTGGCTTCTTTTTGTACTAAATTTGTTATCTGGGCTGCGTTATGAACAGGAAATGGAACTGAACAAGTTGAATATAAGCAATCATTTCACGGAAATGAGAATGCTTTTCCTTCGGGTGGACAGAATTGGAACATGGAATTTAAGGATGCCACCTCTGCCGCACAGGCAGCAGCTGAATCTGCTGAACGGGCGAGCATGGCTGCCAGAGCAGCTGCAGAACTTTCTAAGCAGTATTCCTTGGAATCCCAGAAGTCTTCTCGTCATGTTCCAAAAGATGAACGGCCCCAATTCTATGCCAACTCAAAGTTGCAGCGTGACCATGCTGCTTTTAGGAACGATGATAGATACAACAAGGAATCTTCCTTCAAGTCAAGTACAACTTCCATTGATGATGTCAGATTGGTGAATGATAGGCCTGCAGTGGATAGAAATTCTCAAAGGAAGTCATCTGAATATGATAATAGTGACTTTTTAGATGAAGTGCATAAGAAGAAACAGTCCAGTGATTCTGATTCGACATCTGTGGCCAAGAAACTAGATAGCATGAAGTCTGAGGAAACTGCTTATTTTGATGAAAAAGTGACCAGAAAACAATCTAGTGGTATTTCACGCCATTCTCATTCGAGCTCATTTGGTGATGACCAAGAGGATATTCCGAGAAAGAATGACAGTGTTGCTCATTACGCGGATATGAAGACTGAAAGACAATCTAGCAGGGTCTCCTCCCGTTCTCATTCAAGTGATTCCGGTGATGTTCATGGAGACATTTTTAAAAGAACCGTTTTTACTGAGGACACTTCTGTTCATGATGAGAGAAGCACATTTAGAAACACTTCCAATATAAATTCTTATGAGAATACTGCAGTGTTTGATGATTATGGTTCAGACGATGATAACGATATACTTGTTGCGGGGAATTACAAGGAACAAGAAACAAGTTTCAAATTTTCCTCTCCAGGGAAGGAATCATCAAAAGATCTTTTTGCTGATTCAACTGTTTGGAGCCCTAGGAGAAACACAGATGAGAGACTGGGAAAGTATACTTCACAGTCACATGAATCTGTGTTTTCTGAAATTCAGGAAGGTTCTAGTCTCCCAGATGATATGCCACCTGTGGCTTTTGATGATTACAATTGCCCAAGTTCCGACAATGAAGAAGACTTTCACACATCCAAGTTGACGGGAAGTAAAGACCTTCATAAATTTCCTTCTGAAAAGAATGTAAACTCTAGAAGTTCTGAGCCAATGCAAAGTGAAGAACATATTTCAGAAGCATCATCCTTCTCTGAAGATCGAAATGTGGGATCTTGTAGAAATCCATGGTTGGGAACGTCTACTGTTGATCTGCATCCCAAGGAAGTTCTTCGTGACAGAAGGCCAGGAATCAAATCTAGTTCTATGTCTCGGGAGAAATTTGGTTATACTGACCTGCCATCTGATCAGCCACCTTCCGTGCTTATGAAATCTGGACTGGGTTCGTCTGCTAAGGACACACCAGAATTGCCTAATGCAACAAAAGATACAGAACTTGTAGAGGAATCTACTTCTGAAATTGCCAAGGAGCTGAACTTTGGGACATTGACGGGTGGCCTGCGGAATAAGGGTAATAGGCGTGCACCATATATGAGGAAGCCATCAGAAAACTCTCTCACCGTCAAACAAGCTTCCGAGGAAACTAGTTCGGAGAATGATCAATCTTCCTCTTCTTCAACAGTCAGGAGTTCAATTGGTTTCCGTGCTGGCTATCAAGAGGCAGATAGTGAGAAAAGCAGCACAAAACTAGACAAGAAAATAAGCTTGACAACTGTTACCCAACATGTAGATTCTGATGATGATCACTTGGTGGAGGAACGCCGACAAGAGACTAGCATCAGTAAGCAGCCGTACAATCAGAAATTAGGAAGTGAACTAAATAAAAAGTCGAGCTCAAGGGCCTCACGCACTTATTTTGACTCGGACAATAGTGATTCCGAGGAAGAGCTTCCTAAGTTGACTTCCACAAGCAATGCTCGTCCAGGTGCTGGATTTTCAAGAAGAACTAAAGTCTCTACTTCCAACTCTGGTAGAACTTATTCAAAGGCTACTCTTTCATCCTTGGAATCTAGGACTCCTAATTATCGGGCGGAAAGCAAGTCATCTTCAAGTAGCTCTAATGTCAGTGAAACCTTTCCAAAGCCAGAGACCAAACGCTCAAATCATGTGGGAAACCGGGAGCGTCGTAGATTGGTGGAGCAGGATAGTCCCAAACCAATGCCATCAAGTAGTTCTAATGTTGGTGAAACCTTACCAAAGCCAGTGGCCGAACGCTCAGATCATGCAGGAAACCGGGAGCAGCATAGATTGGTGGAGCAGGATAGTCCAAAACCAAAGCCAGAATCCAGGAGATCCTCGCGCATGGAAAGTTCTAAGTTATCCGCAAAGGAACAAACCTCCAATGCTTCAAATCCCCCAGTTGTCACCAGAGAGACTTCTTCAAAGGACAGTGCAAGTCATGTTCATCCGAAGCTTCCCGACTCCGATGCCTTCACCGCTTTCTTTCAGTCTCTCCGTCAAAGTCGTGAGTGAACATAGTTATACTTCTGTCACATACCGATACAGCTTTTTGCTTCTGCATTTGTTATCATGTTTGATTTTCCTTTGCTATTGTATATGGGCTTATATCACTTGAAAATTTTTGATCTTAGAGTGGAGAGAATCTTGAATTTCACAGGACATGTACCATATTACTTTCCTGTTCTGTCCAAATAGAATCAGACGCGCATGGTTCCATTATTTGTTTTACATGATTACCGTACAGAGGTTACTTTGGTTCAAATAAAGACTGCCGTTATGGAATAAAAGGTGTTCTTCTATTTCGAGATTGGAGTTATAAAGTTGAGAGTTATTATTATTCTTTTTTTTTTTTTTGGGTTATTCTGATTTGTGTTTCTTGAATTTTAGGGTAATTTTCAGTTTGTTATCTGAACTTTAAAAATTCTCACTTACCTCTTGAATTTTGAATCAGTTTCATTTGAGTTAAAAATAAATGTAAAAAAAGAAAAGAGGAATTAGTCTCATTGAATGCCGTTAAAAACAAACGGAAAAAGAACACACGAATACGCTTGACCCTTTTTCCCTTTTGTTTTTAATTATAATTTCAACAGAAGGGATTAAGTGAGCTTAATTCAAAATTCAGGAGATAAAGTGAAATTTATTAAAGTTCATAAGATAAAAGTGAGATTTTAAAATTTTGGAGAAAAAATGAGAACGACCTTACAATTTAGGAACACGGATAAGAACAACCCTGTTTTTATTTTTCTTTGGCTTGCAATTTGCATTGAATTGTAAGTTAATACCCTTTTAGAGGCTGCATATAGGGTCTTACGTTAATAACATAAAAATCAAAGAAATCTGAAATGCGAAGAGAAAAGCTGCAACTCTTCCTCTGCTTGAATTGTACAAGTTAATCCCCTTGTTGTGGCAAAAAAAAAAAAAGTACTGACTCTGAACTGCACCAATGGAAGTCTAACATGCGTGGGATGGTTCTAAACTAACTTACGAGCCAATGACTCCATCGGCGTGGATTCGAGTGGGATGAGGTGGGGCATCTCGGGTTGCAGCAAGAGAAAGTAGGGAGTTTTGACTTTGGCTTTGTGGATGCGGACAAGGGTAATTACTGGAATTACCATGAAAGGCTTGTAAAGCTGGTTAAGTTTGGCGGTATTTTTATCTACGAACACACGGTGTGGTGAGATCTGTTGCTTTGCCTGAAGAGTCTTTCCTCGAGGTGGAAAGGATCATTAGGAAGGACATGATCGAGTTGAACAAGTCCCTCGCAGCTGATCCTCGTGTTGAGATCTCTCTTGTTTCGATTGGCGATTGGATCACTATTTGCCGGCACGTTTCATGATTTCTTATCCCGACTCCTCAGGGTGATACGAGCTTGAATGAAAGGATTATGTCAGTCTTTTCCTTTATTGATGTAGGTGTTTAATTAACGCGTTGTTATTTAGTGGTTGAGGCATAGCCTAGCGCTAAATCTACGCCCACCTTGATGCTTTCTTAGTTTCTCTTTCTGGTTTATTTCTGGTTTATTGCTACAAGGATATACGGTTGTCGAAAACTACTGGTTCTTAGTATAGATTAAAAAGGAATTTCATAGTATAGATTAAAGAGGAATTTCATCATGTTCTGCTGTTGTGGAGGAAAGCTAGTCCAATGATTGAAATCAGGGAGCCCACGGCTACGGAGCACATTAGATTAAGCATTCTACTTAATTAATAAGCTAGATTACTGATGCTATTATATTGAGTTTATTGTTAAGCTCTGTTTTCGAATAGACCAATAAGCTGTAGTCAAGGGTGTAGTTAGTTAACAGCTGCCCGTTCTTCCAGTCAAGATCTTCCGGCTCTGATATCATGTTATAGATTAACAATCTATTACAAAAGCTTAAGCTATTAGAAAATGAGCCAATAATATTTTTATATTATACAACAACAAAAGTTTGACAGAAAAAGTCAAGCGGGATAAAATTTGTCATTTCGGAAATTATTGGGGTACTTTTGGGTATTGTGATAAAACAGGGCAGAAATTGAAACTTAGCTTAAACAGAGTGGATACTTTTATACTTTGCCTACATTTTAATACCCTGTAGTTTAACGGTTTATTTTTTTCCCCCCCTTCAATTTGACACTTTCATTTTCATAAATGTTATCGAAGTATCATGTTATTTGAGAAAATATCATTCAGTATCTGAATCAAGACATAAAATGACAGTTCTACACTTTTAGTCTAAAAACTTAATTGAATAAAAAAGCATAAGATTCTTAAAAAAAAAAAAAAAAGGGAAGGAAGGAACCAAAACCAAAATCAAAATCAAAACAAGTTCTTTCAGACTGAATTATGTTTTCATTAAAAAAAAAAAAGGATTGAATTATGTTCAATCACAAACAAAAGAAAAAAATCAGAATAACTGAGACTCACGGTACCTTAATGATGTTTTTTCAAATAATAGATATCTCAATGAGATTTCTCGAACAAGAAAAATACGATATTAAGAAAATACTAAACAAGATATCAAAATAATATTTTCCCTTTTCCGACACATAAATAGACGTTTGTCAACTTGCATTTGCTTCTTCTACGACTACAACTACCCTCGAACCATTGGCCTTGGGATGAAGTGACAACGCAACCAGCCCCCAAAGTCTTCATCACATTATCAGTGACACTACTTTCCAGTTGAAAAAACTGACTTCCAAGATCTCATTTGTCCTTTTGACTATTTATGAGCTAGAAATAAAACTTATTTGCATGCAATATAACAAAGGAGGAAAAAAAAAAACAAAAAAAGAAAAAAGTGACAAATAAACGTCTTTTTTCGTTAAAAATTTGAACACAATGAAAAATGAATAACAAAGTTCAATTGCTATATACTTGAGTCTGGAGAGATTGATTCCTAAAAACTATATCTTTACTGGTCTGGTTATCGATATTCATTGTCATGATGAGCGGATCAGCCTCTCAAATAGTCGTGTTTATAGCACTTTTGATTTACTCGACAGGTTCCTCAGGATCAAGTTTAGGCGATGGAGAGCCGAAAATCAGGTGCAAAGAAGCTGAGAGGCAAGCACTGCTGAGGATTAAAGACGATCTTTATAACTCCGCGGTTGGTACTTTTCCGTCATCTTGGGGAAATCAAGAAGAAGAAAGAGAGTGCTGCGAATGGAGTGGAATTTCATGCGACAACAAATCTGGTCATGTCGTCAAGCTTGATCTTTCTAATGGGAATGCTGGTGGTCTTTTCATTGGCAATATGAGTTCTTCATTGGTTGAATTGCAGTACTTGAGTTATCTGGACCTAAGTGGCAGCAGCTCCGTGGATGGAAGCTTCATCCCGAGTTTCATCGGTAGGCTCGGCAAATTAAGGTACCTTAATCTCTCTTACACTTCTCTAAGTGGAGAAATTCCTCCTCAGCTTGGAAATTTGTCCAGATTGCAATATTTGGATCTTGGCCATAATTATCAGCTAGAGATTAAAAGCCTTGAGTTGATTTCACATCTTTCTTCTTTACGACTACTTGACCTTAGCTCCGCTAATATGAGCAATGCTCATGACTGGGTGCATGTAGTTAACAACCTTCCTCATTTGACAAATTTGAAGTTACGTGGTTGTGGACTTCCCGATGCAGTTCCTCCATCTCTTTCCCTCGTTAATTCTTCAACGTTTCTCGCCGTCATTGATCTTTCTGGAAACCCGCTTTCTGCTTCTGTTTTCCTATGGTTGTTCAACTATAGTCGAAGCCTTGTTGATCTTGACCTCTCTAGTTCCTTGTCGAACACTTCCATTCCGGAAGCTTTTGGAAATCTGGCTGCCCTTGAATCCCTTAATCTTGCTTTTAATGAATTAGGAGGTTGCATTCCAAAATCTTTCGGGAATATGACTGCCCTTGTAAATCTCGATCTTAGCGGCAATCAACTAGAAGGATCCATTCCACAAGGTTTTGGAAACATGACTTCTCTCCAATACCTTGATCTCGGCAATAACATGCTCTCCGGCGAAATTCCAAAATCCATTTGGCAAATATGTTCTCTACAACATTTCCGAGCATATAACAACAGTCTCAGCGGACAGCTCCAACTTGCCGAATCAGCAACCCGGTGTGCTCATTTCCCTTTGGAGATTTTGGATTTGGAGAAAAATAGAATCGTGGGATCATTGCCTAATTTTACGTTGTATCCATTGTTGAAAGAGTTGTGGCTTAACTCAAATCAACTGAATGGAAATGTATCCAAAAGTCTTGGTCAATTGTCGAAGCTCGAGATTTTGCAAATTCCTGACAACTCTTTGGCAGATGTGATGTCCGAAGCTCATTTTTCAATGCTCTTCAACCTAATTCATCTTGATTTATCTTCTAACTCCGATCTTGTTTTCGACATCTCTTCTGATTGGATTCCTCCCTTTCAATTGGACTTTCTAGAACTCGGAGGATGCAAGTTGGGTCCTTCTTTCCCAAAATGGATCCTAACTCAGAATTTGATGGCTAGACTTAACATCTCCAACTCCGGAATTTCAGACTCTATTCCCGTTACTTTGTGGAATCATCTTGCTCCGCTCGCAAAACTAGACCTCTCTAACAATGAAATTAGAGGAACAATTCAAGATAATCAAGGATCTATTGCTCTACTTCTAAATAGCATAGATTTGAGTTCAAATCACTTGGAAGGGCCGATACCATCTTTTTTATTCCAAGTGGTTTCACTAAATCTATTTGACAACAGATTTTCAGACATGAACTCCTTATGCAGTAATAACACGAATCTTTCGGACATGGATTTTCTTGATGTGTCCTATAATCAACTGTCGGGAGAGCTTCCCGATTGTTGGTCACGAATGGACTCCTTGCGAGTTTTGATTTTGGGAAACAACATGTTATCAGGGAAAATTCCAGCCTCTTTTGGCTTACTAACTCGTATAGAGATATTGCATTTGAGCAACAACAATTTGACTGCAGATTTGCCTTCTTCTTTAAAAAACTGCACAGAGTTGGTCAATTTTGATGTCGGAGAAAATAAGTTGTTGGGGCCAGTGCCGACTTGGATGGGGGAAAGTCTCACAAAGCTTGTTATTCTTAGTCTGCGATCGAATATCTTCACTGGGAGCGTGCCCTCGGAACTGTGTAATTTAGTAGATCTTCAATTGTTGGACTTGTCTTCAAACAAGCTTTCAAGCGGTGTACCAAATTGTCTTGATAATATTACAGCAATGAAAGCAATTGGGGGCTCAGATTCAGCAATTAGAGAGCCCTATCAACCGCACAGGACTCGTGGCTGGGGTGGTATTCCGTTGGGTTTCTACAACGAAAACTTGTTCTTGGTATGGAAAGGAGCACTACTCGCGTTCAAAAATTTGGGACTACTAAAGAATATTGATTTATCAAGCAACAAGTTGTCGGGAGACATTCCAAGAGAAATCACTCAACTTATTGGACTGGTTTCTTTGAACTTGTCGAGAAACGATTTAAGTGGACAAATCCCACAGGAGATCGGCGAGTTGAAATCTTTAGATGTTCTTGATTTATCAAAGAACCACCTTTTCGGCAGAATTCCTTCAAGTCTCTCCCAGATAGATCGTCTCAATACATTAGACTTGTCAACCAACAACTTGTCGGGCAAAATTCCATTGGGTCCTCAACTCCAAAACCGTGATCCTGCTGCTTTTATGGGAAATCCTGAGCTTTGTGGAGTCCCACTTCCAAAGAAATGTCCAGACGAAGTAGAACCAACAATTTTAGGAGCCATCGAAGATCATGCCGACGACCAAGAAAAAGACGAGTTCATAACCAAAGGATTTTACATTAGCGCAGCAGTTGGCTTTATAGTTGCATTTTGGGGCTTCTGTTTGCCACTTGTCTTCAACAAATCATGGAGATACAGATACTTCAAGTCGTTGAACAGTGCAGAAGATTGGCTTTACGTAACTGTAGCAGTGCACAAGGCCAAACTACTGAGGATCATCAAAAGCTAATTGGTAAATACTCTCTCTGTGTCTCTCTTACAAGTTTTAGAAAAAAAAAAAAAAAAAAGTTGTTTTATATAGCTTTTGTTGTTTTTCAGTGTTTTTGCAATAGCTGGTGATGATTACTAATTACTATCATTATCAGGAGATTTCACATCTCATGGAGCAGCGTCGCTTCCTTTCAAGTGGAGACCGGAAAGCTTTCCAAGAGTGATGTATTGGCAAGTTTCTTCAGCAAATAATTTGTAATGTTAAAAGAGAACTTATCGTCTTTACCGCTAGTTTCTGGTTGAACCAAATGGCTTGGCCATGTGCTGCTTTGTTATTTATGTTCTCTGTTGTTGATGTTTATGTTTCAATCTATGTTACCTTTCGTGGTTGTTTGAACACAAAATATTTTATAGTATTATAGTTGTATTTTGATGAACTGTACTATGATAATAAATCACACGTTTGGTGTACAATGTAACTAGTGTTTTATGACATCCTCTTGAATTAAGGGTGATTAATTATTCCACAAGATAAGAACGCATTGGATATTTTTATCATCTACTATCTGGAGCAGATTTCAAGAGCAAATACGAATCTAAGACTGCTAACACTGATCTTTCTCATAGTGAAAGACTTTCAGAATTCTCAAGACAACAATGGAAAACAATGTATATGTAGTGTCCGGAAAATTCACAGCAGTAATTTCCGAATCTAATAAGGAATAGACCAATAAGCTGCAGCCAAGTGTATAGTAAGTTAATACTTACAAGCTGCCCTGTTCTTTTCGAGCCCATCTGGTGTGCAACACAGGATAAAATTGATTTGGAGTGAATAGGAGAAGATAGTAGCATTTTAATTAAATACTAACAAAATAAGTTTAATTAAATGTCAATTATTTGTTTAAGATTTATTAAAAAAAAAAAAGAAACATATAATACCAAAGTGACAAATATGTTTTTCTGAAGAGTAGTTTGACATTTTGTCAATTGTAGGGAACACTTTTTGGTTTTCATAGATGACAGGATGAAAAAAGTAATTTTGCTACAAAATAATGAGAAAACTATTTTATATTTTCCATATACACTCAAATATAGAGGAAGTCAACTTGCATACATAATGGTGTTTGTTTCAAACACTCAAGTGTTCATCACAGTTCAAGTTGAGTCTACTTTCCAGCATAATAACCAAAATTGACTGCAAACTACCTTTTTTTTTCATTTTTTATTTTATTTTAAATGATTGATTTCCAATTACGTAGAGCTTTGTTTGGATAATGCGTTTCAACCACAATTCCCAATTTGAAATGAAAATCTAATCTAAATGGATGTTTAAGGGCAAAAAAAATATGGTTCAGATTTCAAGAAAAAAAATTTAGATCAGATTCTCAATTCAAATTGGACAAGATGTGTCCATACTCATTTACCAAACAACATCTTAAAAATTAAAAAAGACGCAGTAAAAGCACCGATTTGTGCAGAATAAACATGATTAAGTTTGTTTATGGGTTACAAATAAACCTTGATTATATGCATGCTGTTTGGCGAAGAATAACCAAACGTCTTTTTCACATTATATAATGTGAACACTAGGAAAATGAATAACAAACTTCAAATGGTGGATAGAGCTGTATTCTGACATATTGGACTGGTTGATCCAGGCTGGATTATTTGGTAGACTTCTTCTAAATATATTTGTGGACTGAAGTGTGGAGAGATTCCTAAACAATATCTTAATTAGTCTGTTTATCGATATTCATCGTCATGATGAGCAGATTAGTCCCTCGAATAATCGTGTTTATAGCACTTTTGATCTACTCGACAGGTTCCTCAGGATCAAATTTAGGAGTTGGAGAGACAAAAATCGGGTACAAAGAAGTTGAGAGACAAGCACTACTGAGGATTAAAGACTATCTCTATAATTCCGCAGTTGGTACTTTTCTGTCATCTTGGGGAAACGATGAGGAGAAAAGAGTGCTGTGAATGGAGCGGAATCTCGTGCGACGACAAATCTGGTCATGTCGTCAAGCTTGATCTTTCGAATAAGCAGACTAGTCTTTTCATTAGAAATCTAAGTTCTTCATTGGTTGAATTGCAGCACTCGAGTTATTTGGACCTGAGTGGCAACTTTGTGGATGGAAACTTTATCCCGAGTTTCATTGGTCGGCTTGGCAAATTAAGGTACCTCAATCTTTCTTACACTGGACTAGAAGGAGAAATTCCTCCTCAGCTAGAAAATTTGTCTAGCTTGAGATACCTAGATCTTAGCTTCAATTATCTAGAGATAAAATGGTTAGAACCCGTTCCACACCTTTCCTCTCTTTACGACTACTTGACCTTACCAACACGGATATGAGCATGGCTCATGACTGGGTAGTTAACAACCTTCTCATTTGAGAAACTTGAAGTTAAGCGGTTGTGGACTTCCCGATATAGTTCCTCAATCTCTTTCCCATGTTAATTCTTCGAAGTTTCTCTCCGACCTCGATCTTTCTAGAAACCTACTCTCTAGTTCTGCATTCCAATGGTTGTTCAACTATAGTCGTAGCCTTGTTCATCTTGACCTCCCTTATTCTCAGTCGAACACTTCCATTCCCGATTCTTTTGGGAATAATCTGGCTGCTCTTCAATCACTTCGTCTTGTTGGAAATGAACTAGAAGGTTCTGTTCCAAACTCTTTTGGGAGTATGATTGCCCCTTACATATCTTGATCTTAGCGGCTACAAATGGGAAACAGGTTTTTACGATCTTAGAGGCAGTGAATTGGAAGCGGATTTTGTTGATCCTAGAAGCAATCGATTTGGAGGTCTCATTCCAAAATATTTTGGGAACATGACTACTTCTGTGCATCTTGATCTTAGCGGCAATCAACTAGAAGGATCAATTCCGGAGGTTGTTGGAAACATGACTTTTCTTCAATATCTTGATCTCGGCAATAATATGCTTTCAGGTAAAATTCAAAATCCATTTGGAAATTATGTGCACTACAACAGTTCCGAGCATATAACAACAGTCTTACCGGACAACTTCAATTTGCTGAATCCACATCATCGTGGCGTGCCGATTTCCACTTGGAGTACTTGGATTTAGGGAAGAATAAAATTGTGGGATTATTGCCTAATTTTACATTGTATCCATCTTTGAAAGGGGTATGGCTCAACTCAAATCAATTAATTGGAAATGTATCGGAAAGTTTTCGTCAACTGTACTCGAAGCTGGAGCATTTTCATATTGCTAATAACTCTATGGCGGATGTGATATCGGGAGCTCATTTTTCAAAGCTCTTCAACCTATCTTCTTTGGATTTGCCTTCTAACTCGTATCTCGTTGTCGACATCTCTTCTGATTGGATTCCTCCCTTTCAATTGGACTTTCTAGAACTTGGAGGATGCAAGTTGGGTCCTTATTTCCCAAAATGGCTCCTAACTCAGAATTTCATCCAAACACTTAATCTCTCCAACTCCGGAATTTCAGATGCTATTCCCGACACTTTTGTGGAATCATTCTTTTGAAAATCTCGATCTGTCTCATAATGAAATTAGAGGAACAATTCAAGCTAATCAAGAATACATTCCTCCACGTATAGGTGACATAGATTTGAGTTCAAATCACTTGGAAGGGCCGGTAACAACTTTTTTGCTCCAAACATTCTTGCTAAATCTTTTCAGCAACAAGTTTTCAGACATAAACTCCTTGTGTAATTTTAAAAGTGGATCGTGGCTTTTCTTTCTTGATATCTCTTATAATCAGTTGTTGGGGAAGCTTCCTGATTGTTGGTCACAAGTGGGGGGGTCCTCGTTGCGAGTTCTTATCTTGGGAAATAATAAGTTATCAAGCAAAATTCCTGGCTCCGTAGGCTTCTTAACTGGTATGGAGATATTGCATTTGGGCAACAACAATTTGACTGCGGAGTTGCCTTCGTCCTTAAGAAATTGCACGGAGTTGGTGATTTTCGATGTAGGAGAAAATAATTTGTTGGGGACAATGCTGAAGTGGATAGGGAAAAGTCAGACAAAGCTTGTTATTCTTAGTCTACTGAGGATCATCAAAAGTTAATCGGTAAATACTCTCTCTCTCTCAAAAGTTTTAGAAAAATTGCTGTTTTATATAGCTTGTGTTGTTTTGCTTAAGTTAGTAGTTCAATGATGATTACTAATTACTATCATTATTTGGCAATAGAGCAACATCACTTCCTTTCAACTGAAGACAACCTTTTTATGAAGTGGATAATAGAGAACTTTCTGTTTAAGAAGGATGCATTGAGAATTTTTGTTCAACAAATAATTTGTAATGCTAAAAGATGTCTTGTCGTGTTTGCCGATGGTTTCTGGAAAATAATTGAACTTGATTTGTTGCTTCCACCTTTTCGATCTAAAGGGCTAATGGCTTGCCGTTGTGTATACTGCTCTGCTTGATGTTTATGTTCTCTGCTGTTGATGTTTATGTTTCAATCACGTGCTCCTTTTTCTTGTTGTTCTAGCACAACATTTTTAATTGTGTTTTGTTGTATTACATTGGATTGCACTATCATAGTATGTGTTTTTATCGTCGAATGAAAGTTCTTGTAAAAGGTGTGAATAAAAAAGGGTTGGAAAATTAAATATATCAAAATCACTTAGTTGTTTTTAGCATGATAAATAAAGGACTAATTGTAGTAAAGAATGCATAGACTCATCTTTCACGACAATCACCAGAGGTTGATGAGGTTGGTACTGTGGAGAGAACCTTTTTTTTTTTTTTCCCCCGTCAGTGTGGAGAGAATCTGTTGCTTTGCCTAAAGAGCCTGTTCAAGAGTCCGAAAGGGCTTTGAGGCATGATTCCATAGAGCTCTACAAGTCTCTCTCGGTCGATCCTTATGTTGAAATTATCTCCCTCTTTTCGGTCGGTGATCTTCGGATCATTGTTTGTGGGCACATTTGCTGATCATGATGAGCTTGATTTGAGGAGTTTGTTTGGTGTTTCCTTTCATGGATATTGTGTTGAACTAATTTTCTTGTTATATATGCATGTGATCACTATTTGGAGCTCACGAATCCGGAACCAATGGTCTTGTCTGGTTTCCAATTGTCTTGTAGATTTTGACCAAATTTATGATTCTTTTTCTGTTGATGATAATAACCGTTCCAATAATTAGAATCAAGGACATTAGATGCTTATTGATTAAACTGTTTGAGTTTGTACCAAATTGTCGTTAATGAAATATGGCATATACTCTGTACTAGTTAACTAGGAAAAACCGAGTTATTATAATGTTTGGTGTGTTGTTTTTTATGAAGTTAAACTTAACCCACTTCCATATTTGAAGGCCTAACAAAAGTTCAACTTTTTTGGTTATCTGGTTGAGAGCTTCAACTTTTGGTTAACTAATGATTGCAATCGATGCCAATTTATCTTTACTTGCAAGCCAAACGTGATGTAAGAGTCGATGCAACCGTCCCATTTAAAAGTTGAAACTGACCATAAAAGAGGTGCAATCTAAGCTCTTAAACACTACGCAACACCATATTTGTGAACTCACCTCAAGTCTTATGAATCTGTAGATGCACCAACGGACGGGCTCAAGCATTTTTTCAATGTCCAAACCACATAGATTGCCACTTCCAAGTTCAAGTACGATACTGCATCAAAAGTTTTCGAGAAAAATCATTGACAATAAAAGTGAATAGAAATAAACTGAATAGAGAAAACAAGAGAAAATAAAATAATGGTAACTAAGATATTTTATTTTCAAAAAAAAAAAAAGGATATCTAAACTAAAAGTTTAACGGGTTACATTAAACTTAACTGGGGTGTACATTTGAGCAAAAAAAAAAATTCATGGGGGCACATAAGAAAGGGAAAAAAAAAACAAACAAAATAAAATAGAGGTGGTCAACTCGCGTACATATTGGGTTGCTTTGAAGATTTGAGAGTCATCATCACATTTATGGTTCCCAACCACTTTCCAGAAATAAAATTGACTGCCAACAACTCTGTTTTTGATGATTGACTGCCATTAATTATCCTTGACCATTCTGGAGTGCAAGAAATGCCCCGTTGATCCCAGCTAAAAGCTTCGATTAGTACACAACAAATATGATAATGTTGCTTAATTATATGATTAAGGTGATCATCAGAAGAAGAAAAAAAAAAAAAATACCTTACTACATTTTACTTCGCAAAGAAATTAAATAACCAAATGTGAACGGATCATAGAAAAATAAGAACAATATTCAAACAACTGTATTCCAGACGTGTTGGAAGGGGTGATCTAAACTATATACAGGTGTGGAATGGAGTGATTCCCAAACTACATCTTTACTGATCTGAATCATCTGATTATTGATACTCATTGTCATGATGAGCAGATTAGTCCCTCAAATAATCGTGTTTTTAACACTTTTGATTTACTCAACAGGTTCCTTGGGATCAAGTTTGGGAGTTGGGGAGCCAAGAATCAGGTGCAAAGACGCTGAGAGAGGAGCACTGCTGAGGATTAAAGACGATCTATGTAATTCAACGGACGGTACTTTTCTGCCATCGTGGGGGAATGAAGAAGACAAAAGAGAGTGCTGTGAATGGAGCGAAATTTCGTGCGACAACAAAAGTGGTCATGTCATCAAGCTTGATCTTTCCAAGGAGGATGCTAGTCTTTCCATTGGAAATTTGAGTTCTGCGTTGGTTGAATTGCAGCACTTGAATTATTTGGACCTCAGTGGCGCCTTCAAGGATGGAAACTTCATCCCAAGTTTCATTGGGAGGCTCACCAAATTAAGGTACCTCGATCTCTCTTCATCTTGGTTAGAAGGAGATATTCCTCCTCAGCTTGGAAATTTGTCCAACTTGCAATATCTGGATCTTAGTGGTAATTCTCAACTAAAGATAAAAAGCCTGAAGTCGATTTCACATCTTTCTTCTTTACGACTACTTGACCTTGGCTCCACAAATATGAGCATGGCTCATGACTGGGTGCATGTAGTCAATAACCTTCCTCATTTGACAAATTTAACGTTAAGTTATTCTGAGCTTCCTGATACAGTTCCTCAATCTCTTTCCCTTGTTAATTCGTCAAAGTTTCTTGCTGTCCTCGATCTTTCTGAAAACCAGCTCTCTGCGTCTGTATTCCTATGGTTGTTCAACTATAGCGGAAGCCTTGTTCATCTTGACCTCCGTAATTCTCTATCGAAAACTTCCACTCCAGAAGCTTTCGGTAATCTGGTTGCTCTTGAATCCCTTTATCTTTCTGGCAATAAATTTGAAGGATCTATTCCAAACTCTTTTGGGAAAATGACTTCCCTTACATATCTTGATCTTAAAGGCGAGGAAATAGATTTTGATCCAAGAAGCAATGGATTAGGAGGTCCCATGCCAAAATCTTTCGGGAATATGACTGCCCTTGAATATCTTGATCTTAGCAACAATCAACTAGAAGGATCCATTCCTGAAGGTTTTGGAAACATGACTTTTCTCCAATACCTTGATCTCAGCAATAATATGCTTTCAGGTGAAATTCCAAAATCCATTTGGAAAATATGTGCATTACAACAATTCCATGCATATAACAACACTCTAAGTGGACAGCTCCAATTTGCTGAATCGTCAACCCGGTGTGCTCATTTCCCTTTGGAGAGTTTGCATTTAGAAATGAATAGAATTGGCGGATCATTGCCTAATTTTACGATGTATCCATCTTTGAAAGAGCTTTTGCTTTTCTCAAATCGACTAACTGGAAATGTATCCAAAAGTCTTGGCTAATTGTCGAAGCTGGAGGTTTTGCAGATTTCCGACAACTTTATGGCAGATTTGATCTCTGAAGCCCATTTCTCAAAGCTCTTCAACCTAACTCACCTGGATTTTTCTTCTAACTCGCATCTTGTTTTCAACATCTCTAATGATTGGATTCCTCCCTTTCAATTGGAAGATATTGAACTTGGAGGATGCAAGTTAGGTCCTCATTTCCCAAAGTGGTTCCTAACTCCTAATTCGATCCAAACACTTGATCTCTCCAACTCTGGAATTGCAGATCCCATTCCCGATACTTTGTGGAGTCATTTTGATATGTCTGCGACTCTTGATCTGTCAAATAATAAGATTAGAGGAACGATTCAAGACAATGAAGGATTCATTGCTTCACCCATATATACCGTTGATTTGAGTTCCAATCAATTGGAAGGGCCCGTTCCTGCTTTTTTGCTGCAATCAATTTCAGTTAATCTATTCAAGAACCAATTTTCAGACATAAATGCCTTGTGTACTCAATCTCCATATTTGTCAGACCTGGTCTTTCTTGACGTTTCTTATAATCAATTGTCTGGAGAGCTTCCTGATTGTTGGTCACGAGCAGTCTTATAGCGAGTTCTTATTTTGGGAAATAATAAGTTATCAGGCAAAATTCCATCCTCCATTGGCTTCTTAACTAGTATAGGGATATTGCATTTGAACAACAACAATTTGACTGCAGAATTGCCTCTGTCCTTAAAAAATTGTACGAAGTTGGTGATTTTCGATGTAGGAGAAAATAAATTGCTGGGGCCGGTGCCGACTTGGATAGGGAGAAGTCTCTCGAAGCTTGTAGTTCTTAGTCTGCGATCAAACAACTTCACTGGGAGTATGCCCTCAGATCTGTGTCGTTTAGTACAACTACAATTGTTGGACTTGTCTTCAAACAATCTTTCAGGCAATATTCCAAATTGTCTTGGAAATATTACTGCATTGAAAGCAATAGGGGGCACAGATTCAGCAATTAGATAGCCCTATATTGAAGGCCGTAGTGGTTGGAGTGACGTTCCCATAGGTTACTACCAGGAAAACTTGTTCTTAGTATGGAAAGGAGCGTTACTTGCGTTCAAAAATTTGGGACTTCTTAAGAACATTGATTTGTCAAGCAACAGGTTGTCGGGAGACATTCCAAGGGAAATCACTCAACTTATTGGACTAGTTTCTTTAAACTTGTCAAGAAACAATTTAAGTGGACAAATCCCACAAGAGATCGGCGAGTTGAAATCTTTAGATGCTGTTGATTTATCAAACAACCACCTTCTCGGCAGAATTCCTTCAAGTCTCTCCCAAATAGATCGTCTCAGTACATTGGACTTGTCAAGCAACAATTTGTCGGGCAAAATTCCATCCGGTACTCAACTCCAAACTCGTGATCCTGTTACTTATCTGGGAAATCCTGAGCTTTGTGGAGCCCTACTTGCAAAGAAATGTCCAGGCGAAGAAGAACCGACAGTTTCAGGAGCCACCGAAGATCATGCCGACGACCAAGAAAAAGACGAGTTCATAACCAGAGGATTTTACATTTGCGCAGCAGTTGGCTTTATAGTTGCATTTTGGGGCTTCTGTTTGACACTTATCTTCAACAAATCATGGAGATACAGATACTTCAAGTCGTTGAACAACGCAGGAGATTGGCTTTACGTAACTGTGGTAGTGCACAAGGCCAAACTACTGAGGATCATTAAAAGCTGATTGGTAAATACTCTCACTCTCTCTCAAAAGCTTTAGCAAAAAAGTTCTTTTTATATTTCTTATGTTGATTTTCTTAATTTAGTATTTAAGTGCTCTTGCAATAGCTGGTGATGATTGCTAATTACTTTTACTATCAGGAACTCCAGCTTCCTTTTCAAGTGAAGACAGCATTTTATGCAGTGAAGATCGGAGAGCTTTTCTGTTCAGACTTCAGAGTGATGCATTGGAAATTTTCTTCAGCAATTAGTTTGTAATGTTAAAATGAACACGTTTTGTGTTTGTCGTTGGTTTCTGCTTTAGTGTTTATGTTCTCTGTCGTGTTTATGTTTTATGTTTCAATCTGTGTTGCCTTTTTTTGTGGTTGTTTCAACACAACATGTTTTATAGTTTTAGATGTGTTTTGTTGTATTGTTTGCTGAACTGGACTGTGGACTATGATTATAAACCAATCATTTTGCGTACTATGTAGCATGTGGAATGTGATATCCTCTTGAATTAGATTTTCTCTCAATCCCAAAATACCAGCCCTTGGTAACTAGTAGACTTGCCAATCATGCCGTGCTATGCCAGATCGGCTCATAATCAGTTAGGTTATGCGTGCTTCGTATCGTGTTAGGCCTAATCCATCGAAGTTTCGTGATGTGCTTGTGCCAACTCAGGATTAAAATCCTTAGATCCGACACAGTCCATCCCTTTTTTTTCTTTTTTTCTTTTTCTTTTTTGCTCATAGAAAAATAAAATCTTTGTATCTATCAATTTTCTATTCTTTATGAACTTTCCTCATTAGGAGATTCATTATATTTGTATTTGTATTTGTTCATATTTATGCTATTATATTTCTGTAACGCCCCGACTTCGCACGCCGGGTCGTCACCTTACTTACATACTGAACTTAAACTTGCGGAAAATTTGGGAGAAATTTTTTTTTCTTTTAAACTTTATTTTAAAACTTTCAACTTGAAGTTCATCCTCAAACTCATACTTACTTATAGGTACTCACTCGAGTACCGAACTTTCAAACCCTTCTTGAATGCCATCATAATCAAATTGTAGACCAAACCCGACTTAATGCGGATTGGTACCACAAGAGGCAACTTGCTTGCCATACATTCATAAACTTTGTCATTCATACTTAAAACATCATGAAAATATGAAAACCCTTTTTCATTACAACATATTTTATAGAGTATATTTTTTTCAAAATCCGTGGCAGTGTCCATCCCACATTTCACAGTTCGCAGCACCAGCCTTCCACAGTATTGCATCAGAGATTGCTGGCAGGTTGCTTACCTACAGCATAGACGTAAGACGTGAGCTTTCGCTCAGCAAGTACAACTGTTACATCCGCGACGCAAAACATATATCATTATGCATGAACCAATTATGACCTTTTATGAATCAAATATGGATTCATAACTTAGCTTAGTTCTATTCCTTTACTTATCATGTGTGCTCGTACCGTGGTACATAGCCAAGGAATGGTTGAAGGCGGCAGCCCGTTTTAACTCAAACCATGAAACACAAAGTTTAACATGGAGTAGTTTAGGTAGCCATCCAATCCAACTCAAACCATGAACCATACCATTTAAACCCGCCTTTGTGGCAAATCGGTACGACACAACATCTTACTTGTCTTGTTCTTACCAGGTGGTTTAACATTAGTGAACATACTTCATGATGTCACAATATTACAACATATAACATAACATAACCTCATTCATAACATACCATGATATGCCATACATACCATAACATATCATACCATAATATCACATGACATAACATATCATAACATTACACGCCATAACATATCATTACATGCCATAACATACCATCACATTAGGCAAGTAACAACAAAGGGCCTATGCTGTAGGCGGAGTTGTACTTACCTCTCTTGTTATGTCCTGCGCAATGCTGCTCCTGCTCTGAGTACAGCTGCAGGTTCCCTCCTGCTTGTTGAAGGACATAGGTGAGGTTCTAATTAATATTGTGGAGTGTTGGTGATCTAACCAACATGCCTACATAATCCTAGTTGTATGTCCCCGATATTAGATGTCTTACTGGGTTACAAATAGTAACCTTATGTGTTAAATCATCATATATACCATTAGGGTTAGGTTACCTTCCCAACCTTAGGCTTTATCCTTGTTCATAAACCATTGGGTTACTTCAATTAACCCTATATCTTAGCCCAATTAATTAATCTTGGTATCTTTTAGAGTTATCTTGACTAACCCTTAAGGTTAATTGTAGTCAAACTCTTGGTCAACCAAAGTCAATTTTTTGGTCAACTAAGGTCAACTTTATACGGGTCAAACTTGAGCTTTAGGCTTTGGCCCAGTAACTCGGATATTACTTCCGGTTATTACCCATAATCATCTTGCTTACCCAATTTTAGTTTAAAAATCTATTTTCCATTTCTTTGGAAACTTGGGTAAATTAACTTCAAAAATCGTTTACTTAACTCATAAAAATTCATATTCTTGAAATAGGTCTTTGTAAAAATCATTTAGGGCTGGAAACTACCTTTGGAACAGTTTTCCTAGTCAAAACAGTGGTTTTGGGAAAGATACAATTTTTTTCCGAACTGTTTTTAGAAAATCCTGTGCAGGAATTTCCTGTTCTCTGCACAGTCTTTATAAAACCGTGTCAGTTTAAAGATCCATTCCGATTTTGAAAAAGTTGTCTTCACGAAAGTTCTAGCTCTCAGAAAATCCTAAAACTTTCATGTTTTGCGAGAAATCCAGTTCCGTATGTATCCTTGTCAGTTTTCATTTGAATCTGGCTGGTCGTGTAAACTAGGTCTGGGCAGACTGGTCTCGGATTTTTATAGAAACGGAGGCCATTGGAGCCTCCTTTTGAGAAATCGTCCATGTTGTCCCCTAGGAAAAACTCTTCCGAACAACTTTCATGTTTTACGTTTCACCCAGTTCGGCCTCTAAAAGCCTTAAATTTCCACTTTCCCGAAACTGGCCAGTTTGGAATCCGAATTGGTAGTTTCGGTTGTTAAGTCCGGTTTACGTCTTATTTCGCGCAAACTACCTCAACCGCCTGCAGCGGGAGTCTAATATCAGTCATGCAGCGCTTTCTAATGTAAAACATACATCCATGCATAATTCAAACATTTTCATGCAAAGCAAAACCCTTGGGTGTTCTTGCACCAAACCAAGGTTTTGCAAAACATTTGATTTGCATCACCATTCATCAATCAAGCTTCTAATCTAGCCTAAACATAAACATGCATGACCTATAACTTCTTAGGCATATTGGGGACATATATCAAACACCTTATGTGCATGCATGAAACCCTAATAATCATGCAAGCATAATTAGCAACTCATGCACCATAACCATAATTGAGACCTTAGCACCCTAATCAAGCACATAATCAAGAACAAAACTTATTGCATGGCATAAGAAAATGAGCTTATGCTCTTACATCCCAAACATGGAAATACACTTAAATTTCCCAAATTTAAGCTCAAATTAAAAAGGTTTAGGGCCAAGGGTTTACCTCTAGAGCTTGGATGTTGGTTCACAAGCTTGGATTCCAACTTTTTCCTCACTCCCCCTTGGCTGCCATTGCAGCCGATTCTCCTCCCCCAAATGGGTTCCAATTTTCGGCCATTCCTCATGAAAAACAACCACATGAGTATCTAGTTTCAAGTTCAATAGAAAAACTTAAGGGTTTTAGAGATTTACCTAGATCAATCCAAGAGGTTGGCTTGATTGATTCCAACTTTTCTCTCCCTTTTTCCTTGGCTCCACACAACCGGCCTCCCCTCCAATTGGGGTTCCAAAAATTTTGGCCAATTAAATTGAGCCTCACACGCTCACACAAGGTCTGGCCATTACCAAAAATCCAGCCAACCAATTTTTTTTCTCTTCCTAGGGTCGGTTTTAGAGAGAAAATGAGTATGGGAGAATTTTACCATAGTTTGGCTTGTTTTCCCAATTTTTCCCCTCAAAAATCCGCCCCCCTTCACCCCTATTTATAGCTGATTTTGAACTTTCAAAATTGCTAAAAAGTCCTTGAATTTGGATTTAATTACTTTTCCAAAATTGCACTTTAGTCCTTGAAGCAAAAATATTTGCACTTTGACCCCTACAAGTGTTGGCCGGCCATTGCATGCCTTGGAGCCCAAGTTTTGCTTACCTCATCATGATGACATCATCTTGATGACATCATGTGCTTACCTCATGCTTACATCATTATATTTTCTAAAATTACACTTTTGCCCCCAAAAGACAAAATATTTACATTTTTACCCCCTTAGGTGGCCGGCCATTTTGGTGCTTAGGTGGCAAAGATTTCTTTCCACAATTTCCTTAAATCAAAATGATGTCATAATTCCAAAATAGGGTGACATCATCATAAGGCCTTGTTTGGATTTTTCCTTAAAATGCAGTCTATTTTCTTGCTAACACAGATATTTCCAATACTGTGTTCACTAATACACAGTATAATTCAGTACTGTTATATTTGACTGCAGTCCAAAATTTATCTGCATAAAAATGGATTGTAAAAATTTTCTTCTTATTTCTGAAAGTCATTAGGACTTTGATATCCAACTTAGTGTGCTTGATTTTTCTAGGATGGTCTTATAGCTTATTCTTGTTATTTTGTCCAAAAAGACAATTTTAGCAGTATATTTCCTATTACTGTACAGTCATACCTTTGACTGTTCTTGGTCAACCCTTTGACTTTTTGGTCAACTTTGACTTTCTTGGTCAAACTTTGACCAACATGAAATCATGAAATTTTTGTCATGCCGTTTTCCTTAAAATGCCTTATATTAGGCTAAGTAATCCATCGTTGAGTCTCGTAGCTAATTAACCGAGAATTCAAACTTATACCGATATTCTATTCCAAACATGATCTAGACTTAAGTTTTTCTCATTCAAAGGAAATCTAGAATCATCAAAATTCGGGTTATTACAATTTCAATATGTACAACAAATTATTTTAGCCATACTTTAATCTTGTTTCTAAGTATTATTTGAAACAGTTATAAAGAAGTAATTTTTTTTTATTTTCTTTTAAAGAATAACTAAAGCTTAAAGAGAAAATAACAATAAATGTTGCCAACTTATTTTTTATTTTTTATTTTTTTTGAACTTGGAGGAGGGAGAATTCGAACTCTGCACCTTTTGATGAAATTATATATGGTATTACCATTAAACTATGCATATGTCCACGTCAATATTTTATTATCAAGCATGTTAGAAGTTTATCTTTTTAATTTAAGTATCAAAAAAAAATTCTCTTTATTTTAGTTCCCATTATTAAGATCAAATTGTGATTGGTTCCTGACTATAGTTCGAATCTCTATCAAAGTATTTATACATAAAATTTTATATATATGAATGACTAAAAAAATCTAACCATGGACAACATATTGTTTCATGATACGAACGACAACAAAATATTAATAGTGAAAACGACCGTCTTCTTTTCTTTTCTTTTTTTTTTTTCTTTTGCTCGTAATGAAAACGACAACCCATTTAGACACAAAAGACGGCAAAAACCTTTTTATACGTTGTTTTTAAAAAAGAAAAAAACCGGAAATGTCGTTTTTGGACGACAAACGTGTCATTTTCTTCCCCAAGACACCGACAAAAGTTGACTAGAAAACGACATGTAGTTCATTCTTTTTTCTTATTAATCTCTGATCGTATTCATGACTCAACAAGTTTATTGATTAAAAAAAGAAAACCCGTCTCATCTGCTTCTGCGGTCGACCATTACATCGCAGAGAGCCTGAATCGTTGGCAAGTAATTCTGGAAACCAATGGACCCGATCGACAACAAATCACCACCCAGTCCTTCCAAAGGACTCCTGCAAAGCCCTGAACTTTATCAGGTACTCCAAAATCTTCAAACGTTCTTCTTCTTCTTCTTTTATTTATTTTTATTTATGATTTTTATTTTTCTGTTTCAATTTCTTGTTACCAATCTGATATTATCTGATTTCGTTTAATTGATGATCTCTGATTCCGAGACAGTACATCTTGGAGACGAGTGTTTATCCACGAGAACCTGAGCCTCTCAAGGAGCTCAGACAGGTCACTGCTAGCCACCCAAGGTAATATTTGTTCTTATCTAATAATTTATCCTTATCCTTCTTTTATTGAGTTTCAAGGAATTTGAATCTCCTTGGCCAGAGATGGATATTCACAATTTCCTACTTTTTTCCGGTTATATATTTGGTCAAGTTCTTCTATATCATCTTTTGATATGTAACTGGGAGATTCTGTGGTGGGTATGAAAAACCTACCGTACCTGTTGGGCTCTGTTTGATAATTCACGAGATATGTATCAGGTTCTGTTAGTTTTGCACCTTTTCTATTGTGATGTAATTTTTTGATATGTAACTGGGAGATTCTGTGGTGGGTATGAAAAACTACCGTACCTGTTGGGCTCTGTTTGATAATTCACGAGATATGTATCAGGTTCTGTTAGTTTTGCACCTTTTCTATTGTGATGTAATTTTGATCGGATCTAATGTCCATAAACATGCGATAGAGATATCCTTACCGTAGAAAGCTGGATAGGACTAATTTTGCTGATGCTTATTTTCAGGGCCCTGATGGCAACCGCACCGGACGCTGGTCAAATGGTGGCCATGCTCTTGGATCTTGTAGATGCGAAAAAGACGATTGAAATTGGAGTGTTCACGGGATACTCTCTTCTCCTCACAGCTCTTTCTATTCCTGAAGATGGCAAGGTTTGTAACTAATTGATAATCATTATTCATCTTCTGTGTTACTAAGAAACCGTTCAGATTCATACACTTCATTACTGCAGATTGTAGCCATAGACATAAGCCGCGAGTCATACGAGATTGGGTTGCCAATTATAAGAAAAGCTGGTGTCGAGCACAAAATTGACTTCGTTGAATCCGAGGCTCTCCCAATCCTTGATCAACTACTAGAAGATGTAAGAACTGAGAAACCAGAACTTGGCTTCATTTTTATCTCTTTCTCCATTCTGTTTCCTTACTTTGGCCGGTTTAATTGCAGCCGCAGAATGCAGGTAGTTTTGACTTTGCTTTCGTCGACGCAGACAAGATTAATTACTGGAATTACCACGAGAGGCTAATGAAGCTGTTGAAGGTGGGTGGAATAGTTGTGTATGATAATACACTTTGGGGAGGAACGGTTGCAATGCCCGAGGAATCAACTCCAGAGCATATGAAGCAGGGCAGAGAGCTGACAATTAAACTTAACAAATTGCTTGCAGCTGATCCCCGCATCCGAATTTCGCATGCTCCCTTAGGCGACGGGATCACTATTTGCAAGCGTCTCTACTGAACTCCTCTCTGAAAATGTTTATAGCTAGCTTGTTTTTATTTACTGCTGGTAGAAATTAAAAATCTTTATATTGCTGGTTTCTTGTGACATATTAATGGCTAAATGACTGAAAAGTAATAATTCGACACCATTTTCAAATGATTCACATTTAGCCAAAAAAAAAAAAAAAGTCCGATGCCATTATATTCCACATTCTTCTTTTTCATTGAACATGAAATGATGCTGCACACAGAAGATAATTTGGCAAGAAGACTGCTTTTCTGAATGTACTTTTAAATTCGTTACAAAATTTGCGCTTTACCTAACACGAGACAGACAGAAAGCATCGGAATAGCTCTCGAGCAACAAAAATCATAAGGAAACTGATCAAATTTGTTTTAGAATCGTTGTGTCATTAAAAAAATAAGATACTCCTATACCCTTACCTAAGATAAAAATGGCCCCTCCAAGTAATCCCAGGCAGCCAATTTTTACGTTACTATGTGGATCGGTTCTCAGAGACACCCAACACCATTGTCTGATATTGCTTGCCACAGAATTCGACCCAATATCTCTGGGAATTCTACGGTTAATTGTGCAGATTACTTCATTGAGGCTCGAGCACAAAGAATAGAAATTATTAAATTAACTCTTCACTAAAAAACTTGGAGACTTAGACCGTAGATTTCTTGGCAAATGTTTCCGCAACCAGTAGAGGAAAGGCGATTGTCGCATCACAATGCACCTGAAGGTTGAACAAAGCAAAACGTGTACAATTAGAATCATAATAAGAACAGAAATAAATACATGAAGATGACACAAGTCAAGCATTCTAAATAGGAGAACAAAGATATTATAGGACTTGTGAAGGGTTCAAAGACACATAAGCAAATGAAAACCATAGCTAGAAAGGAAAGAGCAAAGCAACACAGGGGCTAAATGAACTACCTTAACAGTTTTAGCCGAACCCCGTATTTTCCCCCATGATACAGCCTCATCAGGATGAGCACCAGAATCACTTCCATCAAACTCTTGTGCAGTATTGATGTAGACAGCATAATCTGCACCATTACGCATCATATTGGCGTTGCAAATATGATGTTTGGGAAGTCCCCCTCCAAGTATAAGAACGCCAGTCTTTCTAGGACTTGCATGGACAGCTTCGCCATTCATGGCCCTGATATCTGTTTTAAAGAGCAAACCACATTTCTATTCACTTATCTGCTTTTCAATCTTCATGATCATGCATACAGAAAGAAAGTAATAGTTTACAATAGCAAATAACCAACCTTGCACTAGGTCAACGATCAGACCAGGGTTGCGGAAGGAATGGAAGTACAACATGTCCCCCAAGGAGCCATCCGTTATACCAGGGCAGAAGACTGGAATATTGTTCTGGAAAACACCCACAAAGAAGACCGAATCATCTCCGCAACTAGTGGTCATAATATCCGATAACCTTAAGCAGCACAAACCTTTCAAGCAACATTCTTTGAAGATAAAACAGATACCACAAAGCAGAGCACTAAGTAACTAAAGTAGTCAAGAAATTCAAACATCGACTCCAGAGGACCACAAATACCTGACAGTGTCATGACAAGAATGCTATGATCAAGAATACCTAGAAGCAAGCTAAAAATCTGATTGAAAGCTTGAAACTTGACCAACCACTAAGCCTACAACAACTAGCAGAATATTATTGTTGAGTGTTTCGAGCCTAAATATTACCCTGTTGCAGAGTTAGCACACTAGATTTCTTACACATGTATCTATTTTCAGCTTCTACTAATATTGTATTATTTAGGGGTTTAGATTAGAGATAAATACAAAGAGTCTGAGAAGCGCAAGGCGCGTGACTTTCTTGTAATCTTCTTTTTACTTATAGTGAAATTATGCAACAACTCAAAGTGGACGTAACTTGTTAGTTATAGTCATGTGTTTGCTTTTTTTTTTTTGTCTTTACTTTACATTATTGCTCTTCTTAATAAACGATAATGACACTTAATCTATAACAATTATGACCAACAAAAACAGCACACTATGGGAGCTAAGCCCCCATTTGGAAGTCCGTCTCGAACCTCTGTCTTTTAGGTTGGTTTTCAAAAGTTCCTACTCTAATTAACTACAACACAATCCATATCTCTCTCTCTTTCATGTCCATGAAACCCAAACTTCAAAGGTCTATAACTTTCTCACTTCAAGTCAAAATTAGATTTTTTTTTTTAATTTAATAATTGAATGCTCACAGTGACGAGGAGAAGAAAACAAGATTCATGTTGCCCATCAAGATCCTAAAATGTTTAAGATTCTTATACTATTCAAATAATACTGTTCATTTTTAATTCACATTTCAACCAAACATTTACTCATTTCTATATTATGTTAAAATAAATAAATAAATAACCAAACGGGCCATTAAACTCGAACAAAAACTTGAATGAACACTTGCCTTGTATGCCCAATAGAGGTAAGAACTCTTGTCATTTATCTCCTTCCCCAAGCGAGCTATTAACTTAGATGGCGTCCATAACACATTCTGCTAAACAAAACACCAACTTTTGCATAAAACAGCGCAGACTAACAAAAATACAAAGAGAAAAACAGGGCATACTTAACACTAACCTCTTCATTTTGCTCCTTCAACATCTGATCAAAAATGGGAATTATCCAATCCTCGAACTTGCAATAATTATCATTAGGAACTAACAAATTACCAATCCTATTAAGCCCTTTGGACCGCAAATACGCGCCGGAAAGCGAAAAATCGCCCTTGTAAGTCGGCGCAAGGCACTTGATAAGGTCCTCCTCGATGCCACCAGCTGTGGTGACGACGACATCGACCATACGATGCTCAACGAGAAAGCGAATCGTCTCTCTCACGCCGGACGAGACTAAATTCGAAGTGAAACCTAGAAAGACTTTACATTTGACGGACTTTCGGTACTCCAAATCCCTCTCCTCGTCGTTGCAATCGGCGGCGATGCTCTCGTCGAAGAGCCTCCAGTCTAGCTTTAGAAAGAAGGAACCGAAATGAACAAAGGGAGAGAATTGGGGGGGAAGAAAAGAAGAGGACTGAGACTGAGACCGAGACTGACCATTTGGTTGACGACTTCAATGGCGTCGCCGAGATTGGAGGCCTGGAAGCCGGTGGAGAGGAGGGAGTGGAGCAGGCGAGGGTAGTCGAGGCCATGGTTGAAGTCGTAGCCCTCGATTTTGGTGCATTTTCCTTCCAGGCTTTCGGATTCTTTGAACGCCGCCGATCGGGCGAGGGACAGCGACTGGTCGTTTTCCATTGGTGTTGTTCTGAGTCGTTAAGATTAAGAATGCAAGGAAGAGGAAGAAGTAGGAGGAGGCGGATCTCTTCCTGAGAACAAGCCGACCAGTTTGATATTCTAAAAGCCTTCAACATAGCGTAGAACCTTTTTCCGCCTTTATCTTATTTTGGGAGCACCCAATTTTACCCCCATCGATGCGAAAATATTTTTTTGACCTTTTAATTGTAGTAATGGAGAATGCACGTGTCATGCACGTGCTGTTGTTTTTCCATTAAGTCTATTAATCTATTCATGCATTATATATATATATATATTATCTTTAATATAAATATATTTATATTCAATATAACAATTTAAAAGTATGTATACATATTTAGCATACTTTCCTGTCACATTCGAAAGTGGTTTTTTTTTTTTTCAAACATGTTAGTAACAATAAATACGTATTATAAGTTGCTGAAAAATAAGAGTAATTTTATGTACATAAAATAAATACGTATTACAAGTTGTCGAAAAATGAATACATACATTTTAATAAGAGTAATTTTATGTACATATTTGATATAAATGTTGTCCAACACATATGTTTACAGTAAGTTACAAAGATAAAGAGTTAAGATGACTTCTTTTTTCCTGCAATATTTAAAAGTGGAGTTTGTTCTTACACATCAAACATGTTATTAACAGTAAATGCGTATTGTGAGCCGTCCAAATACTTATGGTGCGTTTGGTAAAATGATTTGAGTTGAAATTTTTAAGTTTGAGTTGGTTGACTTTTTAAAAATTAATTATAAATTTTGTTGACTTTTTAGAAAAAGATAAAAATTAAAATGAAAAAGTACAATTTAATTAGAGTTAAATTTGTTATCCAAACGTGGGCTTAGATTTTGAGACTTTCAAGTGCATTATGTTCTCTTTCTTACTTTGAGCTTTTGCCAAGTTAGAAAACTACAAAGGGAAAACGACAAAGTATTAAGTAAAGGAAGGAACAAAGAAGATTGATAAGAGAGAGGAATTAGAAAAAATATATATATATTGATGCATTTTATTCGAACATTAAAAATGAATGAAGAGAGAAATAGGTAGATGGCATGCATGCAGTGAATGTGATATACACGAGTAGGGGTAATTAAAATCTAATGCATGTGTAAACTTTTTAAAAAAAGTGAGAGTTAACAAAAGGTATACACTTGGAAGAGTTTTACAGTAGATAGTGATGAGTCCACAATATAGTTACTGTTTTTTGAAAAATGCATGGTATAAAGACAAACAGGTGTGGCAAAAGGAGAAAGAAGGCCAAACCTTAATGAAATTTCATTTTGATCCCAATATTTTTATAAATTTGTAAAAGAGTACTCATCATTACAGTACTCATCATTATAAATGTGTAAAAGAGAACTCAATCTTTACCAGTGGCGGAGGGAAACAAAAATTTTAGTGGGGACGTAAAATAAATAACAATAATTTATAAAAACTAAAAGATATAACATAAACTGGTTATCATAGGTAAATTTGACAACACTGTCATTATAAGAGTATATTTGTCCATTTTTTATTCGTGTGCATTCCACTTAAAAATTAAAAATAAAGTTTTGATCATTAAAATATGCATAAAGTAATGATTTTATCTCCAATACAATCACATATTCTTGAGTTCAAATTCATTTTTTGCATTTATCTAATTTAAGATTAACAATCCAAAGATGTAATTTTGAGGGGTAATTACATAAATCACCCATGAAAAACTGCAAATAAAATACCTGAGAAAATATTTGTAAAACTAATAAAGTAAAAAAAAATTAACGTTGTTGATTACGAAATGAATTTGTTGACAAGAATAAGTTGATTGTCCAAATTTTAAAGGGAAAAATCATCATTTGATTCAAATTTAAGTGGTTTAAACATTTTTTTTATAATTATAGAGGGCTATTTTTTTTTTATAATAAACTTCAGATTAAAGAGTGTAAACTGTAATATTGATAAATGCTTGGGTCTGAATTTAAATTAATTAACCTTAATATTAAATATTCAATAAATGTGGGCTCCAAATGTTCGTAATGGTCCCACACCCAGTGGATTCAAAATGAAAATTGAAGCCCACCCCACAACGACTCTAGAGCAGACGGATAAGTATTTATTCTGAAGGTTCCACGTAAGCAACGATGGCCCTTAGAATTTGGCACATATCTGCATCGGGAAATGGGAATTGTGACTCAGAATCTAACAGACCTTTGAAATTTGGTTAAGAGAGAGAGAAATTTAGTTATATAGTTACAGAAACCAAACTAAATCAAACAAATCCTAAAACCAGTAACTAAAAAAAATAAAAAATCATTATATTTGTTTAGATGTCGGTCAAAGATGGGAAAAGAGGAAAAAAGCTAGCAAACACATGGGTTATCCATAGTCACATCCATGCTTTTTATAGATGTTATGTTATAGATATAGATGGTCCGGATTGAAAAATTGCATCAAATTATTTTAAACCTCATCACACTTGATTAATAATTATTTTGAATTTTAATAATTTACAAAATATTCTAACAACCAAAAAAATCCCATCGGAGACACTTCCCTCCGACCACCCCACCATCAGAAACTGTAAAGTGATTACTTATTTTTTTTTTGTTAAATTACTCGTTTAGTTAATAAATTTTTTACGAAATTGTAATTTGATCCTTTATAGTTAAACTCTCAATATATATATATATATATATTTGATCATTTATTTAAGAAAAAAAGTTAAAATTTTAACAAAGAAAAAATATCTTAATCTTATATGATTAAATACTAAATGATAATGAAGAAAAAATCACAAGATTCAATTTACAAGTATCATATATGATTTTTTTTCATCTAAATTTTAACTATTTTAATTTATATATAAAAATGATCAATTTGCATCATTTAAAAAAGTTTAAGAACCATTTAATTACAAAAAATATATATATATAGTAGGGATAAGATCGTAAATCCGTAAAAAATAAGAGATCAAACAAGTAATTAATTTTTTTTTTTTTTGTAAGTGGCAAGACACGCGCCATCAACGAGAGTGGGAGAGTATCACTCCTCGCCTCCTCCGCAACCACAAGATTTTGGTCAAAGCCTCAAGGTCAATCACCAGACAAAATCCTGTAAGTAATTCTCTCTCTCTCTCTCTCTCTCTCTCTCTCTCAAGCCTGAACAATGGAGGACCTTCCTCCGTCTCTGCTCATCGACATCCTGAGCCGACTGCCGGACTCCGCCGACCTGGCTCGCTGCCGGCTCGTCTCGAAAACCCTAAACGCGTCGTCGTACGAGGTCCACTCGCTGAGCCACCTCTGCACCTGTTCTCGCTACCGCAAGTACCGCTCCCGAAACGACAATCCCTTGGCCCCCTCGCCGCCGTCGCCGCCATTCAAGTCCGTCTTCTGCAACCTGATCCGGAATTCGAGACGCCTCGAGACGGTCGCCATCGGCGTTGACAAGTCCCTGGGGAGAAAATCGTACGACGAGGTTGAAGACGACGGCGACGATCTCTACCTGACTGACGTCACGTTTATGGCGGAGTGGATTCCGGCGATCGGCGGAGGACTACGATCGCTTTCAATCTCCGATTTCTGGAGTCAATCTAGTTGGCGACGATCCGACGCTTTGGCTCTGATTTCTTCGTGTTGTGAGTTCTTCCTCGATTTCTCACAATTTCTTTATTTATTTATTATTTATTATTTATTTTTTTTGTTTTTTGTTTTTTTGTTTTTTCGCCTCGAAGAGATGTTAGTAGAAAATGCAAATTACTTGTAGTTTGTGATTGGACTCTTATTTGAATGCTTAAGAAAAATCTCGAGAAAATTGTTAGACTCAAATATGTAAAATTACTACTACTTCTCAGGAAAAAATAGTAATTTTCTTGACCGTCAAGTAATTCTGTTCAAACTATACGAATTATGGTTTGAAAAAATGGTTTTCAAATATCGTAAATATTTAACCTTTGCCCATTTCTTTGTAGTGTTGTTTCCTAAAAATGGATTGTTTAAAAGCAAGGATAGTTATGGTACATATATTTATATTTGTATATATGTATAGGTTTGTGTTTTCCTGGGAAAGTGAGGAATTGTATGATTTGGTTTTGATATTTGATGTGGTAATGGTGAGACTTTTTTTGACATTTGATTTATATACGTCCAGGCTATAATCTTGTTGAACTAGAGTTGAAGAATGCATGGTTGTCAGTGGATGGCTTAAAACTCATGCCCAAGCTCACAAATTTTACCCTCGAGTATGTAAGGCTCGATGACGAGGACCTAAACAAGGTTAACGATTGTTTTCCGGGTCTGGAAGTTCTTAACTGGGTTGGGGTTGGAGGACTTAACGAACCAAAGATTGACCTTATGAACCTGAAGATCTGTCACTGGACGGTCTCGAATGCTCCTACTTCTCTAACAATATTGGCTCCAAACCTTGTTGAACTGAAACTGGAATGTGTCAGACCGAGATCACTCGTCCTTGAAACTCCATCTTTGTCTGATCTCCATCTAACCATTGAGAAAGCAGATAACTTAAAAGTGAAAGATATTCCTTCTCTAACAAGCCTCCTGCTTGCAGCTGGGGATCTTCACAGCCTGATGGGCATGTTTCGATCAAGCAGAGCTGTTAAAACGCTTGCGGTGGATATACTGAAGAGCAGTGAACGGGTTACTCCAATGCTGAAGCTTGACACGTTTTTTGATTATTTCCCAAATGTGAGTTCTCTCGAATTGGGTAACACAGCATGGTCGAAAATGGCTGCTTTGGAAATCGAGGCTTTCTTTTCCCCTGAAGGCTATGAGCATAGAGTGGAGATAAATGGATTGAAAGAGATTACTGCTCGTTTGGTGGTTGATGACATTGGAACCGATCTTCCATTCGTAGCTTCTATTGTGCGTAGATGCGCCAATTTATCAGGCTTTGGATTGCTCATTCACAGGGAAGTTGATCCTAGCGTGGCTAGCAAATTCATATGGAAATGTAGCGCTCGTTGGCCAAGAGTCAGATGGAGATGGGGAATTTGGAAAGAGGGAACACAAGACAGTTGGCATGTCAACTGCAATTGTCTGAAGCAGGAAGAAAATAGCTCTGCCGAAGTTGACTAAACTGGATTGGAGCAAGCATATCAGTTCAGATTAGAGAAAGGACTTATTCGAGGAGCCAGCTCAGAGTAACAGCTTACTGAGTTGAAGTTGGTTTGGCAGACTTAAATGGGTAAATGATGGAGATATAGAGATAACGAGTGCGACGGTGGCTGAGAGATTTGCGTCGCGTGGAGCATCATTGTTGCCTGAAAGAAATCTGCGCCGGTGGAGATGAAGAAACATGGGCAGTAGGGTAATATCCGGAATCTATGGAAAAAATAGAAATCTGCTATTTTTTTTCCTTGCTTTTGAAAATATGCAATTTTCTTCCTTAATTGTATAAAGGTGTGCTATTTACTATAATTTTCCTAAAGATATGAGGAACAAACAATTTATTTGGATTTGTGAGACTTCAGGGAGAAGGAAAAAAAAAAGGTTGTGCTCTTTCCCTCCATTACGAATAAGGGGGTTTTTATTTATTTATTTAATAAGCTATATGCTTATGTTTCTTATCTTCTATATCTATTCTTCTCCATTTGATTTGTCAGTTGGAGATAAAAAATTTAAGTTAAAGTTGGTTGATTTTTTAAAAATTAGTTATAATTTTTGTTGACTTTTCAGATAAAGACAAAAGTTGAATTGAAAAATTAGAGTTCCAATTAGAACATCAAACAAACCATCAAAAACCAAATCATCCTCCTTCCGCCACATGTCCTCAACTTTGGTTCTTTGTTTTTTGGTTTTTTCCTTCTAATGCCTTTTATTTTCTCCCTTTTTATATACTATACTCTTATCTCTAACTACACTTCAATGGGTGTGTATGACAGATCTAGTACCCATCACGTGATAAGTTTACAAAAAATTACTTTTTTTTCATTATTTTTTTTTTTTTGTTTCGTTTGTCTATCTCACACGCGCAAATCGCATTTTCCAACTAGTTTAAATAAAAGATGAAAATACTCATATTTTGAATGTGAGAGTTTTTTGCTAATCCATCCATTTTCACCCATTGAGTTAGCCCCATATTAGATGTTTATTGTGTCTATTCCATTTGCTTAGTCAAAATACATGTTTAATTTATGAGCTATGTTTTATTATGTCGTAATAACAAAGATAAGCGAAGATAATTAAAAATAAAACAACTTATAGTTGCATTAAAATAAACAAGAGAATTGAAAAGTAAATAAAGGACCAGTTAACTGGAATCAAGAAATAAGTAAAACAAGGACCAAATAACTGGAGATGAAAGAATCTAGCAAGAAATGTAAAATGCTCAAAATTAAGTAAAGAACTAAAAAATAAATACAAAATAAAATCAGCACATAATTTTATTAAATGAAATTTATACTACAAACTTAATTTTAATATTTGGGGCTTGTAGCTCAATAGCCTTTGGACTAGGTTCTTGATTTTGTTCTTGTTCTTTTAAGCAAAGAAAAAGAAAATGAGAGCTCTAAAGTTTTAGAAGATGTTTGGAGTCGGATTTGGAATTTAGAAAGGTTGAGCTGTCATTTAGAAGAAGGGATAAAGAAAAGAATGGCTAAGTAGTTGTGAGTAGAGTAAGAGGATGACTGATCTACGAAGGTTGGTCTGTAGTTTTTTTCCTCTGCTTACTATCCCCCTAATATTGAGCTTTGCTGGTCTTTTTTGCTGATAATTGAGCTTATAAGTCTTGACCCCACAATTAGTATTCATATTAGAGTGAGTTTCATTTATCCGTCTAAACTTTACATGCATTCTCAATTTGCCACCCGAACTTTAATTATGCTTCTAACTTGACTCTTGTTTTGACAAAATTGATAATTTGAGTTGCTTGTGCGTAGCTAATTGAGGGCATAATCATAAAACTCACATGTAAGACATTGAAACCCAAAAGATTCCGAGCCAAACTAAAAAAAAAAAAAAAAGCTAATTAAAAAACTGTTTAATTAGAGATTTGAGTAGTGAAATTGATTGAAGGAGGGTCAAGATTTATAATGGCAAGGTGCCACGCATAACAAAGTATTTTTATATTTGAATTTAATTTTGGTAGAAAGAGGTTGATTTTAGGATTTATTTGATACGGTGGGAATTTAGATGGGTAATTAACTAATAACGGTAAGAAAAAGGAATAAGCCACCATTTTATTAGCAATTAAAATTAAGGAAATTAAGTAAAGAGATAAGTTTTTAAACACTTAGCTAATTAGGATCAATGAATGACAATTACTACATTTTCTTAGAAAGCAAAAGCTATCATTTTTCTAACTTGGAAAAAACTTCGGCAAGCTTAAAAAACGGTCATTTACCTACATATTCCTAAATTAATCAAGTCTTTTAAAAACTGTCCTAATGAAATAACTTCTCTCAAATATTGCTACTAGCCTACTATCATTCAAATTCACAGTTTCGTGAGTAATTATTGGAAATTACTTTTTTTTTATTTATTTTGTAGCTATTGGAAATTACGTGGATAATAGTGGATAATAGACTACTTTCCACCAATGGTCTACGGATGATAGAAATTAGAAACGATGGTTGACCTCATAAAACTGATTAAGGGACAAATTTGATACAAATCCAAAGCCAGGGGATGTTTATGACATTTACAGAAAGTAAAGCATTCTTTTATTGAATTCAAAACAATGAGGGACAAAAACGCAATCACCTAAGAACCCAGTCCAAACTAGCAGAACTCAACAGTCAACACAACCCAGCCCAGCCCAGCCCATTCTCAATATCACGTGCAACGCACGTGAAAGTTATCTTCTTCAAATATATACATATAAATATATGCGTGTGTGTGTGTGTATATATATAGAGAGAGAGAGAGCCCTAATTTCCCCAAATTTCGTACAGTGCAATTTCCCGCGCCTATTTCTCTTCCATTTCCCGCTCCGGAAAAACCCTAACATCAAGCACCACAGAGATGGGCCAGAAGCAGCAACTCGCCGCCGATCCTGTCACTGATCCGAAGAAACGTCGCCGTGTCGGCTTCTCCAACGCCGGTAACTCGAATCACCTCCATTTTATTTTTCATTTCATTTTCCCTCTTTTTCTCTCCTCCGAATAACACTTCCAAACAGATCTTCTCTTTGGTCTTACAAGTCGTTTTTTTGTTCTCACTACTTTCTTTTTCTTGTTAACGAGCTTGATTTTGTTTCTCTTTTGTTTCTTTTCGGTGGTAGATGCCGGAGTTGAGGCCAAAGACTGCATTCAAATTTACTTGGGTATGGAGGTTTTTCAATTTACGCATTTACTGAAATTTTTTTTCGTTAATATGCGTTGTTATGAAATTTCTAGCTCTATTTAAACCTTGCCATATTTCTTCTAATTTTAATGTTAATGTAATGAGTTGTTCAGTGCTCAGTAATTTTTTTTTAAACGGATATCAATAATCTGCTAAATATGAAAAAACCCATTTCTGCAATTGCTTCTTCTTCTTGTTCTTCTTGTTCTTTTTTTTTTTTTTTTTTTTTTTTAACTAATGAAGCTTCTTAAATCCTATTTTGTTTGTAATCTTGTTGGAATAGTATCTAGCAAAGAGGAGGTGGGTGATTCAAGTAGTTTTCGTATTGAGCCAGTTGACTTGAATAGCCTTTTCGAGGAAGATGGAAAAATATACGGTTACCAGGGACTGAAGGTAACATCTTCGGCATTTTCGACTGAAGCTTCCCTATTCATTGATGTCTGTGGTGTTTGAATATTGCTAATTTTTTTGTTTAATTTCTTCTAATCTATCGTGTACATGGTTTGCACGCAGATTACTGTATGGGTTAGCAGTGTATCCTTTCATGCATATGCTGATATTTCGTTCCAAAGCTCATCTGATGTAAGTTCAGAAGTTCATCCTGCTTTCTTAGAAGCAACGGTAAATTTTGTTTAGCTTTCGTTGACCGTTTCTTTCATTGATTGCTATTGGTATATGTTCTTAGGGAGGCAAAGGAATCACAGACTTGAAATCAGCTCTTAAGGTATGAAATTTACTTTCGTTTTTAGCTATTACGTTAGTTTGCTATGTCCATGGATCCAGTTATTTGTTATCCATGTTCTGCAGAATGTTTTTGCTGAGACCCTTGTTGAGAGTAAAGAAGAGTTCCTTCAAACCTTTTCGACTCAAAGCAATTTTATCAGGTGATTCATCATTGTATCATGCAGCGTATAAATATGTGTTCCTGGCACCCTTTTTTAAGTTTAATTTTTCTTTTGTTCTCGTTTCTATCATCTCTTTTCAGATCCATTGTTTCTGGTGGGGAGGTATTGCAGCAAACGACCTCCAGTGGACATGTCAGAGGTTCTGATAGTCATATAGAAGCAACTACTTCTAATTTGGAGGTGATTAAAATTTAATTTTGTGTTTTGATATTAGAACAGGAATGATGGTTTTCATGTATCTGGTAGTTTATGTTTTCATATTCATATCTATATCCATGTTAAGTGTGGGTTGAAACAGAGTGCTAAAGCTCGTGCATTCTCCTGCTGCACAGGTTGTGCGTATGGTGATTGGAAATACAGCTGCTGGACCCCTTTATGGTCAATTGATTCCTCTTGTTCTTCTTCTTGTTGACGGTAACCTACAATTTTGAGTTCTTGATTTGTCAATGAAACTTTAAATTAGTTGTTTTAACTGTTGCATTTTTTTTAGGTAGCAGTCCAATTGATGTTATGGATCCTAGTTGGGAGCTGTATCTGCTGATTCAAAAGAAAAGTGATCAGGAGGGGGATGTGCGGAGTGTATTGCTTGGTTTTGCTGCTCTCTACCGATTTTACCATTATCCGGACAGTTCTCGTTTGCGGATCAGTCAGGTTCAGACTTTTCTTGTCATTACTTTTTTTAGGTTGTGCTTTCAGGAATAACTTAGTGACATCTTCTATTCATGCATACGAATTTTTTGGTTAATGGCAGATATTGGTGTTGCCACCTTACCAGCACAAGGGCTATGGAAGATACCTTCTTGAGGTGCTCAATGATGTCGCAATCTCTGAAGATGTCTATGATCTGACAATTGAAGAACCATTGGATTACTTGCAACATGTACGCACTTGCATTGACATACATCGCTTGCTTGTTTTTGAACCTATCAAGGAAGCAGTTGATGAGGCCATTTCCCATCTGAAGCAAGGAAAATTGTCAAAGAAAGCCCAAATCCCTCGCCTCACGCCACCACCATCTGCTGTTGAAGAAGTTCGAAAAAGTCTGAAAATTAATAAGAAACAATTTCTCCAATGTTGGGAGGTGTTGATTTTTCTCGGCCTTGATCCTATTGATAAGTACATAGAGGATTTTGTGGCAATCATTTCAAACCGTATGAAGGAAGACATAATTGGGAAAGATTCTGGCACTACCGGGAAGCAGGTAATACAAGTGCCAAATGACTACGACGAAGACGTGTCATTTGTCATGTTAAGATCGCAGTCTGGTGAAGCAACTTGCAACGTTCAGATGGATGAAAATCAAGCAAGTCAGGAAGAGCAGCTCCAGAAGTTGGTTGACGAGAGAGTGAAACAGATCAAGTTAGTAGCAGAGAAAGTATCTCCACATCATGTATGAGGATGCCCTAGCAACATGCCGAGCTGTGGCTCGTGTTTTACTGATATTAACTTGCAAGGTGGTAATTGTGCATCTCTGAAAAATTTGTTCTCTGGAGGCGTGTTTGTAAATGACTGAGCTTTCTTCATTTAGAATATTGGAGGTAACTTTACTGAATACCTAGCAGCAGCTAATCTCTTGACATTTTCTCTGTTTTTCATGCACTTATAGCTAGAGACTCTCAAGTTGGCCCGTGTGGTTCTTTTGGGTTATCTTTAAAAATGAACAATTGATTGAAGGCATCAAAGTTTATTGTAGAATTCTTTAGATCTTTAACTCTGTCCAAGTGTCGGGGGTTCGGTGTTTTAGATGGCCAAAATCTTGTCAATTTTTCGCTCTTAGGAATTCTACTTAACAGATTGGCGCCCTTAAATTTTCTTGGTCTTATCTTTGACTCTTGAATGCTTTGTTGATATGTTGATCCTCTCTCTGGTTAAAACTGAGAATGACTCGAAATCAAGGCTCTTTAAAATCTTCTTCTTCCAACAGTTACATATATATGTATATACTCTTGAATTCCCTTTTTTTTTTTTTTTTTCCCCCTCCCTCTTCTGGAACACTAATTTGCGATCAGTCTTTACAAAATCAAGTTATTCTTTAGAAGAAAAAATCATAAATCAAGGGGACTAAAAGCTACGTTCCTCTGGTAAATACTCATGTTTCGAACCCGTATTCCCTTTCTTATTGTTTGTATCTGAATGCTCATTACACTGAGCTCTATCTAATAAAGTTAAATCTGGAAAAACAACAACAAAATGGCAAGTAGAATCACAAATGACGGTACAATTGACCTGTTTAAAGAAAGTTCCCAATCTGCGACGTACTTGAAGAAAAAACACAAACTTCATAATCAACAGTACACGCTCACAATACACCAAGTTCCCAATCTGCGATTTTACTTGAACAAAAGACACAAACTTCATAATCAACAGTACTTAAATACAACACACCAAGTTCCCAATCTGCGATTTTACTTCAACAAAGAACACAAACTTCATAATCAACAGCGCACACTCACAATACCCTAACTTCACTTGCACAAAATTAAAAGCGAAACTGCCTTCAATAAAATGCACATTCTTCTCTTGGACGGAACCGGTGGTGCTTTCTGAGATGGATTAGGATCCTAAGTAGCGCCAAAGAAGGAAAAAAAAAATAAAAAAACACACGATGAGAATCACAACCCACAGTCGGGAAAGCAACAAAACACAATACAAGAAGTTAATACAAGCTGTAGACATTTGAGAGAGACAATAATTAGAGTATTTACTGTTTAGTTCGTGATCTTCCTCAGCAGTTTTGACATTTTAATCCCCACCGAATTCTTGTTAAAGATTAAGGTGCCAGAAACTCCCCAGAATGCAATTGCAAAGCCAATCGCCATGCTAATGTAAAATCCTTGGCTTAAAATTCCATCCGCATCTTCAGTAGTTGTGACGGAGACAGTTTGTTCCGGAACTGCTTCTTGATCTCCTGGACACTTGTTTGGGAGTGGAGGGCCACACAGTTCAGGATTCCCCATGTATGAAGTATTGGCAAAGCTTTGGAGTTGAGTGCTTGTAGGAATTTTTCCGGACAAGTTGTTGTTTGACAAGTCTAATGTACTTAGACGATCTATCACAGTGAGGCTCGAAGGAATTCGACCGCCAAGGTTGTTCCTGGACAAATCTAGAACATCTAAGGATTTTAACTGACCAATCTCCAGGGGGATCTGTCCAGTTAAGTTGTTCCTTGACAAATTCAATGAAACCAATCCATTAAGTTCAGTGATTTCACTCGGAATTTCCCCGGTCAGCATGTTGCTTGATAGATCAATGCTCTTTACAAGACTCAGAATTTTTTCGAATTCCATCAGTTTTCCTTTCCACTGCAATTGTATTTTGTCTTCATAAGTGTTGGAGATATATTCTCTGGGACCTCTATCAGTTCCGCTAGACCAAGACGAAAGGGCTTTACAAGTATCTGTATCCCAACTCCTCATTGAGGTGAAATTACTAAGACATGTTGGTATACCTCCTGAAATATCATTCAATGACAAATCTAGTATCTTCAAACAAGCCAGATGACACACATTCCAAGGTATGCTTCCTGTAAAGGAATTGGATCGCAGACTAACGATGCTAAGACCATGTAAATTTTCCCCCATCCATGCCGGAACTGACCCTGATAACTTATTTCCTTCAAAATCCATAAATTGCAACCTCGTGCAATTCCTCAGGGCTGAAGGTAATTCCCCAACAAAATTATTGCTACTTAATTGTAATGTCTGGAGCATAGTTAACAAGCCAATAGAGTTGGGAATTTTTCCTGATAGGTTATTATTCGTGAGAAGTAGAAACACTAATTCGTCGAAATGCCACCAACAATCAGGAAGTTCACCCGAAAGTTCATTGTATGAAACATCGAGATATTCCAAGGGCGCATGTCCAGTGATATTACATAGCAGGTTTAGCTTTGAAAATCTATTTCGAGAAAGATTTGCTTCAATCATTTTGAACATAAACGTTGGCACTGGACCTTCTAACTGATTTGAACTCAAATCAATCGCCAAGAATGGTTGGACTTCTTGGGAAACATTTCCGACTTCTCCGGTCATTTGGTTGTGTGAAAGATTCATGTATGTAAATCTTTTAGAAAGGTCCCAAAACCAGTTGGGAATAGAATCAGAAATCCCAGAGTTGGAAATATCAAGAGCGGAATAGTTTTTTTGAGTTTGAAGCCATTTCGGGAATTGACGGCCCAACTTGCAAGAGCCAAGCAATATGTAAGCCAATCGAAATGGAGGGATCCAATCAGAATCATGGATGTTTAAACTCAATGAATTGAAAGATAAATCCAAATAGTGTAAATCGGAAAGATTTGAAAAATGTGCTTCAGAGAGTTCACCTTGGAATGAGTTTCTAGAAAGATCCAGTTCCTCTAGTTGTTTTAATTGTGGGAAAGAAGCTTCAGAGAGACGCCCTTGCAGACGATTTGAATCCAATCTCAAAGTATGTAATGTACTTATACCCCAAATGGATATTGGAATTTCACCTTCCAGAATATTGTGGCCAAGATCAAGATATTCAAGAGCGGTCATGTTTCCGAAAGCTTGATCTGGAATGGTGCCGCTCAACTGATTTGTACTGAGATCGAGGTATGTCAAGGCGGTCATCTTGCAAAAAGCTTTTGGAATGATGTCATTCAACTGATTATAACTGAGATCGATGAGTGTCAAGGCGGTCATCTTGCCAAAAGCTTCTGGAATGATGCCATTCAAGTGATTATACCTGAGATTGAGGTATGTCAAGGTGGTCATCTTGCCAAAAGCTTCTGGAATGGTGCCATTCAACTGATTATAACTGAGATCAAGGTGTGTCAAGATAGTCATCTTGTCAAAAGCTCCTGGAATGGTGCCATTCAACTGATTATACCTGAGATCGAGGTATGTCAAGGCGGTCATCTTGCCAAAAGCTTCTGGAATGGTGCCATTCAACTGATTAGAACTCAAATCGAGGTATGTCAAAACGGTTATCTTACCAAAAGCTTCTGGAATGATGCCATTCAATTGATTAGAACTGAGATCGAGGTGTGTCAAGGTGGTCATCTTGCCAAATGCTTCTGGAATGGTGCCATTTAACTGATTAGAACTCAGATCGAGGTATGTCAAGACGGTCATCTTGCCAAAAGCGTCTGGAATGATGTCATTCAACTGATTATAACTGAGATCGAGGTGTGTCAAGGCGGTCATCTTGCCAAAAGCTTCTGGAATTATGCCATTCAACTGATTAGAACTCAGATCGAGGTATATCAAGACGGTCATCTTGCCAAAAGCTCCTGGAATGGTGCCATTCAACTTATTATACTTGAGATCGAGGTGTGTCAAGGCGGTCATCTTGCCAAATGCTTCTGGAATGGTGCCATTCAACTGATTAGAACTCAGATTGAGGTATGTCAAGACGGTCATCTTGCCAAAAGCTTCTGGAATGATGCCATTCAACTGATTATAACTGAGATCGAGATGTGTCAAGACGGTCATCTTGCCAAAAGCTCCTGGAATGGAGCCATTCAACTGATTAAAACTCAGATCGAGGTATGTCAAGACGGTCATCTTGTCAAAAGCTTCCGGAATATAGCCTTCTAAATTACTATATGAGAGATCGAGATGAACAAGGCTATGAATAAAGTTGAACAGCCATTGGTATATAGAGGTAGAAAGATTATTGTCTGAAAGATCAAGGATGGCAAGAGAAGCCGAAGAATTGACGACGGAACTAAAAGATGGAGGATTATTGATGTTTGGAAGATTGCAATCAAATAACAGCAAGTTTGTTAGGCTAGGGACCTCGATAAGTCTCTGCGCCCAGTCAGTAGCTTTGCCTAAATCTACTTGACTCAGATCAAGGCTTCGTAAAGAAGAAAGATGTGAAACCCACTCCAGGCTTTCTACTGTCAAGTCATAATTGGAGCTAAGATCAAGAACTTGCAAGCTCGAAAGATTCGCAATCTGAGTGGGAATGTATCCAGATATGTTGTTGTTGGAGAGATCGAGGTAAATTAATCGGTCAAGATTACCTATGTTGTGTGGGATGCTGGTTTTCGAAACGAAAATGGAACTCATGTCTAAATGTTTCAGGTATCGTAACTCGGGCAATGAAGAACTGATCTGACCTGTAATGCTACGGTAACGCAAGACCGCTGGAGAAAGATCAAGCCTGATCACGTGACCGGATTTGTTGGCGCATTCGACCCCAATCCACTTGCAGCAGTCTCTTTTCTCCTCTTCGTTTCCCCATGAAGAAAGAGGATCCACATCGTACCAGACCAACCGAAGATCCTTTTTAATGTTGAGGAGTGCTTGTCTCTCTGCTTCTATGCACCCGATTTTTGGCTCTCCAGCTCTTGATGATGAAGTGTTCAACGCATGCGAACGTAACATGCAATGAAAGAAAAGTAAAAACATGAAGATTTGTTGGGACAATTTGCTCATCTTCGCAGTCATAAGCAGGATAACAAAGATGAAATTGGAAGATTATTTAGCAAGTACACAGGATATTTGCTTGACAGTTGGTATGAATTGATAAAAACAAAACTTCGTAATGCTAATCTCCGTGTACATAATTTGAATTCTAAGAGATTAAAAAAAATAATAAATAAAATTAGACTTTTAAGATAACATGACATTAAATTTGTCAGAAACCTTGTTTTGTAGTGTAGAAATCTTCAGATGAGGAAGTTTCTAAACAAGTCGAAGTACGTATAACAAATGTTTTTATAAAGAAGCCATGTTGACCTGTGAGGGACGTCATAAGACTTCTGTAAGGGTGTGTATGGTAGGAGATTAGCCGGGAAGGGAGCGGAAAAGGGTTGACGGAAAGTATTCTACTGTCTGGACTCCGGTAGAGGTGATTGGCTTTGTCATCTTTTCATTTGACTTGGTTCACACATTCACATCTCTCAATAATATCATGTCATGTCAATTAAAATATTTCAATTATTATGATCTTTTAATTGATATGAGATAATTTTTTTAATTGATATAGTATTTTTGTTAATGTGAATGATATTACTAGAGGGACATGAAAGATCAGGACAATAACAAAAGGACATAGGCGTAGAATTCGTGAATGATGCGGTGTTTTTACAAAAATTACAAAACCTTTCTTATTCTCTTGTATCTAATACCAGACAAAGGAATGTGAACAACAATCTTCCTTAATATACACGACACAACTTAAGAAAAGTTACAATCTTTCTCTCATTTTCCTCACATACATATACATACATACACACACACACACATATACATATATATATATATATTATATTCATCCTTGATAAAAAGAGGTTGTTTATGCAGGCCCTTTCATTTAAATATACATGTATGTATAGTATTCGAGTTTCCAATTTTGTCATCGTGCATGCATACTTTATTTTAACTTAAAAGTAGTCAAATAAAACTTAATTAGTATGCCAATTTCTCTCCTAATAAATTAGTCGGTCAATTTTTTGTCTGTTTATAATTGTTGTGTTTAGTTGGAGTGGTGCAGTAAAATGGGAATACTTTGACCGAGAGATAATTGGCTTTTGCGGGAAAAATATGGTTTATTACAAGAAGGGGTCATGGGACGGCATGGCCGGCTTAAGAAATTTGGGACCTTAAATAAGAATTTTAAAGGGGCCTTTCTTTTAAAAGAAAAAACTAAAAATCAATAAAATTATAACTTAAATTGCTTTATGATCTAATTTTTAGAGAGAGAGTGAAAGAGATTACGTTGCAAGTAAAATTAGAAGTTTTTATGTTTTTCCTTTTTGCGATGCGTAAGATAGATACAAATAATGTCCAATGTCCATATTATTTACCATGCTTTAAACAAATAAAGATAAAGATTCCCCAAAAAGATAAAAAGAGTTGTTGTTTATGTGTGTGTGTGTACATATATACACGTATATATATAGTCTTTTGAAGGATAGTTTCGGCAAAAAAGAAAAAAGAACAAAATGAAAAAGAAAAAAGCGTTTTAGAGAGAGCAACTACATCAAATAACCTTCTACATCATTTTAATTTGGGGTTTCCTTCTTATCAAATAACCAACGACATCATTTTCCCTTCACTTTTCCTTCATCCCACTTCCTTCCTCTTTTCCACCCTACCAAACATAGCATTAAAGCTCAAATTCCATTCCACGGCTTTTCTTTAATTAAAAATCAAGCATTTTTCATTATATCATCTTCCTTTACACTTACATCACGCAAAATAGAGACGGTTTGGAGGCTCCAAATCTTTGTTATTGAACCATGCATTCGGATCATGCTAGCTTAGAGCCATTAAAACAGAGTTTTCTCGAAACACCCACTTGTTTTCAAACACAACGTCAGTTTTACCTCCTATGCTGCTCGATCAAATATGGCAACCTCTACTCTTCTCTTATCGTCGAAGTAAGCAACTAGACCCGACGATCAAAATTTGATACTTGAAGAGACGCATTTGCATTATAAGAGCTACTCCAGCATTAGCACTTCAGCCACAACCGTTCTCGGTCCCCATAATAGAAAACAATCAGTTGTTGGACACATACGTGGACCAAAATCACACATTTGGAGACTTCTCAGTGCTCTGCAAGTCAGCTAAATTGTGTGAACAGAGTAACCTGCATCCTCGGTTGTCAAATTCTCCTTCCAATTCTCGAATTCTTTTCCGCCAAACACAACTTGCTTGATTCCAAAAAAGCTGTTACACGAGACATCAAGGGATGAATGCAGAGCTCTCTAAGTCTAGTTTGATTTACAGCCAAGACATCAAATGGCATATCAAAAAATTGTCACAGTAGACGAAACTGAATCCTAGACATGAACATTATGACTATACGATTTTCTCACATTGTTCTCCTATTTCTTGAAATAAAAATAAGCATTATCACAGAATTTCTGGTGCAAATCCGCTGAAATCATGCAACTACTGCTTTTTGGATGTGTACAGAAAATATTAACTATTACTGAAACGAACTTGATAGACGACGGAGACAAAATGAGTAAAGATTGTTAAAGATAGAGAGATATTAGGGATCTTACTCGGAGCTTATCTGAGTCAATGCATTTATCAACACATCTAGAAGCAACGGTTCACTGGTACCGATATCCACCCTGTCCAAAAAATTTCATCAGATATACACTCCCTACATTAACTCCATTAAATCATCTACTCAAATCTCAGCCAAAAAAAGAAAGAGACATTACATAATCAAATTAAGCAACTTTACAATTGTCTACAAAATCTCAGGACATGCTTCATACCAAATACGTGCCAGGTTCTCTTGAATCTCAAGATCCCCAACATTGTAAAATGTACTCGGTGTCACATTTGCTCCCTGAATAGCATCATAACTTGGTCTTTTATCCAATGGAGATTGAGACAACTGCATGAACAAGATTAAACTTTGTAAATCATCATTATAACCAGTGTTTATGTGGGGTATAGCAGAAAATTTAAATTTAAAGAGTAAGTAACATTACTTGCATATTCATGGAATTGCATCCGCCGAGGCGCCCAACAATATGCCACGAGCGAATGGTCTGTGCCGACAAGATCGACAAGGATACTTAACCATACTTTCTAGAGATATAAAGCAGAGTTCAAGAGCGGAGTTACTTACATCACAGAGTACGGAAACATCTTTTTCCAAAGGAGTATTGTAAAATTCGAACCATATATATGAGTTCGAGAAATCAAACCTGTAATTTTCAATGTGTGAATACAAAATCAACAAAAGTAGATCACTTACAAGCTCCTATATGTATATGTATCAAATCATATAGAACATATAGGACAATATTTGAAATTGAACTTACTTGTTGAATGTCACCTTCATGGGTATGGCTGAACCAGTCTTTGTATGCAATATTTTGTTCCTTTTCCTCCTCAACCTCTCTTCCATCTGCAAATTTAGTCAAAAACCATCTTAACGTTACACAAAGGTTATCAACAAGCTTCTTTTTAACTATTCTTCTCAACATTATAGTCCAACAATAACCATTCCTCAATTATTAGGGGTCGTCTGGACCTCAGTCTCCGACCTCTGTTTTTTAGGTTGGTTTCCAAGTTCCTACTCCAATTAGCAGCTACAATATAAATCCACATTTCTCTTTATCTCTCTTCCATTTCCACAGAATTCAAATTTCAAAAGTTCACAACTTTTTAATTTCAAATCAAAGTGAAATATATGTATATATATTATTTTTTAGTAAACGCTCACAACGATGAAGAGGACAAAACAAGATTTATATTGTCATCAAAATCAAATGCATTTTAGGTTTTTACATTATTCAAAAATCACGGTTCATTTTCTATTCACACTTCAACCTAACACACCTTACTAAACAAAACTCCAAAAGTCCAACTCCAACATATTGTCCAAACCGCCCTAAGATTCACAAGACTAACCAAAATTTGATAAACAAAACCGAAAACCCACAAAGCTTTGGCCATGAAGAATCTCAAAAAGGCTAAAAGAAGCTTACTTTGGAGCGAGCCTTTTCTGGGTCGTCAAGACAAGTGCCCAAAATCTGAGCAAACTCCGGGTCTCTGTCATAATCCTTTTCTTCGTCTCTCCCTCTGAACCCACCGCGAGTAGAGAACCCATCTTCGACCGCATCATCTTCATCGTCGAAATACTCGTCTTCTTCTCGGTCGGTAAGCCCCTGCGAGTTCTGGGTGGTCTTCAGGTCTTGAGCTCGAGTCTTGACTATGGCGAAGCGCAGAGAAGTGGTCTTGGGCCGAGCTTTTTGGCCATGGTGATGGAGTGGAAGGACGACGAGGTTAGAGTGGCGGGAAAATGCTGAGAAGGGAAGCTTTGGGATTGGGAGTTGAAGAATAGGTGAGCTTGGATGTTGGATAAGCATGGTTTCCGTTTCTCGCCGGATGAGGTTTTGGGTATTGGAAGCACCGGCGAGGGTGTCCGTCTGTTGAAGGTCTACACTTTGCTACGGTGTCATGAGAAACAGGGAAAATATCAAAAGTTGACCCCTGGGTTTTTACTAAAATATCTTGTCTGTCTCTCCATTTTTTGAAATGTTAAAACTTATCCTTGAGTTTCGGGGTATTTTTATAAATGGCCTCCAAACTATTCACGTTGTTTTAGGTTGGCTCCTGTATCAAAAATTAGATGGGAATCAATTAAAGTTAAAATCGTAATCAATCATTTTTTAGAGAGAAACTACGCTTTCATTAGAGATATTTATGAAATAAATTGTACATTTATTAAAGATTTATAACTTCATAAAATATATTTTTGAGATACAATTTTCCTTTTCAAAATGTTTAATTACAATGTTACCCTTATGTGAATGTCTAATTTCGGTTCAATTCTTTATAGACAAAAGGACCAATAGCGATTAAAAAATTCAAGTGCACAGGTAAAATTAAAAAATAATAGTAAAAGTGAGACTAACAGTCAACCCTTTCACTAATAATGAAGTCATGAATTTTTATCAGGAATGTTAGGATCCGTTTGGTGAATGAGTTTGAGTTAAAAAAATACAGTTTAAGTTGAATATTTTTGTTGACTCTTCAGAAAAGATAAAAACTTTTTCAGAAAAAGACAAATTTTTTTAAAAAAAGATAAAAACTGAGATATAAAAATACAGTTTGAATTCCAACACCAAACGAGACCTTAATTATAACAATAATAAAATTCGATAATTAATGTATTATAATTGTCCCTTACGGAAATTTTGTGGATAATACCAAACAAATTAGATAAACTTCCATCTTATCACTGATAAATATGCTAGTATGTTGGGCACAAAAGGATGTTCATGGTTACCTCACCAAAACAATTATTCAACTTTTGTAGTTACAAAAAGAATGATAGCATAAAAGAACTCCAAGGAGATGGGATAATTATGTCGTGTGTGTGTATATTTACACTCTTTTCCTTTCCAACTTTACAAATGTCAGAATATGAACTCCTGAAGGTTACTTTCCTGAATTAGTTTTTGAACAATTGACAAAGGTATAATTTGCAACACTAAAAATTTGTTAAAAGAAACATTAGATTTCGACACAATCGTCTTCGTCGATATCGACGTCCGCATCCCAGTCTAGGTCAAAAGCGCTAGCTGATTTCATCAACTCTGTTAGTCCGGTAAGATCCTCCAGATAGGTAGGATGGTTAATTGCTTGGAGAATAAACTCCATTCCCCTTTTCCGGTATTCCAATACCACCTGAAAATTCATCACAATCAGGATCAGCAATAAAAAAGAGGAATATCAAGCAACTATATGACATCGAAGAGATGAATGATTTGATGCCATTGAAGGATTAGAACCTATGCATGGTAAACACAACTCAGGAACCAGGCTTAACACGTTCCTAATAATACCAGTATTCCTTATAATTGCTTAATTGGCTTTTAATCACCATGTTTAAAGAATTAATGTCTCAAGAGATTGAGGAAATGCATCTGAAAGGGCAAGACTTTGAAAAACTAAAGCAACTACTAATGGCAAAACTTACAGTGCGACAACAAGCAGTGCAACTATTTGAGGAATGACCAACAAGCGTCATCTGTGAAAACTGCGAGAGGGAACCTCGGATTTGATGGGGTAAAATACCAAGAGGCATCTCACTACTTCCACTATTACTAGAGCTTGTAACGTCACCTTCTGCAAATATTCTGAAGCAACAGTTTATGATCAGAATGGTAGGTCAACCACAGAACGGAAATAAAGAGGAGCTACAGCTTAGCTCTTTAACACATAAACTACCCGTTACGAAATAAGCAAAGAAAATAGGCAACAAAGAAAACGAAAAACAAGAACACACAAATTTACGTGAAAAACCCTAGACGGGAAAAAACCACGGGCAGAGGAGAAGAAATCCACTAAATCAAAGATTGGCACAAGAGGAGCGGCTACCGCAAAAGAACAAAATAATGAAACCCTAAAATTACATCATATATATATATATACCCAAAAACCATAAAACCGGATCCGGGTAAAAACCGCCACCACCACAGAGCCCCAAAAAAATCTCATAATTAAAGCTCCACCACAAATGTTGCACCGTGAGCATTTCAGGCCGGGCCAAAAGAGAATTCGGGTCACCAAACTCTAACACTACTTTTCTGAAATTCAAAAAGTAATTAAACTAACAGGATTTATCACCCGTTTTAAAGGACTTACCCATGAGGGTGATGTAGTATTCCAACCAGAAGCTCCACAGCAAGAGCTGAAGCGATTGGAGCAAGCCCTGGACGTGTAACGGTGCATTGTTGGTCCAAAGTGCGGTTGGCAGTTGACTGCACAAATAATATATTTTAAAAATTGATTTAGAGAGAGAGAGAGAGAGATAATGTATCAGATGTGCTAGTTAGAAGATTACATCAACAGGCGCAACGACGTCATTGCAGAAATAACAGCCTAATCTCTGTCGTTCATCTCTACCAACACCAAGGTCAAGATGGCCCAAGTCAGCAGATAAAGCATTTGCAGCTTCATCTTTCAAGTCCTGGTTAGAGCTCAAAGGACCCGCTCCGTGGCGCATGACCAAGAAGCTATCAAATCCTAGAGCTGCAGTTAAAGTAATCTGCAAGAGTAGACCGAAACAAAGAAATATCAAAATGGATCAGTCACAAAAACCGATCTTCTACTTGTGCAACTGAGAAAATAGATAACTCAAGTTATACTTGGGTTCTAAAAACTGTATTTCAAGAAAAAAGATATAGAAAATAGACCTTGTTTAAATTGGCGCATAGAAGTGAAGGAAGCCACCGACTTTCCCTTGTATCAGTCAATAAGAAAACTACATCATGGGAATCAACGAGATCATGCAGGCGTCTACAATCATCAAGAACACCAGGCTCTTCTTGGCTAGGAACTGGATGCCCAGGCATTGGAATGGCCATCACAATACCCTCTGCTTCCTGAGAAAAGAATTAGCGGAATGGATACAAAATATAAGAAAATCAATTTATTCATTTTGCATCTTCTTTCTTCCATGCTGGGCACTATGCTTAAAGGCTAAAGGGATCAAACAAATTACCACAGCGGGAAATATTCGCTTCAGACTTCTAACAGCGGCTGTGGCTTTGAGCTCACCCCCATTGAGGCAATCATCCAATGTATACAGTGATTGCCTTAACGGATTAGACATGGCTACCTTGCCATTGTCAAGCAATGTAATTTTCCGAACACCCCAAGCCTACAAAGAAGCACATAACTTTTAATCACTTCCGAAATAGAATGTGAAATCAAATCACAATCTTGAGCACTCACCATGAGCATACGTGCCACCTGACATCCAAGTGTGCCAGCTCCAAGGAGAAGACATTTGAGATTAGACAAAACATCCAAGTTTAGCGAAGGCAAAGCACGCCATCTCATTAGCTTCAAATTCAAATCTGCAGCCGATATGGCCAACCTGTAAAAGTTTATCCAAAAAGCTAAGAGAAAATGTAACAATACCAAAAAGGGATAGAGAGTTCCAATAGACTGCAAATCACTGAATCACCGACTGGAAAGACGGACAAAATACCTAGTTGGATCCATAGATTTAGCAAGGCTAATGCATCGAGGTACCTTCTTCCCTCTATTAAGTTCCCATCCTACTGCGTTTGGAACACAATGATGATCCTTCCAGCCTAAACAGGCATAGATGTTAAGTTACAAACGCTAATGTTAGCAAGTGGTCTGCAATTTGTAGAGTGAAAATTAATCGGGTAGAGTTGTTACGAAATATCTACAGCTCTACCTTGTGGAACTGCAATTACAGCTTCACCAACAAGGGATGACCCCATATCAGCAAAACCACGGTTCTCTCTATAGCATAAAAATTGAACTGATGTGAGATCCCATCTTGAGCTTATGAGTGCAAGGAAGTTCCGAAGGGGCCAGCCAGGATTGTTTGGAAGATGGCATGGGTCGTAAAAACCAAAGAGCAACTGCAAATAGCATGCATACCAGCTTTAGCAAAAATGCAAACTAAATTTTGACATTCAAACAAGTTATTCCGGTTTTCCAAATAACTTGAGGAATTAGCAACAAACCTTATGATTATCACCTCGACAGGTCTCCCAATCCTTGAGATGCCTAATAGTCGCACGAGAATTTGGATCAATATCGATCAAAAAGAATGGAACATCTGCAGTAGACTCGACTCATTTGAGTTAGATTGTAGAAGAAGTATTCTTCACATATTTATATTTGCATAAAGGAGCATTTTTACGTGGCATATGGACATAGATATGTATACATAGTCTATTTTATAAAGACAAGTCAAGCACAAACATTCACAAACGTGTAATATACAGGTAGAAGAACACATGTACCTACAGTTGAGCTTGAGTTCCGCCATACATTACACGCAGCTGAAACAGATTCTGCCTACATCATACAACAATAATTAATACTAAAATTTAACATTAACCTAAATAGTTGGCTTCCAAATTTCCAAACAAAATCCGTATCTTGAGCACCTCTTCCGTGCTAAACCATTGCGAAGCTGGCCTGAGATCAACCAAGGTTGCTGGGGGATCAAGCACCAGAGCAGGAAAAGCAAACCAATAATGAAAGGTCCATTTTTTCAGGTCGGCAAAAGAGATTAGAAGGAACCTCGAAAGCAAAGAACTATCCTCTACAGCCTTTGCGGAATGAATGTCCTCCCAAATCTGATCACCACCAATGAGTAAACTATTTATACTAAGGTTTATTATCACATTTGATCTATCATCAAAACCACCAACCAAAATCAAACTTTACCAACTATAAACGTGAAAAATTCAAACGAGTGATAATACACATCATAAAAAATTTTATCACCAACATCACAAATGTACACATGTCAAAACTCTGTAGGTTCTATAAGAATGCAATGTATGTTTTCTCCTATCTATAACAATATAGATATTTTCGACAATTAATCATTTTTTTAGCAATGTTCTTGCCTTCCTTGCTTCTTCCTTCAACAAGCCCATCTTGTCAAGTGCGTGAAAGCTTTCGACCGTATTGGTGTTGTAGAGAATACCAGGGACCGAGCATCTATTCCGATTTCCTTGAGCTGCCGACGATTGTCCGCTAGATTCAGACGGCAAAGACTCAGCTAAAAGTGTCAAATGGTTTGACACTTGAGAATGTGAGCAAGGCGCATAGAAACCTGGCAAATATTGATATATTCCGTTTAAACTTCAGATTACGAAGCTAGTGAATTTAATCATGAATAATTTGCATTCACCCACTAAAATTCAATAACTTTTATGCACAAATCAAATTGGGATTTTTTCAATTAATGAATTCATGAAAAAAAAAAAAAAGACCCATCTGAACCGAACTGAAGATAACACAAAATTTTAATTCATTTCAGCACAAAATTCAAAATTGTAAGAAATTCTAAAAGAAATTAAGGAAAAAGAAGGAAGGAAGCAAACCAGTAATGGGAAGAGGGGAGTCGTCGATGCCGAGCTTGTTGAGCTTCAAAGAAGAGAGTCTGTGCCAGAAACCCTCGTCAACTGCGCTCTGAAACGGTGCGAATTTCAGCATAGATCCCTCTTGACTCGCCATTGATGGTTTTTCTTTCCGACCCTTTATATATATATATATATATGTATATAATTTATTTCCAAGCCTTAAGCTCTGAAACGGCAAGAGACGAGGATACCAAGTGCAACGACGAAAAAACTTGGGGGAGAGTGTAAAACTATAAGCACGTGCGTCGCAAAAGGGCAAAAAAAAAAAAAAAAAAAAAAGTCTAGAACAGAGAGAAAGAGAGGGAGAGAGAGTCTCGGGGGTTTGAAGAAAGGTGACTTTTTTTTTTTTTTTTTTGGGAGTTATTGAATCTTGTTGGTTAATATGTCTTTTTGGAAATTTGGGTATGGCAACCCAAGGGAGGAGGATGATGACTTCTCAGTTGAAGAAATTATATATTTTACTATAAACTCACATGTAAAATTATTGTTAAATTATATTTATAGATTTTGATGTAATATTGAGTATTTTTTTAAATAATTTATATAAATTAAGAGATTTATAGATAAATAATTTTTTATTATATTTTTTAATAAATTATTGAAATTTTTAAAAATAAGTTAAAATGTCTTTTTCTTTTTTAAATGATCAAAGTAATTTTTTTAAATGATTAATTAGTGATTGACTCTAATTGATTATAATAAATATCAGTCAATTTTCATAATTTTATAGTCAATCACTGATGGACTATTAGTTCATCATTGATTGACAAATGATCATTTTGTTAAATTAAAAAAATTCAGTTATCTATTAGATTAAGTAACAAAAAAGGCCACGTAGCTTTTTTTTTTTTTTAGATAAATATAATGATTAGCTGATATTCATGTAAAATTTTGTTGTGATTTATTTTTTTTATTTCTTCAAATTAGACTCCACATAAGCAAAAATTCCTTCGTTTAATGATATGTAATCAGCTCTGTTAGTAAAAGGAGTTTTGTTCATATGAGATCTAATTTGTGGGGAAAAAAAAAACTTTAATCATAGATAATAGAAAGTTATGTGCGAATCACGTGAAATAGAATTGTAAAAATTTTAAATATGTTTCAAGTAAAGTTAATTGGTGAACATCAGGTGGGTTTGATGGGTTTTCGAGATTTTTCAATGCACTTAAATAAGTTTGGGTGAGTTAAAAAAATTTTAACACACCCTTTTTTTAACTCACACCCAATCAACCCAATGTCTAGAATCAACAGACTCACTTAAAGTCGGGTTAGGTTTGATAGGTTGATTAAGTTGAGCATATATAATTAAAAAACATGCTAATAACGTAATTTTAAACAAGAAATGTGCAGAAAAAGAATTAAATTCGTAACATATTTTTTATATCAAGATAAATTATAGTTCAATTTTTTAAAATTATAATAAAACAAATACAAAAATAAAATATTAAAAACAAGTTTAAATATATATGTTATAAACCATAGTAAAATGTAATTAATATATAAGTGAAACATATTTTAAAACTATATAATAACTTAATTGGGTAAGTTAGGTTTGTGTCGAGTTACTAAATTTGAACCCAAACCCACTCAATGAAAACTTAAACTCAGATTGAGTGGGTTGGGTTAAGTTTAAAATCGGGTTAAATCGGGTTGGATTTGGGTGAGTCAATCACCATAACAACGACTTTTTATAATTTGTTCCATGGAATCAACTATTAAGTATTAGACTTTGTTTGATAATCAAATTCAACTTTAATTAAACTATATTTTTCAATTAAATTTTATTTTTTTTTTTTTCTGAAAAATCAATAAAAATCATACCTAATTTTTACACAGTCAATTCCTCCGGTTTATAAATTTCTAACTCGAACAGAAATCCAAAAAGAAGGTAAATAAATAATGACTATCCTCGTAAACAAAAGATTTAGGATCCGTTTGATGAATGAGTTTGAGTTGAAAAAATACAGTTTGAATTGAAAATTTTTATTGACTTTTCAGAAAAGACAAAAATTTTTTTAGAAAAAGATAAAAACTAAAAAAAAAAAGGATAAAAATTTTTTCAAAAAAAATAAAAATAAATATGAAAGAGTACAATTTGAACTTGTTTATCAAACTGAGATGAAAAAGTATAGTTGTAACTACTTTTTTCCGAGTCTTCCAACAACGACAAAAAAGGAATGGTCCACCCTCCAATGGCCTATCCGCGCACTCAGCTTTATTTCTTCCAACGAAGACGAAGAAGAAGAAGAAAAAGACGAACTTTTCATCGGAATCAACTTCGCCTGCTCTCCGACGAACTGAACCATGAATCTGCTTCCGCCGGAGAACAAGAAAATCGCCAAGAAACAGGGCTTCAGGTCGCTGAAGCTCGTGAATGTGGACTTGGACCAACCTCTCGGAGACCAGCCTCCTTTTGGAGCTGACTATGGCAGACTTGACAACGGCCTCTTTTACTACGTCCGCTCCAATTCCAAGCCCCGAATGCGAGCCGCTCTCGCTCTCGCTGTTAAAGTCGGGTATTTCAACTCCTTTCTCTTCTACCATTTCTCCTAAGGGTTGTTTTTACGAATGCTCTTCGAAACGTTTAATTTTACACGTCACACTAGAATACAAAATATTGATGAATAAAAATATAGTTTGCTTTCAAGAAATGTACAATTTTCTCGCTACCTATGAAGTTCGTATAGATCATTTCTTGTTAGCAAGGATTTGGAAGCTTTGTGGGAGAGCTTCACATAGGACGGGAATGAGCGTAGATAAAGAGGATAGATTTTTGATTATACAATTTAGAGTCAAGGATGGTAGTTAGCAACTTCAGTCGGGTTGTTAGCTGTAGATCAAAACGTGTTTAATATTATTTATTTTAGTTTTTTTTTTTATATAATATTGACAATGAAACCATTATCGTTAGCACGGGTAATATAGGTCGCGACACGATGACACGACTTGAAAACAACACGATTTTTGTAGGTCAGGGTCAGGAAAAAAATGAAAGGGTTGAAATTGGTCCACCCGAATGTGACACGACAAGAACGGGTCAATTTCGGGTTCAATCTGTCTAATCCAAACACGACCTATTTTTCTTGTACGGGTCAATTTCATGTCAATTTTGAATTCAAACCCGAAATTGACTTGTATGAACCCATAAAAAATTAAAAATTAAAACTTATTATTTATTTATAGTATGATATTAACAAAGACATTTATTATTTTTGTAGAATTTTCTATGAATTGGATATGATTTTCTTATTTGAATTAGTTTTGGTGGATGTAATTAGATTATTTTGTTTAAGTTTGGCTGTTATTTTATTAATTTCATGTCAATTTCAGTTTACTGGTAAAGAACATGTCACGGGTCAATTTTGAGTTACGGGTCAATTTCGAGTCACGGGTCAATTTCAGTTCGTGTTTTGTCAACCCATTTCGGGTTCATGTCGTGTCCGTGTCACAGTTTTAAGAAAATTCGTGTCACATGTCGGGTTCAGATCATGGAAAAAAAAAAAGATTGACATGACTTGAACACAACACGAACACGATCCGCGACATGAATTGCCACCCCATCGTAACTGTAGATTTTTACATAATATTGACAGTGGGACTATTAGCGTAGCTGTAGAAAAGTTTAGAAAAATTTGATACATGAAATGAAGTCAAGTAATAACATTTGACATGGCTTATAGTTTGAGGATCATTTATGAAAATAACCCAAAAGTTTTTTGTTTTTTGTTTTTTTTGTTTTTTTTTTTGTTTTATGGAGTTTCTTTTCTGTGTATATCTTGGTGTATCTGCGAAGAATTTGATAGACTAGCTGAATATTGAGTTGATGGCAGATCAGTTTTGGAAGAAGAAGACGAGCGGGGAGTTGCTCACATAGTTGAGCATCTCGCTTTCAGTGCAACTACAAAATACACAAATCATGACATTATCAAGTTTCTCGAAAGTATTGGCTCTGAATTTGGTCCTTGCCATAATGCCAGTACATCTTCTGATGAAACAGTTTACGAGCTGTTTGTTCCGATTGACAAGCCCGAATTGTTATCTCATGCCATGTCAGTCTTGGCAGAATTCAGCACTGAGGTGCAACTAAATTTGAAGACTGATATTAATTTTTTGTTTTGAATTTTTTCCTTCCTATTGCTTATTAATCATTTATGCAGGTTCGTATCTCAAAAGATGATTTAGAAAAAGAAAGAGGTCCTGTGATGGAAGAATACAGAGGGGATAGAAATGCCTCTGGAAGGATGCAAGATGCAACTTGGGTTTTGATGATGGAAGGGTCAAAGGTACATATAGTAATATATTACGAGTTTTTTTTAATTTATAAATTAATTCGGTTTTACTGAAAATGAACTTAAATATAAAGTTTTGATCCGCTTTTATCTGATCACAGTATGCTGAGCGCTTACCAATTGGATTAGAGAATGTGATTTCGACGGTATCAGCTGAGACTGCAAAGCAGTTTTATAAAAGATGGTACCATTTGAGCAATATGGCGGTGATAGCCGTTGGAGATTTTTCTGATACACAGGTTTTATTTCATGACTTGTGAAATTTCATAGAAATTACTAGTGTACGTTGACTGGCGAGATCTCCTAACGATTTCTTTCTGTCTCTCTCCCCGTCATGCCTGTCATTATCTAGAGTGTAGTTGAGTTAATCAAAACACATTTCGGGCATAAGAGTTCAACACGTGAGCCACCTGTAATACCTACATATTCAGTTCCATCTCATGATGAGCCGCACTTTTCATGCATTGTTGAATCTGAAGCTGCCGGGGTTAGTAAAATACAATTCTTTTTTCATTCATTCTAATGTTCCTTCGTAGTTTCAAATCACACCAGATGGATTTTTGCTTATTTTTCTTTTGTCTAAATACTGTTAGTGTATTTTAACAGTCTGAAGTAATGATTGGCTATAAGATGCCGGTGCGTGAGCTGAAGACAATAAGGGACTATAGAGATTTACTTGTGGAATCCATGTTTATTCAAGCTCTGAACCAGAGGTTTTTCAAAATATCTTGTAGAAAGGATCCACCCTTTTTCTCATGCTCGGCTTCTGCTGACATTCTTGTTGATCCATTAAAGGCTTGTACACTGACCTCATCTTGCAAAGAAAAAGGGACAATCAAGGCCCTAGAATCAATGCTGATCGAGGTGAAGAGAAGTCGCCCGTGTTCTTTTTACTACTCTTTTATTTTTAATTTTTACTGACACTTATGTTTCAGATTGCAAGGGTACGACTACATGGCTTTTCAGAACGTGAAATATCTATTGTTCGAGCTGAACTGATGTCGGGGATTGAATCTGCCTATTTGGAGCGTGATCAGATGCAATCAACAAACTTGCGCGATGAATATTTACAAGTAGATTCTGATTTTGGTTTTGAAGTAAATTCCCAGCTTCAAAATGTATTATCATTTATTTAGAAACAAAATTTTCTAATTTCTTTCGGCAGCATTTTCTCCGCAGCAAACCTGTAATTGGAATTGAGCACAAAGCTCAACTACATAAGACTCTTCTTCCTTGTGAGTAGTCAGTAGTCTTGCATTTCTGAATATATTTCGTAACTGCTGAAATGTTATAGCATACATAGTTTACTACAAATATATGGTTGTACTATATGATTTTTCTTGTTATGGTCTTTTGCATCTATAGATATCTCGACGTCGGATCTATCCAAATATGCAGAGAAGCTACAAACTTCATGTAGCTGTGTCATTAAGACAGTTGAGCCACGAGCTTCTGCAGTAGTAGATGATCTTAAAAATGTTGTATCAAGAATAAATGCTCTTGAGAAGGAAAAAAACATTCTCCCATGGGATGAAGACCAAATTCCGGAAGAAATTGTTAGTACGAAACCAAATCCAGGGTAATGAACGACCCCTTTGTCAATTTTCAGTTCTTTAACTTTATAGTGATTAACTGATTATTGTTATTTCTGTTTTGGCACTGCACTTTTCATTTTCCAATATCATTCTTGTGAGTCTTATCTCTGTATCCATGTTTCAACCTTTTAGGTGTCTGTTTCTTCAATGTAACCGTTAGGGGCTTTTTTTTTTTTTTTTTTTCCTTAAATGTATTGAGGTAGTTCCTTAAACTCATTGCCAACGCAACGTATTTTCTTTCTATTAAGGTATAAATATGTGTTGTGAACTTGTTGTTTGGTTGTATAATTTGTGGTTCGTTCAAAAACTTGTTTCAGGTATATTGTACAGCAGTTTGAATATTCAAATATTGGAGCTACTGAATTATTTCTGTCAAATGGAATGAGAGTTTGCTACAAATGTACAGAGTTTCTTGCCGATCAGGTATTCGGTTCAGGAATAATGGTTCATTCCATTTGTTTCTATTTTCACTCAGTTGGACTTAAAATTCTGTTGAGCTTTATTTGTAAGACTTATAATAAACCTTATTCATCTGTTCCCCCTTATTTAGTAATGATCAGCAAATAATCTAGTTTATATTTCCTTGAGAAATATACTTGGCCTTTGGGATAATTTAAATTAGTCAAAATTATCCCGGGCTGATTTTATATGCCATCATAATTCTTATCCACACTTTGATTCAACAGGTTACGCTTGCAGGGTTCTCTTATGGTGGTCTATCTGAACTTCCAGAAAGCAATTACTTCTCTTGCTCAATGGGGCCAACCATTGCTGAAGAAATCGGTGTCTATGGTTACAGACCATCTGTACTAGTGGATATGCTTGCTGGTAAGAGAGTTGCAGTTGATAATACGATTGGAACATATATGAGAATGTTTTACGCCGATTGTTCACCCTCGGACCTGGAAACTGCACTACAGGTTTGCACCACTACACTTGTTCTAAGAATTCCAAAGGCTCAAATGGGCGATATCATGCTAAAATCATCCATGAGTCTTCCCGAGTCGCTATAAGTGGCATGTTAGTTTTGATCTTGGTACAAATCATAATCTTATTATTTCAGTGTTTTCAAGCTGAAGAGCTTCTATTATGTTTTTTCTTGCAGCTTATTTATCAACTATTTACAACTAGTGTAAAACCAGGAGATGAAGATGTGAAAATTGTGATGCAAAGGGCAAAAGAAGTGGTTCGTGCTCAAGAGAGGGATCCCTACACTGTATTTGAAAACCGCGTACAGGAGCTCACCTATGGAAAGTCCTATTTCTTTAGGGTATTCCCTGATTCCTAGTTTGGATCAACTAAAGATTGGATGTGGTCTGCTTGTAACCTTTTGTTAGTTTATGATTCTGCAGCCTGTGAGGATAAGTGATCTTCGAAAAGTTGATCCACCGCGAGCTTGTGAATATTTCAACAATTGTTTCAAAGACCCCTCAACTTTCACTGCTGTGATTGTCGGAAATATTGATCCTACCATTGCAGTTCCTCTGATTTTGCAGTATTTGGTAAGTGGATTCATTTTTCATTCCACATTGGCCTTGGACACTTTTTCATGTTTCGTTAACTGGTTTCGTAATTTGCATGCAGGCTGGAATACCTAAGGCTCCTGAACCTGTTCTCCATTTCACCCGTGATGACCTCAAAGACCCGCCACTCACTTTTCCTATAAACATAATTAGGTAAGACTGTAAGAGGCACTTCACGCGACAGTTGGACCACGCGGTCAAACTGGATTTGTCTGCTCTATACACTTCTACTTTAAATGTTGGTAAAATTTTATTCACATACTAATATCCACGCATATTTTGGTGGTTCGAATTTTCTTCGACACATTGGATGTACTTGCAGGGAAACAGTTTATAGCCCTATGGTGGAGGCACAATGTTCGGTCCGACTATGCTTTCCTACAGAACTGAAGAGTGAATCCATGGTGTCCTATTCTTCTGATCAATTAAAAGCTTATCTAGTGGACAATGATTAGGCCTTTAATGTGTTCCGTTTTACTGATCATTCATTATCCGCTTTCCTGTTGGATGGCAAAATCCAATGGCAGGTAGAAGAGGTTCACTTTGTTGAGTTCCTCAGCAAACTTCTTGAGACAAAAATATTGCAAGTTCTACGATTCAAGCATGGACAGGTGCATGCGCGTCTCGTTTGTTTTATTTCTGCTTGTTCTGCTCATCTGTATAGTTAACCTTTCTCTATATTTCAGATCTATGCTGTAGGAGTTTCAGAATTCCTCGGTGGTAATAAGCCTTCAAGATCTGGTGTTTTTCGCGGTCATATCAGCATTAGTTTTTCTTGTGATCCAGAAATCGCCTCAAAGCTGGTAGGTGTTACATAGCACTACAGTTTCTCTTTTCTTATGTCCCGTCATATCGCTCATTGGCATGTGTATTCTTATTAGGTTGATCTTACTTTGAATGAAATTTTACGCCTTCAAGAGGAAGGACCTTTGGAGGAGGATGTTTCAGCCATTCTTGAAATTGAGCAAAGAGCCTATGAAAATGGCCTTGAGGTATACTTTGTTTCAAAAATATTGTTCTTGTATTTGTGAAGTCAGAGTTCGTTTGGTTGCCAAGAAAGTTAAGACAACTCTACGCCACTTAGTTTCTATTGTGATTCTTTTATGTTCTTCAGGAGAACTATTGCTGGCTGGAAAGGATCTTAAGTAGCTACCAATCAAAGGTCTACTCTGGAGATCTTGGCGCTTCCTTCAAGGTTGGTACTGAAGTGTGTTTGTCTACCACCGTTATATCAACATTTCATTTGTTTTCTTTATTAAATTATTCTACTCCGAGTACATTATAACGTGAGTGAAAAAAAAATCTCTCATATAAGGTTTCATGTAATTTAACGTTTAAGTGTGAGGTAAACTATGTTAATTTCCTGTCTTAGACAACGATTTCGATGTAGTTTTTCTGCCATTTCATCAACGAACTGTTGTACTTACGTATAGACAACAATTAGTTTATTTAAACCATGATTATCTCCGCGCAGATTCAAGATGAAGCCCGCACACAAGTAAGAAAATCCTTGACACCGTCAACAACAAAGTTAGCATTACAAAGAATTCTGCCTTTTCCTTGCAAGAAACAGTATACGGCTGTGATTTTAATGCCCCGGAGATCTCGTCTTAAATCACTAACATCGTTTTTCGAATCTACGCAAAACCATGCCAAGGTAAGTTACATTGTCTGCTTTGCTCATTTGGGCTTCTTTAATCACTGCTCAAATCTGATCTTGAACAATCCAAATCTTTTTGCTGTTCCTATAACATGTTTAACTGGCTGTGGCAGATATTAGCTGGTGTTGCTGGTCTGACAGTCTTGATCCTTAGCTTGCGCAGACATTCCCGTTAGAAAGTAATGATTACAGGAAGGTTCAGCGGTGAAGTCAGCCTATTATTTCAGTGTGAACGTACATGAAAAGATAAAATATATTATCGACTTTATATAGGGATTATCATTTGTTGGAGGGGTAAAATGTGAAAAAAAAAAAAAAAAATGTTTAGTTTTTAAAGGTAAAATAATAAAAATTTAGTGGGGTCAGATGCCCAGTTTGATCACGGTGGCTTCGTCCCTGGGAAGGTTAGATAGAAAAACATTAAAAAGAAGAATAAAATAAAATTATCAACATTAGAAAGAACTCTTTAATGTTCATTATCAGACAGATAATCCGCATTCCACAGCAGACTTTATTATGGAGTGGTTCAGACTTGAATAAAAGATTATAAAGACTTAAATTCTGTTGTGCCACTTAATGATATAAATAAATATTTCTTCTTGTCTTTAATCTCTGTGTCTATCTAAAAACGTCTCCTTTGTTACTTAAAAGCTTATTGTTATCACAAAAAATAACAATAATATTAAGAATAATAATTACATTAATGCATCTAAAAAAAAAAAAGAAAAACAAATAAACTAATAAATGCTTGTTGTCTTACAAGTTAAAAACGACACATAGTTAGTGACATAAAATTTGCTTTCTGTTACAAGACGACGTGTCTGTGAGTAGAGAAAGAAACTACGAGTCGTTTTTCGTGTTAATTTTGAGTTTTGGTTCTGTTAACGTCTTGCTGTAGCGATTAAGCTGAAATACCGCGTATCTTCTTGTCGTTAAAAACGACGTTTAGTTTGGGGCTTAAATTTGCAGCAGTCTGTTTAATAACGACATGTCATTTTTGGTGTAAATTTTGCGCTCTACGATTTGCTGGCGGGGAAGTTTATTATTGACACCCTTCCATATACTCTTCACGCCCCCATATTTAATGCATTTTATTATTACTAAATTGCCTATAAATAAAATTACTTTTAAGGACAAAAGTGTTCTTAAAGATACACACCCCACTCTAGGAATTAAAAAACAAAAATACATGCTTTTAAATAAAATGCATATTAATCTTTAAAGCAAAATTGTAAAGAAATATGTATAATTTCTCTTCATAACGAATTTTATAAAAGTTATTTTTGCTTTAAAATACATTCATTTTCTTTGCAGAATTATCATTTTCTTTTCTTTTTTTTTCCATTTTTTTTTAATGATGATGGTGATGTAAAATATGTAGAAATTTATTTATAAAAAAATACGAGAAATTTTGACATATATTATGTTTGCAGAACAAGATTTTTTTAATTGTAATAAATTAAAACAAATAAAACAACCCAAAACAAAGAAAACAAAGAAGAAAATGTAAGATCAAAATTCAATTAAAAAAAAAGGGGGAAAAAAAGTTAAATCACATAAAAAAATGAAATTATATACCGATATAAAACATAAAACTATGTATATATACATATGACTCTATTTAATTCCCAAAACAAAGTAAAAAAATTATGAATAAATCTTATGACGTTCAATACTTAAAATAAAAACCTAAAAACGAGGAAAACAATAAAACTGAAAAAAAAAAAAAAAAATCTTTCGTTTAAAAAAAAAAAGGGGGAAGTTTTTTTGTTGATCGGTGGATGGAAAATGGATTAAAAATACAAATTAGTTATAAGTACTTTTTTAGAAAAAGAGAAGGGTGTAGAAAGCAATAATTATAATTTATACTTTAATGATGGGTGGCCTAAGAAATAGGGTTGAAAAAGTAGAAAAATGGGTGACAATAGACCTCCCTTTGCTGGGCGTTCATGTAGGAAACAACACGACATTTGTCGCTCAAAGTTTGTTGTTGTCTTACACTCTCTCATTTTAAAATATTTAAAGTAAATTTATTAGATAAATAACAAATTTTTAATAAATAAATAAATAATTATTTATTTATTTTAATATTATTCATTTTATATATTTATAAGATATGTTATTTACTTTAATAAATTTTCGTAAAAACGTTATTTACTTCTTTTTTCCCTAATATCAAGTGAAATCAATACATCCAACTAGTTAAATATTATGGAAATATATGCCACATTAATATGAAAATTACATAATAAAAAAGAAAAAAATTGTGGTGATCCGTGCTCAATAGGTCATGTCGTGCTTGATTCGTGTTCATGTAGTGCTCGAGTTTATCCGTATTAGTTGTCTGATCCCAACCGGTAGGTAATAACGAGTTTATATCTATCTATCTTGTTCTTTAAAAAAGCAAATAATACTTTCTACAGTATTATTCACACATTCTTTTATGAGCACCACGCTACGCTTTCAACACTCATCACGTGACTTTATAATTTTATTTATTTATTTACTTTTATTGGTCTATTCCTTTATGCGTGCTCTCCAACTAGTTGCATTGAAAAGTTTGAATCTTATTAAAGCATTGATAATTTATATAGGTGCATCTTATTGTATATATATGTGCCTTCTACTTTATATAGAGGTTTAAAAAGAGATTATAATTTGCAGTTTCACATATGTACCTTTTGGGTCAATGCAGGGATCAGAGCAAGGCGAGAATGTGAAAATAGAAAGAGATGAAGATCCAATTTCATTCAACATATTATGAGGATCTATGGTAAATGAATACCTACAAGGTTGCAACAACAACAAAGAGGTTAACTACTATGCTAAGGACCACTAGGTCAAACGGCATGGAGTAGACTAGGGTGGGGCTTGCGTTTCGAGGAATCCGCGCTTAATCAAAAATTAAAAAAAAATTAAAAAAAAAGGTTGAGGTACCATTATATTATTAAAGGGGTGTTTGGTAATAAAGTTTAACTCCAACTAAACTATACTTTTTCATCTCAATTTTTGTCTTTTTCTGAAAAGTCAACAAAGTTTATAACTACTTTTTAAAAAATCAACTCAACTCAAACTTAAAAATTTCAACTCAACTCAAACTCAACTCAAACTCAACTCATTCACCAAATACCCTGTTCTGACAATAAGTGAGACTGTAAACAAGATTTCTTATATAAACTATTATTACTTATTTACTAGTAAGCAAGAAGATAAAAAGTATCCTACTCATTTTTAATGTAAGGAGATAAAAATATCCTACTTAGATGTCAAAGGAATGCAAAGACAAACAAATTTACTCAAAATATCTCATATATACATATATATATTTTAAAAAACTAATGATTCTTTTAATCATATTTTTTTTGTTTATCACATGATAGTCATGTATTTGCTATAACATCATTATGTGATGATTACATCATCATTATGAGGATTTTTTTATTTATTTATCTATTTCGCACGTGCGAGTTCCTAATTGTGAAAAGAGTTATGGTAATGACATGTAGTAAATTTTCAAATGTGACCTTTATAAATCCTTTTTCCTATTGAAATTATTTTCTCAAGTGTACCTATTTTAAACATCATTTTCCTTCTCAAATATGTACATTTAAGTGGGTTTTTTTTTAAATGTAATTTTCAAATTTTATTTTATTTTATTTTTTTTGTAATGTATGCTCTATTCATCTTCTATTTTCATATGTGTGTGTGTGTGTGTGTAAAACATAGTTCATTCAAGTATTTTTTTCTCCCATATTATAAAAATACCGTCTTGCCCATATTGCCTTTACAAAGTTGCAAAATCACAAAAGCCAACAACAACTCATTCATCCAATCAAAAGGCGAAGATGGGTTGGTAATCCAAAGCTCGACTTCACTTTAACAGATCCCAACGCCACCCACAACGACGTTCTCACCGGAATCACCACCGTCGATCTTCTGCCGTCGGAGGAGGAGACGATGAATCTGCTCCCGCCGGAGAGCTCGCAAATGGCGAAGAAGCAGGGCTTCAGGTCGTTGAAGCTCGTCAACGTCGACTTGGACCAGGTTCTCGGCGACGAGCCTTTTGGAGTCGACTATGGCAGACTCGACAATGGCCTCTTTTACTACGTCCGCTCCAATTCCAAGCCTCGTATGCGAGCCGCTCTCTCTCTCGCCGTCAAGGCCGGGTATTTCATTTCAACTCCTTCCTCTTCTTTGCCATTTTCTCGGAATTGAGCGAAATGCTGTTTGGCTTGTGAATTTGAAATGTGGTTTCGGCTTTGTATTTGTCCAAATTGTGGAATTTTGAGAATTTATGGCTGAAATCTGCAATGTACTGTGTCTGAGAAAGAGGAGTAAACACGGAAAATCGTCGTGAATTTCTCTTTTGAGAGCTATGTATCCGTAATTTGTTATGTGGTTGAGTTGAGAAAGTGAAATGCCTGCACATCTTTGATAATTCTTGGAACCATTGTTTTCATGGCAAAACAACGTGTTTTTTTTATTTTTAAATTTTTTTTTTATTTATAGGATAATCTCCTTTAAAGCTAGGTCTTTTTTGGAGTTTGTAATAGGTGAAGAGAAATTTCCATAAAATATATGACAATGCTTGAGTTTGAAATGATTTTTTTTTTTGGTAGTTGAGATTATTACAAGAGAAACCTGTAAATTAGAACATTGAAGATGCTTATGTATATCTCCGTGTTGATGTACATGTGAATAACTTGATAGTCAAGCTGATTTTTGAGTTGATGGCAGATCAGTTTTGGAAGAGGAGGACGAGCGGGGAGTTGCGCACATAGTTGAGCATCTTGCTTTCAGTGCCACTACAAAATACACGAATCATGATATTGTCAAGTTTCTTGAAAGTATTGGTGCCGAATTTGGTCCTTGCCAGAATGCGGTGACGTCTTCTGATGATACAGTTTACGAGCTGTTTGTTCCCGTTGATAAGCCTGAACTGTTATCTCAGGCCATTTCAGTCTTGGCAGAATTCAGCACAGAGGTACGGTAAATTTGAAGTTTGATATTTGTATAGAAATGTACATATACATATATTTCCTTGCTGGTGTTTATTAATCTTTTATGCAGATTCGCGTCTCAAAAGATGATCTAGATAAAGAAAGAGGTGCTGTGATGGAAGAATACAGAGGTAGCAGAAATGCCACAGGAAGGATGCAAGATGCAAATTGGATTTTGATGATGGAAGGTTCAAAGGTACAGATACTAGTACTTGTTCACTTCTACCCAGAGATCTTTTGATTTATAATTTGCCATCTATCTTTATCACGACATGTCTTAATTGTGATGGGACAATGTCCTATGCAGAGTGCACATGTGCCATGTGACAATAGAACATTGGAGAGGATGTTCTTTACGTTGTTTGGGTTAAATAACATTATATCAGCTGTCGTTTTTATACAAACTGCTCCTTTTTTTTTTTTTTTTAATTGTCTTTATAGTCATTCTTTAGATTTACTGATGATGAAGATGAACTTAAATATGATGTTGTAGTCAGGATTTAATTGGGAAACTTACCTGTAAACCTAGGGGTTCTCTCAATTTTATATTATTTCATAGAAGCTTGGGTTGATTGCAGTATGCTGAGCGCTTACCAATTGGATTAGAGAAGGTGATTCGGACTGTGTCAGCAGAGACTGTGAAGCAGTTTTATAAAAAATGGTACCATTTGAGCAATATGGCAGTGATAGCTGTTGGAGATTTTTCTGATACACAGGTTTGATTTCTCGACACGTGAAATTTCATGATGCAATTGCAATTTTGCATTGACTGGCAAGATCTCTCAATGATTTCTCTCTTTGACTCTCTTCCCCATGCCTCTCTCTTCCTCAAGAGTGTAGTGGAGTTGATAAACACTCATTTCGGGCATAAAAATTCAGCACTCGAGCCTCCACTTATACCTACATTTTCAGTTCCATCTCATGAAGAACCACGCTTTTCATGCTTTGTTGAATCTGAAGCTGCTGGGGTTAGTATAAAACAACTCTTTTCTGTTTGTTCCAACATTCCTACATATTCTCAAGTCATGACATATGGTGTTGTGTATATTTATATTTTAACAGTCCGCAGTAATGATTAGCTATAAGATGCCAGTGGCTGAGCTGAAGACAGTAAGGGACTATAGAGATTTACTTGCGGAGTCCATGTTTCTCCAAGCTCTGAACCAGAGGTTTTTCAAAATATCTCGTAGAAAGGATCCACCCTATTTCTCATGCTCGGCTTCTGCAGATATTCTTGTTGATCCGTTGAAGGCTTATATTATGACCTCATCTTGTAAAGAAAAAGGGACAATTAGGGCTCTAGAATCAATGCTGATCGAGGTACTCTTTATTCGCTAGGGGGAATTATCCCATTTTCTTTTACTATTCTATTTTAAATGACACCTACATTTTAGATTGCAAGGGTACGACTACATGGCTTTTCAGAACGTGAAATATCTATTGTTCGAGCTCAACTGATGTCAGAGATTGAATCTGCCTATTTGGAGCGTGATCAAATGCAATCAACAAGCTTGCAAGATGAATATTTACAAGTATATATTGATTTCGATTTTGACGTAGATTCCTGGGCTCCAAATTGTCTTATCATTCATTTAGAAATAATAACATTTCTAATTTCTTTTGGCAGCATTTTCTCCGTGACGAACCTGTAATTGGGATTGAGTACGAAGCTCAACTACAAAAGACTCTTCTTCCTCGTGAGTAGTCTTGCATCTCTGAATATAGTTTTGGAACAACTGAATCGTTAAAGCATACACTCACATTAATACATATATTTTCTTATTGATTTTTCTCATTATGGTTTTTTGCATTTATAGATATCTTGGCATCAGATTTATCAAAATACGCAGAGAAGCTACTAACATCATGTAGCTGTGTCATAAAGACAATTGAACCACGAGCTTCTGCAGTTTTACATGATCTTGAAAATGTTGTATCAAAGATAAATGCTCTTGAGAAAGAAAAAAACATTCTCCCGTGGGATGAAGACCAAATTCCAGAAGAGATTGTTAGTCTGAAACCAAATCCAGGGTAATGGTGGACCCCTGTCCACTTTCAATTGTCTTTAACTTTGCAGTGATTATTATTATTTCTGATTTGGAGCTGCACTTTTCATTTTCCACATTCACTCATGCGAATTTCATCCCTGTCCATTTTCCAATTTAGGTGCTTGCTTCTTAAATGTAACTGTTAGGACCCTTTTTTATTCCCTTATTGAGTTTGGGGTTAGTAGTTGTGATATACTTTAAACTTCTTCTAGTGCTAGAAGGTAGCATATTCTTAACAATTTTAGGCAACATGGGTGTTTTTTTAATATCAATATATGATAGCATTTCTGATTTAGAATGCTCTTGAGAAAAATGCAGTTATATTTCCTTGCCCTGTTCTCTTTCTCCACTCAAGTTTTATGTACATGCCCTATCCTTATGCATAATGGTTTTACTAACTTTTTTCTCCTTAACTGTTAGTAAGTAGTATAAGGTATTGATGTGGTTTCTTAGATTCATTGCCGACCCGATGTATTTTTCACTATTAAGGTGTGTTGTTGTATAATTCGTAGATTGTATGAAAAATTTGTTTCAGGTATATTGTGCAGCAGTTTGAATATTCAAATATTGGAGCTACTGAATTATTTCTATCAAATGGCATGAGAGTTTGCTACAAGTGTTCCGATTTTCTTGATGATCAGGTATTCTAATATTAATTTGTAAAGCAGTTCCTTAAGTTTCAGTTTTTGAAAGAAAAGAGGCGAGGATTCACACTAATGCCAATTGAAGGGTAAAGGATAAGTTCAATTGAAAGTTAAAGTTTTTGATTCATCAATATTGCTTTGCTTTGTCTTTTGCCTTCTATTCTGGTTCATTCCATTTGGTTCTGTTTTTGCTAGTTGGAGTTAGACATTGTCAGAGCTTTAGTTGCTAGAGTGATAATCCTCATGATTTTGGCCGGATTACACCCTAAACCTTATACTCTCTATCCTTTTCTTTTGTGGTAATGCAAATGTTGCATGATGCTGGAGGCGACTTTTGGCTATTTATCTCTGTCATATCAAGATATAATGGCTCTTTCCCTAAATTTCTGGCTGAAATGCACGCATTTGAAAACCTTTTTTTTTTTAAAACAAGAAACAGAAAATTTGTATTTTTAATAAATAATATAAACAAAAGGACAAGAAGCCATCGCTAGAATTTCCTTGAAATAAACTCAGTCGTTTGGAATGGTTTACTTTAAATGAGTGAATATCTCGGACTTATTTCATGTGCAATTATAATTCTTATTCACATTTTGATTCAACAGGTTATGTTTACAGGGTTCTCTTATGGCGGTCTATCCGAACTCCCTGAAAGCAACTACTTTTCTTGCTCAATGGGGCCTACTATCGCTGGAGAAATTGGTGTATATGGTTACAGACCATCAGTCCTTATGGATATGCTTGCTGGTAAGAGAGCTGAAGTTGGTAATAAGATTGGAGCATATATGAGAACGTTTTCTGCCGATTGTTCACCCGCAGACCTGGAAACTGCATTGCAGGTTTGCCCCGTGCCTCTTGTTGTAAGAATTCTAAAGGCTGAAATGAGCATTATTATGCTAAATGATCCATAAATCTTTCTGTGTGATCATAAGTAGCATGCTTTATTCTGCTTCAAGTGTTTTTAAGCTAAATATCTTATATTATCTATGTTCTTGCAGCTTGTCTACCAACTATTTACAACAGATGTGACACCAGGAGATGAGGATGTGAGAATTGTGATGCAAATGGCAGAAGAAGCAGTTCGTGCTCAAGAGAGGGATCCCTACACTGTTTTTGCAAACCGTGTTAAGGAGCTCAACTATGGAAAATCCTATTTCTTTAGGGTATTCCCTGATTCCTAATTTAGATCAACTAATGCTTTCCTTTATTGGATATTGTCTGGTTGTAACTGTTTGTCAATTTACAATTCTGCAGCCTATTAGATTAAGTGATCTTCGAAAAGTTGATCCACTGAAAGCTTGTGAATATTTCAACAATTGTTTCAAAGACCCCTCAACTTTCACGGTTGTGATTGTTGGAAATATAAATCCTGCACTAGCACTTCCTCTGATATTGCAGTATTTGGTAAGTGGAATTCCTTTTTCATTCCACATTGGCCTGGAGACTTTGCTTTTTGCGTTAACTGGTTTTGTGATTTGCCATATAGGGTGGAATACCTAAGCCTCCCGAACCCATTCTCCATTACAATCGTGATGACCTCAAAGGCCTTCCATTCACTTTTCCTAAAACGATGATTAGGTAAAACTATTTCCCAGACACACGGACATGCAGTTTATACATTAGTTATTTATATAACTTAAAAAGGTGCTTCATGCAACAGTTGTCAAACTGGATTGCTTTTGTACGGAAACACACACACACACACACACATCTTTACTAAGAGAACTGTTGTCTTTTATTTGTATGGAAAGGCAGCATTCATATGCTCTCTCATTGACCATGAATTGTTTACTCCGTTTAACATCTCATTTTGGATCGAATGCTATTTTCTTTGTACAATTCTACGTTAAATATTGGTAAAATCTTATTCACATGCTAATGGAAGTTGATGTATCCACATATATTTTGGGGGGCTCGAATTTTTTTTGACACATTGGATGTGCATGTAGGGAATCGGTTTATAGCCCTATGGTGGAAGCACAGTGTTCCGTCCAGCTATGCTTTCCCGTAGAACTGAAGAACGGAGCGATGGTATGCTTCTTCTATTCATCCATTCAATTAAAGGAGTTTATGTAGTAAATCATGATGAAGCCTTTCATATGTTTTTTCTTTTACTGATCATCCACTATCCGTTTCCTGTTGGGTGAAAAAAATCTAACCGTAGGTTGAAGAGATTCACTTTGTTGGGTTCCTGAGCAAACTTCTTGAAACAAAAATAATGCAAGTTCTACGCTTCAAGCACGGACAGGTATGCATTCGCCCCCTTTGTTTTGTTTTTGCTTGTTTTGCTCATCCGATATAGTTTACCTTCTCTATACTGCAGATCTATACTGTAGGTGTTTCAGTTTTCCTTGGTGGTAATAAGCCTTCAAGAACTGGTGATGTTCGCGGTGATGTCAGCATAAACTTTTCTTGTGATCCAGAAATCGCCTCAAAGCTGGTAGGAATTTAAAATTTTATGGTAATACAGTTTTTGTTTTCTCATTTTCGGTTTAGATGACCAAGTTTCTAGTCATATAGCTCATTAGCATGTGTCTTCTAAATAGGTTGATCTTACTTTGGATGAAATTTTAAGTCTTCAAGAGGAAGGTCCTTCAGATGATGATATTTCAACCATTCTTGAAATTGAACAAAGAGCTCATGAAAATGGAGTTCAGGTAAGCTTTATACAAAAAATTGCATTTTGATTTTGGGGTAGAACAACCTTTGGTTTTTTCAGCTCTAATTTATTGAACTCTAAATTTTGCTCCATTGTCCTTGACAGCCATCAGTAGTGTTATTAAGGTTCTTTAATGTGTGAAGTGAATATAGCTCTACGCCACTTAGTTTCTGTTGTGATTCTTTTATTTTCTTTCAGGAGAACTATTGGTGGCTGGACAGGATTTTACGCGGCTACCAATCAAGGGTCTATACTGGTGATCTTGGTGCTTCTTTCGAGGTTGGTACTGAAGTATACTTGTCTACCACCCTGATATCAACTTTTCCTCTATTTCTTAAATTATTCTGCTTTCTTCTGCATTGATTGCCTAACCGCGTCCCTGTAAATTGGATCTTTATCCAGTTAGATGGGTAATTATCTCGAAACAAAAAAAAATTATATTAAATATATATAAATGAATGTTTATACTATGGTTCTTTCTATGCAGATTCAAGATGAAGCCCGCACCAAAGTTAGAAAATGCCTGTCACCATCATCAACACAGTCAGCATTACAAAGAATTATGCCTTTTCCTTGCAAGAAACAGTACACGGCTGTGATTTTAATGCCCCAGAAATCTCGTCTTGAATCACTAACATCATTTTTCCGATCCAGGCAGACCACTTATGGCAGACAGGCCAAGGTCAGTTATATATCTATTTTGTCATTTCAAAGCTTGAAGGATCACAACCGTTAATCTTGATTGCTCATATCTCATATCCCGATGTTTTTGCTATTCTCCTAACAAGTTTTTCTCGTTTGTGGCAGATATTAGCTGGTCTTGCGGGTCTTACAGTTTTGGCCCTTAGCTTGCGGAGATATTCACAAAGTACCTTGAAATACTAGGAGACATTTTCTTCGCAGAGATTCATATATACTTGGGGAGTACTAAACAGAATTAGGATGGATTTTTACTGCATTGCTTAGATATGGGAGGTATCTTGACTTGATGACGGTTAAGTTCCCGTTAGAAAGTTAGAGGAGGGTTAGATGCTAGATCGAAAAAACACCGAAAAGAAGAACAAAAGAAAAATCATCGTCATTGGAATATATATTACTATTACATAATTGTATATGATTTTCATCTTCAAGATCCATATCCCCCGTTCATGAATTTTACTATTTGGAACAAGCATTTAGAGTAGAGTATTTGTATGTTCATTGCTCGAAAGATTATACACTACAGTGTTGACAAATTAGTTCAGAATTTGAATAAAGGAGTAAAAGGACTCAAATTCTGTTGTTGCATAACTTGCCGCTTGTTTCGGATATCATACTGTGATGTACTCAAACATTATTTGTCGTTTTTAATTTATCGAAAATTCAAAGAAAAGTATGATAGACAAATTAGTGTTTTTATTTTTATTTTTTTTTTACTTTTGAACTCAGAGTTGGAGGATTTGAACTCTATGCTTAGTATGAAACTATCATTAGGCTAATGTAAAATTAGAGGATTTGGATTATGGTCATGTAAATATGTAAGCATTTACTGCATTGTCACGTATCCTTTGTAACTTAAATACTTATTGTCGTTCCATTTATTTAAAAAAATGCTTATTGTCTTTCAAGACAAAAACGACAAATGGTTTTGACTTACAATTTGTTGACTGTTTCATGGCGACAGTTCGTCTAATGAAGCAAAAACTTTACATGTTTAAGTTGGAAAACAACGTATCTTCTGTCGTTTACATGTTTACTTCGTCCAAGTGAAGGCATTTGTAACTTAATTTGGTGTAAATTTTGCCTACGAATTTCTGTCGTTTATGCAAGATAAGAAACGGCACAGCATTTGCACTTAAAAAGTCTGCTGTCGTCCCAATCTATTGTCTAAGCTACATGTCGTTTTTTTTTTTTTTTACAGGTAATTTTCTCTACAGCCTTTTGCTCTCACTTAAAAGTTAAAACTTAAAAACGAAAATGTCGATGTAAATTGGATTTTTTTTTTTTTTTAAATTTCGTCTCAAAGCATATCGTTCTATTGCATGTGTTCTTTTTTTTTTTTTTTTGGAAGAGATTTTGTGTACTTTAACTAAATGAAAGTGATCGCAACCGTAGCTTAACAATAATTAAACATCATAAAGTGAAAGAGTTCAAATCCTCCTAGTTAAAAACCAAAAAACAAAATTAAAAACATGTTTTTTTTTTTTTTTTTTTTTTGGGTTCTTGGAAGGGATGACGTATTTTCAGTTAGGAAAAAAAACGACATGTCGTATAAGGGTGCCAAAACGACGTCGTGGCTGACATCGTCACAACGTGGTATAAAAGCCTCTTTATATAGGTTTACATTGCGAGCTAGGGTTTTTGTGCTCCTTTTTAAGTTCGACTGTTATTTCCTCCCACTGCCTCTCTCTTAGCTGCGTCCCCCAAACCCTAACTCCCCAGGTCTGCTCTCTCTCTCTCCTCTCCTCTCTCCTCTCCTCTCTCTCATCTTTCTCATCTCTCTCTCTCTCTCTCTCTCTCTCTAGATTTTGAGCTCTCTCGATCTTGTTCCCCAGTGTTCAGGCCTAAAATTCAAGGAAAGGAAAAAAATTGAAAACAATCTTTTGGTTTTTTTTTTTCCTGGTTTTGCTTCCGATTTTGAGTAATGGCGGCTCCTTTTTGTCGATAATCTGGTTGTTGTGTCGAAAATTTGAAATTTTGACAAATTCAGATCCAAGTTCTGGGTAATCTGATTCAGCGTGTGATTTGCAGGTAATTTGAAAGGAAGAGAACAAGAAAAAAAATGGTTGAGCAGACCAAGGGTAGGAAGGAGGAGGTGGTCACCCGGGAGTACACCATCAACCTCCACAAGCGCTTGCACGGGTGGTAAGTGTTGATTTATTTTTAGTTTTAGTTTTATTTTTATTTTTAACGCTTTTTATTTGATTTTTAATGCATTAACCATGTATTTCATTTTCTATTTAATGAGATATAGGAGGATTCAGTGGAGGAATAACGTTTTTCGCATATTATGATTGTTGAAAGGCACTTTGTAGGGGCGTTTTGTTTTTTTTTTTTTTTGTGGGTGGGTTGGGGGGGGGGGGGGGGGTTTGTTATTTTTTGCTTGTTAGTGTCCTTTTGCTATGAAATCGTTTATCAACTCTTTTTTTGTTAGATGGGTTTTCAATTTGGGACTTGTGAAGATTTTTCCTGTAATCGTGGTTGTTTTAATGGGTTGGAGTTTGGAAAATTGTTGTTGAGATCTTTGAAAATTTAGAAGTTATTTATGGGGTAGATGGGGCTTCAAGATGGAAAATGGCTTTTAGGAAATCATTGCAAAATCTTGGTTGACAGGTTTACTAGTGGTTGATTGGTTCAATTCCATTCCCGTGGCATGAATTGGAATCTATTGCGTTAGGAAGACAGTATATCTCATGTAAAATTAAGATCATAGTTGTGAATCGAGCATTGTTTCTGTATTCTTTGTGTCTAAAGCATGGGATGGACCAAACCTTTTTTCATGTTCAGAAACTTGTTTGGTTTGTGATATTACGATGAGAGCAAAACTAACTTTTTTACTTTTGTTATTTTGAAAAAAAAAAATATATATATATATATATATATAGTACTTTCAAGAAGAAGGCTCCCAATGCCATTAAGGAGATCCGAAAGTTTGCGCAGAAGGCCATGGGAACAAATGACGTGAGAGTGGATGTGAAGCTGAACAAGCAAATCTGGAGCAGAGGTATCAGGAGTGTCCCCAGAAGGATCAGGGTTCGCATTGCTCGCAAGAGGAACGACGACGAGGATGCTAAGGAAGAACTTTACTCCCTTGTTACCGTTGCAGAGATCCCAGCGGAAGGACTGAAGGGATTGGGAACCAAGGTCATTGACGAAGATGATTGATTTATTTGTCTGTTTTTTAAGTAAACGTGTCCTTGATAGGCAGTAAAAGAATTTACATGAGCTTTTTGCCTAGCTTTAGAGAGTTTACAAGACATGGTGAAGACTTGCTCTTTCATGTGTTTGGATTATTGTGTTTCTATTTAAAATTTTGTTTTTGGAGTCTACTTTTTGTTTTCTCGTATGTTTTAATGAGATTTTGTTAAGTCAAGCCAATCTTAGTTTTCCTATATTGCTTTCAACATGAATGATGTAGCAACGATTTCGTGTATGTTTGACTATATGATTGAAACTAACTTAGTTAAAGGGAAAGTTATTGAAGCTGAAACTTTAACAAATAATTTCAGAGAGTGACTATAAATCAATGGTATTTGAACAAAGTAATCCTGTCATTTCTGTTTCAAACCAAAATTTAAACAACTGATTCACGGAAGATGAAGCCTTTCAAACTACAAAAGCTGCTGCCAAAGTGCAGTGTAATCACAGTCACACCCTAGCATGATCTTTGCAGTATATCCATTTCCTCCATTGTCGATTGCATTTGCCTGCTCAAAACGGCTTTCAGTTTCCATTTAGTTTCGTCACCTGACTCAAATGAACTTGAAAGACGAATGATATTAGTTCGGAAAAGAACTTTTATCTGGCCTTGTAAACATACATGTAGTTGCGAAGTTTTCTTATTTCTTCTGATGATTCATCGAGTACGTGATCCAAATACAACGAGATCCCAGCTCCGCTGCAAGTCCAACGTGTAATTTTCAGTGCATATGAATCCAAAATTTATAGACAACTTATGCAATAAAAATCATGATGTACCTAAGAGGTCCAAACGGAAGCCAAATAACATCCCACCGGAACCTTGGCATTCTACAAAAAATCATGTCGATAAGCAATTAATCAGTTGGTGAAGAATAGTTATATCCCAGCAAACTCCTCCCTAAAAATCGCAGTAGTGAAAAATAAACAATTTAGTGCTACGACAAATACTCCTGTTAAAAAAGGATCATGGTTCAGGCTACAAAACTTGAAATATAAAAAGAGTACATTCAGTTTGAATTTGATCATATCAATGAAAAGCTAATAAGAGAGGAGATTCTTCTTATCAACATTTCATTACTTCTTATCATCTGCCTATCTCCTTGAATATATAATGTAGATTGTTTCTTTCTCTAGAAAATGATAAAGGTGTCTGCTATCACATACCTCAACATGTAATACAACCAAAAAACGGCAAGTACCATGCCGATAAAGCATGAATACCAGATCCAACGCCTGTGATGCCTCGAGTCATGAAGCAGTCCTACGATGGCCAAGGAACATGCTGCAACAGCCACCCAATCTGATAAAAACATTAATCTAATTAGTCAGATATCGCAGCTGAAACACCCTTGTTTGTTGAGCACTTGAAGCTTAATGCTACAGAAATTTCTTGCCAAATCACATGCATTGTGATTGAGCATTGAGCTGAAGAACAATGGAAAAAGATATCAATTAGGTATCAGAAAAACCTGCACATATGATCATCCATGAGTCCACCTCCTCCTTGAAGTAAGCATGATAACGCTGTGCATCAAACGACAGAAAACAAGTATATGATCACTCAAGCAAATATGCTGTATTCGAAAAAAGAAAACTGACATTGTGATTGTAAAATCCGAATTTCGCCATTGTTGACCAGAAAGATTACAGAGCTAAGCATCTAAGGGAACTACATAAGCAAAAAAGAATGTTTGATATTCACCATTAAAACTGTTTCTCTTGATTTGACTTTTAAAACTATAACGCGATTTCTCGACTCTCCGGTAGTAAATCCCAAAGAATCTAGTGTAAAAGGAAGGAAAAAAAATATTAACGAATTCTGAATGCCAGCATCAGTAGAAACATGACAGTTTCACCATGCCCAGTCGATAATATACGCGAATATTTTCATCAAACTATTGCTTTTAACAAAGACAAAATAATTTGTTTATGTCCCAAACTGCATAGATATGGTAATTCATCGAAAGCAAAGATCCTTAATCCATGAAAATCAAATCATACCAGTTCCCATGGAGATGCAACCTGCTGAAAGATGGAGTATACAAGCAAACCCGCGAAACAGAAGAGAAGCACAACAAATACACTCTACATAAAACATCCCAAAAAATTTAAAAAAAATAAAAAAAATCAGTGTTACAGTTTAAAGAAAGAAAAACTAAGTAAAAGAATATCTGAGTCAAATAAGATATATATATATATATATATATATATATATACACACACACACCCTCCACAGACGACTCAGCTGAGCATGGCCGCTTTCGAAAGAACGAACCAATTCCTCTTGTTCTGTAAAATTACACAATTAAGAAAACAAAATCAAAATTTTCTCCTCCTTTTTGCTTCTGAACTAACAAAGGCGGTTCATTGGCCTTACCAAATCGAAAGTTTCAAGCTTTACCACAATCAGATAAAAAAGAGATAAAGAAAGTGTCAACAAAATCGGAAACTTCATATTTTCTATTTGACATTTCTCGGCAACCAAACATGGAAATTGAAGCAGAAACGGAGCGAGAGAGAAATCAACCTTGGGTGTCCATAGGGAGATTATCGTCTCTAGTTGGGAGAGAGAGTTCATCTTCTGCAAATTTTCTCCATTGTCTGGCCAGTTTCTTCATTGTTTCTTTTTTTTTTTTTTTTGGAAAAGATTTCTTTTTCGACTTTTCTTTTCGTTCCTTGTTCTTTTGGTCCGCTGGAGAAAATGAAATCTGGATCTCTTATAGGGCTGTCTAAGACGACACAGTTTTGAGTCTTGACTTTTAGGTCCGTTTCTCAGATATTTTACTTTTGTTTTTGTTTCTAATCAGTGGAAGAAAATAAGTAAAAATTATGATTTCTCGATAAATATTTAAAATTAAAAAAAAATTTAAAATCAAAATGATCTTTTAAAGTTTTTTAATAAGTAATATAAATATTAAAATAGAAATTTATAATAATATATAAATTTTTTTATTATAAATTTTAAAGTTTATTCAAATGAATTTTTATCAGAAATCATATATATATATATATTTTGACAAGAAGTACTTTTCAACACTGAAAACTCTTCTAATAGATTATTCAAATATTTCTAAAAACTGCTTTTAAATTTAGAAAGTAAAAAACAACTTCTAAAAAACTCTACCAAACAGGCCCTCTAACTACATTTACATCTCTTTAGTTTGGATTAATTTCATTGTTTATTCCCCATTATAGGTCTAATCTCATTTTCATTTCTAAGCATAAAACAATTTAGTATCAATTTTAAGACCGATGTATAAATGATCTCTTTTCACCTTTTCACTGCTACAAGACTTAACAATGGATTTCTTATCTTTTAGTAAAGAAAATACACCAACTCCAGGTACTTTATGTTCAAAACAGTGTTACAAAACAAACAACAACTACAATGTACGCCCAAAATCACATGTGTTTTCAGGATTTTAAACTCCTAAAAATAAAAATTGAAATTTAACAAAAGGTTTTAGGATGCGAAAAGAACAAAAATTAACCTTGATTAGTGACTAAAAATCTAAAATGCACTTTTGATTTTCAATCTTTTTTTTAATAATATTTTAGACCGAAAGACTAAAATAGATTTTTTTTTTTTATACAGTTTGCAGAATATAATAAAATTTGACAGAAAGTTCATAAACTAAAAATTAAATTAACCCATTTTTTTTAATTAAATAATTTTCAAAATTTTTTTTTTCCATCTTTCCTTAAATTTCTTGTTTTTTATTCCGTACTAATAGAAAGCACGTATAAGACCGGATATATCTATTTATCTAGAAAATTGTAGTAAATAATATTTTTTTACAAATATAATTTGAAGTAACTAATAATATTTTAAAAATATTTAAAATAAATATTAAATTTAACACATAAATTAAAAATTTATTAAGATAAATAATAAATTTATAAGATCTAAATAAATCATTTATCTAATAAATTTATTATTTACTGTTAATTATTTCAAATATATTAAAAATATATTATTTACTTTAATTATTTTTTAAAAATTACTATTTAATTTAATTATTTTTTAATAATTGTTATTTACTTCTTTCTCCCTATATTTATTTATTTTATAAAAATAGACTGGTTATATTAATTTTTGAAATACAATGGTTGTATTTTTAAATATCATATAGTTTATACTTACTTTTGGTACATGAGATTTTATTAGGTGATTTTTAAATGGTTTCATTTCTTTAAAATAAAAAAAAATATTTTACTAGATTTCCTTTTTTTTAGATAATAAATAAACTTAAATAAAAATTTAAATACAAAATTGCCCACATTTCTTTTTATATGTATATATTTAAATTTAGGAATAGTAGATATTCATATTTTATAATTTATAATTAAATCATAATGTTTTTTTCCCTATAAAAACGGGTTAATTATGTTATACCCTTTTTCTTTTAAACAAGTTATATCCACTTTTGATTTTTCTGATGATTATCATCAGAATATTGAACATAAATTTCCGCAAAAAAAAAAAAAAAACCAAATATTAAGTTATATTCATTTTTTTTAACTTAAAAATTTGGAAAAACAGTTAAATAAGATAAATTTAAATACCATTATACTAATGTAATACAAAAAGTTAATACTAGATCAATAGAACATAAAACTAAACTAAAAGTTAGTTAAAATTTATGTTAATTGGTTAAGAGTAAAAAATTTGTATCTGGACGAAAAAAAGAGGTTATTTAGGTAATATTGTCTTAAAAATTTCCACAAAATTGTTTTTCGAAAGATTTAAGAAGTCCAAGTCCTCTAATTGGGCTTTGTTACTTTCTAGTTATAGTGGGCTTGGATCGAACAATAGCCCGCATTGACCATCCATCCCATAAATAGCCTTCTAAAACCCAAACCCTAGATTTCTCATTCTCTGCTTCAACAGATCACTCCAAGCTCGCGGCGAACGAGGAAGGAGATTCGCAGCCGAACAACAACGCTCCCAAATCCGCCATGGGTAAACCTCTAAGCTTCTTCTCCTCAGATCTTCTCTTCCTTTCTTCTGTAAATTTTGTTCCTTTTTTTCTTTTCTTTTTTTTTCCTCCCCTGATTTTGGGCTCGATTTTGCAGGTAAGGTTCACGGATCTCTGGCTCGTGCCGGTAAGGTGAGAGGGCAAACCCCCAAAGTTGCTAAGCAAGACAAGAAGAAGAAGCCCCGTGGACGCGCTCACAAGCGCATGCAATACAACCGCCGATTCGTCACCGCCGGTAATTTTCTCAATCTAGGGTTTTTTTTTAAGCTCAAATTTTTGTTTATTTTTGAGAAACCTGGTTTCGGATTTTGATTGGTTTTTCGGGTTGTTTGTCTGTTTTTTGCAGTGGTTGGTTTCGGCAAGAAGAGGGGACCCAACTCGTCCGAGAAGTAAGCTGGAATTAAGAGTACGACGAGCTTTCTTTAGATTGTTAATGGAGACTTGGTTTTTTGGGTTCTTGGCGATTTGTCATTGAGTTTTTATTTTCTTTTTAAGGACCCTTTTTACTGGTTTAGTAGTTTCTGGAGATTTTGAGTCCTGAATTATTGTTATCAATGTTTAAGTAATGCTTTAGTTTAATGAATCAGAAGTAATGTGAATTTGTTTTCCCTTTTTGCATCATAAACCTTCTTGTTGATATTATTTGCAAAGTTGTTGATTTTGGTTTGTCACATGAGATTAAATACATAATGTATGATAATAATTGAGCAGAATGAGGATTGGATAGGGAGTTATTAGGTTCTGTTGAAGTAGAAATACGCCGTTTTAGTGGCCGATTAGCAGTGTTGATAATTTTAGCTTATCTTAACTACACCGGTTTAGAGGTCCCTAAGGGGTGTTGATCACTTGATCCACCTTGGTTTTTCAGCTTTTATAATAGAATGTATGCGGATCTAGTTTTCAGAAGATGCGTTTAAATGAGTTTCCTATTCATATTGCTGTTCAGATAAAGAGAACGTTAGTTAATGAGAACTCTTTGTATCGACAATACGAATAGCACTAAATCATGTTAAAAGATTGGAGATTGGCCTCTTGGTGACCTCTCTGATCAAACACTGGATGATGATTTATTCAAGTTATTGATAAATCTCTAATTAGAAACATCTTTTGTTTTTTTTTTTTTTGGAAATTGGGGGTTAGGGGATTTAAACTCTTCAACCTCGGGTGGAGTCAGTTGTGAATTACCGTTAGGTTATGTTTGGAACCACAATTTGATATATCTTTTGTTTGCTGAATTTGTCATCCATTGTCCCAAATACAAAGATCTGTTTGAATTCCTGCTTCAGTAGTTTTCTTTTCCAGTTATTTTGCGACTGAGCTATTGTTTATATTGACTTGCTATTATTAGGCCAGAGAAGTCTTTATTTTTTTAATCATTTAGGCGAATAAAATCTTATGATTATGAATAAAATCTTATGATTATGAAGAGCTCAACGGGACTTACACCCCCTCCTTACTTTGTCTCCTTCGAGTTGAGTTCATATGCTTTCATGTTATGTCTACAACCCGATACACTCAATTACTGAAGGGATGAACCCAATTCAAAATATGAACCTTAATTAAATTGATCACAATAATACTAGTTAACAGTACCTATTATCCAAAGAGGAATCATTTCGGAGTAGCTTGATTGGGTTACTCTCGCGATGTGATTGTAGTTTAATAGGTTTTTTAATTATCAATTGCAGGTCCCACATAATATAGGGCATGAAGTAGTGGAATAAATATCAAATTTACTTATGAATCCTTTATAAGTTTCCATTTGCTAATATTCTCTTATGGTGTAAAAGGATATTAGAGTACTTACATTAACAAAATTAACAAGTAAACACTAAAAATTCAAATGATATTGTTACCTTTTACACCATCCAATAGTAAGTAAACATTAGAAAGGAAATCAATGATCTTCCTTCTTATTAATTTATTTTGCTTTTAAGCGCGTCCTTAAAGTAGAAATTAATTTGATGGGGAAGATGTTGGGTCAATTTCCCCGATCAATATCCAATTTTCATGTGTCCTCATGTATCGCGACGCCTTGAAGGTAAACAGGCAATCTAAATGCCACCTTTTCCTTGAGATTTTGAACTTCTATGTTTGGTAGGAGGGGCGGAGAGGTGGGAGAAAATGTGAAAGATGAAGTGGATTATAGGAATCCGTCAAGTTGTTTGGTAAGAGGAAGAAAGAGTTAAAAGATGGATGATAATCCTTTGTATAATTATTATATTATCCATTTATATTATCTTTTTTAAACTTATTTGAAGACAGATTTGTCTTTTCAATTAATAAAAGCAAAGGAGAGCCCGGAGGGAGATGGTCCGTCCATTGCTTCTCTCCTTTCTCTCTTCCCTCCAACCAAACAATCCATCACTCTCTCCAACCAAACACACTCAAGTATAACAGGTATGTGGGCGAGGCAAGGACGTTACCACAGTCCATATTTCATTCAGACAATTTCACTTGACACCGGCAGAAAGAGCAGAACTTCCTCAACACCATATGGAGTACAACAAGAGCAGAATTTCGTTGACACCTTCCGAGTTCAACAACAGAACTCCAAAATTCGGGTCCCCTGAGGAGGGTTTTAGAGTTTCTGCTCGCAGACTTGCTGCACCACACCAAGTCTGCTATAAATACGACATGTCTCATTGCCTTGCAGGCGTGTTGCTCTCAACCATAAGCCTTAAACGCCCAACCGACTTGAACGTCAAAGTGCATGCCTAGTGCAAATGGACAATTGATGAACCCTAAGGTCGAGCATGATGGTCGAAGATGTGATCACTTTATTAATTAGTACTTGAGCCTAAAAAAAAAAAAAACAAGCATGCGAATTGAGTTGCATGGCAATTACGATTTGGTGCCTTCCAATCCGTGCCATGCGACAATGTTGAAGCCGATGCCCTGACTCGAAGCTTTCACGGTCTCCATCTTACCTTCAAATCTCTCAAGCAAAGCAAGGGCTATCTATGTTCTGGTGTTGGCGGTTGCAATTGTTAACTCCAACAAGCTTTTTTCACTCAGCGTTATGTCAAAGAGAGACCATATTGTACATCTGAGATCTTTTAGTTTTCTGGTCCACAAATCTAAAATAATAAAGAAAAAAAAGTTTGTTGGGGGGTTTGAAAAGGAGCTTCCACTGACAACTGAAGTTTAAAGAGATTTTAATTAGTTGGTTAACACTTTTAACACCGTTAATCTTGTTCTGCAAGGGGCCCAAATTTAACCCTGAAAGATTAAATAGATTGGTATTTGGTAACCAAAAGAAAGAAAGCAAAAAGATGAGGCAATTAAAGGATCACACAACGAAATTGCTTTATAACATAAAAGCAAATTAGTGAATAGTTTTGCGCCCTTTTTCTTGGAAATTTATCCTTTTTTAAGTTGAAATTACAATTAGTTGGAGAAAATGAAGATGAAAATCTTATCCCCACTTGGCGCAACCATTTGTCAACACAAGGACCATTCTATTTGAATGGTCCAAAATAGAATGGCCCATCCGAATAGTTTGGTTGCACAATTGGAATTGGAACATTCAAATGTCATTTAAGTTTTTATTCTTAAATGGTAAACAGTCATCCCCAAAATTGATATATCGTCTACAACATGTAGAAAAAAATTTGAAAACCATTATAGATGATCATTTTCTTATCTCTTTCATGTTTTTTCAGATAACTACTTTCAAATTTATATTTATATGTATCTATCTAAATGCTATAATCGGATGATGGTTCAAAATTTTTTCCTATGAGCCTCAGATCATGCTTCAACTTGCATCACGTTGATCGGATCATAGAGGGGAAAAAAAAAAGTTTCGCGGAAAGTTTCATAAATGGTTATAAATTGAAATTGTTAATCAAATCACTCCTTATTTTTTTCTTAATTTTTAGGGGGTCAAATATGATTGCCAAAAAAACCATATCCTCCAGAAAGTTGAAAAACCAGCAAGAGAAACGTACTCGACAATTGAGATTTTCAATGACGAGGAAGAAGAATCGATCAAAATATTGTTCAGTTCATTGTATCTATATAAATATACACGAATTATAAATCGTAGGAATTGAAAAAGTGAAATGAATAATCTACTTTTGCTTTATAATTATTTCCTTATTTTACAGCAAACTTTTGTCTGTACAACAAACATGCCATCCATCACAATCCTTCATTCAAGGAAAGCAATTTCCCAATGTAGTTATTATGATATTTTTGGATTAAAAAAAAAGAATAAAAAGAAGAGGCAACCAAAAGGTATAAAATTACAGTCATATAATTTTGTCATACATATCAGTTCATATACATGCAATAAAATTATTTAAAAAAAAAAAAAAAAAAACCTTGAATCAAAAACTACAAGGAAATCTGATCAGTCAGATTTCATTTAGGCTGCAACTTTAAACTCTTATCAGATATCACCTATTCTTCAACACCTAAATCCAAAAACACCAATGTCAGGAAAGAAAAAAAAAATATTTATATAAGTTATATATATGTATATGTATGTGTGTGTGTATATGTGTATGTGTGTGTGTGTGTGTGTGTGTGTGTGTGTGTGTGTGTGTGTGTAAAGAACCATAAAAAAGAGGAGAGAATTAAATTACCTTTGAGTGGAAGTACCCTTGCAGTAGAGGACCACAGCTTCAAGATTATCCTCACGTTCTTCAGCATTCATTGCAGTGTAATAGGTATTATTATTACTATTGTTATTATGGTTATTAGTACTAGAATGAAACTGAGCTTCCAAGCTTCTTGTGTTGGACAAGGCTTTACACGGCTTCGTCTTTTGCTTCTCTTTCTTTGAGGGCCTTATTGCATAATGATGATGATGATGATGATAATGGTGAAGATCTGTTGGAGGCTTGAAGCACGTCCAATAGCGCTTCACCAACATCCAAAACCTTCCCTTGCCGTGCCTCTCTAGATCGCTGAGGTACAGCGGGGAAGGCGCCGGTGAAAAGGACGACAATGGCGCCGCAGACGAGTAGCTGCTCCGAGCGGGGACTGGCGAACATGAAGCTTCGGTAGAGGAGTGTCTGTGATCAGGGGTTGGAGTTTTGAAGGATTTTGTTGGCTCCAAAATCCAGCTGTCTTGTGCTATGTCGTATTTCAACTCTAGAGCTTCCATTGAAAAGTTGATCACCTTTTTTATTTTATTTTATTTTTTATTTTTCTATTGAAAGAAGATGAGGCATTTTATTGTGAAGGATAGATAGGGTCTTATGGTGATTTATTTGGGTGTCCAAAACTTTCTTTTTGAAATGGTGTCTTTTGATTACTTTGCTGTAATATGGGATATGCATTCTGACGATTAGATTTGGAAAGAAATCACATTATTATATTGAACTGTCTTTATTACTTATTGTATATTTCTTGATTTTAAGAGATTTGTTAGTATAAGGTAACTTACTAGATTCGGTTCTCTTTGTTTCCGGTCCGTAAACACATTTACATTAACTATATTTATGTTCACTTCTCTTTTTATTTATTTTTTGTTAAATTTTCTCAATTATGAAATCCCTTCTCTCCTACTTCATACCTCATAATGTACTGTTTTTTATAGAGAGAGGTGCTTTCACATCTTCTTAACTCGAAACTGTTACGGAGAGGAAAGGTTCCTTTTTGTGTTTTAGGGTACTTAGTTAAGCAGTTTCTTTTATCTGCAATAGAGGTAGAGATTTGGGATAAAGGTTGAGTTAGGGGAAAGTAAAAATTAAAAAAAAAAAAAAAAAGAAAAAAGAAACGACAGTTTTAATTATTGCCACTGGCTTTTTCACTTACCATGACACCAGCTTTAGGAAAACAGTTTCATTGGGCCCCCCAAAAAGAAACGAAAGTAAAAAAAACAAAAGAAAAAGGGCAAGTTTGAGATGGGCTATTTACTTACCTTTTCTCAGCAGAAATCCTTAAAAGCTTTTTCTTGGTTAAGAGAAAAATCCAAAAGAACTCTCTCATTGATTATGATTTGATTTTGTTACCTTTTTTTTTTTTGCTAGAAAAAAAATGATGAAAATTGATGACATGTTGAAAATTGATGAAAAAGGCTGAAGCAATGGCTTTGACGTATTTCTGTGAAGGACCAACTCAATGATACTTCCTTTTTCGGTTTTAGCTTCCTTTTTCCCTAGATTCTTGGCTGCCGCTGGCGAAAGCTCGAAAAGCTTCCTTTCATTCGCTTCGTGGGAGCCACAGTGTTTTACTATATTTAACCATTAAGAGAGTGTCTATAATTCTCTGCTATCCTTCTGTGATCAATATCTTTGTACTGGTGAGTATACAGATACATCTACTACTCTTCTGTGATCAATGTCGTTATACGGGTAAGTATACAGATACATCTGTAAGGTTGTGTGCATGTAACATAACATCTTTTTTTCTTTTTTCTTTTTAATGTTTTTATACGAATATAAAAGTATCATATATATTTTTCATGTTTATTTTCTGTTGCCATCTTTGCAAGTTGTCTATTCAAATGGTTAGTAGAAGTTTTTGAATATCTCTCAGGGGAAAGTTAACATCCAGTTGCAAGTTTGAAGTGATCAGATCAAAACCTTTTCTTTTCTTTTTTTTTTTTTTAATGTTTATTTTTTATTTTATGCTATTTTCGATCAATAGGTGCACGAAGGGTACATAGAGCAACGCCTGCGCGTTACATGAGATAGGTTGGCCGAAATTTCTACTAGCAAATCAGATTTACAGGTGAAGTAATTTCCAGCCTCAAATTCACAAGCCCTTCTGAGATTTGAAACTTTTTCCATGAACAGATAACTTTAATACTAAGAACGTAAGGCGCTTCACAATTCATCCTGAGAGGTCCCTTTCGATGAAGGAGGCTCGGGTTGATGTTCGAGTAGGTACCTTGCAGCCAATGATGCATGTAATGCTGCTCCATACAGTAGTACATCCTCGTTGACTCTGAAGAAAGGTGAATGTTCATCTGCAAATGGTCCTTTCTCATCACCAGCCATCCCAACGTAAAACACGTATCCGGGAAATCACCTCTTGATAGAATAAGAAGTCCTCTGCGCCCATCTCTGGTTTCATTTCTTTTATGCTCTTGGTTCCCAGCATTTGCTCTGCAACATTTTTTGGAAGTTCTCGTGGAGACGTTTGTCATTTATAGTCACGGGATAGAAGTGCTTCTCACCATCTGAACTGAATATAACAGTTGCATTGCATCTGTGTACACTGGCTTGCCTTGTAATAACCTGTCACATGTATTTCAAAATAGCTATACATGTTCTTCCATCTATTATTTAACATGAATATAGGCGACTCTACGAAAAAGAAAGAGGAGAAAAGTGGGAACAGAACATATTTTTGACTTTCAAGACAGGAAAACTAAAGCAGTAGTAACCAAGAAGCATACCTCCTCGATTCGTTGTTCAAGTTGAATAAAGCTTTCCTTCGAAAATGCCCTGAAAGTGCCACCAATTGTAACGGAATCTGGAATAACATCGAAAGCACCACCCCCTTGAAATGTCGCCACAGTAACTACCTACATTCGTAAGTCGAAGATGCTAATAGTTGAACTAGTTGATTCATTACGATTCAGGGACTAATTCAATGAAAAGACAAGCAGCTGGGTAAATAGACAACCAGCGAATCCAATGGATCAGCTTCACGAGAAACAAGATGTTGCAAACTAATAATTACTTTCGAAGCAGCTAAGATTGGATCTATGGTGTGCTGCGGCATTGCAGCGTGACCACCCTTTCCACTTATTACTGTCTCGAAATTCCCAGCCCCGGCCAGGACAGGGCCAGCCCCCTAGGATACCATGCCAATTGTGTACTCGGTACTGGCGTGCAAGCCGAAGATGGCGCCAACATTCTCCAGTACTCCTGCATCTACTATCTTCTTTGCACCCGCACCTCCTTCCTCAGCTGGTTGGAAAACAAGCATAACTGTTCCTGTAAGACGTATATTTTTCGGGAAAATTGATCTTTCAAGGGACTTGTGGTTGTCTCCATTGTAGACAATTTTGAGAAATACAAACGTAGACTCCAGCAGATAAATCCGGATAAGAACATATGAACTCCATAAAGTAGTACACAAGCTTAAACAATCAGATACAAACAATGACAAAAAAAAAAAAAAAAGATTCCCATAATTCATTCGGATTACTCAACAGAAAAGTGGGGGAAAAACGAAAAAAAAAAAAAAAAAAAACCTGCAATTCGTGGCGATGTTGTTGAAGAATGTTGGCAGCACCAAGAAGCATGGCACATGAGCATCATGACCACAAGCATGCATTTTTCCCGGCACTTTACTCTTGTGCTCCCACTCCACACTCTCCTATTACAATTTAAAGCCCAATCACCTTTAATATTCCCTTACCAAATTACAGCCAAAAAAAAAAAAAAAGAGCAAAACTCTTAACGTTAAGTTAAATGTGCCAAGAAAAAAAAATAATAATAATAACGTCAAGTTAAATGTGCCAAGAAGGAAAAAAAAAAAAAAGAGTATCCTATACAGCTATGATACTTTTTTCATATTAATTAGTCAAAACTTTCACATAAATTAAGTGGGCATTGTATGATTACTACTACTACTACTAGTGACTTCACATAGAAAAATCTAATGACCCCATATACCTGAATAGCCAGAGCATCCATATCGGCACGGAGAGAGACAAACGGCGGCGAACCGGTGCCGACGAATCCGACAACGCCGGTTTCAGCAACTGGGTATGTGTAAGGAATGCCCATCTTGTCGAGCTCGTCCCTGACAAGCTTCGCGGTCTCGAATTCCTCGTACCCGAGTTCCGGGTTCTCGTGAATTTTCCTCCTGATTCCCACCATCCAATCAAAAAGCTCCGGCCGTCGAGCCAAGTCGAGGAATTCACGGGCTGGTGGTGGTGCCGCAAAAAACGAAAGAGAAGCGAAAAGCAGAGAGACCCATTTGAGGAGAGCCACGGGTGTTCGATAAAGAGAATGATGAGATTTTGTTTTTGTTGGTGGATCGCAGAGATACGGCTTTTGGGGGGCTGTGAAGACGAAGAACGAATAATAAAATTAATAATAACAATAATAAAAACATATTATGGAAGTCGAAGCACTGGCGAGTGAAAATGGTTCAGCTGAGCTGACCATGTGCGGTGGACTCGAACGCGACGTTTTGGGGCTGTTGCCTGTGTGACTCTGCGCTCGAGTTAAGATTCTGTGCTTCCATGTCGAGTTTTGGAGTCTTTTTTATTGTCATCAAATATTTTTGAACTATTAAGGTTTCGTATTTATACTTTCGGTTGTTTAGTTGTTGTTGTTGTTTTTTTTATTGTTAATATTATAATTATTATAAAGAAAGGACGATGTCGTTAAGATTATTTAAGTTTAACAGTGGGCAACTTTTTTTTTTTAATTCTTTTTATTATTATAGTAAATTATTACAACAAAATTCATATAAATCATGCGTGTTAGCCCTTTTTTGTTTTTTTGTTTTTTTTGGGTGATTTGATTTTGTTTCTTTCTTTTAGCTTCCCTTTCCCCTTAAATTCTTGACGTCCTTTGTTGTTGGTATTTATAGAAGTTTAGTTGTTTTTGTTGTTGTCGTTGTTTTTTGTTTTTTGTTTTTGGTTTGTTTGTTTTTTTTTTAAGGAGAGAAAAAGTTCTGCACCGTCATGCATGAATCAACATCATTAAGTGTCTAATTCTGTCTTTTTCCTGCCCTTATTTATATGTATATACAGATGTACTTGTGTGTTTGTGTGTATGCAACAAATCATCTTTTTATGTTTTATTACAAATATTCAAGCATCATACGTGTTTTTCCTGTTTATTTTCTCTTGACATCTTTGCAAGTTATCTATTCAAACAGTAAGTAGAAATTTTTGACTCTCTCTCAAGGAAAAGTTTAACATCCAGTTGCAAGTTTGAAGTAATCAGATCAAAACTTTTTCTTTTCTCTTTTTATTTTAAGGTGCTTTACAATTCATCGTGAGAGGTCCCTTTCGATGAAGGAGGCTTGGGTTGATGTTCAGGTAGGTACCTTGCGGCCAGTGATGCATGTAGTGCCGCTCCATATGGTAGTACATCCTCATTGACTCTGTAGAAAGGTGAATGTGAGGGTTCAAATGGTCCTTTCTTGTCATCCACCATCCCAACGTAAAAGAAGTACCCGGGAATTGCCTCTTGATAGAATGCGAAGTCCTCTGCCCCCATCACCGGCTTCATTTCTTTTATGTTCTTGGATCCCAGCATTTGCTCTGCAACATTTTGGAAGTGCTCGTGGAGACGTATGTCGTTTATAGTCGCAGGATAGGAGGGTCTCTCATCTGAACCGAACGTAACAGTCGCATTGCATCTTTGTACACTGGCTTGAATTGTAATAACCTGTCACATACATTTGAAAAGAACTATTCATGGGAGAAAACTGTTGATTATTCCGTCCGTTATTTAATCCAAGACAAAGAAAGAGGAGAAAAAAGAGGGGACAAAATATATTCGTCTTTTAAAACAGAGGAAATACCTCATTGATTCGTTGTTTAAGTTGAATGAAGCTTTCTTTGGAAAATGCCCTGAAAGTGCCACCAATTGTAACAGAATCTGGAATAACGTTGAAAGCACCACCACCTTGGAATTTTGCCACAGTTACTACCTACAAGATTTTCTTTCTTAAGGGCATTGCTTTTTGAACGGTTGAACTAGTTGGTTCGTTACGCTTTAGGGACTAATTCAAGGAAAAGAAAAGGTAACATGCAGCTGGGTAAAGGGACAACCTGCGAATCCAAGGGATCAGCTTCACGCGAAACAAGATGTTGCAAACTCACAACCACATTCGAAGCAGCTAAGATTGGATCTACAGTGTGCTGCGGAATTGCTGCATGACCACCTTTTCCACTTATTACTGCCTCAAAAAACCCTGCCCCGGCCAAGAGGGGGCCATGGCCTGAGGCTACCGAGCCAATTGGGTACCTGGTACCGACGTGCAAGCCGAAGATGGCACCAACATTCTCCAGTACTCCTGAGTCTAATACTTTCTTTGCACCCGCGCCTCCTTCCTCAGCTGGTTGGAAAACAAGGACAACTGTTCCCTGCAAGATGCATAATAAACACCAAGGAATTTTTTTTTTTTTTTGGGGAGATTTTAAGAATGCACAATTATGTTGGTAATCAATCAGCCTGCATATAAACAATGCCATAAACAAATAGTACATGACAATCATAGAACAGGACCACTTTGGCACTTCAAACATTGACAGCGTTACCAAGTGAGGCGATAGCACTGTTTATGTGAGTTAAGGTGATAATAGCAAGGTTACGTCATAGACATCTACAAGTAATCATCTTGATCAACATCCTAAAAAAGAAGTTGATATCTTCTTGTTCAAAGCTATAGGTCTAATGAAAGAACAGACGAGAGATTAGTCAAAATACAACAGCTCTAGTCACTAATTAGTAATGCGAAATGATCTTTTAAGGGGCCTGGGGATAGCCATTTTGAGCCAGCCATCTCAAACCAATAATTACTAGAAAACATAAACTCCAGCTAACAAATCCGGACAAGAACAAATTGACTCCATAACTTAATACACAAGCTTAAAGAGTGAGATCAAATCAATGACAAAAACAAAGGGATTGGCGTAATCCATTCGATTACTCAACAGAAAAAGAAAAAAAAAAAAAACCTGCAATTCGTGGCGGTGTTGTTGGAGAAGCTTTGCAGCACCAAGAAGCATAGCAACATGAGCATCATGACCACAAGCATGCATTTTTCCCGGGACTTTACTCTTGTGCTCCCACTCCACACTCTCCTAAGATTCCGTAATTCACAGCAACCAAAACAAAACCTCAAACATTAAGTTAAATGTGCCTTAAAAAAAAAAGAGTGAACATCCGAAAATTCTATGACAGGGTATCAAAAACTACCCATCCCTAGAAAATTGTCTGGAAAGTCAAACATTTCTCGAAATTATCCTACTTTTCTCAATTTGATATGATTCGAAGCATCCTACCGCCATGATATGTTTTTCATAACAATTAATCAAAACTTGACACAGAAACTAAGTGGGCATGTTTATGTCCTAACTGAACATTTTTTAAATATTAAACACGCAGTGATGATTACTAGTACAAATGGTGAAGATTACTACTAGAGTGACTTTAGAGAGAGAAGTGAAAAGAACCCATGAACCTGAATAGCCAGAGCATCCATGTCAGCTCGGAGAGCGACAAACGGCGGTGAACCGGAGCCGATGAATCCGACAACGCCGGTTTCGGCAACTGGGTATTTGTAAGGAATGCCCATCTCGTCGAGTTCGTCCCTGATAAGCTTCCCGGTCTGGAATTCCTCGTACCCGAGTTCTGGGTTCTCGTGTATTATCCTCCTGATTCCCACCATCCAATCAAAAAGCTCCGGCCGTCGAGCCAAGTCGAGGAATTTCGCGGGGATTGGTTGACTCGAGGAAGTGGCTGCTGGTGGCGGCGCAAAAAAAGAAAGAGAAACGAAAATCAGAGAGACCCATTTGAGGACAGCCATGGCTGTTTGCCAGAGAAAATGATGGGATTTTGTTGGTGGATTGAAGAAGGAATAGGAATATATTTTGGAGGCCGAAGCACAGTGAGTGAAAATGGTATGTCGGGGGGAACAAACAACGTCCCAAAGTAGCTGACCTCACCATGTGCGGTGGACTCGAAAACAACGTTCTTGTGGATTGTCTCGTTTTTTTTTTTTTCCTACTTTTTTTTTAATGAATTTGATAAGAGAATTTGAATTCTACGTCTTTAGATACGATGATTGTGAAGTTATCATTAGTTTATATCTTTATTTTAACCTGTGTTTTTTGGTAAAGGGGAAAAGGGAGAGTAAAAAATATAAAGAGGGATTTTAGCTTGCATTTGAAGTTGAAATTTTTAAATTAAAATTGATTGATTTTTTAAAAATTAGTTATAATTTTTATTAACTTTTCAGAAATAAACAAAAATAGAGTAAAAATATATAATTAAATTGGAGATAAAATAGAGAATCAAACAAACCTTTAGAAATGAAAATTAAATCTTGAGTTGTTTGTTATGGTGGAAATTGAAAAAAATACGGAATTATAGATGTATAAGGAGAAATTGCTAGTATAGTCTATAAATTTTTAAATTTGTGTATATTTTAGTCTCTTTTTTAGTTGTAATAATTTCAAACTATTAAAATATTATTTTAATAGTCCTTAAATATAGCTATTAATTTTTTATCAAATTTGTAACGGATTCCGTTCAAATATTAATAGAAAATGACTATTATAATGACGTTTTTGGTAGTTTAGGATTACTCTGACTATAAAATAAAGAAGATGAACTAAATTCGTACAAACTTAAAACTTAGCAATTTTTTATCATAATTATTTGACATTAATCTTTGATTTAAAAAGAAAGTTTAGGAGAAAAAATTGATTTAAAAAATGGTGTAGAAAATAATTATTTCGATATCATTCTTTATTAATCTTCTTATTTATATAAAGTATAATTGTAGATTAGTTTTTTTTTTTTTTTCCCTCTTTTCTTTTTGTTCTACCAAACCATATTGAAAGAAAATTTTTTTTTTTTTTTCCGTGTGGGTATTTAACTTGTCCTTCCTTTCTATTTTCATCTCTCGTACCAAACATAACAAGGGTGGTTTTGAGATTTCATATGAATAATTTTGGTTGTTGTAATGTTTTTCTAATAAACAAAAGTGACGTTAAGGTTAATAGAGTTTGAGTTTCTCTTGTAAACTTAATATATAATTATAGTGAATAACTACATCAAACTCATATAAGTCACACGTGTTTACCTTTATTTGTTTTCTTCCGCTTTTTTTTTTTTTTTTTTGCTCTTGCTAATATAAAATAAGGGCGTCTAATTCTGCACATTGTTAATGGTAGGTGGCCGCTTTGCTACTTTGCTGGTTGTGACCATCTGAGATTTTTGGATGCGGCTTCGAGACTCCATCAATGCCCCTTCTCAAAACCGAGCCTTCCTGGCTAGACTCGTGCTCTCCTGTGCACGTCCTTCCTTATTTAACAGATGCTTTGTTTAGAACACCATTTCCAACTAAACTTTGTTCATTTTTGTTTTGTTTTTTTTTTCTCCCTTGAAAAATCAACAAAAATTTTAACTGGTTTTTAAAAAATTAAACAACTTCAACCAAAAAAAATTAATTCCAACCATTGAACCAAATGCAAGCTCTATGCCAGACTTGTTTTGCAAGCAACTATGGCGGTTTCCGCATATTGAGGCTCTCGCACCTCCGACTAGGCCACCTGCTCTGTCGTCCATGTTGTGTCTCATGGAATGTCGAGTCCCGTGGATGCGGCGGAACCATAAGCCGGCTTGTATGAGAAGTTGGCATGTAAATTGTCATGGAACTCAAAATTATAGATCTCCCTTTGATCCATTTTACATCTTATGAAAGCGGTCAAGGCTAAGAAACTAAAAAGCCTTGAACCAAAAACTTCACGGTTAACCGACCGAAGTGATTCCATCGAGGCTGCAACTTTTAACTCATATCGTACTTCACCAATTCTTCGGCACCTAAATCGAGAGACACCAATGTCAGGAAGGAAAAGAAAAATATGTAGAACCATCTTTCGACTTCTCGTTAGTTTAGCGCTCTTAATACATCCCGATGATGATGATGATGATGATGATGATTTGTTGGAGGCTTGAAGCACGTCCAACAACGCGTCCAACAACGCTTCAACGACTTCAAAACCTTCCCTTGTCGTGCTTCTCCAGAAGGCGCTGACAGTTCCTGCGAAAAGGACCACAACGGCACTGCAGATGAGTTTGCGGTTCCGAGCAGGGACCGACGAACTAATAGTTTCAGCAGCAGTGTGTTTGTGATCAGGTATTAAGAGTTTTGAAAGATTTTGTTATGGGAGCATGGCTTGGCTCCAAAATCCGGCTATCTTGTGCTTTGTCATATTTCAACTCCAGAGCATCCATTGAAAAATTGCTCACCTTTTTTTTTTTTTTTTTTTTTTTTCAAAGAGGATGAGGAATTTAATTGTGAAGGATAGAGGATATTGCAAGTTCTATTTCTAATGGTTAAATTTAGAGAGAAATCTAATGAAGAATCAATTAGTTTAAAGTGGGTGTTTTATATATTGCCACTGGCTTTTTTACTCAACATGACCCCATCATTTTAGGAAAGGTTTTAAATGGACCCCGAAATAAAACCAAAAAAAAAAAAAAAAAGGGGACAACTTTTTAGATGGGTTTGTCACTTTCCTCTTTTAGCAGAAATCCTCAAAAGCTTTTTCTTGGTTTACAGGAGGCTCTACAAACCAAACCCCCTTTAAGAGATAAATCCAAAAGAACTCTCTTTGATTATGATTTGATTTTGTTTATCCTGGATGGGGACATGTTGAAGATGGTCTGGACGTATTTAACATCTTTTTTTTTTTTTTTTTAATGTTTTTCTACAAATAATCAACGCCATAAATGTTTTTCCTGTCTATTTTCTGTTGACATCTTTCAAATTTTTCTATTCAAATGTTTAGTTGAATATCTGTAAAGGAAAATTTTCACATACATTTGCTAGTTTGAAGTGATCAGATCAAAACTTTTTTTTTTTTGCTTTCTACATTTTATTTATGATCTATAGGTGGCCGGAAGATCCATAGAGCAATGCCTGCGTGTTAAATGAGATAGGGTGGCCGAAATTACTAATAGCAAATCAGATTTAGAGGTAAGTAATTTCCAGCCTCAAATACACAAAGCCCTTTTGAGCTTCTGTATTTTTTTTTTTTACATGAAACTTAATGTGCTTCACAATTCATCGTGAGAGCTCCCTTTTGACGAAGGAGGCTCGGGTTGATTTTCGAGTAGGTACCTTGCAGCCAATGATGCATGTAATGCTGCTCCATATGGTAGTACATCCTCATTGACTCTGTAGAGAGGTGAATGTCCACCTACAAATGGCCCTTTCTTGTCATCCGCCATCCCAACGTAGAACATGTATCCAGGAATCGCCTCCTGGTAGAATGCGAAGTCCTCTGTCCCCATCACTGGTTTCATTTCTTTAATGCTCTTGATTCCCAACATTTGCTCCGCGACATTTTGGAAGTCGTCGTGTAGACGTTTGTCGTTTATAGTCACAGGATAGAAGTGCTTCTCATCTGAACTAAATGTTACAGTTGCATTGCATCTTTGCACGCTGGCTTGTCTTGTAATAACCTATCACATGTATTTGAAAAGAGCTATTCATGGCAGGCAACTGTTAGATTGTTCCATTTATTTTTAAAGAAAAAGAAAGAGGCGAAAAAGTGGGAACAGAACATAATTGACTTTCAAGACGGACGAAAACAAAAGCAGTAGTAACCAAGAAGCAAACCTCTTCGACTCGTTGTTTAAGTTGAATAAAGCTTTCTTTTGAAAATGCCCTGAAAGTGCCACCAATTGTAACAGAATCTGGAATAACATTGAAAGCACCACCTCCTTGGAATTTCGCCACAGTAACTACCTGCGAGATATTCTTCATCAAGTCAAATATGCTTAATAGAAACCACTAGTTTATTGCTTTTCGAAGGGTTGAACTAGTTGGTTCAATATAATTCAGGGACTAATTCGAGGAAAAAGAAAGGACACGGGCAGCTGGGTAAAGAGACAACCTGAGAATCCAGGGGATCAGCTTCACGAGAAACAAGATGCTGCAAACTAACAATTATGTTCGAGGCGGCTAAGATTGGATCTATTGTGTGCTGCGGAATTGCAGCGTGACCCCCCTTTCCACTTATTACTGCCTCAAAAAACCCAGCTGCAGCCATGACAGGGCCCGACCCGGAGGCTACTGAACCAATTGGGTACTTGGTACTGACGTGCAAGCCAAAGATGGCGCCAACATTCTCCAGGACTCCCGAGTCTAATACTTTCTTTGCACCCGCGCCTCCTTCCTCAGCTGGTTGGAAAACGAGAACAACTGTTCCCTGTAAGACCTGTAAGACGCGTTGTAACCACTCAGGAAAGTATTTTTATTTTATTTTTTTGGAGATTTGACTGCATAATTACATTGGTAATTAGTAAGCCAGCATACAACAATACCGAAAACAAACAGTACATGTACAATCATAGACAATTTTGAGCAAGCCATCTCAAACCAATAATTGCTAAAAGACATAAACTTCGGCCAACAAATCCGGATAAGAACAAATCGATTCCATAAAGTAACACGCAAGCTTAAACAGTGAGATCAAATCAATAATAACAATAATAATAGGAAAGAAAAAAAAAAGAAAGAAAGAAAACCTGCAATTCGGGGCGGTGTTGTTGAAGAATCTTGGCAGCACCAAGAAGCATGGTAACATGAGCATCATGACCACAAGCATGCATTTTTCCTGGGACTTTACTCTTGTGCTCCCACTCCACACTCTCCTATTACAATTCAAAACCCGATAACCTTTAATATTTCCTTACCAACTTACAGGCAACAAAAAATGATCAACTTCTGTCACTTCACAGCAACCAAAACAAACCCTCCAATATTAAGTTATATGTGCCAAAAAGAAAAACCGAACACCGGAGAATTCTACGGTAGGGTATGAAAAACTATCCATCCCATGAAAAATTGTCCTGGAAGTCAAAATCTTTACAAATTATCATACTTTATTTTTTATTAATTTGATATGATTCGGAAAGTCCTACTGCTATGATACTTTCATCACAATAATTAGTCAAAACTTGCCACATAAACAAAGTGAGCATTAAAACAAATGGGGATGATTAGTTACTAATAGTGACTTTAGATAGAAAAGTGAAAAGAACCCATGAACCTGAATAGCCAGAGCATCCATATCAGCTCGGAGAGCGACAAACGGCGGCGAACCGGTGCCGACGAATCCGACGACGCCGGTTTGAGCAACTGGGTATTTGTATGGAATGCCCATATTGTCGAGCTCGTCCCTGATAAGCTTCCCGGTCTCGAATTCCTCGTACCCGAGTTCTGGGTTCTCGTGTATTTTCCTCCTGATTCCCACCATCCAATCAAAAAGCTCCGGCCGTCGAGCCAAGTCGAGGAATTTCGCGGGAATTTGTTGACTCGAGGAAGTGGCCGCGGGTGGCGGCGCAAATAGTGAAAGACAAGCGAAAATCAGAAAGACGCATTTGAGGACAGCCATGGCTGTTTCTGTTTGGCAGAGAGACAGTGTCGAGGTTTTGTTGGTGGGATCGAAGAGCATTAACGGACGAAGATGGGAAATGGTTTGACGAGGAAACCATAAACAAAGTCGAACGCAGCTGACCTCACCACATGCGGAAGCCTCGAAAACGACGTTTTTTTGGTGCTGTTTGACTCTGCGTCCGAGTGTAGGCTTCTAAAGTTTTGGATGGCCAATGGCAAGTGGCCACGCAATTGGTGAGCTTAACTGTGAAAACCGCCAAAACCGCCCTAGGCGATGTCGTTTTGTTATGTTTTGATATGTTTTGTTTTTTGTTTTGTAACTTTGTGATTTGGTTTGGGATCCAAGAGGGAGTTTGGTGTTATGGTTTAAACCAATATTTTCAAATTTTTTTTTATCTTTTCTTTAAAAAATTTTTGTCTTTTTTCTAAAAAGTTTTTTGTCTTTTCTGAAAATTCAAAAAAATTTACTATTGAAACGTAAAAATTTTAACTCAAACTCATTCACCAAACAAATCCTAAATGTGCATTCCACAATGTACAATGTTTTTAATTCTTTTTTTTAAAAGTAGTTAAAGATTTTTTTTAAGTACATTTGTGATTTAGTGAAATATATTTTTAAAATAACTCGAATAATGTCAGGATTTTTGTTGCCCAAATTAGATTTCTTATAAATCTCCCTTCCCTCTCATGATAAATTCAAGGATAACCATCAATCCAATCAAGCGAGCTTTTTTTTTTTTTATTAGTATTATTTTTTAAATATGAGGTCCCATTCGAGCAGAAGAGTCCTAATCGTTCGTAATAACAGATTATGTTTGAATTACATGTAAAAATTTAATACAAACTCAATCTCTTTTTTGATTGGGTTTAACCACAACATATTTTGAAATTTTGAGAAATCAATTATTATGATTATTAATTTAGAGACTCATTTGCCAAACATGATAAGTTCACGATGCAACCATACAAAAAAAAGCCTTTCCAAATT